>CM046878.1:253957977-255237977 GCA_025667525.1 Glebionis coronaria
AAAACCTCAAGGTGCTGAAAACATCATGGTTAAAGCAACAATGCGTTGAAAACATCAATACGTAGAATCACAAACGTTGGCTTAGGAAGCTCCTGGTGACTACCCACCAGTCACAGGTTAAGTTTTAGAGCCTACAGGTCGAAGCCTTGGCTCTGATACCATAATTGTAACACCCCATTTTGATAAATGGAATGTCACGCGTAGTTATGGCGTGTCATCAAAGCATGCAAGGTAATATGTACTAAACATACATGACCATAGGGAAAACCGGAATCAAACATCGGTTCCCAAACATAAGCCCAAAACATAAATAAAGTAAATGAACAAAAAGGAAGACTAAACAAGCATAAATATGAAGGCTAGAGGAGAAGGAATCTAAGGTAGGTCCCATCCTATGCGTGTCCTCCAAATGCTCCAGTCAGTCCTTGAGTACCTGCCGTTTTGGGACATGGAAAGGAAAGTAACGGCTGAGCAAAACGCTCAGTGCACGGATATAGACATAGTATAAATCACTAAAACATAATAAAGACTTAATAACAGCGGAAATGTATAAGTCCTGAAAAACCTGGAACATGTTCATAAAACTGGTTTTATAGTTTGAAAAGCCTTATGTTTATCTTATGAAAACTGTTTAACATATTTTACCATTAGCCAATATAGGTCATGAAAATCCATCGTGCATAAATACTTGGAGGGGTGACCTCATCATGCAAATTAGAGGGGCTGCCTCTAATTTAATATACTGGTTTGTGTAGGAGGGATCAGCTCCTTGTGAAGGATGCAAGGCACACACCACATTCACACTGAGTAATCTGCTGAAAAACATGTAACTAGGATGCACCCATACGCCCCACATGATAAATATAATAATATGGCCAAAAGCTGAAGGGACGCCACGAGCAATCACTCCGCCGTGGTGAAGTCATAACATCAGTGCCTCTAATGTTATGGTTATGGTACCTCCATAACTAGGTGAAACTGGTCATGCATGTATATGGCTATAGGTATTCTAAATTAAACATAAGCAAATCAAACATATAAACTTATACTACGGGAAAACATTTGGCTGCATACGGGGAATCCTAATAAGGAAAGAATGTCTATACTGAAAGGACGGGAATCCGTACCTTATGTCCAGTGAACGAAGAAGCCGAACGGAAGAGAGTCCTACTTCGGTATCACTAATGATACATAAATACATACGTGTATAAGTATCTGATTACTAAATACGTAACTGGTTTTATGTCATGTCTTAGCTTATTTTATATGTTCATGTCTTGTTTTACTGATTTTAACGTTATATTGTGTTTATCGTGTATTTGTATATTCTGATTAAGTATTTCTTGTATTTCATATATTATTATACTTGCTGTGTAATAATAAGTAACTTTCTAGAAATAGCAGGTTTCCTAAAATAGAAAGTTTCCAAAAATAGGAAGTTACCAAAAATAGAAAGTTTCCAAAAATAGAAATAAGCTAAATATATAAGCTTAAGTGTTTTCCGTTTATTATTCTAAGTCATGTAGCTATAAAGTATAGTTTATTAATTTTTCCATGTATTTTAAATAAACTATAGGTTAAAGTATTTAATTAAATATAATGTCATTTAATTAAATAAAGATATAACTACTTAGGTTAAAACATGTATTATTAGTTATATTAATATAACCTAAGTCATGAGAATTAATTAATTATAGGTCATGGTTTTAATAATTAATTAATTACTTAGTCTAATTTTCATGATTAAAATACTTAGGTTTAACTATGTATTAATAGTAAAATAATTAACCTAAGTCATGATAATTAATTAATTATAAGTCATGGTTTTAATAATCAATTAATTACTTAGTCTAAATTAAATAAATAAAAATACTTAGGTTAAATCATATATTATCAACTAATAATATAAACCTAAGTCCATGTTTAAATTAAATTAATTATGTACAAGTTTAATTAATTTAATTAAATCTGGTAATTATTTATCTTGCAAAAATAATTTACTTGTAAAATTAATTTATGAATCGAGCCCGTGTTAAAATATTACATGTCGTGAATCGTATTTAAGTTGTACTAATTATGAACCGGACCGGCTCCCTTGAACCGGACCGAACCAAACAGCCCTTTTTCCTACCCTTAAACCCGTAGCCAAACAGCCCCCAAAATGCTTCTAAAACTGGTTGCCAAACACCCCCCTGTCCCTGCACAATTCCCCCCGACAGTGGGGGATTTCCCCCTGCTTGTTATAAGTTTCCACCGAGAGCTCTAGGCTCTCGGTTCCCACTGCCAACCTAACACCACCACTGGCCGCAGCCAGTGGTTCCCCATGTTGGGCCGTGGATGCCACTGTTAGCCCAAATGGACCACAACCTTGCAGCTGGTGGGAAATAAAGTACCACCGAGAGTCTCTTGACTCTCGGTTTACGTGCCAAACAAACACAGCAACCCCAAAGACAAAACCCTCCTTAATCTAACTGGTATTAACATGTTTTAAATCTTAATTTGTGGATTCGCGATCAAAAGGTGAAAAGAAAAGAAACATAAAAACGAATTAGGGTTTACTTACTTATTGTTTAGGGTTTTAGAAACCAACACGGATCATCTTGATTTGCTGAAACTTAAAGCCTCTTATTCTTGTTTCTTGCTCATCGTACGTCGGCAGGAAGAAGAACAAAAGAAGAACAGGTGAGGTGGCGACTGGATTTAAGGTTCTGTTAGGGTTTTCTTTTTGTGGTGTTTGTGTCGACATAAAAGAAAAACAAGCCCCCCCCCCCCCCCCCCCCCGATCCTTTTTTGTATATACACGGCCAAAAACAAAACACTTGGGCCTTGGGCCCAAGTCCCACTTCTTTTCTTGTTTGTCTAAAACGGCCCTTAACTTTCCTATTCGTTGATATTAATTACGCAATAAAACGCACGCGTGTTCGTATATTTAAAATGTCGTGAATTTCACAGTTATACTCATGCGTGTTTAACGTAATATTAATTACGTAATTACTTGTCGTGTTATTTTAAATATACACAATAATAACAATCGTTTAAATGTTCGTGATTACGTGTTACGTAGTTTACGTAATTTAATTAGTTGTCGGTCGTGACCTAATATATTTATTCGTGTTCGTAATAAATATATATACGTAATCAATATTAGCTCGTGATTAATTTACGTTCATGATTTCATGATCACATGTTCGTGATTAATTATTGTTTAAATAATTATTGTGTGTTCGTACGTAATAAATACTTATCGTGTTCTAACACGTACGTAATACGTAAAAATTCCAACACATGAACGTAATCATACTATATAAGGAAAGTTTTAATCTAGTACGTACGATCTTAAGGGTACTATTCATGGTAAAAGCATGCGGGTTTTACACCCATGCTAAAACGAAGCATTGTCCTCAATGTTTCCTAGCTCAAGAGTAACACCCCCTTGCTAGAACACGAAGAGTCGAATGCAATAGTCCTAACATGGTAAGAGCACACAAATCTATAAGCCGTTTATTAATTATGCTTTTAAGATAAAACGTTAGTCGATAAAAATCAAAGGATAAAAAATTCCCCATTTAACAATCAAAGTATGGAAGCTCGAGTGGACCGGGAAAAAAACGAACAATAGAGTCTTCAATGATTAGGGTCATACCTAAGATTCACATCACAACAAAACACGAGAACGAGCTTGGAAAGATCAAGCCTTATTAGTGTTAGAAAATAGAAAGAAGATAGAATGTTAACCGAGTCATGAGCTAGACTCGATCCCCGCATTCATTGGTCCTTAGGGAAAATGGTGAAAACCGGCATATTGGAATAAAATCCATCATAAAGCACGATGTCGGGGTCAAAGATAACATCCTGGTTGTCGGATGACGAACGAGAGGATGAAACTCCAACCCAAATCTCCAAAAGGAGATGGTGGTCAATGTCACAAATCATGAAATGGAAATAGTATGCTCCCCGAGATAAACTCGCACCAAGATGATCGAAAAATCTTTCAATTATTACGTCGGTGAAAGGCCGAGATTTACCTAAATCAATGACTTCGGGATCGAATACCTCGTCCTCGAGAGAGAAAGGAATAGACAACACGGTGTCTTCCCCTCATTCTAATCCATAATCATGTAAAGCACATGGTAATTGTGGGGTAAAGGTCGAATCCATAGTGGTATCATCATGCATAACCTTGTTGACCTTGTCACTCTTTGTAATGTGAACAAAGGGGTCATGATACTCAAAGTGAGTCGCATGAAAAACCCGCACACTAAGATCAAAGCGAGTGGGAGGAAGATTTGGAGTAGAATTATCAAACGGGTATTCCATAAAGAAAAT
The DNA here is from genome assembly GCA_025667525.1 of Glebionis coronaria. NCBI lineage: Eukaryota > Viridiplantae > Streptophyta > Magnoliopsida > Asterales > Asteraceae > Glebionis > Glebionis coronaria. Next base: position 253,962,304 of record CM046878.1, read on the forward strand.
TTCTCCCTCCGGATCAACATTATCATCATCATAAAGCGGGTGATTAAACCAAGGATTTTCAAAACCGTCATTAGAAACATTCTCAAGATAGAGAGTGTTTTCCTTTGATTCATAAGACTTTTCCTCAAATTTCGAAGGAATGTCTATGGAAAGAAACTCATCAACCTCCTTAAAGAAGAGTTCATCATCACAAAGGGTAAGAGATGAAAGAGGTTCCATGGTTTGGTGAAGATCAATTGGAGAAAGTGAAATTGGGTTCTCAATGTTAATCACATTAATATCTCCCTTTGGATTGGTGTCTCAAAATTCTCTTTAAACAATGCATTATCGTTCCATGAAACTTCAAAAAGAGGATTCGAGTAAGTGACATAAGTGCCGTCATTATTGTCATTACACGAAATATCCGACAAAGTATCGATTGTGTCACGCTCGGATACAAGATCATCATTCTCACTAGAGGGAAGTTCATCGAAGAACTCCTCGAGAATGGAAGGTAAATTATGAATATCACACTCGATCTCGGAAAAATCTTCATCGATATTGAAAACGTCTTCACTTCCCGTTGGAAGTGGATCAATAAGAGCAACAAGTTCATCGACGAAGTTATCTAACGAATAGTCACTAACCTCACTTGGTGTGAAGTTAGGAATCAAAGGCTCTTCAATGGAAGAATGTGCCTTAGTATCATCTATTTGGTCCTTCGGAGGGAGTGGAAATGGGTCCTTATTCAACAATTTTTCAATTAAAGCAATATCTCCCTCCGGATCGAAATTTTCATTATCAAACTCACTAGCATCAAATGGTGTACTAAGGTAATCATCAATTTCCTTATCGATCTTTGAACGATCATTATCTTGAGCTTTTCTAGAATTAAGTCCCCTCCATCAAATGGAGTGAGTGGAGACGAGGTAATATTAAAACACGTTTCAATGGAACAAACATCTCCCTCCAGAATTAACTTTTCACCTTCCTGAAATGAGGGGTCTATGATTTTCTTACACCCTTGTAAATGAGAAAATCCTTTTTTGTGTTACTTTCAAAAGTCTCAACAAGTTTTACACTTTCCCTATTTTTAGAAACATATATTGGAACTTTTTCTGCTTTGAAAACAACATTTTCATCCCCATAAAATAACTTTATCTCATCTTTCCTCATATCAACTAGAACTTGAGCCGTGGACAAAAATGGACGTCCCAAAATTAAAGGCACACGAGGGTTTGTCTCATTATCAACAATGGAAAAATCGACAAGCTACAAAAACTTCCCCACTTTAACAATGACATCTTCCGCTATACCAACCGGGAAAACGGTGGTTCCATTAGCAAGCTCAATGATCATTCGAGTGGGATTAAGTTGGAATAGGTCTAGAGTCTTCCACATGGATAAAGGCATTAAGTTGATGCTAGCTCCTAGATCGGCTAGAGCATTGCATTCCTCAAGCCCTTGGAGAACACAATGTATCAAAAATTGGCCCGGATCTCCATATTTCTCGGGATAGAAATCAAGGAAAACAGCGGAACAAGTCACATCCAAAGTAGCCTTGGTAACATCAAGAAATGTCTCTGTTAATGCAAGTGATGCCTAAAAACATTATTAGTGTTAACTAATCTTTCTTAGTTTTGATCACAACAAACCATACAACACATTTAGTGTAAAACACAAAATGAATTATTTAACTAACACTATCATCAAGGTAATAATCATATCACTAATCTTTCTTAATCATACTTAGTGATCATCAAAATGATTATTCTTAAAACTCACTTTTGTTAATATGACAAAAGACTTTTTAATAAACTTTCTTTTTTAGAAAATGTTTTATTAAAATGGAAAATAAAAATTTGAAAATATCATATTCCAAATGCTGTTAGAATATCCTTTGAAGGCTTTAAATACCTCAGATATTCCTACCCCACTAAAAGACAAAAAAAAACGGAGCGTACTCTAGTGGCGGTACCTTAAGTACCTACGCGGTTCCTTAGCGATATGGAACCGCCGGGCGAGATAAGGTACCGCGCACAGATAGCCGTTATAGATCCGTTATACTTTGTCTCCTTTAAATAGTGGGTCAAATCTCATTTTCCAGTAAGCCTCTTGGACGTTTTTCTCAGCCCCCTTTCTATTTTCTATAGCATAATCATTAGTAAATGATCACTTAAATTGTTAAGGATGTTTACATATGATTATCCTCTTGATCCCCTCCTTTACCTTGTCCAATGAGAAGATCACTCACTCACTAGTGTTGTGATAAAGATGAATCTATGAGCTAGTCATATTCATCATGATACCCTTTTTGTTTTAGGTCAATCCATTGTATTTATGAATACTTGGACTAGTTGTGTTCATCCAAGTTATTTGTGGATACTTGGATTTGTTGTGTACATCCATTGCATATGCGTTTGCTTGGATTTGTGTTGTGTAAATCCAAGCTACATGTGTGTACTTGGATAAGTCTAGTTGAGTTGTAATAGATTTGATTAGTAGTTCTCACTAAACTATAAAGTGATGTGGTTGTGTCTTGTGAGTTCTCACTAAACTTGAAAGTGATTAGTAGTTGTGTTGTGTGAAGTTCTCACTTAGCTTCAAAGTGAAGAGTCGTGAAGATTGGTTCTAGCTTTGGATTAGAACTCGACATCTAGCCTTGTGTCGTAAAATGGTGAAGTAGGCAACGTCGTGAAGATTGGTTCTACCTTAAGATTAGAACTCGGCATCTAGCCTTGTGTCGTTAAATTGTGAAGTAGGCAACGTTGTGTAGATTATTCCTAGCTAAAGATTAGGTCTCGACATTTAGCTTAGTGTCGGAAAATAATTTAAGCAACGATGTAAGGTTTTCTCCGCCGATAAGGGATCTTGTGGATATAGTGGAAATCTCGAGTAGGTGTACTCGAGGAGTGGAGTAGAAACGAGGATAGAGCCTCGTTGTCGAACCACTATAAATCTTGGTGTCTTCCCACTAGGTTGTCTCCTTCCTTACTCTTTACTTATTTCATTATCATTACACTTACCTATTATCTTTGCTAGTGCATTTGAATTGAACCTAATCATTATGCAACTTACCTTCAAACACAAGATAGTTTTGATACAAACCAAATAGAAAGTAATTTTAATTTGGTCACCAATCGAAGAGAAACTATTCAACCCCCCCCCCCCCCCCCCTTCTAGTTTCTATAATTGGTATCAGAGCGATGGTCACTCGAGATCTTTGAAGTATATTGTACTTTGAAACTTGGATCGATCCATTGTCTCCTCAAATTAGAAGGTCAAGTTGTATAGAGTCTCTCTTTGCTCACAACTATTTTGTTTTTGAAAAATAGGTCCTTTAATTGATAATATTGCATCCCACTTAAGATTAGTAGCCTTTATGCATTTTAGATTTACTCTTGAAATGTATCTACTAGTTTGCATCTTGCTTTGTGTAGGTACTCATGAAGATTAAACACTTAATTGGTTGTGGATTGAGTTACTTGCACTTGTAGAAGACTCATCTTCATTGATCTATAACATCTTTAAATGATGATACCAAGATGATTGGGAATGATACTAGTCCTTGAAGACTTAGTACTCATCATAGTCATTGTTGGGCAAAGCATTGATTCCTTGATGGATTGCTCTTTGTGGCCAAGGTACGCTTTCGTTCTTCCACACGCCCTTTGATCATTCTTTTTTATCACTACTTGACTATGTGCTTGTTCTTGGCATCCTTGCCTTGACATTTATTTGTGGTTTGTGATTCTTTCCTTTTATCCTCTCAAACCTTCATTTCTTGGATACTTGACTCACCAAGGTGATGTAGAGTGAGTTAGTAGTAGCTTAAAGTATCAAGCATGATTTCCATGGTTTGCACCCATACGGTTAGTAGGCCCTTTGTGGGAGAGGAAGTGAATTAATACCTTGCTCATATTTTGGTTTAGACTAAGACTATTATTGAAAGTGATCTTAGTCTATACATGAATAATTGCTTTGTATTTATTCATTACCAAAGCCGTTTAACGTTTCGCCGGAAAGGCACGTCTTAAACCACTATATATGACACAAGCTCTTCGTTACCACTATTTGAAGATTGTCATTAATCCTTTGAGCATTGATCCTAGTCTTGATTCACTTCCCTTGACTTCTCTCCACTTTGCCGTTTTGCTACGAGTAGTCGTTTGTCCGTTTCGGTTCTTTTCGATCTTGATTCAACTCGTAATCCTTCATTAAAACATATTGCCTAGTGTTTTTGATGATCCAATGTTATTCTAAAAGGTTCATGATATATTTTTAAGTATTTTAGAAAAACTTAGTTTTTAAAATTTGGCGTTTTTCATAGATAAAAACCAACCTATGTAGGCGGTTCTTTATCTAGGAGGCTCAAACCCGCGGTTCCTTATCGATAAGGTACCGTGGGCAGTAACTTTTATCAGAGCGCCAGTTTGATTATTTTATTCTTTTTCAAACCAAACCCTCTCTCTCCCAAAAACACACAGCCGACGGTTTACCCTTTTTCCACCATTGTTGAAGCTTCCAAAACCTTCAATCACTCAAATTAATTGATTCCAAGTTGTGGGTTTCACTCATCCTTCATCTAACATCAATTAATTGTAAGTATTTTCTTTCAATTTCATCTATTTTGTTCTAGGGTTCATCCTTTAATAATTAAGGATTTTTAAAATTGAAATTGAATTAAAACCTTAATAGGAATGTGGGTTGACATGGTTATTTTACTATGATTCCTTAGGTTCCTATTCATTAAGATTTCACTAAAACCCACTTGTAGAACAAATCCGAATTTAGGCTAAATGATTTTGGTTAAAAGATGGATTTGAGGTGAATCCATGAACAAATAGATAATGACATTGTTAACGCTTACCTAAAAACTTTGTTTTGAAAAACTAATGTTCTAGTCCATTGTTGATCCAACGTAGTTCATATGTTCTTGGTAAATAATGGAATAGCTACATTGTGAGTATGAGAATGATACGGATTCAAATCCTTTGTTTGTCAAGAAATTGATATAACACATACTTATATTTTTTGATCTTTGATTTTATTTTTCATATGAGTGATTGGAGAAATATTTTCTTGTGTTTATTTAGGTACTAATCATGCCTTCACAATACCAAAAGGATCATCAACTCACCAAACAATATATGCCAAACCTATCTGACTTTTGTCACTCAACTCACCTTGCCCATACTTTTTCCTCACTTCAATCTCGTTGCTTTCATGAGGGTAGAGTTGTCCAAAAGGATATCAAGGATTATGTCTACATCAAGTCCATGTTTGGAAACATTGGATTTGATTGTTTGTTGAACATTAAGGAAGACATCTATCCTCGGTTCCTATTGGAGTTCTTTAGCACATACTCTGTCATTGAAAACAATGATGGAATATTTGTTAGGTTCATCTTGAAAGATCAACTCATTCAATACTCTCTCGAAGTGTTTGGTCAAATTCTTGATGTCCCATTTGTAGGCACTTGTCGCTTCACGGATAAATGGAAGCTTAGTGCTCTCCTTGAATCCTACAATTTTCCTCCAAATGATCATGAGGAAATTGATCTTGACTTCATTGTCGACATTGTCTCCAAAAAGCGTAATCGACCCGTTAAGAGAAGCCTTCATACTAAGGTACGTTCGGTGAAACGTCATGAGGTTCTCTTAAGCGACCTTAATGATAATTTGGTTCAATGGACCAATATCCTTAGGGAAAATGTGTTTTGTCTTGGTGGAAACCGGGATCATGTTCCGGCGTGTTTAGTGCATATGTTATATTGCATCTTTACCAACACCAATTACAATTTGGCATATTTTATCGCTCAATGGATCAATTATGCTATTCACAAGCCTAAAACAAACCTCCCTTACGCAATGCTTCTCACTCGCCTTTTTAAAAGGGTTGGCCGTGATTTTCCAAATCTTGATCTTTCTCAATTTCAACCGGTCAAACGGGTTATGCTACGTATTCAATAGGTATATAAGAGAAAGACAAGATCTGATCGTAAATTCGACCAACAAGAGTTCAATGATAAGGACATGGACATGTCAACAAGTGATGATGATGGCATTGGCACAAGTGCTCCCATTGACTCTTAGAGTTCTTCTCACCACTCCACAAACTCATTTGTAGATGGTTTAGATGACATTGCTTCCCCTCCCCACCATTCCTCTAGTGAAGTTCCTAATAATCTCAATTTAGAGGAACTTTACCGTCAAAATCTTCGAACTCGAGGTGATTTGCATGAACACCGAATTGAGTCAAGAAAGGGAATCAAGTATTTGGGAAAAATGATCAAGGATTTAGGCAAGAAAAGGAGGTGAAGACTTTGAGTTGTGTCAAAGTTTGGTTATCATTTGCAGCTTAAACATTTGCTTATTAACACTTTGGTTTAGTTGTTTATTAACTTATGTTACATGTTTGGATTATTATTTATTTTGATCCTAAATGTTGCGTATGCAATGATGTTTGTGATTTACATAGTTTTGTGCATCTTTGTGATAGTTAGCTTATTAGATTATGATCTGTAGTTAACTTTGGCTGGTAAATCTTTTGGTAAAAATCTGGGTTTATAAAAAAAAACTGGGATTGAAATTTTTGAAAGACCTCTGGTCGTGGTTCCATATCGACCCGCGGAACCTTATCGATAAGGAACCGCCGGTCCTAGATAAGGAACCACCGGCCACTGTGCACGACAGCATCTTTTTATTTACTCTATTTTCTCAATTCTGTGTAAACACTACATGATTTTCAGTAATAAACTGCACATTTCCTAAACTAGCTTACCTAAATTCATTATTCACCTAAAATGATTTTAACCATTACTAGTTTGGATCATCCCCTCACTCATTTAAACCCACCTTGTTAGTCATGTTCTTCACACATCAAAACATCCTTCCCTAATCCTTAAACCACCCTTATCAACCATGGTTTGTACCAAAACCTCAAACACTTCCAAGACCTCCACCCCAAGGAAAACACTCAAAATAAGGATTAAGGTAGCCAAGCCTAACTCCTCACCCTTCCACACACCTAAGAATGAGATGGCTCCTATCCTCATTTTTTCATCACCTTCACCACCCTTTGAACCATGCAAGACATCATCCACCCATGGTACTAACCACTCCATTGGTTCTACCTCCTCGTCATTCAACTCAAGAATGAATGAGATTTCTTCACCCTTCACTCCAAGTGCACCCTTGGATGTGACCACATAACCCTAAACAATCCAAAGCATTCCTTTTGTGAATGACTTTGATGACACCTTGGTGACTTCACCATTTACCCCTCCAAATTCACCCATTTCACCAACCTTAGAGAACATACCTCCACACTCACCCATTTCCCCTTTAGGGAACATGCCTCCACTCTCACCCACATCACCCTTGGAGAACATGCCTCCTCCACCTCCACCTAACTCAAACATCCCAATTTTAGGTGTTCCCCTTTCCCTCCTTTTGGGTGATCCATACTATGGGTTTCAACAAACACATGGTCCTAGTTGTCCATGTTGTCTTTACAACCACTACATCATCCATAACCTTAGGATGGATATGTTTGGACTACATTGGAGGTAGCAATAGTTCTTGCTTGCCTTGTTCTCCATGCCTCCTCCTAGGAGATAAATGATGAAGTTTTCTAAATAAATGGTTTTCAACAAAACCAAGCTAAAGAAGACTACTTATCTAGATTTAATGTTAAGCTAGCTATGTATTAGTTAGTTTTATTTTTATTGTACTTGCTTCCTTTATTAGTGTTTCATAAAGTTGTTCTATGGATTTAGCCCTATGTGTTTCTATCCTTATGTGCGCATTAATCAACTTTAATTTGAAATTAAAATTAAACCTAAATCTATCACAACCTCTAAAAACTTGACTAAAATTGGTTCAAAATGATATCTAAATTATTTTGTCACCCTTTGTCAAGACATTCTTTGTGAATGTGTTGCTTTATGCAACCCTAGCATAATTTGATGCTAATAGAGGTAAAATTCCAAGATTTGTAACTTTTTTAAAAAGTCTTAGTTTTTCTCAAAAACCTGTAAAAACTTGGTTTCAAGTCTACTAGACGCAGATCCTTAAAGTCCCGTGGTTCCCTATCGATATGGAACCGCGGTCCCTTTAAGGTACCGCGGGCAGAAATCAGTTTTTGACGAATTTTTTGGTCAAAACTTTTAAAACCCTATACCCTGTCAAGATTCCTTGTTTACTCAAATTGACTAAACATTCCTTGACACTACCTTTTTGTATTCAAATTCTTACCTTGATTACATTTTACTTATACCCCAACCTTGAGATTTCATTCTCACACCTTCCCAACCTTGAGAATTCATTCTCACACAACCTTGAGATTTCATTCTCACACAACCTTGAGATTTCATTCTCACACTCTCACAATGCCTAACTCCTACATTCCTAACCTTGACATTTTTTTGTCACAACCCCACTCACCCAAAGCTTCCTCATCCAAGCTTTCAAAGATACCGAAAATCTTGGTTCGACCTATTTGGGTTAAGAAGAATGAACCATCTTCCTCCAAACCACACAAAAACCCTACCTTCTCTCCAATCAAGTATTGGAATGAGACTTTTACTATTAACCCCATCACCGGAGCTAATGAAAATGTCCCCCTACCACCACAATCCTTCAATACCCCTCAACTCAATGACCTTTCAACCTTCCCAAAACCTCACAAGGCATTGTGAAAACATTTCCAAACCCATTACCCCTCCACCACCAAACCCTAAGTTTGATGCCATCCCCCATCAAACGATTTTGTGTTGCATCATGGATCCTCGTGTGCTTGTTGTCGATTTCAACAAATTGAACTTACTCATGTGTATGAGAAGTTAAATTTTCTTGAATTCCTCCTCACTCGACCTCCTATTCAACTTTTCGTTTCGGTGGATAAAACATCGAATGATGCATCGTCGTCTTTTTAGAGTCTTTCATTTTTTGGCAATCTTGGAAAATTATCACTATTAGACTAGCTTATGCTTAGTGGTTTACTTTCCATATTTTTGCTTTAGATACTCATATTGTGTGTATGACTATCTACTTTGTTGTGTCTTCTCTATTATGTAACCTTTGTGTGTTATCCATTTAATTCTATTTTGAGTTGATCATGGTTAATTTTTATAATTGCTTATGGGTGATTCCATCAATTCTAAAACTTTAACCCCTTGACAAGCTTATCATCTTCATTGGATTGAAGTTTGATTTTGTCAATTACCTTTTTGGACAAACTTAGCAAAATACTTGCTTCTAATTTGAGATTTTTTCTCTCTCTCCCTCTCAAGTTACTTAGTAGGTAGTGATCATATATACATTGGTGTTTCTTTCCTTTCTACTAACCTTTGTCTAGCATGTCACCTTAGTTCACAAACTTGGTGCCCCAAGCAAGGGGGAGAAACCACCAAGGGGGAGCTACTAGCAAAGTTTGATGTTCTTCGAAGACATGTGCTAACCTTTTTGCTACGACAAAGGGGGAGAAATGATAGTGATAAACTAGTTAATAATTCGATATTTTGTGTTTCTACGTAAATGAGTTTAGCGTTTGTCGTAATCAAAAAGGGGGAGATTGTTAATGCAAGTGATGCCTAAAAACATTATTAGTGTTAACTAATCTTTCTTAGTTTTGATCACAGCAAACCATACAACACATTTAGTGTAAAACACAAAATGAATTATTTAACTAACACTATCATCAAGGTAATAATCATATCACTAATATTTCTTAATCATACTTAGTGATCATCAAAATTATTATTTTTAAAACTCACTTTTGTTAATATGACAAAAGACTTTTTAATAAACTTTATTTTTTAGAAAATGTTTTATTAAAATAGAAAATGAAAATTTGAAAATAGCATATTCCAAATGCTGTTAGAATATCCTTTGAAGTCTTCAAATACCTCAGATATTCCTACCCCACTAAAAGACAAAAAACGGAGCGTACTCTAGTGGCGGTACCTTAAGTACCTACGCGGTTCCTTAGCGATATGGAACCGCCGGGCGAGATAAGGTACCGCGCACAGATAGCCGTTATAGATCCGTTATACTTTGTCTCCTTTAAATAGTGAGTCAAATCTCATTTTCCATCAAGCCTCTTGGACGTTTTTCTCAGCCCCCTTTCTATTTTCTATAGCATAATCATTAGTAAATGATCACTTAAATTGTTAAGGATGTTTACATATGATTATCCTCTTGATCCCCTCCTTTACCTTGTCCAATGAGAAGATCACTCACTCACTAGTGTTGTGATAAAGATGAATATCTGAGCTAGTCATATTCATCATGATACCCTTTTTGTTTTAGGTCAATCCATTGTATTTATGAATACTTGGACTAGTTGTGTTCATCCAAGTTATTTGTGGATACTTGGATTTGTTGTGTACATCCATTGCATATGTGTTTGCTTGGATTTGTGTTGTGTAAATCCAAGCTACATGTGTGTACTTGGATAAGTCTATTTGAGTTGTAATAGATTTGATTAGTAGTTCTCACTAAACTATAAAGTGATGTGGTTGTGTTTCGTGAGTTCTCACTAAACTTGAAAGTGATTAGTAGTTGTGTTGTGTGAAGTTCTCACTTAGCTTCAAAGTGAAGAGTCGTGAATATTGGTTCTAGCTTTGGATTAGAACTCAACATCTAGCCTTGTGTCGTAAAATGGTGAAGTAGGCAACGTCGTGAAGATTGGTTCTACCTTAAGATTAGAACTCGACATCTAGCCTTATGTCGTTAAATTGTGAAGTAGGCAACGTTGTGTAGATTGGTCCTAGCTAAAGATTAGGTCTTGACATTTAGCTTAGTGTCGAAAAATAATTTAAGCAACGATGTAAGGTTTTCTCCGCCGAGAAGGGAGCTTGTGGATATAGTGGAAATCTCGAGTAGGTGTACTCGAGGAGTGGAGCAGAAACGAGGATAGAGCCTCGTTGTAGAACCACTATAAATCTTGGTGTCTTCCCACTAGGTTGTCTCCTTCCTTACTCTTTACTTATTTCATTATCATTACACTTACCTATTATCTTTGCTAGTGCATTTGAATTGAACCTAATCATTATGCAACTTAGCTTCAAACAAAAGATAGTTTTGATACAAACCAAATTGAAAGTAATTTTAATTTGGTCACCAATCGAAGAGAAACTATTCAACCCCCCCCCCCTTCTAGTTTCTACAGTCTCTTTAGGTGGAGGATTAAACTCGATCACATCTTGTGGTTTAGGAACCGAAGTGATGGGAGTAACCGGAGGTGGGATATGAGAAATATTTTTGGAAATGTGATTCTCTTCCATTAAAATTTCCGGGTTCGTTTCCACTTTATAAGAAACATAAGGTCGAGGTTGAGAAACCAAATTCCTATCCAAAATATTATCATTGTGAACTGTGATGGACTTGATCTCTCCTTCGGTTTTGGTATGGTGTTACTAGGTAAGCCACCCGAAGAAGAGGAATGTTTGCACATTATTGCTTCAAACATCGAAAGTATTTTGTTCTAAAACTTAGCTTGATTTCCCTTAATACGGTTTTTTTTTTCTCTAAACGAGTTTGATTAAGCTCAATCTTGTTATTTTACCCCTTGATCGTATTTTGAAAATCGAGTTTTAAAGTGTTCATTCGTCCTTTGATGTATCGAGAAAGTGTCGGTGTATTTTAATTAAGTACGTTATAGAGTGAATCTAGGAAATTACCTTTAGGAAAAGGTAATAATCCATAAATAAGCTAAACACGAATCAATTAAACAGAGAGTGATCCTGGTTTGTTGTACACAAGGAACTTGTGAATTTGAGACTTTCGATTTAATTTGGACAATTCATTTGAATTCGATTTCGGTTTTAACCTAATTTAATTCTACAAATTTTAATCCTAAAGTGCATGAATCGTATCCCGACTTTAAATCTAAAAGACAAAACTATAAATCTAAATTATATAAAAAAACTTTACTTTTACTTTTTACTTTTTAAATGAATCAATTTATTTAAACAAATTTATTTAAAACTAAAATTATTTAAAAAAATTTAAAAATTACATTAAATTTTAAAATTATAAAATATTTGTTAATTTATTTTAAAAAAATAATAAACTATTTTATTTAAACTAATATATTTTCTCTAAAAATTAAATAAACTTTTTATTTTTAAAATCTTTTATTTTATTTAAACTTTTTTTTTGAAAATAAAACGTTGATAAACATATTTAAAAACTTACAATCGAAAATAGCATATAATAATCCCTAAACGTATTGTATTAACAAAAACGGTGGCTAGACCAGTTGGTATGGTGCTTGTCAGTTGACCAAGAGGTCGTAAGTTCGAGTCCTAGGAAGGAAAGTTTTTGGATTATATCATTATTTTTGCAAATAAGAATATGTGATAGATTTATGATTTCATAGTACTTCAAACAATTCGTTTGGACTGATAAAATATTAGTAGTATTTAGACAATTTAAAACAGCAATCAATCTCAAATCTATCAGAAAACAAAATGATCTACAAAGTTTGTATCAGACAAACTGATTCAAAGCAGGCAGGTAAACCAAGGGCTAAAAACACTCAGATAATCAAATCCAAAATGCAGCTAAACAAATTCCACATCACAACTCTAATATAAACTAGAAAAAAAAATCAGTTCAAACCTAGTCAAGCAGAATATGTAAAAGTAAAAAAAAGAAAACAGGAACAAGATTAACTAAACAGTCATGAACCAACTTGCCTCAATCCTACACCTTAAATCAACCCATAAACAGCTTCAATTCTTATCAGGTTCAAACTAAAAGCATTCTTATCAGCAGACTCATCATTATCAGATTTAACTAACAGTAGATTCATACCCACACTTCTCTAACAAATATCAGAGCCTTAGCCATTTAACAAATTAAACACAAATTAAAGTTTAAACAACATATAACCAAGAAATCTAATAAGCAAATTATTCAGTGAATCTCTAACACCTTAATCATCAAAAATCACATAACGGAATCCCAAACTAATAACAATACCATAAAATCATATAACAATCAACTAAAATTAAACATTAATTAAAATGAATCAAAACGAGCCTTACCCTTAAGTTTGAAGATTTCCTTTGATGTAGAAGAACGCGCTGAGCGTTCTTTCAAACTGAAATGACACCGTATGTAATAAACAACACCATAACGAACCAAGTTTACCACAAAACACCAAGGTCTCGAACCAGATACTTTTTGTTATTTATTCAGTGGAATAAATAATTATCCCTATCTCACTTATCATTCACAATCTATTTATTCCAGCTTATATGAACAATTCCAAAGCATAATATCACTTATTACTTTTTAGAATGCAATTATTTAAATATGCATAAAATAAAAGCACAAGAATAATACGACAAACTTAAACTTAAACTTTATTAAAAATCAAAGTCAAATTACATCATTTTAAAAAAAATACATCTAAAAATAAAATGACATAACAACATTACAGTAAGAAAAGGGATGATTTTTCAGAAGAAAAATAGGGGTATTTATAGGAGAACCCGAGTGTGGGGTGTTTGTTAATGAAGAATCAATCGTGGCCCTCTAATCTTCATCTCTCTATTCTGTTTTGATCCAACAGCTGAAAATTACTTACCTTCACTCGGATTGACAAGCTGGCACCAAAGTGTGCTAGTTTTGTTAGTTTGCTGCTGAGGTGGCTTAATACCATTGGTGCAATGATTGGTGATGATGAAATCCACCAATCACATGAGAGATGTGACTCATCTTGATGCCACGCGGGTTTGATTGGTACCATCTTCTTCCTTCCGATATAGTAGGGAATTTATTCAGGCGCGTGAGGCTTACTTTCCCAAGATATGGAAACCTCTAAATTGAATTAGGGTTTGTTCTTGGTGGTTGTAGTTCACTGCGTTTCTTTTTTCCTTGTTTGTAACGAAAGATATGAGCAAGGTAAATACCTTTCCACTTATATTACTCTCACCGTCTCATATGATGTGTAATGGGCTTGGACCCAAAAAAACTAAATAATACTCCTCCGTCTCAATGAAAATTGTTAATGTTTTGGGCTTGATCCTAAAATAATACTCCCACCGTTCATAATTGTTGTGAATTATGGGCTTGGGCCCAATTACTAGATAAACCATCCGTTTCTTTTGAAATTGGGCCTTTATTTGGGCCTTTGTATATAACTTATCAAATGTAGAATCTTAATGGGATTTTAGGCCCAATAACCAAATGTGGGTCCCACTTGGCCAAATTACTTGATAAAACTTAAATCCTCGAATAAATGACTTGTCTTTTGGCTTCTTGATATTTCTTCAAACTCCATGTCGATTTTGCCGGTTTTCGTGATCTTTGGTACCTACACACATGAAACAACAAACATGCATATACAAGGCCATATTCATACATTTTATGCATTTTATGTTCATTTATTCATACAAATGATATGTGTAATTACACTCATATCAAACTCCCCCTTTCTAATCAATTTCCGTGTCCTCACGCAATGATAAAATAAAGCAACTAACTACACTTTTATTCAACTTTTGACACTTTATTTTGCAAAGATATAATGTATTGCTTTCATTTTTTGAAAAAGAATTTTTAGGATCATAAAACTTAAATAGATTCATCGTCCTCGACTTTTCAATCTTCCATGTCAAGTTTAAAAACAAGATCATTGTCAATCATAAGTCCCAATGTTAAGACCACTCATATAAGTAATTTGTGTTAAACTCAATCTCCTTTTATTCCTAATTGTATCTCTAGATTTTAAATTATTGTTATTCACCCAAAGGCTCATTTGACTTATTTGATATTTATTAGTCCAAAAAGGAAGGCAAACACGGTGTAAACCCAACACTCAAAACCTAACCTCAACTTCAAAAACCGTTGTCACTAAAGAAAGCCCACATCAAGGATAACTTAACACGATTTGAGGGATAATCCCCGGATCCGAAATTTGGCTAATAGAACTACTTAAAGCAACAATAAATCCTCCAAAGTCAATTTTGACCTTATTAATGGAGTTAGCAACAATTACATCATACACCTTGAGGCTCTTTATGATGTAAAAGTGCTCCTTATTTATGATCCACACCCGAATGCTCCTTGGACATAAACAAGGGAATTGACATCCACCATCCCACCTTAAGGCTCATGATGATGAAGCAATTTTTATTAAGCATGTCACCATGCCATACACCCTAAGGCTCTAATGACAAGGTTAGTGCTACATGACTCACACCGGAAGGCTCATAGAGAACATGTTTTTATTTATTCTTCTTATTATTATGATATATATAGTAAGCCAAATTTCCACAATCCCATGATCAAAAAGTCCATGACGCTGACACCCTCAATGTGTTCTCACTTTAATTACAAGGGAAGAAAAAGAAGGAGTTACGAGTTAAGATATTAAGCCTAAACCACTAAAAACTTCATTTATTAAGCAATTTATTATTCAAGTGTGGAAAATGAATACGAGGAGATAGAATCAAACACAAAAATACTTATACAAGGAAGAATTAACCTCAAAAACTTATGATTAAACTTTATCATCTCTTGTTCTCCATATTGTAGAATCTCAAAAATGTGAGACTAATGGACACTTAGCCTATTAAATCAATGTTTTGGGTTTTTAAGTCATCTATAGGATCTTGCATCTTCTTAGACTTTTTCATGTTTAGAATTTACGTTTTAAAGTTCCCTTGATAAACGACTTTCTAGGATCAATTATAGGAACTTGCGAAAAGTTCTTGTTCTTAAACCCGTATGAGTTAAGACTTTCTCATTTTAAAGTTCCCTATATAAAAGTCTAGCAAAACTTGATTTAAAAATGTTAAGGAATGAGATAAGGTAAAAAAACGAGTCGAGTCAAAAACTATTTTTATTTTCACCAACGGAAAGCCTACATTTGTGTCAAAAACATTTAATTTTTTTATTATTAAACACAAAATACACTAAAATTTTTTTTTTTTATGAAAAACGAGAAAAACGATTACGTGACAAAAGCAACTGCAAGCGATTATATCGATTAAATCCCACATGCTAAAACCAAACATTGTCCTCAATGTTTCCTAGCTCAAGAGTAACACCTCCTTGCTAAAATACGAAGAGTCGAATGCAAAAGTCCTAACATGGTAAGAGTACGCAAATCTGTAAGCCGTTTATTAATTATGCTTCAAGATAAAATGTTAGTCGATAAAAATCAAAGGATAGTGAGCTTGACTCGATCCCCGCATTCATTGGTCCTTATGGAAAGTTTGAAGATCTGGAACAACCTCTGTAGGTATGTCCCCTCCAAAGTAGTGCTTCACACGACGACCATTCACCTTAAAGTTAGGCCCGTCTTTTTGAGCAAGCTCAACGGTTCCATAAGGTAAAACTAGTGAAATGGTGAATGGTCCAGACCAACGGGATTTAAGCTTGCCCGAGAAAATCATAAGTCTAGAGTTGAATAAGAGGACTTGATCACCAACATTGAAAATGCGGTTTTTGATCTTAGAGTCATGAATCCTCTTAGTCTTCTCTTTATAGATCAAATAATTTTCATAAGATTGATCCCTTAATTCATTTAGTTCATTCAACTGAACCTTGCGATGATCACCCGCGGTCCTCAAATCAAAGTTACAATGCTTAAGAGCCCAATACGCCTTATGTTCAAGTTCAATTGGAAAGTGGCATGTCTTTCCGTAGACCAACCTAAATGATGTACAACCAATTGGCGTGTTGTAAGTCGTACGGAAAGCCCACAATGCATCGTCTAATTTATCCCACCATGAAGTGCGATTTTCTCCAATAGAACGCTCCAAAATCCTCTTAAGAGCTCGGTTTGAAACCTCCACTTGACCACTCGTTTGAGGGTGATAAGCCGTCAATAGTCGATGAGTGACACCATATTTCTTTAGAACTTTTTCAAATTGTTCATTACAAAAATGGGTCCCACAATCACTTATTATAGCCCGTGGAGTTCCAAACCTAGCGAAGAGTTGTTTACAAAATTTCACCACAACTCGAGCATCATTCGTAGGCAAAGCCTTAGCTTCAACCCATTTAGACAAATAATCCACGGCTACGAGAATATACTTATTTCCTTTCGATGATGAAAATGGCCCCATAAAATTGATTCCCCATACGTCAAAGATTTCACAAACTTGGATAATGTTTTGGGGCATTTCATCCCTTTGTGAATTCTTTCCTTGAAGTTGACAAGCATCACAAGTCTTGAGCAAGTCTTGGGTATCACGATATATGGAAGGCCAAAAGAAACCGACATCAAAGACTTTCTTCGCGGTGGCGTTGGCACCATGATGTCCCCCGGTAGGTCCCTCATGACAAGATTTAAGAATATCTTGAGCTTCTTTGCCAAACACGTACCTAAGAATCACTTGATCCGCGCACACTCGAAACAAATAGGGGTCGTCCCAAAAATAGTAGGATATATCCTTGAAAAATTTCTGTTTTTGTTGGGACGACATACCCTTAATCACAAACTTCCCCGCATCGTAATTTGCGATGTCCGCAAACCATGGGGTACTATCATCACCACGAAAAGCAATCATACCAAGCGTCTTGAGAGGAAATGTTTCATTAATTTCCTTGTTCTCTCAATCGCTTTGGTGAGGATTCTCAAGTTGAGATAGATGATCGGCCGCGAGATTCTCGGCTCCTTTTTTGTATAGAATTTTGACATTAAATTCTTGAAGGAGGTGAATCCATCGAAGCAACCTCGGCTTAGAAACTTGTTTATTAACAAGATATTTGATATCCGAGTGGTCCGTATACACTATGGTTTTAGACAAGAAGAGGTATGGTCTATACTTTTCAAAAGCGTACACAACGGCAAGTAACTCCTTTTCCGTTGTAGTGTACTTAGTTTGAGCATCCGTCATAGTCTTACTTGCATAGTGTATAGGCAAGAAATGTTTTGTCTTACGTTGCCCTAAAACCGTACCTACCGCGTAATCACTAGCATCACACATAATTTCAAAAGGTAGATCCCAATCTGGAGCAACTAAAATTGATGATTTGGTTAATTTCTTCTTAAGCATCTCAAAGGCTTTGATGCACTCATCCGAAAAGAGGAATGAAGTCTCTTTTTCCAAAAGATGGGTCATAGGCCACGCTATCTTAGAGAAGTCTTGGATAAAACGTCTATAGAAGCTGGCATGGCCAAGAAAACTCCTAACTCCCTTAACGGTGGTGGGTGGAGGTAATTTGGCAATCACGTCGATTTAAGCCTTATCTACCTCAATACCGGCCTTAGAGATCTTATGTCCTAACACAATTCCTTCTTTGCACATGAAATGGCATTTTTCATAGTTGAGCACGAGATTTGTGTCCTCACAATGTTGCAACATTCTTTACAAGTTAGAGAGACATGAAGTGAAAGACTCCCTAAAAACCGAGAAATCATCCATGAAGACTTCCATGGTTTTCGATCATATCATGGTAAATGGCCATCATACACCTTTGGAACGTCCCCGGAGCATTGCATAACCCAAAAGGCATTATTCGATAAGCAAATGTTCCATAAGGACAAGTGAATGTGGTATTTTCTTGATCACAAGGGTCTATAGGAATTTAGAAATAGCCGGAAAATCCATCTAAGAAGCAATAGAATTCATTTCCCGCTAGTCTCTCTAACATTTGATCCATAAAAGGTAATGGAAAATGATCCTTCCTAGTGGCATCGTTAAGCTTTCTATAGTCGATACAAACATGCCAACCAGTCACAAGTCTAGTCGGAATCAATTCATTATCCTCATTAGTAACAACCGTCATTCCTCCTTTCTTTGGAACACAATGCACGGGACTAACCCATGGGCTATTGGAGATAGGGTAGATCATTCCGGCGTCTAGAAGTTTCATAACTTCCTTTTTGATCACCTCGTGAATCTTTAGATTAACCCTTCTTTGATTTTGGATCGCGGGTTTATAATCTTCCTCCATCAAAATTTTATGAGTACAAAACTTTGGATCAATACCCTTGATGTTGGAGATTTTCCATGCAATGGCCCGTTTATGTTTCTTAAGCACCTTAATAAGTTCATCCTTTTCATTATCTTCTAATCCCTTAGCAATAATCACCGGTAACTTATCCGTTCCCTCAAGAAAAGCATACTCCAAACGAGTGGGAAGATCCTTAAGTTCTAATTCGGGTGCTTCTTCAAGAGATGTTTTCACTTTTGTTTCATTTTCGTTCACAACTTTCAAGTCCATTGGAGGTGATTCAAAAGGATCCATATTCAACAACTTTTCAATTAAAGCAATATCTCCCTCCGGATCAAAATTATCACTATCAAACTCACTAGGATCGAATGGTGTGCTAAGGTAATCATCAATTTCCTTATCGATTTTTGAACGAGCATTATCCTCGAGCCTTTCTAGAACGAAGTCCCCTCCCTCAAATGGAGTGAGTGGAGGTGTAGCTAAAGAGATAATCGGATTTGATGAAGTGGGATTGCCACTTTTGGAAATATCCGAAAAACCAAGCATATCTTGCGAAACTTCTTCACTAGCAACATCAATCACATCGATTTGATTGATTGATTCCTCGTAGTACTTGGAAGAATATCTCGAGATATTACCAACTTCAGACGTGATATTTTCATCATCTACACGTAAAGTCAATTTCCCCTCTTTCATATCAACGAAGGCACTAGCCGTCATTAAAAATGGTCTTCCCAAAAGAAGAGGTACACGAGAGTCTTCCGGATAATCACAAACCACAAAATCTGTTGGAAAGACGATTTTTCCTACTTTCACAAACACATCTCGGCTATACCTTTTGGAAAGGTGGTCGATCGATCTGCTAGCTCGGGAAGTGATAACCTTTTCCACACGGAAAGAGGCTTCAAATTAATGCTAGCACCAAGATCGGCTAATGCTAAGCATTCTTCCATATTAGGGAAATCACATGGTATCAAAAATTGGCCTGGATCTCCAAGGGTAGGGTAGTGTGGGTTTAGTCTTCGGAAGCTCGGGTTTCGAAATAGGCAATTGGTCTACCTTTGGTGGATTAGGAATTTTCTTTTCTCTAACCACCTCGGGTTCTTGCTCCACTTCCCTCACCGGAGAGGTACTAACATGTGGAAGCAAAGGTCCGTCTAAAGCCTTCCCACAACGTGTGGTTATAGCTTTCATCTCACTCTTCGGGTTTTGAATGGTGTTGCTAGGTAAGCCACCCGAAGAAGAGGAAGGTTTGCACATAAAAGCCTCAAACACCGAAAGTAATTTGTTCTCAAACTTAGATTGATTTCCCTCAATACGGTTTTGGCTTTGCTCTAATCTTTGTTCCATACGGTTTTGGCTTTGCTCTAATCTTTGTTGGTTAAGCTCAATCTTTTTATTTTGCCCCTTGATCGTATTTTGAAATTCATTTTTCAAAGTTGCATTTGTCCTTGAATATTGTTTTGAAAAGCTTTCAAATTTGCCTCATTTGTTTTGATATAGCTTGAAAAATCATTTTGGTTGTTGTTATGAAAACCTTGATTGTTTTGATTGCCATGAAATCGATTTCCTTGATTAAAATTCCCTTGGTTACCACGGTTAAAATTATTCCATTGTTTCCATTGTTATATCTATTTTGAACCAGTGGAAAACCCGGTGGAGCAACATGGTTTTGACGAGGAGCTTGACCGTTAGGGCCATAAGTTCCCATCACGGAAAAAGCACTAGCTTGATCACACCCCGTGGTTGAACAAGCATAATTCGGATGTGCTCCACCACATGATACACAAAAATTCTCAACCATATTAATCGAACCATGAGGATTCTTCCTAATCTCATTCAAAATCGTGTCAATCTTAGAGTCCAATCTAGTAATCTCGGTATTAGAAGAATTCACATTGGAAACACCCGGTGTGTTTCGTGAATATTGCCCTCTAGACTTATTCTCAATGATACCCTACGCGTCTCTCGGAGTTTTTCTTAAAAGATTACCACCCGCGGCGCCATTTAAAGAATCTTGTTCAACCATATTAAGTCCTTTATAAAAAGTATTTATTTGGTGTAACTCCTTGAAACCGTGGTGTGGACATTGTCTTAACAAATCCTTAAACCTTTCCCAAGAAACTCCAAACGATTCATGCACTTTTTGTTCAAACCGAGTGATTCATTCTTAAAGTGAGTTGTTTTGGATGGTGGAAAAAAAATAATTCATGAACTTAGATACTAGATCGTCCCAGGTAAAAATCGAACCCGGTGGTTCCTTTTCATACCAAAGCTTAGTGTTCCCCTCGAGCGAGTACGGAAAAAGCATGAGATTAATCGCGTCATTCGTCACATCTCTAAACTTGAGAGTCGAGGTGATACGAAGAAAATTCCGAATGTGAGAGTGCGGGTTATCGGTCTCATTGCCACGAAATTGGTCGGCACGAATGAGTGATAAAAGACCCTTCTTAATCTCATAATGATCTGCCAAAATAGCCGGCACAACGATTGCTTCCCCGTACCCTTCGGTGGGTGCACGGACCAATTCCTCCATTGTTCAGTTATCGACCATCTCTACAACAATAGGTGGAAGCTCGGGTTCCACTATTCGTTGTTGACGATTTCTATTTCTACGAGGAATTTTTTCAAGCCAATCGAGATTAATCGAAAGTCGAGTAGAACTTACTTGCATAAACCAAAGTGACGAGAATTTAGAGGATTGAAGAAAAGAAAATAGATAAGAAGAAGATTATTTTTTATATTTTGTTTGGTATTGCTCAATCAAAAGATTGATAAAAACAAGGAATAAGGTTAATTACTATGGAAGTAAATTACCCTAGGTTGACTTTGAAACGTAGGTGAAAACCTAATCGTCTCGAGGTTTGATAAGTAAATAAAAAAAATAAGATTTAATACTATTTGAGTCGGCAAACCAATAATCGGTCGTCCCTCACAATATACGCACAAGCAAGCGGGGAAAACGAGGTGGCACAAAGCACTTAAAAACCTTTTTCCTTAGACGGCCTTTTAGCTCGTCGCCTTATACCCACCTTATAGTTTGTATAAATCGAGTTCAATCTTTTTATTAGTATTTATCTATTTTGCCTTTTATTTTTGTTTTGGATTCGAATACAATAGCTAGGTGATGAAATCCCAACTAAGATCTTATTTTGAAGTAGGTAAATTTTTTGTTCTACGTAATACAATATATTAATAACAAAAAACACGAAAAACGATATATACTATATAATAGAAAAATACAAAACTTTCCGAGGACGGAAAGGGTCTTCAAATCAACGATCAACAAAACTCCACGAACGAATCGTACACAATCTCCCCGGCAGCGGCGCCAAATTTTTTGATGTATCGAGAAAGTGTCGGTGTATTTTAATTAAGTACGTTATAGAGCGAATTTAGGAAATTACCTTTAGGAAAAGGTAATAATCCATAAATAAGCTAAAGACGAATCAATTAAACACGAGAGTGATCCCGGTTCGTTATACACAAGGAACTTGTGAATTTGTGACTTTCGATTTAATTTGGACAATTGATTTGAATTCGATTTCGGTTTTTACCTAATTTAATTATACAAATTTTAATCCTAAAGTGCATGAATCGTATCCCGACTTTATATCTAAAAGACAAAACTATAAATCTAAATTATATAAAAAAAAACTTTACTTTTACTTTTTACTTTTTAAATGAATCAATTTATTTAAACAAATTTATTTAAAACTAAAATTATTTAAAACAATTTAAAAACTATATTAAATTTTAAAGTTATAAAATATTAATTATTTATTTAAAAAAATAATAAACTATTTTATTTAAACTAATATATTTTCTCTAAAAATTAAATAAACTTTTTATTTTAAAATCTATTATATTATTTAAACTTTTTTTTGAAAATAAATCGTTAATAAACATATTTAAAAACTTAAAATCCAAAATAACATATAATAATCCTTAAACGTATTGTATTAACAAAAAGGGTGGCTAGACCACTTGGTAAGTTGCTTAGCAGTTGACCAAGAGGTCGCAAGTTCGAGTTTTAGGATGGACAGTATTTGGATTATATTATTATTTTTGCAAAGAATATGTGACAAATTTATGATTTCACAGTACTCCAAACAATTCGTTTGGACTGATAAAATATATTAGGAGGGTATTTATAGGGAGATTAGCAAGTGTTGATCTTTCCTTCCTTTTCTCGTCTTTTCGTCTTCTAAATTCTTAGACTTTTTCGACTTTGTCTCGGGATTATTTGAACTCGTCTTATAATTTCTTCATTTATTAGACTTGAGTTCTTCGACTTCATTTAACTTCCGTCTTTATACTTCTTCTTCGATAAATCTTCAGAATAGGCCTTAGACTTCCGTTCTTTTTGCACTCTTGATCTTTTGATTTCATCTTTTGTCTTTTTCTTCGATAAAAGCCCGTGTTTTCTTCCCTTTTCACATTTTGATCCTAAATCACAACAAAAACACAAACCACGCATAATTCCGACATTTGTGACATAAAATACACGTTTTGGCTTGGTTATTATTATAATTAAGTAGTAAAAGGATAAGTGTTTTCACACTTATTAGCCACACACGTGCTACAATGGCAATTACAATGGGAAGCAAGGCTGTAAGGCGGAGCGAATCTGGAAAGATTGCCTCAGTTCGGATTGTTCTCTGCAACTCGGGAACATGAAGTTAGAATCGCTAGTAATCGCATATCAGCATGCCGCGATGAATATGTACCCGGGCCCTGTACACACCGGCCGTCACACCCTGGGAATAGGTTTCGCCCAAAGCATCGGACCAATGATCACCCATGAATTCTGTGTACCACTAGTGCCACAAAGGCTTTTGGTGGTCTTATTGGCGCATACCACGGTGGGGTCTTCGACTGGGGTGAAGTCGTAACAAGGTAGCCATAGGGGAACCTGTGGTTGGATTGAATCCTTCGCGATGGAAATTCCCTTCAAGGTGCTTGCTTCCACTGGTGGCGGGCAGGCGAAGGGTCCAAAGGACACGTAGCCGGGCGCGAGTCAGAAAATCCAAGAATTCCATTTTTCTTCTTGTTCATCAATCGGAAATCAAGACAAACCGGGCACTACGGCGAGATGTGAAAACACCCGATCTCATTCCGAAATCGATATGTGGAATCGTCTTGCGCCATATGTACTAAGATTGTTCGGGAGACATGGTCCAAGCCCGCTACGAGGATGACTTGTGCCTAGGGGTGCAATGAATTCTTTCCTTTTTTTCGGTATGCCGCTCTACGAGCTAGGATCCAATTTTCAGATGTCCCTTTCGTTTACAACAACCTTAACTGCACAAGCCTGGGCTGGGCCTACCTCCATCCCTAGAGGAGCCGTATGAGGCAGAAGCTCCACGTACAGTTTTGAAGCCGAGCCTTTCCAACAATGGGGCCTAGGGACCGATATGATGATTGGTTTAGGTTAGGCGGCCGGCCTACTACGGCCTACTACGGGCACCTCAGGCTCCTTCACCCTAGTCGAAGACCCCAGCGTGGTATGCGCCAATAAGACCAACAAAAGCCTTTGTGGCACTAGTGGTACACAGAAGTCATGGGTGATCATTGGTCCGATGCTTCGGGCGAAACCTATTACCAGGGTGTGATGGGCGGTGTGTACAGGGCCCGGGTACATATTCACCGCGACATGCTGATCAGCGATTACAAGCGATTCCAACTTCATGTTCCCGAGTTGTAGAGAACAATCCGAACTGTGGCAATCTTTCTGGATTCGTTCCGCCTTACAGCCTTGCTTCCCATTGTAGTTGCCATAGTAGCACGTGTGTGGCCCAGCCCATATAGGCCATGCGGACTTGACGTCATCCCCACATTCCTCCAATATTTCACTGGCAGTCCTTCGTGAGTGTGGCACGCACCTTTTTGTTTGTCTCGGAGCTGTTTTGGCGGGGTGTACTAAACCCACTACGTATCACACCACCGGGCGGCTCGCCTGAATGCCCAGTCTTTCTCTGCCGTAAACTCGACGTCGTCGTCACCTATAACATAAGGCCAAAAACTTGACTTTACTAACCAAGCGAGAAAAGCCCTTTCTATCTTCTTAGTCAAGCGCGCTAGCTGCAATCAAACTAAAGTGCACACTAGAAAAGAAAGTGCTTAGGCTTTGAAAGGCGCCGACTACCTTCTTACTGACAACACAGCTACGTGCTAGCGCTCAATTAGTAGCGTTGGCACGTCACTAGGATCCTCGGCTGACTTCGGTTGCAAAGACTTTCTCCTTAGTCGCATGTCTCAGCAACACAAAACGAGGGTTTCACTCGTTATAGGACTTGACCAAACATCTCACGACACGAGCTGACGACAGCCATGCAGCACATGTATGAAAGTCAGTACCATCCTGTTAAGGACAGGTTTTCTTGTTCATATGTCAAGGGATGGTAAGGTTTTGCGCGTTGTATCGAATTAAACCACATGATCCATCGCTTGTGCAGGCCCCCGTTTTTTGAAGCTCCATACACTATTCTCAATCTACTAGAACCGCTTCGAGCTAGATTCTGTTAGGCGGGACTGAAGACAATAGCATGGGTAAATTGGTAGAATGTGTTAGTTTCTATAGATAAAGGTGGTTTATGTATCACGAGTTTGAAAGCGTTTAACCTCGCGCTAATAAAAAATGGCGTTGCCGTTTGATGCAAAACCCATATTCTATTTGGGTTCGGTTGATCAAGGCTATACATGGTTCAGATGTGGGTTTTAATCTGCATGGTTGTAACAACACAAGGATGGGGGGGGGGGCAAAGACTATCGGGACCATAAACCATCTTCATTCAAGCGGCATTATTCATCTTCAATCGATAAGGCTCAAAGTTAGTTTTGGAAATAAGACTTGTTTTTTAAAAGATACATGGATAGTGATGGACCTCTATACTTACGCTACAACAGATTATTTCGTCTTGACTGTAACACATATTTTTTTAAGTGAGCGGTTTTCAAATAGCCATTGGGAGTGGAAATGGAGTAGGCAAATCGATGGTCGCCATTCTGATGCTTTGAACATGCTTCTTACTAAGATCTCAAATGTAAACTTAGGCTCAAGTATAGATTCTTATCAGTGGACTTTATCCAGTGATGGGGAGTTTTCTGTCGGATCAACTCTAAAACATATCGAGTGTGTTATTCTTCCATTAATGTGACAACCGTGGTTTTAGGTTTGTCACTTGGTCTTACTTTTAGGTTATTTTATGTGTGCTTACTTGAATTGTGTGATTACGTGTTTGTTTTGTGTGATTGAGGTTGGTGTGGTTACCATTTATGAGTATAGAAGTACTCATAAGTAAATTGAGGAACGGTTATTTCATGTTCATGAGCTCACAATTAGTGACTATGAAATGAAATGGTGTTATTTTGGTGTTTACGTATACGTATAAGTATTATAGTAATAGTGTATTTTTTTAGGATTTACGTAGCATTTAGAGGTCTCGAATGAGGTAACTAGTCATATGAATATTTTTCGGGATGGTTTTAGGTCATTTAGGACTTAATTATAAAGTTTATTTCAAAATTTGAGATTTTTTTTTAAACTTAACCAAGTTAAGGACTTGTTAAGGAAGGGTAATGGGATGGTTAGAGCTTATCAATGAGGTTTTTATATGGGAATAGACTAGATGTCCATCATAGGTTGACGAGCCATCTTAGTGATAGGTTCGTGTATTGATTTCGTGTTTTTGGTTTGTTAGCTTGTTGCTAGTGCGAGGACTTGTGAAGAAGCTATCAGGTGAGTTTCATAGTCCCATGTTTACTATTGATTTTGACTTCCAGATGGGATGGAAGAGACACTGTGTTGAGTTATTTATAAATTGTTGCTGTGAATGTTTTTATGGTTGTGATGGACTTGTGTGTACACTTATGTGATTAACTGCTATGTGATTCTTGATTGTGTATGATTTGGATCGGGGGACACGTGCCGTCTCAGTTATTGTGGTTTGACAAGGTAGTGGCCTTGGGATAGGTACATAGTGTGATCATCTATGGTACCATGTTGTTTGGCAAGGTAGGAGCCTTGGATTTTGGTTTGGAATGATTGATCTTGAATGCTAGTTGTTAATACATAATTGTAGCACATTGTCCATATGTTATTGTGTTGATGGTTGTTATTCACAACTTGTAATTGATTTAGCGTTGGAGTCTAAACCTATGACTCTCAACAACTTTATGTTGACGTGTTTTAGTGTCTCTTTCAGGTGATACTGTGGTTAAGCATGAGAACATAAGTGGCTAGGATTGGAGAAGTTTAGGATTGCATGTAGAAGGAGAATCCACGTTTCCTTCTTAGTTTTTATTTGTTCTTTTAATAAGTGATTCTGTGGCACACATATATTTGTTTGGTTATGTTATTTTTTTGTCTTGGGTAAGCGGTAGGAATGTCACCTACTTACCTAGACTCCTGAGTCTGATGAGATATTGTCATGACTTTGTGTCTCCATTTTATGACATTTCTTATTTCATATAGTTATCTCTATAGACACACCATGTTGTGATGATATCCATACGTCGCGCCCCATATTCCGCCATGGTGGGGTGTGACAGAATGGTATCAGAGCCAGTGGTTATAGAGAATTAGGTTGCCTAGTCGCGTAGCCTAGTCTATAGCTTAAGGGTCCATGCATATAGGCGTCATAGGAGTATGTGTGCATTTTATATTAATTGATGTGTTTGGATGTTATTTATTGCGATATTTTGACTAGTATGAATTGAACATAGTAAGTTCATACTTAGCTACATGTTATTTTCTTTTCGAGTTTTGATTAGTGCGGGTGGAACCATGGTCGTATACGCTAGTCATTGTTGGATTTCGCTTAATTATGTTTTCATGTTCTTTATACATTTTAAATTTTGTCTACGGTGGTTCAGCTGGATTACGAGTTTATATGTTTCATGCATTGGCTACGTTATTTTAATACATGGATTTTGGATCTTACTTTATGTTGTGGTTATGTGCTTATATGAGTTGTAGGATCTATATGCTTATTTGAGTTGGTAGACTGATGTGTTATGTGTAGTATTAATTCTTATAAGTGTCATCATAGGAGGGAGTGCATTAGTGAAAGGGGACTGGTATAAGTATGGTGGCCAACATAGTTATACAAGTACCACAACATCAATGGATTCCTGAGTATGGTTGCATGAAAGAGGGTTAATAAATGTTTGTATAGTATACGTTGGATGGATTTGAGTGTATGTACGCGTATGCCTATATATGTATATTTCCCTTCTACTTATCGGTTGTATTCTTAGGATGGTTTTCTAGCTCTTTCCTCTTTGGGATGTTCAACTCCTGTAGTAGCGCATTTATCGAGTTCTCATTTCACGTGGTTGTTTGTACGGTACTTTTGGTGTAGAAGCTATTGAGAGGGTGAAGATTTATTTTGGAATAACGATAGCTTTTGTTTTGAGTCTTACATGATAAAAAATGGAACTTGCAAATAGTAAAAAAAATTTAGTTGTTGTTAGTCCATAAAATGAGGGTAAAGTGTCGAAAACGTGTTTGAAATAAGGTGGAATATAAAAAAAAATTTACATTTAAGCATGGCTTGTTTATTTTAAAATATTTTGGTTTTGATCACCTAAAGTTATTGTTCTTTAGTTAGAATTTTTTTTTTTATTAAATTAAATATGTTAAAGTCATGTATTTAATCATATGATGGGTGAGAGTTTTAATTTTCTGGAATTAAAATAAATTAGGGTTTAAAATCGTTTTTGGGTATAAATCGGAGTAGGCAGAAACTATCGCTAAACTGTCAAATTCTGTCGCTAAACTGTCAGAAACTGTCGCTAATGCCTAGGCAGGTTTTAGGTAAAAATTGTTTTGGTCATAACTTGTTCGTTTTTTTAAAACTTTTTGGGTGATTTAAAAGCCTAAAATTATGTAGTCAGAATGTACTTTTCAAATATTCAGAATGTTTAGCAAATGGAGGTCAGTAGCTAAGTCTAACTAATTGTACAAGTGTCGAGTTCAAGGTTAATTTTCAGACAACATGGTTTAAACTTATGTTTTGGGTATTTTGGGTTAATGAATACTTGGAGGGTTAACATAGAGATGAGTTGGGATAAAATTTGAGATTTATTTAGACCTTAGAGCACATGGTTATATCTTTATGAGTTTTGATTTATGGTATTTATGAGTAAGACTGAAATCGGGGTGACAGTTTTAAACCCGTCAAGTTATGTGATGGCTCCTAACTTGTTTTCAAGACAGTTCTTGTTTGATGAGTTGTGAGATTTAGTTAGGTTGGTTACATAACTTTATGGTTTTGATAAGTTTCCTCGCGGACGGTTAAGGCTCATGTGTTGTTGGTTGAGATTATTTTCGTGTAAACTGAGTTCACGTTTGAACGTGAAGGTTTTATCATGGATATGCATCCTCGTTTGTTTGCTGAGAATAAGTTTGAGTTTGGGAGTGAATCTCGGGACGAGATTTCTATTAGGAGGGAGTGATGTGACAACCGTGGTTTTGGGTTTGTCACTTGGTCTTACTTTTAGGTTATTTTATGTGTGCTTACTTGAATTGTGTGATTACGTGTTTGTTTTGTGTGATTGAGGTTGGTGTGGTTACCATTTATGAGTATAGAAGTACTCATAAGTAAATTGAGGAACGGTTATTTCATGTTCATGAGCTCACAATTAGTGACTATGAAATGAAATGATGTTATTTTGTTGTTTACGTATACGTATAAGTATTATAGTAATAGTGTATTTTTTTAGGATTTACGTAGCATTTAGAGGTCTCGAATGAGGTAATTAGTCATATGAATATTTTTCGGGATGGTTTTAGGTCATTTAGGACTTAATTATAAAGTTTATTTCAAAATTTGAGATTTTTTTTAAAAGTGTATATTTTACGACTTTTACGGTAAAACGCGTAAATTTGACTAGTTTTACGGTTTTGAGGTTTTGGGAGTTTTAGGAGCTGAAATAGATTAAGGTAAATTAAGGTAATATTAATAATATATTAATTAACAATAAAAAGAAAAAAAAATAAAGAAAAAAAACGAATTTAAGGGGGTTAGGTCGGTTTGGAAAAGAAAAAAAAAGGGAAAAGAGGAGAAAAAGGAAAGTGGGCTTATTCTTGGACTAGGATTTTATGTACACCCTATATATTGTTTTAATAACAATCAAATTCATTATTATTCCATGGAGATATTAAAAAATTTGTGGGTTACATAGAAGGTTTTTAGGGTCTTCATAATTTTGGGGGTTTTCATAAATCAATGGTAAAGTCTTTAATCTCTTTTTAATTTAATTGTTTTTATATTTTTATGTTTTTATAATCATCTTATGATGGATTTAGGTTAGGGTTTAATTTAAGAACAGTAAATTAATTTTATGATAATGAGTTCATAATGATTACATAAATTAGGCCTTGTAATTAGAGGGATTAGGGTTAATTAATGTGGTTGATTTTGTTAAACCCGTTTTTAAAAACTGGGCAGAATTTTGAGTCTATTGTTTTGATCATATCGGGAGTTCTAGGAACATTCAAGATGCGATCCAAGTATCCCTGAAAAGGTAATTGAAGTGGCTTTCTAATTCAAGAAACTAGAACTAAATTGGAGGTCGGGAAGTGGGTCAAAAACAGGTTACAACAGTCGGAGGTCAATATAGTTTTGAAGTCAGCCTGTTTTCTTTTAAGTTTTAGGTTGTTTGGGGTACTTAGGGTTGCATTGGGATCTTCTCACGAACATGAGAGATGGTTTATATATTGTAGCAAGTATCTGCACTTGGGCTAAGGTTGTGGTTTAGGGTAAGACCCTCTAATGGTAACAAACTTTTCATACGTTTAAAATCAGTGAATTCTGGATAAGTAGCAATATATACACATATATCGGGGCATTAACAGTAGCTTTAAGGTTAGGGCAAGTGGGAGGTTTTAGCTAACATATGTAAAAGTATGAATATTCCTTTTACAGAAACCAGGGGTATATTTAAGTGGACGTTTGACTTAAAGTTTTGAGACCTAAAAACTGGGACTATTTTGTGTAAAATATGAACGGGATAGTTATTAAACTTAACCAAGTTAAGGACTTGTTAAGGAAGGGTAATGGGATGGTTAGAGCTTATCAATGAGGTTTTTATATGGGAATAGACTAGATGTCCATCATAGGTTGACGAGCCATCTTAGTGATAGGTTCGTGAATTAATTTCGTGTTTCTGGTTTGTTAGCTTGTTGCTAGTGCGAGGACTTGTGAAGAAGCTATCAGGTAAGTTTCATAGTCCCATGTTTACTATTGATTTTGACTTCTAGATGGGATGGAAGAGACAATGTGTTGAGTTATTTATAAATTGTTGTTTTAATGTTTTTATGGTTGTGATGGACTTGTGTGTACACTTATGTGATTAACTGCTATGTGATTCTTGATTGTGTATGATTTGGATCGGAGGACACGTGCCGTCTCAGTTATTGTGGTTTGACAAGGTAGTGGCCTTGGGATAGGTACATAGTGTGATCATCTATGGTACCATGTTGTTTGGCAAGGTAGGAGCCTTGGATTTTGGTTTGGAATGATTGATCTTGAATGCTAGTTGTTAATACATAATTGTAGCACATTGTCCATATGTTATTGTGTTGATGGTTGTTATTCACAGCTTGTAATTGATTTAGCGTTGGAGTCTAAACCTGTGACTCTCACCAACTTTATGGTGACGTGTTTTAGTGTCTCTTTCAGGTGATACTATGGTTAAGCATGAGAACATAAGTGGCTAGGATTGGAGAAGCTTAGGATTGCATGTAGAAGGAGAATCCCCGTTTCCTTCTTAGTTTTTATTTGTTCTTTTAATAAGTGATTCTGTGGCACACATACATTTGTTTGGTTATGTTATTTGTTGGATGGATTTGGGTGTATGTACGCGTATGCCTATATATGTATATTTCCCTTCTACTTATCGGTTGTATTCTTAGGATGGTATTCTAGCTCTTTCCTCTTTGGGATGTTCAACTCCTGTAGTAGCGCATTTATCGAGTTCTCATTTCACGTGGTTGTTTGTACGGTACTTTTGGTGTAGAAGCTATTGAGAGGGTGAAGATTTATTTTGGAATAACGATATCTTTTGTTTTGAGTCTTACATGGTAAAAAAATGGAACTTGCAAATAGTAAACAAAAAATTAGTTGTTGGTAGTCCATAAAATGAGGGTAAAGTGTCGAAAACGTGTTTGAAATAAGGTGGAATATAAAAAAAAATTTACATTTAAGCATGGCTTGTTTATTTTAAAATATTTTGGTCTTGATCACCTAAAGTTATTGTTCTTTAGTTAGAATTTTTTTTAATAAATTAAATATGTTAAACTCATGTATTTAATCATATGATGGGTGAGAGTTTTAATTTTCTGGAATTAAAATAAATTAGGGTTTAAAATCGTTTTTGGGTATAAATCGGAGTAGGCAGAAACTATCGCTAAACTGTCAAATTATGTCGCTAAACTGTCAGAAACTGTCGCTAATGCCTAGGCAGGTTTTAGGTAAAAATCGTTTTGGTCATAACTTGTTCGTTTTTTAAAAACTTTTTGGGTGATTTAAAAGCCTAAAATTATGTACTCAGAATGTACTTTTCAAATATTCAGAATGTTTAGCAAATGGAGGTCAGTAGCTAAGTCTAACTAATTGTACAAGTGTCGAGTTCAAGGTTAATTTTCAGACAACATGGTTTAAACTTATGTTTTGGGTATTTTGGGTTAATGAATACTTGGAGGGTTAACATAGAGATGAGTTGGGATAAAATTTGAGATTTATTTAGACCTTAGAGCACATGGTTATATCTTGATGAGTTTTGATTTATGGTATTTATGAGTAAGACTGAAATCGGGGTGACAGTTTTAAACCCGTCAAGTTATGTGATGGCTCCTAACTTGTTTTCAAGACAGTTCTTGTTTGATGAGTTGCGAGATTTAGTTAGGTTGGTTACATAACTTTATGGTTTTGATAAGTTTCCTCGCGGACGGTTAAGGCTCATGTGTTGTTGGTTGAGATTATTTTCGTGTAAACTGAGTTCACGTTTGAACGTGAAGGTTTTATCAGGGATATGCATCCTCGTTTGTTTGCTGAGAATAAGTTTGAGTTTGGGAGTGAATCTCAGGACGAGATTTCTATTAGGAGGGAGTGATGTGACAACCGTGGTTTTGGGTTTGTCACTTGGTCTTACTTTTAGGTTATTTTATGTGTGCTTACTTGAATTGTGTGATTACGTGTTTGTTTTGTGTGATTGAGGTTGGTGTGGTTACCATTTATGAGTATAGAAGTACTCATAAGTAAATTGAGGAACGGTTATTTCATGATCATGAGCTCACAATTAGTGACTATGAAATGAAATGGTGTTATTTTGGTGTTTACGTATACGTATAAGTATTATAGTAATAGTGTATTTTTTTAGGATTTACGTAGTATTTAGAGGTCTCGAATGAGGTAATTAGTCATATGAATATTTTTCGGGATGGTTTTAGGTCATTTAGTACTTAATTATAAAGTTTATTTCAAAATTTGAGATTTTTTTAAAAGTGTATATTTTACGACTTTTACGGTAAAACGCGTAAATTTGACTATTTTTACGGTTTTCAGGTTTTGGGAGTTTTAGGAGCTGAAATAAATTAAGGTAAATTAAGGTAATATTAATAAGATATTAGTTAACAATAAAAAGAAAAAAAAAGAAAAAAAACGAATTTAAGGGGGTTAGGTCGGTTTGGAAAAGAAAAAAAAAGGGAAAAGAGGAGAAAAAGGAAAGTGGGCTTATTCTTGGACTAGGATTTTATGTACACCCTATATATTGTTTTAATAACAATCAAATTCATTATTATTCCCTGGAGATATTAAAAAATTCGTGGGTTACATAGAAGGTTTTTAGGGTTCTTCATAATTTTGGGGGTTTTCATAAATCAAAGGTAAAGTCTTTAATCCCTTTTTAATTTAATTGTTTTTATGTTTTTTTTGGGTATACCTAGGTTTCCGACTCGACATTGCGAGCCGACTAATCCCAGGGCGACTACCCTTTTGGATAGCCCGGAGTCGTCGCAGGTGAACCTCCGTGGCCACCCCCAAGTGTACACACCTAGTGAGGTTTGAACCCTTGACCTCTCCTTTGAGAGTCAAGGACCTTACCACTAGGCCACTTGATGGTGGTTAAATGTTCTAATAATGAGTTCATAATGATTACATAAATTAGGGCTTGTAATTAGAGGGATTATGGTTAATTAATGTGGTTGATTTTGTTAAACCCGTTTTTAAAAACTGGGCAGAATTTTGAGTCTATTGTTTTGATCATTTCGGGAGTTCTAGGAACATTCAAGATGCGATCCAAGTATCCCTGAAAAGTTAATTGAAGTGGCTTTCTAATGCAAGAAACTAGAACTAAATTGGAGGTCGGGAAGTGGGTCAAAAAAAGGTTACAACAGTCGGAGGTCAATACAGTTTTGAAGTCAGCCTGTTTTCTTTTTAAGTTTTTGGTTATTTGGGGTATTAGGGTTGCATTGGGATCTTCTCACAAACATGAGAGATGGTTTATATATTGTAGCAAGTATCTGCACTTGGGCTAAGGTTGTGGTTTAGGGTAAGACCCTCTAATGGTAACAAACTTTTCATACGTTTAAAATCAGTGAATTCTGGATAGGTAGCAATATATACACATATATCGGGGCCTTAACAGTAGCTTTAAGGTTAGGGCAAGTGGAAGCTTTTAGCTAACATATGTAAAAGTATGAATATTCCTTTTACAGAAACCAGGGGTATATTTAAGTGGACGTTTGACTTAAAGTTTTGAGACCTAAAAACTGGGACTGTTTTGTATAAAATATGAACGGGATAGTTATTAAACTTAACCAAGTTAAGGACTTGTTAAGGAAGGGTAATGGGATGGTTAGAGCTTATCATGAGGTTTTTATATGGGAATATACTAGATGTCCATCATAGGTTGACGAGCCATCTTAGTGATAGGTTCGTGTATTGATTTCGTGTTTTTGGTTTGTTAGCTTGTTGCTAGTGCGAGGACTTGTGACGAAGCTATCAGGTGAGTTTCATAGTCCCATGTTTACTATTAATTTTGACTTCTAGATGGGATGGAAGAGACACTGTGTTGAGTTATTTATAAATTGTTGTTGTGAATGTTTTTATGGTTGTGATGGACTTGTGTGTACACTTATGTGATTAACTGCTATGTGATTCTTGATTGTGTATGATTTGGATCGGGGGACACGTGCCGTCTCAGTTATTGTGGTTTGACAAGGTAGTGGCCTTGGGATAGGTACATAGTGTGATCATCTATGGTACCATGTTGTTTGGCAAGGTAGGAGCCTTGGATTTTGGTTTGGAATGATTGATCTTGAATGCTAGTTGTTAATACATAATTGTAGCACATTGTCCATATGTTATTGTGTTGATGGTTGTTATTCACAGCTTGTAATTGATTTAGCGTTGTAGTCTAAACCTATGACTCTCACCAACTTTATGTTGACGTGTTTTAGTGTCTCTTTCAGGTGATACTATGGTTAAGCATGAGAGCATAAGTTGCTAGGATTGAAGAAGCTTAGGATTGCATGTAGAAGCAGAATCCCCGTTTCCTTCTTAGTTTTTATTTGTTCTTTTAATAACTGATTCTGTGGCACACATATATTTGTTTGGTTATGTTATTTATTTGTCTTGGGTAAGCGGTAGGACTGTTACCTACTTACCTAGACTCCTGAGTCTGATGAGATATTGTCATGACTTTGTGTCTCCATTTTATGACATTTCTTATTTCATATAGTTATCTCTATAGACACGCCATGTTGTGATGATATCCATACGTCGCGCCCCATATTCCGCCATGATGGGGTGTGACAATCAATGTCTTTGAGTACAAGATGGAATAAATATTTTACTCGGGAAGGTAAATATCTTTATTTGGAGTTTTCTTTTAGATTGGCTTCCCCATTGGTTAAATCTATCGCTTAGCGTGTTAGAAATCCCTTCAATTGTTTGTCCAGTTTTCCATTTGAGCGTGAAAACATTGGTTCATATCTTTTTTTCTTTTTCAACGGTTGCATTTTTTTGGTGTAAAATTCGTTTTGGATAGATCTTTCTATACTGTTTTTAGATCCAACAAAGAATGAATCGAGTTGTTTGATAACTGAAAAACTACTTCTCTGTGGTTTATTTGGAAATTTGACTAGTATTGACTTTTTCTCTCAATTCATGAGGCAAAGCAACATTTTTGATAGGTTTCAATTAGTTTTTTTTGTTAAAAATCTAGTGGCGATAAATCTTGTACTTGGTTAAATTGGCTTAGGCTTCCTTTGTAATCTCTCTAACTTTTTGCTGGAGTTTTTTGTTATTTTTAATATATTGCCATTCGAAATAACATTAAGAACGAGCATGGTTGGATGAAAAAATTAGTTACAACACTTATGCAAGCACGTGTTTCATTATGTGTGAATATCATTTACTAGTAACATTTTGTAGAGAATTTTGTTGTATAAAGCATTTTACATTATTTAACTCAAAACTTAGTTATATTGTTCTATACATTATGTGTATTCAGTATCACAAACTGATCTTAAAAAATATTTGTCGTTGTAATATGTATAATCCGTTTTATCTATAGTCATGTCACACTAACGTCTAAAGTCGTGCCTTCGTTTTTATACTTATATTCTTGTTAATACTAGTCATAATTTACGTCGATCGCATTGCTTAATTTTGTTAAGTGTCAAAATAAAAATAAACTATAACTTGTGTTTTCGTTTGATATCATACTATCTTATAAAAGAGATTATACCATCTCTCTTCATTTAATACCAAAAAATTAAGTAGTACAACAAATACAACATAATGTACAAAATATTAATGCAATCAAGAAAATTAAATTTAAGTAATACAAGATTTTAATGCATATATAACTTTATATCTCTAATATATACAAAGCATTTAATCATATTTAATTAAAACATAATTAATACTGTAATACAATTAAAACACCTCATCACCACAATTTACAAGCAAAACAACACATCGTACAAGTCTCCTATATCATATTTTTCTCTCTTTTTCCTTGCAATCATATGTACAAACCACTTTTAGGTTGATCTTCTCATTCAAATGTTCAAAAGAGGTTATGTCAATTCTTGCGCTTAATTGAGTTCCGAAAATAAAGTTACACATATTACATATTACATATACGCCACAAGTAATAATATCCCTATATCAAAATTACATTTTTGAGACATGTTTTTAGGTGAAAACTATCGTCATCCATAAATTATTGCACTGAAAGACGAATAACCGAATAACATTCACTCTCAAGAAAATTTAGTCACAGGGTACCCGCCGCCGCATCGCGCGGGTACCCTGCTAGTCTATACTAATATATAAGAGGTATATCTCCTTGTTGAAAATGTCGAATTTTCAACATTTTGATGTTGAGTATTTATTCAAGTTAGTTTTTCTTGACTCAAGACAAAATGAAAGTCTCACTAATATCAAGTTATAGTTG
Source organism: Glebionis coronaria (assembly GCA_025667525.1). Taxonomy (NCBI): domain Eukaryota; kingdom Viridiplantae; phylum Streptophyta; class Magnoliopsida; order Asterales; family Asteraceae; genus Glebionis; species Glebionis coronaria. The sequence goes on from CM046878.1 coordinate 253,999,683, forward strand.
TTTTTGGTTTTTACAAGATTAATTGGATTCTATCTCTATTTCAAACAAACACGTAAAAAATGGAAAATATTATAGCTACTTAACCGTAAAACAAATTGCAAATACCACAAAGATAGCATAAAGTACAAGTCTATAATGCAAAAATATAAAATTGCTTGAAATGTAAAGAAAATGAAAGTTAAAGGGCTAAATGTGTAAAATCAGAAAGTATAAGGACCAAAAGTGAAAATACTAACAAACTAGGTTAACAAACTAACAAAACTGACTAACCAATTATGTAACTAACTGAAATATAGGGATTAATAAATGCAAAACCTAAAAACTTGTATTAACAAAGCTGATTAGCAAGTTTATTAAAAGTTGGGGACCGATGTGCAATAAAACCAAACTTTTCACCAAAAACGTGTAACAAATCTCGAATAAGCTCGTTTGAGCTTATTTTGAAACCAAATCAACTCTAGTTTTTTGCAAATTTCTTAAAGGTGAAAATCAGCTAGACTTGTAAAAGGAATTTAGCTAAAACCAAGTGAATAAAAAACTAGCTTATATCAATAAGCTCACAATAAGCTAAAAACCAATCCAAACATCCACAAACTGATTTTCTTGTTGAAACTAATTAAACAAGTAATGAGAAGCTTGGAATGTCAATTAGTTTTGAAAATGACCAAGAGAATAAGCTGAAATCTAAAATAAGCCAAAAGTGCTTATTTTGACCAAGTTTGACCAACTTTTCCAAAAAGCTCAAATTCATAAATCTAACTCAGGACATGTTTGTAAAGGGATTGGTGAAAGAAAATTAGAGGTTTTATGAAGTAAATTAAGATATATGGAAAAACAGTTTGCTAATTATCACATAGAATGCAATTAGCTCAAGTGCTTATTTATAAGCGTGTAACTGATTCAATACTTGATACTGTACAATTTCCTTACCAAAATTGAGAGTTCATATGATAAGCTAAATTTAAGAACAAAAGTTAGCTAAATCAATCAACTAACAAACAAATGGTATGTGATCAAAAGTAGCTAGTTTTTTACTGATAAACTTGTACAAAGTCTGACCCAAAGTTTTCCAGTGCAATTTGCCTGTTTGACCAAGTAATTGACCAAGAAACTTTACCAAATGACTTACACTCACTTGTTGAGTGTAAGTGAGCTCAAAGAAACAAGTTTTAACAGCTAACTCACAAAATTGATCTAAATCCAAAGTTACAAATCTGATGTAGAACTTTTTCAAAGACTTATTTGGCAAATGTTTATGACAGCTTATGTGACTTATCTAGAATTGTTAAGTGACTGAAATGAATTGATTTGACACCAAAAAGTAGCTAGTTTTCTTGGAAGAACACAAAGTTGAGCACTGATGACGTTTGACAGATAAAAGCTAAATTTCAACAAGCTAAACTGAAATAAAAGCCATCAATATACTAGTAAACTATTAGTTTATCAAGATCATAATACAAGTTATCTAACACAATCACAGAATAGCAGTTAAGAGTTATATCTATGAATTTAGCATGCAAATTCGGCTTAGAGGAATTTTAACAAGTAAAATGTTCCTTTTAGCTTTGAAGCCACCACTGATGGAGTAGTGAGGCGTTGAGCCTACTAGGTACACTTAACACACCAGAAATCAACCACCAAACACCATCATATGATCATCATCTACTGGTAATGATCTCCCCTGCTACAAACTGTTGTTATGGCTATGGAAATGAACTAAAACACTTCTGAACCAGCTACAAGCTTCCAAAAACACATCAACACTCTCTACTGATCATGTTTGATCAATAGAAACAACAGTAACAATGAAGGAATAGTAATATAGTAGATTGAAGGAGAATTGAACTGAATTTGTATTTATGAATGGAAAGGTTGTTACAGAGTTGGTTACAACTAACTAACTAACTCTCAAGTGGTTGTCAATCACTTGAGAGTAGTATCTAACCGAATTGCTAAGTGAAAATGAGAGAATTTAAGTAAGTGTGTGAAAAAATACACACTAAATACATGTCAGAAATGAAAGACTAATTGGGTATTTATAGAGGCTGGGATGGAGTTTGTTGGAGGTTGGTGACGTGTTCCAGCCATTAGCAATCTTCCACGTGTCATAATTCTGCTGATTGAATATATCCGTTGAAGAACTGAATTGGAGGTTTTTGATTAAGTTGATTTCAGGTTAATTGGATAGTTGGGATGTGATCCTCTCTTGATTTGGAGCAATTTTCATGTTTATATCTTGATCTAAAATACACTCTATCATGGTCTCGAATCTGGGCTTGTTCTTGTTTGAATATGCCAGGTGTAGTGTTTTTATTGGAGGAAAGAGAGAGTTGTGGATCGTTATCCACAAAATGATTTATGATTGGTTGATAAAAGGTGAGTGGATTGCACTGTTCTGATTCGTTTATTAAATGAGAAGACGGCTGAGTGGCCAGCTGGCAAATGATTTGGCAATCCGAGTCATTTTCATTCTCTCTTCTAATTGGGTAGCAAATGTGTATCCGTATTAAGTAGCAAAGTAATATGAGAATTCACATATTAAGTCCATTGACTTTGGCCGAATGTTAAATTGAGCTCCAAGCTTCATTTCTTTGTCATGTTTAGTCCTTCAAACTTCAAACTTGTTCCAAAATCATCCTTTGACTTTGTTGACTTGAGAGTTGACCAAATTTGACTTTGTTCTTAACTTTTTCATAATTACAACTCTAGTCCCTCATCTTTGAAAGTTGTCAAGAAAGGTCCTTTGTCTTTGCAAGGCTTGTCACTTTTCATCTTCCTTTTGTCTTTTCTTCATCAATAAGGCTTGATTTCACTTGTTTGCTTCAAAATTGTATCTTTGTTACCTACACAAGCACAAACAACAAAGCATACCATAATACTGCTTTTATGAATAAAAATTAGGTATTTGCTTTGTGTTTTAGGGTGATTCTTGATATTATTGATATGAGATTTCACTCATATCAAATCTCCTACACTTGATCATTGCCATGACCTCATGCAATGCCACATTTTAAAGCACTAATTTACACTTTTCTCATAATTAATCCACCTTGACCAATATGAAATGCTTTTACACTACTCTACACTATATGATGCATGATTTTTGTTTTATACAATGCAATGCAAAGGAAAGCAATTCTATTTATATATTTTTTAAATTTTCATGAAATGGTTTTGATGGAAATAAATCATAAAGAAATCAAGGACTTAGATTAGGGCTTTTAGTACCACGAACACTTATCACCCTCAAGTTTCACTTTCCCCATACCAAGCTTAAAAACAAGATCATTGTTATCCACAAGTGAAAGTGCGTCAACTCATTCATATAGATTAATTGTGTTACTCTTATACCTCCACTTATTATGACTCTAAGACCAGTTATTATTTGAGAAAATTGCTTTTGGGCAAATTTGTCATTATATAAAGCGTGAAATATAAGAAATGTAAAATCTCAAAATAAGGAATCATGGTTTTAATCCTAAGTAATCATCTTATGCATTACTCGAAAAACCGCCCATAATTGATATAAGTCCGAATCAAGAGTAATAAGTCATTCGCCTTATGTGTAAGATCCTTATGTGATGCATTAATAAGTAGCTACACACTCGCTAAGGAAAGAAAAATAAAACTCGCACAATAATTTATATCCGCCGCCTTTTTGAGACTTTGGATCTTCAATCCCGCAACCCGTCCAGGTAATATTGGATTGCAGCAACTATTAAATCCCCGCAACCCTTGTGAGAGTAATCTTGGAATTCAATAGTTACTATAATTAACACTTCACTGCCCCTCTTGGGAGTCTTGTATAATTATTTTTTTTTTCTTTTTTTCTTTTTCTTTTTTTTTCTAGCTACTCATTTTTTTTCATAAGCCGCTCTTATTTTTCTTTATTCCTAACAAAGAAAGTTGAAAAGAATAAAAGGAAAAACACCCGCTAAGTATTAAGCATGGCATAACTCTAATACACATAAAACGTTCTAACTTATAATCTTAAGACGTACTTATACCAACCACGAATGATTAGTCAAAAATGCACAAGAGACTACAAACCGATTAAAACCGTTCTTGATTATTTATTAACATATATACATGCGTTGACAAGTAAGTAAAGGTTACGAAAGGGGATATAAAAGCCACAATTAATGAATATGAGGTTTATCTAGCCCTTAACACTTATTTCAAACTCTATCATCTCTTGTTCTCTACAGTTTAAAATCTCAAATAATGAGACTTGTGGATGCTTAGCCTAATAAACCAATAAAGGTCTATATGGTTAAGGATACTAGCTAAAGAAAGCTTAGATAAGCAAACTCGGGTTGAGTCAAAGTACCCATGGCGGGCCTAATATGTCAAAGATATCTAAACTTGTTAAACCATATCCTTTATTATATTTTTTTCCTTTTTATATATTTTTGATGAAAAATTAAAGAATAAATATATACAATGCAAATGTGTTATGCAAATGAAAAATGATTAATGCAAAAATTATGAATGCATATTTTTGGTGGCCAAAGTAGATCAAAAATTTGAAAAATGTTTGAAAAATTAATTTCCAAGTTATCATGAAGGTCAATGACAAATTTCTAGGTAAGGTCACTTCGATAGAAGACCCCCCTACACCTAAGATAAACATTGTCCTCAATGTTTAAGAGTATTGGAGTAAACTCCCCTACACTTATGACATTGATTACTTTGCTTAACCCAAGCTATGGAAAGGTCTACTATAGTGAATTCATTTTTAGCACAATGTGGTTATGAAAAATCACAATAGTAACGAAGTGAACCCGATACAAGGGCCTCCTCTATAAGCTCCAATGCATGCGATGAGAGAGAAAAACCCTAGAAACAACATGAAAACAAAAGAGAGGCATCCCCTACACTTATCCTCAACTCTATACCCTTATTCCTATCCTACCACACTCTAGTCGAAAAACTCTAATCCTAGTTATTCAAGCTTGATTTATGGAGTCTCTAGCTCGACTCTTCCCACAATGAAGTAATTTATGGGGAAAATGAGGATCTCTTGGACCATTTCCACGGAAATGTCCTCCCCAAAGTAATGCTTAACACGGTGACCATTCACTTTGAAATTTAGGCCATTTGGTTGTGACAACTCAATAGTCCCATATGGAAATACTTGAGCAATGGTGAATGGACCGGACCATCTCGACTTAACCTTGCCCTCAAAGAGTTTCAACCTTAAGTTAAAGAGGAGAACCGACTCTCCAACTTTGAACTCACGGTTCTTGATCTTAGCATCATGCAATTGCTTAGTATTTTCCTTGTAAAGCAACGAGTTTTCATAAGCATTGGCTCTCAATTCATCCATCTCTTTGGGTTGTCCTTTTCTATGTGAACCGGCTTGGTTTAAATCAAAGTTAGCCCATTTGAGAGCCCATGAAGCCTTATGCTCTAACTCGAATGGGAGGTGGCATGATTTTCCATAGACAAGCCTATATGTAGTACAACCAATTGGTGTCTTAAAAGTCGTCCTAAAAGCCCACAAAGCATCATCAAGCTTATCCGACCAAGAAGCTCGATGCTCTCCCACCATTCTCTCTAAAATACTCTTTAAACCACAATTTGTGACCTCGGATTTCCCATTGGTTTGAGGGTGATATGCGGTAGAAAGTCTATGGTTAACACCATACTTCTTCATGACTCTTGTAAATTGATCATCACAAAAATGAGTCCCACGATCACTTATTATAGCCCGAGGTACACCAAATCTAGCAAATAATTGTTTCAAGAATTTCACTACAACTCTAGCATCATTAGTAGGTAAGGCTTTAGCCTCAACCCACTTTGAAACATAGTCCACGACTACGAGTAAGTACTTATTGCCCTTTGATGATGTAAAAGGTCCCATGAAGTCTATACCCCATACATCAAAAATCTCACACTCTTGTATGTATTTTTGTGGCATCTCATCTTGTTGATTAATCTTTCCTTGTCTTTGACAAACATCACAAAATTTCACCATCTCTTGGGTATCTTTGTATATGGAAGGCCAATAGAAACCCAAATCAAAGACTTTCTTGGCGGTGTAGTTAGGCCCAAAATAGCCTCCCGAAGGTCCCTTATGACAAGCTTCTAAACTCTTAAATGCTTCGGGCGCATCTACACACCGTCTTATGATTTGGTCCGCACATTGCCTAAAGAGGTAAGGGTCATCCCAAAAGTAGTATTTTGCTTCCTTAAGAAACTTTTTCTTTTGTTGGGAAGTAAGACCCTCTATTAGCCCATCCCCCACAAGATAGCTTGAAATATCTACAAACCAAGGGGTGACATACTCTTGTGAAGAGATAGACATGAGCCCCTCTAATGGAAAGGATGCTCAAGTCTACTCAAGTGATCCGCCACTAAATTCTCGGCTCTTTTCTTATCTCGTATCTCAATGGAAAATTCTTGTAGCAATAAAAACCATCTCAAAAGCCTAGGCTTAGCATCTTGCTTTGTCATGAGATACTTGAGAGCGGAATGATCCGTATACACTATGGTCTTAGAAAGCACAAGATAGGGTCTAAATTTCTCAAAGGCATAGACTATAGCAAGCAACTCTTTTTCCGTGGTGGTATAATGAAGTTGAGCACCCGTCATTGTCTTACTCGCATAGTGTATAGGTTGAAAATTCTTATTAACTCTTTGTACTAACACGGCCCCCACGGCATAATCACAAGCATCACACATGAGTTCAAAAGGCAAATCCCAATTTGGAGAAACCAAAACGGGAGCCTTAGTCAACTTTTCCTTAAGAATCTCAAAAGAGTCTAAACACTCTTGTGTGAAAATGAAAGGAGTCTCTTTTTCCAAGAGTTGTGTCATGGGTCTTGCTATCTTAGAAAAATATTGTACAAAACGTCAATAGAAACCCGCATGACCCAAAAAACTCCTAACTCCTTTCACCGTGGTAGGTGGGGAAGTTTGGCAATAACATCAATTTTAGCTCGATCCACTTCTAAACCCTTATTGGATATCTTATGTCCCAAAACTATCCCCTCTTTGACAATGAAATGTCACTTCTCCCAATTAAGAACAAGACGTGTTTCTTCACGCCTCTTAAGCATACGTTCTAAATGGGAGAGACAAGAAGTTAATGAATCTCCAAAAACCATGAAATCATCCATGAAAACTTCCATAGTGTGCTCAATCAGGTCATGAAAGATTACCATCATACACCTTTGAAATGTCCCCGGTGTATTGCACAAGCCAAAAGGCATTCTCCTATAAGCAAATGTACCATAGGGACAAGTGAATGTGGTCTTTTCTTGATCCTTTGGATCAATGGGTATTTGAAAATAACCTGAGAATCCATCTAGAAATCAATAATACTCATTTCCCGCTAAGCGTTCAAGCATTTGGTCCATGAAAGGTAATGGGAAATGATCTTTCCTAGTAGCATCATTGAGCTTCCTATTATCAATACAAACTCTCCAACCCGTGACAAGTCTAGTGGGTATAAGCTCATTGTTCTCATTAGGCACAACGGTGATTCCACCCTTCTTAGGAACACAAAGCACCGGGCTAACCCATGGAGAGTCGGAAATGGGGTAAATCATACCCGCATCAAGGAGTTTGATAACTTACTTTTTGATGACTTCATGTATTCTTGGGTTAACCCTTCTTTGGCTTTGAATGACGGGTTTGTAATCATCCTCCATAAGGATTTTGTGTGTACAAAAATTTGGATCAATTCCCCTTATATCAGATATTTTCCATGCTATGGCTTTCTATGTTTCTTAAGCACCTCTATGAGTTTTTCCTTCCCATCATCTTTCAAGTCTTTTGCTATGATCATGGGTAATTGGTCCTTTCCCTCTAAGAAGGCATATTCAAGGTGTGATGGAAGATCCTTAAGCTCTAGGGAAGGTGGACTCTCAATGGAAGGTTTCACTATAGATGGATCATCAATGGTAATTTCTTGTAGAGTAGGTGAAGGAATGGGATCCTCATTAAGCAACTTTTGAATAGTTAGAATGTTTTCTTTCCAATTTATTGGAGAATCATCATTACCAAGGAAGTTGGACTCAAATTCCTCCAAGAGGAAATCACTTTCTCCAAATGGTGTTAAGGAGGGAGCAATTAAGGCAACGGTCTCTACATGAGGCATGTTCTCACTATCATTCTTACAAGCTTCGTGAAAATTCTCATCACACACCTCATCAAGAACATCCACTATGTTAATTGTTTCATAACTTTGAGACTTCTTAGTGACTTTTCCTAGCTTAAACACCAGTTTCTCATCCTCAACTCTCATAATTAATTCTCCTTCCGCCACATCTATAAGACCCGTCCTCAAGAATGGTCTACCAACAATAAGAGGAACTCTCGGGTCCATATCATAATCAACTACTATAAAATCCGCAGGAAACGTGAATTTATCAACCCTTACAAACACATCCTCCGCTATGCCTACCATGTTGGGAATAAAATGTAGCCAGTCCACTTGAGCGCTGACAAGAGGAAAACAAGCGTTGATAAGAAGAAAACAAACGCTGACAGATCAAGCGTTGATAGGAAGAAGTCAAGCGTTGATAGGTTGAAGACAAGTACTGATAGAAAGATATGGTCTACGCGTATTTTGTTTCTAGTTTGTTTCTAGTAAAGATAGGATCAACATTGTATTTTCTATAATTATCTTTACCTAGAATAGTTGATACGTAGACTCTTGTACAAGGCTTCTTATGTCTATAAAAGAAGAGCTTTAGGTTATGTTTCATAATAAGTTTTCATACGTTAAACACATTCATTGTAAGCAAGTTCGTTATTATCAATCAAGTGAAAGTTTGTTTTACATCTTTGTGTGTTCTTGTTTAAGTGTTAATTCCGCATACCTTGAATTACTTTATACATAAACAAAGTTTCTCTACGTGTATAACTTGATCTAATCTCGTTTGCACAAGCTAAATCGATCTAAGTTTGGGATCAACAAGTGGTATCAGAGCTTGTTGAGAAACTTTTGATCTTAAAGAACACAAGAACCCTAAAATCACCAAAACCCTAATTTTCACAAAACCCTAAAAACATCATGTCCACTCCTGAAGTAACCTCCTCCTCCTCAAACCACAACATCAAGATTCCCATGCTAGATGCAAATAATTTTGAGCTGTGGAAGTTCAACTTTGAGCAATATCTGCAAATCCATGACTACACTCTCTGGGAGATTATTGAATATGGAAACACATTCAATAAAGCTCAAAAGATTGCAGATGCCATTTCTACAAGATCAGCTGTTCAAGTATGTTTTGAAGAAGATAAGAAAGAAAAACCTGACGATGGTAGAGCTGTGTCTACTGATGACATAGCAAAGAAAAGGGTTGATATGAAAACCCTAACATTCTGAAACTTTCTTTGGGACAAGAAAATCAGCACAAATACAGAGGTTATGAGTCTGAAAAAGACCTTTGGGCAGCCCTTGAAGTTGCCTATGGTGGTAATGCTGATACTAAGGAAGAGAAAAAGAAGCAACTCTTACATGAGTATGCTGTTTTTAAGTCTCAACCTAATGAGAAGCTAAGTAGTGTGAGAAGTAGACTTCTTGACATTACAAGCAAGCTGTCCTTCATGGGGACACAAATTGGTGATGTTGACATTATTGCCACTTTTCTTAAAAGCCTTGGTGATGCGTGGAAGATTGAGGCAAGATCTATAATTTCCAACAACACTCACAAAAGTTCTACTTTTGATGATGTTTACAACAAACTGAGGCTGTTGGAGAATGAAACTCTTTTGGAGAATTGAAGTAAGTCTACCAATAGTAACATGGCCTTCTTCTCACATAGTGAAGGTCAATTTAATCAGAAGGATTTATACATGCACCCAGTTATTGGATCAACATGTGTCAACGCTGGATCATATCCTGTCAACGCCTCACATTCAGACGCTGACACATATAAAATTGACTCACCAAGAGTTAAGCCTGCTGGTTTGGATTTGGATACTGTGTGTGCATACATTGCTTCATTTCCCAATGGTTCAGTGATTACATATGAGGACCTTGAGCAAATAAGTGATGAGCATTTGAAGGAGATAGATATAAAGTGGAACATGGCTCTTGCTAGTAGAAGAGCAAACAGATGGAATAGAAGGTTCAAGAAGAAGATGACCTTCAATGCAACAGACACTGCTGGATTTGATAAATCCAAGGTTGAGTGCTACAATTGTCATCGTATGGGCCATTTTATGAGAGAATGTAGATCTCCAAGAAGATCTGATGCTGGAAAACCCTCAAGCCAAATTGTTAAGCCTCAGGATCCTAAGGCCATGGTAGCAGTGCAAGAGATTGATGGTATTCGATGGGACTGGAGCTATTTGGCTAAGGATGAGGAAGAGGATAAAGCTTTGGTTGCTGAGATAGAAGAAGAAGAGCATGTTCAATATGCTCTCATGGCACACTCCTCATCTTCATCAGACAATGAGGTATATGATGACGCTTTTTGTAGTAAGGGTTGTCGTTTAAATACTGAAAAACTTAACAAAGAGGTTTTAAGATTGTTAGGAGATGTGAGTACTGAGAGATGCAAGTTGTCTAACTATCAAATTGCTCTCACTCAAACTGAAAAGACAGTTTCTGAGTATAAGAAAATGGAGCTTGACCTAAAAGATAAAATAAATATCTTAAAACATGATTTAAATGCTAGTCATGATGTTAGAAATATCATGGAAAGGGTCAATGCTGAATTACAGGCTATATCAAGAATAAGGATAATGTAGACCTTAAAATTCAGAGATTTGATAAGGCCTCACAAACCCTAGGAGAATGTATTAGTAAATAGAGAGATTCTAGGGACATGACTGGGATTGGGATGAAAGACTATTCTGTTGTTCCACCGCCAGCTGGGGAATTCTATGGTGTCCAAAGAAAGGACTTATCTTGGACTGGTTTACCAGAACTCCAAGAAGAGGAATTTATTCCTCCACCAAGAGTCCTTACCCTAGTTGAAGAGTATAGGCAAAAGTTGACTGATTTGAATGAATGGAAGAAAGCCAACCCTACCTTGTTTGTCAAGGGTGGCATGGTTTGTGATAGTCCAAATGAGTCGACCCCTATCAAAGTAACAAACCCAATCACTGGCAAGACTGTTGACCTTGGCTCAAACACTATTAGAAAACCTGGCATTAAGTATGTAGAAATGTATAGGAATACTAGGTCACCTAAAAGCCAAGTTAGTGATAATGGAACAGGTTTCTTTTCTTCTAGACCTAGAGTTGTGTCTAGAAAAGCCTGTTACACTTGTGGTAGCTTTTCACATTTAGCATATAAGTGTGTCAACGCTTCCAAGGTCAACGCTGTCAAAAGGTCAAACACTGTCAGACCCAAAACATTTGTGGAGCAAAGTCCACAAGTTGTTAGACCAGCCCCATTCTTTACCAAAGGGTCTAACACTCATGGACAAACACCTTTTCAGAAGACCAATACATGGTCTAATAGGCAATGGGTTCCTGTAGAAAACCCTAGGTTCAACGCTGATAAGGGTAATTTCAGCGTTGACAAGAACAAATCAAACACTGACAGAAACGTTGCCAGACTTAAATATTTGCAACCACAGGGAAAGGGGTCAAAAGCTTCTTCTAGCTTGACATGGATACCTAAGCAAGATCAAAACCCTAATTCTAATGGGATTTCTATGACCTGCAACAGATTTAATTATATTTCAAAGGTCATCACAAAACCAATTGGGGTTAACTGGGTATTTCATCCAAAAAGGGATGAAGAAGCGGTTGTTATGAGAACTAAGTCTGTTCTTATTGAACAACCAGATGAATCCAAGTCTGCACAGGCTTGGGTTCCCAAAGAAAACTAATTTGTTTTCTTTATGTGCAGGGCATTCAAAAAAAGGTAAATGATTATGGCTATTGGGATAGTGGATGCTCTAGGCACATGACTGGGAAGGAAGATTATCTGACTAACTTCACTCCCATTAAGGATGGTGATAAAGTTTACTTTGGAGGCGGATATGGAACTATCACAGGCAAAGGAACTCTTCTCACTAAGAACTTGCGTTTTGAAAACGTGTTTCTTGTAAAAGAACTTGATTATAATCTTTTTAGTGTATCACAAGTTTGTGATAACAAAAATAAGGTTATTTTCACTGATATTGAATGCTTGGTGTTGAGCAAGGATTTTAAAATACCAGATGAGAAATATATTGACTATAGAACACCTAGGCATAAGGACATGTATAATGTGAATCTTAATGGAATTAGGATGAATAATAACATGTCATGTTTTTATGCTAAAGCTTCAGTTGATGAGAGTAATCTATGGCATAGGAGACTAGGGCACATAAACTTCAAAAATATAAACAGACTTGTGAGACTTGGTTTGGTTGATGGTTTGCCTAAAAAGGCTTTCCACAATGACCACTCTTGTGTTGCATGCCTTAAAGGCAAGCAGCACAAGGTCTCATTTAAGTCTAAACAGGTGCACTCTAGCTCTAAACCACTTCACTTGCTGCATATGGATCTGTTTGGTCCAACTAATATAGAGAGTTTGAATGGTAAATCATACTGCTTTGTCATCATAGATGACTTTTCTAGGTTTACTTGGACTTTCTTTTTAGCCATGAAAAGTGAAACTACTGATACTTTAATTAACTTTATTAATAAGATTGAGAAGAAAACTGGTAATGAAGTTAAAATGCTTAGAAGTGATAATGGTGGTGAGTTTAGAAATAAACTGTTAGATGATTTTTGTGCCAAGAAAGGGATTACTAGGCAGTTTAGTATTCGTCCAGATATTGCTTATGCAGATATTGCCAGAACCCCACAGCAAAATGGGGTTGATGAGAGAAAGAATAGAACCCTAATTGAAGCAACCAGGACTATGTTGGCTGATGCTCACTTTCACATAGATTTTTGGGCTGAGGCTGTGAATACAGCTTGTTATGTTCAGAATAGAGCATTGGTCAACAAGACACATAACTGTTGGGAATCTAAGTTTGTTAGATTCCCTGATCATAGATTTAAACATAATTAAGCTGTTAAGATAGTCCCTTGCCTGTGCCTAGGAGGCAGGCAAGTATCGCAAGACTCACAGAGATCCAAGTCCTTGTGAGCAACCTCAGAGGAGTCCATGTCAGAGACATTGTCAAGGAAGTCAAAGATTACTTGAAGACATACTCATTGGCTGTGATGGATAACAGCCAAGATGTATCAGGGACTCTGAGGGGTTGAGGGTTAACAGGGGTGGCAATACCCTGTTAACACTCAGCACACTTTGGACATGCCATTTGTGTGTTCGAGACAATGAAGAAAAAGGAAACTGTTTCAAGAACTGTTTCCTTAAAGCATAATGGCAGACTACCAAGAATAAAAGAGCATCATGTGACTGATGTCTGAAAAGTGAATGTCTTGTGTAGTCACCATCAAGTACTATTTAGGTCAACCTCGTATCACTATAAATAGGATGTGTATCCAAGCATTAATGTTCAACACTTTGAGTATATTCATAACATTAATGCTTAGAACTTATAGAATCAAACAGCTGCGACTGTATTCATAAGTTAGGGTTCATAGTTGTTCAATGTGTGCACAACACATTGTCATCAAACGGTGTTATCCATAACACTTGTAATTCTTTATTATAGATTAATAAGATTACGTTTGAAATGTAATAACTTGTGTTGATTAGTTAAGTTTAGGGTTTCTAGCATTGATTAGGGACTTTCAATTGGTATCAGAGCGGTGTTTGATATTAAAACCTTTAAGAAACATCGTTCTCAGTTTTATAATCAAGATCCACCATGCTAGAAAACTTCTAACCCACCACTTTCACCTTCTGCAACACCATCTTCACCAAGACTCACCCCTCCTCCCAATGACGATGATCTACCCGAACTTCTTGACTCAAGAGGTGGATCACATGTCACAAGTGTACCAGTATTTGATGAAGAAGATTTTGCTAGCTGGAAGAGTCAATTTCTTGTGTATCTCGATGGACTTGAACCATTTCTTCTAGAAATTTTAGAAAATGGTCCTTATGTTCCCATGGCGCTTACCTCCACTAAAGAAAACCCTCTTCCAAAACCTCTCAAACAATGGACTCCAGCTGATAGAATATTTGCAAGCCAAGATAAACGTCTCAAAAGCATCATCATATCCTGTCTTCCCAAACACATCATGAAGTCTGTCATTCAATGTCCCACAGCCAAGCAAATGTGGACAGACCTCATCCTTGGCCATGAAGGAACCTCTGAAACCAGAGAAACAAAGATTCAGGCTCTCAGACTTCAGTTCAATGCCTTCAAATCACTTGAAGGTGAAAAGGTTCAACAAACCTACACAAGGCTGAAGATTTTTCTCAATGACCTAGCAATGAATGATGTCACTATTGGTCAAGCTGAGTTTAATGCCACATTTGTCAACAGCCTTCCAAGAAAGTGGTTGAGTATGAATCAGACTCAGAGAGCAAATAACTCAATCAAGAATGACAAATATTGAGATTTTATTAGGTTCAATTGTTCGTTCTCGGTATCTTAACGAATTGATCACGGTTGAAAGTATGACTCAGTTGTTTTTGGTGAAAAAGAATATTTTGGTTGTTTTTAAATAAACGTGCAAAATAATTAAAGTAAAAGTGCAATTAAAGTAAATCTAAGTCTAATTAAAGTAAAGTGCAAGTATTTAAAACGTGACGAGAAATTAAGAGGCACTAACGCAAACTTAAATCTATCTAAGGCAAACTTAAAACGCAACTAAAACTTAATAAAAGTAAATATGCTGACCCGGAACTTTGCCTTGATCCGGAAGTTTGAGACTTCCGAATAAAGCCCTTGGTTCGGAACCTTTTTGTTGATCCGGAACTTTTGAGAAGTTCCGAATGAAGCCCTTTGGTTCGGAACTTTGGAGTTCCGAATGAAAGCCACTGGTCCGGAACTTTGAATGTTCCGGATGAACAGCCTTTCTCTTCTCTTGGCTCGGAAGTTTTCCTGGGAATACAGAAACACAAACAAACACCCCGAAGAACAAGGGATAACAGTAACAATGATCTAAACACAAATTTAACCAAAATAAACCAAACGATTTAACTAAACTAATAACGAATCAACAAACAATCATAAACAAGCAATCTATACCAATAAATCTAACAACTTTAACCACAATAATCAAAAACCCATTTGATCAAAATAAAGAACATGAACATGAACACAAACATAAACATAAAAATCAAAGATTAAGAAAGGTAGATGAGATATTAACAAGATAAAGTAAAGATTGACAATAATTAAATGGAAACTTACTTGAAATTAAATGAATTTAAGGTGCAAGACAAGGTAATTAAATTGACAAGTATTTAAATGACAAGGTAATTAAAAGTGGAAGACTAATTGTCACACATAGCCAACAAAGAAAATGATTAACATATAATGACTATTTATAGGGGAGGATTAAGGAAGCTTCCTCCCCTCCTTCATTTCTTCTTAATTGCGAGATTAAGTCCCTCCTTCTTTTAATCTTCATTAATTGCATGCTTAGTCCTTTTCTTCTAATCTTCTTTAAACTTGGACTTAAAGGACTTGTGGCTTCGGGATTTCTTTAAACTCGTCTTTAAATTCTTCAATAAAATAGACTTGAATTCTTCGGCTTTTGATAAACTTCCGTCTTTTGACTTTTTCTTCGATAAATCTTCAGAATTGGTCTTGGACTTCCGTTCTTTTTGCACTCTTGACTTCTTGACTTCGTCTTTCATCTTTTTCTTCAATAAAAGTCCGTAAATGCCCGTGAATTCTCGTGTTTTCTCCACTTTTCACCTTTTCGTCCTAAATCAAAACAAAAACACAAACCACGCATAATTCCAACATAAAAGACATAAAATACACGTTTTGGTCCAGTTATTATTGTAATTAAGTGGTAGAAAAGATGGGTGTTTACACACCTATCTGTTGGGTCAAAAAGTTGATGTGGCAGAAACTCAAAAATGAAGAAAACGTGAAGTATTTGTCTAGGCGTTGACAAGAGCATTCCAGGCGTTGACATGTACAATTTAGGCGTTGATGGAATCAAGCATTGTCAAGAGCAATTCAAGCATTGTCACATGCAATTCAAGCATTGACAAAACACTTGACAAAGAAGCTTATGGAAGCTTCTATTTAAATAAACATGCAAAAGATATTCTGTATAAGTTTATTTAAATAGAAGATTTACTTGTTTATTCATCATTATCTCTTGTAAACCCTAATCCTTACACTATAAAAGGAACCAAGGGTCATAGGTTTTATTAATTCAATTCATTCACAATGTAAACCTAAACGTGTGTGTCCACTAGACGTGGGATTCAATGTATACACGTCTAGTGGATGTTTGTTATTAATATAATGAACATCCCTATTGTTTTAATTCATGTTATTGTGCCTAAACACCTTGTTAATGTGTCGTGTTCTAATTCCGCTTTGATTGTATAATCATATGAACATGATGCATTCCTAGTTGCTTAAAAGATCCGGAAACCAAGGTTTCCACAATTGGTATCAGAGCCTCATGGCTCGTGATGCTAGGACCAACAAGGTGTTCGTAATGTTGAAGAAGAAGAAAAATTCGTATAGAGTTTTTCTGGGCGTTTTTGTGTGCGCAGCAGTATTCAGAAGGTCATAACTTTTGATTGAACCGTTGGATCGTCACGAAATTTTATATGTGTGCTCTACATACATAGATCTAAACATCCACCGGAGGGATTGTCGAGTTTTATCCCCAGGCAAAAGTTATTAAGCGTCGAAGTTGGCTGATGGTTGATTTTCAGTTTTCTGCTTTTACATAAAATCATGAACTAGGGTTCCTCAAACCCTAGATCTACTTAAAAGCAGGAAGAATTGCAGTTTGTGGCTGTTATGATTCAAGGTAACACTTGATCTAAGGTTTATTTACAAACCCTAATTAGGGTTTCGGTGCATACACTTTGAACCCTAGATCCGGTATTAATGGAGCAGCAGAAGGTAATTATGAGATGTTGCGGTTGTGGTTTAGTGATGCTGTGATACTTATGACGTGTAGCAGAACCAAGAATGTAGGGTTTCTTTTCATTAGCATATAGATTTAATGTGTTGAAAAGCAGATTCGTTCAAGTTGATCTATTTGAGAAGAAATTGTTTTGGAACATATGGGCATCACGTTATGGGTAGTAAGCAAACAGAAAAAGGATGTGACGACACATTCAGCGTTTGTGTTCACAAGTTTATATATATTTGATTGGCTATTCTACAGGGTGCTACAATCCTCTACATGCTCCTCTACAAGATTCCAATGTGGCGAATGTTATTGGTTAAGAAACTTGTGTTCACACGATTGAAAACATCTGATTGGCCGATATTTATTGTGTTCACACGAAAGCATCATATGATGCTTGCTGCTAATTGGTGGAACAAAAGTGTATTCACACGATCTATGTTCACATGGTTACTATGGACGTGCGGGTACAGGATCAAAGAAGCTTTATCACTTGTTTAAGGTTGAAAGGGTAACGTTGATATTCAACGTTGACAAGAAAGAATGCAACGCTAACAAGAGTATGGTTTGACGTTGACAAAATCGTGACGCTGACAAGGTTGATATAGACGCTGACAGGAGTGAAATTGACGCTGACAGAATAAGTCAACGCTGATAGGTTGACAGTGTCGTCCGATATATGAGCTTCAACGCTGATAGGTATTGTCATATATCGGACAATACATCTGACCAAGATATTGGACAGAAGAGATATTGGACAACACAAAGTTTGCTGCTGTTTGAGAAAATTGGACGTTTTGAGCACACAAAAAGGAGGAATATACACACAAAGGTACATGGAATCTCCGTTTTAATATAGAATATCATGTTGATATTTATGGCTCGGATCTTTTTAAAAGGAATTAATGATCTTAAAGCGAGTTAGCACAATTTATGATGTAATGAAAGTCATTATGAAGAGGTGTTAGCTTAAGGGGAAGAATTCTTATGGTAAGTTTGATGATTGAAGAAGATTTTCGCTGGTTTGTGTTCTATCATATCTTAAAGTGCCTAGACTTTAAAGGTAACTTGTTCGTGCTTTACATGGTTGGTGATGAAGTCTTGTCATACCACTTGAAGGAGTTACATTATCGTGCTCAGTGTCTCACAAAGGATGAGAATATTGACAAGGGATCGAGGTCTACTTATATCCTCCTCTATAAGTTCTTAGTCACATGGATAGTACAAGACATGGAACACAAGGTTGGGTTATTCTACTTCTACATCAAAAATATTATATTAATTGTTCTTCAAGATCATTACACAGAGCCTACTTCTGGAGAATCTTCAACATTGCATACATTGTTTACTTCCTTGTTGATGTGACAAAAAGGGGAAGAAATACATGCTACACTTGAGGGGAAGCAATTTGAAGATCATGTATAACTTGCAAGAGATATACATAGAGTTTTGCCACTATCAACTAGGGGAAGATTGTTGGGTCAAAAAGTTGATGTGGCAGAAACTCAAAAATGAAGAAAACGTGAAGTATTTGTCTAGGCGTTGACAAGAGCATTCCAGGCGTTGACATGTACAATTTAGGCGTTGATGGAATCAAGCATTGTCAAGAGCAATTCAAGCATTGTCACATGCAATTCAAGCATTGACAAAACACTTGACAAAGAAGCTTATGGAAGCTTCTATTTAAATAAACATGCAAAAGATATTCTGCATAAGTTTATTTAAATAGAAGATTTACTTGTTTATTCATCATTATCTCTTGTAAACCCTAATCCTTACACTATAAAAGGAACCAAGGGTCATAGGTTTTATTAATTCAATTCATTCACAATGTAAACCTAAACGTGTGTGTGCACTAGACGTGGGATTCAATGTATACACGTCTAGTGGATGTTTGTTATTAATATAATGAACATCCCTATTGTTTTAATTCATGTTATTGTGCCTAAACACCTTGTTAATGTGTCGTGTTCTAATTCCGCTTTGATTGTATAATCATATGAACATGATGCATTCCTAGTTGCTTAAAAGATCCGGAAACCAAGGTTTCCACACTATCAAATCCCCTACACTTGACCATTGCAATGTCCTCATGCAATGCATTAGTTACAAAGCACGTTTACACTTTTCATCATAATCAATCCATAGTGGCCTTTATTAAAGAGATACAAAATAAAGAAATCAAAAGCATACCTTGGGTTTTGAAAATGTTATGAATAATCATCATCCTCAAGTTTTCACTTTCTCCAAACCAAGCTTAAAAACGAGATCATTGTTATTATAAGTTAGTAAACTATCACGAACTCATGTGGGCCAATTACTCACTTAGACTCCCTTATTCCTATGGGTATCTCTTATATTTTATTATTGTCTTGAATGATCACTAGGATGCATTTTTGACTTATTTCGATAGTTATTAAGTCTGAAAATAAAATGAACGATTTAATCAATAGTTAGCTAAAGGACAAAATCTTTTAAAACTGCTTCTCGGGACCTCATAAAGTTCATATCTTGGCATAACTCGTTTCGCGATTTGAGACCTTTCTCGGACCGATATTTGGCAGCGACTTCATACTTCAAACCTTGAGAGACGTTCATGAAATAATGGTCTTTTCTTCATAATGGAATTTCTTCACTTGAAGTTTTGAGAGATTCATACTTGGACCACGACTTCTTCATTTTTCTCCAATCTTTATTTTGGACTTTGATATACAACGATCCGCCTCCTTTTATGACTTGGATCTATTTATCCTCATACCTTGTTAGGGTCTTTTCGGATATACTTCTCCATGACTTTTGGGGAGTATTTGCTTTTCGTCGTGTGTCTTGATCCTTCATATTTATTTTCGATAAATGATTCTTCACATCACTTTGGATCTTTAGCAACAAAATATAGCCCTCATGCCTTGTTAGGGCCTTTTCGGACTCGCCAATCTTCGCATCCCGCTTCAATAAGTTATGCCTTGGCTATGAACTCTAATCCATACCGAGCAACTTTTAAACGATCTTGGGCTAGAAGCTAAGTAACTTTTCAAATCGTACAACCTTATTTATTAGCAGATAAATTTATTAGCAAGCGATGGGAGAATAGGCTCATAATTAACTCACATAAATTCACGAAAGAATACCGAACTTATAATTGGCTCTATCATCTCTCGTTCTCCACCGTTTAAAATCTCAAGTAATGAGACTCGTGGATGCTTAGCCTATTAAATCAAAGTTTTGGGTTTTTGAGTTGCCTATAGGATCTTACAAATTCTTAGACTTTTTCAAGTTTAGAATTCGCGTTTTAAAGTTCCCTTGATAAACGACTCTCTAGGATCAATTATAGGAACTTGCGAAAAGTTCTTGTTCTTAACCCATGAGAGTTAAGACTTTTGCGTTTTATAGCTCCCTAAATAATAGCCTAGCAAAACTTGACTTAAACACGTTAAGGATACTAGCTAGAGTAACTTAGATAAGTAAACTCGGGTTGAGTCAAAAGATTCATAACGTTTGAAAATTAAAACCACTTATTAAACATTTATTCTAGCAAAGAAAGAAAATAACTATACAAAGATAGAAACTAATGGGCCAAAATAGATCAAAAATTTTGAAAAATGTCGAAAAATTGATTTTGCGGTTAAAATGAGGACAAATACAAGGAAAAGGCCACTTAACTTCGATAGAAGTCCCCCTACACTTAAGATAAACATTGTCCTCAATGTTTAAGCATGTGGGAGTAAACTCCCCTACACTTAGGACATTGTGCACTTTGTTTAAATCTCGCTAAGGAAAAGACAACTAAAGAGATTCCTATTTTAATATTGAGAAAATATAAAATAGTGAATCGAAAAGAGTTTAGGATAGAACCGGGAAGAAGTGGACACGGAATCACGGGTCGTCAAGAATCATCAAGAGTGGATCATTGAAGCTCGAATCCCTGATTAAGAAGTGAGGAGTGGAAATAGCAAACCAAAGGGTCCCCCCTACACTTATGATAAAGAAAGCGAAAAGATAGATGCATGGGTTGCCTCCCAAGAAGCGCTTGATTTTTGTTAACCGAGTCATTAGCCTGACTCGACCTTGATCATCAACGGAAGAAGCATGAAACATATCCACCAGGATCAAAGACATAGTTTTCATCCATCAATAAGCACGAGCTTAAGGCGAACAAGGAAAGCCAAAAAAGAAGTGGCAAGGTTCCCTTAAGCAAAGATGGAGCACGGTGGAAGCAAGGATGAAGTGGTGCAAGCATGTCTTCAAAATTTCCAAAGATTTTTCCTTTTATTTCATGAGGTGGATACTGAGATGGCTTAAAGACTTCAATACCGGGGTCGAACACCTTTTCCTTTAAGGGAAAATAGCACTCAGGCTCAGCCGAGTGTGAAGAAGATCCGCAAAGAAGCACAACCTCGTCCTCAGAAGGGGGACAAAGAGGTGTCAAATCATATGTGCAACGGATATTGGTGTCAACCGGTTTCTTCTCCTTTGACAGAATGTTCTTCAAATCCAAAGTAGGATCAAGACGATAATCTTCAAAGTCATAAGGAGGAGCATCACTCTCATGAGGGAAGTAAGTGTTGAGAAATTCAGAGAAATCTTCCTCAAATGAGTAATCGTCCAAAGGAGGATCGAGTGATGGAGGAGGATCTTCATCATGTGAAGAATCGCTCGAAAGAGTATCGGCCTCATCAAAATCATCGAAAGTGGGCATCTCAGGATAATCAGAAGTACAATCATCAAAGTCATCCGAATCTGAGCTAGAATCATCATCATCATAAGCATCAAAGACCGGTGGAGAATCATAAATGGGAGAAGCGTCCAAAGTAGGGAGAGAATCATCCACATCATCTTGAAAAAGTGGTTTATCAGTGGAAGACTCGAATAGAGGATTGTCATAGACGGTAAAGTCATCGAGCACATTAATCATATTCACTGATTCTCGTCCAAAAGATTTGCCTGTTAGCTTCCTCATTTTAAAAACTTTTGAATCATCCCCGACTCGTAAGATTAACTCACCTTCGGCCACATCCACTAAAGCTCATCCGGTTCTCAAGAACGGCCGACCAAGTATTAAAGGAATACGAGGGTCCATTTCATAATCAACTATGACAAAATCGACCGGGAAAGTAAATGTGCCAACTTTGATGAACACGTCTTCGGCTATACCAACGGGGTACGCGAGAGTGCGGTTTGCAAGTTCAAGAGTCATCTTTGTTGGAGTGAGGTCGGGTAATGATAGTGTTTTCCAAACACTCAGTGGCATCAAATTAATACTGGCCCCGAGATCAGCAAGGGCAGTAAATTCTTCAGTTTTGTTGAACAAGCAAGGCAACACAAAACGACCGGGATCTCCAAGCTTTTCCGGAAGCTCTTTAAGAATAACTACAAAGCAGTTTTCATTTAAGCGTGTGTTGGCGAGTTCATTCAGCTTCTCCTTCTTGCTAAGCAATTCCTTGAATGCTTTGACAAATTTCGGCATGTGGCAAAGTGATTCAACAAGGCTAATGTTGATGGTCATTTGAGATAGCATATTCACATATTTCGATACTTGACAGTCATTCTTGGTTAGCTCGTTGGTCTTTCCTAAGCGAGAAGGATATGGGATGTTAGGTTTATAGGTGGAAGGTGAAGGTGTAGTTGGTAAAGGTTGAGATGTTGAAGGATCCTTCCGAGATACATCGTCATGACGAGGCGGAGACGGTAATGGTGCACTAATACTAGGTGTAGGAGGAGTAGGGATACATGGTTGTGGAGGAGGTGTAGATGATGGTGGTGGAATTGGTGGTCCTACGATGGTGACTCCACTACGAGTAGTAATAGCACTCATATTGGCTCACGGATTGGTGACGGTGTTTGAAGGTAGAGAACTTGAAGTAGAAGGTTGAGTGGCGGGCAAGAAACTAGCCAACAGATTCTTTAATTCAGTCGTTTGAGTGATGAAGGAGGATTGAATATTATCGCGAACCTCGGTTCTAATGTCATTACCTTGCTTCATGATATCTCCTTTCAAATTGATTATTTGGCTTTGTAGATTCTTGATTTGTTCACCTTGGGTTCTCATGATGGCTTCAACATCGGGATTAATGGGTGGGGTTTGTTGAGCGGGTGGGTGATAAGGATTAGAAGCTCTTGGTGGGATTTGGTTGCTTCTATTGTAGTTGTTGGCGGGGTTTTGGTTTTGAGGAGAAAAACCGGGTGAAAGGTAATTGTTGGATCGGTAACTCAGCAGATTTCTATCCCCTTATTGTCTAGCTTGGTAATTTTCAGGTGAATAATTACCGTAAGCTGCATACACATTTTCCGGATTTCCTTGTGTAGAAGGACAATCGGTGTATGAGTGAGGACCGCTGCATGTTTCACAAGGATTAGCAACCGCTTTAACTTGTTGTTGTTGTTGGTTTAAAGCGAGAAGCGTAATACTTTTGCTCATTTCGGTCATCATGCGGGTGAGTTCGATCATCTCAAGGTTTGCTGAGGTAGAAAAAACATTGACTCTCGGGTTGTTCCTTGAAGAAGCAGAGGAATCCCAGTTTTTGTGGTGAGTAGTCATGTTCTCAATAAGCTCTCTACACTCCTCGGGTCTCCTTTTCATGAATGTGCCACCGGCGGCTGCATTGATCGTATCACGATCTCGAAAAGTCAAACCGTTGTAGAAAGTATCGATTAAGGTCACAGGGAGCATGTTGTGGTTTGGACATCTATCGATCAAGACATTATATCTCTCCCAAGCGTCAAAAAGAGATTCATCAGGGTCTTGCATGAAACCGATGATCTGATTGTGAAGGCTTGTGACCATGGATGGTGGAAAGTAGCGCGACAAAAAGCGTTGAGTCATGTCATCCCAAGTGTGAATTGAATTCTTCGGGAGACGATCAAACCATTTCTCGGCATGATGCGATAAAGTATGTGGGAAGAGTTGTAGGCGAAGTAAATCCATTGTGGCACCAGGCAACTTCATGCTTTGGGTGATTGTAATGAACTTGTCGAGGTGTTTGTTGGCATCATCATCAGGCAATCCACGGAATGGGTTTGTTTGCACTTGCTGAATCATGTGGTGCTTCAACAAAAACTCAGGAGCGTTGATTTGCATCGGCGCAATCGGTCCTCCTCGTCCAAACATGGTAGGTTGACAAAGTTCCTCCATGGTCCGAAGATCGGGCTGTGGAAGAACATTGTTGTTATTATTATTATTATTTAGGTGCGGTGGAATGTTGTTGTTGACACCTGACATAGCTAAATCTTCTTGAGGCTCGGGCTCTTGATAATTAGAAGATCTAGTACGCATACACCTGAAAATGCAAAAGAAAAAGAAACCAAACGCAAAGACAATATATGTCCACAATAAAGATAAAATCTTTTTGGATTTTTGAAATTTTTAATTTTTATGGTTTTTTATCAATTTTGAATTTTTATGATTTTTTGAATTTTTAATGCAAGAAAAATAACGCTCACAAGTGAACGGATCCCAAAAAGCAACGCGTCTCTCACAAAAAATCGTTAATCTTTACGAAAAGAGCCGGCAGCGGCGCCATTTTAATATTGAGATTTTTCTAGGTTCAATTGTTCGTTCTCGGTATCTTAACGAATTGATCACGGTTGAAAGTATGACTCAGTTGTTTTTGGTGAAAAAGAATATTTTGGTTGTTTTTAAATAAAGGTGCAAAATAATTAAAGTAAAAGTGCAATTAAAGTAAATCTAAGTCTAATTAAAGTAAAGTGCAAGTATTTAAAACGTGACGAGAAATTAAGAGGCACTAACGCAAACTTAAATCTATCTAAGGCAAACTTAAAACGCAACTAAAACTTAAACTAAGGCAAGTCTAAAATAAAGCTAAGACAAATAATCTTAAAGTGCAATTAAATAAAAGGCGAGAAAAATAAAGATTGAAAATGAAAGACAGAAAATTAAAAAGGAATACTAAGAAGAACCTGACAAAAATCCTTGATTCGGAAGTTTTAAGTTCCGAATG
Source organism: Glebionis coronaria (assembly GCA_025667525.1). Taxonomy (NCBI): domain Eukaryota; kingdom Viridiplantae; phylum Streptophyta; class Magnoliopsida; order Asterales; family Asteraceae; genus Glebionis; species Glebionis coronaria. The sequence continues at coordinate 254,024,579 of CM046878.1, forward strand.
AACCTAGTTCTTGAGTCGGAACCCCTTGATACGGAAGTCTTGATCCGGAACTTTCGTTCGGAAGACTTCCGGATGAATAAGCTTGAGTCGGAACCTTGGTTCGGAAGTTTTCACTGATTCGGAACTTTGTCCTTCGTCCGGAACTTCGTTCGGAAGTTCGTCCGGAACTTTCGTTCGGAAGTTCGTTCGGAACCTCTATAGTTCCGAATGAATATGCTGACCCGGAACTTTGCCTTGATCCGGAAGTTTAAGACTTCCGAATAAAGCCCTTGGTTCGGAACCTTTTTGTTGATCCGGAACTTTTGAGAAGTTCCGAATGAAGCCCTTTGGTTCGGAACTTTGGAGTTCCGAATGAAAGCCACTGGTCCGGAACTTTGAATGTTCCGGATGAACAGCCTTTCTCTTCTCTTGGCTCGGAAGTTTTCATGGGAATACAGAAACACAAACAAACACCCCGAAGAACAAGGGATAACAGTAACAATGTTCTAAACACAAATTTAACCAAAATAAACCAAACGATTTAACTAAACTAATAACGAATCAACAAACAATCATAAACAAGCAATCTATACCAATAAATCTAACAACTTTAACCACAATAATCAAAAACCCATTTGATCAAAATAAAGAACATGAACATGAACACAAACATAAACATAAAAATCAAAGAGTAAGAAAGGTAGATGAGAGATTAACAAGATAAAGTAAAGATTGACAATAATTAAATGGAAACTTACTTGAAATTAAATGAATTTAAGGTGCAAGACAAGGTAATTAAATTGACAAGTATATAAATGACAAGGTAATTAAAAGTGGAAGACTAATTGTCACACTTAGCCAACAAAGAAAATGATTAACATCTAATGACTATTTATAGGGGAGGATTAAGGAAGCTTCCTACCCTCCTTCATTTCTTCTTAATTGCGAGATTAAGTCCCTCCTTCTTTTAATCTTCATTAATTGCATGCTTAGTCCTTTTCTTCTAATCTTCTTTAAACTTGGACTTAAAGGACTTGTGGCTTCGGGATTTCTTTGAACTCGTCTTTAAATTCTTCAATAAAATAGACTTGAATTCTTCGGCTTTTGATAAACTTCCGTCTTTTGACTTTTTCTTCGATAAATCTTCAGAATTGGTCTTGGACTTCCGTTCTTTTTGCACTCCTGACTTCTTGACTTCGTCTTTCATCTTTTTCTTCAATAAAAGTCCGTAAATGCCCGTGAATTCTCGTGTTTTCTCCACTTTTCACCTTTTCATCCTAAATCACAACAAAAACACAAACCACGCATAATTCCGACATAAAAGACATAAAATACACGTTTTGGTCCGGTTATTATTGTAATTAAGTGGTAGAAAAGATGGATGTTTACACACCTATCAATGACACCTTAGCTCAGCTTTATGGAAAGTATAATTATGAAGAAGGGCTGATTGATACTATTTACAAGTCAGAGACTGAAAGATTTGTAGTTCAAGGAGCATCTTCCAAAGCCTTGATCTCTGCACCACATCCTCATGACAGCGACTCTGATGTTGAAGAAGACACCCGCAGCAGCCAAGAGTTCTTAACAGACCTTAATGCAGAGTTTCATGAAAGAGCCTTGCTAGCCAACCAAAGAAGATTCTTCAAAAGATCAGGGAGAATAGGATCAGCTAGTAAACAAACTGACAGATCAAAAGAAACTTGCTTTGCCTGTGGAAAGCTTGGACACTTCCAAAAAGATTGTCCTTCCACCAAGACATCCTCACCTTCCTATCCATCATCTTCCTCCAAACCTTACAAGTTCAAACAACACAACAACTCATCTCACCAATCCAATTCATCAGACAATGAGAAGAAGGATTACAAAAACAAGTACAAGGCACTTAGTTGAGTTAGAACAGATGAATTTGAAGCTTGAAGCTCTGTCTAAGAAGAAGGGAGGTGATAAAAAGACAAAGAAAGGGTTGGTAGCTGAAGCTTATGATTGGAATGATGAGCCACTAACTTCAGATAAGGAAGATACTACTAGAGTCAGGGCTTTCATGGCTATAGCTGAGGATGAACCATCTGTTGGAAAAGGTGATGTAAGATCAGGACAATGGGTTAACATCACAATGAAAAAGGTACACAGGCTTTTATCTATGTCTGATAGTGATGAACGCAAGCATGTCCTAGATTACACAATTGTTGATTTACACTTTGTTGAGGAACAAAGAAAGAACCTACTTGATAAGTTTCACTCTGTTAAAACTGAACTGCTAAATGCTAAATCTGAATGTGAAACTCTCAGACGGGTTAATTTAGAGAAAATATCCCTTTAAAATGAAGTCACTAGGTTAACCTTGAAAAACATTGCCTTAAATGATCAAGTATCTGAATTAAACAAGGTTATTGAAAAATGGTTGTATGCTAGGTTCACTATAGATCAATTGCTTAATGATGAACTACCTGCTGACATTAAAAGGGATATATCTGCTAAGAAAAATAAGCTGAGAATTCTCACCAAACCCAAAGACATTGTCTTCAAATCTATAGAGACTATTCATATGTCAGATACCACTTTGACTAATGACCCTGTCTCTGAAGATGTGGCTGAATTACCACCTTTGCTTAAACTCTTTGGAGTTGAACCTAGCAGTTCCTCATGAGCTGCTAAGGGTGAACTTAGAACAGATGTTGAGAAAGCACCAACTAAAGTATTTAATGTGCCTGTTAGACAATCTGGTAAGCAAGTTTCTTTTAAGCCTGTCTCAACTAAAGCTGTGAACAAGGTTGACCCTTCCACTGAAGAACGCCTGTTGTCTCTAATGAAAGAAGTAGAACTCTTGAAACAACACATTAAGCCTTCCGCTGAATGCTCTACTTCCCGTGAACCTAAGTCTGTCCTAGGTGAACCCAAAGGGGAAAGGTTAGTCAAACCTTATTGCAATATATGCAAGAACTCTCACCACATGACCATAGATCATGATAGACATATGGCAGTTAAGAGAGCTCAGACACCCTCTAGGGATAGGCAACAGGGTTCAAAAACACAACAGGGAAACTATAGACCTTATCCTTCCTTTAAATTATGTGGATTCACAGACCATCACTCAGACGAGTGTGGTGACTTCCCTGGGTGTGATATATGTGGAAGTTTTACCCATGAGACAGACAATTGTCCCTCCCATCGCCAAAAGTTCTATAGGAACACAAGAATTGCTAATCAGCAATTCAGGGAACCCACTGGAAAGTGGGTTCACCATAGGAACTAATCTGTTTCTATGTATCTGTGCAGAAACATCTCAAGGAATCGGTATGGTATCTAGACAGTGGCTGTTCTAGACACATGACAGGGATTCAACAATACCTGCATAGATACTCAAAGGAGCCAGGTCCTAATGTGTTGTTTGGAGATAATTCTTCAGGTGACACAGAGGGATACGGCTCAGTGAACTGCAATGGGATAACGTTTACCAGGGTTGCATATGTGAATGGTCTTAAACACAATCTTATTAGCATCAGCCAATTGTGTGATGCTGACTACAAAGTTTTGTTTACTAAGACTCAGGGAACCATATTCAACAAAAACAAAGATGTTGTGCTTATTGCACCTAGAAGGAGAGATGTTTACGTCATCAACATGGATGTTTGCTCTGAAGACAACTCAAATTGTTTTCTTGCTAAAGCCTCTGAAAGTGTGAGTTGGCTGTGGCACAAAAGACTGTCTCATCTAAACTTCAAGAACATCAACAAGATAGCCACACAAAACCTGGTTCCTGGTCTACCTTCAGTGATGTTTTCTAAAGACAAGACTTGTTCTGCCTGTGTCAAAGGAAAGCATCACAGGTCTTTATTCAAGACTAGGCAATCATTCTCTATTGACAAGTGCTTACATCTCCTTCACATGGATTTGTTTGGGCCTGTCAAACCTCAGACCATTAATCACAACAAATACACCTTGGTCATAGTTGATGAGTTTTCAAGATACACATGGGTGTTCTTCCTCAGAAGGAAAAGTGATGCAGCTGATACCATCATGTCCTTCATCAGACAGGTTGAAAATATGAATGATGTTAGAGTCAAAGCTCTAAGAAGTGATAATGGTACTGAATTCAAGAATCATCAACTTGAATCTTTTTGTGATGAAAAAGGTATTTCACAAAACTTCTCTTCAACTGGCACCCCTAAACAAAATGGTGTGGCTGAGAGAAGAAACAGGACTTTGATTGAAGCTGCCAGAACCATGTTGAATGGTGCAGCCTTACCAAAGCAATTTTGGGGATAAGTTGTTCACACTGCATGCTACACACAAAACAGATCAATCATTGTCAAAAGACATGGTAAAACTTCCTATGAAGTTTTCAGAAAAATATCTCCAGATGTCAACTATTTTCATGTTTTTGGATGCCTTGTGTTCATTTACAACTACAGGGATAAACTTGGAAAATTTGATGAAAAAGCTGATGATGGTTTCTTCTTGGGATACTCTCTAACAGCCAAAGCCTTCAGAGTATTTAACATTAGAAGACAAGAAGTAGAAGAAACCTTTCATGTCAGATTCAATGAAGATGATGAAGTCATACAGAGAACTGGAACAGAGGGTGATGAAATTGATTTTAATGAAAATGTGTCTTTCCCAAGTGATGAATTCTCCGAATCAAGACCTTCCAGTCATCACCATCATCACTCCAACACTCTCACTCCCTATGTTCCTGCTTTTGACCCTCTGTCTACTCACAACATAGAAGTTCCTACCTCTCAGGAGCTTGATGAAGAAGAACCACAGACCTCTTGTAGTCCTTCCTCTTCTACTGCTATTGATGACTCGCCAATTCTTCAAATCCATGAAGAATCTCCTGCTGATAATGAACTTGTACCTCTTGATATGGCTGAAGTAGACTCTGACACTGAAGTAGTCTTTGAAGAAAGCCCTCCTAGTCAGCAGGATGAAACTCAAATAGTACCAGCTGTCCCCACAAGTGTTCTTGTCCTTGAGTCCCCAGCTCCTCAAAATAAGTTGTCAAGAGATCAACACATTCTTCTTGTCAACATTATTGGGGAACCTAATGCAGGGGTTACCACTAGACAGCGAATTCATGACTCAAAATCTGCCTCAACCAATGAATGTCTCTTTGCTGAATTTCTCTCACAAATTGAACCTAAGAGAGTAGCTGAGGCTCTTGTAGAAGAAGGGTGGGTAGCTGCTATGCAAGAAGAAATCAATCAGTTCAAAAGAAACAAAGTATGGACACTAGTGCCAGCTCCACCTGGAAAGAATATCACAGGCACTAGATGGATCTATAGAAATAAGATGGATGAAATTGGAAACATCATCAGAAACAAGGCCAGGTTGGTGGCACAGGGGTATACTCAGACTGAAGGAATTGATTATGATGAAACATTTGCTCCTGTTGCAAGACTTGAATCCATCATAATCTTCCTGGCTTATGCTGCTTATATGAACTTCACTGTGTATCAGATGGATGTTAAGAGTGCATTCCTCAATGGAGATTTGGCTGAGGAAGTGTATGTTGAACAACCTGAAGGATTTGAGAACAGCGAGTTTCCCAATCATGTGTACAGGTTACACAAAGCCATGTATGGGCTGAAACAAGCTCCAAGAGCATGGTATGAAACTCTTTCTAATTTCTTAACTGAAAACAAATTTGTCAGGGGTTCTATTGATAAAACACTCTTTACCTTCAAGGATAAGAGTGATTTCATCATTGTGCAGATTTATGTGGATGATATCATCTTTGGGTCAACAAATGTTAATCTTAGTAAAGGATTTGCTAAATTAATGACCAATAAATATGAGATGAGTATGATGGGTGAATTAACTTACTTTTTGGGTTCTCAAATTAAACAATGTCCTAAGGGAATTTCAATTTAACTTAGCTGATTGTGCATCAGTGAAATGCCCCATGCTTCCACCCAACAACTTGGGCCCTGATGAGTCAGGGGTCTCTGTTAATGAGACTTTATATAGAGGCATGATTGGGTCACTCATGTATTTGACAGCTAGTCGCCCTGATATCCAATTCTCCACATGTCTCTGTGCAAGGTACCAAGCTAACCCAAAAGAATCCCATCTAGTGGCTGTTAAGAAAAATTTCAGGTATCTCAAAGGAACACCATCCCTAGGTCTATGGTATCCCAAGGAATCAGGCTTTGATCTCAAGGACTATTCAGATTCAGACTATGCTGGATGCTGTATTGACAGGAAAAGCACCTCAGGCAGCTGTCAAATCCTAGGAGGAAAATTGGTTGGATGGAGTGCTAAGAAGCAAACTCTGTGGCTATGTCTTCAGCTGAAGCAGAATATGTCGCTGCAGCCAGCTGTTGTGCTCAGGCGCTCTGGATGAAAAGTCAATTGGCTGACTATGAAATTTTATATGACAAAGTGCCAATCTTTTGTGACAACACCAGCGCCATTGCCATCTCCAACAACCCTGTTCTTCACTCTCGTACCAAACACATTGATATCAGGTATCATTTTATCAGGGATCATATAATGAAGGGAGATATTGAGCTACACTTTGTTCCCACAGAGCTGCAACTAGCTGATATTTTCACAAAGCCTTTGGCTGAACCTTCGTTCAACAAGCTAGTTGCCGAGCTAGGGATGCTCAATATCTCAAAGCCTGTGGCTTGATAATAAATGTGTTCATTAAATGACTGATTCTATATTAAATGTTTTTTCACATGAAACTAGGTAGTTACTTTCCAAGTAAATGCAAAAAACATTCTCAATATTTAATCATTTATTTTTCGAATAACGAGGAGACAAATAAGTTTTGAAAGGTCAAGGGACCCACATGATCAGTCATTTTCCCACTTTGCATTAAATGCGGTTGAATAACTGTTTACTTATTTGAATATATATTTTGTCTCTCGTCTCTCCTCACCTACCACTATTCTCATTTCACAAATCTATTTCTCTCTCTAAGTTCTTCTCTCTCTTAAACCATCCTCCATTTTCATTCTCCTTCGACCTTGAATCTATGGCTTTTCCCGTTCCCAAGGCAGCAAACGTTAACTTCGAACTCAACGAAAGCATCCTTGCCTCAAACAACTCCATTGGATGGATCAAGGCTCCAAATGACACCTACTCAGATCTGGTTAACTTCATGCAGAACTGTGATGTAAGTGAAGCTTTCACCAAATCCCCAACGACCTTCTACCAAGAATACCTTAGGGAATTCTGGTACTCTGCTGAAGTAGTTGATGACACAATAACCTTTAACCTTTCTTGCAATGAACACCCATTTGCCTTCTCACTTAAAGATTTCTCGAGTGTGGCTGGATTAAAACATGGTGATGAATGCCTTAAGGTGGTTGAAAAAAAGGCTATTAAGGATGCCCTGGCCACACTCAAACCCTTCCATGATGTAAACCCTGCTCTTACACCCGCTGAGGTCCTCTCGAAATCTCCTTTGAAGATTAAGTACTTTACACCTATGTGGCGTGTTCTCTTCACCCACATTGTCAAATCCCTAGGAGGAATGCAGGGATCCCAAGATCAGATGTCCTTCAACCACCAATCTATAGCTTATGGGCTGATCTGGGGAGCTGATGTTGATGTAGGAAGCATTCTCTTTTCCAACCTTGTTGAACAGCTGAAGGGAAGAAACCAAGCCAGGGAAAAGAATATTTGCTATGTTCGCTTTTTGTCGCTGATCTTTGAAAGCCTGTTGGGAGACAACTATCATAACTCTGCTCTTATTGCTCTGAAGCCCTATCGCATCACAGGTGCCATCTACAAAGAAATTGGAGCTAAAGATGTCCCTGTTACCTCCCATATGATGAACGTTGCTAACAAACAACCCTCAGCTGAGAAGTCCTTGCTCCCTTCTTCTGAGAAGGTGATTACCTCTAGTGTGTCTGGCAAGTCTAAGTCTTTGACCTCTGGGCAGCATACTACGACGTCCAAGGCTTCTTCTGGCCAACAACCTAAGAAGAAGAAAAACCCATCTTCTTCCCACACCAAATCTGTTGCTAAGGCCAAAGGAAAGAAGACTGTGAACCAAGACACCTCCTTTGTTCCAGATATTCATGTGGAATCAGAGACTTCGGCTGACCAACAACAGGGGTCTAGCGTCTCAATGTCAGCTGAGACAACAGGAAACCAACTAAATCCAGCTGATATCTCATAGGTAATCAGTGTAAATTTTTAGAGGTTCACAAGCAGCCACTCTCAAATGTCTATAGGTGAGAGTGGTGAAGTTAGGGTAATCCTCGACCCATAGAAGTCTGTCTATGCACTTAGAACTCTTTAAGACTTCTGTGCACCCTGTCTATGCACCAGGGAATGATTCATTTATGTTTATAAAGCACCCCGATGACCCTACACCCTCTAGACAGTATTCAGGCTAACAACAACCTGAATACACATATGTCTCAACCTTGATCAGCTGTACTTCACACAGCCTCTTGGTTCCCTCAGAAAAAGAATCCCAAAAGTTTTACTTTTAGGGGAGCTGAATAATCATCCTCAGCTCTTCTAGGGACAGCGTAATAAGACGATCTTAACCCTTAACGTTTTCACCTTAAAAGAATCCCAAAGGATTTATCCTTTTCAGGGGGAGCTGAATCATCACCCTCAGCTTTCCTAGGGGCAGCGTAACAGGTGACCTTAACCCACATATGTTTCACTATTAAAAGAGTCCCAAAGGTTTCTTAACCTTTTGGGGGGGGGCTGAATAATCACCCTCAGCCTTCCTAGGGGCAGCGAATGGCGATCCTTAAACAACATATGTTTCACAATCAAAAGAGTCCCAAAGGTTTTAACCTTTTAGGGGGGCTGAATAATCACACTCAGCTTTCCTAGGAGCAGCGAATGGCGATCATTAACCATATATTTTTCACACTTAAAAGAATCCCAAGGATTTATCCTTTGGAGTGGCTGAGTAATCACCCTCAGCCTCTCTGGGACAGCGAAATGGCGACCATTCCCCTTACTTATTTCCTTGTTACTAATAACAACAACTTGCAGGCTAAAATTGTACAGCCAGACACATCATCCCTGGAGCAACAGGAGAAAGAGGCTGATACAATTATTCAAGACCAAACAAATGACGAAGAGCCTCTGCTTAATATTGAAGAAGAAATGATGTCATTAGTGGATGATGTCTCTGATCTTGAATCAATGCCTGAAGATGAAATCCCTGAGGGGATGTTTGAGGAGGAGGATGAAGAAGAAGAATATGATCAACAATCTGTCTCTCCTCCCAAGGAAATAGTTGTGTCCACTCCAGCTGGAAATAATACTCCTCCTCCCAAGGAAGCTGTTGTCACTCCCAACTCTGCTACCTCCACAACAACAGTCTTCCAACGCCCTGCCTATGATCTAACAGCTGAATTTCTCATGTTTGGTCATCCTGCCCAAACCAACTTTGATCTTTTACCAAGGGGGGATGATTATGTGATCTACAATCAACCTTCTAACACCTTTTATAGATCAATCAAGGATCAAGTGCCCTGCTAAAACCCTTTGCCAAACACCACTTAATTTCTGATTATGCAATTTTCTCAAATCAACAGCTTCTAAATCCTATGCAAACTAATCAAATTACCATCTAACATGCATAATACCACTTAAGCACTTAAATCCAACACTTCAAACACACTTAAGCAGCTTAACAAATAAGATCACACAATACTGAAATTTTAACAAAAGAAAAGGGAATACCTCAGGGTCTTACATCCAAGACCCTAGAGGATGTAAATCCTCCTCCCTACCAGCCCGGGCTGGTGCAGAACAAAATATCAACACCTTCACTCCTGTTTAAGACAAGATCAAAGAAAACTCAAAAAATACAAGCACCAATATCTTTCTGTTTTCTTTCTATCTTCTTAAAACCTTTACAAAAACTTCTTAAAACTTATAAAACACGTTTTCTATTATACCCTAACACCAAAAATATGAAACTCTTAACACCACAAAACCTTGGACAGATTCTTACCAAAAATCTTCCAAATTTTAAAAACCTCAAAGTAACTTTAAAACTCAAAGTTACTTTACCAAATTAAAGTATGGAACTCAGAATCCCTTCACAATTAGACACAAACTTTAACAAATAAAAAAGGAATTATAATTGAATTTTTATCAAAAACCAAACTTTTTATTTCAATTAAAAGGAATTACAAATTATGAAGGAAAACTGGAACAAAGGGTCACCCACAGGTTGGGGCCTCCTTATATAGTGCTTAAAGAAGATACTAGAACCAAAAAATTACAAACCCTAATGCTAGAAAATCTCTAATCTACCCTTAAAGTTTCTAGACGAATTTGGGAATTTTGAGCTGTCAAATTGATCTTGACCATTCATTTTGCTTTGGGAGGAAGCCATACATCTTGGACGTTCATTTAGGACACGTCAAATACTTGGGGACCAAGGTGGGCTGTGATTGGAGGAAAGGGGATTTGGGGGTTTGGACCACACGTGGTGGGATGAAGGTTTTTAGGAGTGGGTTTGGTTTTGGCATGTGTGAATTAAGTGTGTGTGGGTTTAATTGAAAATTCACCCAGGTTTAATGAAGGTAAGTTCTGGGAGTGAAAAGGGAACATTAATTCCCTTTTGATCCGATATTAGGGGAAAGCTGAGTGTTAGGCGCCTTTTCCATTTGAATCTTTCCACTTTGGCAACTTCAGCCCTTGAGTTTTAATATTTTTGGCATTCAATGTTTTTCAGCCCTAAAACTGATTTTTCTTCACAAATAAGTTTCACACTTTGACGTTTTTAGCACAAAACTTTCCAAAACTCTTTCAAAGGATGATTTTTGCCATTTGGTGATTCTTCAAGGGCTGATCTTGGACTATTTGATCTTCAAAGGTCTTCCTTGCATCTTAATCTTCATGAGGGACCATAAATGGCAATTTTGAATTGTTGAGGGACTATTCTTGCCATTTCTTCAAAGTTGAAGGACCTTTTTGTAATTTTGACAAACTTAAGGGACCAAACTTGTAATTATTAATATACAAGGGTTTTAAGTGTCATTTATTCATTCATTGAGGATCAATCTTGTTTTGTCTTCAAGTCTTCAAGGGTATTTGATGAAGATTCCATGATTAGGGCCCGGTTCATTGTACGGCTTTGTTTCTCGTGTTCGTTTTGCCTTGTATCTTGTGATCTTTTGTCTTTTTCACGATATCCATACCTAAAACACACAAGTAAACAAACACAAGCATATATATGGTATTTTATGACATTTTAATGCATTTAAAGCCCGAAAAGAACGATGAGATCATGTATAAATGCCATCTCATCACTCCCCCATACTAAGCCATTGCCGTGCCCTCACGCAATGCTAGAATAAAGTATCTAAGCATCACCAAAGTTCAATATTAACCTTTATTGAAAAGTAAAAGACTTGCAACATACTACGAGAATGTGTAAAGACATAATGTATGATTTTCATCACAAAAAGTGACTTTTAGGGTCTAAGAATAGAAACAAGTTAATGTCCCTTAGAGTAAATTTCGTCATCCTTGATTGTCATACATTCCATGCTAAGTGCAAAAACAAGATCATTGTTGGTACAAGTCACAATGCTAACACTACTCATACGTCCAAATTGTGTAATACTTTTTCTCCCCGCAATCCTAGTTATTATAAAAGGAAATGGGTTACTAGCATTTTTTATCTATTTGTCATGGATCACAAGTGATTCATATTGACTTATTTGAGTAGTTATTAGTCCGAAAGCAAAGTAGCACGATTTGATCAATAGTTAGCCGAAGGACAAAATCTTTTAAAACGGCTTCTCGTGTATCTCCTTAAGTTCATATCTTGGCATAACTCGTTTCACGATTTGAGACCTTTCTCGGACCGATATTTGGCATGTACTTCATACTTCAAATCTTGGGAAGACGTTCTCGAAATTATGGTCTTCTCTTCATATATTTGGAATTTCTTCACTTGACGTTTTTTGAGAGATTCTTCATATAGGACCACGACTTCATCATTTTTCTTCAATCTTTACTTTGGATTTTGATATACAACGATCCGCCTCCTTTTCGGACTTGGATATATTTATCCTCATACCTTGTTAGGGTCTTTTTGGATAGACTTTCTCCATTCTTTAGGGGAGTAATTGCTTCTCGTCGTGTGTCTCGATCCTTCATATTGATTTTGGAATAATGATACTTCACATCATCTTTGGATCTTTAGCAAAAATAGAGCTCCTCATGCCTTGTTAGGGCCTTTTTGGATGATCGCCAATCTTCGCGTCCCGCTTCAATAAGTTATGCCTTGGCTATGAACTCTATTCAACCCCGAGCAACTTTTAAACGATCTTGCGCTAGAGGCTAAGTAACCTTTCAAATCGTACGACCTTACTTATTGCAATTATGTTTTATTCCTAATGCATTGATCTTATGGGAAGAAAAAGCCACAATTAAAAACATATGAGTTTTTGAAAGAACACTTTCATGTTCTACGTTTAGCATGATCACTTGTCTAACTCTATCATTTCTCGTTCTTCACTATATAAAGACCTCTAATTAAAGAGACTCGTGAATACTTAGCCATGCAAGTCAAAATTAAGCCAAATTTGGATTAGCTTTCATTAAGACTATATCAAATCAAAGTTTTGGGTTTTCAAGCCACCTATAGGATCTTGCACCTTCTTGGACTTTTTCAAGTTTAGAGAATGCGTTTTAAAGTTCCCTTGATAAGTGACTTTCTAGAATCAATTATAGGAACTTGCGAAAAGTTCTTGTTCTTAACCCGAATGAATTAAGACTTTCGCGTTTTAAAGCTCCCTATATAAAAGTCTAGCAAAACTTGAATTGAGCGGGTTAAGGAATGTAAATGGCTCCAAATGCCCATCAAGTCAAAAATTAACTCTTATTCTACCCATCGGAAAATATACATTCGTGTCTTAAAAACACTTATGAAAACTAAGAAAAATTTTAAAATTTGGCCATTTTTAGCCTTATTAGCGAAACAAAACATTGAAAGTTGGAAACGTGAGGGCGTAGCAAAGCAAGTACCTATTCACCCCCCCATACTAAAAGTAAACATTGTCCTCAATGTTTCGAGTCTAAAGGTGGAGCACCCCCATACTAGATACGAAGAATCGAATGCTTAGGATCTAGCATGGAAAGGGTGATCAACAATATATCCAAAGCCGTTTATTAATTATGCTAAAAGATAATTGTTAGAACAATAAAGGATATGTCATGGATTCGTGAAAAACTTCTTCAAACGAACGATGGAGGCTCACGTAAACGAACACGAGAGTCTTCAATCGTAGACGATGATGATGATCTAGATAACACAATCACAAACAACCACGAGACAACGAGTTGGAAGGGTACAAGTCCCCTTATTAGTGAATATAAAATCCTAAAGATAAGCATGGGATCTCCCCCACGAGGCACCTCGTTTTTGATTACCGAGTCATGAGCTCGACTCGATCCCCTTAAAATGTGAACATTTAGGGATATCATGGTATGGTCAATTTTTGATGGGGCTTACATGATAAACAAGGCCCAAAAAGCAACCGGTATAAAGGACTAAGTCCTTAGATGATGCAAAATACCGGGGTCGAAGATGGCGTTCTCGTTTCCATTGGAAAAACAAATTAACACCACTTCAATATGTGCCATAAACTCAAAGAGTTTGAAGAAAATAGAAGAGAAGTAGAAGGGTGGGACCATTGGTAAGACAAACGTTTGAGCTACTCGAGGTAGACTCGCACCAAGCAAATAGATATAGTTTCCATTTATTGCATCGGTGGAAGACCGAGATTTCCCTTTACATGAAATTCCGGGATCGAAAATCTCGTCCTCGATGGACAAGGATGAGGGAACATAAGGGGCTTCCCCCATTCTAGAACCACACAAAACATCGTCAAAAGGAGTAGACGAGCTTGTAGCACTCAAATCACGTGGTGATGACGGAGTTAGATTTGTAGAAAAATCAATTAAATCACATTTAAGATCTTTTTCTTTGTTATCTTTTAAACTCTCCTTATGAAAACCCTTTTTGATTATGTCGAAAATATTCGGTGTTTCTAAGACGATGTTAGTCACACTAAAAATTCTCACATTTTGAAACCGTTTTGGTTTTGGTGGTGGCAAGTTCTCAAAACGTTTATCGACGAAGAAAACCTCCCCATCGGGGCCAACATATTCATCATCCGAAAGATCTTCCGTAGAAACCGGCAATTTATCAACACTTTTCAAGAATGAATGTTCGAGATGAGGCGAAGAATTTTTCGATTCAAGTATTGATGGTTTCTTCTTTGTAGGCTTTGCACTCATAACCTCCACCGGCGGAGGAAATGGTAAATTGTTTTTGGCGACATTCCCTAAAACTCTTGGTGAAAATTCTTTGCAAATGACATTGGTCGAGTCACCATGGTTTAAAGTTGCAATAGAATATACATGAGAAAGATTGGAGTTTTGTGTTGCATTGATGACAAGTTCTTCTTCATTGAAACGAAGGGTGATTTTTCGAGCATGAACATCGATAAGTGCTCGTGATGTATCCAAAAATGAACGACCCAAAATGAGAGGAACTTTTCGATCGATGGGAATGTCTACAACGATAAAGTCAACGGGATAGTAAAACTTTCCGACTTTAACGAAAACGTCCTCGGCTACTCCACATGCCATGATCGTAGAATGATCGGCCATCTCGATGGACATGTTCGAAGGAGTAAGAGCCGGAAGCGAAAGCGATTTGAAAATCTCGAGAGGCATCAAATTAATACTAGCGCCAAGATCGGCCAAGGCGTAGCATTCCTCCATATCTTGTATAGCACACGGAATCAAAAATTTACCGGGATCACCGACTTTTTGTGGTATGCGGCTTAGAAAAACCGATGAACAACTAGACGATTGTTGTAACTTTTCTTTGTTGTTTAGCATACTTTTGAAGTTTGCGGCGAATCGAGGCATCATGATAAGAGCGTCGGCAAAACTTATGTTAAAATGTAGATCACGAAACATTTTCATAAATAGCTCAAATTGATAATTGTTCCTTTCTTGTGCTTTCTCTTTGTTTCGTCTCGAAGGGTAAGGTAAAGGTGGTGTGGGTTGGTCATTAGGCAACGGCCTTGGAAACTCGGGTTCCACAATTGGTATTGGTGTAACCGTAGGTGTGGTTTGAGCGGTACTTCGTGGGATTGTAATGTGCTCCTTTTCGACCATCACCTCGGGTTCTTTCTCGATTTCCTTCTCCGTAGAAGTACTTGGACGAGAGATTGGTTCTTTGAAAGTTTTACCACTTCGGGTAGCAACAACCTTCAATTCTCCCCTCGGGTTGTTAATGGTATCACTAGGAAGACCACCCGAAGAAGAGGGCTTACACATGATAGCTTCAAACATTTTAGCCATTCGGTCCTCAAATTTTGATTGCCTAGCATCCGCTTTCAATAACTCTTGCTTAATCTCATGTTGTCCTAATTCCATCTTTTGTTGGTTTTGTTGAAGACGTTGGACATTTCCTTCCATTTTATTTGCATGAGTTTTAAGTTCATTAGCAAGTTCATTTTTAAGCTCGTTTTTCAACTCGGACCTTAAGCTAATCATCTCACGTTGCATGTTATCAAATTTAGCATCATTTGCTTTTGCATAATCTAAAAATTCTCCTTGCAAATTTTTCGTGTGAGCATTTTGAAAACCTTGTGTAGTGTTTTGAAAATCACGGTTTTGGTTTTGATTAGAGATTTGTCCATTCCCACTTTGATAATTCCCTTTGTTGTAATTGCGTGTGTTGCCTTGGTAATTACCTTGGTTGTTATTTCGATAATTGTTAGCATTTTGATTTGGTGGAGCTTGATTTTGGCGGGAACCTTGGCCGTTTTGGTTGTAAGTTCCCGTTGCTACATAAGCACTCGAAGTGTTACCATCCGCGGTAATGCACTCGGAAAGATCATGAGCTCCTCCACACGATAAACAACTCTTAGCAACCGCTTTAACCGTAGCGGAATTGGAAGCTTCTTGAGCCTTCCAATGGGACATTAGATTAGCAAATCTATCAAAAAACCGATTTTCCTCATTAGCTTCATCATGTAAGGCATTAATGCTACGAGACGATTGTGACGAAGATGACGAACCCATATTGGCAACACTCGGTGTGTTACGAGGGCTATAAACCTTAGATCGATTTTCAATGATTTGTAAAGCCTCATTTGTCGTCTTGCACAAAAAATTACCACCCGCGGCGGCGTTCAAATAATCTCGTTCATGATCATTAAGCCCATTATAAAAGGTATCAATTTGATGCAATTCCGAAAAATCATGGTGAGGACATTCATGTAACATCTCTTTAAATCGTTCCCATGCCATTGAAAAACTTTCATTATTACGTTGCACAAATCGTGAAATCTCATTTTTTAAGTGTGTTGTTTTAGATGGTGGAAAAAACTTGTTCACAAACTTAGAAACGAGATCGGCCCATGTCAAAATCGAATTTGGCGGTTCTTTCTCGAGCCAAATTTTTGCAGGTCCATCCAACGAATATGGAAACAACATCATCTTAATGGCGTCATGCGGAACATCTTTGAATTTGCTAGTGGCGGTGAGACGGTTGAAATTCCTAATATGGTAATGCGGGTTGTCTTTCTCGTGACCTCGAAACTTGTTTGCTTGCAGCATCGACATTAAACCCGTCTTAATCTCGAAATTCTCCGCAAGGATGGCGGGAATAACAATGGCCTCTCCAAAACCCTCGGTGGGTGCTTGTAGCAACTCCATCATAGTACGATTAGCCATTACGACTTCTTGTTCTATAATAGGTTCAACAATTGGAGGTTCTTCAACAATCAACGATTCTTGATTTGCTTGCTTTTGGAGACGTTTACGAGCTCGTTTTGCTTGATTACGAGTGATCATAAACTTCACGAAGAATGGGAGGTGAGCAAAGAAGATTCTTTTTGGTTGTTTTGTGGATTTTCAATTTTTTTTTGCGTTTTTGATGATATTTAATTTTTTGGATTTTGGTGTATCTTCGTAGACAACAATCTACAAAATCTCTCCTCGAATCAAACTCTTGATTAAAGAAGCCTCAAAGGAATGAAAACGATCACGTGGAGTGAACGCCTTCGAATGACTTTAGAACTTTGGTGAAAACCAAATTGTTCACGAGGGTTTAATCACAAAGAAAACCAAGCAAATATAGTATACGTATTAATACTTTGGGCGGCAAAACCCTCGATTAGCCTTCAATCTCAAAATACTCACAAGCAAGCGGGGAAACGAGGCGGCGCGAAGCACTTAAGAGCCTTTTTCCTTAGGGTATATTTTATAATACCCGCCTTATACCCACCTTATAGTTCGTATTTTTCAAAATCGAGCTTCACGAAAGTATTTATCTATTTTTGCCTTTTCTTTTTGTTTGAGATTCGAATACAATAATTAGGAGATCAAATCCCAATTAAGGTTGTGTTTTCACACTTTTGGAGATATTGTATTTTGGTTGTGATACTTAATACAATATATTAATAATATTCACAAAGAAAAACCAAGAAAACCGATAATACGTGTTAAGGGAGTTCCACTTAACACAAATACTATTTTGGATAATATCAAAAACAAAATTTTCCAAATTAAGACACGACACACCTCCCCGGCAGCGGCGCCAAAAAAATGATTGTAGTAAAATACGACTCTTGTTTAGGAAAACAAAAGAACGTATATGAGCGGTAAGTATCGAGTGATGATTTTAGGAAAAATCAACACTAATGACCCAATCACTTAAAAGAGAGAAGAAGTTCGTTTCCCAAGGAGGTATGGTGTTGTGAATTAACTTGTATTTCTTTGAGATTAATATTAAGAAGAATGGGGATGAGAAGATGAAAGACGGATACGTTAAAATTAAACTACGACGAAAACGTAAAGCCGTGAAAAACTACCCAAATTAAAAATTGAACTAAAACCAAAAACAAAGTATCAAAAAGGCTAAAAACAAGTCTAAAATAATATATATAAAGATAAAAATCCAACAAAGATATTTTAAAACCTTTTATTAATTAAATAATTAATTTTAAATGCTAATTAAAGCCCTAAAATTAAATTTAACTAATTCAAATGTCTAAAATATGATTTTATTGAATAATCACTTATCTTATATTATTAGAAGACTAAAAAGTAATTTTCTAAAAATTAAAACCTATTAAAACTATTTTTAAAACTCTAAAAATGATTAAAAACTAATTAAACTTAAAATAATTATAAAAATAAATCTAAAAGTTATAAAAATATTCTAAAAATGGAAATAGTCCTAATTAATGACAAAGAACCTAGGAAAAATGAAAAAGAAGGAAAAACAAAATTTTGAAAAATTAATAATAAAATAATAATAAAATATTGCTAAAAATAAAAAGTTTCTAAAATTTGAAATAAAAAATTTCTAAAAATCCTAAATAATATAATTAAGAGAAAAACACTAATTAGAGCTTCTAAACCTTTTTTAATAATTTTATAAAAATCTTTAAAGTTTATAAAAAACCTTAAAATAATATAAAATTAAAAATTAAAGTTTATAAAACCAAAATAAGATGTAAACCTCAAAAATATATTTTAAAACCTAAAAATGATTTTTCCTAAAAATAAAAACTCTTTTTGGTATTTTTTATTGAATTAATAAAAAACGTCTATTAATTAAATTCTAATAAATAAACTATTAATGGGAAAATTATAAAAAGTAGCTAGAAAAATCTATTAACTTAATGAGGTTCTAGGAAAAATGAAATAAGCAAAAATGAAAAGCAAATAAACTGGAAATATGATAAATAAGCCACGGCTTATTAAATAAGCTAGAAACCAAAATGACCTTAAGTAATAAACCTTTCACGTTTATACACAAGATAAATGCTAGCACACTGGTAAGAGCCTTGAACCCTCCAACGAGAGGTCAGGGGTTCGAAGCCAGGCTAGTGGATTTTTTTGCTATTTATTTTTTTTTTAATTTTTTCCTTTTTCAAAACAATCAGAAACCTTAATAAGCTATGAATCCAACTCAAATACTCCTTTTTAGCTAAGATTAAACAAACTTAAAGATCAAAAACGTGCCAGTATACTTTGAAAACTGATGAACAAGTGTGAGTGTGCACACTTGTGCATTTTTTGAGCCAAGAGGAGCTTGGTTGATGACTTGTTTGGTGTTGTTTGTGGACAAGGGGGGCACCCTTGAGCTTATTGAAGCTCAAGGAGTCAAGCACAAGCAAATATAAGCACTTAGCACACCACAAGATCAAAAATCAAGCACACAACACCCTAGTCAAGTTTCTGAGATAGAGCAGGCAGGTCTGGGGACAATATGAGCTATCAAATGCAATATAATGAACTTCAAGACTTCAAACCAGGCACACACATTCACAAAATGGAACTCAAGAGCTAGCAATAACCCAAATACCCTAACCTCTAACAAGAAACAAGATTCAAGCACCAAATTGCATGAAAAATTAAGCAAAAGTGAGCATGCAGATTTTTCTTACCCTTTTTCACTTTTTAGCACACAAATTGACTTAAAACTTGTTCCAAATTACCTTAACACTAACTAACAACCTATTCTGATCTACAATCAACCTTCTAACACCTTTTATAGATCAATCAAGGATCAAGTGCCCTGCTAAAACCCTTTGCCAAACACCACTTAATTTCTGATTATGCAATTTTCTCAAATCAACAGCTTCTAAATCCTATGCAAACTAATCAAATTACCATCTAACATGCATAATACCACTTAAGCACTTAAATCCAACACTTCAAACACACTTAAGCAGCTTAACAAATAAGATCACACAATACTGAAATTTTAACAAAAGAAAAGGGAATACCTCAGGGTCTTACATCCAAGACCCTAGAGGATGTAAATCCTCCTCCCTACCAGCCCGGGCTGGTGCAGAACAAAATATCAACACCTTCACTCCTGTTTAAGACAAGATCAAAGAAAACTCAAAAAATACAAGCACCAATATCTTTCTGTTTTCTTTCTATCTTCTTAAAACCTTTACAAAAACTTCTTAAAACTTAGAAAACACGTTTTCTATTATACCCTAACACCAAAAATATGAAACTCTTAACACCACAAAACCTTGGACAGATTCTTACCAAAAATCTTCCAAATTTTAAAAACCTCAAAGTAACTTTGAAACTCAAAGTTACTTTACCAAATTAAAGTATGGAACTCAGAATCCCTTCACAATTAGACACAAACTTTAACAAATAAAAAAGGAATTATAATTGAATTTTTATCAAAAACCAAACTTTTTATTTCAATTAAAAGGAATTACAAATTATGAAGGAAAACTGGAACAAAGGGTCACCCACAGGTTGGGGCCTCCTTATATAGTGCTTAAAGAAGATACTAGAACCAAAAAATTACAAACCCTAATGCTAGAAAATCTCTAATCTACCCTTAAAGTTTCTAGACGAATTTGGGAATTTTGAGCTGTCAAATTGATCTTGACCATTCATTTTGCTTTGGGAGGAAGCCATACATCTTGGACGTTCATTTGGGACACGTCAAATACTTGGGGACCAAGGTGGGCTGTGATTGGAGGAAAGGGGATTTGGGGGTTTGGACCACACGTGGTGGGATGAAGGTTTTTAGGAGTGGGTTTGGTTTTGGCATGTGTGAATTAAGTGTGTGTGGGTTTAATTGAAAATTCACCCAGGTTTAATGAAGGTAAGTTCTGGGAGTGAAAAGGGAACAGTAATTCCCTTTTGATCCGATATTAGGGGAAAGCTGAGTGTTAGGCGCCTTTTCCATTTGAATCTTTCCACTTTGGCAACTTCAGCCCTTGAGTTTTAATATTTTTGGCATTCAATGTTTTTCAGCCCTAAAACTGATTTTTCTTCACAAATAAGTTTCACACTTTGACGTTTTTAGCACAAAACTTTCCAAAACTCTTTCAAAGGATGATTTTTGCCATTTGGTGATTCTTCAAGGGCTGATCTTGGACTATTTGATCTTCAAAGGTCTTCCTTGCATCTTAATCTTCATGAGGGACCATAAATGGCAATTTTGAATTGTTGAGGGACTATTCTTGCCATTTCTTCAAAGTTGAAGGACCTTTTTGTAATTTTGACAAACTTAAGGGACCAAACTTGTAATTATTAATATACAAGGGTTTTAAGTGTCATTTCTTCATTCATTGAGGATCAATCTTGTTTTGTCTTCAAGTCTTCAAGGGTATTTGATGAAGATTCCATGATTAGGGCCCGGTTCATTGTACGGCTTCGTTTCTCGTGTTCGTTTTGCCTTGTATCTTGTGATCTTTTGTCTTTTTCACGATATCCATACCTAAAACACACAAGTAAACAAACACAAGCATATATATGGTATTTTATGACATTTTAATGCATTTAAAGCCCGAAAAGAACGATGAGATCATGTATAAATGCCATCTCATCATTATGCTCAACAAAGCCTGAACATCCATAATCTTCAGCATGTTCATCATCAATCTGACATTGAACGCTTATCAAGAAAACTGGATGTGATCAAGTCTGAAATGCATAACTTCACTGTCACATTTCCAGGGATCATACAAAAGGCTGTTGTTGAGGCAGTTACTGAACCCATCAAGGATGGTGCAAGAAAAGGTGTAGCACAAGGACTTAGTCACTTATCCACAAGAATAAAGGATGTAATTGACTCAGAGGTCCCTGCCTTATTCCATGAACATGAGCTAACTATGCACAGACAGTGTGAAGCTATTCGAAACAGGCAATATCATCATGCAAACTTCATTGTTAATCGCGTTCAGGGCAATACTAATGGAAACTGCAACCTTCTGCTGAAGATTGCCAGGGATTCAAGGAAAAGGCAACGTGCTATGGCTGCCTCTGTTGAACAGATTGCAAGGCACTTTCAAACACGTTCATCCAAACGTCTGCGTAGACAGGATGAATGTGAGGGGGAGAAGGAAACGATACTTAACCTTGAATCTGGTAAACAAGGCTCAACATCTGCTGACAACACCATTTCACCTGTCCCCCTCCAAGTCATCACACCTATTACCATATCTGATGATGAGGATAACACTCAGGGGGAGCAACAGAATCAAGATGGAGTTGATTCATCAAAGTCCCTGACTTTGGTTAACACCAGCGAGTCTGGGGATGATGGTGAACCAACTGCCAAGAAGCTAAAGTTCACTGTTAGCTCCCTTCCCAAAGCAATACAAACTCAGGCTCAGACGGCGTTTATCAGAAGAGCTGAAGTTTTGAAAAACATGAGTGTGGAATCCTCTGTCTCGAAGAAAGGAAAGGAGATAGTTTTGGTTGACACAGACACCAAACTAAAGAAGATAGCTGCGATGCTAGAGACAGGAGGATCCACCACAGACCTTTCCCAAATTTCAACCTTTACACCTTCCAATGAGAATCCTTTAACACCTGAAGAAATAGAGAAACAGGCTGAGGAATTCAAAAGACTAAATGAACTCAAGACAGCCAAAGAATTGAATGAAGCTACTCTGAGGAAGATGACTCCACCTGAAAGGGAGAAGCAGAGACAAAGGTTAAGGGAAATGGAAGTTAAACGCGCAGAGGCACTAAGAAAAGTCAAAGCGGATTATGATGCCTGCGTTAACAACAGGTATGCACCTGGCAAGATAACCAAATTCAAATACACAATTCACAAATCCACCAACACCCCACAGATGATCTTGTGGAGAGACAACCAACAGAGAAACATGAATGTATTTGACGACTTCAGGCTAAAGACACTTGGGTTATCTGAATGGTTTGAACTTGAAGCCTTAGCTGCCAAAAGAACTGGACAGGCTAATTTTCTTCTGCTTAAGACTCTTAAGGCTAAGTTTACCTGGATCAAAGAAACGGCTGCCAAACTCAAGATAGATCCCCCACCACAGCTTTTTGAACAAGAACCCCCAAAGATTGGTAAGAAAAGAAGAAGAGTTTCTCAACTTGTTAAAGAAACTTTTGTCACAGATGATGTTTAAGTGGATGGAATGCACAGGGATTTGATCCTACCAAATGGTATAGTTGGCCCTGTTGATGGTCAGACATACACAGAGCCTGAAAGAGGAATGGCATTCATGAACAGAGCTTGCCAGTATTCATTTCAAAGAGAAGATGAGTTAGGCTTAGCATCAATAATTCAGCTGCTTTGTCACAAGAAGGGACTGAAGATTAACACAGATATTCCAAAGTTTTTGTAAAAGCTTTGCAGGCAGAATTGGATACTAGATCAGACTTAGCTGAAGCTGAAGAAAATATCAAAAATGATGACTACTAAAGAAATTCACAGCTCAATTCTACCTTCACATTTTATTTCACTTTTGTAATGTACTTGTAATTTTTCTTTAAGTATGAATAAAATCATGAGGTATGTTTGTTTAGATCTGTTATGAGTAAGAAGAAGCTGTTATCTCACTTGCCTTAACTTAGATAGATCTAGCTATATTTATGTTTAAATACTGGGAGATTGTTGGGAATCTAAGTTTGTTAGATTCCCTGATCATAGATTTAAACATAATTAAGCTAATAAGATAGTCCCTTGCCTGTGCCTAGGAGGCAGTTAAGTATCGCAAGACTCACAGAGATCCAAGTCCCTGTGAGAAACCTTAGAGGAGTCCATGTCAGAGACATTGTAAAGGAAGTCAAAGATTACTTGAAGACATACTCATTGGCTATGATGGATAACAGCCAAGATGTATCAGGGACTCTGAGGGGTTAAGGGTTAACAGGGGTGGCAATACCCTGTTAACACTCAGCACACTTTGGAGATACCATTTGTGTGTTCGAGACAATGAAGAAAAAGGAAACTGTTTCAAGAACTGTTTCCTTAAAGCATAATGGCAGACTACCAAGAATAGAAGAGCATCATGTGACTGATGTCTGAAAAGTGAATGTCTTGTGTAGTCACCATCAAGTACTATTTAGGTCCACCTCGTATCACTATAAATAGGATGTGTATCCAAGCATTAATGTTCAACACTTTTAGTATATTCATAACATTAATGCTTAGAACTTATAGAATCAAACAGCTGCGACTTTATTCAAAAGTTAGGGTTTATAGTTGTTCAAAGTGTGCACAACACATTGTCATCAAACGGTGTTGTCCATAACACTTGTAATTCTTTATTATACAATAATAAGATTACGTTTGAAAAGTAATAACTTGTGTTGATTAGTTAAGTTTAGGGTTTCTAGCATTGATTAGGGACTTTAAATAACAAAACACCTTATGAGTTACTTTGGGGAAGGAAACCTAATATTGGTTTTCTTAAACCTTTTGGTTGTTATGTAGTTGTACTAGATACTAGTGATGCATTAGGTAAATTTAGTGCTAAAGGTGATGAAGGCTATTTCATGGGTTATTCAGTGCAGAGTAAGGGATATAGGGTTTAACTTAAGAAGGAAAAACGTATACTTGAAAAAGTACATGTTAGGTTTTTAGAGAGTAAACCTAGTGATCCTGAAAGTGGTCCAAATTGGTTGTTTGACTTGGAACCTCTATCTAGGACTTTGAATTATATGCTTGTTACTAATCCAGACATTGTGAAGGTAACTTCAAATGTTGTGGAAGAACCAGTTGTTGATGTTTCAGGTACACAGGTTAATGAAGAGGTTGGATCACAAGCAGACAAGTCATCTCCCATACATGAGTATGTCACTATTCCCATATGGACAGATGCTTTTGCTGCTGCTGCTGCTGCTGGAAAGCAAAATGATGGTCCCCAAGTATCACCAGTTAACAACATGCATGGTCCTTCAGGCGCCGACAAAGGAAAATCTGGCGCTGAAAGGACAAATTCAGGCGTTGATGGCTCAAACGTTGACAACACCAATTCAGGCGTTGATGGATCAAACGCTGACAACCTTGGTTCAAGCGTTGACAACTCTTTTGAGCATATTTTCTCTTCAAATTTTGAACAAGGTGAACCTTCAAACAGAAGTGAAGAGGTTCATACTAATATTGATGGAAGAGAGTCTGAAGAAGATATTGGTAACTTGGATGATGAGATTGAAGACAATAGACTTTTTGAGGGAGGAGTTCTTACTTCTACTATGAAGAATTACCCCACTTCTCAAATTATTGGGGATATCATGTCTCTTGTTCAGACTAGAAGATCTCATCAGATTCTTGGAGGATTTATTGCCAATATACATAAGAAGGTTGATACCCCTCTTGTTTAAGCATGTTTGTTTGCCTGTTTTCTGTCACAACAGGAACCCAAGAAGATTTTTGATGCTCTCAAAGAACCAAGTTGGGTGGAAGCAATGCAGGATGAGCTTCACCAATTTGCTATTCAGGATGTTTGGGAGCTGGTTGATTGTCCCAGATATGTCAGAACTATTGGGACAAGATGTGTTCTTAGAAACAAGAAAGATGAAAGAGGCATTGTGGTCAGAAACAATGCACGTTTAGTGGCTTAGGGATATACACAAGAGGAAGGGATCGACTATGAGGAGGTCTTTGCACCAGTTGCAAGGATTGAGGCTATAAGGATATTTCTAGCCTATGCTTCCTGCATGGGCTTCACTGTCTATCAAATGGATGTGAAGAGTGCTTTCCTCTATGACACAATTGTTGAGGAGGTATATGTTATGCAGCCTCCTGGTTTTGAAGATCCAGAGAATCCAGACAAGGTGTATAGAGTCAAGAAAGCTATGTATGGACTTCATCAAGACCCAAGAGCATGGTATGGCACTTTGTCCACTTATTTGGTGGAAAATGGATTCAAAAGGGGCACCATAGACCAAACATTATTTACAAAGAAGGCTGGTAAGGATGTCTTACTTGTTCAGGTGTATGTGGATGATATCATCTTTGGTTCAACCAATCCAAAGATGAGTGAAGACTTTTCCAAGCTTATGACAGACAAATTCAAGATGAGTGGAATGGGGGAGATGAACTTCTTTCTAGGGTTACAAGTTCAGCAGAAAGAAGATGGTATCTTCATCCCTCAGGATAAGTATGTAGCAGAGATCTTGAAGAAGTTTGGCTTTTCTCCACATGAAAAGAGGGCTACTACTCTAATGAATAGAGAACACCCTTGGGGAAAAGTTGGAGATGGAAAAGATGTGGATGTCAGGCACAACCTCAAGACCTGACATTATGTTTGTTTTGTGTGCATGTGCACGCCATCAAGTGACTCCCAAAGAATGTCACCTTTATGCTGTCAAGAGAATCTTTAGGTACCTTAGATGTTATCCAGATTTGGGATTATGGTATCCAAAAGATTCACCATTAGAGCTTATTGCATATTCAGACAGTGACTATGGTGGTGATAAGTTTGATAGAAAATCCACAACTGGTGGATGTCAGTTTCTTGGGAGTAGGTTGATATCTTGGCAATGCAAGAAACAAACAGTGGTGGCCAATTCTACAACTGAAGTAGAGTACGTAGCTGCAGCTGCTTGTTGTGGACAAGTCTTATGGATTCAGAACCAGCTGTTGGATTATGGGTATAATTTCATGCATACCAAGATTTTTGTTGACAATAACAACACTTTATGCATTATTAAAAATCGTGTACATCATTCTAAAACAAAACACATAGAAATTAGACATCATTTTATAAGTGATTGTTTTGAAAAAGGTTTAATACAACCAGATAGGGTTGACACAGAAGAAAATGTGTCTGATTTATTAACTAAAGCTTTTGATGCTGGAAGGTTTCAATACTTGGTAACAAGTATTGGAATGATCAATCTCACATAATATGTGTTTTGGGGTCTTATTGTAAAAGTATGTACATGATAATGCATTGTTATTGGTCTTTTTGAAGTTAGATTTTCCACTATATTTTTCTAAAGCTGACAAAGGTTACCTTAACGCTGATAAGTGTTATCGTGGTGATGTCAGCAACAATGTTAGTTTTGTGGTTTTTAATCTAAGTGTGCAGGTGGTGTTAGCATTGTACCATTGGATACAGAGTTGCTTATGGATCCTTGTAGAATCATTTGAGCATGTTTTTATTTATGGATGATGGTTGGAATATTTATATTCCTATCTTGACATAATTTTTTTATATTCATGCATATTATAGGGCAACATATGTATCACAGTTTAAGCGGAGGTTTTAGGAACCTTTGGGACTTTTGGGTATTCTTATAATACTCTTATCACAATTCTAGATTGTGTCCACAGGAGAGTATGAGTTAGTTTACTAAATCATGAGGCACTGTAGCATGCAAAGTTGATATACTATGCATGCTGCCAAGACTTTTTTGGCCTAGAATTGGATGTGGTCTGTTGAGAGACTTGGGAATGATTTTATCATGGGTTTACCTGGGAGTTACAAGTAATTTTATGAGATAACTTAGTTGTTAAGAATTTTGGTTAGCAAGAGACACTAGAGGACTGTTATGTCTATCTTGCATAAGCAAGTGTGCATAACCGGACAGTGCTTGCCGCCCTATAATAATTATCAACTTATAGGTTATCTTCACTAGGATAAATTACTTTGTTAAGGTCCTTTTTAATTTTTATTACTTTTATTTTTGGACGCTGACAAGTATTTTTTCCAAGCGTTGTTATGACCAATTTAGACGCTGACATGGTTTTGGCAAACGTTGACAAGAATATAGCCGTTGGGCGTTGATGGGTTATTTTTAACCGTTGACACTCATTGGGACCTACCCAGTTGTTACTTTTGACGAATTTTGGGGCCGTAATTTTGGGAGCAGATAACTTTTAATTAATGCACAAGGATAACTTATTTTCTTTTCCTTTTTTTAACATTATATTTTGAAAATAGTTGCCTAATTTTTGACCAATCACATGTGCCTATCTCTCCTATATATTTGGCTCCTATTTTTAAATAGGGTACCTCATATTCTAGTCTAACAATTTTCTCCTATAATTCATCTTTATAAATCATTCACAAACAGCTTTCTTCAACAATGGCACCAAAGTTTAAACCAAGTGACTTGGTATCGGGATTCAGGAGTCAACACAACATGATTGCATATTTGGACGCTGATGATACTCTGTTTCCCCAATACACCCAGATGGTGGCGTATTTGAATGCATCCCCCATTAGGTATGCTCTTTCTCATGCTCATGTCATCTCTGTTACCCATATTAAACAGTTTTGGAACATTGTTAGTTCCTCAATAGTTAATAATGTGACTACATTATCATCTATTGTTCATGGGCGTACTTGGGTGGTTACTAAAGCCTTGGTTCGCCAGGCTTTGCATCTTGATGATGCAGATGGTATAGCCACCCTTCCCATTCATGAGATAGAACAAGGACTTCGGGCTTAGGGTTATCCTTTCCCTGTTGAGGGCACTTTAGACAAATATCATAAACAAGAGTTTCCCCCAGCCTGGAAGTACCTCATACATGTCATCTTACAATGTTTGAGTCCCAAGTGTACTACACACAATGAAATTAATAGATCAATTGCTAGTGCAATTGTGTGCATTGCAAATGGGCAAAAGTTTAATTATTCAAAAATGATTTTTGATGGCATGTGTAAAAACAAAGGGAATAAGATGACTTTGTCTTATCCCAGATTTTTGCAAATGGTTTTTGATGTGAAAATTTACTGCACAAGGGATCATGATGATTTTTATGAGATCCCTGTGCAAAACAAAGCTATTTTTACCAAGATGAATTCACCCCCTCACCGTGAATTACCCCTCACCCAAGCTATGCTTGTTGTTATTACAGCAGCACAACCCCAACCAGACCCACAACCACAACTTGACCCAATACCAGAACCCTTCGACGCTGATACCTTAAATGTTGGCGTTGACACAAGTAATCCAGACGTTGACACCTTTCCTTCACAGACCCAAACACCCCTTAACCTTCCCACATCCACCCAATCCACATCATCTTCTACCCCACCACAATATAGGTTGAAAAAACGCCAAAGGACTACTGGAGTGTTCTCCTCTAGTGGTCCTAGCCATGTAGCAGAGAGAACCACCACCACATGTGTGGTTGGTGCTATGGATGAGGCTGGGACTATTGGTTCTGGCTTAGATGCAGGCCAAGACAATCTAACATCTTTAAGACCTCATCCATGCCCCATGACTCTAACTTAGGAGGTCAAATACCCATTTTAGAGGAGGGAAAATTGGAACCATACACATTGATGGAATTAACGGCTGTCTGCATTAGCTTGCAAAAGCAAAATGCAGACTTGGTACAAATTGTTAGTACACAAGGCCTTGAACTCAAGCAATTGAGGGAGAGGATTGTCATTTTGGAGAATGCTAGCACTAGACGTGGTATGGAGGAATCGTCCAAAGGGTAGGATGAGCAGATTAATGTGAGTGATAAGGGCTCCCATGATGGAGAATCTTTGGGTGTTGCTGAAGCCCTCACTGCATTGAAGAAGGAACCAGGTTTTGATAGATCTCTGGTTACTCCTACAAATTTAAACTTGTCTTTTAAAGCTATGTTGGAGCAATTTACAAGAGACGTTGAGACAAGTAAGTTGGGCATTGACAAGAAAAATTTGAACGCTGACACACCAAGCGCTAACAAGAGTAATTTGGGCACTGACACAAGGAATTTGAGCATTGACAGACCTGCAGATATGGCTGATGTATTCCAGTCATCAGCTATCATCAAAGAAGTGTCGTCACATGTATTACCATCATCCTTACCCATCATTGATCCATTAGATAAGGGTAAAGGAATCATGGTAGAAGTAGAAGTTCCAAAGGATGCAACACAAGTAGAGTTTGATTAAAGGTTGACTGCACAACTTATGGAACAAGAAAGGAAGAAGGTTGGTGAATCACCATTTGTTTTCACTTCAGAGGAACAAGAAGGAAGTGATGAAGCAAGTTCAGATTCAAGTGTGATGATAATAGAACAACCAGAAAGACTTGAATATGGTGATGATTTGGCAAGAGAGAAGCTTAGAGAGTTGAAATTGCAAGTAGATTTTAATATGCCAGAAGTTGTTCAGATGTACCATGCTTGGGAGAATAGGTGTATAGAAAATCCAGATTTGACTATTTCAGACCAAATTTGGGGTTTGGAGATTCTTCTAAGAGTTCAAAAAGACTGCAAGGTAATTCTGAAACACAAAGCTAGCAATGTTCTCTTACTGCTGAAGAGGGATAGAAGGGAGCTTTACTACATGCTACTCAGATGTCATGGAACATGATGGACCTATAAGAAATTGTTGGGATTATCCTTTGAAGAATTGGAGTATAAGGCTTATCCCATTTGGGCAAAAGTGCAGGAAATGAATACTATCAGACTTCTTTCAGATGAAAGGAAAGAAGAACTTGCAGAACAGATGGAGCTTAAGAAGGCAATGATTGTTCCAAGACCTTTGAAGAAGGGAGTTCCACTTGAGTTCCCTAAAGATATGGATAAATTGAATCCCAGTGAAACTGTTATAAGCAGGAGCATCAAGCTCTCACCCATGGAAGCTTCAGATATGGTACAAGTGTTACCTCTTGATTCCAGAAACCCTATCATAAGCTATGAAGAAGATTGATAGGTGTGAAAAAACCCATCCTTTTACCACTTAATTACAATAATAACCAAGCCAAAACGTGTATTTTATGTCGTAAATGTCGGAATTATGCGTGGTTTGTGTTTTTGTTATGATTTAGGACCAAAATGTGAAAAGGGAAGAAAACACGGGATTTCACGGGCTTTTATCGAAGAAAAAGACAAAAGACGAAGTCAATAGATCAAGAGTGGAAAAAGAACGGAAGTCCAAGACCTATTTTGAAGATTTATCGAAGAACTAGTCTAAAGACGGAAGTTTAATAGAGCCAAAGAACTCAAGTCTTATTAATGAATAATTTTCAAGACGAGTTTAATTAATCCCGAGACAACGTCGAAAAAGTCGAAGAATTAAGAAGACGAAAAGACGGAAAGAAAGAAAGAAAGAAAGAAGGAAGCAACACATGCTTCCCTTCTCCCTATATATAGACACCATCTCATTTCATTTTAAGTTGTTAGCTAATTTTGACAAAATTAGTCTTTCAACCATTTTCATTCCTTGCACCATTTATTTTTCATGTCATTTTAATTTCATGTATTAGATTTCTTGCCTTTTAATTCCAAGTAAGTTCATTTTATTGTTGAATCTTTGTTTTCCTTTAATCAAGTTTTTATCTTTATCATTCTCATCCTACTTTTCTTGTTTTGGTTTGATTGTGGTTCGGATTAAGCATTGATTTTGCTTAATCATATTGCTTATTTGATTAAAAAGTTCATCTTTTTATTTCTATCTAATCTTTCATACGAAATAAGCTATAAGTTTGACAACCTTATTGGCTTATTTTGTATTTAGCTTATTTATTTTTAAGTTTTCTAAAAAGTTTTTATCTTTTTAAAGTTTGCTTATTTTGTTTGCTTATTTTGTGTCTTGAAAGTTTTCCATTCGTTGCTTATTGAGTCTCCTTAATATTGGTCTTGTTGAGTTTTTGACAAGTGCTTATTAAGTGTGCTTATTGAGTTTTTAGCTTATCTCCATTTTCGGATTATTTTGTGTTTCATCGCAATATTGAGCTTTTATACATTCCGACGCCTCATTCCGATAGGTTTCTTGTTTGTATCGCAATAACCCAAAGGGGGTTCTACTTTGCGATGGCTTGTGTTCTCATTCCCTTATTCCGATCGGGATTGCGATCGCTCATTGCGATCGCATATTCTGACGGAGTTTAAGGTATATTGCGACGAAGTGCTGCCCAAATTTTGACAGCCACATTCGGATAGATTTTGGTACTTTAGTTATTCCGACAGTTTTTATTTTTTAGACATTCCGATAGATTTTTTGTATACATTCCGATAGTCATTAGGTTTATCATTGGGATAGTAATTTTTTATAACATTTCGATAGTTTAAAAAAAAAAAACATTGCGATGCAACAACAAACATTCCGACAGT
This sequence comes from Glebionis coronaria, assembly GCA_025667525.1. Lineage (NCBI taxonomy): Eukaryota > Viridiplantae > Streptophyta > Magnoliopsida > Asterales > Asteraceae > Glebionis > Glebionis coronaria. The sequence goes on from CM046878.1 coordinate 254,056,356, forward strand.
TGAAAATTAACATTCCGATACTCTCAACACCACATTGCGATGCAACAACAAACATTCCGACAGTTGAAAATTAACATTCCGATGGTACTATAAATGTGTCCTAGTTGCCTGCATGCTTCAATCTCCTTTCCCGCCAAATTGAGCACGTAGGTTGCTTGCTTGAGCAACTTGCCTTCTTGCTTGTTTCTTGTTCCGCAATCGTTTAGTTTAATCTGAAAGTTCTTCCGATTTTATTTCTGAAAGTTACGTATTTTTAGTTGAATTTTTCGTCTAAGTTTAAAATTAATATTTTTTGTAAAGTTCAAGTTTTATCTTTTATTTAGCACCCGCTTTAGGTTTTGCCTCGTTTAGCTTTAAAGTACCATCTTAGTTTATTCTCTCCTTTTTCATTAAGTAAACTTTATTTTCGAGTCGATAGTTAATTTTGTCTTTTAGTTTTATTTTTATTAATTGTTTCGTTTTAAATTCACGTTTTATTATTTATATTGTTTCGTTATTTTTAGTTAATTCTTTTTAGTTTATTTTTATTACTATTCGCATTTAACTTTTACTTAGAAATAGATAATCAAAACTTTCTTTTTGTTAATCAAAAACGACTGAGTCACACTTTGAACCGGAAATCAACTCGTTAGGACACCGAGAAAATGATCTTTTTTACCTAGCAAAATCTAAGTTTCAAATGGCGCCGCTGCCGGCTCTTTTCGTGAAGATTAACGGTTTTTTTGTGTGAGACGCGTTGGCTTTTGGGATCCGTTCACTCGTGAACGTTATTTTTCGTGTCACAAATTTTCAAAAATCCCAAAAACATTTGAAAAATCATAAAAAGCATTTTTTTTTCAAAGTTTTGCACCAAAAATATTCCTCTTTATCCTCTATGGTGTTTAATTCTTTTCTCTACCCCCTCTTATTTTAAATTCTTCATGGATTCGTCTTGCGTACGGTGTGGGAGACCATGGCATGGTTTTCAAACATGTCAATGGTGTACTTGTGAGCGGTGTGGTTCTGATATCGACAATACACAATTTGGATTTTGTCCATTTTGCAATTCAACAAATTCGTACTTCTCCTCTTACAATACTTTCTCACCCTCTCCCGTCTATGACGATCCTTATCCTCAAAATGCACCGGATTTTTCTCCATACCCGTGTTGCAATAACTGTGGGGGCCCTCACGATACTTCTTATTTTCAGCTGATGAATTATTATGAGCCAAATCAGTGTTCTAATTCTTCTCAACCGATGAATTATTATGAACCACAGCCGTGCTATAATTCCGGTTTTCAAAATTTTGAGCCCCCACCACATTCCCTCGATCATCAACTCTCTTTTGTAGATCCTGCTGAGCTAATTGCCAATATTTCTGACAACTTTCAAAGATTTCAAGCAACTTTCAATAAATACAAAGAAAAGTATGAAGAGGATCAGCGACAAGAGCAAGTAGCTAATATTATTGCTTACACCCCTCCTCTTGTGCGTCCATACTACTATTATGATGATGACGAGGATGATATCTATGATCTCAACCCATCTTCTGAGATTACTACTCCTACTCTTGATATCCCAAATGCGTCTAAGGATAGTGATACTTCGAGTGAGATTAGTGATTTTGGTCTTGAAAAATTCTTTGATGAGGTTGTGATGTACCGACTTTTGCGGAGCTTAAGGATGAGGTCGCTTTTAATAATGATTTCCAATTCGAGCCCGAGATGGAGGAAATCATCGAACGAGAGCTAGCTCTTTTACCTCCACTTCCTCCTACAAGCGAGGTCGATTTTTCCAACATCGAGGCCGAACTTGATGAGTTGGAACGTCTTATTTTTCATAATAATGACGAACCAACTCACTTGACCAATCATCCAATTCTCGAGGAGTTACCTAATCAACACTCCTCAAATGAGAATTACGTTTACCACATTCGTGCGGATTTAACTTATCAACAATCCCCACAAATGAATGATGGTTTCGTACTTGATCGTGATCTTTTCGAGCGAGTTTCTGAAATCCTCAATGATGGGAACGACAAACCTTGGTTTCACGCGCCTATCTATGATGAAGAAATCGAAGAGATTAACGTTCATGAGGATGAGTGCTTTGACCCGGGGGTGACATTGATTATTTTATGATTGATGACCTTACGGCTTTGCCGCTTTCTGAGCATCAATTGTCTTTGGGGGATGACAATTTGCTTACTTTACCCACCCCACCTCCCGTGGATCATGACCTCACATACTTCTCGTATGTTGAGCGGACTTTTCTACCTTTTAAGACTTATCCTCCAGCCTCCCCTGTTGTATTTTCCTCCGGGAACGAGGACAAGGTCTTTGATCCCGGTATTACATCCGAGGCTTCCCCATGGACCATTTAATTCGGGGACGAGTCAGGCTCGTGACTCGGTTAACAAAAACAAGCGCTTTTTGGGAGGCAACCCAATTATCTATCCTTTTATTCTGTTTTTCTAATAAGTGTAGGGGGAGACCCTAGTATGTGTTTGTCGTTTTCTTTCTTATCATGTGCAGGGATTTAAGCTTCAAAGATCCATTCTCGATGACTTTTGACGAACAGTGATCCCGTGTACCCGTCTTCCCGGTTCTATCCTATACTCTTTTGATTCTCTATTTTATATTTATTCAATATTAAAATAGGAATCATTTTAGTTGTCCTTTCCTTAGCAAGATTTAAACAAAGTGCACAACGTCCTAAGTGTAGGGGAGTTTACTCCCACATGCTTAAACATTGAGGACAATGTTTATATTAAGTGTAGGGGGACTTTTATCGAAGTTAAGTGGTCTTTTCCTTGCATTTGTCCTCATTTTAACCGGAAAATTGATTTTTCGACATTTTTCAAAATTTTTAATCTATTTTGGCATACTAGTATAGTATTATTTTCCCTTGTTAGCGTTATTTACTTTCTTTGCTAGAATAAAATTTTCAATAAAGTGGTTTTAATTTTTTCAAAGTCGTGAATATTTTGACTCAACCCGAGTTTACTTATCTAAGTTTACTCTAGCTAGTATCCTTAACGTGTTTAAGTCAAGTTTTGCTAGGCTTTTATATAGGGAACTTTAAAACGGGAAAGTCTTAACTCTCACGGGTTAAGAACAAGCACTTTTCGCAAGTTCCTATAATTGATCCTAGAGAGTCGTTTATCAATGGAACATTAAAATGTGAATTCTAAACTTGAAAAAGTCTAGGAGTTTGCAAGATCCTATAGATGACTCGAAAACCTAAAACTTTGATTTAATTGGCTAAGCATCCATGAGTCTCATTCCTTGATATTTTAAATTGTGGAGAACGAGAGATGATAGAGTCAATTATAAGTTTGGTATTCTTTCGTGAATTTATGTGAGTTGATTATAAGCCTATTCTCCCATCGCTTGCTAATAAAATTATCTGCAATAAATAAGGTTGTACGATTTGAAAAGTTACTTAGCTTCTAGCCCAAGATCGTTTAAAAGTTGCTCGGTATTAATTAGAGTTCACAGCCAAGGCATAACTTATTGAAGCGGGATGCGAAGATTGGCGAGTCCGAAAAGGCCCTAACAAGGCATGAGGGCTACATTTTGTTGCTAAAGATCCAAAAGTGATGTGAAGAATCATTTATTGAAAATCAATATGAAGGATCGAGACACACGACGAAAAGCAAAAACTCCCCAAAAGATCATGGAGAAGTCTATCCAAAAAGGCCCTAACAAGGTATGAGGATAAATAGATCCAAGTCCTAAAAGGAGGCGCATCGTTGTATATCTAAGTCCAAAATAAAGATTGGAGAAAAATGAAGAAGTCGTGGTCCAAAGATGAAGAACCTCTCAAAACTTCAAGTGAAGAAATTCCAATTATGAAGAGAAGACCATAATTTCAAGAACGTCTCTCAAAGATTCGAAGTATGAAGTCGCTGCCAAATATCGGTCCGAGAAAGGTCTCAAATCGTGAAGCGAGTTATGCCAAGATATGAACTTTATGAGGTCCCGAGAAGCAGTTTTAAAAGATTTTGTCCTTTAGCTAACTATTGATTAAATCGTCCACTTTATTTTCTGCCTAAATAACTATCGAAATAAGTCAAACAATGCATCCTCGTGATCATTCAAGACAAAAATAAAATATAAGAGATACACCTAGGAATAAGGGAGTCTAAGTAAATAATTGGCCCACATGAATTCGTGTTAGTTTGCTAACTTATAATAATAATGATCTCGTTTTTAAGCTTGGTATGGGGAACGTGAAACTTGAGAATGATGAACATTCATGACAACCAAAAACCCAATGTAAGTCTTCGATTTCTCTACTTATTTTGTTCTTTAAAGTTTTCTTAGTGTTTAGTATTTAATAAAGGCCAAGGTGGGTTATCTATGATGAAAAATGTAAACCGTGCTTTGAAATTAATGCATTGCATGAGGGCATTGCAATGGTCAAGTGTAGGGGATTTGATAGGTGTGAAAACACCCATCCTTTTACCACTTAATTACAATAATAACCAAGCCAAAACGTGTATTTTATGTCGTAAATGTCGGAATTATGCGTGGTTTGTGTTTTTGTTGTGATTTAGGACCAAAATGTGAAAAGGGAAGAAAACACGGGGTTTCACGGGCTTTTATCAAAGAAAAAGACAAAAGACGAAGTCAAGAGATCAAGAGTGGAAAAAGAACGGAAGTCCAAGACCTATTTTGAAGATTTATCGAAGAACTAGTCTAAAGACAGAAGTTTAATAGAGCCGAAGAACTCAAGTCTTATTAATGAAGAATTTTCAAGACGAGTTTAATTAATCCCGAGACAACGTCAAAAAAGTCGAAGAATTAAAAAGACGAAGAGACGGAAATCAATAAAGAAAGAAAGGAGGAAGCAACACATGCTTCCCTTCTCCCTATATATAGACACCATCTCATTTCATTACAAGTTGTTAGCTAATTTTGACAAAATTAGTCTTTCCACCATTTTCATTCCTTGCACCATTTATTTTTCATGTCATTTTAATTTCATGTATTAGATTTCTTGCCTTTTAATTCCAAGTAAGTTCATTTTATTGTTGAATCTTTGTTTTCCTTTAATCAAGTTTTTTTATTTATCATTCCCATTCTACTTTTCTTGTTTTGGTTTGATTGTGGTTCGGATTAAGCATTGATTTTGCTTAATCATATTGCTTATTTGATTAAAAAGTTCATCTTTTTATGTCTATCTAAGCTTTCATACGAAATAGGCTATAAGTTTGACAACCTTATTGTCTTATTTTGTATTTAGCTTATTTATTTTTAAGTTTTCTAAAAAGTTTTTATCTTTTTAAAGTTTGCTTATTTTGTTTGCTTATTCCGTGTCTTGAAAGTTTTCCATTCGTAGCTTATTGAGTCTCCTTAATATTGGTCTTGTTGAGTTTTTTACAAGTGCTTATTAAGTGTGCTTATTGAGTTTTTAGCTTATCTCCATTTTCGGATTATTTTGTGTTCCATCGCAATATTGAGCTTTTACACATTCCGACGCCTCATTCCGATAGGTTGCTTGTTTGTATCGCAATAACCCAAAGGGGGTTCTACTTTGCGATAGCTTGTGTTCTCATTCCCTTATTCCGATCGGGATTGCGACCGCTCATTGCGATCGCATATTCCGACGGAGTTTAAGGTATATTGCGACGAAGTGCTGCCCAAATTTTGACAGCCACATTCGGATAGATATTGGTACTTTAGTTATTCTGACAGTTTTTGTTTTTTAGACATTCCGATAGATTTTTTTGTATACATTCCGAAAGTCATTAGGTTTATTATTGCGATAGTATTTTTTGTTAACATTCCGATATTTTTTTTTTTTTAAAAAAAAGAAAAAAAACATTGCGATGCAACAACAAACATTCCGACAGTTGAAAATTAACATTCCGATGGTACTATAAATGTGTCCTAGCTGCCTGCATGCTTCAATCTCCTTTCCCGCCAAATTGAGCACGTAGGCTGCTTGCTTGAGCAGCTTGCCTGCTTGCTTGTTTCTTGTTCCGCAATCGTTTAGTTTAATCTGAAAGTTGTTCCGATTTTATTTCTGAAAGTTACGTATTTTTAGTTGAATTTTTCGTCTAATTTTAAAATTAATATTTTTTCGTGAAGTTCAAGTTTTATCTTTTATTTAGTACCCGCTTTAGGTTTTGCCTCGTTTAGCTTTAAAGTACCATCTTAGTTTATTCTCTCCTTTTTCATTAAGTAAACTTTATTTTCGAGTCGATAGTTAATTTCGTCTTTTAGTTTTATTTTTATTAATTGTTTCATTTTAAATTCACGTTTTATTATTTATATTGTTTCGTTATTTTTAGTTAATTCTTTTTAGTTTATTTTTATTACTATTCGCATTTAAATTTTACTTAGAAATAGATAATCAAAACTTTCTTTTTGTTAACCAAAAACGACTGAGTCACACTTTGAACCGGAAATCAATTCGTTAAGACACCGAGAAAACGAAATTTTTTACCTAGCAAAATCTAAGTTTCAAAGATGCAAGTGGGTTTTGGAAGATTGGCAGGTATGGGAAAGAGGTACACACTTTTACTACTCTTGTGTCTGTCTTTGCAAGTGTGGATAGAGAAGACTTGGTAGACCTTTGGAGGTTGTTGGAGGCCAAGTATGAGACTGAAGCTCCTACTTCAGTCAATGGAATAAAACTTTGGTCAACATTCAAGAGAATGTGTGGACCAAGAGAAGAAGATCCTACTGTTTGGAAGGATCTTGAGGATAATATCAGTGGTCTTCAATGGCGTTTGTATTCAGCTGCTGGTGTGTACTACTTGAGCTCTACAAAGTTTGTTGAGTATCTTCTTGTAGATGGTCAGTATCCCATGTCCAAGAAGGTTTTGGAAAAGATGAAGACAGCACAGCTGGAGATTAACTATTCAAGTGACGTGGCCAAAGATTTGATTAGGCATGTTTATTACCAATATGATAAGATTTGTAATATTCCTCCTAGTTCTTAATTTTTCTTCAGAAACTTGATTACTAGAGTAGATATCAAGTTTAGGGGAGGATTGTTGGGAATAAAATGTAGCCAGTCCACTTGAGCGCTGACAAGAGGAAAACAAGCGTTGATAAGAAGAAAACAAACGCTGACAGATCAAGCGTTGATAGGAAGAAGTCAAGCGTTGATAGGTTGAAGACAAGCACTGATAGAAAGATATGGTCTACGCGTATTTTGTTTCTAGTTTGTTTCTAGTAAAGATAGGATCAACATTGTATTTTCTATAATTATCTTTACCTAGAATAGTTGATACGTAGACTCTTGTACAAGGCTTCTTATGTCTATAAAAGAAGACCTTTAGGTTATGTTTCATAATAAGTTTTCATACGTTAAACACTTTCATTGTAAGCAAGTTCGTTATTATCAATCAAGTGAAAGTTTGTTTTACATCTTTGTGTGTTCTTGTTTAAGTGTTAATTCCGCATAACACTTGAATTACTTTATACATAAACAAAGTTTCTCTACGTGTATAACTTGATCTAATCTCGTTTACACAAGCTAAATCGATCTAAGTTTGGGATCAACATACCAGATAAGCTATGGTATGGTTTGGTAACTCAAGGGTCATCCTAGTAGGAGTGAGCTCAAGAAAAGAGAGTTTTTGCCAAACCGATAAAGGCATGAGATTAATGCTTGCCCCAAGATCTGCTAGTGCCATGCAATTCTCCACCCTGAGAAAATTATAAGGGATCAAAAATCGCCCCGGATCTCCAAGTTTTGTAGGTAAGGTTTTGAGCAACACGGCGGAGCAATTCTCATTAAGTGATGTGTTAGGTAAATCCACCAACTTTTACTTGTTTGAGAGGAGATCTTTGAACATTTTAGCAAACTTTGGCATATAGGCAAGAGCTTCCGCAAAGGATATGTTTATGTTTAGTTGCTTGAACATTCTCAAAAAGTTTGACACTTGAATATCATCCTTATTTTTAAGTTTCTACTTTCTCAATCTTGATGGATATGGAAGGCTTGGTTTTGGTGTAGGTTGAGAAGTTGTTGTTGAAGGGTTCTCTTTGTTGGTTTCTTTATTGTTAGGTGTGGAAGGTAAAGGATTAGTGGTTGTAGGATGAGAAGGTGTAGGTTGAGTAGGTGTAGGTGTTTAAGTTGTAAAGCTTGAAGGTGGTGAATTTGATGTTGAAGGCTTATCACAAGGTGGAACCATAGCAGGCTTAACCAAAGGAGGTGTAGGTGTTGAAGGATCATTAGTTGTCTTTCCACTCCTTGTTGTGATTGCATTGACATTAGCCCTTGAATTTGTTTGTGTGTTTGAAGGTAGAGCCCCTTGAGGTCTTTGAGTGTGCAAAATTTGAGTTTGTAAAAGACCAAATTTCTTGTTGTTTTCCTCTTGAGTCTCCTTCATTTTTCTTTCATAAGAAGTAAGCTTTTCAAGAATCAAATCCATGGGATTAGTTTATTTCCTTGATAAAAACATTGGTTTGGAAATTGAGGTGGAGGTGGTTGGTTAAATCCTTGATTGTTTGCATGAAAGTTATTTCCTTGATGTTGAAGGTTATTGGGTGCTTTATAGTTGTTGTGTCCTTGGTAGTTTAGCCTAGTCCCTTGATTTCTTTGAAGAAATTGAGGAGGATTGGTTTGATTTTGGGTGGGTGGTTGGGGTGGAAAGCCGAGTGGAGCAAGGTAGTTATTTGACTTGTAAAAGAGGATGTTGGGGTTGATGTTAGGTTTGAAGTGCTCTCTATGTTCATCTTGATAAGAATAACATTCACCTTGTTAATTTTGAACCTTGTCACATTATAGGTAAGAATGAGTACCTCCACAAGTTTCACATGATGAAGTAATAGCATTCACATCATTGGAAGAGTTATTCAAGGAAAGTTTCATAAGGGCTTGGGCTATCTCTTGATTTGTCTTTTGAGTCTTTTCCATTACTTGAAGTATCTCATGTTGACTCTTGAGGATTTGATTATCAATAGATGTGTGAGAACTATCTTGCACAACATGGAACCTTTCATCCATTTGGTTATTTGTTTACACTATGGATTTAGTCTCAATAATGTCCCATGCCTCTCGTATGGATTTGGAAAGAATGTTCCCACCCGCGGAGGAGTTGAGAGAATCTTGATGATGTGGTCTTAATCTATTGTAAAAGGTGTTGATTTGGTGAACTTCATTGAATCCATGATTGGGGCATTTTCTCAATAACTCCTTGAACTCTTCCCAAGCATCACTAAAGGTTTGATTATGTTTTTTTGAAATCCAATAATTAGGTTTCTCAAAGCCATGGTCTTAGATGGAGGAAAGAACCTATTCAAAATCTTCTTGGTAAAGTCATCCCAAGTGGTAATGCTCTTAGGTGGTTGTCTATCTAGCCAATACCTAGCATTTCCCTATAGGTAGAATTGAATCAAGATCAACTTAATGGCATCATGAGGAACTCCATTGTAGTTAATTGTATTGCAAATGGATATAAACTTCTTGATATGATCATGTGGATCATCATTGGGTCTCCCGAAAAAGGGTGTAGAAGAAACCAAGGTAATCATAGGTGTCTTAAGCTCAAAGGTGTTTGCGGGTATCTCGGGTATAACAATGGCATCGGCATATCCCTCCACATTTGATTAGAGGTGCTCCATCAATGGTCTATTGCTAACGGCGGCCATGGCTTCTTGTGTGTTGTTCAAAGCACGATGCTCGCGATCGGCTTGATGGACGGTGTTTTTCTTACTATATCTCTTGTTCTTCCTTTTGGGAGGAAGGGGTTGTACACCAAAAGGTATTTGTGCACGCCCTTGGGTGAGCATGCAACTCAAATCAAGGAGTAAGAGAGGAGCTCCCGTTCGACTTTGGAAAAGAAGGGATTATCCTTTCTGAGATTCAATAAGTAATATCCACAAGAAAATATAGTATATTTAAGTAATACTTTGGGTGGCAAAACCCCCAATCAAGCTTTCCTTCTTAGAATACTCACTAGTGAACGGGGGGTTAGGTGGCGCGAAGCACTTAAGTACCTATTAACCCTTAGACGGCATTTTATAGCTCGTCTCCTATCTATTCACTTTGTAGTTTGTATTCTTCGAATTCTTGCCTATTGGAAGTATTTATCTATTTTTGCCTTAATTAAATTTTATCAATACACGTGTCAAGGAATGGAACGCTCCCAAACACGGTGTATTGCAAAATCAATACTTATGGAAGTATGTGTATTGAGTGTTCGTATACGTATATGTATCTACATATAATAATATATCAAAAATATTTTTTTATTTATTGGGTTTTTAAGAAAATACTATATGTACGTAAAAACGATGAAAACCGATATATACAATATATTTTTGGGTGTAATCTTTTAGGAAAAAGATTACTTTTTGAATTTTTATTTTTTTTTATTCAATTCTTTAGGAAAAGAATTGATTTTTTAGTTTTTTAGTTTTTATATTTTTATATTTTTGATTTTTTTTATCTTTTGGATTTATGATACGTAAAAGGAATGCTCACGAGGTGAACGGATCCCAAAATCCAATCGAAACCGTCAATCAATAGTCTCTCGTAATGTCATGAACCGACAATGGCGCCATTTAATGTTGAGTATTTATGCAAGTTCGTTTTTCTCAACTCAAGACAAATTGAAAGTCCCACTAATATCAAGTGATAATTGATTTTGGTTTTTACAAGATTATTTGGATTCTATGTCTATTTTAAACAAACACGTAAAAGATGGAAAATATTATAGCTACTTAACCGTAAAACAAATTGCAAATACCACAAAGATAGCACAAAGTACAAGTCTCTAATGCACAAATGTAAAATTGCTTGAAATGTAAAGAAAAAGAAAGTTAAAGGGCTAAATGTGTAAAATCAGAAAGTATAAGGACCAAAAGTGAAAATAGTAACAAACTAGGTTGACAAACTAACAACTTAACAAAACTGACTAACCAATTGTGTAACTAACTGAAATATAGGGACTAATAAATGCAAAACCTAAAAACTTGTATTAACAAAGCTGATTAGCAAGTTTATTATAAGCTGGGGACCAATGTGCAATAAAACCAAACTTTTCACCAAAAACGTGTAACAAATCTCGAATAAGCTCGTTTGAGCTTATTTTTAAACCAAATCGACTATAGTTTTTTGCAAAGTGCTTAAAGGTGAAAATTAGCTAGACTTATAAAAGAAATTTAGCTAAAACCAACTGAATAAAAAACTAGCTTATATCAATAAGCTCACAATAAGCTAAAAACCAATCCAGACATCCACAAACTGATTCTATTGTTGAAACTGATTAAACAAGTAATGAGAAGCTTGGAATGTCAATTAGTTTTGAAAATGACCAAGAGAATAAGCTGAAAACTGAAATAAGCTAAAAGTGCTTATTTTGACCAAGTTTGACCAATTTCTCCAAAAAGCTCAAATTCATAAATCTTACGCAGGACATGTTTGTAAAGGGATTTGTGAAAGAAAATTAGAGATTTATGAAGTGAATTAAGAGATATGGAAAAATAGTTTGCTAATTATCATAGAGAATGCAATTAGCTCAAGTGCTTATTTATAAGCGTGTAACTGATTCAATACTTGATACTGTACAATTTCCTTACTAAAACTGAGAGTTCACATGATAAGCTAAATCTGAGAACAAAAATTAGCTAAATCCATCAACTAACAAACAAATGGTATGTGATCAAAAGTAGCTAGTTTTTTACTGATAAACTTATACAAAGTCTGACCCAAAGTTTTCCAAAGCAATTTGCCTGTTTGACCAAGTAATTGACCAAGAAACTTTACCAAATGACCGACACTCACTTGTTGAGTGTAAGTGAGCTCAAAGAAACAAGTTTTAACAGCTAACTCACGAAATTGATCTAAATCCAAACACTTGTTACAAATCTGATATAGAACTTTTTCAAAGACTTATTTAGCAAATGTTTATGACAGCTTATGTGACTTATCTAGAATTTTTAAGTGACTGAAATGAATTGATTTGACACCAAAAAGTAGATAGTTTACTTGGAAGAACACAAAGTTAAGCACTGATGACTTTTGATTGATAAAAGCTAAATTTCAACAAGCTAAACTGAATTAAAAGCTATCAATCTACTAGTAAACTATCAGTTCATCAAGATCATAATACAAGTAATCTAACACAATCACAAAATAGCAGTTAAGAGTTATATCTAGGAATTTAACATGCAAATTCTGTTTAGAGGAATTTTAACAAGTAAAATGTTCATTTTAGCTTTGAAGCCACCACTGATGGAGTAGTGAGGCGCTGAGCCTACTAGGTACACTTAAAACACCAGAAATCAACCACCAAACACCATCATATCATCATCATCTATTGGTAATGATCTCCCTACTACAAACTGCTGCTATGGCTATGGAAATGAACTAAAACACTTCTGAACCAGCTACAAGCTTCCAAAAACACATCAACACTCTCTATTGATCAAGTTTGATCAGTAACAATGAAGGCATAGTAATGTAATAGATTGAAGGATAATTGAACTGAATTTGTATTTATGAAAGGAATGGTTGTTACAGAGTTGGTTACAACTAACTAACTAACTCTCAAGTGGTTGTCAATCACTTGAGAGTAGTATCTAACTGAATTGCTAAGTGAAAATGAGAGAACTTAAGTAAGTGTGTGAAAAAACATACACTAAGTACATGTTAGAAATGAAAGACAAATTGGGTATTTATAGAGGCTGGGATGGAGTTTGTTGGAGGTTGGTGACGTGTTCCAGCCATTAGCAATCTTCCACTTGTCATAATTCTGCTGATTGAATATATCCGTTGAAAAACTGAATTGGGGGGTTTTTGATTAAGTTGATTTTAGGTTAATTGGATAGTTGGGATGTGATCTTCTCTTGATTTGGAGCAATTTTCATGTTTATATCTTGATCTGAAATGCACTCTATCATGATCTCGAATCTGGGCTTGTTCTTGTTTAAATATGCCAGGTGTAGTGTTTTTATTGGAGGAAAGAGAGAGTTGTGAATCCTTATCCACAAAACGTTTTATGATTGGTTGATAAAAGGTGAGTGGATTGCACTGTTCTGATTCGTTTATTAAATGAGAAGACGACTGAGTGGCCAGCTGGCAAATGATTTGGCAATCCGAGTCATCTTTATTCTCTCTTCTTATTGGCTAGCAAATGTGTATCCGGATTAAGTAGCAAAGTAATATGAGAATTGACATATTAAGTCCCTTGACTTTGGTATAATGTTAAATTAAGCTCCAAGCTTCATTTCTTTGTTATGTTTAGTCCTTCAAACTTTAAACTTGTTCCAAAATCATCCTTTGACTTTGTTGACTTGAGAGTTGACCAAATTTGACTTTGTTCTTGACTTTTTCATAACTACAACTCTAGTCCCTCATCTTTGAAAGTTGTCAAGAAAGGTCCTTTGTCTTTGCAAGGCTTGTCACTTTTCATCCTCCTTTTGTCTTTTCTTCATCAATAAGGCTTGATTTCACTTGTTTGCTTCAAAATTGTATCTTTGTTACCTACACAAGCACAAACAACAAAACATACCATAATACTGCTTTTATGCATAAAAATTAGGTATTTTGCTTTGTGTTTTAGGGTGATTTGTGATATAATTGATATGAGATTTCACTCATATCACATTTTCTAATATAAATTGCTTTTTTTCACACTAATTTACCGGGTCACAGGATAACCCCATCGAGGATCACCAAATAAAGGGATCGACCATCGGGTCAAACAGGTCGAGTCATCGGGCAACGAGTTCGACCACTGGGTTAACTTGATCAAGCTACCGTGTAACAGATCTATCACCGGGTCAACTCCATCGATTCACCATGTCACGTGTTCGACCATCAGGTCAACCTGGCTGAGTCACCAATGCACGAGTTTGACCACCGAGTCAACCCAGTCGAGTCTCCTAGACATTAATTCGACCACCGGGTCTTAAATTCGACCACCGGTCTCAAATTCGACCATGGGGTCAACTCGGTCAAGCCACCAGGTAATAGGACCGACCATTGGGTCAACCTGATCAATTCACCAAGTCACAGATTCGACCACCGGATCAACCCGATCGAGTCACCGTGTACAAGTTCGACCACCATGTCAACCCGATCGAGTCACCAGAATATCGGTTCGACCACCAGTCATTTGACATATCGTTAAATATTTTCCGATAGGCATTTTCGCAGCTATGCGCGGGTACACGTCTAGTTTATAATTGTTAGTTCAAATATTACGATGTTTAGTCGATATCATATCTTTATGTTTTGTTGATGACAAACGTATAACTCGCAGTACATTATGTAAAATGTGTAAGGTACTTGTAATCACTCAAGCATACATATGTATACTTCTCTCGACATCCTCAAGCCCGCATTCGTGGTGAATCACTTAAGGTATGATAAAATAAGTTCTTAACCTAACTAAGTAACTAAGGATTAATATTTTTTTAAAATCACTTTTAATTAAAGTGACAAAGTATTTTTGAAATAACTTTATTTTTAAGAAAAATGTTTTGTAAATGCAAATATCGCACTAAAAACGATATTTACGTTTTAATCATACTTAACATTTTGTTAACGGCAAAACGTCAAACATATTTTTATGTTTGGATTATGAGCAAAACATAAGTATTTTTAGTCTATGAACTTATACTTAAAGCTTTATAAAAATCTACACAACTTATGTAAACAACATGAAAAAGAAAAATAGACTCCATATGTCGACTTTGACTTTTCTTGTCAGATATTTAAGTCAAACTAGGCAAGATTTGATTCCTAATTGTGATGTTGGACAAACATTTATGAGGCAATAAAAGTCAGACCTGCCGGACCCTGGCGAACCCTTTAGTGAAGGGTCTGATGGGTTCCGTGGGGGTGTATCATGTGCCTATAAATAGCAACCTTGTCCAAGCTTAATCCTCACCCATTTTCTCTCTAACTTAATCTCAGTACATTTTAACCTTCTAACTTATCTAATCTATTCTCTTCTTACTTGTGCATTTAGATCATTGTTCATATCAAGATCGGTCACAAGAAATCTCAACTCTAAGCTTTGATCCTTTAAGGCTTCACCTTGCGTGAATGGTTAAGTGTTACCTACACAATCACCATTGTTGTACAAATTCATCCATCTACTTGTGTAATATTGTGGTTGTTGTTGTAAGCTACAAAGTGTAGAAGTATATAAGGCGTTGTTATGCCTTTGTAAAGAACGAGACATCTTAGCTTAGGTTTCATTAAAGATTGTAAGCTTAAATGTGAAGGTTTCTCCACCGATGTAAAGGATATTCATTTACTAGTGAAGTAGAACTCTCGAGTGGATACTCGAGGAATGGAAGTAGGGGCAAGATAAGTGAGATCTTGCTAGGCCGAACCACTATCAATCATTGTGCATTGTGGTTTGTTTCTTTATTGCTTCCAGTCATTTACTTTACTAATTTACACTCTATATCCATTCACGATCACGAAAAAGTTTCTAAATTATTAAAACTAATTGGTAAAAACTATTCAACCCCCCTTCTAGTTTTCTACAATTGGCATCAAGAGCCGCGTACTCAAGATTTTTTAATGTATATTGTACTTTAAAACCTGAATCGATCCATGGATTCTAAAAATTACAAAGAAGGGCAATCTATGCAAAGACCACCACTCTTTCAAACCGATGGTTTTATTTATTGGAAAATGTTTTTGAAATTTATGTGAAATCTAAGGATATAGATCTTTAGTATATAATCATTGAAGGTGATTATGCACCAACGGTTAGAAATGTCACCACTAACCAATTTGAATCGGTTCCATGCGAAAAGCAAACCGATGATCAAAAGAAAATGTTAGCTAAAAATAATGAAGCCAAAATGATGCTTTATAATGCTCTACCTAAATGTAGTATATAAGAATCTTTATGTGTCAAACCGCCAAATAAATTTAGCACTCACTTATAGTCACACATCAAGGAAACTCGCAAGTCAAGGATAATAAAATTGATCTACTTGTTCAACAATATAAGAAATTTTCTATCCTTGAAGAAGAGTAAATTGATGTGGGATTTTCTTGGTTTAACACTATCATAACATCACTCAAATCACTTGACGAGTCTTTCTCCAACAGGAATTTTATCAGGAAATTTCTAAGGGCTCTCCATCCAAAATGGTGAGCTAAAGTCACAACGATTGAAGAATCTAAAGATCTCTCAAGCTTGTCACTGGACGAACTCATCGGCAACCTCAAAGTACATGAAATGGTGATGGAAAAAGACTTTGAAATCATCAAAGGTAAGAAAGAAAAACAAAGATCACTAGCACTAAAAGCTCGAGTTGAATCTAGTGATGATGAAGAGTCCGATAGTGATGACGAAGAATATGCCATGGTCGCCCGTGACTTCAAGAAAATTTTCAAAAGACGAGGAAGACTCGTGAGGCAACCACTTGACAACAAGAAAATGGCTCGAAAGCCATTTGATATCAAAAAGGCCAAGGACGAAAGAAAATGCTTCCAATGTGGTAATCCTAACCACTTTATTGGTAATTGTCCGAAGGCGAAGCCAAAGACACAAAGAGCTTTCATAAGTGGAGCATGGAGCACTAATGATGACGAATGTAATGAATCCAAAAAGGAAGAGCTAGCTCTTATGGCACACGAAACAAATGAGGTACACTCCGACTCCTCTTATTATTCTTCCTCACTAGATGAAGACACATTACAAATTGAATATAACAAAATGTGTGAGTTAAGTCTTAAAATCATAAACAAAAATAAACTTTTGAAAGCTAAAAATGGAAGCCTGGAAAATGAAGTTTATGAGTTATAGGAAAAATTGCAAAGATTAGAAAGAGGTAAATTATCAAAAGATAAATGTAAAAAATGTCAAGAGCTAAATTTTGAAATTGAGAAACTAAAAGCTAGTCAAGAAGTGTTAACAAAAAAAAAGTCTAAAATTTGTAAAATTTGAAAAAACGCAAATTGCATTGATGAAATGCTCAACTATCAAAGAGATAGCAAGGATAAAACAGGGTTGGGGTTTGAGAAACAAAATATAGCTTCTATCTCAAAAACGCCACCATAAAACGACATTTCAAAAAATGCAGTCACAGAGGACCACAGAACTCATCGGACCCCTTGGCACAAGGGTCCGGCCCCTGAAGGGTCCGTGGGTCTGAATGATAACCAAAAGAAAAATCGTACGGAATTCGTGGTTGTGTCTAGAAAACCCAAACCATTTAATCCGGAAAGATACAATACAAGTTTTAGAAACGTAGAAGCAAATGCAAGAACTAGAAACATACAAACTCATTCTGAACCTTCTTACCCCAAACGCCCATTTCTAAAAAGCAACCAAAGTGTGCTAGGTAGATATAGCCAAGTACCATTTAACTATGACTACCATAACCAATTCTCTATGGGAAATTTGGTACCTTGGGATGTATTTGGCAACACTCTAATCGAGATTGCCATGAAGAGTATGTTGAACCTAAACGGACCCATGAGACGATGAGGACCAAACGTTTGAGTTTTGAAATGTGTAGGTATGCTTGAAGCTTGGACTTGAACCGGATGAATGGATCAAGGACAGCGGATGCTCGAGACACATGACGGGCAAAAGATACCTTTTTAGCACCTACGCACCAACGGACGGAGGTAATGTTATTTTTGGTGGAAACGTCAAAAGCAAAATCATCGGCAAAGGTATGATTTCTAATGACATATCACCATAGATAATGTTGCTCACGTTGAAAACTTAGG
Source organism: Glebionis coronaria (assembly GCA_025667525.1). Taxonomy (NCBI): domain Eukaryota; kingdom Viridiplantae; phylum Streptophyta; class Magnoliopsida; order Asterales; family Asteraceae; genus Glebionis; species Glebionis coronaria. The sequence continues at coordinate 254,074,016 of CM046878.1, forward strand.
ATTTAATCTACTTAGTATTAGTCAACTTTGTAGTAACAAATGGAAACTTCTATCTGAAGAAAACGATAGTAAAATACTAAAAGACGGAATAACAATAGCAAAAAGAGTAAGGAAAATAACATATATGTGATGAAGTTCGATTCGTCAAAAGACGCTATTTGTTTAACCACCATAGATGACACCTCCACCCTTTGGCATAGGCGTCTTGGTCATATTAACATGGGTCTTTTACAAAACTTGGCTAACAAAGATCTCGTGAGAAACTTACCAAAAGTAAAAAATGATCAACATTTTTGTGATGCATGTAAAACTGGAAACACAAACACACACAAGCCATAAGGCTAAAGATATGGTCACCACAACTAAGTGTCTTGAACTTTTACACATGGAATTGTTTGGTCCATCCATGGTGCCAAGTTTCAGAGGTAATTTATACACTTTGGTTATCGTGGATGACTATTCAAAATTTACTTGGACAAAGTTTTTGAAAATTAAAAACGAAGCTTTTGATCATTTTGAGATTTTAATTACGAAAACTGAAAACCAATTAAATTGTCGAATCGTGTCAATTCGAACGGATCACGATCGGGAGTCTGACAATGAAGTGCAATTTGGAGCCTTTTGTGACTCCAAGGGTATCACTCACAATTTCTCGGCTCCAAAATACCTCAATCAAGCGGGGTAGTTGAACGCAAAAATAAAACACTTCAAGAAATGAGTAGAACAATGTTAAATGAGTCAAACATGCCTCAAAATTTTTGGTGCCATGCGGTTGATACCTCGACTTATATTTTAAATCGGGTTTTAATTAGACCACTTCTATATAGAACTCCATATGAAATATCAAAAGAAAGAAAACCGACCATTGGTTATTTTAGAGTGTTTGGAAGTAAATTCTTTATTCTTAACACAAAGGATTATCTCACTAAGTTCGACCCAAATTCGTAGAAAGGAGTATTTCTTGGATATTCTCAAAATAATTAAGCTTACGTTGTGTTAAATAAACAAACCATGTGTGTCGAGGAATCGTTGAACATAACCTTCGATGAAAGACCACCTCCCTCTAGAACATTACCTTTGGTAGATGATAAACCAGTTGAAGGACAAACTAATAACCAACAAATTGATATTGAAAAAGATAAGGGAAATGAACCATTAAAAATTGAACCCTTAAACATCCAATAATCAAAAGGACATTCTTTAGAAAATGTTATTGGTAAATTAAATGAACGAACCTTAAGATCTCAAGCTTAAAATGAAAGTGATTTCTTTTGCTTCGTATCTAAAATAGAATCTAAAAATTTTGATGAAGCTATAATTGATGAAAGTTAGGCTTGTTGCTCAAGGAAACTAAAACAGAATGAAAATGGTATTGTGTCGAGAAATAAGGCTAGGCTTGTTGATCAAGGATATAACCAACAAGAAGGTATTAACTATGATGAAACCTATGCCCCGGTTGCTCGCCTTGAGTCCATAATAATTTACTTGCTTATGCTTGTGCTCACGATTTCAAACTTTATCAAATGGATGTTAAAAGTGCATTCCAAAATGGTTTTATAAACGAGGAAGTGTATGTTGGACAACCTCCTAGTTTTGAAGACTTTGAAAAACCTAATCACGTAACTTAAGAAGGCTCTTTATGGTCTCAAGCAAGAACCCAAGGCATGGTATGACTGACTTAAGTCATTTCTAAGTGAACATATATATAGTCAATGGGTCTAGTGGACAATACGTTGTTCACTAAGAAAAAGCGATCACATATTATTATTTTCCAAATATATGTCGATGCCATTGTTTTCGGCTCCACATGTCAAGAACTTTGTGATGAATTTTCTAAAATCATGCATGACAAATTTGAAATGAGTATGATGGGCGAACTTAACTTTTTCTTGGGTTTACAAATTAAACAAATGGAAGACGATATTTTCTTCAACCAATCTAAATATATAAAAGAAATGCTTAAGAAATTTGGACTCGAAGAATCCAAGGCAACAAACACTCCAATGTCAACCGAAACTAAACTTACCAAAGATGGTGGTAATTATTATGTTGATAGCACCAAATATAGTGGTATTTGTTAGTTTGCTTTATCTAACGGCTAGTAGGCCAGATATTATGTTTAGTGTTTGTATGTGTGCTCATTTCCAAGATAATCCGAATGTGTCACATCTCGAAGCAGTCAAAAGACTTTTTAGATACATAAAACGAACAACGCATCTTGGACTTTGGTATCCAAAAGGCAAGGAAATGGAAACCGTCGTCTACGCAGATTCAGACCATGCCGGTGATTACGTCTATATAAAAAGTACTAGTGGTGTATGTACATTTATCGGATTTTATCTCACCTCATGGTGTTTAAAGAAGCAAACCGCTCGAGCTATTTCTACAACCGAAGCCGAATATGTGTCGTCGGGTGATAGTTGTAATTTTATACTCGTTTAGGAAAACGAGGTAATTAGGGTAAGTACGACGGTTTAGGAAAACCGTGCACAAATGACCCTTGTTGTGAGTTCGTTCTCAAGGAGGCTTGTGTGTTAAGTGATAAGACATGATTAAATGTTTGTGATTGATATTATGAAGAAAGAAAAGAGAAAATGGTGACGGTTACGATTCTAAATTAAACTACGACGAATGACGTAAACGAAAAACCGTAAAACGTGACGAAATTTAAAATTTAATCTAAAAATCAAAAACAAATCTAAAATAATATAAATAAGAATAAAAATTTGACAAAAATATTTCAAAACTTATTTCCAATTTAATATTCAATTTTAAATGCTATTTAAAGCCTTAAAATTCAATAAAATTAAAAATAAACCCAAAATATTATTTTATCAAATGAGAATCTTACTTATATTATATAAAAGCTAAAAAAGTATTTTTCTTAATTTTTTAAAACTATTTTTCTAAATTTTTAAAGGCTAAAAACACTTTTTAAACTAAAATAATGATTAAAAGTAGTAAAATAATGCTAAATTTAATTTAACTTTTCTAAAAATCCTATTTTATAATTCTAAACAGTAGAAAAATGACAAAGTTTGAAAAAAGTTATTTTTACCACTAAAACACAAAACAGATTAATTAAAAATCTAACTAAACTCAAATTAATTAAAAAATAATAAAAACAGTGAACAGTGAACTTTTTTAACTAAAAATCTTAAAATGTTTTTCTGAATCTAAGAAAATTTGAAAAATTAAAAAATATTAATTTTCTGCACTAAAAGACAAAAATCAGATTAAATAAAACTAATTTAAACTAAATTAATTCTAGAAAATACCAGATGAACAGTAAATTAAAATTTAACTTTACTAAAAATATTAAAATAATACAACAAGACTAGGAAAAATAGAAAATATGAAAAATGTCTAATTTGACCCATTAAAGACAAAAGACTCAAAAATCAGATAGTGACATGTGGTGTTACTTTTTTCTGTATGCTAGCAGTGGCTAGTAATATTCTATCAGTTGGGACAGGGGTTCCCACTACTGTTCACAAAAAGTGGACTTGTGATCTTTTGAAGCTTGTTTGCTGTTTACTTTGGACAAAGAGGGCACCCCACAAGTCAGTGGATTTGTGGGATTCAAGAATAAAAATAATACAAGAAGATCAAACCACAAATGCACACAAACAAGGCAGATTCAAGACCCTGATATCCAAATGGCAGGTCTGGTGGTCTTAAGGGCTTAACAGTGAACTCCTAGGGTAATTTTAAGCCACATAAATCCAATAATCCCTATACCAAAAGCTTAATATCCTATATAGACCTAGATTCTAATTCATAACAATATTTTAAGCCAAGAATATAATCAACCATCCCTAGAACTATCTGCTGGTTTAATATTGCATGCAACGGGTGTCATTTGCTGACGTGTTTGACCCTAAATCGATTTTCTATAGCCAATCTTTTGAGCCTAGACTACCCAAATCACAAAGCACTTAAACTGACTCTTGACTAATCCTATGAACCAATGATTTATCAACTTTTTCTAACACTTAAGTACTAAAACAACTTAGTTTAGCAAATTTAGTGTATTTAGCTGTTTTAAGCAATATTTGGTAACTCAATACTCTTAAAACTTTAAACTACTCTTACCCACTACTCAAGGCCCAATATACACACTAGATGAGCATGTTTGGTCTATTCAAATCTAACTTGTGTGTAAGCACAAGTCTACATCAACTAAACCAAACACCCCTTTAAAAGTGATAAACAAGATTTCAAATAAAAATTGAAAGATTTTAACCATAAGTGTCAATTAGGTACCATGCATACTCAGATATTACATCTCATGACCAACAAACAATTAACACAAGTAGATTAACCAAGAACTCATACACAATAATCATGAAAGTAAACACAGAAAAACGAAAGACTTTTCAAACCTCAGGGACATACAATCCATACCCCCGTATTTGTTTGAGCTTATGTACTCGCATGAGTACAAGCTTCCATTGTACCTGAGTTTACAAACATTAAACGTGAATAGTAACAACAGTTTATATAAAGATTTAAGATGATAGATTATCTTGAAAGCTTTTCTTCCTTTAACTTTCCTTTCAAAACCTTTTAAACCAAACTGTAACTTGATGAATTGTTGAACATGAATTCGAACCAAAGACTCTTATCAACCAGCTAATGTGAAAAATTTCCAAACCAACTTATCATGAACTTAAAAAAAATGTGTAGAATGAACTTTGAACATACAACCCTTTCAATAACCTTCCAACAATAACTTAAAACAGTAAATTAAAGAAGACAAATGGTACTCAGTATATTTTTCAAACAAAACTTTCATATATCATCCAAAGATATTACAAGAGATTTTTAAAAAAGACTGAGACAAGAAAAAAAAGCTAAACTAAAACCCTAGTGCCTTTTATAGGCTTACAATGATGGTTCTAGAATAGTAATAACCCTAATGCTGAACTTCCCAATAAGCCCTTTGATTCCTTTTGAAGATTCGCATACTTTTGAATTTCAAACTTGGTCCATGTTGATTTCTGAGGTGCCTTGTGATTTCTGAGGTTACCCAGATGTACAAACACATCCTATCCATCAAATAAATGTGGTCAACACGCCTTGAGATCCTCATCGTTCAAATCCCTGCCATACTTTGGTTTCTTGTGACTAGCGCGGCAGGGGAACCCCATGTGGGATTGCTGAGATATGTGGGGTTCGATTTATGGGTGGTAAAGGATTAAGTGATGATAAATTTATGATCTGGAAGGGGAATTAATATAATTCCTAAGATTAAAGGTTTTAGAAATTTTAGGGTTTGAGTGGGATAAACACGATGTTTCAATCTAATTTAGGAAATAAGGATGTGTTAGGCGCCTAAATGGTAATAAAATATTTAGTTTAAAACTAATTATTTTATTAAAGTTAGGTTTGTGGGTTCTGAGCTGGCAAGTCAAAAGGGGCGGGTATTGAAATTGGGCAGGTCGGGTTATGGGTTTGGTGATTGGTGAGGTGGCGGGTCAGGGTGATGTGGCACCTTGTGAGTGGTGGTTTAAGTTGGTGTGTTAGACAGAAAATACCATTGGACTCCTATGTTTTTGTCATAAGTAGTTTAAACAGCTTTCACACCTCATTTCTTTGATAACCAAGTTTTTCTTTTTTATGTTTTTGCCACAAAAACTTTTCAAAAGTTTATCAAAGGACTTGTTTGGTAATTTGTTGATATTTGAAAGGCTGTTTTTGGATGTCTTCAATCTTCAAGGTTTTCACTTGTATCTTTGTCTTCATGCAGGACTAAAAGTGACAAGTCTTTAAATTTGAGGGATCATTCTTCAAAGTTGAGGGTCCTTTTTGGAAATTTGACAAACTTTAGGGACCAAACTTGTAATTATGAATAAACAAGGGTATAAAGTGTCAATTCATCAATAATGAAGGACCCTTCTTGGATAATCTTCAATTCTTCATGGACTTTTCTTGGAAAATCAACTCTAGGGCCCGGTTCATTGTGCGGCTTCATTTCCCGTGTTCGTTTTTATTGATTCTTGTGATCTTTTGTCATTTTCTTGATATCCGTACCTAAAATACACATTGAACAAACACAAGCATATATTTGGCACTTTTTATGATATTTTAACAATTTTAAGCCTGATTTGGACGATGAGACTATGTATAAAAGCAGTCTCATCACTCCCCCATACTAAACCATTGCCGTGCCCTCACGCAATGCTAGAATAAAGAATCTTAGAATTTCCAAAATTCATTTTATGCACTTTTATTGAATCATAAACTTACTACACTACTACTACGTTTCATTGCAAAATGGGACGTTTAGGTTCATAGAACAAGAACACGTGAATGCTTCGTTAGAAATAATTTCGTCGTCCTCGATTTTCACCCAATTTCATGCCAAGCATGTAACGAGATCATTGTCATTATAAGTTAGTAATGCTAACACTACTCATATGCCCTAATTACGTATTTAGACTCCCTTAATCCTATTTGGTATCTCTTATATTTTATTTTTGTCTTGAATGTTCACGAGGATACATTTTTGACTTATGCGATGATAGAGATTAAGGTCCAAAAATAGAGTCATAACGGTGTAACCAAGACCATCAAATTAATAACCCACCTAATAGACAACGATGTCAAAAACTTAAGTCAACAAGAAGGATCGATAAACACGGTTTTATAACGGTTTTGAACATAAGAGTTATTACCAAGACTTTTATACGCCCCCTAACGGATGGGCCTTATTATCATAGGTTTACCTCCATCTTTTATTCAACACCGCCATTAAGCTTTTATTATGACTTCAGTCTTGCCTTTCCTTTTATTTAACCTCGCCATGAGGTGTTTATTATGGCCAAAGACGTATATCCTCACGCTAAAGAGAATTTTGGATCTTTAAAGCTTCAAAGATTAAGGCTTCATTCACTTTTAATTTGGGCATAGATTTTTTGGCCTTGTGAGCTTTGAATTTTTGCTTAATTTAGGTGAGCACTTGAAATCTTATTATTGGGTGAAGCTTTCAATTATTCGGGTTGAAAATACTTAAAAACCGTGACGCTGGTGATACCTTAATGTTTTCCCAATTTAATTACATCGAAGCTACTAGAAAAGACTAGAAACCAACAATCAAGACTAAACCGCTAAGCCAATACTTATTAGCAAAATATATATACAAGCGAAGGAAGAATAAGCACACAACGAGAACACATGAGTTTTTGAAAGAATACGAGTACTCTACGTTTAGCATAGTAACTTATAATTAACTCTGTCATTTCTCGTCCTCATTTAAGAGACTTAGCCTAATATAAAGTTAAGTAATCGAAGCTAAGTGCTCAACACGCACGGTCAAGTCAAAAATTACTCTTATTCTCGCCATCGGAAAATCTACATTCGTCTTCAAACACTTACGAAACATGAGAAATTTTTTAAAATTTGGCCATTTTTAGCCTTATTTGCAACAAAACGATAAACAAAAAGATAAACTTTGGAAAGCGTGAAGGTTTGGCAAGGCAAGTATCTATTCACCCCCATACTAAAGTTAAATATTGTCCTCAATGTTTCGAGTCTAAGGGTAGAATACCCCCATACTAGAGACGTAGTCGAATGCCTAATCTAGAATGGAAAGGGTGTAACCATTAAATCAATAGCCGTTTATGAAGTGTGCTATAAACCTAAGGTTAGGACATCAAAGGATATATCAATTGTATATCGAGAAATTCTTCAAAGCAAACGATCGAGTGCTCCCGTAAAACGAACACGAGAGGCTCCAATCGTGAAGATAATGATCTAAAAACCACAATACACAAACAACCACGGAACAAAGGTTGGAAGGGCACAAATCCCCTCACGTAAACTACATTAGAAAGCAATAATATGTACATGGATAAGCATGGGACTCCCCCACGAGGCACCTCATTTTGATTACCGAGTCATGAGCTCGACTCGATCCCCTCAATACTAATTATCATTAGGGAAGGTGACTTGGTCGAGGTAGTTCAAAGAAGGAACTTCCCCACCAAAGTAGTGCTTCAACCTATGGCCATTCACCTTAAAGTTAGGACCATCATTTTGAGCTAGATGGTCCCATATGGAAACACTTGGGTAATGGTGAATGGTTCGGACCAACGGGATTTCAACTTGCTGGAAAAGATTTTCAATCATGAGTTAAAAAGCAACACTTGATCTCCAATGTTAAAAACCCGGTTTTTAATTTTAGAATCATGAAACTTTTTAGTTTTCTCTTTGTAAATCAATGAATTTTCATAAGCAATGTCTCTCAATTCATCCAATTCATTTAATTGCATTTTCCTGTGTTTTCCCGCGGTCTCAATGTCATCATTACAATGCTTTAGGGCCCAATAAGCTTTGTGGTCGAGTTCAATTGGAAAGTGACAGTTCTTCCCATACACAAGCTTGTAAGGAGTGCACCCAATGGTCGTCTTATGAGCAGTACGAAAGGCCCATAAAGAATCGTCTAACTTATCCGACCATGATTGTTGGTTCTCTCCTATCGATCTCTCCAACAATAGGCTGGATTATTCGTAACTGCATATTTACAATACAGACGCGGCGATCAGTTGGACCCTCTTCAAAGCTCGGTTTGAAACCTCGACTTGCCCACTCGTTTGTGGGTGATAAGCCGTAGAAAGCCGATGTGTAACCCCATATTTCTTTAGAACCCTTTCGAATTGGTCATTACAAAAATGGGTTCCACGATCGCTTATGATTGCACGAGGGGTTCCAAACCGAGAAAACAATTGCTTCAAAACTTGACTACCACACGAGCATCATTCGTGGGTAAAGCCTTAGCTTCCACACACTTGGATAGGTAGTCAAAGGCGAAAAGGATGTACTTATTACCATGAGATGATGGGAACGGCCCCATAAAATCAATTCCCCAAACGTCAAAGATCTCACACACTTGGATGATATTTTGTGGCATTTCATCATTTTGTGAGGCTTTGCCTTGACGTTGGCATGAGTCACACGACTTGACAAGCGCGTGTGCATCTCGGTAAATAGTAGGCCAAAAGAAACCAGCATCAAAGACCTTCTTCGCCGTTAGATTAGCACCATGGTGACCACCCATTGGTCCCTCGTGACAAGCTCTAAGGATATTAGAATCTTCGGTTCCAAGAACACAACGTCAAATAATTTGATCCACATAAGTCCGAAATAGGTAAGGGTCGTTCCAAAAGTAGAACTTAACGTCACGAAAGAATTTTCGTTTTTGTTGAGTCGTCATACCCTTAATGATGAAGTTGCCCGCATGGTAATTTGCGATGTCCGCAAACCATGGGGTGGATGAGTCTTTCTTAGAATTCACTACACCAAGTGTCTTGAGAGGAAATGTTTCGGTGATTTCTTTGTTCTCGTAAACACTTTGGTGAGGATCTTACAAGCGAGAAAGATGATCGGTCGCTAGATTCTCGGCTCCCTTTTTGTCAAGTATTGTGACATCAAATTCTTGTAGGAGGAGAGTCCAACGAAGCAATCTCGGCTTTGCATCTTGCTTAGCCAAGAGGTACTTGATTGCCGAATGATCCGTATACACTATGCATTTAGTCAAGACGAGGTAAGGTTGGAATTTTTCAAATGCATACACCACGGCAAGGTATTCCTTTTCCGTTGTGGTATACTTAAGTTGAGCCTCGGTCATCGTCTTGCTAGCATAGTGGATAGGCAAGAAGTGCTTTTCATGACATTGCCCCAAAACGGCCCCTATGGTGTAATCACTTGCATCACACATTAGTTCAAAGGGGAGGTTCCAATTGGGAGCAATAAGAATGGGAGCTTCGGTAAGTTTCCTCTTAAGGATTTCAAAGGCTCGTACACAATCTTCGTTAAAGACAAAAGGAGCATCTTTTTCGAAGAGGTGTGTAATGGGTCGAGATATCTTTGAAAAATCCTTGATGAATCGACGATAAAATCCCGCGTGGCCTAGGAAACTCCTAACTCCCTTAACGGTTTTGGGCTAAGGTAATTTGGCGATGACGTCTATCTTAGCTTTGTCTACCTCAATCTCCGCTTTCGAAACCTTGTGCCCTAAGACGATTCCTTCTTTAACCACAAAATGACATTTTTCCCAATTGAGCATAAGGTTGGTTTCCTCACAACGTTTCAACATATGTTTCAAATTTCCTAGACACGAAGTGAACGAACTACCAAACACGGAAAAGTCATCCATAAAGACTTCCATCGTCTTCTCGATCATATCATGAAAAATAGCCATCATGTACCTTTGAAAAGTTCCCGGTGCATTACAAAGTCCGAATGGCATTCTACGATAGGCAAACGTTCCATATGGACACGTAAACATAGTTTTTTCTTGATCACGAGGATCGATCGGGATTTAGAAGTAACCGTAAAAACAATCTAAAAAGCAATATAAATTGTTTCCCGCAAGACGCTCCAACATTTGGTCCATGAAGGGCAAGGGAAAATGGTCTTTACGAGTGGCTTCATTCAACTTACGATAGTCGATGCACACCCTCCAACCGGTCACGAGTCGAAGTTGGAATTAACTCGTTGTCATCGTTTGGCATAACGGTCATTCCTTCTTTTTAGGGACACAATGAATGGGACTCACCCAAGGGCTATCGGAAATAGGGTAAATCATTCCCGCGTCAAGGAGTGTTAGGACATCCTTTTTGATGACATGGTGAATTTTGGGGTTCACACTCCTTTGACATTGGATTGCGGGTTTGTAGTCTTCCTCCATTAAGATTTTGTGGGTACAAAATTTAGGATCGATTCCCTTAACGTCGGATAATTTCCACGTAATTGCCTCTTTGTGGTCCTTTAAGACATCGATAAGTACGGTTTTTTCATCATCCGAAAGATCTTTCGCAATAATAACCGGTAAATTATCGTCTCCTTCCAAGAATACGTATTCAAGATGAGGAGGAAGATCTTTCAACTCGAGTATTGGTGGTTCCTCGATTGAAGATTTGGGTTCGATACTCATAACCTCCACCGGCGGTGGAAATGGGAAATCGTTGAGAAAATCCTTGATAATAGAGAAGTCCTCATCATTGTCGAGGTCTTCGTTACAAGTACGAGGAACATAAAATTCTTCCAACGTAAAACCACCTCCTTCAAATGGAGTGAAAGATGGTGTCGAATTATCAAGAATAGGATCGAGCATAGTGGGATTGCCACTATTTTCTTCGTCACCAAAACCTAAAAATTCTTGTGAAAATTCCTCGCAAAAGACATCGATCATATCAACATGGTTTATAGTCGCGACGGAATAAACATGAGAAAGTTGAGAGTTTTGAGTTGCGTTTATAAGAAATTCCTCGTCGTTGAAACGTAAGGTGACTTTCCTAGCATGCACATCAATCAACGCCATTGACGTATCCAAAAACGAACGACCTAAAATAAGAGGAACTTGAGGATCTGTGGGACTATCGACTATGATAAAGTCTACCGGATAACAGAACTTTCCCACTTTCACAAAAACGTCTTCGGCCAATCCACATGCGGGAATTGTAGAATCATCGGCCATTTCAATAGACATTAGTGAAGGAGTAAGATTAGGAAGATTGAGCGTCTTGAATATTGCAAGAGGCATCAAATTAATACTAGCACCAAGATCGGCCAAGGAATAGCATTCTTCCATATTTTGAATAGCACATGGAATCAAAAATTTACCGGGATCACCGACTTTTTGAGGTATGCGGTTAAGATAAACTGATGAACAACTAGACAATTGTTGCAATTTCTCCTTGTTGTTTAACATACTCTTAAAGTTGGCGGAAAATCGAGGCATCATGACTAAAGCGTCGGCAAAACTTATGTTAAAATGAAAATCACGAAACATTTTCATAAAAAGCTCAAATTGGTAATTGTCACGCTCTTGTAATTTCTCCTTACGAATTCTCGATGGGTAAGGAAAGGGTGGTGTGGCTTGGCGCATAGGCATAGCCTTTGGAATATCGGGTTCCAATGATGGTAATGGGTCAACCGTAGGTGTGGTTCGAGCGGTACTTCGTGGGATTGGGATATGCTCCTCTTCGACCACCACCTCAGGTTCTTCCTCAATTTCCTCCACCGTAGGAGTAATTGGTTGAGGAGTCGGTTCCTTAAAGGTCTTACCACTACGTGTGGTAATCACTTTCATCTCTCCCTTCGGGTTTTACACGGTGTTACTAGGAAAACCACCCGAAGTAGAGGCTCTACTCATCATGATAGCATATAAAAGTCTATTTTCCGTCTTTTTACGTTCCTCCCTATCTTGCTCTTTCTCGGATTTTGCATTTTGATCCAACCTAAGTAAGGTTTGTTCAATCTTATGTTGACCTTGTTCCATTTTTTGTTGGTTTTGTTGGAGCCTAACCACATTCCCTTCCAATTTGTTACTTTGAGTTTCAAACTTAGTCCTTAAGTTACTAACATCATTTGCCATGTTCGTGTACCTATCATCATTAGCCTTAAAATAGTTTAAAACCTCCGGTGGAAGGTCTTTTGAAAATGCATTTGAAAGCCCTTGATTAACATTTTGGAAATCACGATTTTGATTTTGATTTTGCACTTGGCTACTAGTTCCTTGATTCCCATTGTTGTAATTGTTACCCTTATAGTTGTTCTTGTAACCACCTTGATTGTTTCGATAATTGTTAGCATTTTGATTTGGTGCAAAACCCGGTGGAGTCAATTGATTAGTGCGGGTAACTTGACCATTTTGGTTATAAGTTCCCGTGGCCGCGTAGGCACTCGAAGTGTTACCACCGTTGGTAATGCACTCTGAGAAATCATGAGCTCCACCACAATACATACAAGAAACTTCAACCGCTTTAGCTGTAGCGGAAGTGGATTGTTCACCAACTTTGAACTCATTTAAAAATCCTTTAAGCTTATCAAAAATCTTATTTTCCAAGTTCGCCTCTATTTGGCAAGCATCGATGGTATGTGAAAATGAAGGCGAAGTCGAAGCCTTGTGAACACTCGATGTGCTATGAGGGATATAGACCTTAGACCTATTCTCAATAATCAACAACGCTTCCTCGACCATTTTACACAAAAAATTACCACCCGCGGCGGCATTAAGATAATCACGCTCATGATCGTTCAAGCCATTGTAAAACGTGTCAATTTGATGCAAGTCGGAAAAACCGTGATGAGGACACTCATGTAACATTTCCTTAAACCTATTCCAAGCCATTGAAAAACTCTCATTATACTCCTGTGAAATTTTAAAATCTCTTTTTTCAAATGCGTAGTCTTAGAGGGCGGGAAAAATTGGTTCACGAACTTCGAAACGAGATCCTTCCACGTCAATATAGAATTGGGTGGATCTTTCTCTAACCAAATTTTAGCGGGCCCCACTAAGGAATATAGAAAAAGCATCATCTTAGTCGAGTCGTTCGAGACGTCCTTAAACTTGCAAGTGGCGGTAAGACGATTGAATTGGCGGATATGGTTGTGAGGATTGTCCTTTTCGTCACCACGGAATTTGTTGTTTTGAATCATGGACAACAACCCGTCTTAACTTCAAATTATCCGCAAGGATAGCGGGAATCACAATATCCTCTCCATAACCCTCGGTGGGTGCTTGAAGCAACTCCATCATAGAACGATTAGCCATGGTTGCCTCTTGTTCTATGATGGGTTCGTCAATAGGAGATTCTTCACTAGAAAGATTTTCCTTTCGGTTTCTATGTTTAGGTGCACGTCTAGCTTGGTTACGAGTTTGCATAAACGTCACGTACAACGTGGGGATGAGCAAAGAAGATTCTTTTGGGTGTTCTTACTTTTTCAATTTTTTTGCTTTTGATTGTTTTTACTTTTTTTGGATTTTGGTGATCTATTACGTAGACACAAATCTACAAATCTCTCCTCAAATCAAATATCTCGATTAAAGGAGCCTCAAGGAATGAATACGATCACGTGAAGTGAACGCCTTCGATGACTTTAGAACGTTGGTGGAACACCAAAACGTTCAAGAGGGTTTAATCTTTGAAACCAAGAAAATATATAGATACGTAGATAATACTTTGGTTGGAAAACCCTCGATTAGCCCTTTTTCTCTTAACACGCACAAGCAAGGGGAAACAAGGCGCCGCTAAGCACTTAAGAGCATTTTTCTCTTAGGTCGTGAAATACAACCGCCTTATACCCACCTTATAGTTTGTGTTAATTAAAATTAAGCTTCTCAAAAGTAATTATCTATTTTGCCTTTTTTCTTTGTTTGAAATTCGAATACAATGGTTGAGTGATAAAATCCCAAATCAAGGTTGTGTTTCACACTTTTGGAGTACTTGTGAATTTATTGTGATACGTATACAATACAGTAATAATATTCACACAAAAACGAAAAAACCGATATTACTTATGATTAGAGTGCTAATCACACAATTACTATTTATGGATAATATAAAAACAAATTTGTTTCAAATCAAAACACAACACGCCTCCCCGACAGCGGCGCCAAAATGATAGTTGTAATTTTACACTCGTTTAGGAAAATGAGGTAATTAGGGTAAGTACGACGGTTTAGGAAAACCGTGCACAAATGACCCTTGTTGTGAGTTCGTTCTCAAGGAGGCTTGTGTGTTAAGTGTTAAGACTTGATTAAATTTTTGTGATTGATATTATGAAGAAAGAAAAGAGAAAATGGTGACAGTTACGATTCTAAATTAAACTACGACGAATGACGTAAACGAAAAAACCGTAACACGTGTCGAAATTTAAAATTTAATCTAAAAGTTAATTAAAAATCAAAAACAAATCTAAAGTAATATAAATAAGAATAAAAATTTGGCAAAAATATTTCAAAACTTATTTCCAATTTAATATTCAATTTTAAATGCTATTTAAAGCCTTAAAATTCAATAAAATTAAAAATAAGCACAAAATATTATTTTATCAAATGATAATCTTACTTATATTATATAAAAGCTAAAAAGTACTTTTCTTAATTTTTTAAAACTATTTTTATATTTTTTTAAAGGCTAAAAACACTTTTTAAAATTAAATAATGATTAAAAATAAAAAAATAATGCTAAATTTAATTTAACTTTTCTAAAATTCCTATTTTATAATTCTAAACAGTAGAAAAATGAAAAAGTTTGAAAAAGTTATTTTTACCACTAAAAGACAAAATAAATTAATTAAAAATCTAATTAAACTCAAATTTCTTAAAAAATAATAAAAAATAGTGAACAGTGAACTTTTTTTAACTAAAAATCTTAAAATATTTTTATGAATCCAAGAAAATTTGAAAATTTTAAAAATATTAATTTCGACACTGAAAGACAAAAATCAAATTAAATAAAACTAATTTAAACTGAATTAATTCTAGAAAATACCAGATGAACAGTAAATTAAAATTTAACTTTACTAAAAATATGAAAATAATTCAACAAGACTGGGAAAAATAGAAAATATGAAAAATGCCTAATTTGACCCACTAAAGACAAAAGACTCAAAAATAAGATAGTGACATCTGGTGTTACTTTTGTCTGTATGCTAGCAGTGGCTAGTAATACTCTATCAGTGGGAACAGAGGTTCCCACTGCTGTTCACAAAAAGTGGACTTGTGATCTTTTGAAGCTTGTTTGTTGTTTACTTTGGACAAAGAGGGCACCCCACAAGTCAGTGGACTTGTGGGAGTCAAGAATAACAATAATACAAGCAGATCAAACCACAAATGCACACAAACAACACAGATTCAAGACCCTGATATCCAAATGGCAGGTCTGGTGGTCTTAAGAGCTTAACAATGAACTCCTAGGGTGATTTTAAGCCACATAAATCCAATAATCCTTATACCAAAAGCTTAATATCCTATATAGACCTAGATTCTAATTGATAACAAGATTTTAAGCCAAGAATTTAACCAACCATCCCTAGAACTGTCTGCTGGTTTAATATTGCATGCAATGGGCGCCATTTGCTGACGTGTTTGACCCCAAATCGATTTTCTATAGCCAATCTTTTGAGCCTAGACTACCCAAATCACAAAGCACTTAAACTGACTCTTGACTAATCCTATGAACCACTGATTTATCAACTTTTTCAAACACTTAAGTACTAAAACAACCTAGTTTAGCAGATTTAGTGTATTTAGCTGTTTTAAGCAATACTTGGTAACTTAATACTCTTAAAACTTTAAACTAATCTTACCCACTACTCAAGGCCCAGTATACACACTAGATGAGCATGTCTGGTCTATTTAAATCTCATTTGTGTGTAAGCACATGTCTAAATCAACTAAACCAAACATCCCTAAAAAAGTGATAAACAAGATTTCAAATAAAAACTAAAAGATTTTAACCACAAGTGTCAATTAGGTAGCATGCATACTTAGATATTACATCTCATGACCAACAAACAATTAACACAAGTAGATTAACCAAGAACTCAAACACAGTAATCATGAAATTAAAGACAGAAAAAGGAAAGACTTTTCAAAACTCAGGGACATACAATCCATACCCCCGTATTTGTTTGAGCTTATGTACTCGCATGAGTACAAGCTTCCATTGTACCTGAGTTTAAAACATCAAACGTGAACAATAACAGCAGTTTATATAAAGATTTAAGATGACTAATTATCTTGAAAACTTTTCTTCCTTTAACTTTCCTTACAAAACCTTTTAAACCAAACTGTAACTTGATGAATTGTTGAACATGAATTCGAACCAAAGACTCTTATCAACCAGCTAATGTGAAAAATTTCCAAACCAACTTATCATGAACTTAAAAAAACGTGTAGAATGAAATTTGAACATACAACCATTTCAATAACCTTCCAACAGTAACTTAAAACAGTAAATTAAAGAAGACAAATGGTACTTAGTATATTTTTCAAACATGTTAGCCGTATTTAAAGTGATGGTCATATAATATACCGTTGCGAAGCTCGTGAAAAATGCTATTCAACGGTGTCGAGAATTCTTAGTTATTATTGTTCATGTAACAGGAATTAGTCCCGAACACACAAATGAGGAAAGCCTCCTAAACATTTACTCTTTAGTATAAAAGGCAAATTCTCCTCATTTGTGTGGTGTGCTTTTCCATTTGATTGTTTTAAAGAGAGAGTCGTGTGTATAAGTCTTACAAGTGGTATCATTCGCCAAGGGATTCGTGGATAGCTCTTCGGTGTTGTTTTTGTTGATTTGTTTTCGTGGGTTTTAGGTTGATTCAAGATTGCAGCTTGAAATCTTTGCGTTTTGGTGGTTAAAGTTTGTAACCAAATCGACTACATAGTTGTGGTAGTGATTTGGGTTACTTTATTTGATCAAAATCGCAAAGTTTTTTGGTTTTTTTGGTGATTTTCGGGATATTTTTGACTATCTGGAATTCTGGATCACGAAAAAATCGGAAACATCTCTCCACTTCGGAATAATTCCCATATTCAGAAGTACCCAAGAGGGTTTTAGTTTTTTCCGAAGTTCCAATCATCCAATATTCCGAAGTTCACCACATCTGTATTCCGAAGTGGCATTGAAGACATATTCCGAAGTCATCAACTTTAAATTATTTCGAAGTAGTCATCTAGAATTATTGCGAAGTGGTTCTTCAAAATTGTTCCGAAGTGGTCATCAAGAACTATTGCGAAGTGGTCCTTCAAAATTATTCCGAAGTAGTCTTTCTTCAGTATTCCGAAGTACTTACTTTGTATTATTCCGAAGTGAGGTTTGGAGGGATTCCGAAGTCATCAAGATTTATATTACGAAGTGAGGTTTGGAGGGATTCCGAAGTTCTCAAGATTTATATTCCAAAGTGAGGTGTGGAGGAATTCCGAAGTTCTCAAGGGTCATCTTTCCGAAGTAAGGTTTTTTTTGGTTTAGATTGTGAAGTCCCCATATTTCTGTATTCCGAAGTTCAATTTGAGAATTTGTCCGAAAAATTCTTGCTAAATTTTTCAGAAAAAGTGTCTTAAAAAATTTTACCTTAGATTTTTTTGGCTTCTCAAGATCACATTCTTAGGGGATTTAATCAATTTAGTTTTTTACAACATCACTCTGCTTTCTACGAATTGAGATCCTGTTTATCACACGACTTCTACAATGGCGTCTCAACAAGATATTTATGCTGCGGGTACTGAGAATCGTCCAACCATGCTTACCAAGGAGAACTACACTACATGGGCTAGTCGTCTCCTTCGTTATGCAAAATGTAAACCTTTGGGCAAGTTGATTGTCAACTCGATTAAAAAAGGTCCGTATGTTAGACGAAAAATTCTTGTGCATGGGGATCCCACGAATGCTAACCCAGTGGCTGACTCTAGTCATGAGCAAACGGATGAAGAATTAACTGAAGCTGAATCCAAACAACTCGATGCCGATGATCAATCAAATCAAGTCATTCTCATGGGACTTCCTGAAGATGTTTATGCTGCTGTCGATAGTTGTGAAACCGCACACGAGATGTGGCTTAGGATTCAGAAAATGATGAAGGGCAGTGAAATCGGTTTACAAGAAAAGGAGAATAAGTTGCTTCGTGAATGGGAGAAATTTACATCTACTGAAGGGGAACAAATTGAACCTTACTATCATCGTTTTTCAACCCTCATGAATCATCTTAGATGAAACAAACATGAACCTGCTCAAATTGCTGCCAACATCAAATTCCTTGATAATCTTCCTTCTGAATGGTCACGATATGTCACTCTTGTCAATCAAACCAAGGATCTTCATGTCGTGGACTACACTCAAGTTTATGATTATTTGAAGATGAATCAAGATGAAGCTAACGAAGTTAGGGTGGAACGACGTGCCAAGACACAAGATCCATTGGCTTTTATGGCAAACTCTCCATCATCTATGTCATATCTCATGGTACCTTACCATCAACCCTCATCAAGTAACTTCATGCCACAACAACAACTCACCTCTTATGGATATCAACCTCCTGCTGCTGTGAATTACTTATAACAACCCATTGCCTGCTTTGATGATATCACTGATCCTACTCACGCTATTAATAATGGCCTGGCCCTTCTTGTAAAGGAATTCAAATTCACCATTAACCCCACCAAAAACAATCAGAGAATCTCCTCGAACACTAGAAATAGGCAGATTGCTCAACCTTTCATGAATACGAATCAAGATCGCCAATTGGTAGCAGCCGGGAACACGGAGACACAATATGGTCAGAATGTTGGGAATGCAGGAAATCAATATGGACAAATTCGTGGTCAGAATCCAAATGTTCCAAATGCGGGTAATCAGAATGGGTTAATAGTTGTGCCAGCGATTGGTAATCAGATGGGAAACATTGTGGCTGCAAGGGCTGAGAATACTGGTACGAGAAATGAAAACGACAATCGTCTGGTTCAGTGCTACAACTGCAGGGGATTTGGTCATTATGCTCGAGATTGCACTGCCAAAAAGAAAAGGGATGCTGCTTATCTTCAGACTCAGCTTCTCATATCACAAAAGGAAGAGGCAGCGATTCCACTTTAAGCTGAGGAATTTGATCTTATGGCTTCTGCTGCAGAATATGACGAGGAAGAAGAGGTGAACGCCAACTACATCTTGATGGCTAACCTACAGCAAGCATCTACCTCAGGAATGCATGATGACAGAGCTCCCGTTTATGATTCAGACGGTCCCTCTGAGGTACATCCACGTTTTGATGATAATGATATATATATAGTACGTCTAATCAGGAGGAGGAGTATACTGAGATGCTTGAGCCCTACATTGAGACACACGGGATCAAACAAATAATAGTAATATTATTTCGAATGAGCCCAGTGTGGACCTTAGTATGGATCAAGTTGCCCAGCATACAACCCTTTCTGATGAGACACATGCGTATTATAAATATCTATTTGATAAGCTTGCTAAGGATGTCGACCATGCTACAGTGGTTAATAATAAGTTTAGAGAAACTAATACCAAACTGACCACTGAGCTTGCGGGATGTAAGGAACGGGAGAAATGTTTTGAAATTCATCAGGCTAAAATTAATGAACTTGAACAAGCTCATGCCATATCGGTTTATCAAGAAAAATGCACTACTAAGAAGTTAAATGCCTTACATTTAAGTAGTGCTAAAAAGATAAGCGAATTGAATGATGAAATCACTTCTCTTAATGAACAGCTTTCAACTAAAAAATCTATTATTTTGGAGTTAAAAGAAGAACGGAAAAAGCTGAAACATGATTTCAAAATTCGAGAAGATGGGCTTCTTGAGGATTTTTGCAAAGCTCAGGATAGGATTAGAGAATTAGACAACCTTTTAGTAAAACCTGGCCAAACTATGCAGACGATAAATATGCTCGCACCAAAAGTGAATGAGATAAATTACACTCGATACAAATTGGCTTTAGTTTGTCATCTTCCTCCTAATCCTGGATAGCTTAAGCAAGTTCAGGCCACTGATGAAACCTTATATAATGGTAATGTGCTCTTGTCTGATGATCATGATCCTCCTAGTGTGCATGATTCAGAGGAAACTACTGAACTTGCAGTAGAGACTCGTTTAAGAATGAAAAAGCTTGATAAAGAAGTGACACCCGTTTATTATCCGAAAGTTAATCCTCCAACTGTTTTTGTTCGGTCTAAAACGAGTAGTGAAATGATTTTGCTCCCAAGTGAGGAATTATCTGATGACCCTCCTAAACCGAGTATCACACGCCGATTTCTAAACGAGCTTAAAGATAACTTTGCCAACCTTAAACGTGTTGTTAATTCAAAAATCATTGGAGGAAATTTTACATCACCTGTTCAGATTAAGGTCCAGAAAATTCTTCAAAACGATATTAATCCGATTATTAATCAAGTTGATGCTCGGTTAGGCAATTTGGAAAACGCTTTTTCTAAAAGAATTTGCTAACTTTGTTCAAGACTTTAAATCTTTGGCGAAGGAAGCTAATGATTCTCTTGATAAAATCAAAGTCTTGGAAAACGATCTTCAACGCCTCTCTAATGCACGTGATTCTATTGATAGTAACCCTGTTGAGTTAAGTACCTCTGTGTCGTATAATTAAAACCTCCAAAATGAGATAGATCTTATGAAAGAGAAAATGGAATCTTATGTCATTAAAATGGATAAAGAATTCACCGATCTTTGGAATAAATTTGTCAAAAAATGTGATGAATGCAAATATGACAAAATTTCGTATGAAAAAGCTTACAATGACATGCAACTAACTATCGCTAAGTTGCAGGCTCAGTTAGGAGGGATTAAGGAAAAGAATTTGGCCTCTTTAGGGTTAGAAAGTGCCAGTGATTGAAATGCTCAGAAGCTTAAGGCTAAGATTGCAGATTTAGAATCTGTTGTTGTTTCATATAAGCGGGCTGTTGAATAAAGTAAGTTTGTCTATCAGCAACTTATTGATAAAATTTGTGAGAAATTTAAGTTAAAGGCCTTGTTAAAAGATAAGACTTCTGAACCTAGCTCGATTGTGGATACGATGATTCAGAAACCACCAACCTCGGGACCCACTCGTATTGTTGTTACACCTTTTCCCAAGGTTGCTGGAACGAAAGCTATAGTAATCGCCCCAGGAATGTTTCGCGTTAGACCTTCCTCTCAAACTAGGGTAGATATCTATGTGCCTACCAACCAACGTAAAGCAAGCGTTAGGACTTAACCGACCACTATCGCTCAACCACAAGTCATTGATTTAAAAAGTGCTAATTCTAACAAGCGTGTGTCTTTTTCTACAGGAATGAACAACTACACTAAGAGCAGAAGGCCACAGCCTACGAGCAATAAAAGGAATGATAGGGTCCCTTTTGCCTCTAGAAGTAGTCGCCCCAAGGCTAATAATGTGGAAGTAGAAGAACATCGTAGGAATTTACCGTTTTTTATTCATAATTAGAAACTTGATTCTTCTGAATGTAATGACTTTAAACTATCTATTCGGAATGAAAAATCTGAAGTTATTTGTGCTAAATGTAACAAATGTTTCTTTACTTTTAGTCATGATGTTTGTGGTTTGACTATGAATGGTTTGAACTATGGTGGTTACACTCGTCTTGACAAGCTTTCTATTAGCGAAACACATAGCACTCCTAAGGCTAAAGTGTATGTTCATAAAACTAAGCAGGTAGGGTCCACTGAAAGTCTTGCTACGCCTAAAAGTCCTAGATTTACCTCTAAGTGGTTGCCTACTGGAAGATATTTTGCTTCTAATGGTCATGTTATTGATACAAGTAGATCTCATACTGACAGTGAAATGTCGGTATGTGATATGGCTTGATTATTACCTAACCTTACAGGAACCTATTTCTTCGGTTGCCAAATTTTCTATTCTCTTATCATTGGCAGGCTGTTGAAATTTGTCTCTGGTGCGTGGACTCGGGCTGTTCCAAACATATGACTGGGAATCGAAGACTCCACAAGAACTTTGTTTGGCGATTCATGGGAACTGTCCGATTTGGAAATGATCATGTTGCTGTAATTCTAGGCTATGGTGATCTTCATTGGGAAATATAATCATCACCAGAGTCTCTTTTGTTGATGGCTTGGGACACAATTTGTTCTCGGTTGGGCAATTCTGTGATTCAGATTTGGAGGTAGCCTTCAGAAGTCATACATGCTTTGTTAGGGATCTTGAAGGAATTGATCTATTGAAAGGAAATCGTACCACCAACCTTTACATCATTGATCTTTTTCAAATGTCTGATGCATCTCCAATTTGTCTCATGGCCTGAGCCACTTCAACAAAGTCATGGTTATGGCATCAAAGGTTATCTCATCTCAATTTCGATGCCATCACCCAACTCATGAAAGATGATCTCGTTACCGGTCTTCCAAAGTTCAAATATACAAAAGACCATCTTTGTCCTTCCTGTGAGCAAGGTAAAAGTAAGAAGAAGCCTCACAAACCCAAACCTGTTCCCAACTCAACGAATAGGTTACATCTCTTACATATGGATTTGTGTGGCCCGTTGAGAATCAAAAGCATTAATGGAAAGCGGTATGCTCTTGTGATAGTGGATGATTATTCACGTTACACATGGGTTCATTTTCATGCTTCGAAAGATGAAGCCCCTGATGTAATTATTAATTTCTTGAAAAAAACATCAGTGCTACTTCAAGCCCCTGTTATCATTGTAAGAACGGATAACGGCACAGAATTCACCAATCAGAAACTGAAAGGTTATTTTGACGAGTTGGGATTTCTCATCAAACTTCGGCTGTAAGAACTCCAGAGCAGAATGGAGTTGTGGAACGGAGGAATCGTACGTTAGTTGAAGCTGCTCGGACGATGCTTCTCTCCTCTAGTGCACCGGTATTCCTTTGGGCTGACGCTATAGCAACTGCATGTTATACTCAATACCGATCCATTATTCACACCCGTTTCAACAAAACACCTTATGAGATCATTAATGAAAAAAAATCGGATATTTCATTTTTACATGTCTTCGGTGCTTTATGTTATCCGAAGAATGATCGTGAAGATATCGGTAAACTTGAACCTAAAGGTGATATTGGCTTTTTCATTGGTTATTCTTCAACTGCTTATGCTTACAGGGTTTATAATCGAAAGAAAAGAAAGGTAATGGAGACTATGAATGTTACTTTTGATGAACTCTCGGGTATGGCCTCTCAACATAGAAGTTCACATCCCGAGCTTCAAGGTCAGACTTCTGGACACGTAAGTTCAGGACTCGCGCTTCAATTTGCACCGTCAGCAATCTCATCATTACAACCTTCAGAACGTGACTTGGAAGTTTTATTTGGGCCAATCTATGATGAATATATAGAGGGTCATTCGTCATTTGGTGTTCCTCAAAATGCCCCGGCTGCACCTGCTACGGTAGTTCCAGAACCACCAACTGCATCTACACCAACGGCATCCGTTTTTGCACCATCTACTTCAACCTCAACCATATTGACTCTAAACATTCCAACCACCTCTCCGCCTGGTGACGCAACTCAACAACATTCTGCACCTGCTACGGTAGTTCCAGAACCACCAACTGCATCTACACCAACGGCATCCGTTTTTGCACCATCTACTTCAACCTCAACCATATTGACTCCAAACATTCCAATCACCTCTCCGCCTGGTGACGCAACTCAACAACATTCTCAGCAAATTCCTAATCATGTTCATCTTCATATTGAAATAGTTGCTGAAAATGCAAACAATTCAATGCTCAACGAACACGAGTTTGTTAATCCATTTGCGGCTTCCACAAGTACTACTCAGCCTTCAACACCATATGTGGATCCGTCGAGCTCGCATCAAGTTTCTCATAAACTTCCACATGAACACAAATGGACTAAGAATCATCGTTTGGTTCAAGTGATTGGCAATCTCTCACGACCAGTCTCAACATGAAATCAGCTGCATACCGATGGTGATATGTGTATCTATGCACTATCTGTCAGCACAATGGAACCAGCAAGTGTGAAAGAAGCAATGACCGATGCATCATGGATTGAGTCTATGCAGGAAGAACTCAATCAGTTCATCCGGCTTGATGTATGGGAGTTAGTACCTCGATCGGACAATATCGATCCCCTTACTCTGAAATGGTTATTCAAAAACAAGATGGATGAGGAGCAAACGGTCATTAGGAACAAGACTCGGTTAGTTGTGAGAGGTTATAAAAAACAGGAGGGAATTGATTTCGCAGAATCCTTTGCCCCGGTTGCTCGGATGGAAGCTGTTAGGATTTTCTTGGCATACGCTGCACACAAATCATTCATAGTGTATCAAATGGACGTGAAGACGGCTTTCTTGCATGGGCCGTTAAAACAAGATGTGTATGTATGTCAACCTGAAGGTTTCATCAACACCGAACATCCAAGCCATGGCTACAAGTTGAAAAAGGCAGTTTATGGTTTGAAACAAGTACCGAGAGCATGGTACGACGAATTATCATCATTTCTTCTCCAAAATCATTTCAGCAAAGGAACCATTGATCCAACGTTGTTTATCAAGCACTACGGCAACGACATCTTGGTGGCTCAAGTCTATGTAGATGATATTATATTTGGTTCTACTAACCCAAAATATTCCATATTATTTGCCGACCTTATGAAAAGTCGATTCGAAATGTCCATGATGGGGGAAATGACGTTTTATCTTGGTCTTTAAGTTCACCAATCCCCCCGTGGTATTTTCATAAAACGTTTTTTCTTGAATTGAACATATGCTAACTGGAAAGCAACAGTGGTTTGATTCTTAATTGATTCAAACTTGTTCCAGGTCTCGACGCAATATCTTTATGATCTTGTCAGAACATTCAGAGGAATACTTTTTAGTATTTACAGTGACGAATGGAAATCCTTCCAGTGTCATCATCAGACAGCACTGCGGTAGGTAACTTGTGAGATTCTATAAGAATCAAACTTATGTCAACTTGAAAGCAACGATGGTTTGATTCTTAATTGATTCAAACTTGTTCCAGGAAATTGAATTGACGACTTAATCAGCAGAATGGAACACCATGATTCACTCCTTACTATGAATTATCTTTTGATACATTCAAGTATTGAGAACGGCTATCACAGTCGGAAACCCTGTCAAGGAAGTTCTTTGAACTTACCTAATCACAGGTACAGTATTCGTAATGTATAACGGGAAACTGAAGGAATGAAAACGGTCGCGTAACCTCAAGAGTCGTAATTCAAGACCACATACTCATGTAAAAGAAGAAAGCTCAAGAACATCTAAAGACAAAGACTTCCACTACTCTGATTATCAAGGGAGATTGTTAACAAGCTTTCAATACAACGCAAACTATAAGTATGTGGGAAAAGACACAAGAACACTAGTTGGCAAAGTTTAAAGATCAAGTCAAGGCAAAGATCAAAGATCCAAGATCACAAGTCATGAAAGGAATAGTGAAGGAACTCTCAGTACAAAGAGCTTCAAAGTCTGCATCAAGGTGAAGTCACATATTACATGACCACCACTTAGGGGGAGATTGTTAGAAGTATTTAAAGTGATGGTTAAAGAAGTGAAGTCACATATTATATGACCACCCCTTAGGGGGAGATTTTTAGAAGTATTTAAAGTGATGGTCATATAATATACCGTTGCGAAGCTCGTGGAAAAAGCTACTTAATGGTGTCGACAGTTCTATGTTATTGTTATGTATGTAACGGGAATTAGTCCTGAACACATAAATGAGGAAGGCCTCCTAATCTTGTAAGCCTTAGTATAAAAGGCATAACCATCCTCATTTGTGTGGATGTCTCCCAAAGTGCCTTTCCTTCCTTCTTGTGTTAGAGAGAAAAACTCTCCTTAGTTTCTCTCACTAGGAACACACTCCTTGTATCTTTCTCTTTCTTTTTCATCTAATCTAATATTCCATTCTTAGCTTTAATCATGTTCTTCATCATCTCTATTTCTTGTTCTATATAGTCGTGTGCATCAATCCTACAAAATCATAAGAACGTGTTCATGTATTCATCCTCTATTTATTCTACGTGTTTTGGTAATCCGAAAACCTTTCTTTTTAATTCTTTTTATGTTTTTATGCACATATGATCATGGGGGTTTAAAAAAAGATTAATAACATGCTAATAACCATGGTGGGAAAATTAATTAGGGTGTTTTCGGGTTCAGTTGTTCGGCCGCCACCAAACCGAAAGTCCCAAGACTCTCGGTGTCGTTTGGTTCGCACTACCACACGAGACATATGTCTCGGTGTGGTTTAGATTCGGTGCCAGCAGGTACAACGCCCCCCGACATGTGTCGGCGGTTTCCTTGTGGTTTTGGGAGGTCTCGGCAGCCACAGCCCCACCACCGGCTTAAGCCGGTGGCTATTTTTGGTAAGCAGGGGGGACCGCAGCAAGCAGGGGAAACCACCGGCAACTGCCGGTGGGAACCTTTTCGTGTCAGCGGCTAGCCGAGAGAAGGACAAGACCACCGACAGCAGCCGGTGGCAGTTTGCCGAGAGCAGGGCAACCGACTTAGGTCGGTTTGCCACTGTTTTCGGGTGGGTTTGGTTCGGCCGGTTCACGGGTTCACCGGCCGATTCACGACATGTTTTAATAAAATAATACATGGGGTCGGTTTATTATTTTTACAAGTTTAATAGTTTTACAAGTATATTTAATTTACAAGTTAATTAAATTAATTTAACATGGCATATTATTAATTTAATTAAAACATAGACTTAGGTTTATTATTAATAATACATTATTTTAACCTAAGTATTTATTTATGTAATCTAGACTATAGTAATTAATTATGTATTAAAACATGACATATAATTAATTAATTATCACGACTTAGGTTATATTAATATAAAAATTAATACATGTTTAACCTAAGTAATTTATACACTTTAATTTAATTAAATCATGATTATATTTAATTAAATCGTATAACATATAGTTTATTTAATTAACATGTTATAATTAATAAATTATATTATTAATCACATGACTTAGTATATTTAATCAGTAAAACTTAAGTTTATTTTATTAGCTTATTAATTCAGCTTATTTCTAATTATGCAAACTTTTTTCTATTTCAAGAAACTTACTATTTTTAGAAACTTACTATTTTTAAACTTATCTATTTTAAGAAGTTAATCTAATTTTGGAAACTTTCTTTTTTTTGAAACTTTCTATTTTTGGAAACTTTCTATTTTAGGAAACCTGCTATTTTTAGAAAGTTATTTATTACTACACAAAAAGTATAATAATACAAGAAATACAAGTAATATTTAATCAGAATATACAGAATATATGATAAACACAGTATAACGTTAAAATCAGTAAAACAAGACATGAACATATAAAACAAGCTAAGACATGATATAAAACCAGTTATGTACTCAGTAATCAGATTACTTATACACATATACTATTTATGTAGCATTAGTAAGATCGAAGTAGGACTCTCTTCCGTTCGTCTTCTTCGTTCACTGGACACAAGGTACGGATTCTCCGTCCTTCAGTATGGATATTCTTTTCTTATCAGGATTTCCCCGTATGCAGCCAACTGTTTTCCCAGTATATGTTTTATATGTTTTGATTTTCTTATGATTACTTTAAATGTCTAAGCCATATACATGCATGACCAGTTCCACCTAGTTATGGAGGTACCATAACCATAACACTGGAGGCACCAGTGTTATGACTTAACCATGGCGGAGTGATAGCTTGTTGCATCCCTTTCAGTTTTTGGCCATATTATTATATTAGCATGTGGGGCGTATGGGTGCATCCTAGGTTACATGTTTTAGCAGATTATTCAGGTGAATGTGGTGTGTGGCTTGCATCCTTCACAAGGAGTTGATCCCTCCTACCCAAACTTATATTAATTAGAGGCAATCCCTCTAATTGCATGATGAGGTCACCCCTCCAAGTATTCATGCACGTTGATATTTCATGACCTATATTGGCTTAACGGTTAACATGTTAGACAGTTTTTATAAGATAAACATAAGGCTTTTCAAACTATAAAACCAGTTTTACTAAGCTATACCAGGTTTTCGAGGACTTAATCAATTCCGCTGCAATATGTTGTATATGCTTATGTTTTCATTCTATGCTTGTATATCCGTGCATTGAGCGTTATGCTCAGCCGTTTTCCTTTCATGTTCCCAAACGGCATGTACTCAGGGACGATCATAGACTTTAAGCGTACGTGCATATGGATTGGAAGCTTTCTAACCTTCATTACTTTATGCATTCCATCATACATTTTGCTACTTATTTCTATAGACATTGTTTAGTCCTTTTCCTTTACAATACTTATGTTTGTGTGTGATGAACTTATACTTTGGGGTACCGATGTTTGTTTCCGGTATTTCCTTTATGGTTATGTAATGTTTAAGACATTTTTCCTTGTATGCTTTTATGACACGTCATAATCACACGTGACATTCCATTTACAAAAATGGGGTGTTACACTTTTATACATTAAGGAAAACCCTAATAAGATTTACAAAATGCGCACAAAGATCATGCATATATATTCCTATAATATCGCATGCATATCCTCCAAACGGTACTAACTATTACATGCTAACAATACTCAAATACTACTAGCGGTATAACTATACTAGCAGTACTAACTATTATAATAACGGTACTAACTTCGGAAAACATAAATTCCAACATCTTACAACCACGCCTTATTGGTAACCTGTGACCAAACTTACATCTACATGATCTTGTTTCTCCAAATCGAATAACAAACAAACAATGATTCCTATGAGACGAAACTCAACCAAATCCCTTTGTGTTTTGTAAACCACGAAGAGTCATCAAGAACTTACGGCTTTAAGATCTTTTATTAAGGTCTAAGGTAGGTTTTTGTGTTGTTAAAAAAATTCAAGATCTATGATGTGTTGTATTTGAACTCGTAAAGATTTTCTGAAAGAACACTTGAAATGATAAAGTTGTTGAATTTTTTTTTCTTTCTTTGATTTCGAGTTGTAAATACAAAATGAGGGGTTATGTATCCTCTTGTAAAACCCGCCTTTTAGCCGAGTTTTAAAGAAACGTACTTGTTTCAAGGGTTTAAACAACCAACCTCCATAAACGTCGCTACTAGATGAATTGAGGTATGCTATTTTTTCATGGGGAAAAGTATCATATGGAGATGCAGAGAAGTCCGTCTTTTTATTATTAAATAATTTTTGTAACTTACGAATATATGAAAGGACTATTCATATGAAGACTTTTCAAATTATTAATTGATGATGGTTTGTATCCTTAAAACTATCAAAACTCGTGATAATCAAGAAAATTATACCATAGTGTTATGAGGTTTATTTACCCAAGTCTGGAAAGTTTGATAGAGAAGTTTGTATCTTAAAGAATCCACGTATGATATACATACTAAATCTTTTATAATAAAACATGTTTTAAATCCTAATTCGACCCTGCAGGTGTAACTGTTGATTGGTAATGTTTCCAGCTTGTTGCTAGTCGGCTTTTTCGGGATTTACAACCTAGATCGAATCGTCAATTTGTAGACTAGAGATATCGAAATGAATTTGAAAATCGTTTGACCCGACATTTGAACTGATGACTCGACCGAGTAAATCAAATAAAGCAAAATGTAAATCTGATAAAGCCTCGTTAGCTGACTGCTTGCGGTAGCCTAGTGGTAAAAAGGCTTGAGACTATTATCCATAAAGTGCATGAGGTCTCAAGTTCAACTTCTCGGGCGCAAGCAACTAAAAGTTAAATTACAACAAATTAACATGAGTGTGGCTACAATTTAGCCCAAAAAGAAAATTATACTTAACAAGAATCGGCCATGGAGCTAAAGAAGAATTTGAATGAATGGTTAATACAAAACAATGATACGCTTCTAAAGTTTTGAAATTTTGGCTAAGGAAAATAAAAACCACAAAGATTAAATCACTTCATACATATGTTTATGTGCACAAGAAATTAATATGAAAATCACAAATATTATCTTTCTCACTACCATTAGATATGCCATAATTGAGAATAAGAAACACTATCCCACTTTTACTTTTTATTTGAACTAAGTCCCACTTGTACTTGAAGGATTCAATGATGCTTCATCAAATAGACAAGAAAAAGTTTATGAGCGAATAAAGTTTCTAGAAGAAAAGACAGACTTGAGCAATTATGAGCGAAAACATGATGAAGTGAAAGTGGCAGAGAAGAAGACAAGAGTATTTGTGTCTTTTAGTGTATTATGAGGAAGTAATATTTTATATAATAAAACAATTATATTATTCTTGAGTTTTTAGGAAAATATAAGTTGTAGAAAAAAATTAGACTAGTAAAATCGCTTGATTTTACACGTAAACAAATTCGAGTGATGTGATTGGTTGAAAAAGTCAAAATTGAATACAATTAGTCAATACTGGAAATATTGGTGGAGAAATTTGATAGATACAAAAGAGTTATAAAATACAGATGTTCAACTTGAGAAAATAAAAACTTAAAAAAGAAGGTAATTAATAAAACTTCAGTGACTGAATTTTTCATTTTTAATAATTTTTACGAATTTTTTCATATTTTTTTAATAAATTTTCAATATATACAGATAACCCATTAGACTTCATACCTTCTAGACTTTACAGTTTAAAAATACAGCATATATGTTGTTTTAAAAATTCAACAATTATATACGCACATGATTATTGTAGAAACTAGAAGGGGAAAATTGTTTCTCTTTAAGTTTTCAAAACTTTTCGTATAACTCACTGTCTGCGACTCAATAAACATGGTCGCGGTTTGTTATCATAAAGAACCGCGGGTCCATTTAAGGAACCGCTTATCATGGACGAAACCATTTGTTACATGTTAAACTTTAACAATCCTTTCTATCAAATTCTTGATTAAGCTTGACTAGATATGAGATGTGTTTGTTGGAGATAAAGACTATAAGTAAAGAAACAAACAATCGCATCAAATCAAGTGTAAATCAAGAAATAGTCTATACATTATACACACACGTACTAAGCCTTAGCTTTTCCGTAAATAAGATTTTTAGAATAAGGGATGCACACTTGACAATAATATGAACATGAAGCACACATGTAATAAGCCTTATCTTTTCTAAAACTTAAATCTTTAGATTATGTGATGCACACAAAGACACACAACACAAGTATGAAACTTTAAAAGTAAAGACATAAATGTAAAGGAGAATACCGGCACGATGATTTATAGTGGTTCGGTCACGAAGCTCCTCTTCTCCCTACTCCAATCCTCGAGTACCCAACTCGAGAGTTACTTCACTAGTCAACAAGATCCTTTCAAGGCGGAGAAAACCATACATGTTGCTTACACCATTTCCGATACTAAGCTAGATGTCGAGTCCTAATCTTAGGTGGGACCAATATACACACCTCGCCTACTTCCCATTTTCTCACACAAGGCTAGATGTCCAATTCTAATCTTAGATAGAACCAATCTACACCCATCACACCAGTAGTTATGTTTTATGGTCCAACATAAGAAACCTTATGTTTTATGGCCTAAACACATAAACATCTAGATCTAAGAATACACATAACTTAGATCTATAACTCTAATAATATATCCAAGTATTTACATAACTTGGATAGACACTCCTAACACCTAATCCAAGGACACCCATCACTTGGATCCACTACCCTTACAAACACATCTAAGTGTACCTACCACTTGGATCTAATACATATACATCAAGTCCAAGTGTACATACCACTTGTATCTTCATGATATACATTGTAGGAAAACTATAATCATGACTTGATCTAGAAGGAGAGATCTTCATCATATTATAAACCCACCACTTCATTGTGATGAAAGTGTTCTTCCCTTTGCACTTGAGAGGATGAGAGGATTTCAGAAGAGAATCACATCTTAAACAAGATTTATCTACCAACTATTCAAAGATCTAAGGTGTTTGAGAAACTGAGAGAAATGTGCAAAAAGGGTTAATTAAAAAGATGGAAATGATCCACTATTTATAGGCCAAGGGAGCAACGACTCTATTTCCCCGCGGCTCATTATTAATATTGAGCCGCATGTACCTTTAATGAACCTCGGGCTTTGGAGCCCACTCCTTTTTGCCCTTTAGTGGAGAAAGTCCATCTAGTGAAGAATTTACCCAAAGGGAATATCCTTTATCCATGTGGAATATCCTAAATTCAAATTTATATCTTCTTTTTAATAAAACATTTTCTTAAAAATAAAGTTATTTCAAAAGTACTTTGTCACTTTAATTAAAAGTGAGTTTTAAGAAAATATTAATCCTTGATCACTTACTTAGGTTAAGAACTTGTTTATTCATACCTTAAGTGATTCACCACGAATGCGGGCTTGAGGATGTCGAGAGAAGTATACATATGAATGCTTGAGTGATTACGAGTACCTTACACATTTTACATAATGTATTGTAAGTTATATGTTTGTCGTCAACAAAACACAAAGAGATTATATCCACTAAACATCGTAATGTTTGCACTAACAATCTCCCCCTTTTTGATGATGATAAAGAAGTAAACCGTAAAACATAGTAAAATGTAGAACTTACTCGTTTACACTTCCTTCTCCCCCTTTTGTCGAATCAAAAAGGTAGTCTTCATTTGAGGAAGAGTAGAATCCACGTCATTTTGAGGAAGATCACGCAACCAAAGGTAGTCTTCATTTGTAGAAGAGAAGAATCGACGTCAAGAGTGCATGCATCCTAACAGTAGTCTTCGTTTATAGAAGGGAATGATCAAATTTGAGATAGCTTGCATCCAAAAGATATTCGGTTGAGAGGCGAGAATCCGAACCATAATCCCATCATCCAAAGATTAAGCTTGCGTCATCCTAGTGAAGTCTTCAATCACCATAGGTTAACCAACTTCATGCATAAGCGAATCTTCGAACTCCTCATAACTCATTTATTGCAAGATGTTTGATGAATGCAGTTTAAGTAAGTCAATGATCACAAATGTAATAAGTTTAACTCTTACAAATGCTCCCCTTGATATGAGCTCCCCTTGCTTGAGGCACCAACAAAGCAAGAATAGTGACAAACTAAAAAGAAGGGTTAGATGTCCTAAAAACAAAGTTAGTAAACAAGAGCATATATAGCAAAAGTCACCCAAGCGAAACTAGCTTAAACAACTCGAGTACAAAGAGAGGGACTGAAGATGAAGCTAAAATAATCTTAACTTTTAGAAGTGTCCAAAGTTTGACAAGTTAAGAAAAATAAGTGTCATGTTAGATAGAAAAGAGAACCCAACTTATTTAGTGACACCAAATATATAAAAAGGACTAAGAGAGAAAATAGATGTCCAATTTAAAAAATAAAATATTTTCGAGAGGACATACTCCACTTTAATATCATGGAAAGAATACCAAACTAAAGAGAGTATGACAAGGACAATAAAACAATTCCACATAGTCGAAAAGAGAGGAAGAATGATTATGAAGGAGAAAAACAAGGATGATAAACAAGTCGTTTGCACAAGCAATGACAAGCATTGAAGAAAGAAGTGTCCATGTGATGCTATCAATCCAAAGAATGTTTAAGGAGAGTATTTTGACAAGGTCAATTCACAATTGTTCGAATAGAGGTAGAAAAGAAACATCCAACAATTTGAAGATATTAAGTCAAAGGGTTAAAAGATTAGAATTTTTGGAATCACCCAAGAAAATTCAAGATTTAACCAAAATCAACTCTCAACAATGAGAAAGACAAAAAATCTCAAACCAAAGGCATTATTGGTGATGACGTATAGTCCCTAGTCGGGTTGTGCAGCCCGACCCACGGGTACCACTCGTATCTATTATGTATGGATCATGGATAGACAGCGCTAAAGCCCATGTGGCATATTAGGCTGCTGTCACATACGGTTCTATCTCAACCATGTCTTGGCCGCACGTAGACAGGGTAAGACAGAATCATAATCTAGTTATGATTATGGTTCACCTAAGCTAAAAGGGTATTACACTCGCCCGAATTAAGCCTAATTCAGGTCAAGCGTTGTCCATCCAACTTTTATATCAACAAGTTGGCGCTATCTGTGGACCCTGCACTAAACTCTAAGGATGCCTAAGGGTGGTCCATTTAGTCAAAAGATAGGAGGGAAGAAAGCATTAACGGTTGATGCGAAAATCACAACTACCGAACTAACCCCTTGGACACGCAGTGAGGCAAACAATAAGAATGTTGTGAACCCACCTCCACAAGGAGTTATTTCTCCATTCTTTACTCCTATACCAACGCCAGGAGCGGGAAGCCTTGGTCAGGGGTCTGCACAACCTCCTCACCACAAGGACAAGCGAAAACATCCCCTTATAGAAACAGAGGATGAGATGGTCATTGCCACTGAAGCACGAGAGATGGAAGAGTACGTCACCCAACATTTCTATGCTCTCATTCCGCTCATCATTGCACGCATAAAGGCTGGTCAAGTCAAAAATAAAGGCGCAGTTGATTTGGACGAAGAACAACTAGGCCTAGAGCCACATGATAAGTCTCAAGGAGACCTAGAAACCCCCGCGAGAAAATATCTCTTCCAGGAACCACAAGGAGGGAAACATAAAAAGCCATCATAGCAAGTCCAACGGGAAAGGGCGATCCCCAAGCAATGACTCACCTAGGTCTGATTCTGAAGATCACCATCCTAAACGCCATAGGCCAAGATATTCTCCCTCAAAAACCTTGGACAACAAGAACGAAGGCAGGAAACACTCCTATCACGCCTCCCAGTGCGAGGACAAGGACCTATCTCTCCCATGGCATCAAGGAAGGGCTAACGCTTTCACAAAGCATATTCAAAACTACTCACAGAGTAAAAGGCGACGCATGGCATCAAATGTCAAGACTTATGACGGTATTACCGATCCGGATGACCATATGAAGGTCTTTGAATCACAAGCATGGTTAGAACAGTGTCTAGAACCCACCTGGTGTCATATGTTCAATTCCACCCTAATCGGTAATGCGTGAAACTCGATCAATAAGCTCCCACGCAGAACGATTGATAGATTTGAAGATCTGCGAAAAGCTTTTAGAAGATACTATATGCAACAGAAGAAGTGCGAGAAGAGCCAGTGTCACTCGCAAGAGTAAAGCAAAGACAGGGGAATATCTAGAGGGTTTCGTAAAACTCCTCAAAAGCGAATGCAATCAGATCAGGGAATGCCCCGAAATCTTAAAAGTATTCGGTTTCATGGCAGGGACAACTAATCATGACCTCATAAGGAAGCTGAACGACAGAAACCCTGAAACCTTCAATGGGATAATGCG
Organism: Glebionis coronaria; assembly: GCA_025667525.1. Taxonomy (NCBI): domain Eukaryota; kingdom Viridiplantae; phylum Streptophyta; class Magnoliopsida; order Asterales; family Asteraceae; genus Glebionis; species Glebionis coronaria. The sequence continues at coordinate 254,109,597 of CM046878.1, forward strand.
ACGAGTCAGATCCTTTATCCAAGGAGAATCCGCAGCCAAGGATAATAGACGAGGAACCTCAAACTACAGATTTCAGGATCAGACCAAGAGGCAATCCAATAACAAAAATAATGGTCGAAGCCTCGATTATCAGGGAAACCAAAAGGGAGGGCGCAATAACAACATCAAATTCACTCCTCTCAAACGAAGCCAAGAGAGATATTCTTGTCAGAAGGAGCGAACTTCCCAAAACCCCCGCCAATGACCACCCCAGTGGAAAGACACACAAGTGACAACCATTGTGAGTACCATGGAGAGAAAGGATATGAAACAAACGAGTGTATCCAACTAAAGAGGCACATCGAAAGCCTGGTAAAGTCGGGTAAGCTAAGCCATCTAGTCCAGGAGGAAAACGTGGAAGATAAGAAAGAGAAGCCAAAGGATAAGCCCACGACAATCTACATGGTACAATTATGGCAGCGCATGACCAAACGAAAAACCTGTCAAAAGTTTTCTCAGGGAACAGAGATCTCGTTCCCATTGCTAACCGCAAGCAGTGTTGTGGAAGGACCTTTAACAATAGAAGTCAGCATTGGGGACCACGTTATCCGCCGTATGTATATTGACGGAGGATCCTCAGCCGAAATACTGTACGAACACTGCTTCATGCGGCTAAGCTTGGATATTAAGAACCGGCTGGTACCTGCCACCTCAACCCTAATTGGCTTCAGTGGAGAAGTAATCTAGCAGCTTGGGTAACTACGGTAGTTGGTAACAGTTGGCGACGATGAACATTTAACCAAAGTTTGGATGAATCTTTTGGTGATACGCTCACCATCGTAGTATAATGGCCTCCTTGGGCGACAAGGAATCTTAGCAATGCGAGTTGTGCCGTCTACGGGCCATGGCATGATGAAATTACCAGTAGAGGGAGGAGTTGTGACAATTTTTAACACCATTATACCGTAGTCAGAATGCAACACGATTACGGAACCACCTAGAGTAACCAAAGAACCAAAAATGTCGTCACTACCAAACTTGAAGGTGGTTATCGACCCGGACGTCCCACCAAAAGAAATGATGATTCGGGGAACATTTTCCGACCAAGGAAGGACAGCCATATGAAACCTTCTAAAAATAACCTAGACATATTCGCATGGGAACCAAAGGACATGACCGAAGTACCATGGTCAATTGCCAAACAAGACTACAAATCCGTGAGGGATATCCCCCCAGTTAGGTAAATGAAGCATGGACAAGCCCCGGAGCGCAGCCAGGCGATACTAGGGGAAGTAAAGCAACTAGTAGACGCGAGAAGTCTATTACCATGAATGGCTCTCTAATCTGGTTATGGTAAAAAACACGAAGACAGATGGCGTTTGTGTGTTGACTTCACCGATCTCAATAAAGCTTGTCCTCCGGACTGCAACCCACTCCCAGAGATAGATTAGAAAGTTGAATCATTGTGCGGTTATCCTTTTAAATGCTTTCTGGAGGCATATAAGGGACACCACCAGATCTAGATGGCGGAGCATGATGAGAAAAAACAGCATTCCATACCAGCCGAGGAGTCTACTGCTACACCAAGATGCCATTTGGACTAAAGAATGCAGGAGCTACCTACCAACGACTGGTGGGCAAAGCCTTTGATGGTCAGATTGGGCGTAACTTGGAAGCTTACGTATATGACTTAGTCATAAAGAGTTAACAGAGGAACAACTCATCCGAGACATTGGAGATACTTTTTTGTACATTAAGGAAGATCAACATGAAGCTAAATCCTAAGAAGTGCACCTTTGGTGCGACATAGAAAAAGCATGTTCTTGGGGTATATGATTGATCCCAATGGCATTAAACGATGACCAGACAAAATGAAGGCAGTAAAACAACTCACATCCTCGAGAACATTGAAAGAAGTACAATCCCTTAATGGAAAGCTAGCAAGACTAAATAGATTCCTTTTTAAGTCTGCGGAAAAGTCACTTCCCTTATTCAAAACACTCAAGAAGTGCATAAAAAAGGAGACTTACATTGGATAAAAGAGGCAGGGGAAGCTTTTGAAAAGTTATAAAAGCACTTGGTAGTACTCCCCATGTTGGTCGCACCCAGATCAAAAGAGGAGTTAATCGTGTATTTATCGGCTACTCATGGAGCAATTAGTGCAGTTCTAACGATGGATAGGGAGAGTGTGTAGACACCAGTCTATTTCATAAGGAGGGCTCTACAAGGTCCAGAATTGAACTATGCCCCAATGGAAAAACTAGTATTGGCACTAGTGTATGCGGCAAAAAGATTGTGCTGGTACTTCCAGGAACATCCCAAAGCTGTGATCACAAATAAGCCGATAAAGCAGATCATATCAAAACCGGATGTTCGGGAAGGCTACAAAAGTGGAATGTCCTGTTAGGCGTGCACAACATCACATACAGACCGCACACCACGGTCAAAGGAAAGATATTGGCAGACTTTATTGTAGAAAAACAAGAAGATGAAGAGCCCGCGCCTAAGAAGGAGGAGGAACTCCAGGACCCATGGGTCTTTCTCACTGATGGATCCTCATGTGTCGATGGATCCGGGGCAGGCCTCATCTCGACCAATCCTGAAGGTATGCAATTCACGTATGCCTTACATTTTGTGTTCACATCTACGAATAACGAAGTTGAGCATGAGGTGCTAATAGCGGGATTGAGGATCGCAGCTTGCATGGGCGTGCATAACCTCGAAGCAAATATGGACTCACGAATGGTGGCCAATCACATCCTAGGTGAATACGAAGCAAAGGAGGACAATATGATCCAATACCTAAAGAAAACTAAGTCACTAATTGAAGGCTTTAGAAAGTTTACCATACGGCAAGTTCCAAGAAGGGAGACAAGAAGGCTCATGCCCTTAGTAAGGTTACATCCACCAGCTTTGCGCACCTGTCCAAACATGTTTTGGTAGAGATCTTAAAGGATAAATCCATAACATAAGCAGAAGTGTCTACGGTCGTAGAAGAGGAAGGTCCTACATGGATGACCCAGATCATTGATTACTTGACTAATGAAACACTTTCGCAAGACGAAACGGACCCACGACAAATCCGAATACAGTCACAGCAGTTTGAGGTTAGGAATGGAATCCTCTATAAAATATTATTTTTGCAACCATGGTTGTGATGCGTGGGACCGCGACGAGCGAGCTACGTCATCAGTGAAATCTATAAAGGATCTTGCAATTGGCACACAAGGGCCAGACCGGTGGTAGCAAGAGTGCTACGTAGCGGTTATTATTAGCCAACCATGCACAATGATGCATGGAATTTAATTCTAAAGTATAATGATTGTCAAGTCTATAGACATGTACCATGCCACCCTCAACACGAATTGACACCCATCACTTCCCCGTGGTCATTCTATAAATGGGGGATCGATATAGCATGACCCTTTCTTGTGGCCGCAGGAGGGTCAAACTCTTAATATTTGCCATGGACTACTTTACTCGGTGGATTGAGGCGAAGGCAGTCACTATTATCACGGGTAAGCAAGTAAAAAAGATTGTATGAGATAACATTGTATGTCGATTATTAAATCACGTCGATAACCCATTTAATGACTGGTGCACGACAAATAACATCAAAAAATTGTTCGCATCAGTAAAGCACCCACAATTTAATGGGTTCGTGGAAAGAGAAAATAGAAGCCTAGGTGATGGTATTAAAGCACGTCTAGGGGAAAAATGAAAAATGGGTAGATGAGCTATTTCATGTCTTGTGGGTGCACCACACCATGATAAAAACAGGGAACGAAGACACTCCTTTCGCACTAACATATGGAAAGGAGGCAATTATCCCTGCCGAAATCAGACTACCAACACTTCGCACAGCAGAAGTAGATGTAATCACAAACGACGAGGAGTTGCGGTTAAATCTGGATTTATTCCATGTACTCTTTCTTTTTTATGCATTACGGTTTCTCGTATTTCAAAAACTTGCAAGTATTAATAAAATGTCGGGGTCCCTAGCTAGTTCCGCGATCCTTTCTTTTTTCAAATTAATTATGTCTTTAACTTGTATTATTATATCCTTCCTACAAGCGTACATGCAGTTATCATTTCCACGAGAAATAAGAGGATAGAGTGAACCTGCTAATTCTACTTGTCGTATTAGAGGGATGCAACCCCATCGACCACGGATCATGTATCCTTGTTAGGCACCTTGCTAATCAAGACGTAGTAGCAAGTTATGCAGCCCACATATTCCATGTTGTGCTTGTAAAAGACACACTGTGCGAACCTAACAACTGGTCAAAGTCCTTGAACGTCCTCGTGGTAGTAGCGGCACACCGCACGTAATGAATTAAATTCACCCGTTAGGACAAATTATGATATTAATACAAGTCATACAAAATATATATCGTCTTACACAAATAAACGATCAACACATGGCATGTCTTTAGGATGTACGAGCTAAAACCTACGGTTATAATTGTTTAAGCTATTCAGACAGAGTGAGAACATTCGCACTCACAAAAATAAATTGTTTTACAAGCGTACAAGATTGTTTCACAATAGGTAACAGGCGGATGAAGACCTCTTTACTCTCAAGGTTACCGTACTAGATGAAGAGGTGGTATGCTCCCTCCTGACCTTTTCCATGTCTTTCAAGACCGTGCAAAAGCGCTCAGGATATTTTGAGCCTCTAATGCTCCCATTGCGGCTAGTCGCAGACCATGGCGCACTAACCAACGCTTCTCGGCCACTGCTAACATCAAGCGCAGATACAAATCCTCATCATACTCAAGGCTGAAGCACTGGAGTTCGGTGTCTTGGTTGTAAATTTTTTCTTTCACGTATGCGCTTAGGGAGTCTATGTCTTTGAAGATTTTTTCCTTCACTGCCTCAAGATTTTTCATTGTCGAGAGATTATTATAGCACAGTTGTTCAAGTTTTGCACGCTCCTCGAAAATTGTCACAATCAAGTCCGTTTGCTCCTCGGTTAATGAATGAATAGTTGATGCATCCATTTTAGCTCGAACTTCCTCACTCGCTAGCTTCATATGGGCTACAACCAGTTCCTTACACTTTTCTTCCAGCATTTGTACATGATGAGCCTCAGAAGCATGGACTTGGTTGGACACCTCTTGAAATTGTCTCCTCATGCATGACACAATGGTCACATTATGCACAACGACAAAGTTTACCTCATCCATCAGAGCTGCATCAGATAACTCGGCCTGGTAGGGTAAGGATGTCTAGGAAACTCTGGGAGTCGAACGCCCCGGATAGATCAGATGACCTGGGGACACACCACTCGGCTTATTTCAACTTGTTTGATCATTTCTCTAAGCTTCATTTGTACTTGTCTCTGTTCTAAGAGATCTAGCTGTTGTACCTCCTTTCTCCTTCTTTGTTCTTGCATGTGTAGCTCTTCTTTATGTACTCTTAGAGCTACAAGTTCATCATGTTCAGATTGTGCCCTTAGTTGTTCAGGTGTTTTATGCTTGTACTTCCTCTTGGGTTGTTCAATCATCTTCCCCTTTCCTTTGTCTTTTAGATCCACTGTTGATTTTGCTCTGGGAGCAGTCTCTCCAATCTTTATCTCCTTCTGAGCTGGTTGCCTTCTCTTCTTCCTAGCAAATGTTTAAGTAATGTGTTTAGCAGGGGAAGGACTTACAGCAGGGGGATCAACGATAGCAGAGAGAACTTTTGTAGAAGCATGGGGTTCTTCTTTATTACCCATATTCAACAAATCTTGGGCTACATCTTTTGTGGCACTCCCCTTGTCACTCCTTTTTTCATCACTAGCCACCTTCTCTATTCCTAGATCATGACCACTAGGAAATGCATACCACTGAGTAGACTCATCTGTTTGACGTACTTCCTCCCCTTTGGAAGCATCCTCATCTGTGGAAATAATTAGCTTTAGTGTTATCCTCCCCTCAAGTGTAGCAAGTCTGGTCTCCAAATTATTAATAACCAGACCTTGCTTTTTGACAGTTTGTACCAGTTATGTATTTTGCTGTTTCAAGCTCATACACATAGTCGTCAATTCCAATAGGGATAGTGGTTGCAGTCTGCTCTCAAACCTAGAAGGATATTGCTCCCCTTTTAGGTATCACTGAGTTAAGTAGAGGACTTACTTATGGTGTCACTAGCCTGCTCACCCCTTGGGGATGAGACAGTAGTGGCAGCCAAACCCCCAGTGTACTCTAAACCCTTAGAGACTCTCCTCTCTGCTACTTGTGAAGGATCACTAGGAAAGGGAGACCTATCAAACCAGGTTTTGGTTCTCTTTTCTTGTTGTGGGTTGGCAGGGGGAAGTTGGCTGGCAGGGGAATCAATAGCGGCTACTCTTGGTTTTGAAGCAGCTTCTCTTCTGATCTGGTTCATCATAGTTTGAGTAAGGGGAACTGCCCTGCCTGAAAATTATGGGGTGGGTGCTGCAAGAGTGGTGAACAATTTGGTTGTATGGGGGTTAGCTTCAAAATAATCTTTGTGACAAATTTTACCATGTTTCCTCATATCAAACAAAACTTCTATAAACCTTGGATACATATAAAATTTTGAATTGCTTTTGACATTTGTGACCATATCTTCAAAAATCATTTAAGAAAAACAATATTTTCGCCCTGTTGCTAAGCAAATCAGAGCAGAAGAAACTTTACTCCCAAATTCATTAAAAGATGTAGTTTTAGATGATAAACATTGCAAAATAGTATGAATCAAATACTTCCAACAGGGTGCAAACTGACCTTTTGCAAACTTACAATTTTTATTAGCAGAAATGTTGTACCCCAAGTTTGTAAGACCCTCAAACATTTCAGCCTCTGGTAAGCTAATGATATGAGTGTAATTACTCATATAATTTATATCACAAAACGGACTTAAATTGCATATTTTGTATGAATATTGCATTGTATATGCTTGTTATATTGTTTTAGTTGTGTAGGTACCAAGATCACAAAACCGGCAAAAATCGACACGAGTTTGAAGATTTTATCAAGAGCCAAAAGACGGGATTGTTTTTTCAATATTATTAGGCCATGGTGGGTCCCACTTAAACTTAATGGGCTTGAAAGCCCATTAATGAAGTTATCAAGTTTCAAATGGGTCAATTTCAACAAAGCCCAATTGCTAATAAAAAGTGGACGGATCGAAGTATATATACAATTTTGGTTAGAAGTCCAATAAAAGCCCAACAACTTAATAAACAAGGGATGGTGGAGTCTTATTTAATTGGTCAAGGGGTCCAATGAAGCCCAAGATGTGAGAAAGTATGAGACGATGAAAGTTTATTTATAAACTTTGGGTCAAAGCAACATATAAACAAAGAAAAAAGAAACGAGAGAAAAGGAAAAGGGGGAAGAACACAAATGCAGTCATGAACCCTAACTTTTAGGGGTTTCCAATTAATTGAGTGATTGGATGTCATGCAAGGGTAATCAGAGAAACAAGGAAGAATAGGCGCGTGTGTAATACGTAGATTCCAAGTACCAAGTGCCAGAGTGGCACTTGGTTGCATCACTCCTCATCTCCTATTGGCTGATTTACTGAAAACCTGACAAAGAGCCAATCCAATCCTGCCACCTCACCACTAAACTAGCACAAGATGTGCCATGTTGGCAATTTGTGTGCACAAGGGTGAATTACAACCATATGATCAAACCCTATGGTTCAGCTATAAATACCCCCTCAAATCTTGTAATTTTTATCCCTTTTTAATCTTACTGTTAGAATGTTAAATTGTAGTTAGTAATTGTAATTTTTCCTTTTATAAAGTTTGTAATGTTTAAGTTGAAATAATAAATTTCGATTCTCCGATTTATCAGTTTTTTATCTACGTTTGTTATTTTATAAAATATTCTTGAAATTTAGATCTACTATTATCATTATAAGTGAAGAATCATTCATATAAGCTTATTCTATAGCTACTATGAATGATAAAGAGTGAATAGGGGAACATGTTTATCCACTGATAAACATTGAATAACGAAGCTGTTGGTTCGAGTAATATCATGGTTCGAGGTCTTGCGGTTGGTTTAAGGATGTTTGTAATGGTGGTTCGTGGTGTTTTATGTTCGTGATTTTTAATGGTGGTTTTAATTGTATTGAGTCGAGTCTAAGTTGGTTCAGCACCGTACTTCATCATCAACGGATATCTTCATCATAACGGTTAAGCACATCTTTATTTTTTCTAGTATAATTGTAGTATGAATCGTGTTAGATATTTTTTTAAGTTGATTATTTGATGTGAATTGTGCGAATGATTAATTGTGAATGTGGATCTGATATTGTAGCTTTCTAAGTTGAATTATAGGCTCTAATATTGTTCAGTTAATGAAACTGAGTGGTTAAGTTGTTGAATAGTTTTTTTGAGTTTTGAATCAATGATTTAGTTATATGTTATAGTTGATTGCTTTCCTGCTACTGTTTGTTGTTAAACTCCGCTTTAGCTTACGTTTTCAATGATATGGCTCAGTGATTTGCATCAATGATATGGCTGTATGATTTGCAAAGTCTGCTGTGATGTTGGATTTGTAGTCTGTTTGGTTTGGTTCTAATTAAATTTGTTGAATGCTTTTGCTGGTTATTTGCTATAGTCTTTAATCTTTAATATCTGGAACTGTGAATTATTTTCTTTTGTTGATTTAATGAATAAACTGTAGTTGCGTAAGTATCTGTTTAAAGTCTGTTAAGTTGTTGCGTTTATGATTGTTGCCTGTTTTGATTTTCGATTTCAGTCTGTTGGTTTGCATTTTCGTTGTTACTATGATTGTTTCTATATTTTTGCTGTGATGGATTAGTTGTGAGAATTTGATATTAACTAAGTATTATCTGCTTTCTAAATTTTGTTGTGTTTGATTTGACTTAATTATATTATTACATAATAGCTGTTGATTAAAATTCACTGAAATCTGATTTATATTCGTTTTACTGTTCATAAAATAAATATATTGCAAAAATTTGTCTCCCATGGGACTCAAACTAGTGACCTCACAGTTCACAGCCAAACGCACTAACCAACTGAGCTAGTTGGTTTCTTTAGTTTAACATTTCTATTAGGATTTAATATACATCTTGACTTTTTGGACTGTCAGTTTTAATAAACGTTTCTTTTTAAATTGTTTAGTTTAAAAGTAGAAAAAATATATTAATTAGTTTTATTAATAAATTTTTTTATTTAAAATTTGTCACAATTAATTAGTTTAAATAAAAAATAAATAAATAAATAAATTTAAAAAAAAATAGTTAATTACTTTTAAAATTAATATTGTTGAAATTATTTTGTAAAAATAAAAAGTAAAAAATATATAGATTTAATTTCGTCTTTTAGATTTATTTTTGGGTAGCGATTCATGCACTTTTAATTAATTTATAGAATTAATTTAGATAAAAACCGAAACCTATTCAAATTAATTGTCCAATTCAAAACGAAAGTCTCAAATTCACAATTTCTTCGTGTACAACGAACTGGGATCTCTCTCGTGTTTAATTAATCCGTCTTTAGCTTATTTAGACTATTACTTTTTCCTAAAGGTAATTTTCTTAATTTGATCTATAACGTATTATATCAAAATACACCGACACGTTTCTCACACATCAAAAATTTTGGCGCCGCTGCCGGAGAAATTGTGTACGATTCTTTCGTGGCCATTTGTTGATCATTGATTTGAAGACCCTTTCCAACCTTGGAAAGTTTTGTTATTTTTCTATATATAAAATCAATATCGTTTTTCATGTTTTTTGTTGTTAATATATTATATTATGTAGAACAATAAATTCACCTACCTCCAAAAGCGTGAGAACGCAAACCTTAGTTGGGATTTCATCACCTAGATATTGTATTCGAATCCAAAACAAAGAATAAAGGAAAAATAGATAAATACTAATAAAAATTTTGAACTCGATTTATACAAACTATAAGGTGGGTATAAGGCGACGACCTATAAAATGCCGTCTAATGAAAAAGGTTTTTAAGTGCTTTGTGCCACCTCGTTTCCCTGCTTGCTTGTGCGTATATTGAGAGGGAGAACCGATTATTGGTTTGCCAACTCAAGTAGTAATAAACTTTATTTTTGTCGTTGTTTACTTATTGAACCTCGAGACGTTTAGGTTTTCACCTACTTTTCAAAGTCGAACGAGGGTAGTTTACTACCATAGTAATTATCCTTACTCCTTGTTTTTATCAATCTTTGATTGATTTTAAAAATACCAAAAATAATCTTCTTCTAATCTATTTTCTTTTCTTCAACCCTCTAAATTCTCGTCCTTTTGTTTTATGCAATTACGTTCTAATCGTCTTTTGATTAATCATGATAGGCTTGAAAACAATCCTCGTAGAAATAGAAATCGGCAACAACGAGTAGTGGAACCCGAGCTTGCACCTATTGTTGTTAATATTGTTGATCCCAAACTTAGATCGATTAAGCTTTGTGTATACGAGATTAGATCAAGTAATACACGTAGAGAAACCTTTGCTTATGAATGAAGTAACTAAGTGTTATGCGGAATTAACACTTAATCTAAAACACAAAGATGTTAAACAAACTTTCACTTGTATTAGAATAATCGAACTTGATTACAATGAAAGAGGTTTAACAGTCGAATACTTGTGAAAACTTATAATAACTGATGATTAACATTAACCTAAAAGATCTTCTTTTATAGATTAAGAAGTCTTGTACAAGAAGCTACGAATCAACTATTCTAGGTAAAGATAATAATGGAAAATACAATGTTGAGTTTATCTTTACCATATACAAATAAAGAAACAAAAGATTCGTATAAGATAACTTCCATCAGTGCTTGTCTTCCAGGCTATCAGCGTTGACTTTCCTAACTGTCAACGCTTGGCTGTCAGCGTCCAATGTCATCTTATCAGTGCTTGAACTCTTCTTATCAGCGTCTAGTAAACTGGCCCATAATTTATTCCCAACAATCCTCCCCTAAACTTGATATCTATTCCAATGATCAAGTTTCTGAATAAATACTTAAGGCTTAGGAGGAATCTTACAAAAACTTCTTATGTTGGTGATAAACATATCTAATCAAGTCTTTGGCCACGTCACTAGTATAATCAATCTCCAAGGGTGTCTCCTTCATCTTCTCCAATACTTCTTTGGACAAGAAATAGTCAGCATCCACAAGTAGATACTCTGAAAACTTTGTAGAGCTCAAATGAAACACACCACAAGTAGAATAAAGCCTCCAATGAAGACCACTGAGGTCATCTTTGTAGAATATTGATAATCAATGAATCTATGAAGGGGTTTGTTGATTTCTAGAGAGAGAAAGTTAGAGAGAGAAAGTGAGAGAAACTATGTGAATTTTATTAAATGGAAACTAAGAAATGACAACAACCAACCCCTTTCCATGGTGGAAAGGGGTATTTATAGTTCCAAGCTAACATGGGCTTGGGCCGGTCCATGACAAGCCCATGGACCGGTTCTTACTTAAGTTAATAAGTAACTAATGACTATTTTCTAACTACGAGCTATTACGACATAAATATTATTGTGGAGTGACCGATACTTCTAATATACGTAAAAACGTATTTCTAACAATCTCCCCCTAAGGGAGGTCACTCCACGTTTACAAAGTTCTAAACCTAGCATACTATACTAAGTCTTCGTTCTTTAGCTCGTAGTCTTTTCTTCTTTTCTTTCTTTTGTTGTGAATATGTTGGTTTGATCTTTTTGGCTTTGGCTTGAGAGCATTGTTCTTTGGCCTTTCACGTGCGATCTTTGCCTCTCTTGTGAATTTGCCTTCTCGTGACTCCATGTTCCACACACTTATGTCTTTTTGTTGAATTCTCGAAAGTTTCAGAGTTTGGTACAGCAGAAGACTTTATCTTGTACTTTCTTGAATTTTTTGCTAAACTTTGATGCAGAAAGACATAAGCATGTGGGAAAGACTTCTACAGGTACACCGCAACACCACCGTCTTCACTAGTACTCAGCAACGCCACCGTCTTCAACAGGTACACAGCAACGCCACCGTCTTTAACAGGTACACAGCAACGACACGAATAAAATGGCTTTGAACATTTTATTCTAATTCGGTAGCATTTTACCTCCGGTCGGTGAAGACCGTTGGACGATATTAGATATCGTACCCGTGACGGATAGTTTCACTTAAGTAACTTCCTGACAGGATTTCGCGGGTAAACCCGTTCTCTTTATTCGACCGTCCAAAGCTGACTGCGAACATAAAGAGTGAATCACTTGGATAAATTATCCTTGTGATTAGAAGCCGTCAATTCATGAAACCTGGAACAAGTGAATTTCAATTAAGATTTTCACCATCGTTGCTTTCCAGTTGTCACGAGCTCAATTCATAAAGAATCTTGCACGTTACCTACCAAGTGCTGTTTGATGTTGACACTAGAAGGATTTCCACTCGTCACTGTGGTCAATAAAGAGTCACTCTGAGTGTTCTGGCAAGATCATATGATAATGCGAAGAGGCCTGGAACGAGTTTAAGTTCAATTAAGAATTAAACCACTGTTACCTTCCAGTTTTTCACAAGATTGGTTCTAAAAGAACCACACCTGTAACCTACCATGAGCTTGTTTGATGTTGGCTCAAGCAGGATTTCCATCTTCATTGTAATACTTACGTATTACTCAGATGTTCTGGCAATATTACAGGAATATTGCGTAGGACTCATGAAAATCTCTTACTTTTCACAGTGTGTGAGAAAGCAAGGAATAAATGGAAAGTGTCCTAATGAGACTTTTGATGATCTCTTGGCTCTAGACTCGATTGTGCGTTTTGATTTAGTGAGCGATGGCTGGAGAGGAGTGCCACCTTTTCAATACCAGTCTATTCGGAGTGAATAAACCAATAGATAACGTGTTGATCTCCGTGTGATTAAAACAAATACCTTTTGAGAGATATTTGAGTTAGCTGGGAAGGGTTGTGCATTGCATCACTGGGTCCATGATGTCTTTCTTCAATACCGAGAATCATTAGCAAAAATGACCTCAATAGCATATGTATTGACCCGGTTTCTGCCTAAAAGTTGTAAGGAGGGCTTCTTTCTTTACACCCTTTATCTTTACATTTCTTTTTCATTCTTCAACCCCTTCAATGCTTACCAATACGTCATCACTAGCACCTTGTTGTGATTGTTCCAGTGCTAGCTTAAGTACTTGGTCGGCATTCAGCTACGTTCACATTCTTTCTCCATCTTTCCTAGGACTTCTAATTCTATCTAGGGAATTGTCCTTGGGAAGATTCCATCGGCTCTGATGAATCATTGGACTAAACCTATTCCTACCACCCTTTTGTCACCACATTCGTCGTGAAGTAAGCGTGTTTTGGGAAGGAATTGCCACCATGAAAAATCATTGAAAATCACCTAAGGTACTTGTGATATTAAAATCAAAAGTTTTGTACCTTAGGTGTTTTGTTCATCAAAAACGCTCCCCCTTAACACGTGCTTTACACATATTAAGTTGGATAATCTTTAAGTCTTTTTCATCTTTTAGCCAAGTATCACTTACGTCTCCTTAATCCCATTTTCTCCCCTTATCCAAAATGTTAACCATTAATATTTGGGATATTGAATGGATTAACCGGTCTTTGGGTAAAAATGAAATCGATGTTTGGCCATAGAACAAGTTATTGCTCCCCCTTAAGTTAATAAGGGATAGTTGTAGTGCTTTGGTATGACATATTTTGAAAGATTTAGAATCTCGTGAGAAATTCTTGAAAAATTATCATACTTTAACACTACATCAAGCCATTAAAGCACATTATTCACAAATATACATATTCACAATTGAAAACCAATTTAAAGTGACCTGAAATGTACGACCCATTAGATGGATCGTTGCAGTAGCTTGTGGTGCACTAAATACGGTCTTCCACCCACGAATCTTTCCAAGCTCCTCATCAATCTACGTTCACGGAGCTTTTGATCAATCTTCTTGATCACGTACTTCGCCATCTGCCGGTATCCCGGATGCCAATCCTCCGTCATCTCTGGCAAAGTCCCACCCGAGTTCAGATGCTCCAACTTTCCTCTGACTTGTAGAAGAGTTCCATCACTATACTTGTGAAGCTCCCCCACCCTCATAAACTTCATCAAACCTCGACTGTTCAAGTAGAAAATGCCGTAATTCGGGACAGAAATGCCGGTATAGGGACATCTTTCTACATGTTGAGGTAGCACTTGATTCACAGGACGGGTTAAATTGAGCTTCCTTTGATAGCTTTCAACTCCCAACTGAAGATCTTCAACTCGTGACTTGATGACAACGCTTCGTGTGAACATACGAAGTGCTGTATTCAAAGCAATCAGGTCTTCACGAGGAATATGTGTGAGTTGATCTCGGGTCATCAGAAGCAGCATATCTTCGATATCCTCAAGGCGAATGATGGAAAAATCTCCTTGCTGGATTTTGTATTCCCTGGCATCCTCCCTTTTCAAGCGAATCTCCGTCACATGATAATAGCCGTTCTTGGCTTCAGTTTTCATTCCTAAGATGCTGGAGATGCGGATGTCGGATCTAACATTGCTTCCAGAATTGACCAAGCAGCAACCCCTGTACGCCCTTCGGACTCGTTCGTCCCAATGAGATGCACCTATGACAGCATACATATCATAATTACGATTCATTTTTGGGACCCAGAGTCGATTTACCTTTTCCTCGATAAAGGGTATTGTCCCCCAGTTGGCAGCTTTCAGCAAGGTCAGGGAGGTTGCGTACTTTGATGACCCCTTCAGTAGATACACAAGATCATTGGTGACGAAGAAGTCAAGAGCAATCTGATTATCTTGAGCAGGATCCATTGGAGGTGGAGCTCTTTCTGATTCATGAAGACCTGGCCGTTGAACGGTTTTCAGAGCCTTCAGGATCTCATCGGCATAATACTCGAACTCCATTCGGGTCAACCGGGTTTTGGCGCGAAGCCTCTTATCATTCAGCGCTTTCTTCACCAATGATGGAGTAACCGACGTCTTATACTCATGAGCAAGAAATGCACATAAGTCAATAGGACTGCGGATACGGAGATACAACACATCTTTGTCAGCATCTGTGATCGGATCATATTGTGCTGCTGCCGTGATCCAAGCCTGTGGTGGTGCAGTCTCGTCTATCTGCAACGTGTCTTCCCAATCTCGTGTGCTTGGTTCAGGAACCGTAGATTGTTGTGCTTGTTGTAGAGGAGTTGAAGTGCGAACATCTGTTGGTTCAGTTTCAGGCATTTCGGCAGTGTCGTGAACTGGAGAGTGTTGTGCAGCTTCGGGTTCCGTCACTGATTCTGCAATCACAGGAGGAACAACAACAGAACTAATGGGGTTAGTGGTAATAGGTAAAGATACAGCGATAGAGATACCGGGAACCGATGACGCTGTAGTGGCATTCACATCGTGGCGCCACTTAGTTCGTCTTGATTCCGATGATGTAGATTTGTCCTTCTGCGCTGCATCTTTCTTGGACTTAGTTCCAGTCTTAGCAGTTTTCTTGGAGCTGGTAACCTTGTCTCCCTCTTTCGGCTGTTCACCCCCATCATCATCCTGATTGTCATCCCCGTTACTACCCCTAGCACTCTCCTGATTCTCATCACCACCATCATCTCCATCATCATCATCCTCATCCTCGTCATCATCATCCTCATCATCACCATCATCGTCATTCTTTTCCTCTTCGTCTCCTTCTTCTTCCTCTTCCTCTTCACCAGTACCCTCTTCCTCCTCACTTTCTTCCCTTTCCTCTTCAGGTAGAATGTGATAAGGTACCACACTTCCAAACGTTTTGAATAATCTATCATCCTCCTTGATAGCATCATTCAGGGATTTGTATAAAGCCCGTTGAATCCTAGACTTATCAAACGACCCAAGTTCCACCATACGAGCCTTAAGGATCTTCTTCAATTCAAAATCCGTCAGGTCATAAGCAATCTTGTAGGCGGCTTCTGAAGGATTGGATGATTTGATCATCAAGTTGTCAGCAGCAAGTGTCTTCAACTCATCACGCAGTTTAGGCATTAGGGATTCAACGGATTCTTGCACTCTTTCTTTCACAGAGGCTTCAAGTGCTTCTTTTTGCTCTTTGTATTTATCCCTCATCGCTTGAAGTCTGGTGATACGTGCAGCATGCTTATCAGCCTCAGCCTGCTTAACCCGAGCTAGTTCTTCTGCTTGTGCTTTTCGAGTCAACTCCATATCTGAAGCGAACCTAGCAATCATCTCCTCTTGGGCTTTCCTAGATGCTTCTTCACTTTGAGCTCGTCTTTGCAACTCGTGGCGAAGTTCATCCATTTCGCGTTTGTGAGTATCCACATGTTTGTCAAACATTTCGGCCATCACTAATGCAGCCATTGCAGATGTTGCAGAGCTGCTCTGGGTTGATTGAAGAGGCTCGGTTGTTACTGCGGTGCTAAGGATGGGAATTATAGGTGGTGGAGGAAATGGTGTTGAAGCCGGTCTGGTTGGTAAGGGTTGGATTGGTGGAGGTAGAGTTGCCAAAGGTTGAGTTGACACCATGATCGTAGGAGCAACAAACTCCTTTTCCACACTTGCTGTAATAGGAATTGATGGCTCCTTCGAAGTGGAATAATGTTCAGGTGACCCAAACTCATCAACATCATCTGGTTCCACGTACTCATCCTCAATATCTACCCTTGCACCTGAACCACTACCGCCAGTATCTTTCCTACTCCTTTGAATAGCAATCTTCATCATTTGTTTCTCGGTTTTATCAAGAGTAGGATCAACAATATCTTCTTCATCACGTAAAGCCATCTCATCAGCCTTACCCTTTCCCTTATTACCCTCTGTCTTCTTCTTCTTGGTTTCGGGTTCAGGTAACGCAGCTGGTTGTTTGCGTTTACCTTTACTCTTAACCGTTGTGGACGAGTCTTCTCCAGTCTGAAGGTTTGCTTTCAGCCTCTTGATTTCTATCTGCAGTAGCTTGTAATCAGCAGAACCTTTGATTTTCTCAGACAGAAGGTAATCAGGAATAGGACCCGGAATCACACCAATAGACGGTCCTTCATGCCTCAGATCCACAGTATCATCAGCTTCTTCAGTGTGATAGCGACTTCCTGCACGCCTATCAATAGTAGTATCATTTTTCATAAAGTAATTAATGATAAGCTTGATGAACCTTGGATAAGGAAAGAAATTTGTCTTCAGCTTATTGTTCTGGAAGAGTTGAAAAGTGAATTCTTCCCATATCAACAAAGCATAATCTGAATTTGCTGCTTTGTACATGCCATAGAAGAGGTTTATTATCGGACTGCGCAAAGCATCATGGCCACTCGTTTTTGGTGTAAGACATTTACTGAGAATACCCATCAATGCTCTCCAAGGTTGTCCTACCTTAGCAGTGGTAAACTCAGACGCAACTCGTATTTCCGGACATCCAAGTGCGTCAAATAACTCCACGAGTTCATCTTTAGTAGGATCCCTCGAGAATGACATGCCTTTGGGTGTATCCCGTATACCAAGAATCTTACGGAAGTCTGAAACTGTGAGTGTCTGCTGCTTGTTGTCGATGGTGAAGGTTATCTTGTTTGAAGTGATTTCCTTGGTAGCCCAAAATTCATACATATACTCATAAGGCACCGAGGCTGTACTCCTAAGGGCGTTCTTGAAATGAGAGTTATCGAGAATGGCTATGGCGACCTTAAAACCATGGTGAGTGGATTTAGAGACTTGCTTCAGCCGGTAGTTGTTGGGTATAAACTTAAGGGTTCGTGCTTTAGCAATATCGGCTTCTCTAGATTCTTGGATTGCTTGTACTGTTGGATTAGTCATTGTATCTGCTTAAGATAAGACATGAAAGGTTGATGCACAAAAACATATAGATAGATATCATTCTTACTTCTAAGCATAACACATTTCAACAAGTACATATAGCATGCAAACAAATAATAATCAAACAACTCTTCATCCGGAACTTTTCCTCATTCAGAACTTCTTCATCCGGAAGTTCTTCATTCGGAACTTCTTCATCCGGAAGTTCTTCATCCGGAACTTCCTTCATCCGGAAGTTCTTCATCCGGAACTTCCTTCATCCGGAAGTTCTTCGTTCGGAACATCCTTCATTCGGAAGTTCTTCGTTCGGAACATCCTTCATCCGGAAGTTCTTCATTCGGAACTTCCTTCATCCGGAAGTTCTTCATTCGGAACTTCCTTCATCCGGAAGTTCTTCATTCGGAACTTCCTTCATCCGGAAGTTCTTCATTCGGAACTTCCTTCATGCGGAAGTTCTTCATTCGGAACTTCCTCATTCGGAAGTTCTTCATTCGGAACTTCCTTCATCCGGAAGTTCTTCATTCGGAACTTCCTTCATCCGGAAGTTCTTCATTCGGAACTTCCTTCATCCGGAAGTTCTTCATTCGGAACTTCCTTCATGCGGAAGTTCTTCATTCGGAACTTCCTCATTCGGAAGTTTTTCAGAAGAAATCCTTCATTCGGAAGTTTTTAAACCATGTTCATCTGGAACTTTTTCAACCGTAGCTATGATGATTATTCTAGCTCGTTTCTGAGTTTCTAAGGCAAACTAAGGCAATTTAAACATCATTTAACCTATTCCGAGCAAAACCCACCATAAATCCCTAATCAATTTAGCCTAATTGGGGCGAACGAACCCTAACTAGATGTAAGTTGATTATTTGATTTAATCAATTGGATTTACATGATTTATACGAATTAGAAATTGAGTAGTTGATGTTATTTACCTTATAAAGTCGAAAGAACAGGATCTAGATGGATGAAACGAGTGTTTTGATTTCTTGTGTGTGTGTAACAATGGCGGCAACGTGGAAGATAAACAGTGAAAGGAATAGTGAGGGGCGGGGTGGTTTTGTTTTTGACTTAGGTCAAAAATTTTGACTAGTTTCATTATATATCACCTTTAGTCCCTACATTTTCTCTTTCCTTTCCTTTTTTTTGTCTATTACTTTTTCATTTCACTTAACCCTTGTTTAACTTACACACAATTTAGCAAACGCAATCTATTAGCATATCTCCAAAATCTAAAAGCCATGCCTATCACTTAGAACGAACACAAGTCGTATTCTAAAGCAAAAACCACTCAATTACCATGTAGCCCTTAATTTTCACATTCACTTTTGAAAATCAATTTTAATGACGAAGATGATTTTAATATTTTCTCCCCCTTAAACGATGACCCGTTTTCTATTTAAAGAGCCGTAGTCATTGTTTAAAGAGTCAAATATTGATGAAAGCATTTCCAATTGATATCTTGAAAAATTTTGATTTGTGGTGTCAATAAGATTTCTCTTATATTAACAAATTAATGCACTGAGACGTACACAAATTCGTGATAGACCAAGTTGTAAAGTAAACTTGATCCCTTTGCATGATTTGGCTTGTAAATCACGCCCGAGAAAATTAATTCCCGTTGTGAGCCAACGTTTTCCAAGGAAATACGTGACTGTAATATGAAAACCGGGTTGCAGTCAGAAATAACTACAAGCCATAATGGGCATGTTTTAAAAATGTACAACTTTTATACGGACTCTATTTATGGCACCGTGTCAATATTGATCGACATTTCTAAGGCCGTAAATATTACCGTACTAAAAGACATGCCCGTTTTAAAATGAAAATATTTTTGGTTTTTCTTGATTTTATAATTTTTATGGTTTTTCTAGGTTTTATATTTTTTATGGTTTTTGTTGGTTTTATATTTTTTATGGTTTTTCTTGGTTTTATATTTTTGTATTTTCTTTTTGTGGTTTATATATTTACTATAATATACATGATCACGAACAAAGGATACTCTGAATAGTTTACCACGACTATTCAGCTGATTCTTCTGCCAACTCTTTGAGAGTCGCTGGAGTGAATGATTTCATGCCAAGCTTGTCGATAAAAAACTCGATTCGTCCTCGATCTAAGGCTTTGGTGAACATATCCGCCAGCTGGTACTCAGTAGTGACAAAATACAGCTCGATCACTCCGTTCTCCACCTGCTCCTTGATGAAATGGTAGCGAATGTCTATGTGCTTGTCCCGGGAGTGTTGAACATAGTTGCAGCAAAGGGCAATGGCGCTCTTGTTGTCACAATACATCGGGATTTTGTTAAATCCAAGACCGTAGTCAGTTAATTGTGATCTCATCCAAAGGACTTGAGCACAACAACCGGACATGGCGATGTATTCAGCCTCCGTGCTAGAAATTGCAGCGCTTTTCTGCCTTTTTGAAGACCAACTGATCAATCTATCTCCTAGGAGTTGCACAGATCCAGAAGTGCTACGCCTCGTGTCTTGACATCCAGCATGATCGGCATCTGCGTATGATATTAAAGCAATAGAGGAATCTTTCGGATACCATAGACCACGATGAAGTGTTCCTTTTAGATACCGAAAGATCCTTTTAACTACATGTAGGTGCTTTTCGGTAGGCCGAGCCTGATACCGGGCACACATGCATACAGCAAATTGCAAATCAGGCCTGCTAGCAGTCAGATATAGAAGGGTGCCGATCATTCCACGGTAAAGTTTTGGATCGACAATAGTCCCATTCCTATCTTCATCTAACTTGGATTTCTCCACCATTGGAGTGTCTACGGGGTCACAATTTTCAAAGTTATATTTCTTAAGAGATTCTAGAGCATATTTGGATTGATTAATAAAGATGCCTCTAGGATTCTGAGAAATCTGTAATCCTAAGAAAAATGAAATTTTTCCCATCATCGACATCTGAAAGCGTGTGGACATTATCTTCTCAAATCGGTTTGACAATTCTATGTTAGTGGCAGCAAATATTATATCATCAACATAAATTTGTACCAGAATCATGTCGTTGCCTTCTTTGAGAGTGAATAGCGTGGGGTCCACTTTGCCTTTGGAGAAGCCTTCCGACATGAGATATGTTGACCGGAGATCATACCACGCGCGTGGAGCTTGTTTCAACCCATAGAGAGCCTTCTTAAGCTTGTACACATGATTAGGAGACTCCGTACTGACGAACCCATCCGGTTGACTAACATAAACTTCTTCCCTTAGTTCACCATTCAAAAATGCCGTCTTCACATCCATTTGATAGACGATCATGTTCATATGAGCAGCAAACGCAAGGAATAGTCTAATCGCCTCCAATCTAGCCACAGGAGCAAAAGATTCCTCAAAGTCTATACCCAAGGCTTGTTTATATCCTCTAGCGACCAATCTTGCTTTATTCTTCAATACCGCACCCATCTCATCAAGTTTAACCTTATAAACCCATAAAAAAGTAAGGATGTTAACCTTGTCAGGGCGAGGAACCAATTCCCATACTTCAAGTCGTTGGAATTCGTTTAGTTCCTCCTGCATAGCTTCAATCCAAGATGATTGGGTCATAGCCTGCTGCCAATTTTTGGGTTCAACTTCAGAGTGAAATGCATCAAAGTAACAATATAGTGCACTCTCTTGTAATTGATGGCGTGTAGAGACTGGTCGATCTAGATCTCCAATAACATTCCTAATTGGGTGATCTTTTGTCCATTTAGTACTATGGTTTTCAATCCTAGGTGGTCTGGAGTGAACAATAGAAGGAGCTTCTTCTGAGGTAGACGCGGCTGAAGGGTTTTCAAGGATCGCTACACCAAAGAAAGGAAGCTCTTGCAAGTGAGCATATTCCAAGTCGTGATCAGTAGAATCCTCTTCCACATCATTAGGCACAAGTAGGGGTGATGATTCAGGTGTAGTTTGAGAATCACTTGGTGAAGGTGCATCCGGTTCAATGTGAATTGTAGATGCATTAGATAAAGGTTCATTAGCTTGAGCAACCACTTCAGGTATTGGAGCAATTACTACAGGTGCTGGAACTTCATCAGTCGGGGGATCGAAGAATTCATCAAACAACGGTTGAAACAGTTTATCCCACTCGGGCCTTGATGGTGGTAAAAATGATGTAGAAGTAGGATTGTTGGGAACTAATCCGGAACTTATAGCACCGGTTCCCATCTCATGAAGCGCGGGTTCAAAGCTGTGTTGCTCATAAGCCATCGCTGTCAGCTCGTCGAAATCTGCGTCCATAGTTTCTACAATCTTGCCAAGACGACGGTTATAGATTCGGTATGCTCTTTTGGACGGTGAGTAACCAATGAAAATACCTATATCGGCTTTCGGTTGAAGCTTACCCAAGTTCTCACTATTGATGTTTGGATAACAAAGAGCACCAAACACATGGAAAAATGAAACATCGGGTTTACGGTCATGTAAAAGCTCATAAGGTGTTTTTCCATGGCGTTTCCGAAGGATAGAACGGTTTTGGGTGAAACATGCAGTAGAAATAGCCTCTGCCCACAAGAACAATGGAGCGTTCGCATAAATAAGCATGGTCCTAGCAGCTTCCATAAGTGTACGATTCCGTCTTTCAACGACACCGTTTTGTTGTGGAGTGCGTGCAGCGGATGTTTCATGTGATATACCAACTCCTTCATAATAATCACGAAGAGTCTGGTTGACGAACTCTGTACCATTGTCTGTACGAATACGGCGGACAGTGGTATTCAAACGTACCTGAATGAATTTCAGAAAAGTGATGATAGCCTTCGGTGCTTCATCCTTTGTACGTAGAAATCTAACCCATGTAAACCTGGAGAAATCATCCACAATTACCAGAATGAATTTCTTACCGCTCACACTTTCAGTTCTCATCGGCCCACAAAGATCCATATGCAAAAGATGAAGTTTTTCTTGATTGGTGTCTTCAGCTTTGGGCTTGTAAGATTTCTTGGTACTTTTCCCCCTTGAACACGCGGAACATAAATGATCCTTGTGAAATTTAAGCTTTGGAAGACCACGAACTAATTCGTTTTTAGCCAGATGATTAATAGCATCAAAGTTAAGATGGGATAATCTGCGATGCCATAACCATGACTTGGTCTTAGATGCTTTAGAGAGAAGACATACTGGAGAGGCGGCCATCATGTCTTGTAAGGAAAAGGTATATAGATTTGCACCACGAGATCCTTTCAACAAATCTTTTCCTTCCAAGTTGCGGATGAAACAAGTGTGTTGTCGAAAAGCAACCTCAAGATTGGAATCACAAAACTGTCCGACTGAGAATAAGTTATGACCAAGACCTTCTACATAGTATACCCTTGAAATCGTCACGTTTCCAATCTGATATTCACCATACCCCATTATCTTTGCTATATGATCATTCCCGAATTTAACCGTACCAAGAAACTTGCTGACGAAATTTCGGAGCATCGAGCGATTTCCGGTCATATGTTTTGAACAACCGGAGTCCAAATACCACAGGATGATTTGGACCACCTGAAAATATCACCACACAAAGACAATGTAGAGGTATCGGAATCTGAGTGTTCCTTGTTATTAGCAGGTACAGATTTAATAATCTTAGATTTGCTAACTCTAGGTTTCTTAGATTTCCTAGCCTTCTTCTTCTTAATTGGTGGTGTAGATTCTAGTTGGCTTAAATCCTGAGGTATTTCTTCACTGATAGGCACTATAGTGGGGGCTGACCTAATTAAAGGGCGCTGTTTCCATACTTGAGTGCGAGTGTTCCTAACTAAAGGACGCTCAGACCTAACCTCAATGGATGCATTCCTAGTTAAAGGGCACATTTTTCCATCTAATGTAAAGGTCCTACCAGTGGGACGCCATTGCCAGCCAACTTGGGAACGAGTTCTACCCGTTGGCTTCCATTCAAGACCATTCTTAATAGCATTCATTTCATTAACGTGATCAATCAGACACAAATCATGACGCTGGGAAAACATACATTCATTACAATTCCAACAATTTAAATCAGAATTCACGAATGGTTTAGGCTGCTGCACAGGCGCAGAGCTTTTAGTCTTAACATGATTCTTTTTATTTAAAACTGAACTAGCATTCCTATTGTGGACTTCTACTTTCTTCTTTGTGGCACTACTAGTGGAGGGCTTGATCTTAGCTTTCTTGAGTGGCGATCCTTTAGCCTTAGTAGTCTCTTTTAATCCTGTAGAAGGCAAAGTGGGAACATTAGCAACAGATTTTAAAGGTGTCTTACTTGATTGTGCCAATGATGGTTTCGCTCCTGGAGTCTTATTAAATGGAGTGATAGCAATGGGCCTATTATTAAGTAGTGCAGAACCTGGTGTACCTATGTATTGCAAATAAGCCAAGCAATATTGAACTCGCTTAATATATTCATGAGCCGAATAATAGTCGCTACTTGAGGGATCTAAGGCATAAAGATCGTCTAAAATATCCCTAAGAAGATCGACATGCTTAATGGCATTCCTCATATAATCATCATAGGTAACCTGGTTTCTCTTATGAAGCGGATTCTTATAAAGCACTACTGACTTGGTTGTTGGAGCACTAGTGGACGGTGCAGAGTCGGTAGCTAAGTTATCAACAACTTCTTGTCGGGTGAGAAGAAGTGTCTCTTTTAACTCAGCCAAAACCATATTTTTGTCTATGAGCAGGATGTTCAAGTCAGAGATTTCCTCGCACTTTTGGTTCAGTTGTTCAACATAATATTGTTGCTGTGCCGCATTAAAAGCGAGGCGTTCTTCTAGTGAACCATAAAGAGCGGATAGTCCCTGTCTTGTTCGATCCATCTCCCCTAGAACAGATGATAGTCTAATTTCTAAGACTTGGTTTTTAGACTCTGCGGCCTCTAGTTCCAATTTTAATGTTTCTTTTGATGATACCTCTCTCTTCAATCTCATGATTTCTTCCTCTAATGTCTCAACAATTGCAATCATCTTGTCACTAGTCTCAACACCGTTTTCACAAACATTTGATATCAAAAGATTCTCATTTTGAGTTTGTTGTTTTAATTCTAAAGATATACAATGTTGTTCTAGTTGATTAAAGCGTTTTGAAAGTAAATTGTAGGAATCTTGTAGCTTTAAAAACTCAGCGTTAGATTCGTGACAAGAATGATTATCTACCTCATTTACAGTTTCAGCAACATTTACAGAAAGATCACAAACATCATCACAAATATGCACAACATCACAATTCATCATAGCGGGTGTAAGCTCATTCGAATAATTAACATTTACAGTAGTAAGCACATCACACGAGATTACTTCGGACAAGAATCGGTCATATTCGGTTAAAATCTTTTCTTTTTCAATTAGTTGCAGTTCGTAAGCGGTGTCCATTTCATAAAACACTTTTTGAACTTCACCAATTTCAAACTGAAGATTTTCCTTAAGAGATGCAAAACTTCCTTTTAGACTTTCGACAAACGGATTGATCTCAGTTTTAAACACCTCGTTCATGTGTTCGAAAGCCCATTCTCCGGCGTTTAAGCCATTTGAAGTCGTACATTCCAAAATGACCTTGTCAAAGTTAGTAAAATATCGGTTAATCTCTTGCAAGTTTAACCATACAGTGCTAACAGGTGGAAGATTCTTTGGAATTTCCTTAGGATCTTCCATGTTGACAAGTGTAGGAAATGTACTAGGGCTTTCTTCCTCTATCATGTAGGTTGGTGCTGTAATGAGATCCTTATCCATATGGAAGCGAACTCTAAAATCAGTTTTTGCAAGCTCCTTATTCATTTTAAAATAATCACAATCGGGATATTTTGCTGAATTGTATGACCGATCCTCATCAACTAGATCCTTATTTGTTCGATCATCGGGAAAAACAATCGGGTCTAAGGCCAATCCTAATTGAGTTGCATTATACAATCTTGGACTATGTCTAAAAGCTTGTTTTGCATACCTTGGGTTAGGGGGAAGGCCTTTTTGACGTGATAAGTTAAACTCTCTAAACGAAGCATCAAATAAGTGCACTAGTTGAGAAGCAGCGTATTGTCTTAAAAGCAAGTAGTCTAGACTTCTAATCTTATTAGCAGCATTAATCTCCATTTCAGTCTTCTTAGACTCGAGTAATTCAAAATCTGTTTGAAGTTTTTGAAAATTAGTGACCACTAACTCCTTTTCTTTAAGTTCATTAGACAGATTTGCTCTTAAGTTTTCAATTTCTTGCAAGTGACCCATTTGTTTGTTTCTAAAATGATCATATTCGAGATTTGTGAGAACACTAGACGAAGGCACTAATTCCAAAGTTTGAACTTTCTCATTGCTTAAGGAAAGCTCATCAGACAAATTCTTATTCTTAGCTAAGGTTTCTAAGAGTGCAGCATTCATTTGGCTAAGTAATGTAGCAGGAACCATGACCAAATCTTGTTGAGCAGGAGTAGGCGTATGCGAAATGGGTCCCGGTTGTGATTCACTCAAAGTCTGGGGACTCACATTGATATTGCTATCATTGTTTGTCTCCTCATTTGAAAGACTCACCACCGAAGATTCATTCGAGCCAGCACTCTCTTGCACAACTTGATGTGGTTGAATACTAGCATCAGTGGTATTATTGGTGGTATTAATAAGTACCTCAGATCTCTTTTCTGGCCCTAAGCTGGAGATAGTTGCCATGAGAGCAGCCTTTGCAGATTGAAAGTCATCACAGTCTGAGTCATACGCATCAAGATCATCTGCTTGGTATGCTGCATTCTGTGTGGAGACAGTGTCTTGTTCAGCAATCCCGGGATCAGCAAGAAATGCAAGCTACTCTTCATCAAGTTCCCTTCCTTGTGCTTGAGCATTCACCAGATAGATCTTTTCTGCAAACCACTGTCCATCCCTTCTCCTTTTGGGTTTCTTACAATCCTTGGACATATGACCCTCTTCCTTGTAATTGTAGCATGTAATCATTCGCAATTTGCCCGTGGAATTAGCCCGTGGAGCAGGATTGACCATTGGAGCCTGATTGACCGTGCGAGCATTGGTAGTTGATGTGGTAGGTCTCCCCTGATATGGTTGAATGGGCTGAACCATTACCCTGCCATTCTCAATTGTAGCTTGTTGGCGAGAATTGGATGAATTCCTCAACTGATTGTTGGTAGGAGCTGATCCTCTGTATCCTCGTTTGCTTAAAGTTCTTGTGAGATACGCAGACATAGTAGTTAGCACTTCAACTGGGTCAGCTCCTTGTTGGAAAACAGGAACGGGGACTTCCTCATCATCACAATACAGTGCTTGATCTGAATGAGCTGCATAATCAGTAGAAGGAATACTCATTTGATCAGGGTAGCTTGTTGGATATGCTGCATTCTCTTGATAAGAAGAATATGATGGCTGAGCATAAGGTGCAACATTTGCTGGATGAAGTTGTGAAGCATACTGTGATGAAGGTGCATTGAACCGATATTGTTGCTGATGTGAGGTGGGTGGTTGTGGTAGAATCGAGTATTGGGGAAAGGCTGGAGTCATGTAAGGTGATTGATGATAGGCTTGATGTCCCAAGATATAAGGTGTGTTGTTGTGTGACAAACTTGGTTGATTCGCCATCAAAGCTAAGGAATCTGGGTACATACCACGAGGAGAACGGTGCATAATCACATGCTTCTCATGCTGCTGAAGGAAGGCATATATTTGATCCAAATTGCACTTATGCAGATCCCTGGTTAACTTGACATCGGTAATGTACTCACCCCATTCAGCTTGAGGTAGAGTATTCAAGAATTTGGTGTTAACCTGGAATGGTGCAATCACAAGATTGTATACATTCAGATCATTCATGAGTGTGGTGAATCTGAAGTAATAATCGTGAAGCGTTTCCCCTGGGTTGTAGGTGAATCTATCAAACAGGTCATACAACTGACATTCCCTTTCCTGTTTGGTGAGAGACGTACCTTGTAGCAACACCTTAAGACGTTCCCATAAATCCTTTGCCACTGTATACTGACTTACCATCCTATAAATATCATGGGGAAGAGCTTGGAGAATTGTTTGAAGAGCTTTTTCATCTGCATCTGCAACAAGTTGTTGAGCTGGAGTGAGTTCTTCAAATTCTCGTGGTCGAGTCACGTTGTCAACCACAATGGTACCATAGTCGAGTGGACCATTCAAAATCGATTTGACCATAAGCCTTCCGTATGTCGGTTTGCCCTTTAGATATTGCATCATGCGACCTTGCCATGCCTCAAACACCTCTTTAATAAGCATCGGTGGACGGCTATCAGTTCCCGTTATGATTGATATATCCGTAAGAGATGTCATCTGAGGCATTACTGAATTTGGATTCATTTTGTTTTCTTCAAAGAAACAGAGATTATCGGTTGATCGAGCAGTGAAGTAAAGCTTGTGAATTGTGTTGTGTTTTTGTTGTAAGAAACCAAGATTAAATCCTCTAAAAAATCGTCGAAAAAACAAGCAAAATAACCCTTGATTCGGAACTTTTGTTGATTCGGAAGTTTGATTCGGAAGATTTGGCTTGGAATTACCTTGATTAGGAACTTTTGGCTTGATCCGGAACTTCTTGGTTCGGAATTTCTTGGTTCGGAACTTTTGGGCTTGATCCGGAACTTCTTGGTTCGGAAGTTCTTGATCCGGAACTTCTTGGCTTGATCCGGAACTTCTTGGTTCGGAAGTTCTTGGTTCGGAACTTTCTTGATCCGGAACTTCTTGACCCGGAACTTCTTGATTCGGAAGTTTCCTTGGTTCGGAACTTTCTTGATCCGGAACTTCTTGACCCGGAACTTCTTGATTCGGAAGTTTCCTTGGTTCGGAACTTGTTGATCCGGAACTTCTTGATCCGGAACTTCTTGATCCGGAACTTCTTGATCCGGAACTTTTGCTGGGTTAATCAGAAACTTCTTACGATGAACAGTCGACCTTAAAACAAGAGATTAAACCCAGATTTTGACCAAATAACCCAAAAAGTTTTGTGCTTTCGACTAAAATAAGTAACAACTAATACTTATCCACTAATCCCAATCACAAAAACACCAAAAACACCAAGAATCAAGATGATTTTTCTTAAAGAACACTAATACAATCAAAAACTAAAAAAAAAACCACACAAATCACTACCTTAAATCACCCCATAGCTCTGATACCAAATGTAGAATATTGATAATCAATGAATCTATGAAGGGGTTTGTTGATTTCTAGAGAGAGAAAGTTAGAGAGAGAAAGTGAGAGAAACTATGTGAATTTTATTAAATGGAAACTAAGAAATGACAACAACCAACCCCTTTCCATGGTGGAAAGGGGTATTTATAGTTCCAAGCTAACATGGGCTTGGGCCGGTCCATGACAAGCCCATGGACCGGTTCTTACTTAAGTTAATAAGTAACTAATGACTATTTTCTAACTACGAGCTATTACAACATAAATATTATTGTGGAGTGACCGATACTTCTAATATACGTAAAAACGTATTTCTAACAATCTTCAAGATCCTTCCATACAGCAGGATCTGCTTCCCTTGGACCACACAAAGTCAAAAATGTGTGACATAGTCTTATTCCATTTGCGGAAGTAGGTGCTTCAGCCGTATACTTGGCCTCTATCAATCTCCATAGATGCACCAAGTCTTCTCTGTCTATGCTTGCAAAGATAGAAATAATTGAAGTGAAAGTGTGTACCTCTTTCCCAAATCTGCCAATCTTCCAAAATCCACACTCATCTTCATCAAAACTTATTATTGGATTTCTGGCATCTAGAGATACTACATTAACCAAATCTGAAGCTTCCAATGGAGAAAGCTTGAGATGCTTCCTTATGACAGTTTCATTTGGATAATACACATCCATATCTTTGGGAAATTGGAGAGGATCTCCTTTCTTCACTGGTCTTTGAGCAGTCCTCATCTCCTTTTGAATCTGCATTTCCTCAGCAAGCTCTTGTTTCCTTTCTTCTGAAAGAAACTGTAAGACATTATTTTCTTGCACATGCCTCCAAATAGGATGTGCCCTGTACTCTAGCTCCTCAAAAGATAAAGCCAACAACTTCTTGTATGTCCATCCAGGTTGATGGCATCTAAGCAACTTGTAATACAATTGCCTTCTATCCCTTTTAAGCCAAGTCTTGACCTCTTGTGCATTATACCTCAAAATCACCTTTATATCATCTTGTACCCTGAGAAGAATTTCCAACCCCCAAATTTGATCTGACAAACTCATCCCTGGGTTGTCCATTACCTTATCTTCCCAAGCATGGTACATTCTGGTGATTTCTGGAAGGTCAAAATCAACCTGCTTCTTCAAATCACTCAACCTTTCTTTTGCCAACTCATCCCCATATTCAAGTCTTTCTAGATCTTCAATGATTTGAACACTTGAATCTGAGCTAGCTCCTTCTCTTTCATCATCACTCTCTTCCTCACTCTCAGAAGTGGCAACAAATGGTGATGTCCCACTTCTCTTCAAATCTTGCTCCAAAAGTTGTGCAGCCAACTGTTCATCAAATGCAATTTGTGCTGCATCTTTCTTTGGAACATCTTCTTCAACCATAATTCCTTTACCTTTGTCTTTTGGATCAATGATAGGTAAAGTAGATGAAGATACCTGTGTAGACACATCTTTGATGATTGTTGATGACTGGAATACATCAACACCACCTGCAACTTTGTCAGCGTTCAAGTTACCTTTATCAGCGCCCCGATTACCTTTGTCAGCGCTGGATGTGTCAGCGTTCAAACCTGTATCAGCGCCCATTGTTGCTGTGAAAGATCCTTCCAAGTTTAATGGAGATACCTTGGATGTATCAATGACAGGGTGCTTCTTCAGGCTTGTAAGAGCTTCAGCAATATCTAAGGATCCACCATCATGTGAACTCCTTTCACTTGCAGTACGTATAAGCTCATCCACTTCATCCTCCCCTTTGGAAGATTCCTCCATTCTACTCCTGCTACTAGGATTCTCCAAAACAGTTACCCGCTCCCTCAATGCTTGGAGTTCACGGCCCTGATTATTGACAACTTGTACAAGGCTGACATTTTGCTTTTGCAAGCTAATGACAGCAGCCGTCAATTCATTCAATGTCATAGGTTCCAATCTGCCCTCAGCTAGAATGGGGATTTGACCTCCCAAAATAGAATCATAGGGCATGGATGAGGTCTTATCAATGTTGGACCTGTCTTGGCCAGCTTCTAAGCCTGTACCAATAGGTCCAGCCTCACCCATGTCACCAGCCATACTTGTGGAGGTGGTTCTCTCTGCAACAAGGCTAGGACCACTAGAGGAGAACACTCCAGTAGTCCTTTGGCGTTTATTCAACCTAGATTGTAATGGGGTGGAAGATGAGGTAGATTGTGTGGGTGTTGGTTGGTTAAGGGGTGTTTGGGATTGTTTAGGGATGTCATCAGCGTTGGGATTGGCTGTGTCAGCGCCAACATTTTGAGTGTCAGCGTCGACATTGGCTGGGTCAACGTCCATGTTTTCAGGTGAAGGTAATGGTTCAAGGATAGGCTCAAGTTGAGGTGCAGGGTCTGGTTGTGGTTGGGCAGCCTGAATTACTTCAAGCATGGCTTGGGTGAGAGGTATAGGTCTGTTTGTTGAGATCATTTTGTCAAAAATGGTTTTCTTTTGCTTAGGGATCTCATAAAAATGGTCATGATCCCTAAGACAATATTCTTGTAAATCAAACACCATTTGCAAAAATCTTGGGTAAGCCAAAGTCATTTTACTTCCCTTATTTTTACACATCCCTTCAAAAATCATTTTTGAAAAATTATACCTAAGCCCACGTGACATACAAACCAAAGCACTTGCAATGGACCTGTTTATTTCATTAAAAGCAGTACATTTTGGACTTAAGCATTGAAGAAGGACATGTATCAAATATTTCCAATCCGAGGGAAATTCCTGCTTATGATATTTATTTAAAGTTTTATCAGCAGGAATAGGATAACCCAATTCCCTAAGACATTGTTCTATTGTTGCAATGGCAAGGGTAGTCACACCATCAGCGTCATTAAGACGCAAAGCTTGGCGAACCAAGGCTTCAGTGACCACCCATGTTCTTCCATGAACAGTAGATGTTAATGTAGTCACTCCATTAGCTGTTGTGGAACTTACATTATTCCAAAACTGTCTAATGTGTGCGACAGGGACTAGTGGTTCATGAGAAAGTGCATACCTTATGGAGGATGCATTTAAAAATGCCACCATTTGTGAATACTGAGGGAACAAATCATTATCAGCGTCCAAGTAAGCTACCATATTATGTTGGCTCTTGAACTCCAATGTCAGATTGTTTGAGTTGAACTTTGGTGCCATGTTGAAAGCTGTTTAGGTTATGTGATATGGGAAAAATCTAGTAGAAAAATGTTAGACAAGAAAATATGAATACCCAGAATGAAAAGTTAGCCAAATTTATAGGAGAGATGCATGATTATGATTGGTCAAAAATGAGGCAGTTATATTCAAAGAGTAATGATGAAAATATTGAATCAAATATAACTTATCTCATGCATTAATTAAAAGTAACAGCTCCCCAAAAATTACGGCCAAAGATTAGTCAAAAATAACAACTGGGTAGGGCCCACTAGGTGTCAACGGTCAAAAATAGGCCATCAACGCCCAACGGCTATATTTTCTTGTCAGCGTTTGCCTAAAGCCTTGTCAGCGTCACGATTGGTCGTAACAGCATTTGGAGAAAAACTTGTCAGCGTCTAAAAAAAATAAAAATATTTAAAAAGAAAAAGACCTTAACAAAGTAATTTATCCTAAGGGAAATATCTTGCAAGTTGATAATAATTACTGGGCGGCAAGCACTGTCCACTTATGCACACTTGCTTAAGCAAGATAGACACAAATGTCCTCAAGTGTCCCTTGCTAACCAAAATACTTACCAACAAAGTTATTTCATAAAATCCTTTGTAACTCCCAGGTAAACCCATAACAAAAATATTCCCAAGTCTCCCAACAGACCACAACCAATTCTAGGCCAAAAATGTCTTGGCAGCATGCATAGTTTGTCAACTTTGCATGCTACAGTGCCTCATGGTTTAGTAAAACTAACCCATACTCACCTGTGGACACAATCTAGAATTGTGATAAGAGTATTATAAGAATACCCAAGGGTCCTAAAGGTTCCTTAAACCTCCCCTTAAACTATGATACATGAGTTTCTCAAAATATATATGAACATTAAAAATTTATGTCAAGATAGGAATATAAATATTCCAACCATCATCCATAAACAAAAACATGTCCAAATAGCTCTTCAAAGATCCATAAGCAACTCTGTATCCAATGGCATAAAGCTAACACCACCTACACATTTAGATTGAAAACCACAAAACTAACATTGTTGCTGACAGCGCCCCGACAACTCTTATCAGCGTTGAAGGAACGCTTGTCAGCGTTAGACAATAATATCTCTAACAACGGCAAAATAACACTTGTCAGCGTTACATTTACCTTTGTCAGTGTTAGAAAAATAAAGTGGAAAAATCTAAATCATCACAAAGACCAATAACAATGCATTATCCTGTACATACTTTTACAAAAAGGTTCCAAAACACATATTAAGTGAGATTAACCATTCCAATATTTGTTACCAAATATTGAAATCTTCCAGTATCAAAAGGTTTAGTTAATAAATCAGCCACATTATCTTCTGTGTCTACCCTATCTGGTTGTATTAAACCTTTCTCAAAGCAATCTCTTATAAAATGATGCCTAATTTCTATGTGTTTGGTTTTAGAATGATGTACAGGATTTTTAATAATGCATAAAGTACTGTTATTGTCTACAAAAATCTTGGTATGCATGAAATTATACCCATAATCCAACAGCTGGTTCTGAATCCATAAGACTTGTCCACAACAAGCAGCTGCAGCCACATATTCTACTTCAGTTGTAGAGTTTGCCACCACTGTTTGTTTCTTGCATTGCCAAGATATCAGTCTACTCCCAAGAAATTGACATCCACCAGTTGTGGATTTTCTATCAAACTTGTCACCACCATAGTCACTGTCCGAATATGCAATAAGCTCCAATGGAGAATCTTTTGGGTACCATAAGCCAAGATCTGGATAACATCTTAGGTACCTAAAGATTCTTTTCACAGCAAAAAGGTGACATTCTTTGGGATTCACCTGATGGTGTGCACAAGCACACACAGCAAACATGATGTCAGGTCTTGAGGCTGTAAGATACATCAATGAGCCAATCATTGATCTATAGTGCCTAACATCCACATCTTTTCCAGCTCCAATTTTTCCCCAAGGGTGTTCCCTATCCATAGGAGTGGAAGCACTCTTTTCATGTGGAGAAAAACCAAATTTCTTCAAGATTTCAGCTACATATTTGTCTTGAGAGATGAAGATACCATCTTCTTTCTGCTGAACTTGTAATCCTAGAAAGAAGTTCATCTCACCCATTACACTCATCTTGAATTTATCTGTCATAAGCTTGGAAAAGTCTTCACTCATCTTTGGATTTGTGGATCCAAAAATGATATCATCAACATAGACCTGAACAAGTAAGACGTCCTTACCTTTCTTCTTTGTAAACAATGTCTGATCTATGGTGCCCCTTTTAAAACCATTTTCCACCAAGTAGGTGGACAAAGTACCATACCATGCTCTTGGGGCCTGATGAAGTCCATACATAGCTTTCTTCACTCTATAAACCTTGT
This sequence comes from Glebionis coronaria, assembly GCA_025667525.1. Classification (NCBI taxonomy): domain Eukaryota; kingdom Viridiplantae; phylum Streptophyta; class Magnoliopsida; order Asterales; family Asteraceae; genus Glebionis; species Glebionis coronaria. Next base: position 254,143,933 of record CM046878.1, read on the forward strand.
CTGGATTCTCAGGATCTTCAAAACCAGGAGGTTGCATGACATATACCTCCTCAACAATTGTTCTATAGAGGAAAGCACTCTTCACATCCATTTGATAAACAGTGAAGTTCATACAAGAGGCATAAGCTAGGAAAATTCTTATAGCTTCAATTCTTGCAACAGGATCAAAGACCTCTTCATAATCTATCCCTTCCTCTTGTGTATATCCCTGAGCTACCAAACGTGCCTTGTTTCTGACCACAATACCCCTTTCATCTTTCTTGTTCCTTAGAACCCATCTTGTCCCAATTGGTCTCACATATCTAGGACAATCAACCAGCTCCCAAACATCCTGTATAGCAAATTGGTGAAGCTCATCCTGCATTGCTTCCACCCAACTAGGTTCTTTGAGAGCATCAAAAATCTTCTTGGGTTCCTGTTGTGACAGAAAATAGGCAAACAAACATGCTTGTACAAGAGGGGTATCAACCTTCTTGTGGATATTAGCAATGAAGCTATCATGAGTCTGGTGAGATCTTCTAGTTTGAACAGGAGTCATGATATTCCCAATGATTTAAAAGGGAGGATGATTCTTCAAAGTAGATCTAGGAATTCCATTTTCAAGAATTCTGTTGTCTTCAAAATCATCCTCCATGTTGCTAATATCTTCTTCAGACTCTCTTCCATCTTGAACCTCTTCATTTATTCTTGAAGGTTCACCTTGTTCAAAATTGGAAGATACGAAATGCTCATGAGTGTTGTCAGCGCTGGAATTACTCTTGTCAGCGCCAGAATCATTGTTGTCAACGTTTGAGCCATCAGCGTCTGAATTGGTCTTGTCAGCGCTTGAATTGTTCTTGTCAGCGCCTGAATGACCATGCATGTTATCAACTGGTGGTATTGAAGAACCACCTTTATCATTTCTAGCAGCAGCATAATACTCATCTGTCCATATAGGAAATGTAACATATTCTTGTGTGGGAGATGACTCAACTGCTGATGGTCCATCCTTCTTAGCAACCTGTGTACCTGAAACATTACCAATTCTCTTTTCCAAAACACTTGAAGTTACCTTCACAATGTCTGGATTAGTAACAGGCATATAATTTAAAGCTCTAGATAAAGGTTCCAAGTCAAACAACCAATTTGGACCACTTTCAGGATCACTAGGTTTACTCTCTAAAAACCTAACATGTACCTTTTCAAGTATACGTTTTTCCTTTTTAATGTAAACCCTATATCCTTTGCTCTGCACTGAATAACCCATGAAATAGCCTTCATCACCTTTTGCATCAAATTTACCTAGGTCATCACTAGTTTCTAAAACAACTACATGACAACCAAAAGGCTTGAGAAAGCCAATATTTGGCTTCCTTCCCCAAAGTAACTCATAAGGTGTCTTATTATGTATTTTGTTGACCAATGCCCTATTTTGAACATAACAAGCTGTGTTAACAGCTTCATCCCAAAAGGCTATAGGAAAGTGGGCATCAGCCAACATGGTTCTGGCTGCTTCAATTAGGGTTCTATTCTTCCTTTCAGCAACCCCATTTTGCTGTGGGGTTCTAGCTATGCTAAACTGCCTAGTAATCCCTTTCTTGGCACAAAAATCATCTAACAACTGATTTCTAAACTCACCCCCATTGTCACTTCTAAGAATTTTGACCTCATTACCACTCTTCTTTTCAATCTGGGTAATGAAATCAATCAAAATTTTGGCAGTTTCACTTTTCTTGGCTAAAAAGAAAGTCTATGTAAACCTGGAAAAATCATCAGTGATGACAAAACAATATGATTTACCCTTCAAACTTTATATATTAGTTGGACCAAAGAGGTCCATATGTAATAAGTGAAGTGGTTTAGAACTAGAGTGCACCTGTTTAGATTTGAATGAGACCTTGTGCTGCTTGCCCTTAAGGCATGCAACACAAGAGTGGTCATTGTGGAAAGCCTTTTCAGGCAAACCATCAACTAAACCAAGTCTCACAAGTCTATTGATATTTTTAAAGTTTATGTGCCCTAATCTCCTGTGCCAAAGATTACTTTCATCTACTGAAGCTTTAGCATAAAAACATGACATCATTTTATTATTCATCTTAATTCCATTAAGATTCACATTATATATGTCTTTATGCCTTGGTGTTCTAAATTCTATGTATTTCTCCTCAGGGAGCTTGTAATCTTTGCTTAACACCAAGCATTCAGTATCAGTAAAAAGAACTTTATTCTTGTTATCACACACCTGTGATACACTAAAAAGATTATAGTCGAGTTCTTTTACCAGAAATACGTTTTCAAAACGTAAGTTGTTGGTGAGAAGAGTTCCTTTGCCTGTAATAGTTCCATATCCACCACCAAAGAGAACCTTATCACCATCTTCAATGGGAGTGAAGTTACTCAAGTAATCTTCTTTCCCAGTCATGTGCCTAGAGCATCCACTGTCCCAATATCCATAGTCATTAACCTGTTTTTGAATGCCCTGCACATAAGAAAACAAATTAGTTTTCTTTGGGAACCCAAGCCTTGGAAGACTTGGATTCATCTGGTTGTTCAACAAGAACAGACTTGGTTCTCATAACAACCCCATTTTCATCCCTTTTTGGATGAAATGCCTAGTTAACCCCAATTGGTCTTGACATGACCTTTGAAATATAATGAAACCTGTTGCATGTCATAGAAAGACCAGTAGAATTAGGGTTTTGGTCTTGTTTTGGTCTCCATGTTAAGCTAGTAGAAGCTTTATACCCATTTCCTTGTGGTTGCAAATACCTAGGTTTGGCAGTGTGTTTGTCAGCGCTGAAATTGTTCTTGTCAGCGCCCCGATTGCCTTTATCAGCGTTGAACCTAGGGTTTGCTACAGGAACCCATTGCCTATTGGACCAAGTGTTTGTCTTTTGGAAAGGTCTTAGGCCATATGTGTTAGACCCTCTAGAAAAGAATAGGGCTGGTCTAACAACTTGTGAACTTTTGTTCACAAAGGTTTTGTGTCTGACAGTATTTGACCTATGTTGACTTTTGTCAGCGCTGAAATGGTTCTTGTCAGCGTTGACATTTGAAGCGTTGACACATTTGTATGCCAAATGTGAAAAGCTACCACAAGTGTAACAGGCTTTTCTAGACATGGTCTTAGGTCTAGAAGCAAAGAAGCCTGTTCCATGGTTACTAACTTGGCTTTTTGGTGACCTAGTATTCCTATACATCTCTGCATACTTAACACTAGGTTTTCTAACAGTGTGTGAGTCAAGGTCAACAGCTTTGCCAGTGGTTGGGTGTGTGATTTTAATAGGTGTAGGATCATGGCTCGTGATTGGTGTGGGCTCATTTGGACTTTCACACAACAACCCTCCCTTAACAAACAAAGTGTGGTTAGCTTTCTTCCACTCATCTAGGTCAGTCAGTTTTTGATTATACTCTTCAACTGGGGAAGTCACTCTAGGTGGAGGAATGAATTCCTTCTCTTGGATTTCTGGCAAGCCAGTCCAAGATAAGTCCTTTGATTGGACACCATAGAAATCCCCAGCTGGTGGTGGAACACCAGTATAATCTTTCATCCCAATCCCACTCATGTCCTTAGAGTCTCTTTGTTTACTAACACACTCTCCTAGGGTTTGTGTGGCCTTATCAAATCTCTGGATTTTAAGACTCACATTATCTTTATTTTTGTTAGCCTCATCTAACTTAGCTATCAAATCAAGATTAACCCTGTTTGTGATATCTTGAATATCTTTACTTTGATGTAACTCATGATTTAAGATATTTATTTTATCCTTTAAATCAAACTCCATTTTCTTATACTCAGCTACTGTCTTTTCTGTCTGGGTGAGAGCAATTTGATAATTAGATACTTTGCATCTTTCAGCACTTGCCTCATCTAATAATTTTACTATCTCTTGATTTAGTTTTTCAGTATTTAAACGACAACCCTTAGAACAGAAAGCATCATCATATACCTCATTATCTGATGAAGAGGAGGAGTGTGCCATGAGAGCATATTCAACATGCTCTTCTTTAACTTCAGCAACCAATGCTTTGTCCTCTTCCTCATCCTTAGCCAAAAAGTTCCAGCTCCAGTCCCATCCTCCAACACCATCAATTTGTTGAACAGCTACCATGGCCTTGGAATCTTGGCTCTTAACCATTTGGCTTGAAGGCTTACCAGCATCAGATCTTCTTGGAGATCTACATTCCCTCATAAAGTGCCCCATACGATGACAATTGTAGCACTCAACTTTGGATTTGTCAAATCCAGCAACATCCTTAGCATCAAAGGTCATCTTCTTCTTGAACCTTTTATTAAACCTGTTTGCTCTTAAACTTACAAGAGCCATAGTCCACTTGATGTCCATCTCTTCCAATTGCTCAGCACTTATTTGCTCAAGATCCTCATATGTAATCCTTGAATCACTGGGCAAAGAAGCAATGAATGCACACACAGTATCTAGATCTAAACCAGCAGGTTTAATTCCATCAGCGCCAAAGTTGTGAGTGTCAACGCTTGAGTATGAGGCGTTGACAGGATATGATCCAGCGTTGACCGGATGTGTTCCAACGCTGATAGGATGTGATCCAGCGTTGACACATGCAGATCCAGTGACTGGATGTCCATAGGAGTTCATGGAATCAAATTGACCTTCACTTTGTGAGAAGAAGGCCATGTTGCTACTGGAAGGTTTATTATCACTCTCCAAAAGCCATTCATTCTCCAACAGTCTTAGTTTGTTGAAGATGTCATCAAACCTAGAGGTTTTGTGGGTGTTATTGACAAGAATGGATCTTGCCTCAATCTTCCATATATCACCAAGACTTTTGAGAAAAGTATCATTCAAGTCAGGGTCATCAATCTGTGTTCCCATGAAGGAAAGTTGACTTGTAATGTCAAGCAGTCTACTTCTCACACTGCTGAGATTCTCATTGGGTTGAGCCTTAAAGACAGCATACTCATGCATGAGTTGCTTCTTCTTTTCTTCTTTAGTATCAGCATTGCCACCATGTTCTACTTCAAGAGCTTCCCAAAGCTCTTTTGCAGACTCAAAGCGTTTGTACTTGTGCTGATTCTCATGACCCAAGGCGTGTTTCATGATGTTCAAAATTTTCATGTCCACCCTTTTCTTGGCTATATCTTCAGCAGATACAGCTCTTCCATCTTCAGGCTTTTCCTTCTTATCAGCTTCAGGACAATTAGGAACAGCTGACCTTGTGGCAATAGCATTAGCAATCTTTTGAGCTTTGTTGAATGTGTTCCCATATTCAACAATCTCCCAAAGAGTGTAGTCATGGATGGCTACATATTGCTCAAAATTGGACTTCCAAAGCTCGAAGTTCCTGGCATCAAACATGGGAATTTTGATACTAGGGTTTGTGGTGTTGCTTTGTAGCAAAATAGGAGCAGGAGGTTGTTCTGAGCCAGACATGATGTTTTTAGGGTTTTGAGAAATTTAGGGTTTCGTTTTTTTAGGGTTTTTGGTGTTTTAGGGTTCTTGCGTTACTTAAAGATCAAAAGTTTCTCAACAAGCTCTGATACCACTTGTTGATCCCAAACTTAGATCGATTAAGCTTTGTGTATACGAGATTAGATCAAGTAATACACGTAGAGAAACCTTTGCTTATGAATGAAGTAACTAAGTGTTATGCGGAATTAACACTTAATCTAAAACACAAAGATGTTAAACAAACTTTCACTTGTATTAGAATAATCGAACTTGATTACAATGAAAGAGGTTTAACAGTCGAATACTTGTGAAAACTTATAATAACTGATGATTAACATTAACCTAAAAGATCTTCTTTTATAGATTAAGAAGTCTTGTACAAGAAGCTACGAATCAACTATTCTAGGTAAAGATAATAATGGAAAATACAATGTTGAGTTTATCTTTACCATATACAAATAAAGAAACAAAAGATTCGTATAAGATAACTTCCATCAGTGCTTGTCTTCCAGGCTATCAGCGTTGACTTTCCTAACTGTCAACGCTTGGCTGTCAGCGTCCAATGTCATCTTATCAGTGCTTGAACTCTTCTTATCAGCGTCTAGTAAACTGGCCCATAATTTATTCCCAACAAATATGGCCGATAACCGAACAATGGAGGAATTGCTCCGTGCACCCACTGAAGGGTACGGGGAAGCAATCGTTGTGCCGGCTAATGATTGTTGTAAAATTACCCCTTTAGGAAAAGGAAGGTAATTAGGGCAAGTATGCACGACGATTTAGGAAAACCGTGTGTGAATGACCCTAAAAGTGAGTTCGTTCTCGAGGAGGCTAGTGCGTTGTGTTAAGAGATGATTAACTTTTGTGATTATATGATTAAAAAAGAAAGAAAAAATGAGATTAGAAAAGGAAGACGGTTACGAAGACGGATTAAAATAAGACGAAAAAGGCGTACACGTAAAACCGTAAAAACTACCAAAATTAAAATTTTAACCTAATAATTCCTAAAAGTTACTAAAAATCCACAATAATATTCTAAGAGTTTACAAAAAATCCAAACTTGATAAAACCTTTTAATTAAATAGATAATGACTTTTTGTTGGAAATACGTTTTACGTATTTGTGAAGGATCGGTCGCTCCAACGATAATTATGTAATGGGCTCGTGATCCACTTAGTAAAGTATAGTCCATATAGCCCACATGTAGGGTGGGCTATATATATACCCCTCCTAGCATGTTAGGAGGGGGTTGGTCATTCATTCATCAACACTTTCATTTAATCTAATCTTACTTTCTCTCTCTACTTTTCTTCCCTCTCCTTTCTCTCTCTACACCTAATCTTCCTCCTTCCCCATCTCTTCCACCAGATCCATAGATCTAATCCATCCATTACCAAATCCTTAGAATATGTAGGCCTTCAATTGGTATCAAGAGCCATGGTTGAATCTTAGGATTTGCAATTTTTTTATCTTTTGATTTGGTGGTAAAAATTCTTTCTTTTCTAATTTTCTATCCATCTTTTCATCATTTAATCTATTTTTTATCAATTTTTTTATAAATTTTATCAATTTTTTATTTTTTTATCAGTTTTATTTTGTTCGTGTGTCAGTTTTATAAATCTTTTTCATAATTTTTTTTTAATCAATTTTATCCTTTTTTAATCAATTTTATCCTTTTTTAATCATTTTATCATTTTATCAATTTTATCAGTTTTAATCCTTTTTTAATCAGTCCAAATCCGTCCATATTTTCTTCTTTTTCATACGAGTCTAAAACTGTCAAATCTGTCTGTTTTTCATATCAGTCCAATCTGTTAAATTGTCCAAAACAGTCAAAACAGTCCAATCCATCGGTTCTATCAGTTTTTGAGTTTCTGAGCGATTTCATTTTTCAGAATAAGAAAATTTTCCGCATAGAAAATCTTTCAGCATAGACTAAATATTCCGCGTAGGCTATTTCTTTCCGAATAGACGAAAAACTTTCCGAATAGACCAAAAGTTCCGCATAGACTTTCCGCATAGAAAAAGTTCCGAATAGAAGTTCCGCATAGAAAAAAAAAAAAAAAGATTCAAACACAACGGGAAGTTAACAAAGACTCATTGAACTCGACTTGGACTCGACCTCACTCATCAAAAACCTCGTCTCACTCACCAACACTCTCCCAACAGCCTCAACATTAGACTTCAACAAACCAATCGGACACATTCTCTCGACTCTAAACTCCACAACATACCCGACTCAAAAAACTCACAGCCCCATTCTCGAATCAAACCAAACTCGACTCGAAAAACATTTGTTAAGACTTGACTCCAACGAACCCCTCACTCTCTCGGACACCCATAACAACACCCTCGGCTATCACCACTTCGACTCGACTGACATCCAGCCTAAAACTTACACTCGAAGAACTCACTCACTCTCGACTCTCGACCCACTTACTTACAAACAAACAGACTCATCACAAACCCACGAAACAGGACACACTCTCGCAAACTCAGACACAACCAAATCATTACTCAAGATCTCTGTTTTTTTTTGGAACCATCATTGACCAAAAATACATCAAACACAAACCTACCCGAGACCTTTGGCTAAAGATCTTGACGCACTCGTCTTCTCGGTTATTGACCGGTCTTGTAACCATCATCTTCAAAGGTTGGTTATCAGTTTTTGGTTATTGGGGTTTGATTCAAGAGACTATTCTGTAAAGGATTCGAGCTTAAAGCCCTATGCTTTGTATAAGCTTTTTAGGTAGGAGATTCATATTGATTTGAGCAGATTTTGAGTGTTAGTAGGAGAGAGAGAAATATTTTATGAAAGAGCGGAGGTAACAAGGTGTGGGTATTGACTTTTTGGAATTATATAGGATTTATATACTAGGCGGAGGTTACAAGGTGTTGGTTTTGGGATATTTTTATTTGGAGGCCACGTATCTCTTACCTACGCCACATGTTATTTTTTTCTTTCTTCTTTTCGTTGTATGAAAGCAATTAGGGTGAGGTGTCTATCTCACGCCGGTATTCTTGCTTTGGAAATTTATTTGACTTTGTCTAAATAACAAAATAAATGGTGATATCCATTTAATTGACTTTGTCACTGCCACGTTTTGGCAACTTTTCAAAATCCCTTGGGCCAAAGTTTTAAAACAAGATTTTTATGAACTAGATACACGATTAACTATTTTGAAACAAAATCTCTTAGTTAACAAAATATCATATTTTGAAACTGTAGTGTATTTTAGTTAAGATAATTTTTTTTTTATTTTTTTAGTTAGCTTTCTAATTTAGTTAATTTAATATTTTTGTCAATTAATATCTGTCACTTTTGTATTTTAGTTTAGTAATTTTTGTTTATTACATTTTTGGCAAAATCGTATTGAGGCGGGAATTTTAATAGAATTAACGTGGAAAAATATTTGACGGGTTCAAATTTTTCTGGCCGGATTTGAAGTCAAATTTACGAGTGAAAGTGACGGGATATATTTTTTAGCAAATACGGATTTTTGATCGGGTTTTATTCATAATCTTTTGAGCCGCTAACACTTTTTGAGCCGAGTCGTATTGTTCAAACCCGACAACAACAACAGCCACATCATTTTTCCTCGATTACCAATGGAATCGTTAAAATCGACACTTAAAGAGGGAGAATCGCATCAAGTGCAAGCCAACGCTAGGGAAAGTGGTATAACTTCATTTCGAATGCTTCAGTATCATCTAGTTAATCTTTCACGGATTCAAGGAGGGAGCGAATTTGTGACAATCTTTGGACAAGATCGTCATATATTCATCGACTCAATTTTCACCACTTTGACCCAACTCGCCGAGGAACTTAACAATAAAAGCTTTAATCACTCTGCATCGGCACTTGCTTATAAGGCTCTTGTGACACAACTCACGCCTTTCCTCCAGTTCAATATCATCAAGTCTGAAAGTTCAATGATTTGCCAATCATTTCTTCGAGATACACATACTGAACTTCGAGTCTTCCGTGATACAATTCTGAAACTCATGACATCAGTCTCGTCTTCAATTTATGAAAGATCTCAACTTCAGCAAACGTATGATAATGGAGTGCAAGAATCAATGCCGCAGATGCAAGAGGAGAATGGTCATACGGTTGACAACTTGGAGCCTAACGATGGCAAGAGCACGGATTCAGAAGGACAACATGATATCAGTGGCACGTCGGGGAATGTTCACGAGATTTCTCTTGATGACACCTTACCCATTTATGACGAAGAGCCTGCAAACATGGTACAATGTGATGTTGGTTATGATGTATATGCTGATAACATGCCGCATATTGAGCATTCTGAACCTAATTATGACAAACATGGGATGGAAAAGAGTGATAGAAATACCACTTCTGATTCATCCGATGTAAGTCATAATGGGGGAGAGATTGTTCAGAATGCTATAGTACATCATGAAAATTGTATTATAACTGCTTCATTGTCTGCTTCTGATTCCAAGATTAAAGAGCTCGAAACGATCGTAGCTCGGCAATCAAAAGATCTTGAGGATGCCAAACTTGAATTTTCTAAGAAAACGGTCAAATTTGAAACATACTTTGAAAAACTTGAAAATCAAACGTTGTTCTTGAAAGGAAATTGGATCAAACTGTTTTAGATTCTAAAGCTGAAAAGGATAATCTTTTGAAACAAATTCAATTGCTTGAATCTAAGTTGGCATCCCAAGATAACGTGCTCAAAGAAAATGAAACATTAAAGGCTCAAGTACAGGAAAAGGTTTTTGCTATAGCTGCGTTGAAAAACGAGTTAAGGAAAAGTAAAGGACCTGGTGTGGACACTAAGCTTGAAAAACCATCAATCTTGGGGAAACCGCCTACAAATCAGTTCGTCAGACAACCGACTGTCAGACAACCTACTGCATTTGGATCCGAGCGATCACAATCCTCGAGACCGCGGTTTGCCTCCCAAGTTGATTTGGTTCATCTTATTAGACCAGTCACTCCAGCAACTAGGCCCAATGTGATCACTCCAGCTTTAGCAAGACCAAATCATATGATTGCCTCTAGTTTCCCTAAAAATACCAAGACCACGTCTAGAACTAGTTCAAATGACGTTTGCCATAAATCTGGTCTTGGGGAAGCTAAGCAAAAGACACATGCAAGAGATAGCAATGTCCAACCTAGTCAGATGCCTTCTAGATTACCCAACACGGCTAACCGTAGCATGCCATCTTCTAGGAGCATCGATCAATCATCTAGGAATTATTCAGACATTAAATATGCTACTTGTAAAACATGTAGAAAATGTGTCTTTACGGCAAATCATGATGCTTGTGTCAAGAAATTACTTGATGAGGTAAACTCCCGTGCTAGAATTAAGTCCCAGTGGATAGCTAAAATCAAACCCTTTGGTAAAGTTTGGCGCCCCACTGGTAGAACTTTTACTCTTGTAGGAAACGAGTGCCCTTTAACTAGGATAGTCTCTGATTCTACGAAGACTACTAGGGAGGAAATTGCAAAGGACGATACATCACTTAAGCCTGAACTTAAGATTTTCTATAAAAGGAAACGTTTGCCAACTAAGACAAGTGAATCATCCCCTCAGGCCACCTCTGACACAAGTAAAGCCAACTGTGAACCCCCACGTGCTTCAAAAATAGATATCTCTAACCCATGCAAGAGTAGACAAACTCCTAATGAGAATGCAGGTACCAAAGTTGATGTTTCAAAAGAACGAAGCGGTCCAATCGTTGTATACCACTCAACTAAGGACACTCTTAGAGTTTGGTTGCTGAAGAAGCAGATATCAGAGAAACAACTGTCTCAGGGGATTCATGGTTAAGTTGCAAAAAGGACTTATAGTCACATCACAGACTATAACTCGATCTTCAAAGAAAGGAAAGTTTATCGCCGATGGTAAACTTATCCTAAAAATGAGAAATTCATTTTTCTCGGGCATGAGCTTATATAAAAAACATTCCAAGTTTTTAAGCTCATGCATCAAGGCTTATAGATAAATGACAGTCTGTAACCCGTTCTTTAAAGGCAGGAAAGTTTATCGCCGATGATAAACTTATCCTTACAACGAGAAATTAATTTTTCTCGGGCATGAGCTTATATCGAAAACATTCCAAGTTTTTTGAGCTCCTGCACAATGACTTACAGTTAAATGTCAGACTGTAACTCGAACTTCAAATAAAGGAAAGTTTATCATTAATGATAAACTTATCCTCATAACGAGAAATTCAATTTTCTCGGTCATGAGCTTGTCTTAAAACATTCGAAGTTTTAAGCTCAGAAAGGAAAGTGTATCTTTTAAATAAGAGAACTTTTCCTCATAACGAGAAATTAACCTTTCTCGGTCATGAGCTTTCCGTTAAAACAGTCAAAGTTTTCAAGCTCATGAAAACGACTTCTAAGTAAATGTCAGCTTAGGACTCGTTCTTCAGATAAAAGGAAAGTTTATCGCCGATGATAAACTTATCCTTAACAACGGGAAGTTCACAACTTCTCGGACTTGAGCTCGCTTTTACGATATTCAACATCTTAAGCTCAAGTAATGGTTTTTCAAAACTTTGAACACAATTTTTTCGAGAATTTCTCAAAAGGTTTTTTTCTAAATCTTTCAAAATTGTGTGTTCAAAAACGTTTTGATAACACGAGCATGTCTTCTGGAATCGATAATATTTACGAACCTAGAAATGTCATTCAATAATGACACGGGGTTGTAAATAAAGTTCGAGCAGAAGTTCAAATTTTTAAAACATGCTCAAAATGGTTTGCTATTATTTCAGATAGCAACCCGCTTTTCATAATCAAGTCAAGCATTTCACCGGAAAGCTTTGACTCAACAACGAGAATTAATTTTCTCGGGGACGTGACGAGGTGACCATCATTCGTGAACAAGAACCATGTGCTTCTTTCATATGCTATTCTCCATTATTCAGGTCCAACCTCGTACATTGCTAATCTTGTGAATTCATTATTATATCTGATCTTTGCACGTAATAAATACCTTACACTTGTGTTTAAAAGGTATTTAATTTACGTTTCAAGTACACCCTCATTAATTTGAGGGGGAGCTTGTTAAAATCATGAAGATAATTGGATTTGCATTTTTCTTCCCAAATTTTCTTAAAATACTATTAAATCAATTGATATTAAAAACATCGATTGGGTTAATATTTTTAATATGGGGGAGAAAATGTGATTTAATATGGGATATGATCAATCACAAATGGTTTGACTTAACGTGTTAGCTCATCCCGACATGTGCGAAATGTTTTCGAATATCGTAGCATATGTTAAGGGGGAGCAAAATGGATTTGCACTTCAAAATGGATTTCATGGTGACACACACTTACCCAAAACATCTCTTTTCACGACGATGAAGATTATGGTGACATAAGGATGGTAGGATAGGTTAAAGTCCAATGATTTCTCTAGAACCGGAGGAATCTTCCCAAGGACATTCCATAGCTAGAAATAGTAGTCCTTAGGAAAGATGGAGAAAGATTGTGAACGTAGCTGAATGCCGACCAAGTACTTAAGTTAGCACTGGAACAATCACAACAAGGTGCTAGTTATGACGTATTGGTAAGCATTGAAGGGGTTGAAGAATGAAAAAGAATTGTAAAGATAAAGGGTGTAAAGAAAGAAGCCCTCCTTACAACCTTAGGCAGAAACCGGGTCAATTCATATGCTATTGAGATCATTTTTAATGATTCTTGATATTGAAGAAAGACATCATGGACCCAGTGATGCAATGCACAACCCTTCCCAGCTAACTCAAATATCTCTCAAAAGGTATTTGTTTTAATCACACGGAGACAACACATTATCTATTGATTTATTCACTCCGAATAAATTGGTATTGAAAAGGTGGCACTCCTCTCCAGCCTCCGATCACAAAAATCAAAAATGCACGATTGAGTCTAGAGCCATTTGAGATCATCAAATATCTCATTAGGACACACTTTCATGATTCCTTGCTTCTTCACACACTGTGAAAAGTAAGTAAGATCTTAAGAGTCCTACGCAAAATCTTCATGATCTTGCCTGAACATCCGAGTAATACGAAAGTATTCACAATGAAGATGGAAATCCTTCTTGAGCGAATATCAAAAAGCTCATGGTAGGTGACTTGTGCGATTCTTTATGAATCAAACTTGTGATAACTGGAAAGCAACAGTGGTTTAATTCTTAAATGAATTTAAACACGTTCCAGGCCTCTACGCATTATCATATGATCTTGCCAGAACACTCAGAGTGACTCTTTATTGATCACAGTGACGAGTGGAAATCCTTCTAGTGTTAACATCAAACAGCACTTGGTAGGTAACTTGCAAGATTCTTTATGAATCAAGCTAGTGACAACTGGAAAGCAACGATGGTGCGGTTCTTAATTGAACTTCACTTGTTCCAGGAACATGAATTGACGGCTTCAAATCATGCGGATAAATATTATCCAAATGATTCACTCTTTACGTTCGCAGTCAGCTTTGGACGGTCGAGTAAAGAGAACGGGTTTACCCGCGAAATCCTGTCAGGAAGTTACTTAATTGAAACTATCCGTCACGGGTACGATATCTAATATCGTCCAACGGTCTTCACCGACCGGAGGTAAAATGCTACCGAATTAGAATGAAATGTTCAAGGCCATTTCATCCGTGTATATGGTTTGTTGCTAACTGTCTTATGCAGCGTAACAAGAAGGTGGCATTGCGGTGTATAATCCAGAAGAAGTCGTCACCACATGCTTGTACTACATACACTTAGTACTTCAACAAATTCAAGAAAGTCTGAAGGTCAAGTCTTCCGCTGTATCAAACTCTGAAGCTTTCAAGAATTTAAAGGTATAAGTATGTGGAACATGAAGTCACGAAGAGGCAAATTTCACAAGTGATGAATGCACAAAGTCAAGGCAAGGAAACATGCTCAAGACTAAAGTCAAAGATCATATCAAGCCTATTCACAAGAACAAGATCGAAGACTCAAGCATAGATGCTAGGTTTAAGATTTTGTAAAATGGTGTGACCTCCCTTAGGGGGAGATTGTTGGAAATGTGTTTTCCCAAAGAAAGTCTCGGTCACATCATTATTAGCATAGATCACGAGCCATAGTATATTTAGAACTTTGTAACTTGGAGCGACCTCCCTTAGGGGGAGATTGTTGGAAATACGTTTTACGTATTTGTGAAGGATCGGTCGCTCCAACGATAATTATGTAATGGGCTCGTGATCCACTTAGTAAAGTATAGTCCATATAGCCCACATGTAGGGTGGGCTATATATATACCCCTCCTAGCATGTTAGGAGGGGGTTGGTCATTCATTCATCAACACTTTCATTTAATCTAATCTTACTTTCTCTCTCTACTTTCTTCCCTCTCCTTTCTCTCTCTACACCTAATCTTCCTCCTTCCCCATCTCTTCCTTAGAATATGTAGGCCTTCACTTTTTAATGCTAATTAAAGCCCTAAATATCACAATTAATTATTAAAAAGCCCTAAACAAGATTTTAAAGTTTGTAAACCTCAAAAATAACCTAATTAAGCTAAAAAGTATTTTTTTTAATTTTAAAACCAAATAAAACTATTTTTAAACACTTAAAAACTATTAAAATCAATTAAAACTTAAATTAATTCTAGAAAATAAATGAAAAGCCCTAAAAATATTTGGAAAGTTACAAAATTCCTAATTAAGTGACTACAATCTAGGAAAAATGTAAAAACTTAAAAAATCAAACTTTCAATTTTAAATAATCAAATAATATTAAAATATTCAAAAAATTCAAAGTATATAAAAAAAATCTAAAAAATTACCAAAAATCTAGAATAATGTAACTAAGACAGAAATGCAATCAAAAGTTTCCAAAACCTTTTAAATATTTTATATTAAATTTCAAAGTTGGTTAAAAACCCTAAAATCATATAAAATCAAAAATAAGTTAAATTGAAAACTTAAATAGCTGTAAACCTCAAAAATATAATTAAAAAACCTAAAAACTATTTTTTCAGATTTTTAAAATACTTTTTCCTATTTTTAATTTACTTTTCAAAATTTAAACTTAAAATAATCCTAGAAAATTAAATAAGCACGTGAAAAATAAAGTTTTTGAACCAAAAAGTCCTAAACCCTAATAAGAACACAAGAAAAATGCTAACTTGCAAAAACCTAAAAGAAATAAGTTGGAATAAGCTTTTAAATAAGCTGATGAGTTAAATAAGCTATAATCAATAACTACTTAAATATTAAACAAACCAAGTGATAACCAGTCAAAGACCCTAGGGCAACTGGTTATCACGTTGGTGTGTGAGAGGAGTGGCGCAGGTTCGAGTCCTGGCCACGTCCTTTTTGTAAAACTTTTTTTTTTTAAACTTAACAAACTAAAACCAGTAACCTAAACTTACTTTAAAACACAAATCAAATAACAAAAAGGCAAGATTCAATGCCTTAGAAAGCAAAAAAAGGTGCCCAGATAGGCTGCTAGTTTGATGAACACAAGGATGAATCTTCACAAGTGAAGATATGAACAAGATGAGCTTGTTCTTGATTTTTGTTGGTTTTGATGGACAAATGGGCACCCCTATACTCAGTTGAGTATAGGGAGTCAAAATCAACACAAAAACTAGCAAGTATTCCACAAGATCAAGCACAAAATTGCATAAAAATGTTACTGATTAGGCTGTATGTTTCTGATGAAAAAATTTGCTGATGTATAATGCACAAAAGTGAATTTCAAAAGCTTAAAGCTTGCACACAAATCCACCAAATGACATACAAGCAACACACAATCCTAAGTTAGCCTATTATCTATCAATGATCAAGATTTAAAGGCAAAATCACACAAAATCAGGCAGTCAAGTCACTTGCTGAATTTATGCTATAATATCCAACTTTTTAACATGCAAACTTTGTTCAAAACTACACCAACTTGAAAACTAAGCTATCATGCAACCTAACAATATCCTATTGAGTATATTTAACAGATTTTAAACCAAGAAGCTTTTCATTTAACCCTACTAGAACCTTAATCCAAACACCCCTTAAACTTTCTGAAAATGATTTTATCAAAACAAAACTTAACAAAATTCAACCCAACTGATTAAATCTTAGTCTAACATGCATAAACACCTAAAATGAACAAAATCAAACCAATAAACAGATATTTAAACCACTTGCATACCAATTCACCAAAATCACATAAATCATAATTTTGACAATTTGAAAACTAGAAACAAGGATTTACCTTGTGGGACCCACATCCAGGTCCCACAGTGACTGAAAAGTCACCTCCCACAAGCTAGTGGCTTGTGCTGATGGCTTATAGAAACAAGGTGGCTAGTAGAGAATTGATGGTGGTGGTCATAGTTGACACACACACCCAATATGTCTTCTAAAAGGGTGATATAGTATGTACCTGCTAAGAAAGAAGGTAAACAAAAGATTGAGCTGTTCACAAGACAAATGAGCTATAAGCCAGCTTATCAGCTAAGCTGCCTATGGCTTATTTGATAGAGAATAAAAAAAACTGATTTTTGATTTACTTAAAATTTTAGTAACAACTAAATCAACAAGTGCTTTAACCCTCACTTAAGCTTAATAATCAACAAGAATATCAGGCCTATGTGATCAGCTTAAAACACTTGGACCCAATACTTAAAAATTTAATAGCTTGAGTCACCAAACAGAAACTTAATATGAAATTTTAACTTGAAAAATTAAAAATGCAAATGGAAAGTAAGTGGGCTCTTTTGTTTCTTGTCAACAACTCAGTACCATTTCATTTCACTTAAAACAAACATGGATTTACAAGGTTATGACCAAAGAGAAGGAAAAAGAACTCGTTACAATGAAAATTCTAAGTGCCTTTATATAGAGGCTTACAAGGTTCTAGAAAACATTAAACCCTAATGCTGTAAACTTCCTCTATTGCCCTTCTCGAATATTTGAAGATGCCAGAAAGATGCCGATTTTTGAATTTGGTCAAGAACCCATGTGATGATCATTTGGATGTATGTGGGATGCAAGTGGTGAAAAGGAGATCTTGGACGTCCATATTTTCTTTGGGAGCACGAAAATTCTAATAGGCGTTGATTAGCTGTCCTCAGTTTGTCTCCAAGCTCGGATGTGGGTCAGGGGAGGGTTGGAGAGCCATGTGAGGATGAGGGGGACGTTTTTGGGAGTTGGGGTTGGGTTTAGGGTGTGATGAATTAACAATCTGGAAATAATGGGATTATATCCCTTTGATTTGAGGGAATGGTAATTAGGGTTTATGAGGTGAGATTAGGGAGTAATTAGGAGTGAAGGATGAACAGTAGACGTTTCCCCCCATTTTAATTAATATAAAATCGGTTTAAAAACTGATTTATTTAAATAAAAAGGATTAGGGGTGGTGGGATCTGACGTGGTGTGGGAGGGTGAGGTGTAAGGAGGGTATTGGTGGGTGAGGGTGACGTGGGAGAATGATTGGTGGTGGTGAGTTTGATTGTCTGGCACAACTAGTCCCCCATCTCCTTTGTTTTGTTCACTTTGAAATAAACAGCCAAAAAACTTTGAGTCCCTTTGTAATAACTTTCATTAACTTGTCAAATTTGGCAAGACAAGTTTTCAAACTTTAAACAAGGACTTGAAATGTAATTTCTTCAATCTTCAAGGGCTGTTAGTGACATGTCTTCATACTTCAAGGTTTTGACTTGTTTGTTGACTTCTTGGAGGACCAATATTGGCAATTTAGTTTTGTTGAGGGACTATATTTGCCAATTCTTCAAAGTTAAGGGTCCTTTTTGTAATTTTGACAAACTTTAGGGACCAAACTTGTAATTATGAAGATACAAAGGTATAAAGTGTCAATTCTTCCATATTGGAGGACCCTTCTTCATAATTCTTCAAATCTTCAAGGGTTTTCTTTGGAAAATTCTTCATTAGGGCTTGGTTCATCGTGCGGCTTCGTTTCTCGTGTTCGTTTTTGACTGATTTTTATGATCTTTTGTCATTTTCTCAATATCCGTACCTAAAATACACAAGAAACAAACACAAGCATATATTTGGGTATTTTGATGATATTTAATGCATTTTAAGCCCTATTTGGACGATGAGACTATGTAGTATAGTGGTAAGTATTGCCGCCTGTCACGCGGGTGACCCGGGTTCGATCCCCGGCAGCGGCGCCAAAATGATTGTTGTAAAATTACCCCTTTAGGAAAAGGAAGGTAATTAGAGCAAGTATGCACGACGATTTAGGAAAACCGTGTGTGAATGACCCTAAAAGTGAGTTCGTTCTCGAGGAGGCTAGTGCGTTGTGTTAAGAGATGATTAACTTTTGTGATTATATGATTGAAAAAGAAAGAAAGAAATGAGATTAGAAAAGGAAGACGGTTACGAAGACGGATTAAACTAAGACGAAAAAGGCGTACACGTAAAACCGTAAAAACCACCAAAATTAAAATTTTAACCTAAAAATTCCTAAATATTACTAAAAATCCTAATAATATTCTAAGAGTTTACAAAAAATCCAAACTTGTTAAAACCTTTTAATTAATTAGATAATGACTTTTTAATGCTAATTAAAGCCCTAAAAATCACAATTAATTATTAAAAAGCCCTAAACAAGATTTTAAAGTTTGTAAACCTCAAAAATAACCTAATTAAGCTAAAAAGTATTTTTTTTTAATTTTAAAACCAAATAAAACTATTTTTAAACACTTAAAAACTATTAAAATCAATTAAAACTTAAATTAATTCTAGAAAATAATTGAAAAGCCCTAAAAATATTTGGAAAGTTTAAAAATTCCTAATTAAGTGACTACAATCTAGGAAAAATGTAAAAACTTAAAAAATCAAACTTTTAATTTTTAATAATAAAATAATATTAAAATATTCAAAAAATTCAAAGTTTATAAAAAAATATAAAAAATTACCAAAAATCTAGAATAATGTAACTAAGATAGAAATGCAATCAAAAGTTTCCAAAACCTTTTAAATATTTTATATTAAATTTCAAAGTTGGTTAAAAACCCTAAAATCATATAAAATCAAAAATAAGTTAAATTGAAAACTTAAATAGCTGTAAACCTCAAAAATATAATTAAAAACCTAAAAACTATTTTTTCAGATTTTTAAAATACTTTTTCCTATTTTTAATTTACTTTTCAAAATTTAAACTTAAAATAATCCTAGAAAATTAAATAAGCACGTGAAAAATAAAGTTTTTGAACCAAAAAGTCCTAAACCCTAATAAGAACACAAGAAAAATGCTAACTTGCAAAAACCTAAAAGAAATAAGCTGGAATAAGCTTTTAAATAAGCTGATGAGTTAAATAAGCTATAATCAATAACTACTTAAATATTAAACAAACCAAGTGATAACCAGTCAAAGACCCTAGGGCAACTGGTTATCACGTTGGTGTGTGAGAGGAGTGGCGCAGGTTCGAGTCCTGGCCACGTCCTTTTTGTAAAACTTTTTTTTTTTTAAACTTAACAAACTCAAAACCAGTAACCTAAACTTACTTTAAAACACAAATCAAATAACAAAAAGGCAAGATTCAATGCCTTAGAAAGCAAAAAAACGTGCCTAGATAGGCTGCTAGTTTGATGAACACAAGGATGAATCTTCACAAGTGAAGATATAAACAAGATGAGCTTGTTCTTGATTTTTGTTGGTTTTTGATGGACAAATGGGCACCCCTATACTCAGTTGAGTATAGGGAGTCAAAATCAACACAAAAACTAGCAAGTATTCCACAAGATCAAGCACAAAATTGCATAAAAATGTTACTGATTAGGCTGTATGTTTCTGATGAACAATTTGCTGATGTATAATGCACAAAAGTGAATTTCAAAAGCTTAAAGCTTGCACACAAATCCACCAAATGACATACAAGCAACACACAATCCTAAGTTAGCCTATTATCTATCAATGATCAAGATTTAAAGGCAAAATCACACAAAATCAGGCAGTCAAGTCACTTGCTGAATTTATGCTATAATATCCAACTTTTTAACATGCAAACTTTGTTCAAAACTACACCAACTTGAAAACTAAGCTATCATGCAACCTAACAATATCCTATTGAGTATATTTAACAGATTTTAAACCAAGATGCTTTTCATTAAACCCTACTAGAACCTTAATCCAAACACCCCTTAAACTTTCTGAAAATGATTTTATCAAAACAAAACTTAACAAAACTCAACCCAACTGATTAAATCTTAGTCTAACATGCATAAACACCTAAAATGAACAAAATCAAACCAATAAACAGATATTTAAACCACTTGCATACCAATTCACCAAAAACACATAAATCATAATTTTGACAATTTGAAAACTAGAAACAAGGATTTACCTTGTGGGACCCACATCCAGGTCCCACAGTGACTGAAAAGTCACCTCCCACAAGCTGGTGGCTTGTGCTGATGGCTTATAGAAACAAGGTGGCTAGTAGAGAATTGATGGTGGTGGTCATAGTTGACACACACTCAATATGTCTTCTAAAAGGGTGATATAGTATGTACCTGCTAAGAAAGAAGGTAAACAAAAGATTGAGCTGTTCACAAGACAAATGAGCTATAAGCCAGCTTATCAGCTAAGCTGCCTATGGCTTATTTGACAGAGAATAAAAAAAACTAATTTTTGATTTACTTAAAATTTTAGTAACAACTAAATCAACAAGTGCTTTAACCCTCACTTAAGCTTAATAATCAACAAGAATATCAGCTTAAAACACTTGGACCCAATACTTAAAAATTTAATAGCTTGAGTCACCAAACAGAAACTTAATATGAAATTTTAACTTGAAAAATTAAAAATGCAAATGGAAAGTAAGTGGGCTCTTTTGTTTCTCGTCAACAACTCAGTACCATTTCATTTCACTTAAAACAAACATGGATTTACAAGGTTATGACCAAAGAGAAGGAAAAAGAACTCGTTAGAATGAAAATTCTAAGTGCCTTTATATAGAGGCTTACAAGGTTCTAGAAAACATTAAACCCTAATGCTGTAAACTTCCTCTATTGCCCTTCTCGAATATTTGAAGATGCCAGAAAGATGCCGATTTTTGAATTTGGTCAAGAACCCATGTGATGATCATTTGGATGTATGTGGGATGCCAGTGGTGAAAAGGAGATCTTGGACGTCCATATTTTCTTTGGGAGCACGAAAATTCTAATAGGCGTTGATTAGCTGTCCTCAGTTTGTCTTCAAGCTCGGATGTGGGTCAGGGGAGGGTTGGAGAGCCATGTGAGGATGAGGGGGACGTTTTTGGGAGTTGGGTTTGGTTTTAGGGTGTGATGAATTAACAATCTGGAAATAATGGGATTATATCCCTTTGATTTGAGGGAATGGTAATTAGGGTTTATGAGGTGAGATTAGGGAGTAATTAGGAGTGAAGGATAAACAGTAGACGTTTCCCCCCATTTTAATTAATATAAAATCGGTTTAAAAAACTGTTTTATTTAAATAAAAAGGATTAGGGTGGTGGGATCTGACGTGGTGTGGGAGGGTGAGGTGTAAGGAGGGTATTGGTGGGTGAGGGTGAAGTGGGAGAATGATTGGTGGTGGTGATTTTGATTGTCTGGCACAACTGGTCCCCCATCTCCTTTGTTTTGTTCACTTTGAAATAAACAGCCAAAAAACTTTGAGTCCCTTTGTAATAACTTTCATTAACTTGTCAAATTTGGCAAGACAAGTTTTCAAACTTTAAACAAGGACTTGAAATGTAATTTCTTCAATCTTCAAGGGCTGTTAGTGACATGTCTTCATACTTCAAGGTTTTGACTTGTTTGTTGACTTCTTGGAGGACCAATATTGGCAATTTAGTTTTGTTGAGGGACTAAATTTGCCAATTCTTCAAAGTTAAGGGTCCTTTTTGTAATTTTGACAAACATTAGGGACCAAACTTGTAATTATGAAGATACAAGTGTATAAAGTGTCAGTTCTTCTATATTGGAGGACCCTTCTTCATAATTCTTCAAATCTTCAAGGGTTTTCTTTGGAAAATTCTTCATTAGGGCTTGGTTCATCGTGCGGCTTCGTTTCCCGTGTTCGTTTTTTACTGATTCTTGTGATCTTTTGTCATTTTCTCAATATCCGTACCTAAAATACACAAGCAACAAACACAAGCATATATTTGGGTATTTTGATGATATTTAATGCATTTTAAGCCCTATTTGGACGATGAGACTATGTATAAAAGCAGTCTCATCACTCCCCCATACTAAACCATTGTCGTGCCCTCACGCAATGCTAGAATAAAGTATCATAGCACCTCCAAAATTCATTTTTATTCACTTTATTGAATGATAAACTAGCTACACTACTACTATTACTACTACTTGCGTTTTAGACATAATGTATGATTTTAATCGCAAAATGGGACGTTTAGGTTCATAGAATAAGAACACGTGAATGCTTCGTTAGAAATAATTTCATCGTCCTCGATTTTCACCCCAATTCCAAGCCAAGCGTGTAACGAGATCATTGTCATTATAAGTTAGTAATGCTAACACTACTCATATGCCCTAATCACGTACTTATCCTCCCATTATTTCTATGTTGTATCTCTTATATTTTATATTGTCTTGAATGTTTCACGAGGATACATTGTTTGACTTATGCGATAATAGAGATTTAGGTCTAAAAATAGAGTCCTAACGGTGTAACTAAGACCATCAAATCAATAACCCCTCCTAATAGACAACGATGTCAAAAAATTAAGTTGACAAGAAGAATCGATAAACACGATTTTATAACGGTTTTGAACATGAGACTTATTACCAAGACTTTTATACGCCCCCTAACGGAAGGGCCTTATTATCTTTGGTTTACCTCCATCTTTTATTCAACTTCGCCATGAAGCTTTTATTATGACTTCGGTCTTGCCTTGCCTTTTATTATCCGCCTCATCGGTGGTTTTATTAGCCAAGGACGTATATCCTCACGCTAAAGCGAATTTTGGATCTTTAAAGCTTCGAAGATTAAGGCTTGATTCACTTTCAGTTTTGCATAGATTTTTCGGCCTTGTAGGGCTTCAAATTGTTTGCTAGATTTAGGTGAGCACTTGAAATCTTATTATTAGGTGAAGCTTTCGATTATTCGGGTGCCAATACTTCAAAACCGTGACGCTGGCTATACCTTAATGTCTTCCTAATTTAATTACACGGAAGCTACTAGAAAAGACTAGAAACCCAACAATCCTAACTAAACCGCTAAGTCAATATTTATTAAGCAAAAAATATTTACATGCGAAGGGAGAATAAGCAAACAACGAGAAC
This sequence comes from Glebionis coronaria, assembly GCA_025667525.1. Taxonomy (NCBI): domain Eukaryota; kingdom Viridiplantae; phylum Streptophyta; class Magnoliopsida; order Asterales; family Asteraceae; genus Glebionis; species Glebionis coronaria. The sequence continues at coordinate 254,167,586 of CM046878.1, forward strand.
ACATGAGTTTTGGAAAGAATACGAGTACTCTACGTTTAGCATAGTAACTTATAATTAACTCTATCATTTCTCGTCCTCATTTAAGAGACTTAGCCTAATGTGAAGTTAAGGAATCAAAGCTAAGTACTCAACACGCATGGTCGAGTCAAAAATTACTCTTATTCTCGCCATTGGAAAACCTACATTCGTGTCTTCAAACACTTATAAAACATGAGAAAAATTTTAAAATTTGGCCATTTTTAGCCTTATTTTGCAACAAAACGATAAACAAAAAGATAAACTTTGAAAAGCGTGAAGGTTTGGCAAGGCAAGTATCTATTCACCCCCCCCCCCCCCCATACTAAAGTTAAACATTGTCCTTAATGTTTCGAGTCTAGGGGTGCAAACACCCCCAAACTAGAGACGTAGTCGAATGCCTAATCTAGCATGGAAAGGGTGTAACCATTAAATTTAAAGTCGTTTATGAAGTGTGCTAAAAACCTAAGGTTAGAACAATCAAGGATATATCATTTGGATATTGAGGAAGTCTTTAAAGCAAACGATCGAGTGCTCCCATAAAACGAACACGAGAGGCTCCAATCGTGAAGATCATGATCATCTAAAGTTTACAATTCACAAACAACCACGGAACAAAGGTTGGAAGGGCACAAATCCCCTCACATTAACTACATTAGAAAGCGATAATATGTACATGGGATAAGCATGGGACTCCCCCACGAGGCACCTCGTTTTTTATTACCGAGTCATGAGCTCGACTCGATCCCCTCAATACTAATTATCATTGGGGAAGGTGACTTGGTCGAGGTAGTTCAAGGATGGAACTTCCCCGCCAAAGTAGTGCTTCAGCCTACGTCCATTCACCTTGAAGTTAGGACCATCATCTTGAGCTAGCTCGATGGTCCCATACGGAAACACTTGAGTCACGGTGAATGGACCGGACCAACGGGATTTCAATTTACCGGAAAAGATTTTCAATCTTGAATTAAAAAGCAAAACTTGATCCCCGATGTTAAAAACCCGGTTTTTAATTTTAGAATCATGCAACTTTTTAGTTTTTTCCTTATAAATCAATGAATTTTCATAAGCAATGTCCCTCAATTCATCCAATTCATTTAATTGCATTTTCCGGTGTTTTCTCGCGGTCTCCATATCATCATTACAATGCTTTAGGGCCCAATAAGCCTTGTGTTCTAACTCGATAGGCAAATGACAATTCTTTCCATAAACAAGCTTATAGGGAGTGCACCCAATGGGTGTCTTATGAGCGGTCCTAAAGGCCCATAAAGCATCGTCCAACTTATCCGACCAAGATTGTCGGTTTTCTCCTACGGATCTCTCCAAGATCCTCTTCAAAGCTCGGTTTGAAACCTCGACTTGCCCACTCGTTTGTGGGTGATAAGCCGTAGAAAGCCGATGTGTAACCCCATATTTCCTTAGGACCCTTTCAAATTGGTCGTTACAAAAATGGGTTCCACGATCACTTATGATAGCAAGAGGGGTTCCAAACCGAGAAAACAGGCTTTTCAAAAACTTGACTACCACACGAGCATCATTGGTGGGCAAGGCCTTGGCCTCCACCCACTTAGATAGGTAGTCAACCGTAACGAGAATGTACTTATTACCACGAGATGATGGGAACGGCCCCATAAAGTCTATACCCCAAACGTCAAAGATCTCACACACTTGGATGATATTTTGTGGCATTTCATCTTTTTGTGAGGCTTTTCCTTGTCGTTGGCATGCATCACACGACTTCACAAGATCTTGTGCATCTCGGTAAATAGTAGGCCAAAAGAAGCCGGCATCAAACACCTTTTTAGCCGTGAGATTAGCACCATGGTGACCACCCGTGGGTCCTTCATGGCAAGCTCTAAGGATGTAAGAAGCTTCGGTGCCAAATACACAATGTCGGATGATTTGATCCGCACAAGTTCAAAACAAGTAAGGGTCGTTCCAAAAGTAGAAATTGACGTTACGAAAGAATTTTCGTTTTTCTTGAGTCGTCATACCCTTAATGATGAAGTTACCCGCATGGTAATTTGCAAAATCCGCAAACCATGGGGTAGAAGAATCAAGCTTAGAATTCACTACACCAAGTGTCTCGAGCGGAAATGTTTCGGTGATTTCCTTGGGCTCGTAAACACTTTGGTGAGGATCTTCCAAACGAGAGAGATGATCGGCCGCTAGATTCTCGGCTCCTTTTTTGTCAACAATGGTGTGATCAAATTCTTGAAGGAGGAGAATCCAACGAAGTAATCTAGGCTTAGCATCTTGCTTTGCCATGAGATACTTAATAGCCGAATGATCCGTATACACTATGCATTTCGTCAAGACGAGGTAAGGTCGGAACTTCTGAAATGCATACACCACGGCAAGGAACTCCTTTTCTGTTGTAGTGTATTTTAGTTGAGCCTCGGTCATCGTCTTGCTAGCATAGTGAATAGGCAAGAAGTGCTTATCATGACGTTGCCCCAAAACGGCCCCAATAGCGTAATCACTAGCATCACACATGAGCTCAAAGGGGAGGTTCCAATTGGGAGCAACAAGAATGGGAGCTTCGGTTAGTTTCCTCTTAAGGATTTCAAAGGCTCGTACACAATCTTCGTCAAAGACAAAACGTGCCTCTTTTTCAAGAAGATGTGTAATGAGTCGAGAAATCTTCAAAAAATCCTTGATGAATCGACGATAAAAGCGCGCGTGGCCTAGGAAACTCCTAACTCCCTTAACGGTTTTGGGATGAGGTAATTTGGCGATGACGTCTACCTTAGCTTGATCTACCTCAATCCCCGCTTTCGAGACCTTGTGCCCTAAGACGATTCCACTCTTAACCATAAAATGACACTTTTCCCAATTGAGCACAAGGTTGGTTTCTTCACAACGTTTTAACATTCTCTCTAGAATCGACAAACACGAAGTGAACGAATTACCAAACACGGAAAAGTCATCCATGAAGACTTCCGTCGTCTTCTCGGTCATATCATGAAAAATAGCCATCATGCACCTTTGAAAGGTTCCCGGTGCATTACAAAGTCCGAATGACATTCTACGATAGGCAAACGTTCCATATGGACACGTAAACGTAGTTTTTTCTTGATCACGAGGATCGATGGGAATTTGGAAGTAACCGGAAAAACCATCTAAAAAGCAATAGAAATCGTTTCCCGCAAGACGCTCCAACATTTGGTCCATGAAGGGCAAGGGAAAATGGTCTTTTCGAGTGGCCTCATTCAACTTACGATAGTCAATGCACACTCTCCATCCGGTCACGAGTCTAGTGGGAATCAACTCGTTGGCATCGTTTGGCACAACGGTCATCCCTCCCTTTTTAGGGACACAATGAATAGGACTCACCCAAGGGCTATCGGAAATGGGGTAAATCATTCCCGCGTCAAGGAGTTTAAGGACCTCCTTTTTGATGACGTCGTGAATTTTAGGGTTCACCCTCCTTTGAATTTAGATTGTGGGCTTGAAATCTTCCTCCATTAAGATTTTGTGGGTACAAAATTTGGGATCGATCCCCTTAATGTCGGATAACTTCCACGCAATTGCCCCTTTGTGGTCCTTTAGAACATCGACAAGTGCGGTTTTTTCATCATTCGAAAGTTCCTTCGCAATAATAACCGGCAACTTGTCGTCTTCCTCCAAATAGACATATTCGAGGTGAGGAGGTAAATCTTTCAACTCAAGGATAGGTGGTTCCTCAAGTGAAGATTTGGGCTCGATACTCATAACCTCCTCGGGTGGAGGAAATGGGAAATCGTTTAGAAAATCCTTGATAATCGAGAAGTCCTCATCGTTGTCGAGGTCTTCGTCACAAGTACGTGGAACATTGCATTCTTCCAACGTAAAACCACCACCTTCAAATGGAGTGAAAGTTGGTGTCGAATTATCAAGAATTGGATCTAACATAGTGGGATCGCCACTAGTTTCTTCATCACCAAACCCTAGAACTTCTTGTGAAAATTCCTCGCAAACCACATCGATCATATCAACGAGGTTTATGGTAGCAACGGAATAAACATGAGAAAGTTGAGAATTTTGAGTTGCGTTTATAACAAGTTCCTCGTCGTTGAAACGTAAGGTGATCTTTCTAGCATGCACATCAATTAAAGCCATAGACGTATCTAAAAACGAACGACCTAAAATAAGAGGAACTTGAGGATCCGTGGGGATATCAACGACGATAAAGTCTACGGGATAGTAGAACTTCCCCACTTTCACAAAAACGTCTTCCGCCAAACCACATGCACGAATCGTGGAATGGTCGGCCACCTCGATAGACATTAGTGAAGGAGTAACATTAGGAAGATTGAGCGACTTGAAGATTGCAAGTGGCATCAAATTAATGCTAGCACCAAGATCGGCCAAGGCATAGCATTCTTCCATATCTTGAATTGCACAAGGGATCAAAAATTTACCGGGATCACCGACTTTTTGAGGTATGCGATTAAGATAAACCGACGAACAACTAGACAATTGATGCAATTTCTGTTGTTCAACATACTCTTAAAGTTAGCGGCAAATCGAGGCATCATGACCAAAGCATCGGCGAAACTCACATTAAGGTGCAACTCACGAAACATTTTCATAAAAAGCTCAAATTGATAATTGTCGCGCTCTTGTCGTTTCTCCTTCCTAAGTCTTGATGGGTAAGGCAAGGGTGGTGTGGGTTGGGGCATAGGCATAGCCTTTGGAATCTCGGGTTCCAATGTTGGTAAAGGGTCGACCGTAGGTGTGGCATGAGCGGTACTTTGTGGGCTTGAGATATGCTCCTTTTCGACCACCACCTCGGGTTCTTCCTCAATTTCCTCCACCGTTGAGAGTAATTGGTTGAGGAGTCGGTTCTTTAAGTGTCTTACCACTTCGTGTGGTAATCACTTTCATCTCTCCCTTCGGGTTTGAAACGGTGTTACTAGGCAAACTACCCGAAGTAGAGGCTTTGTTCCCCATGACGGCTTCTAGAATAGCATTAAGCTTAACATCTTGACTAGCGGCTTTTTGGTCAATTCTTTGTTCAAGTCTAGCATGACTTTGTTCAATTTTATTGTTTTGACCTCTAATTTGATTAGCAAAATCATTTTTCAACTCATTTCTCATGTTAAGATTTTCCTTCACAAAATTAGCTAACTCCTTGGTGTTTTTAGCCGTGTCCCTAGCTTGACTAGCCAATTGCTCTTGTATGTTTTCCAAAATCTTATCATTTGCCGTGGCGTAATTCAAAAAGTCCATTGGAAGTTCTTTAGTGTAAACATTTTGAAGACCTTGACTTGTGTTTTGAAAATTACGGTTTTGATTTTGATTTTGCAATTGGCTACTACTTCCTTGATTCCCATAGTTGTTATTACCCTTGTAATTGTTTCTTTGGTTGTTTTGGTAACCAACTTGATTGTTTCGATAATTGTTAGCATTTTGATTTGGTGGAAAACCCGGTGGAGTCAATTGATTAGTGCGGGGAACTTGACCGTTTTGGTTATAAGTTCCCGCGGCCGCGAAGGCACTCGAAGTGTTACCACCGTTGGTAATGCACTCGGAGTAATCGTGAGGTCCACCACAATACATACAAGAAACCTCAACCGCTTTAGCCGTAGCGGGAGTGGGTTGTTCACCAACTTTAAACTCAATTAACAATCCTTTAAGCTTATCAAAAATCTTGTTCTCCAAATTAGCCTCGATTTGGCAAGCATCAACGGTATGTGACAATGAAGGCGAAGGCGAAGACGAAGTCTTACGAACACTCGACGTGCTACGAGGACTATAGACTTTAGACCTATTCTCAATGATTAACAATGCTTCCTCGACCGTCTTACACAAAAAATTACCACCCGCGGCGGCATTAAGATAATCACGCTCATGATCGTTCAAGCCATTGTAAAACGTGTCAATTTGATGCAAGTCGGAAAAACCATGATGAGGACATTCGTGCAACATTTCCTTAAACCTATTCCAAGCCGTTGAAAAACTCTCATTATACTCTTGTGAAAACTTTGAAATCTCGTTTTTCAAATGCGTAGTCTTAGAGGGCGGAAAAAATTGGTTCACGAATTTTGAAACGAGATCCTTCCACGTCAATATAGAATTGGGTGGCTCTTTCTCTAACCAAATTTTAGCGTGCCCCGCTAAGGAATACGTAAAAAGCATCATCTTAATCGAGTCGTTAGAGACGTCCTTAAACTTGCAAGTGGCGGTGAGACGATTAAATTGGCGAATGTGGTTATGAGGGTTGTCCTTTTCGTCACCACGAAACTTGTTGTTTTGAATCATGGACAACAAACCCGTCTTAACCTCAAAATTCTCCGCAAGGATAGCGGGAATCACAATCGCTTCTCCATAACCCTCGGTGGGTGCTTGAAGCAACTCCATCATAGTTCGATTAGCCATGGGTGCTTCTTTCACTACGATGGGTTCGTCAATAGGAGACTCCTCACTAGAAGGAGTGGTTGATTTGTTTCTTCGTTTACGAGCACGTCTTGCTTTGGAGCGAGTTTGCATAAACGTCACGTACAACGAGAGGGTGAGCAAAGAAGATTCTTTTTGGTGTTTTTACTTTTTCAATTTTTTTGTGGTTTTTGATTGTTTTTACTTTTTTTTGGATTTTGTGGAATGTATTAGGTAGACAAAAATCTACAAATCTCCTCCTTAATCAAATCTCTCGATTAAAGAAGTCTCAAGGAATGAAAACGATCACGTGAAGTGAACGCCTTCGATGACTTTAGAACGATGATGGAACACCAAAACGTTCAAGAGGGTTTAATCAATGAAAACCAAGAAAATATATATGATACTTAGTAATACTTTGGGCGGCAAAACCCTCGATTAGCTCTCACAATCAAATACTCACAAGCAAGCGGGGAAACGAGGCGGCGCGAAGCACTTAAGAGCCTTTTTCCTTAGGATATATTTTATAATATCCGCCTTATACCCACCTTATAGTTTGTATTTTCAAGATTAAGCTTCACGAAAGTATTTATCTATTTTTGCCTTTTTCTTTGGTTTGATATTCGAATACAATGATTGGGTAATGACCTCCCAAGTCAAGGTTGTGATTTCTCACGTATTTGGAGTACTTGTGAATTTATTGTTCTACGTATAAAATATATTAATAATATTCACACAAAAACCGAAAACCGATAATATGTATTAGTAGAGTGCTACTAATACAAATACTAATTATGGTTAGTATAAAAACAACAATGCCAAATCAAAACACAACACGCCTCCCCGGCAGCGGCGCCCAAATGATTGTTGTAAAATTACCCCTTTAGGAAAAGGAAGGTAATTAGGGCAAGTATGCACGACGATTTAGGAAAACCGTGTGTGAATGACCCTAAAAGTGAGTTCGTTCTCGAGGAGGCTAGTGCGTTGTGTTAAGAGATGATTAACTTTTGTGATTATATGATTGAAAAAGAAAGAAAGAAATGAGATTAGAAAAGGAAGACGGTTACGAAGACGGATTAAACTAAGACGAAAAAGGCGTACACGTAAAACCGTAAAAACTACCAAAATTAAAATTTTAACCTAAAAATTCCTAAAAATTACTAAAAATCCACAATAATATTCTAAGAGTTTACAAAAATCCAAACTTGATAAAACCTTTTAATTAATTAGATAATGACTTTTTAATGCTAATTAAAGCCCTAAAATCACAATTGATTATTAAAAAGCCCTAAACAAGATTTTAAAGTTTGTAAACCTCAAAAATAACCTAATTAAGCTAAAAAGTATTTTTTTTTTTAATTTTAAAACCAAATAAAACTATTTTTAAACACTTAAAAACTATTAAAATCAATTAAAACTTAAATTAATTCTAAAAAATAATTGAAAAGCCCTAAAAATATTTGGAAAGTTACAAAATTCCTAATTAAGTGACTACAATCTAGGAAAAATGTAAAAACTTAAAAAATCAAACTTTCAATTTTTAATAATAAAATAATATTAAAATATTCAAAAAATTCAAAGTTTATAAAAAAATCTAAAAAATTACCAAAATCTAGAATAATGTAACTAAGACAGAAATGCAATCAAAAGTTTCCAAAACCTTTTAAATAATTTTATATTAAATTTCAATGTTGGTTAAAAACCCTAAAATCATATAAAATCAAAAATAAGTTAAATTGAAAACTTAAATAGCTGTAAACCTCAAAAATATAATTAAAAAACCTAAAAACTAACTTTTCAGATTTTTAAAATACTTTTTCCTATTTTTAATTTACTTTTCAAAATTTAAACTTAAAATAATCCTAGAAAATTAAATAAGCACGTGAAAAATAAAGTTTTTGAACCAAAAAGTCCTAAACCCTAATAAGAACACAAGAAAAATGCTAACTTGCAAAAACCTAAAAGAAATAAGTTGGAATAAGCTTTTAAATAAGCTGATGAGTTAAATAAGCTATAATCAATAACTACTTAAATATTAAACAAACCAAGTGATAACCAGTCAAAGACCCTAGGGCAACTGGTTACCACGTTGGTGTGTGAGAGGAGTGGCGCAGGTTCGAGTCCTGGCCACGTCCTTTTTGTAAAACTTTTTTTTTAACTTAACAAACTCAAAACCAGTAACCTAAACTTACTTTAAAACACAAATCAAATAACAAAAAGGCAAGATTCAATGCCTTAGAAAGCAAAAAAAAACGTGCCCAGATAGGCTGCTAGTTTGATGAACACAAGGATGAATCTTCACAAGTGAAGATATGAGAAAGATGAGCTTGTTCTTGATTTCTGTTGGTTTTTGATGGACAAATGGGCACCCCTATACTCAGTTGAGTATAGGGAGTCAAAATCAACACAAAAACTAGCAAGTATTCCACAAGATCAAGCACAAAATTGCATAAAAATGTTACTGATTAGGCTGTATGTTTCTGATGAACAAATTGCTGATGTATAATGCACAAAAGTGAATTTCAAAAGCTTAAAGCTTGCACACAAATCCACCAAATGACATACAAGCAACACACAATCCTAAGTTAGCCTATTATCTATCAATGATCAAGATTTAAAGGCAAAATCACACAAAATCAGGCAGTCAAGTCACTTGCTGAATTTATGCTATAATATCCAACTTTTTAACATGCAAACTTTGTTCAAAACTACACCAAACTGAAAACTAAGCTATCATGCAACCTTACAATATCCTATTGAGTATATTTAACAGATTTTAAACCAAGATGCTTTTCATTAAACCCTACTAGAACCTTAATCCAAAATGTAACACCCCCACAAATGCTATGCGCAGCGGAACTACAACATTGGGTGCTACACAGTATTCATTGCACACAAGATATATCAAACGACGCTAAAAAGACGCCAACTTAAAACTTGAATTTAAAATTTTTAGATGATACATGTCCACGGTTTTTCCAACCCCACTTGGTACAACAGAGTTTAGCGTTTTCGGTCCCCATGAATCTCAACCCGAGAATTTCAGTCTCACAACCACATTACATTAAAATTTAAAATGTTTAAGTAGGAAAAGGGAGGAAAAACAAGCAGACTCCAAGCCATACACACAACATCCATCCCATGCACGCTCCATTCTACACTTCAGCGGTTACCTGAAACACATGCCAAAAATTTGGTCAACGAAAACGTTGAGTGGAATTCATAGGTTTTACAATTCATTTGAACGTATATAAAATAAAAACCATTCGTGATCATTTATAGACTTGTCGATCAAACAATCTATATTCAGGATACTGACAATTGTGTTTAAGCTCATGACACTAATCCGTTAACTCAATCACCCGCGTAATAATTACCGCCGTGATTCAGATGAAACCAGTGCCCCTTCTAAAGGCATCAGTTGCAATTATACCTTATCTCTCATACAAAATAACCTATCGCAGAACTTACTCAACGTACAGCTTCTCGGCTAGCATTGGGTCGTTAGCCCCGTAGTACTACAAATTGCATAAGCGGCTATTTCCCCCTACTCGAGGGCAGGACAATAGTTAATAGTTCATGAATTTAGGGTCTTTGGCAACTTGGTACTCAACACAATTTCTAAGGCAACTTTCGGGTCTAACAATCATTCATGATATACGTTCCTTTTAAAAACTAGCATGCATTTCCCTCGCGGGTAAAACAATTTGAAATAAATATAAGCGAGGCTATAAATTCACACCTTATATATTAAGTAGTCGGTAGTTCGAGAGATGATCACTGACGACGCTACGGATGCCCGGGTAAATCAACACCTATCAACAAATAACGCGTAATGAGTAATCTCATTTTTAAATACCTTACGGTACTGTATAAAATACATAGATACAAGTCACTTAGGACAATTATAACTCACGCCAAAACAAAACAACAAGCATCACTCATTTTACATCATTCGTTCTTATTACTTACATTATCCATTTTTACTCATTTTCGCCGGTACTCACCGAAAGTACGGGCTGTTTTACTATACTTAACCATTCTTATAAAATTTGACAAAATTCTCAAAAATCCTATAAGACCTGTAGATAACACATTTTTAATCCCAATAAAAGTTTTTACTTCTACGACCCGTTACTCAACGCTTTTCAAAAACTACATTTTCCGGGCTGAAATTGTACTTCGACCAACTTTGACTTCTTTGACCTATATGAAATGTACCTTTGACTTCTTTGACTCCTAAGTCAACTTATAGACTCATTTACACAGGTTTGTGACCAAAATTTGACCCTTGACCATTTACCAATTCATACTTGTGGTCCTCGGGATTTGACTAAAACTATACATAAATTCGGATTATGAAAGTTCTCGTCTCCCGGTACTCGATCTTTAAAACCTCATAACTTTTAGCTCGTTTTGAGTCACGGGCTCTACCTTATACCAAATTAAAGATAAGAAGACCCTCTACAACTAAATTTAGTTTTCAAGACCTGTAGGAAAAATAATTTTTATAAAAAGGCCTTAAACTTTCTGCCTAAATTTTACTACACCAAAATCATGCTTAAACTCGATTCCAAACCTACTAATCACTACTAGGCATCATCCTAAGCTTCCCTAATCACAATCAAACACAAATTTTCAGTCCTACCCCTATTGATCAACCAACCTCATAATCTAAAATCAAAGAAAACAAACATGCAACCACTTAAACCTATTTAAAACATCACTAAACACAATGCCAAACACAAGGATAATACTCAAAATCATCAACCACCATGGCTCCCCAAACACCCCCTTATGCCGTGGGGTTTGGGTGACCAAATCACCACAACCAAATTGATTTTGGTGGGTTTTATTAGTGATTATACTTCCATTGTACATGAATTTAACATGCATCCACACAATTGACCCCAAAAACGAATTTGAATGTTCTTGAAAATTTTTGGAAAATTTTTGTTAATGCATGTTTAATTAAACCATGGATTAACACTCACCAATGGATTCTAAGAGGTGGTCTAAGGTTAGTTTTTGTGAAAACTCAAGAAAATTGATGGGATGGTGGTTCTTGGTGGTTTGGCCGTTGGCCTAAGGACAAGAGAGAGAGAGTTTTGATTTTGTTTTTGGTAAATGTTTGTATGTGTTTGTGTTTGTGGCTTTTTGTGGTATTGGGAGGGACCAAAGTGCAAATAAGGGTTTCTTTTGGCCTTAAGTATAAAACGTCATCAAAACTTTGCGGGTTCGACTCACTAGTCCATTTTGAAAATTTTACGGGAGTCGGAAATCATCCCGAACACTCCAAAATATTTTTGGGATACTTTAAATGTACTCGGAAGGCTATAAAACTCACCCGACTCAACTTAACACGAATCGTAAGTAAAATTCTCGAAAAATTACATTATCGATAAATCGTCAATAATTATAGAAATTTGGGCATCCCTCGGTATCGTAGTCGTTATCGGTTGTTCTTAAATCGTCAATCGTTAAATTACGACCGTAAACGTCGGTTTCAACTTAACCCGTCAAATAATTCCACGATAAAAATTCTTAAAAATTTCAAAAATATACGTAAAATAGGATTAAATAAATAATGTTGGGCTCGGGATATCACATCCACAAGTGAGCCACAACCTAAGAGAGATGCTCATAATGAACAGCTCTTGAGACAATAACTTAGCATCATACGGCACTTTCACTGGTGTTACATCCTTCCCCCCTTAAGGGAGCGACGTCCCGGCGCTCGTCTCTTCTTATGCTCGCATTATGTACTACTAGTAAGATAAAGGTACTTCTTCCTAAAGAGGTCTCCATGTTCTGTTCTGGACTTCGGTTCACGTCTGGTTTTCCATCACACCTTCACCATGAGTATTATACCTTGCTTCAATCTCTTAACATCTCGATCCTTGATCTCCACTTCAATTTCTCAAACCCTTCCTTCGGTCATTGACATGTCTCTTCTCACAGCTTCTCGCGGTTAGCAAGTGATTCTTAATCTACACCATCTCTTCCGTAGCCTCTCGAATCATTTCAAGTCCATTCAACTGTCTTTTTCCTGCTTCATTCTATCCAACTGGTGATCTACCTTTTCATCTCATAATCCTTCAAATTCGACACATGATGAGTATTGTCATTTCCACGGAGTTCATCCAGCAGTTCCAACTAGTAGGCAACCGGTCCAGCATACCTTTGGACCCACCTTTCTTATTCTTCAAAACAAATTACGCCCTTCCACGATCTCAACTTCCACCAAAATCAAACACATGCGCTCGGAGCACGTCTTCTAACTTTTGAATCGTCCTTTCACTTGGTTCATCGCCTCATAAAAACAATTAATCATAAAGAAAATCACACGGGTCGCACATCACCTCATAGAAAAACGTTCAAAATATAAAAGACGAAGTAATCAATACTAGTCGTACCAAATCACCTTATTACGATATTACGTACATACAACCCTACTTCGTCAAAAACGAATTCATCGATACGAAATCATTCGGCGCATACATAACTCTCTCGAAAACGTCACAATCCAACCAAATACAAAAGCCATTATGAAACACATACAATCACATTACGACATGTTTGCAACATAGCCAAACCATGCCAAGTAAAATAAGTTCATTCAAGTTAACTCATGCTTGCTAATCAGCCAAGCCATGATAAAATAAGAATATTCGACATATTTCTCGGATGAGTCCAGCCGAAAGAAAATTGCAAGTTAAAGAAGGTTCAAGAGCTTGCTAGCTATGGATGCATATCCAAAAGGAAATAAAATACTTACATGTGTCATCGTGGGGTGCTCACACACGGATCCATACCCAAAAGATACTACAAGAACACCATCTTACTTCCGTCCCAAACGTGGTCAAAATCTCAACAAGCATCACCGTTCACAGTTAAATATAAAAAGAAATATATTACATGGCACGTGTTCTCCATGATTGGACTTCATTGGACAATGTCGTCTCAAGTTCTCACAACTTACGATCACTCAACCATATCTCTTAACACATAAATACATAAAAAGCAGTGGTTTACCACACAAACATCAACTATGGCTATCTATCGTTTAACCATCGATAATCAAGGATGGTTGAGTCAAGCAAAGAGGATTCCTCACTTAAATAAGTGAAAACGACAATGGAATTGTCTTCCAATTACTGATGCACAGTTGGTAAACTTCAACAGTTTATCGCGTGTCGTTAAACATATCAAAAGAACGAGAAAAGAAAATAAATAAGGTACGATGCGTTTGATGTAGGAGAAGTCTTCGTCATTCCCCTCAGAGTCCCTTGAACTCTGATTTCCTCTACTTTGGCAGTCTTCTATTCTTGTTAAAAATTTCTTCTCAGTGTCGGTACGAGCCCCTTTGGTATTACATCAACACCCTCGTGATTCCGGTGAAATTTGCACGTTACACACAATTCATAAAAACATTTTCCAAAATTACTCGGTCGTAGTGACTTACTAAGTCAACACCAAACGAAAGAAAAGATTTCAAGGAATACAAGAAAAATTCAAAAATTGTCTTTAGGAATCAAAGAAAATGCGATTACTTGCATAAGGATCCACCATTTTTAAAACGTTCTCATCCAAACATTTATCAAAACACTACAGGTTTCAAGATGACCAATTTGTTTGACACGATAGTGCCCTTCCTAAACTATGCATAATTAGCTAGATCATGCATATTTGAGGATCAAGCAACAACAACCAACAAAACATGACTCTTCCCGAATTATGCATAGTTAGCTAAGCTGTGCATAATTGAGGATCGAGTGACAACACAAACATTATTATTACACACCAAACACGACTATGGAAGTTTTCGACCTAGCCTTCAAAATAATTAAATCATTTGAAATGAAATTTGAAATGGGAAAATATTGCTACCATCGTTTTAAGAAACACATCAAACATTTTTCGTCCACTTTGGAAACATACTTTTACTTTGCCTTTTTGTGAGGAAAATAAATAAATAATTAAATAAAGGAATCGACACCATTTGCATTTGGTTCACCAAAACATTTGACACACTCATACCTATTTTCACAATAGACTATTCACAAAATGACGGTAAGGTGGTTCATGACTAAAGATCATTGCAAGCACACAAGTAATAAAATTTAAAAAAAAATCAATGAGATCAAACGAGGTAAACTAGCAATGCAATTGCCAACTAAAATTAACTACATTAGAAATGAAAATACTTCAAATATACGACAAAAGTCTCGGGCTAACAACAGCGATCTACGAATACATAGAGTAAAAATTGAATATCAACACAAGCGTCAAAAATAACACAACGATCATAATTCCCATCGTCTCGAGTTGCTCACACATTCCACCAAGGGTATACGGGGAGAGAAGAATAATCACTTGGTCAAATAGGAACAATTTCACCAGGAAGATCGAGTTCTTTCACTTCTACAATTTGGTAAAGCGGCTTCGCCTCCTCGCTTTTGTTAAATATAAATAAACAACTACTCTTAACGAAGATTTATAGCACCATACAAGTAAATACAGAATTTTAGGTTCCATTAACCGAAAGAAAAAAAAAATTACAGCGTCCATGAACATGACAAAATACACCGGGTGACATACCCTCATTTTCAAGTACTAGCGAAATAGCAACCCAAAAATAAATATAATAATAATGGTTTCATATCATAGACAAGAATAAAATAAACGATTACATGACTACTCAAGCTCAGATATAGACTTGCAAAGTCGAAGAAGAGGTGTCGGACGATCGAACCATCGTGACTCAAAACATTATATATACATCTTTATTAATTAATATACAAGTAGGCGTGTGTTGTGTAATCCAGTTGCGTATAATATTTAGTGTTACCTTGTACATTGTAAAATCGAACATTTACACATTTTCAATTTGTGTTACACCATTAAAGAATTTATACCTTTCATTTTCCAATCTTTACAACGCTTTCATTTCTGGAAAAATTTCAATCTCTCGGAAATTTTTAACATTAGTAGATGCGGTGACTCGGTTATCATAATTGACAAATCATTAGGTTTGAAAATCTCTATACTTGTGTCAAAACCTCATTAATGTTCATATCTTAAGTACCAAAAACATACGTAGTAAGAATTTTTCCAAGTTTTACGTTTTTATTATTACGACTTATATTCTCACAAATATACACGTATCCAACATGACTCAAACTAGTCCAATTAACTCTTAAAATCAACCTTTGACTTTTATTACACACATGTTTTCTCCAAAACTGTTTTGTTAAATCATATTCGCGTAATTCGACTCAAATGACAAAGAGGTTTCACGTGGTATTATCTCGGATACTTACTGATTTTAGTCGAGACTTAAATCTCAATAATAATAATATAATAAACAATCAAAATGCTTATCTCAATAATTTTAAAATATATAAAATTCAACTTTTAATCCTTAGCCCATTATCAAATGATTTTAAAATTAACACATCTCGTCGCGGAATAAAACAAAAGATTTTTCAAACGATTTTAAACAAGCATCATCAAATTACACATATTGATTCTCTATAACGACAATTAAACAAACAAATGATTTCCAATGACGTTCCATCAATGTTTAAAATTTTATTTCAAGCATTATAATTTCATACTTAAAATGTATATTCCGATTTTATCCCAGTTTATTTACTACAACGAGCGACGAGTTCTAGTTTACACCAATGCATACGTAAACATAACCTTATGTTTAAAATAAACCAATTTTACAAAGTTTTTATCTCCAAAATACGTGACCAATTCTTCTACTCATGTTTTATATTACAAGATACGTCAAAAGTCTACTACGTTGACCCGAAAATTAATTCATACTAAATCCAAGTTATATATACTCGACAGTCATATCGCAAATTTTATTATAAAACTCCTTTCTCGAACTAATTTAAACAAATTCTTAACAAGTCCATCACAATCTTTTAGTATCAAATTTTAATATATGAAAACAAGGATTTTACGAGTAATAATAATTACTTATTACGATTTACCGACCAAGGTTGAAGGAAAAATAATTTCACAATGTCCGTTTATTCTCTACACGAATTTTACTTGTTACAAACACATCATACGTCATTTTTATCCAAAAGTTTCATTCACCAAGTATTAAATATATAAAACACTTTATGTTTAAATCATTCAATCAACAAAGTTCGATGTTTACTTAACTTGCACAAATGCCGGACCTCGTCATGTAAAATATTTACTTCAAAATAATGAAACAACAAAACAAAATGAAATAAACGAAGCGAGAATACGTATGTCAACTAAATGTTGTTATCGGCCTCGGATGAGTCCCGAAATCGTACTCCACAAAATTAACACAAAAACCAACCAAATTCCAAGTTATCGCGCTTGATCACAACGCCAGTCTATTTTAAAACACATCTTTAAAATTCAAATAGAATAGTAAACAACGATTAAATGGCAACACGCCTCAACCACGTTTCATAATATACACACATGATTCGCCGCCCCAATGTACGCATCGTCGATTATACTTCGTCTATGTTATAGTTACGTGAACTAACATATCAAACCCATTAGGAATAAAGGAAATAAAGTAATACGTAAGTATATTACGTTTCAAAAGAAAATGTCCAAAATGACACATCACGGTGCGATAACGACAATCGAGATCGACCTAGTCGATATAAAATATGTTACGAAGCATCATTTACGTATCTAGGATATCAAACGAGGTTCATATTCGGTTATTCGAACAATAAATTAATTATCAAGATTGATAATTAGCGGTTAAGCCGAGGTCTCAACAAAACCGCATGTTAAATGCATGATAATCACACAAGGACCATTGCTTCACGTGCAATGCCTTTAAATACCATAGTATATACATACTTATACGTACAACCACTCCTACATACACGTAGGATTACAACGCAGTGTTGCCATGTAATGCAATGTAGCCCGTTATGCCAAATACATGCAACCTATAATATAATCTTACAAGAATTTGTAAATTACGATAATAAGTACTCAACGTACACAACAATATATCTCAATATATATCTCAAAGTATTTACTTACTAAATACTTAGGGAATTCATATTAGTTTGAGGGATACATCTAAAATATAATGCAATGCTAAAGAAATCTTACCGGAGCCGTGCAGGATAGTTGTGTGTGCTTGGACCATTTCTTACGACACCAAAAGTTATAGTTTAGGATTTTCAAAAACGACCTAGTTCTCTATAACTCATGGCTCTGATACCAATCTGTAACACCCCCACAAATGCTATGCGCAGCGGAACTACAACATTGGGTGCTACACAGTATTCATTGCACACAAGATATATCAAACGACGCTAAAAAGACGCCAACTTAAAACTTGAATTTAAAATTTTTAGATGATACATGTCCACGGTTTTTCCAACCCCACTTGGTACAACAGAGTTTAGCGTTTTCGGTCCCCATGAATCTCAACCCGAGAATTTCAGTCTCACAACAACATTACATTAAAATTTAAAATGTTTAAGTAGGAAAAGGGAGGAAAAACAAGCAGACTCCAAGCCATACACACAACATCCATCCCATGCACGCTCCATTCTACACTTCAGCGGTTACCTGAAACACATGCCAAAAATTTGGTCAACGAAAACGTTGAGTGGAATTCATAGGTTTTACAATTCATTTGAACGTATATAAAATAAAAACCATTCGTGATCATTTATAGACTTGTCGATCAAACAATCTATATTCAGGATACTGACAATTGTGTTTAAGCTCATGACACTAATCCGTTAACTCAATCACCCGCGTAATAATTACCGGCGTGATTCAGATGAAACCAGTGCCCCTTCTAAAGGCATCAGTTGCAATTATACCTTATCTCTCATACAAAATAACCTATCGCAGAACTTACTCAACGTACAGCTTCTCGGCTAGCATTGGGTCGTTAGCCCCGTAGTACTACAAATTGCATAAGCGGCTATTTCCCCCTACTCGAGGGCAGGACAATAGTTAATAGTTCATGAATTTAGGGTCTTTGGCAACTTGGTACTCAACACAATTTCTAAGGCAACTTTCGGGTCTAACAATCATTCATGATATACGTTCCTTTTAAAAACTAGCATGCATTTCCCTCGCGGGTAAAACAATTTGAAATAAATATAAGCGAGGCTATAAATTCACACCTTATATATTAAGTAGTCGGTAGTTCGAGAGATGATCACTGACGACGCTACGGATGCCCGGGTAAATCAACACCTATCAACAAATAACGCGTAATGAGTAATCTCATTTTTAAATACCTTACGGTACTGTATAAAATACATAGATACAAGTCACTTAGGACAATTATAACTCACGCCAAAACAAAACAACAAGCATCACTCATTTTACATCATTCGTTCTTATTACTTACATTATCCATTTTTACTCATTTTCGCCGGTACTCACCGAAAGTACGGGCTGTTTTACTATACTTAACCATTCTTATAAAATTTGACAAAATTCTCAAAAATCCTATAAGACCTGTAGATAACACATTTTTAATCCCAATAAAAGTTTTTACTTTTACGACCCGTTACTCAACGCTTTTCAAAAACTACATTTTCCGGGCTGAAATTGTACTTCGACCAACTTTGACTTCTTTGACCTATATGAAATGTACCTTTGACTTCTTTGACTCCTAAGTCAACTTATAGACTCATTTACACAGGTTTGTGACCAAAATTTGACCCTTGACCATTTACCAATTCATACTTGTGGTCCTCGGGATTTGACTAAAACTATACATAAATTCGGATTATGAAAGTTCTCGTCTCCCGGTACTCGATCTTTAAAACCTCATAACTTTTAGCTCGTTTTGAGTCACGGGCTCTACCTTATACCAAATTAAAGATAAGAAGACCCTCTACAACTACATTTAGTTTTCAAGACCTGTAGGAAAAATAATTTTTATAAAAAGGCCTTAAACTTTCTGCCTAAATTTTACTACACCAAAATCATGCTTAAACTCGATTCCAAACCTACTAATCACTACTAGGCATCATCCTAAGCTTCCCTAATCACAATCAAACACAAATTTTCAGTCCTACCCCTATTGATCAACCAACCTCATAATCTAAAATCAAAGAAAACAAACATGCAACCACTTAAACCTATTTAAAACATCACTAAACACAATGCCAAACACAAGGATAATACTCAAAATCATCAACCACCATGGCTCCCCAAACACCCCCTTATGCCGTGGGGTTTGGGTGACCAAATCACCACAACCAAATTGATTTTGGTGGGTTTTATTGGTGATTATACTTCCATTGTACATGAATTTAACATGCATCCACACAATTGACCCCAAAAACGAATTTGAATGTTCTTGAAAATTTTTGGAAAATTTTTGTTAATGCATGTTTAATTAAACCATGGATTAACACTCACCAATGGATTCTAAGAGGTGGTCTAAGGTTAGTTTTTGTGAAAACTCAAGAAAATTGATGGGATGGTGGTTCTTGGTGGTTTGGCCGTCGGCCTAAGGACAAGAGAGAGAGAGTTTTGATTTTGTTTTTGATAAATGTTTGTATGTGTTTGTGTTTGTGGCTTTTTGTGGTATTGGGAGGGACCAAAGTGAAAATAAGGGTTTCTTTTGGCCTTAAGTATAAAACGTCATCAAAACTTTGCGGGTTCGACTCACTAGTCCATTTTGAAAATTTTACGGGAGTCGGAAATCATCCCGAACACTCCAAAATATTTTTGGGATACTTTAAATGTACTCGGAAGGCTATAAAACTCACCCGACTCAACTTAACACGAATCGTAAGTAAAATTCTCGAAAAATTACATTATCGATAAATCGTCAATAATTATAGAAATTTGGGCATCCCTCGGTATCGTAGTCGTTATCGGTTCTTCTTAAATCGTCAATCGTTAAATTACGATCGTAAACGTCGGTTTCAACTTAACCCGTCAAATAATTCCACGATAAAAATTCTTAAAAATTTCAAAAATATACGTAAAATAGGATTAAATATTGGGCTCGGGATATCACATCCACAAGTGAGCCACAACCTAAGAGAGATGCTCATAATGAACAGCTTTTGAGACAATAACTTAGCATCATACGGCACTTTCACTGGTGTTACACAAACACCCCTTAAACTTTCTGAAAATGATTTTATCAAAACAAAACTTAACAAAACTCAACCCAACTGATTAAATCTTAGTCTAACATGCATAAACACCTAAAATGAACAAAATCAAACCAATAAACAGATATTTAAACCACTTGCATACCAATTCACCAAAATCACATAAATCATAATTTTGACAATTTGAAAACTAGAAACAAGGATTTACCTTGTGGGACCCACATCCAGGTCCCACAGTGACTGAAAAGTCACCTCCCACAAGCTGGTGGCTTGTGCTGATGGCTTATAGAAACAAGGTGGCTAGTAGAGAATTGATGGTGGTGGTCACAGTTGACACACACACCCAATATGTCTTCTAAAAGGGTGATATAGTATGTACCTGCTAAGAAAGAAGGTAAACAAAAGATTGAGTTGTTCACAAGACAAATGAGCTATAAGCCAGCTTATCAGCTAAGCTGCCTATGGCTTATTTGACAGAAAATAAAAAAAAACTGATTTTTGATTATCTTAAAATTTTAATAACAACTAAATCAACAAGTGGTTTAACCCTCACTTAAGCTTAATAATCAACAATAATATTAGGCCTATGTGATCAGCTTAAAACACTTAGACCCAATACTTAACAATTTAATAGCTTGAGTCACCAAACAGAAACTTAATATGAACTTTTAACTTGAAAAATTAAAAATGCAAATGGAAAGTAAGTGGGCTCTTTTGTTTCTCGTCAACAACTCAGTACCATTTCATTTCACTTAAAACAAATATGGATTTACAAGGTTATGACCAAAGAGAAGGAAAAAGAACTCGTTACAATGAAAATTCTAAGTGCCTTTATATAGAGGCTTACAAGGTGATAGAAAACATTAAACCCTAATGCTGTAAACTTCCTCTATTGCCCTTCTCGAATATTTGAAGATGCCAGAAAGATGCCGATTTTTGAATTTGGTCAAGAACCCATGTGATGATCATTTGGATGTATGTGGGATGCCAGTGGTGAAAAGGAGATCTTGGACGTCCATATTTCCTTTGGGAGCATGAAAATTCTAATAGGCGTTGATTAGCTGTCCTCAGTTTGTCTTCAAGCTCGGATGTGGGTCAGGGGAGGGTTGGAGAGCCATGTGAGGATGAGGGGGACGTTTTTGGGAGTTGGGTTTGGGTTTAGGGTGTGATGAATTAACAATCTGGAAATAATGGGATTATATCCCTTTGATTTGAGGGAATGGTAATTGATGAGTCCTATGATCGTTGGGCTCAATGGTTATGAACCATATATCTAGGTTGATCATCGTTCATATGATAACATAGCGGAAAAGAACAATGATCAGGACAAGGTGTTTAGTCACAAAGAACATGAATTAAAACAAATGGGTTGCTAATTATATTAATAATCAACAACCACTAGACGTGTATACATTGAATCCCACGTCTAGTGCGACACACACTTTAGGTTTACATTGTGAATGAAAGATATGATATAAAACCTACGTATGTTTTCTTTATATACTAGAAAACATAGCTTACAAAGAAAGCTAAAGTAATAAAAAGACTCCAACGGCTTGTTCTTTTGCAACTTGTACTTTTTAGCCCTTGTCTTCTTATTTTGTTGTGTTTTGACTTATCAACTTAATAATTGGACCCAACAATCTTCCCCTAGTTGATGATGTCAAAACACTCTTCTTAAGCATGAATCCTTTGTATGTAGTACATGATCTCCAAGAAGCTTCCCCTTAAGTATAGCACATATTCTTCCCCTTTTTGACATATCAATAGGGAATATGTGAAAGTATGCAATCTTGTAGATTCTCCAAAAGTAGGCTCTATGTAATGATCCTGAAGAAAAATAAATAAAGTAGTCTTGATGCAGAAGTAGAATACCACAAACCTATGTTCCATGTCTTGTTTATCCATGTGATGAAGAACTTATACCAGAGTGAGAAATATAAGTAGACCTCGATCCCTTGTCAATATTCTCATCCTTTGTGAGACACTGAGCACGATAATGTAACTCCTTCAAGTGTTTATGACAAGTCTTCGTCACCAACTATGTAAGCACGAACAAGTTACCTTTAAAGTCTAGGTACTTTAAGATATGATAGAACACAAACTTGCGCAAATCTTCTTCAATCATCAATCTTACCATAAGAATTCTTCCCCTTAAGCTAACACCTCTTCATGACAAGTCTTAATGAACCAATATCCTCATATGTAAAAGTTAGAAGACGAATAACTCTTTCACAAGGCTATCCCGATTACATATTCGAATACCAATCAAAGTCTTCATGAATTATTGCTAACTTACTTAAAAATCATTAATCCATTTAAATATATCCGAGCCATAAATATCATAATGATATTCTGAATTAAACGGAGATTCCATGTACCTTTTGTGTGTATTTACATTCTTTTTGTGTGCTCAAAACGTACCCATTTTCTCAAACAGCAGCAATCAGTGTGTTGTCCAATATCTCTTCTGTCCAATATCTTGGTCAGATGTATTGTCCAATATCAGACAATACGTATCAGCGTTGAAGCACATATATCGGACGACACTGTCAACCTATCAGTGTTGACTTATTCTGTCAGCGTCGAAACCCTTTCTGTCAGCGCCCAAATAACAAACGTCAGCGCCAACCGAAAATCCTGTCAGCGTTCATTCTTATCAGCGTTAAAACCATACTCTGTCAGCGTCTACGCTTAAACTTTGTCAACGTTGAGTTAATAATATCACTTAATCCATACGAATGCAAATAACCAAACCATGTGAACACAATAAACCTCCACCAATGAAAACTTTAGAGCCGTGTGAACACAATTGATTTAGACCAATGAGAAACGAATGAACTTTAGCCCCATGAGAGCAACCGTATACCAGCAGGTATAAGATTCGAACTATAGATAACCAATATTAGGGCTTTCGTTTTGGCCGTGTGAATGCAAAAGCTTTAACCAATAGGAAGAGTTGATCCGTGTGAACATACTAATATTCCAGTGACCAATCATCTATCAAGCATCATGTGAACACACCGTGTGAATATAGAACTCTCCACCAATGAGGAACAAAGGACTTGTATCCCCATATGAAGAACAGTAGACGAGCATGTAGGAGATCCAAAGCTAGATAACAAATTAGGGTTTTTAATCCTTCACGTCTGTAACAACGAATCTGCATTAACGATCTAGGGTTTGGAGTTTTGAGCACTGAAACCCTAATTAGGGTTTGTAAATAACCACCTTAGATCGTATATCTTCACACGTTTATACAGCCACAAACATCAATTCTTCCTGCTTTTAAGTAGATCTAGGGTTTGAAGAACCCTAGTTCATGATTTCATGTGAAAGCAGAAAACTGAAAATTTTCCATCAGCCAACTTCGACGCTTAATAACTTTTGCCTGGGGATAAAACTCGACAATCCCTCCGGTGGATGTTTAGATCTATGTATGTAGAACACACATCTAAAATTTCGTGACGATCCAACGGTTAGATCAAAAGTTATGACCTTCTGAATACTGCTGCGCACACAAAAACGTCCAGAAAAATTCAATACGAATTTTTCTTCTTCACCATACACGAACACCTCGTCGTACCTAGATATCAAGAGCCTTAGGCTCTGATACCAATTGATGAGTCCTATGATCGTTGGGCTCAATGGTTATGAACCATATATCTAGGTTGATCATCGTTCATATGATAACATAGCGGAAAAGAACAATGATCATGACAAGGTGTTTAGTCACAAAGAACATGAATTAAAACAAATGGGTTGCTAATTATATTAATAATCAACAACCACTAGACGTGTATACATTGAATCCCACGTCTAGTGCGACACACACTTTAGGTTTACATTGTGAATGAAAGATATGATATAAAACCTACGTATGTTTTCTTTATATACTAGAAAACATAGCTTACAAAGAAAGCTAAAGTAATAAAAAGACTCCAACGGCTTGTTCTTTTGCAACTTGTACTTTTTAGCCCTTGTCTTCTTATTTTGTTGTGTTTTGACTTATCAACTTAATAATTGGACCCAACAGTAATTAGGGTTTATGAGGTGAGATTATGGAGTAATTAGGAGTGAGGATGAACAGTAGACATTTTCCCCCATTTTAATTAATATAAAATCGGTTTAAAAAACTGATTTATCTAAATAAAAAGGATTAGGGGTGGTGGGATCTGACGTGGTGTGGGAGGGTGTGGTGTAAGGAGGGTATTGGTGGGTGAGGGTGACGTGGGAGAATGATTGGTGGTGGTGAGTTTGATTGTCTGGCACAACTGGTCCCCCATCTCCTTTGTTTTGTTCACTTTGAAATAAACAGCCAAAAAACTTTGAGTCCTGATGAGACTGTATTTATACATAGTCTCATCGTCCAAATTGGGCTTAAAACGCTTAAAATATCGTCAAAATACCCATATATGTGCCTATGTTTGTTCATTGTGTATTTTAGGTATGGATATCGTGAATTCACCAAAAGATCAAAGGAATCAAGCAAAAACGAACACGGGAAACGAAGCCGCACAAAGAACCGGACCCGATTCATGATTTTCCTTTGAAGTCCTTGAAGTTTGAAGATTTGGCAAGAATGGTCCCTCAACTTTGGAAGACTTGACATTTTATACCCTTGCAAAACTCATAATTGCATTTGGGTCCTTGATATTTGAAGTTATGTGCAAGAATAGCCCTTGAAGAATGATGATTTTGCATATTATGTCCTTGGTATAAGTTTATAAAACCTTGGTGCCAAAAATGACAATTGTTGAAAGTTGATAACAAAGGAAATACATAATTTACCATTTAAATGCAAAGTGAAGTGAACTAGAAACTTTGGGGGGCTTTCCTGGCAGACAACTAAACTCCACCAGCCACTCACACCATTACACGTCAGCCTAACCCGACCCTACCCACTACCCATGACCCATATCCAGCCCAAACCCGAACCATACCCAATACCAGGTTTATTTATTAAACCTGGTCAAATCCCACCAGTCAACCCTTAATTTTTCCCACTTAACAACTTTTTAAAATTCACTTAACACAAAAAACGGATTAAACCTTCCAAGAACACATGAACTCTTAAATTGGGTTTTTTCTTAAACCTTGATAATAAACCCCCATTTTATCCAGATTGGTAATAGAACATTGCCTAATCACAACCCACCACTCACTTCACTCACCCGTGACTCCCAAGTGGCCCCCCCAAGGACCCCTGCTTCACTAAAAATGGCAAAGAAGGTATCTTGCAGTGCATCAACGTCTCTTATTCAAACCTTGGTCCCAAAGCTTGCAAGGAACGTCCAAGATCATCCCTTCACAAGCTGGCATCACAAGACGCGTGTTTGACCAGAGAATCAAGACCAAGACCAAGGGCAATTCAGGAAAATCAATGCTAGGGTTTCTCTCCTTGTATTATTTTATTAAAATTCTAGAATAGTCTCTTCATGTGTATATATAGGTCGACCTGTGACCTATTTTTATTGTTCCAGATTTATCATTGTAAAAATTTTTATTTAATGGAATATTTAGAGTAATTTTTTAAAAATATTGCAGTGATATTCTGAGTTCCTTCCTTGTTACTGTTATCAGTTTTCTAGCTTACAAATAGTTTAGGTTTAAAAAGTGGATTGTTCAAAAAGTTTTCATCAGCAAAACGTTTTGTTAAAAGTTTCAGAACTCAAACCTAACTAATGGTGAAAGTGAAAGTGGAAGCCATTTAGTTGGATTTGTTGATTGAGATTTATTCATCTTTATTAGTTTAAAAAGGATTTCAGAAAGTTTGTTTCAAGGATTTTAAAAGTTCATTTTTTTCAAGTTTCACTTTTATTCTCACCCTTACTGTAGCATAAGCTACTTCAAAAGCTTCTGACAAAAGCTCTTGAAGTGCTTTGCTACAAGAAGTTTGCTTTGTTTGTTGGTGCTTGTGCAGGAACAAGACCATCATTCATTGCTTTCTATTTTTCATTCCCTTTTGAAGATATTTTGCACCCTGGACTGTTGTAGTCCTCAGCAGGGTTCTTGCATAAGCTCATAAATCCAGAAAGTTTCAGAAAGAGAAGGCATCAGCTAACAAGGTGGCTTGAACCCTCTATCTTTAATTCTTGCTGATTTGTTTTATGCATGCTTATGTGATTTGTTAGAATCTGCTCTTGTGTCTATTTTATTGCTTGATTAGGCTTCATATAAGTTTATTATGCATGTTAGTTAAGGTTTAGATCAGTTTAGTTATGATTTGAGTTGATTTGGTTTGCTAAATTTCAGTTTTGATATTATAAAGGGGTGTTTGGGACTGCTTGTTAAGCTGAGAAGGTGACAGATTTTTGACTTAAAAACAGCTTTAACACACTCCATTAGGGTAGTGTCATTATTTAGGTTGTTTGGTTTGAGTTTTGGTAGGAGTAGAAAGAAGTTTCAATGTTTTAGCTTGGTAAAACATTGAAAAATCAGAAAGTGCCTCATCTGCTTTGTTTTGTTGATTTTTGCCCACCCAAATTGCAAAGTTGTTAGACATAGGTGTAATCTAGGGTTAGGGTTTGATTTTGTGTTGTTTGGATGTGTTGTGTGCAAGTTCTAGGCCCTTGAAACTCACCCTAGAGACCATTTGCATCAGCAAGGTTCATCAGAACCATAGCACCAATACAGTAACTGCTAATTGCCCATTTGAGTGTTTTTCTTGTACTGGACTTGTGTTTTTCTTGCTTTATACTGACTCCCCACACTCCACTGAGTGTGGGGGTGCCTTTGTTTCCAAGTAAAACCAACAAACAAGCAACTTACAAGCATCTAAGTTCTTAACCCGTTTTTTTACACTATCAGTGGGAACTCCTTTCCCACTGATAGGCGTGTTGTAGCCACTGCTACACTACAAGACAGAAACAATACACATGTCACTTTCATATTCTTAGATTTTTGTCTTTAGTGCCCTTAAATAGGAATTAAACTTTCATTCTTTTTTCTATATTTTTCTTTTTTAATTCTTGATTTTTCAGTATAATCACTTTTTATTTTACTGTTCATTTTATATTTTTTAGATTATAAGTGCTATTTTTAATTACTTTTTAATTACTGTTTTTGGCATTTAGTGTAGAAAATATATATTTTTCAGATTTAATATTTTTCTTAGGTTTAGAAAATTAATTTAAGATTTTTGGTTTTAAAATTAGTCACTGTTCACTTTTTAATTATTTTTTATAATTAATTTAAGTTAATTAGGGTTTAATTATTAAATAGTTTTGTCTTTTAGTGTAAAATTTTATATTTTTCAAACTTTTTCAATTTTCTACTGTTCATTAGAGTAATTTAGGATTTTTAAAATTGTTAAATTATTTTTGTCATTATTTTATTATTTTCTAGGATTATTTTAATTTAAAAATAGTTTTAAGTCATTTAAAAAATAGAAAAATAGTTTTAAAAATTTAGGAAAAATACTTTTTAGTCATTAAATAATATAAGTTAGTTATAGTTCAATAAATTAATATTTTGGACATTTTGTTAATTATATTTAATTTTTGGGCTTTAATTAGCATTAAAAATTAAATATTAAATTAATAAAAGGTTTTAAAATATATTTGTTGGATTTTTATTCTTATTTATATTATTTAAGACTTAGTTTAAACATTTAATTAGTTTTTAGGTTTTAATTTTTAATTTCGTCACGTTTTACGTATTTACGTACGCGTTTTACGTTAATTCGTCGTAGTTTAAACGTAGTCGTAACTCGTCTTTAATTTTTCTCTCTTTACACCAAAAACGTCACTAATCCAAACATTATTATTTTATATATTGGTACATTAATTCACACACCTCCTTCGAGAACGAACTTGGAATTTATTCGATTTGTCGGTTTTTCATTAAATCGTCAATTTTAATACTTGCCGCATTTATACTCGTCTTTCCTAAGACTTGTATATAAAAACCTACATCAATTTTTGGCGCCGCTGCCGGGGAGGTGTGTTGCCAATATTAGTATCGTGTTTGTGTGAGTAGTGCGTTTTGTCTTTTCATTTTTTGGAAAGCGTGAATATCGTACATACTCATTTTTGTTATTTTTCATTATTATATTATAATATCCAAATAAATCGTGTTTAATTTTCCTAAATTAAACACACAACAATCTTTACTATATTGTAGATATATTGGTTTTCGTTTTTCTTGTGAATATTATTATTACTATATTGTATCTACGTAAGAACAATAAATATACAAGTACTCCAAATACGTGAGAAATCACAACCTTGATTCGGGATTTCATCACTCGATCATTGTATTCGAATCCAAAGCAAAGGTTTAAAGGCAAAATAGATAAATACTTTCGTGAGGCTTAATTTCAATTAACACAAACTATAAGGTGGGTATAAGGCGGTTGTATTTCACGACCTAAAGGAAAAAGGCTCTTAAGTGCTTCGCGCCGCCTCGTTTCCTCCGCTTGCTTGTGCGTGTTTTGAGAAAGAGAGCTAATCGAGGGTTTGCCGCCCAAGTATTATCTACGTATATTATATTTGCTTGTGTTTTCAAGATTAAACCCTCTTGAACGTTTTGGTGTTCCACCAACGTTCTAAAGTCATCGAGAACGTTCACTCCACGTGATCGTTTTCATTCTTTGAGGCTCCTTTAATCGAGAAAGTCGATTCGAGGAGAGATTTGTAGATTTGTGTCTACGTAATACATTCAAAAATCCAAAAAAAAAATTAAAAAACCAATCAAAAACCAAAAAAATTGAAAAAATTGAAAAACCGCAAAAAGAATCTTCTTTGCTACCACCCATTCTACGCTTAGTGCATGCGCACTCGATCGAAGGATTATTCCAATTCTAGTGAAGCTTCGAATCGACGCAATCGTAATCGAAGGAATCGACGACGTAGACGAGAATTAGAAACCGACGTTCCTAATATCGTTGTTGAAGAAACCGTAGAGGAGATGGCCGACAATCGTTCTATGATGGAATTGCTCCAAGCGCCCACCGAGGGTTATGGAGACGCGATCGTAATTCCCGCTATCGAGGCGGAGAATTTTGAGATCAAGAGCGGAATGCTTTCGTTGATCCAAGCTACGAAGTTTCGAGGTCGTGAAGCCGATAATCCTCACGACCATATTCGGAATTTTGATCGTCTTTTGGCCACGAGCAAGTTTAAGAACGTCGACACCGATGTCGTCAAGCTTATGCTTTTTCCTTACTCGCTCGATGGTGCCGCCAAGGATTGGTACGAGAAAGAGCCACCTAATTCCATAACTACGTGGAAGGATCTCGTTTCCAAGTTCGTTAATTATTTTTTCCCACCGTCTAAGACAACGTTTTTCAAAAACGAGATTACAAAATTTGAGCAAAAACCGAATGAATCTTTTAGAGACGCGTGGGATCGTTTTAAGGAATTGCTTAGGCAATGTCCTCACCATGGTTTTTCCGAGTTGCACCAAATCGATACGTTTTACAACGGTCTTAATTTTCACGAACAAGACTCGTTGAATTCCGCCGCCGGTGGCAACTTTTTGTGTAAGACTCCGAGAGAAGCTTTGATAATTATCGAGAACCGATCCAAGGTTTACCAACTCCGCAATGCACCGAGTGTTGCCAATGTCGCCAATGTTAGTAGTTCTAATCGCGACATTGAGAGAGTTGATGCTAAAGTCGATAAGTTGACGAATGTGTTCACGTCTTATCTCATTGAGATGCAAAAGAAAGACGCTCCCGCTACGGTGAAAGCGGTTGAGGTTTCGTGTACGTTTTGTGGTGGACCTCATAATTATTACGAGTGTGCGGCTACGGATGGCCAAACGTCGAATGTGAGTGCGTTAAATGGAAACAACAATTTTTCAAATCAAAATAACGCGGGTCCATCACAACAAGGCAATTATAACCAAGGCAACAATTTTCAAAATCGAAACAATTTTCAAGGAAATAATCAACAAGGAAATTTTTCGAATCAAAATCAAGGAGGTTATAATCAAGGTCGTAATATAACTTGGCAAAATAGAGATAACAATCAAGGAAATAATTTTTCAAGTGGGAATCAAAACAATTTTCAAAGAAACAATCAAAACCAAGGGAACTTTAATTCTAATCAAAATAGTTCGTCAAACGATTTTCAAAATTACATGAAAACGAATGAGGCTAATATGAGACGATTAGAGGGAGAAATTGGTACTTTAAAAAACGAATTTACAAATACTTTGAAATTGCAAAACACGAAGATTGAGCAAGGGCAAATTGATATAAAAAAGATGTTTTCGGCTATAATGAACAAAGCCTCGGGTTCGTCATCAAGTTCGTTACCTAGTGACACCGTTGCTAATCCGAAAGAACAATGTAAAGCCGCCTCGTCTCGTGAGAAAGGTCGTGTGATTACCCCTAACCTTGAAGGATTCCGTGTTGTTTATCCCTCTCAACCCTCGACTTCTAAGACGTCTTCTTGTTCTAAAGTCGATGGGGTGAACGTGGCGACCAAGGAAAGGAGTGCACACCCTCGTGTACCTCAAATTCCATCCACGGTTCAAAAAGAGAGCTTTGTCGACCTTACCAAAGTAACCCTTGAAGAAACTTGTGCTTCGATCCTTCTTAAAAAACCCAAAAGGCGTATGCCGAGAAAGGAAAAGGATCCGGGCCAATTTCTATTACCTTGTGATTTTTCCGAGATTGAGGGATGTTTAGCCCTTGCCGATTTAGGTGCTAGCATCAATCTTATGCCTCATTCTCTTTGGAAATTGATGAGATTGCCTTCGCTTACCCCCACGAACATGACAATCGAGCTTGCAAATTGTACGCCACTTATACCAATTGGAATAGCCGAGGATGTCTATGTTAGGATTGGAAAGTTTGTTTTTCCCGCGGATTTCGTTATATCCGATTACGAGTGTGACCCTAAATGTCCCATTATTTTAGGCCGACCATTCTTATCGACGGCTCGAACCGTAGTCGACGTTCACGAGGGGAGACTTACTATGAGATATGGGGATGAGAAAATAGACTTTTTCGCTAGAAAATCCCAAGGATTTTATGAGAATGAAAAAACCGAGGTTTCAAAACCTAATGATTCAAATTCTAATGATTTCAAAATGTTTACTTTAGCGGAAAGAATGAAGCTTGATGCATGTTTTGAAAGAATTAAGAAAAACGGTTTTAAGGATGATGATTTTAATGACAAAGAATACGTGTACCTAATTCAAAAGGGTATGTGTAAATTTATGGATGAAAACTCACTTTGGGATGTTTTTAGCGAAACAAGTGAACCACCAATTCCGAAGGGTGACGTTAATGCCATCACGACAATGACCAAAATGGATTCGTCTTCACCACCTTCGAAGGACCATGACTTTGAGGCTTCAACTTCTAACTCCATCGAAGTGCCTCCTATGCCTAGCCCAACACCCGTTGAGGCTAAAGGGTTTATCGACATCGATCCTCTCGTCTTAGAAAAGTCACCTAAGCATAGCCCTAGTGCTTGTAAGTCCATGGTTGTGAGTGCTCACATCGACTCTTTCTTCGACGATGACGATGGCGATTTTGCCGAGCTTGATCACGTACTTAGACATCCACATGCTATTTTTGATTCTCCTAAGAAGAAACATGTGAAGTACGATGATTATGAGTTTGATCCCGAGATTGAGGAAATCATTGAACGAGAGCTAGCTCTTATGCCTTCACTTCCACCTACGAGTGAGGTCGATCTTTCCAAAATCGAGGATGAACTCAATGAGTTGGAACGTCTTATTTTCGATGACGAACCAACTCATGAGACCACTAAGAATCCCATTCTCGAGGAGTTACCTTATCAACACTCCTCATTTGAGAATGACGTTTACCACATTCGTGAGGATCTAACTTATCAACGATCCCCACAAAAGAATGATGGTTTCGTGCTTGATCGTGATCTCTTCGAGAGAGTTTCTAAGATACTCAAGGAGGGGAATGACAAACCTTGGTTTGACAAGCCTATCTTTGATGAGGAAATCGATGAGATCGACGTTCATGAGGATGACGAGTATGTAGACCCCGAGGGGGCGATGTTCTTTATTGATAAACGTTTTGAGAACTTATATAATCCGCCACCCCCTCCCGCCAATGACTTAAATGTGAGAATTTTTAGCGCGACTAATTTTGAATTTGACACGCCAAATATTTTCGACATTATTCAATCGGGTTTTCATAAAGAGTTTTTGAACGATGAAAAAGGAAAAGATTTTAAAAATGTTTTAAATGATTTTTCTACATGTTTAACTCCGTCATCACATCGTTTTATGAGTGCTACCACCTCGTCTACTCCTTTTGACGATGGTGTGTGTGGTTTTAGTGTGGGGGAAGCCCCAAATGTTCCCTCCCATTTCTCCACCGAGGACGAGATTTACGATCCCGGAATTGCTTGTAAAGGGAAATCTCGGTCTTCCACCGATGCAATAAATGGAAAATCTTTTCGTTTGCTTGGTGTGAGTCTACCTCGAGTAGCTCATAAGTTTGACTTACCATTTGCCCCACCTTTCTACTTCTTATCTCTTTTCTTCTACCCCATTGGGGTTTGTGTTGGAGTAGCGTTGTTTCGTCTTTCATCCGAAAACGAAGACGCTATCTTTGACCCCGGTATTCGTGCATCGGGTTTTTAAAGTACTCCATGTACTTTTGGGCCTTGTTTATCATGTAAGCCCCACTAAAAATGACCTTACCAAGATTATCCCTAAATGATCACATTTATGGGGATTCGAGTCGAGCTTTTGACTCGGTTATCAAAAACAAGGTGCCTCGTGGGGGATTCTCATGCTTATCCTTGTAAATATTATTGCTTTCTTAGTTAACGTAACGAGGGGACTTGTGCTCTTCCTACCTTTGTTTCGTGGTTGTTTGTGATTGTGATTCATTAGGTTCATCGTCATCATTGAAGCCTCTCGTGTTCGTTTTATGGATCACTCGAGCTTCGATCGTTGCCTTTGGAGATTCCGATATCCGATGATATCCTTTTATGTTCTAACGTTTATCTTAATAGCATAATTCATAAACGGCTATAGGTTATTCGTTTTACCCTTTCCATGCTCGAGATTAAGCATTCGACTTCGTCTCTAGTATGGGTGTGTTTACACCCCTAGACTCGAAACATTGAGAACAATGTTTAGTTTTAGTATGGGGGGTGAGTAGATACTTCACCTTGCTTACGTCAACACGCTATCCAATATTCATCTTTTTGCTATCGTTTTGTTACAAATAAGGCCAAAAATGGCAAAATTTTAAAATTTTTCTTCTTTTTCATAAGTGTTTAAGACACGAATGTAGGTTTTCCGATGGTGAGAACGAGAGTAATTTTTGACTCGACCGTGCGTGTTGAGCACTTAGCTTCGATTCCTTAACTTTTTAGGCTAAGTCTCTTAAATGAGGACGAGAAATGATAGAGTTATTTATAAGTCTCGTAATCGTCACGATCTTATGTGTAGTAATTATTAGCTTATTCTCCCAACGCTTTTGCATAAATAATTGTTAATAAATATTGATTTGGCGGTTTAGTCACTATTGTTGGGTTTCTAATTTGTTTTGGTAGCTTCCATGTAATTAAATTGGGAAAACATTAAGGTATCGCCAGCGTCACGGTTTTGAAGTATTGGCACCCGAATAATCGAAAGCTTCACCTAATAATAAGATTTCAAGTGCTCACCTAAATTAAGCAAAAATTTGAAGCTCACAAGGCCGAAAAATCTATGCCCAAATTGAAAGTGAATCAAGCCTTAATCTTCGAAGCTTTAAAGATCCAAAATTCGCTTTAGCGTGAGGATATACGTCTTTGGCTAATAAAACCACCGATGAGGCGGATAATAAAAGGCAAGGCAAGACCGAAGTCATAATAAAAGCTTCATGGCGAAGTTGAATAAAAGATGGAGGTAAACCAAAGATAATAAGGCCCTTCCGTTAGGGGGCGTATAAAAGTCTTGGTAATAAGTCTCATGTTCAAAACCGTTATAAAACCGTGTTTATCGATCCTTCTTGTTGACTTAATTTTTTGACATCGTTGTCTATTGGGGTGAATTATTGATTTGATGATTTTGGTTACACCGTTAAGTTTCTATTTTTAGACTTAATCTCTATTCACGCATAAGTCGATGATGTATCCTCGTGATCATTAAGACATAATAAAATATAAGAGATACCAAGTAGGAATAAGGGAGTTTAGGTTCGTAATTAACACTCATGAGATGTGTTCGTGTTGCTAACTTATAATAACAATGATCTCGTTACACGCTTAGCATGGAATTGGGTGAAAATCGAGGACGACGAAATTATTTCTAACGAAGCATTCACGTGTTCTTGTTCTATGATCCCAAAAGTCACATTCTCGTGATGAAAACAATACATTATGTCTAAAACACGTGTAGTAGTTTAAATTTATGTCTTGAATAAAAGTCATCATAAAATGAATTTTGGAAGTGCTATGATACTTAATTCTAGCATTGCGTGGGGACACGGCAATGGTTTAGTATGGGGGAGTGATGAGACTGTATTTATACATAGTCTCATCGTCCAAATTGGGCTTAAAACGCTTAAAATATCGTCAAAATACCCATATATGTGCCTATGTTTGTTCATTGTGTATTTTAGGTATGGATATCGTGAATTCACCAAAAGATCAAAGGAATCAAGCAAAAACGAACACGGGAAACGAAGCCGCACAAAGAACCGGACCCGATTCATGATTTTCCTTTGAAGTCCTTGAAGTTTGAAGATTTGGCAAGAATGGTCCCTCAACTTTGGAAGACTTGACATTTTATACCCTTGCAAAACTCATAATTGCATTTGGGTCCTTGATATTTGAAGTTATGTGCAAGAATAGCCCTTGAAGAATGATGATTTTGCATATTATGTCCTTGGTATAAGTTTATAAAACCTTGGTGCCAAAAATGACAATTGTTGAAAGTTGATAACAAAGGAAATACATAATTTACCATTTAAATGCAAAGTGAAGTGAACTAGAAACTTTGGGGGGCTTTCCTGGCAGACAACTAAACTCCACCAGCCACTCACACCATTACACGTCAGCCTAACCCGACCCTACCCACTACCCATGACCCATATCCAGCCCAAACCCGAACCATACCCAATACCAGGTTTATTTATTAAACCTGGTCAAATCCCACCAGTCAACCCTTAATTTTTCCCACTTAACAACTTTTTAAAATTCACTTAACACAAAAAACGGATTAAACCTTCCAAGAACACATGAACTCTTAAATTGGGTTTTTTCTTAAACCTTGATAATAAACCCCCATTTTATCCAGATTGGTAATTGAACATTGCCTAATCACAACCCACCACTCACTTCACTCACCCGTGACTCCCAAGTGGCCCCCCCAAGGACCCCTGCTTCACTAAAAATGGCAAAGAAGGTATCTTGCAGTGCATCAACGTCTCTTATTCAAACCTTGGTCCCAAAGCTTGCAAGGAACGTCCAAGATCATCCCTTCACAAGCTGGCATCACAAGACGCGTGTTTGACCAGAGAATCAAGACCAAGACCAAGGGCAATTCAGGAAAATCAATGCTAGGGTTTCTCTCCTTGTATTATTTTATTAGAATTCTAGAATAGTCTCTTCATGTGTATATATAGGTCGACCTGTGACCTATTTTTATTGTTCCAGATTTATCATTGTAAAAAATTTTATTTAATGGAATATTTAGAGTAATTTTTTAAAAATATTGCAGTGATATTCTGAGTTCCTTCCTTGTTACTGTTATCAGTTTTCTAGCTTACAAATAGTTTAGGTTTAAAAAGTGGATTGTTCAAAAAGTTTTCATCAGCAAAACGTTTTGTTAAAAGTTTCAGAACTCAAACCTAACTAATGGTGAAAGTGAAAGTGGAAGCCATTTAGTTGGATTTGTTGATTGAGATTTATTCATCTTCATTAGTTTAAAAAGGATTTCAGAAAGTTTGTTTCAAGGATTTCAAAAGTTCATTTTTTCAAGTTTCACTTTTATTCTCACCCTTACTGTAGCATAAGCTACTTCAAAAGCTTCTGACAAAAGCTCTTGAAGTGCTTTGCTACAAGAAGTTTGCTTTGTTTGTTGGTGCTTGTGCAGGAACAAGACCATCATTCATTGCTTTCTATTTTTCATTCCCTTTTGAAGATATTTTGCACCCTGGACTGTTGTAGTCCTCAGCAGGGTTCTTGCATAAGCTCATAAATCCAGAAAGTTTCAGAAAGAGAAGGCATCAGCTAACAAGGTGGCTTGAACCCTCTATCTTTAATTCTTGCTGATTTGTTTTATGCATGCTTATGTGATTTGTTAGAATCTGCTCTTGTGTCTATTTTATTGCTTGATTAGGCTTCATATAAGTTTATTATGCATGTTAGTTAAGGTTTAGATCAGTTTAGTTATGATTTGAGTTGATTTGGTTTGCTAAATTTCAGTTTTGATATTATAAAGGGGTGTTTGGGACTGCTTGTTAAGCTGAGAAGGTGACAGATTTTTGACTTAAAAACAGCTTTAACACACTCCATTAGGGTAGTGTCATTATTTAGGTTGTTTGGTTTGAGTTTTGGTAGGAGTAGAAAGAAGTTTCAATGTTTTAGCTTGGTAAAACATTGAAAAATCAGAAAGTGCCTCATCTGCTTTGTTTTGTTGATTTTTGCCCACCCAAATTGCAAAGTTGTTAGACATAGGTGTAATCTAGGGTTAGGGTTTGATTTTGTGTTGTTTGGATGTGTTGTGTGCAAGTTCTAGGCCCTTGAAACTCACCCTAGAGACCATTTGCATCAGCAAGGTTCATCAGAACCATAGCACCAATACAGTAACTGCTAATTGCCCATTTGAGTGTTTTTCTTGTACTGGACTTGTGTTTTTCTTGCTTTATACTGACTCCCCACACTCCACTAAGTGTGGGGGTGCCTTTGTTTCCAAGTAAAACCAACAAACAAGCAACTTACAAGCATCTAAGTTCTTAACCCGTTTTTTTACACTATCAGTGGGAACTCCTTTCCCACTGATAGGCGTGTTGTAGCCACTGCTACACTACAAGACAGAAACAATACACATGTCACTTTCATATTCTTAGATTTTTGTCTTTAGTGCCCTTAAATAGGAATTAAACTTTCATTCTTTTTTCTATATTTTTCTTTTTTAATTCTTGATTTTTCAGTATAATCACTTTTTATTTTACTGTTCATTTTATATTTTTTAGATTATAAGTGCTATTTTTAATTACTTTTTAATTACTGTTTTTGGCATTTAGTGTAGAAAATATATATTTTTCAGATTTAATATTTTTCTTAGGTTTAGAAAATTAATTTAAGATTTTTGGTTTTAAAATTAGTCACTGTTCACTTTTTAATTATTTTTTATAATTAATTTAAGTTAATTAGGGTTTAATTATTAAATAGTTTTGTCTTTTAGTGTAAAATTTTATATTTTTCAAACTTTTTCAATTTTCTACTGTTCATTAGAGTAATTTAGGATTTTTAAAATTGTTAAATTATTTTTGTCATTATTTTATTATTTTCTAGGATTATTTTAATTTAAAAATAGTTTTAAGTCATTTAAAAAATAGAAAAATAGTTTTAAAAATTTAGGAAAAATACTTTTTAGTCATTAAATAATATAAGTTAGTTATTAGTTCAATAAATTAATATTTTGGACATTTTGTTAATTATATTTAATTTTTGGGCTTTAATTAGCATTAAAAATTAAATATTAAATTAATAAAAGGTTTTAAAATATATTTGTTGGATTTTTATTCTTATTTATATTATTTAAGACTTAGTTTAAACATTTAATTAGTTTTTAGGTTTTAATTTTTAATTTCGTCACGTTTTACGTATTTACGTACGCGTTTTACGTTAATTCGTCGTAGTTTAAACGTAGTCGTAACTCGTCTTTAATTTTTCTCTCTTTACACCAAAAACGTCACTAATCCAAACATTGTTATTTTATATATTGGTACATTAATTCACACACCTCCTTCGAGAACGAACTTGGAATTTATTCGATTTGTCGGTTTTTCATTAAATCGTCAAGTTTAATACTTGCCGCATTTATACTCGTCTTTCCTAAGACTTGTATATAAAAACCTACATCAAGTCCCTTTGTAATAACTTTCATTAACTTGTCAAATTTGGCAAGACAAGTTTTCAAACTTTAAACAAGGACTTGAAATGTAATTTCTTCAATCTTCAAGGGCTGTTAGTGACATGTCTTCATACTTCAAGGTTTTGACTTGTTTGTTGACTTCTTGGAGGACCAATATTGGCAATTTAGTTTTGTTGAGGGACTAAATTTGCCAATTCTTCAAAGTTAAGGGTCCTTTTTGTAATTTTGACAAACTTTGGGGACCAAACTTGTAATTATGAAGATACAAGGGTATAAAGTGTCAGTTCTTCCATATTGGAGGACCCTTCTTCATAATTCTTCAAATCTTCACGGGTTTTCTTTGGAAAATTCTTCATTAGGGCTTGGTTCATCGTGCGGCTTCGTTTCCCGTGTTCGTTTTTGACTGATTCTTGTGATCTCTTGTCATTTTCTCAATATCCGTACCTAAAATACACAAGCAACAAACACAAGCATATATTTGGGTATTTTGATGATATTTAATGCATTTTAAGCCCTATTTGGACGATGAGACTATGTATAAAAGCAGTCTCATCAACTATTTTGGCGGATCATTATGAGATTAAGAAGGGTCTTTTATCACTCATTCGTGCCGACCAATTTCGAGGCAATGAGACGGATAACCTGCATTCTCACATTCGGAATTTTCTTCGTATCACCTCGACTCTCATGTTTATAGATGTGCTGAATGACGCGATTAAGCTCATGCTTTTTCCGTACTCGCTCGTGGGAACGCTAAGCGTTGGTATGAAAACGAACCACCGGGTTCGATTTTGACATGGGACGATCTAGTGTCTAAGTTCATGAATTCTTTCTTTCCACCATCTAAAACAACTCACTTTAAGAATCAAATAACTAGATTTGAACAAAAAGTGCATGAATCGTTTGGAGATGCTTGGGAAAGGTTTAAGGGTTTGTTGAGACAATGTACACACCACGGTTTCACGAAGTTACATCAAATAAATACTTTTTATAATGGACTTAATATGGTTGAACAAGATTCTTTAAATGTCGCCGCGGGTGGTAATCTTTTAAAAAAACTCCAAGAGACGCGTGGGGTATCATTGAGAATAAGTCTAGAGTTCAATATTCACGGAACACACCGGTTGTTTCTCATATGAATTCATCTAATCCCGAGATTTCTAGATTGGACTCTAAGATTGACACGATTTTGAATGAGATTAGGAAGACTCCTCATGGTTTGATTAATGAGGTTGAGAATTTTTGTGTGTTATGTGGTGGAGCACATCCGAATTATGCTTGTTCAACCACGGGGTTTGATCAAGCTAGTGCTTTTGCGGCAACGGGAACTTATGGCCCTAACGGTCAAGCTCCTCGTCAAAACGATGTTGCTCCACTGGGTTTTCCACCTGTTCAAAATAGATACAACAATGGAAATAATGGGAATAATTTTAACCGTGGTAACCAAGGGAATTTTAATCAAGGAAATGGATTTCATGGCCATCAAAACAATCAAGATTTTTAACACAACAATCAAAATGATTTGTCAAGCTATATCAAAACTAACAAGGCAAATTTGAAAGCTTTTCAAAATAATCTTCAAGGATGATTTGAGTGTAATTACTCATATCATTTGTATCATTAAATAAACATAAAATGCATAAAATGTATGAATATGGCCTTGTATATACATGTTTGTTGTTTCATGTGTGTAGGTACCAAAGATCACGAAAACCGGCAAAATCGACACGGAGTTTGAAGAAATATCAAGAAGCCAAAAGACAAGTCATTTATTCAAGGATTTAAGTGTTATCAATTAATTGGGCCAAGTGGGACCCACATTTGGTTATTGGGCCTAAAAGCCCATAAAGATGCTACATTTGATAAGTTATATACAAGGCCCAAATAAAGGCCCAATTTCAAAAGAAATGGATGGTTTATCTAGTAATTAGGCCCAAGCCCATAATTAAAACCAATTATGAATGGTGGGAGTATTATTTTAGGCTCAAGCCAAAAACATTAACAATTTTCATTGAGACGGAGGAGTATTATTGTGTTTGTTTGGGTCCAAGCCCATTACACATCATATGAGACGGTGAGAGTAATATAAGTGGAAAAAGTATTTACCTTGCTCATATCTTTCGTTACAAACAAGGAAAAAAGAAACCCAGTGAAACACAACCACCAAGAACAAACCCTAATTCAATTTAGGGGTTTCCATATCTTAGGAAAGTAAGCCTCACGGGCCTAAATAAATTCCCTACTATATCGGAAGGAAGAAGATGGTACCAATCAATCCCACGTGGCATCAAGATGAGTCACATCTCTCATGTGATTGGTGGATTTCATCACCACTAATCATTGCACCAATGGTATTAAGCCACCTCAGCAGCAAACTAACACAACTAGCACACTTTGGTGCCAACTTTTCAATCCGAGTGAAGGTAAGTAATTTTCAGCTGTTGAATCAAAACAGAATATAGAGATGAAGATTAGAGGGCCACGATTGATTCTTCATCAACAAACACCCCGCCCTCGGGTTCTCCTATAAATACCCCTATTTTTCTTTTGAAAAATCATCCCTTTTCTTACTGTAATGTTGTTATGTCATTTTATTTTAAATGCATTTTTTTTAAAATGATGTAATTTGACTTTGATTTTTAATAAAATTTAAGTTTCAGTTTGTCCTATTATTCTTGCGTTTTTATTTTATGCATATTTAACTAATTGCAATCTAAAAGTTAACAAGTGATATTATGCATTGGAATTGTTCATATAAGCTGGAATAAATAGCTTTTGTGAATCATAAGTGAGATAGGGATAATTGTTTATTCCACTGAATAATAATAAAAAGTATCTGGTACGAGACCTTGGTGTTTTGTGGTAAACTTGGTTTGTTATGGTGTTGTTTATTACATATGGTTTCGTTTTAGTTTGAAAGAACGCTCAGCGCGTTCTTCTACATCAAAGGAAATCTTCAAACTTAAGGGTAAGGCTCGTTTTGATTCATTTTAATGAATGTTTAGTTTTAACTAATTGTTATATGATTTTATCGTATTGTTATTAGTTTGGGATTCTTTTATATGATTTTTGATGATTAAGGTGTTAGAGATTCACTGAATAATTTGCTTATTAGATTTCTTGGTTATATTGTTTCTTGTAATTTGATTTAACGGTCGAATCACTAAAGAATTGAGTTCTTAGTTTAAACTTTAATCTGTGTTTAATTTGTTAAATGGCTAAGGCTGAAATTTTATCTAATATTTGTTAGAGTAAGTTTGGGTATGAATCTCCTGTTAGTTAATTCTGATAATGATGAGTCTACTGATAAGAATGCTTTTAGTTTGAACCTGATAAGAATTGAAGTTGTTTATGGGTTGATTTAAGGTGTAGGATTGAGGCAAGTTGGTTCATGATTGTTTAGTTAATCTTGTTTTCGTTTTCTTTTTTTTACTTTTACATACTCTGCTTGACTAGGTTTGAACTGAATTTTTTTCTAGGTAGTATTAGAGTTGTGATATGGAATTTGTTTAGCTGCATTTTGGATTTGATTATCTGAGTGTTTTTAGCCCTTGTTTTACCTGCCTGCTTTGAATCAGTTTGTTAATCCCATTTAATCCATAACACAAGATTTAGAAGAGATATTTAGAGAGAGAAAGAGAAGTAAGTAGAGAGAGAAAAGAGAGAGAATTGGAAGGTTTAAACTTTTACTAGCGAGAGAAACTAAAAGTGAACCAACACCCTCTTCCACACATGGAAGAGGGTATATATACCCTTGGCATATGGGCCGTGGGTTTAGAATCCTTGGGTCGGGCTTGGCTTTGTTTTGGGCTTACGCCCCTAACTTATACAATATTAGATTAAAGTCCAAGCCCGGTTTTCCCGACTAACCTATTACAATACAAGACCATTAACGACTAAGATGACCTATTCATTCTTGTTCGACTATATAAAATATAGGGATAACAATCTCCCCCAATGTATCGGTCATCTTAAAAAGCTTAAAAAGCATAAGATGGTTGAGTGAGTACATTCTTGTAGAGAAGATCTTCCTGCTTTGGTCGTGTATCTTGGTCTTAATCTTGTTTGTAACAGCTTTGTTCCTTCATGCTTTCGTGATCTTTATCTTGAGCCTTTGTCATTTGACTTTGAGTGCTTGAGATCTTCATCTATGCTCCTTGTGACTAAGATGACCTATTACATTCTTACATTCTTAGGTATCTTGAATATCACCATCTTGTGCTCTTGTGACTTCTGAATCGACTTCGGTTACACAGCTACGCCACCTTCTTGATATGCAGCAACATATATAGACACGGATAAAAAGGCTTTGAACATTTCATCCTAACTCGGTAGCGTTTTACCTCTGGTCGGTGAAGACCATTTAGACGGTATTAGATACCGTACCTGTGATCGGGTAGATTCTATTAAGAACCTCCTTGACAGGGTTTCCCGGCGGTAGTAGCCAGTTCTCTTTACTCGACCGTCTCAAAGCAGACTGCGAACGTAAAGAGTGAATCAAAAAGGATACGGTTATCCGTTTGATTAGAGTCATCAATTCAGAATTCCTGGAACAAGTTTGATTCTATAATAATCGCACCATTGTTGCTTTCCAGTTTTCCACAAGCTCGATTCATAAGAATCTTGCATGTTACCTACCGCAGTGCTGTTTGATGTTGACACTGGAAGGATTTCCATTCGTCACTGTGAACACTAAAGAGTGTCACTCTGAATGTTCTGGAAAGATCACACGGATTTTGCGAAGAAACCTGGAATCAAGTTTGAATCAATTAAGAATCGAAACTTAGTTGCTTTCCAGTTCTCACAAGTTTGATTCGTGTAGAATCGCACAAGTTACCTACCATGAGCTTGTTTAATGCTGGCTCAAGCAGGATTTCCATCTTCATTGTAAATCGTATCACTCAGATGTTCTGGCAATATCACAAGGATAATGCGTAGGACTCGATTGTGTCCTAATGAGATGATATATTGATCTCTTTTGGATCTGGACTCAATAAGTGCATTTTGGTAATCGGAGGCTGGAGCAGACTGCCACCTTTTCAATATTAACTAACTCGGAGTGAGAAAGTCAATAGATACGTGTTGATCTCCGTGACAATGAGACAAGTTTCTTTTGAGAGAAACTAGAATGGCTGGGAAGGGTTGTGCATTGCATCACTGGGTCCATGATGACTTGTCTTCAATAGATGTATTGACCCGGTTTCTGCCTAAGTTGCATAGAATATTCAACTCCTTCAATGCTTACCAATACGTCATCATTAGCACCTTGTTGTGATTGTTCTAGTGCTAACTTAAGTAATTGTTCTGCATTCAGCTTCATTCAACTCCATCTTTCCTAAGGACAACTATTTCTAGCTATGGAATGTCCTTGGGTAGATCCCTCCGGTTCTGGTTGGATCATAGGACTTAGTTTCCTATCCTAAACCACCTTTTGACTCCAACATTCCTTCGTGGATAGTAGGTTGTTTTGGGTATAGATCGTAACCATTAAACCATTGAAAACCATTCAAAATGCTTGATAAAAATCAAAACTTTTTAACACTTTGAAAGTTTTACGTTTCCGAAAAGCTCCCCCTACACACATGCATCGATATACGAAATAGTTTGGCATGTGAAGGAAAGAGTTGCACTTGAGTCTTTAAGATCACTTGTTGCGATATATTACATTTTAATCACATTTTCTCCCCCTGTCTCTAATATAAAAATATAATATTAGAGATACCAATTGATTAAAATATGACAATTTTCTAAAAATCGACGGGAGAGAAACATGTGTGCACACATGAATCATGGAACGTTTTCAGTCGGGATGCTCCCCCTCAACAATATATGTGTGTCTTGAGTCAAAAATTGACAAAATTTTGGAGAAAGGACACCACAAAATATGTTGAGGTACGGAGATGAGATGCCTTTACTGATAATATATATGACAGATTTATTATCATTTTTGGAATGTGTTGGATACATAAAATATGACAGTCTTAGAGATGTACCCACCAACATTAAAAGGCTTGATTTTAAAACGCTCCCCCTCAAATATTGA
This sequence comes from Glebionis coronaria, assembly GCA_025667525.1. Lineage (NCBI taxonomy): Eukaryota > Viridiplantae > Streptophyta > Magnoliopsida > Asterales > Asteraceae > Glebionis > Glebionis coronaria. The sequence continues at coordinate 254,212,178 of CM046878.1, forward strand.
TCAAAATAACATATGACATTTTGAGATATAAAAACCTATTATGAGGAAGGGAGTGTTGAACATACAATTTTGAAAGATTTAGAAAAACCTTTTGAGAAAGTCTTGAAAAATTGTGGTCAACGGTTTTAAAATAATCAGGATAGAAGAATTCTCTTCTATTGCTTAGGGAAAGCGCACTGAAACGTACACTCCCCTTTCGGGTCCGTTTTTCATGAGCTCAAAGCTTTGATTGTTTTGTGACTAGCTCATGACCGAGAAAATTAAATTTCCCGTTGTGAAGGATAAGTTATCATCCGTGATAAACTTTCCTTAAGTTGAAGTTCGAGTTCTAAGTTGACATTTACTTAGAAATCGTTTTTCTTGAACTTAAAAACTTTGAATATTTTTATGAGAATATCATGACCGAGAAATATGAATTTCTCATTGAGAAGGATAAGTTATCGTCCGAGATAAACTTTCCTTATTTGAGGTCCGAGTCCTAAGCTGTGATGTGCTTAGAAGTCATTGTGAGAGAATATCAAGCAGCTTCATTTGCCAAAACCTCCAAGTCTTCTGGAGTCATATACTTCATACCAAGACGGCCAACGAGATACGCAAACATATCTTTTGAGAGAGCTTTTGTAAACAAGTCTGCCAGCTGATACTCAGTTCTGACAAAGTATAATTCCACGATGTCGTGTTCCACTTGTTCCTTGATGAAGTGATATCTGACATCGATGTGCTTGGTGCGGGAGTGCTGAACCGGATTGCAAAATATGGCTATGGCCGACTTTGAGTCACAATACATAGGTATTTTATCAGAGTGAGGCCATAATCCATGAGTAGAGTTCTCATCCAGAGGACTTGAGCACAGCACACGGATAGAGCCACATATTCTGCTTCAACTGATGAGAGCGAAGTGCAATCCTGCTTCTTTGACGACCAGCTGACAAGCTTGTCTTCCCCTAGAAATTGTATGCTACCTGAAGTGATTTTTCGACAATCAAGACAACCTGCGTGATCAGAATCTGAAAAAGCTGTTAGATGAAAACCGGTTTCCCTCGGATACCAGAGTTCCATGTGAATGGTATTCTTTAGGTACTGAAAGATCCGTTTAACCTCTTTGAGGTGCTTTTGAGTAGGTCTGGCTTGATATCGTGCACAATAGCATGTGGCATGATGAATATCAGGCATGCTGGCTGTAAGGTACATAAGTGACCCGATCATACTGCGATATCGCGTTTGGTCTACGGGATATGAGTACAAGTCAGCGTCTAGGGATGTGGTCGACAATGGTGTACCAACGCGAGCACATGAGGTCATACCATGCTTTTTAAGTATCTATTGAGCATACTTAGCTTGGTTAATGAAGATACCACGTGGGGATTGATGAATCTGGAGGCCTAAAAAGAATTTTAGCTCCCCCATCATTCACATTTCAAATCTGCTGCGCATTAATTTTTCAAAACGTTTTGAAAGTTTTGGGTTCGTAGAACCAAAAATAATGTCATCAACATAAACTTGCACCAGCATTATGTCATCCCCATATTTATTAGTAAAGAGAGTAGGATCAATAGAACCTTTGGAGAATCCTTTGGACACCAAGAAGTTTGAAAGTTCTTCGTAGCATGCCCTTGGAGCTTGTTTAAGTCCATATACAGCCTTCTTGAGACGATAGACTTTGTCAGGATGATGAGGATCGATGAATCCTTCCGGCTGATTCACATACACTTCTTCCTTCAAATGATCGTTGAGAAAAGCAGTTTTAACGTCCATCTGAAAAACCGTGAAGCCCTTATGTGCAACATAAGCAAGAAATATCCTGACTGCTTCCAAACGAGCGACTGGAGAGAATGATTCATCGTAGTCTATACCTTCTTGTTGACGGTATCCCTTAACCACAAGACGAGATTTGTTTTTTATGATGGTTTGTTCTTCATCCAGTTTGTTTTTCCAGATCCATTTGAAATCTAAAATTGACATTCCATAGGGTCGGTCAACAAGTTCCCAAACATTTAGGCGTTCAAACTGATGAATTTCGTCTTGCATTGATTCAATCCACTCATGATCAGTCAACATGTTGAGTAGAAGACTCTCCGACTTCACGTACCGGTGTACCGAACGGGTTGATAAATTCTTCTTCGTCAGGTTGTGCATCGACTGCTTGATTATTGTTTCCTCCGTCAACATTGACGGTTGGTGATGTTGGTTGTATGCTTGTTTCTTGAGTTTGTTGAGTAACCAATGGAATTGTCTCTTGAGCAACGGTTGCTGAAGTAGAGGCAGTTGTGTCTTGTTGATTTTGTTCAGGTGCATCAGCAGTATTGACAGCGGAAGGCTTTGACACAACTTTATTGTTTCCATAGTAATATTCATCAAACATTGGATCATATAAATCAACCAACTCACTCATTTGTGTCGTATCCGTCGAGTCTGCTGTAGGAGTACTTTTTTGACATTCTTGCATGGGACGTACACTGTTTGGTGTAGGTGCCATTGTTGGACATTGAGGAGCGGGACTTGAGCTGTTGTGATCAAGTACCATGTGTGGCAATTCGTCAAAGTTCACATGAATTGTTTCGACAATAATCTTTGTTCCCTTGTTATAGACCCGATATCCTTTCGACAATCCCCACAAAAATACATGCATCACCTTTTTCTTTCATCTTGTCGAGATTCTCACCGTTTTTAAGAATGTAGCATAAAGATCCAAATACGTGAAAGAATTTGACAATAGGTTTCCTGCCATTGATGATGTGGTAAGGTGTTTTTTCATGTCTAGGGATGACGAGAGAACGATTCTGAGTATAACAGGCAGTTGCAATTGCTTCAGCCCAGAAGAATAGCGGTAATTTTGAAGCAGACAGCATTGTTCGAGCAGCCTCAACCAAAGTACGGTTCCGCCTTTCGACAACGCCGTTTTGTTCAGGAGTTCGAGCAATAGACGTTTGATGTTCGATGCCTTCTTCTTGAAAGTAAGATTGCAAGTTCTTGTTCAAAAATTCAGTACCCCTATCCGTTCTTACGGTTAATACTTGAGCTTGAAGATTGCGTTGTATCATCTTGAGAAAGTTTTTGAGATCCTCTGGTGTTTCATCTTTGGACCTTAAGAAGAAAGTCCATGTGTATCTAGAGTAATCATCAACAATCACGAGAATATACTTTTTCCCGTTAATACTCTCTACACGCATGGGACCACATAAATCCATGTGTAGAAGTTCCAATCGTCCTTTTGAGCTTGGGGTAGTCTTTGATTTGAAAGACTTCTGTTTTGATTTCCCCAACTCACAAGACGAACAAAGATGGTCTTTGACGAATTTTAACTTTGGGAGACCGGTCACAATATCATTTTTCGAAAGCAAGTTGATGGTGTCAAAGTTGAGATGTGATAATCGTTGATGCCATAACCATGCTTGAGATGATGAAGCTTTAGCCATTAAGCAAATTGGATTTGTTGAAGATGTGTCTTGAAGAGTTACTGTGTAGAGATCAGAACCACGAGAACCTGTAAGAAGGTCATTCCCATCGTAGTCTCTAACATAGCAAGTAGATTTTCGAAAAGCCACTTCCAAATCCGCATCACAAAATTGACCAACCGAGAATAAATTATGATTCAGTCCCTCGACGTAATAAACCCGTTTGATAGTGAGATTTCCTTGAGCCAAATCGCCATATCCGAGTATCGGTGCAAACTGATCATTTCCAAACCGCACCGTACCCCGAAACTTCTCCACGAAGTTAATGAGAAGCTTGAGATTGCCCGTCATGTGCTTTGTGCACCCTGAGTCCATTATGAATAGGATGATTTCGACGAGCTGCAGAAGAATTAGAATACAATGTAGCATTTGACAAATGGGAGCCCTTGATAGAAACGGGTTCCAAAATAGTAGTGGACCTAGATTCTAAAGGCAAGCTAACATTCATAGACCCAATTAGAATAGGGGTGGTCTTAGGTACACATTTGTATCCGGGTGGTGTAAATCTCGAATACCCGCGTGTACATGTCCTAATCATGTTCTCATAAAGCTTCTTTAACCTGCTTTGTTTACGTAGAGTAATGGATTCTAACGCACTTAGTTTCTTAAGTGGTTGATCAGTGGATTGGTTCAAAGTTCTTGTGGGTTCACTAGTACTAGTGGGCACACGAATAGGCTTCCTAGTTCTAGTATTCACGCCATTATGTATAAGAGCACAAGCATCATGATTGAAAGTACGAACACATTTGCCACATTCAACACAAACAAATTCAACATTCGAGGTCTTAGCATTTAAACTGTCATTATATGCAGTTACAGACGTTTTATTCTTAGAAAACTTAAAATTCATACGGTGGTCTTCTACTTCCAACTTCTTTCCTTGACTATTGTTAGGCATGACCTTATCTTGCATTCTATTTCTCTTAAGCTGTGGTCCGCTAACGCTAGTAGTGGGGATTACTCCTGTAGAAGAAGACACACGTTGATTTGTTTTCTTAATATTATCAGGTAACCGCGATGTTCCAGTTTGAGTGGGCTTAGTGTTCATCTTATACATTCCAGGTGCTATCACATTGGTACTCTTATCATTTCCTATCTTAGGCAAAGTCTGTGGGGATTGTCCCAAAATAGACGATTTAGGTCATTTAACCGCATTCGGTTGACGAACGGCGGATGGTTTACCCAAAACAGACTTTCCTTTCATTTTCTCAATGAGTTTCTGTAACTCACTTATGGCTATGTCCCTTTCTTTTAGCTGAGCTTTCAAATCATTTATTTCGAAATCTTTTTCATTTAGTAGACGAAACGAAGAAGCTGACATTTCTTGACACTTTTTATGATTATGAGATTTTTCACCTTTTTGTAAAGCAAGTTCAAGAGAAATGGAGTGTTTCTCAAGTTGAGAAAAACTTTTCGAAAGTTTGTTATATGACTGAATTTGTTTTGAAAGCTCTACTTCAAGATTGCGACATTTCTCGTCGGTTCTAACAATAAACATGCTACATGACAATATTGATCAAGATCGGTATACACACCAAGTATAGCATTCATATGGTCAGCATAAAAGTATTCCTTAGAAAGTCGATCAATTTCGTTAGAAAGTTGGCGTTCTTGTGTTTTTAATTTAGTTTGAAGAAAATCAACTTCATCTTCAAGAGATTTAACATAACTTAAATCAGTTAACATTTCCTCAGTGAGAGCATTATAAAACATTTCCACATTTTTTGAAAGATCATCAATTGTTGGAACAATGCATTGTTGAATGACGACTTCTACTTGTGGGTTAGGTTTAATATTCCAAATGGTATCCCTAGAAACTTTTTCATAGTCAACGACACCTTTGTACAAATTTAAAACCCCTTGTTTTATAAACTCAAATTGCTGAACACTTTTGCTTTTCTCATCCCATTTACGTTTCTCATCCGAAATTTGTTTTTCTAACAAAATTGATTGCTTTTTGAAACTTATTTTTAAAGAAACTTTCTTTTGGGGTTCATCACTTGGTGGTGGAACACTATTGTACATCTTTTGTTCTTTGGAAAGTTCTTTTTGAGGAACAAACTTAATATAATTATCAGAATCAGAAAGGTTTATTAAATCACTTAAGTTTGATCGACTTTCTTCTTGTTGACGAATGATTTCGTCGCAATCAGGCGAAAGCATAAGAGCAAGATTATCAACATAGCAACCGATATCATAAAGAGCAGGCTTGGTACTTTGAACTTTCTTGAGATATTCAGGCTTGACAAAACTCGTTTTCATATTTCTATTGAGCATATTCATAGTTTGAATAGACTGGCCTGTTTTGTAAACAATGTTGTTTAACGTGTCGACTCTCTTTTCCAAAGCAAGAATTTTTTCAATATCCTTTTCTTCACGAGTTTTATAAAGCTCAGTTTGTTCTTTGTTAACCGACTCAAATTCAGTAATTTGGAGTTTATGTAGCAGCAGTTGTTCTTCAAGTTCCGATATCTTCTGTTTTGACATATGAATTTCGTGTGTTACTTCAGAACAATATTGTTCGTTGAGCACCTTACGTTCATATACCAAACCATTAGCTATTGCAACCCGTCGATCAGCTTCTTTTACATAATCACACTCTTTAAGCCTGTCTATCTCCTCGGCTAAGGATGCGTTTGCTTGCTTCAAACGTTTATTAGCTTCTTTGTTTTCATCAATTTCACGTTTTTAAGAGTCAATAATAGACGCAAGCAAATCATGGTCCTCATCCGAGTCAGTATCCTGAACAGCTTTTTCGTCATCATTACACATATGCTGTGAATCCGTAGAGATATTGCTATCCTCCGTGTCCATTACATATGTGTCATTGATGCTTTCGGGTTGCTCAGGATGTCGTCGTTCATTAGCAAACACATATAGTTATCATGTGATGGTACCTTTTCAAGTGGCTCAGAATCATAGATGGGTCTAGAAGTATCATCAGTCTCTGGGATCACTTCTTGAATCTTTGCCATGTACACATGATGTGCCTCTAACTCTTGATCATCGGCTTCATCATCAGTGTCATCACGCCTGTCAACTTCATCTGCTGTGAGTGGAATTCCTACTTCTTCTTTCTTACACAGCAGCATCTTTTCCTTGTGATACCCTGAGTCCTTAACCCATTTTGGCTTCTTGCATTCCCTAGCCATGTGCCCAAATCCCTTTGCAGTTGAAGCATTGAATCACAGTCTTCTGCACAACCGGAGTGCCTATAGTATCTCTAGCCCCAACTTGATTCAGCATCCTCTGATTATCATACCTAGCATCACGATCAGACCTAGGTGCATGATTAACTTCCTTATATCTAGCATTGGTTGATGATCTGAGGTTGTTGTTGGTAGGTTTGTAGATCTTCTTATAAGTTGTGGTGAGTAAAGACATGAGTTCCTCAATCTTCTTGTCCCTTGAAGTTTGTTCATCATCACTGTCTCCATCTGACTCGGTGTCATACTTTGGAGGTGGCATGGGGACAATTGCTTTTGCTTTGTGTTTAGCAATAGCTAGAGGTTTGGTGGATGAGCTTGATGACTTTGAGGAATGAGTAGGTGGTTTTTGACGGGGAACGGGTTTTGTTGAAGTAGCAGCCACAAAACAAATAGAATTTGAATGCCGTTCTGCCTTTTCAGCCCTTAGTTCATTCACTTCATTCTGATGTTGTTTCAAGATATCATAAAGTTTGTGATAGGAGATGGTGTAACACCCCCAATTTCGATCATAGCAGCGGAAGGGTTATTGGGTGTTACTATCATGGTTCAACCTCAATATAATAGAAAACGCCTCAAAATGAGTCATTTTGTTAAAACATACATTCATCCAACATTTTAAAAATAAAACAATTCACACACGGTCCCAAAAAGTTTCAAGGTTTACACAACCAACCATACGATAAAAGTTTCTTTGAATGAACATAGTTTATAGAAGCGGGCCAAAACATTTTAATTTAGCAAGCTGCATGAAACCGCCTTCCCTGAGTGCCTTCTTCATGGACCTGAGATAAAACATGCTATAAAGTCAACAAAAATGTTGAGTGAATCTATAGAGTTTAAATTAAATAAATGAACACAAGTATTCTGAATAAACCTTCCGTGGTTGACAATCATGTGGATCAGACATAATTATCGTTGTTATTTCATAAGTCTCGTGAAATTGAACGTTAACATATATTATTTCAGCCCAACACACCTAGCCAAGTGCGTATATTTCTCTTATACAATTGCATCCGATGTTTCATTACTGGTGCATCACAACACCACGCGATAGCTAGTCGCGACCGGACTGGGTGTCACCCCGATAGATCTATCCATAGTATTAGCGTTCCTTTCGATTAACAATTCACGATTCATGGGTCTTTTAAGGCTAAACAAACTTGTATAACAACTTTCATCTAAGCATACAATCGGGTCCTTTGTGTTCAATTTTAAAAGAAAGAGGGTCTACCACAACTTCTCGTTGTACCCTTCATTTATAATAATGTTTTTCCAATAATAAGGGTTTCCACAACTTCTCGTCGTACCCCTTTTATCTTAATAAAACAAGCATGTTATCCCCCTCGCGGGTTTTATAAAACAAGTAAATATGTTAAAGTGAGGCAATAGACTCACCTTGGTACGATAGTAGTGACGTGACGATCGCCGACGATTTGTGATGCCCGTTAAACACGAAGACCGCAACCTACCAATTAAGGCGCGTTCGTTAATAAACGACTCAAGTATAAATAATACTTAAATAATATGAAAGTCAATTTCAAATGACCATGAAAATCCCGAAAAATAACAAAAATATAAGTGTACTACTATACCCTTTTGTTCAACACTTATTCATTTAAAAGCTTACACCCTCGACATTGACCCGTCCTAAGACGCCAAGTCAACGCAAGTCAAACCCTCATTTTATTTTCCTCGGACCAGTAGCTAAGTCATTTATATAATGACTTAACACTTGAGTAAGTCACCATGTCCAATAGTGAATACTCAACTCACGCCATACAAGTATTGAACTACGTGTCCAAAATACCACTCAGCATGTACACTCCAAATGTACACACCAATCTAACCTATCTAGACATGTCCGATTTCGACGAAACTTGGTGACAAACTCACACATAATATGAATAAGACTCAGTTTAAATTTCGTTCAAAAATATTACTTCTAAGACCTTCTGCCCGACACACCTTCGTGTTGCAAAAACCGGACAGTTTTACGCCTTTGACTTGTAAAACCATTTTGACTTATCTAAACATTTCCGTTTGCAAAACTGACACTCGGGTTTGAAAATAGACTCATAACCTGAGGTTTATCAACTTACCACAGCCCTTGAACATTTTTAAAACTCATTTTATAGTCCCCGAGATTCGTTCCAAATATCGACAACAATTTTCGGATTGTGCCGATACCCGTCTCCCGGTACACAATTACTAAAAGTAGCATAACTTTTCACTCGTAATGAGTTAGAAACTCTACCTTAGCTCAAATCGAAGCTAACGAAATTCTCTACGACCCTATCTTATTAGTTTACCAAGTTTATCACAGTAACAATTTCAAAAATGGCCTTAAAGTTACTGCCTAAAATAGACCATCTAAAAATCATACCAAAACACATTTTCAACCCATTCCAACAATTTCTATAGTCCTAATATGATCCTAATATCACACTAACACATCTAACTAACCCATAACACCCTCAAATTTGATCTCTCAAAAATTAAACAATTAAAAATCTTACATGCAACATAAACCCACTATGAATATAATAATATTAACACCATTCACCACCATAAAAATGGATCAAACTTGATGTTCATCATCAAAAATTAAAAATAAAATTTAGTGAATGCATGTAGAAGAAAATTATACCAATAGAAAGCTCTTGAAATTTCTAGGATGGGACTTGTTTTAGTTTTGCTTGATTCAAAGTAAATCAAAAATTTTGAGAGGGTTTTGTGGGTGAGGGGTGGACGGAAAAACAAGGAGAGGGAGAGAGGTTTTGTGTGTTTTGTTAAAATGAATTTTAAAATGAAACTAGTTAGTGGATTTTTAATAAGTAGTGGGTGGGGGTAGTTTTTGCCATATTTGCATTCTTTTGGTCCCAAAGTGCAAGTAAATAGTTTACAAGGTAGAAAATGTAAATTGTAAATTTTTAAAAATATTTACGGGGCTCGGGTTTCGTAAAAATACTTTTCGAAAGTTAAAACGCTTCAAAATATAATAATAAAGCTTCGACACGACTTAAAACGCAATTAAATCGAAAACGTCGAAAATATTCAATATCGAGACAATCGATAATAAAACGTAAATTTTTAGGCATCCGTCGGTATCGCGATCACTAATAGTTATCGTCATTCGTTAAAACGTAAAACACGAGAAATAAAGATTAAATATAATAAAAATCATTTTCATGATTATTTGAGAATATAATATCGATACCTAACATATTCCTTGTCGGTTTTCATCTAATCGACATTCTTACGCTAGTTTCAAGTCATAACCTTCTCGGTTAGTCGATAAATTAAAATTCTCATTAAAGTAAACACGTAATACGTAATAGTCGAGATTAAAATAACGACCTGAAATTGACGGGTTGTCACAGATGGTCTTGATATCTTCCCTTTGTTTAACCAAGGTCACAAACCTTTGCCATTCCGGTTTGAGTTGAAGTAGAAATTGAACATTGGCATGATGATTGGAGATGGTGCACTGATTTCTGACAAGCTCATTCATCATTTTGTAGAATCTCGAGTAATATGAGTCAATGGATTCACCATCTTCAGATGTGAATTTTCTAAACTCCCAAAGTAGATTAGTCTCGAGATCTTGAACATTGATCGACTCACCTTTCTTCAATCGATGAATTGTATTCCACATTTCCATAGCATTAGGACATGCATCAACTGTGGAATAGATATCGTTATCAATTCCAGTGAGTATGAAGTTTACAGCATCAGCTTCAGCTTGGAGGAGTTTCTTTTTCTCAGCAGAACATGTGTCAAAATCCTCCATAGCTCGTATAGTTGATGAAGTACCATCCTCTGCCTGTGTTTTAATTGGTCTGAATTCAAAAACTGGAGGTGGATTCTCAAGGCAGTGACGAAGAGCAGTTCGGTTTTCTTTTCCGTCGAGAAATCTGAGAAAACGAGATCTCCATTGAACGTAGCAACCTGCAGTGAGCACAGGTGGATTACCGTTGCCACCTTGTTCCAAACGAATTTGATTAGCAGTTGCAATGTTGATGTTGTTGTTAGACATGGTGAATACTTGTGGATGAATTGCAGATCTTAGTGGATTTGTTGTGATGATGTGTGGTTAAAATTGAAATTCCGAAAATTCAAAAAAAATTTCTTAGTCCGACAATAAATTCCTCAGTCTGACAAAACGGTAAGCCGAAAAATTTTGTATCGCCAAATTTTGAATTTGAGTTATAAATAGCCAAAAACTAGTAGGAAAAAATTTGATTTTACTTGACCTAAAAATTTTAACTTTTTTTTTATTTTTTTAATTTTTTTTTAATCTTCGTGTAAACTACGTTCTGAAACTAGTCTAGATAGTGGCTAAGTCTAAAAATTACTCAAACAAAATATCCATCGGAATGTCCATCGGAATACATGTCGAAATGTCCATCGGAATACCTATCGGAATGTCCATCAGAATACCTGTCGGAATGTCTGTCGGAATGTTCTATTGGAATACCCGTCGGAATGTACTATCGGAATACATGTCGGAATATCTGTCGGAATGTTCTATCGGAATATGTGATCGCAATACCTATCGCAATGTTACCTGTCGGAATGCTGAGATCGCAATGTGCCGTCGAAATGTTCAGATCGGAATATGGCTGAAACAAATTTGGCAGAGTAACGGCTCAAAGATCCCTTGAAACCGTCGGAATCCCAGATCGCAATGTACGATCACAATGTCTCGTCGGAATAAGGTATCGGAATCCTTAGATCGCAAAGTATAACCTTGTGGTTATTGCGATCTGGCCTCACTCCCTTTGTACTTTCTGATGGTGATACTTGCTGGAAATTCGGAATGAAGAAAAAACAAGAGATTTCGCAACTTTTGATCCAAAAGACTTGTGTTTTAGCCAAAACCAAGATACCCAAATCACTACTACTAATATGGAGATGATTTTTATCAAGAATAGACCATAAAAAACACAAAAAAAATTTGGGACGTGAGATATAGATAAAAAAAGCCACGAAAAATCAAGATCACCACACACGAATCTTCAATCACCTATCCACTATAGGCTCTTGATACCAAATGCTAATCCCATTCAATCCATAACACAAGATTTAGAAGAGATATTTAGAGAGAGAAAGAGAAGAAAGTAGAGAGAGAAAAGAGAGAGAATTGGAAGGTTTATACTTTTACTAGAGAGAGAAACTAAAAGTGAACCAACACCCTCTTCCACACATGGAAGAGGGTATATATACCCTTGGCATATGGACGTTGGTTTAGAATCCTTGGGCCGGGCTTGGCTTTGTTTTGGGCTTACACCCCTAACTTATACAATATTAGATTAAAGTCCAAGCCCGGTTTTCCCGACTAACCTATTACAATATAAGACCATTAACGACTAAGATGACCTATTGCATTCTTGTTCGACTATATGAAATATAGGGCTAACACAGTTTGTCTGATATAGACTTTGTAGATCATTTTGTTTTCTGATAGATTTGAGTTTGATTGTTGTTTTAAATTGTCTAAATACTACTGTGTCACATTAGGAGGTGTTGACTATCTTGACAAAATAGTTCTTCCACATTTAATTTCATGCAATTTACTTAATTGTCATTTAATTTCCTTGTCTTGCACCTTAAATTTGTAAGCTCTTTAATTCTTGTTTTTACTTTTAATTGTTGAATCTTAATTTTAATCAAGTTTTTGTTATTAATCTCTCATTCTACCTTTCTTGTTTTGCTTAATCTTTATGTTTATGTGCTTATTGTTGTGCTTATTGTTATGCTTATTTGATTATTTGTTATGTTTTTATGTTTATGATTGTGTTAGCTTATTGATTTTATAGCTTTTTGTTTTTCTTAAAGTTAGTTAAGAGTTTTTAAAAGTTATGTTATAAAAAGTTGTTTTTAAATATTTTTATTATTTAGTGTTTTTAAAAGTTTTTAAATTTGTCTTATTAGCTTTTTCTTAAATTGAATTTGGTTAAAGTTTTGGTTAAATGCTTATTAGTTCTTAGCTTAATTTTGGTTCTTAGCTTAATTGCATTTATTTCTTATCCGGGTTTCTATAACCCTCATATTCCGAATAAGAGACTACCCTTGTATTCCGGATATCAAGTGGAATTCAATATTCCGAATAGGAAAGAGCTCAACATTTCGGATAAGCTTCGAATCTACACATTCCGAATAGCCACTGAAACTAGATTCTGTATAGCATTATTCCGGATAGGGAGTTTTCTATATTCCGAATAAGCGCTTGGCTTATTCCGGATTGTGGGTAGAACTAATCCCGGATAACGCACCACCTGGATTCCGGATATAGGATGGAACCATATTCCGGACAAGAGAACAAGGAGGATTCCCGATAGCTTGTGTAACTATTATTCCGGATAGTGAGGGAAACTCGGATTCCGGATAACTAACCACACCTGGATTCCGGATAAACAAATCAACTCTGATTCCGGATAGTGTAAACTTTCACATTCTGGATAAGGAGTCACATTCAGATTTCGGATAAGTTTCAGTTTGGTTTATTCCAGATAAGCAGCTTGTTGGGTATTTCGGATAGTGACAGTATTTTGGATTCCGACTCAGGTTTTGTTTATCCTCTGTTTTATTTTCAAGCATTTATTTTTCTCGCCATTTTTCTTTAGTGTTATTTTAATTGTTTTTCTTTATTTTAAATTTCAAGTTTGCATTTTTATTTCATTGTCAAATTTACTTTTCGTCGAGCTTTAATTTTTGTCATTTAATTAATTACTTTTAAAGTCTTGATTTTTCACAATTTACTTTAAAGTTTTGCACATTTATTTTACAATAACGACCAAAAATATTGTTTTCCACCAAAAGACGACTGAGTCGCACTTTAAACCAATAGTCAATTCGATTAGACATATATCAAAGAACAATTTTTAATCTAGTAAAAATCAGTTATTAAATGGCGCCGCTGCCGGCTCTTTTCGTGAAGATTAACGGTTTCTGTGAGAGGCGCGTTGAATTTTGGGATCCGTTCACTCGTGAACGTTATTTTTCTTGCTTAAAAATTTTTCAAAAAGTCCATAAAAATTAACAAATTTTAAAAATACAAAAACAATTAAAAACTTATAAAAAGCATTTCTTTTTCAAAGTTTTGCACCAAAAAGATTTTATTTTTATTTTTACAAGTACATATATATTCTCTATTTCTTTGGTATCTTTTTCTTTTTCTTTTGCAGGTGTATGCGTACTAGATCTTCATCTTATTCTGAGCCCGAGACTCGTGAAGATTTTGATATGGCTGGTGTGCACAACAACAATAATCCACCTCACCCCAACATGAATAACAACAACAATGTTCCCCCACCCGATCTTCGAACGATGGAGGAGCTGTGTCAACCTACGATGAATGGACGAGGAGGACCGATTGCGCCGATGCAAATCACGGCTCCAGAGTTTTCATTGAAGTATCACATGATCCAACAAGTTCAAAATACTTTTCCATTTCGCGGATTGCCGGATGATGATGCCAACAAACACCTCGACAAGTTCATTACCGTAACTCAAAGCATGAAGTTTCCCGGTGTTACCATGGATTTTCTTCGCCTTCACCTATTTCCACACACCTTATCTCACCATGCCGAAAAATGGTTTGATTGTCTTCCGAAGAATTCAATTCATACTTGGGATGAGATGACTCAACGCTTTTTGTCGCGCTACTTTCCACCATCCATGGTCACGAGCCTTCGGAATCAAATCAGCGGATTTACACAAGAACCTGATGAATCACTTTTTGATGCTTGGGAACGATATAATGTTTTGATTGATCGATGTCCAAACCATAACATGCTCCCCGTTACTTTGATTGATACTTTCAACAATGGTTTAACTTTTCGTGATCGTGATACGATTAATACAGCCACCGATGGCACATTTATGAAAAGAAGACCTGAGGAGTGTAGAGAGCTTATCGAGAACATGACTACTCATCACAAAAATTGGGATTCATCCGCATCTTCAAAGAATAACCCGAGAGTCAATGTGTCTTCTACTTCTTCAAACCCTGATATCACCGAATTGACCCGCGCAATGGTCGAAATGAGCAAAAATATGCAACTCTTGGCTACAAATCAACAACAACAAGTTAAAGCTGTAGCAACTTCTTGTGAGATTTGCGGGGGTCCTCATTCATACACTAATTGTCCTTCTACTCATGACAATCCGGAAAACTTGTATGCGGCTCATGGTAACTATTCAACAGAAAGCTATCAAGCCCGACCTCAAGGTGATCGTAACTTGCTAAGTTACCGTTCTAACAACTTTCTTTTACCCGGTTTTTTTCCTCAAAACCACAACCCCAACAACTTTAATAGAAGCAATCCTAACCCACCTCGAGCTTCTAATCCTTATCACCCACCCGCTCAACAAGCACCACCCATTAATCAAGATGTTGAAACTTTCATTAGGACCCAAGGAGAGCTAGTTAAGAATCTGCAAAGCCAAATCATCAACTTGAAAGGAGATATCACTAAGCAAGGGAATGATATTAGAACCGAGCTTCGACATGATATGCAAACCTCTTTTAGCAATCAAACAAATGATTTGAAGAATATGCTGGCTAGTTTTCTCCCAAGTACTCAACCCTCTACTTCGGGCTCTCTTCCCTCAAATACCGTCACCAACCCAAGAGCGAATGTGAGTGCTATTACTACACGCAGTGGAGCAACTTTAGTAGGACCATCTATCCCTCCCCTAGTTACTCCATCTACACCTCCTCCACCACCATTTATCCCTCCTACTCCCACGCCTAGTATTAGTTCTCCATTACCATCTCCACCTCTACAAGCAGAAGTACCCAAGAAACACCCTTCACCAACCCCACCTTCCACCTTTACAACCAACATCCCTTATCCTTCTCGGTTAGACAAGAGCAAATTGCTTACTAAAGAGGACGCTCAAATCACTTCTTTTCTGAAGATGAATCACAAATGACCTTCAACATTAGCCTCGTTGAAGCACTTGTCCAAATGTCGAAATTCGTCAAAGCATTAAAGGAATTGCTTAAAAAGAAGGAAAAGATGGATGAGTTTGTCAACACACGCTTAAATGAAAACAGTTCTGCAGTCATTCTTAAAGAACTTCCGGAAAAACTTGGAGATCCCGGTCGTTTTATGTTGCCTTGCATTTTTAACAAAACCGAAGAATTTACTACCTTAGCTGATCTCGGGGAAAGTATAAATTTGATGCCTTTAAGTGTTTGGAAAACACTATCATTACCCGACCTTACTCCAACAAAGATGACTCTTGAGCTAGCAAATCGCACTCTCGCTTACCCTGTTGGTATTGCCGAAGATGTCTTTATTAAAGTTGGTACCTTCACTTTTCCGGTCGACTTTGTTGTTGTTGATTATGAAATGGACCCTCGTATTCCGTTAATACTTGGTCGGCCATTCTTGAGAACCAGAAAAGCATTAGTCGATGTTGCCGAAGGTGAGCTAATCTTAAGGGTCGGGAATGATGAACAAGTTTTTAACATGGGGAAGATCACAACCAAATCCAATGGAAGAGAATCATCGAATATGATTAATGTGCTTGATGATTTTATCATCTACAACAATCCTCTTTTCGATTCTTGCTATGATAATACACTGCTCAAAGATGATGTGGATAATTCTCTCTCTAATTTAAATCCTCCACCAATTCATGAGTCTCCTCCAATTTATGATGACTATGATGATGATTCTAATTCTGACATGGATGATTCTGATGATTTTTCTTCTAAGTATAAAGACATGCCAACTTATGATGACTTTGATGATGTCGATACTCTTTCAAGTGAATCTTCACATGATGACCTTGCACCTACTTTTGATGAAGATCCTCCGCCAACAATACTTGATACTACTTTAGATGACTACTCATTTGAGGAAGTTTTTGCTACTTTTCTCAACACTTACTTCCCCAACGAGAATGATTCTCCTCCTTTAGACTTTGATGATGCTCTTTATCCTCCTTCGGATATGAAGAAAACTGTTTCAAAGGAGAAGATGCCGGAAGACACTGATATCCGTAGTACTTATGTCTTGACACCTCTTTATCCACCTTCTGAGGATGAGATTGTGCGATTTATGAGCGGATCCACTTCAAATTCTACTGAGCCTGAGTGTTATTTTCCCCTAAACGAAAAGGTGTTTGATCCCGGTATTGCAATCTTTAAGCCATCTCAGTATCCATCTGAAGAAATAAAAGGAAAGATTTTGGAACTTGTGGAGATATGCTTGCACTTCATCACACTCTCTACCACCGTGCTCAATCTCTGCTTAAGGGAACCTTGCCTACTCTTCTTTGGCTTGCCTTGTTCGCCTTAAGCTTGTGCTACTTGATGGATGAAAACCATGTATTTGATCCCGGTGGATGTTCTTCAAGCTTCTTACCATGCTAATCAAGGTCGAGTCAGGCTCATGACTCGGTTAACAAAAACAAGCGCTTCTCGGGAGGCAACCCGTAGTATCTATCCTTTTTCTTTGTTTTTATAATAATTGTAGAGGGAGACCCTAGTATGTGTTTGTTGTTTTCTTTCTTATCCTGAGCAGGGATTCGAGCTATCAAAGATCCATTCTTGATGACTTTTGACGACCCGTGATCCTGTGTACCCGTCTTCCCGGTTCTATCCTAAACTCTTTTGCTTCATTATTTTATCACTTATGATTGAAATAGGTATCACTTTAGTTGTCTCTTCCTTAGCAAGATTTAAACAACTTGCACAATGTCCTAAGTGTAGGGGAGGTTACTTCTACATGCTTAAACATTGAGGACAATGTTTATATCAAGTGTAGGGGGACTTCTATCGAAGTTAAGTGGGCTTTTCCATAAATTTATCCTCATTTTAACCGAAAAATTGATTTTCCAACATTTTCAAAATTTTTTATCTATTTTGGCCTAGTTGTATTTACCTCTGTATAGTTATTTTCTTTCTTTATTAGAATAAATTTTTAATAAAGTGGTTTTAATTTTTAAACGTTGTGAATCTTTTGACTCAACCCGAGTTTACTTATCCAAGTTTACTCTAGCTAGTATCCTTAACGTGTTTAAGTCAAGTTTTGCTAGGCTTTTATATAGGGAATGATAAAACGCAAAAGTCTTAATTCTTACGGGTTAAGAACAAGAACTTTTCGCAAGTTCCTATAATTGATCCTAGAAAGTCGTTTATCAAGGGAACTTTAAAATGCGAATTCTAAACTTGAAAAAGTCTAATAAGTTGCAAGATCTTATAGATGACTTGAAAACCCAAAACTTTGATCTAATTGACTAAGCATCCACGAGTCTAATTCCTTTAGATTTTAAATTGTAGAGAACGAGAGATGATAGAGTCAATTATAAGTTTGGTATTCTTTCATGAATTTATGTGAGTTGATTATAAGCTTTTTCTTCCATCGCTTGTTAATAAATTTAATTGCAATAAATAAGGTCGTACGATTTGAAAAGTTACTTAGCTTCTAGCCCAAGATCGTTTTAAAAGTTACTCGGTATTAATTAGAGTTCATAGCCAAGGCATAACTTATTGAAGCGGGATGCGAAGATTGGCGAGTCCGAAAAGGTCCTAACTAGACATGAGGGCTACATTTTGTTGTTAAAGATCCAAAGTGATGTGAAGAATCATTTATCAAAAATCAATATGAAGGATCGAGACACACGACGAAAAGAAAATACTCCCCTAAAGATCATGGAGAAGTCTATCCAAAAAGGCCCTAACAAGGTATGAGGATAAATAGATCCAAGTCCTAAAAGGAGGCGGATCGTTGTATATGAAAATCCCAAATAAATATTGGAGAAAAATGAAGAAGTCGTGGTCCAAATATGAAGAATCTCTCAAAAAGTTCAAGTGAAGAAATTCTTATTATGAAGAGAAGACACGTATTTCATGAACGTCTCTCAAGATTTAAAGTATGAAGTCAATGCAAAATATTGATCCGAGAAAGGTCTCAAACCGTGAAGCAAGTTATGCCAAGATATGAACTTTATGAGGTCCCGATAAGCAGTTTTAAAAGATTTTTTCCCTTAGCTAACTATTGATTAAATCGTCCTACTTTATTTTCAGCGTAAATAAATTATCGAAATAAGTCAACAATGCATCCTCGTGATCATTCAAGACAACAATAAAATATAAGAGATACACCTAGGAATAAGGGAGTCTAAGTGAATAATTGGCCCACATGAGTTTGTGTTAGTTTGCTAACTTATAATAATAATGATCTCGTTTTTAAGCTTAGTTTGGGGAACAGGAAACTTGAGGGTGATAAACATTCATGACATTCCAAAACCCTAAGGTAAGTCTTTGATCTTTTTACTTGTCTTGTGTTTAATAAAGGCCAAGGTGGATTGATTATGATAGAAAATGTAAAACTTGCTTTGTAACTAATGCATTGCATGAGGGCATTGCAATAGTCAAATGTAGGGGATTTAATAAGTGTTAAAACACTTATCCTTTTACCACTTAATTATAATAATAATCAAGCCAAAACGTGTATTTTATGTCGTAAATGTCGGAATTATGCGTGGTTTGTGTTTTTGTTGTGATTTAGGATCAAAATGTGAAAAGGGAAGAAAACGCGGGCTTTTATCGAAGAAAAAGACAAAAGACGAAGTCAAAAGATCAAGAGTGCAAAAATAACGGAAGTCCAAGGCGTATTCTAAAGATTTATCGAAGAAGAAGTCTAAAGACGGAAGTTAAATGAAGTTGAAGAACTCAAGTCTAATAAATGAAGAAACTATAAGACGAGTTCAAATAATCCCGAGACAAAGTCGAAAAAGTCGAAGAATTTAGAAGACGAAAAGACGAGAAAAGGAAGGAAAGATCAACACTTGCTAATCTCCCAATAAATACCCTCCTAATGTCACATTAGGAGGTGTTGACTATCTTGACAAAATAGTTCTTCCACATTTAATTTCATGCCATTTACTTAATTGTCATTTAATTTCCTTGTCTTGTACCTTTAATTTGTAAGCTCTTTAATTCTTGCTTTTACTTTTAACTGTTGAATCTTAATTTTAATCAAGTTTTTGTTATTAATCTCTCATTCTACCTTTCTTGTTTTGCTTAATCTTTATGTTTATGTGCTTATTGTTATGCTTATTTGATTATTTGTTATGTTTTTGTGTTTATGATTGTGTTAGCTTATTGATTTTATAGCTTTTTGTGTTTTTCTTAAAGTTAGTTAAGAGTTTTTAAAAGTTATTTTATAAAAAGTTGTGTTTAAATATTTTTATTATTTAGTGTTTTTAAAAGTTTTTAAATTTTGGCTTATTAGCTTTTTCTTAAATTGAATTTGGTTAAAGTTTTGGTTAAATTCTTATTAGTTCTTAGCTTAATTTTGGTTCTTAGCTTACTTGCATTTATTTCTTATCCGGGTTTCTATAACCCTCATATTTTGAATAAGAGACTACCCTTGTATTCCGGATATCAAGTGGAATTCAATATTCCGAATAGGAAAGAGCTCAACATTCCGGATAAGCTTCGAATCTACACATTCCGAATAGCCATTGAAACTGGATTCTGGATAGCATTATTCAGGATAGGGAGTTTTCTATATTCCGGATAAGCGCTTGGCTTATTCCGGATTGTGGGTAGAACTAATCCCGGATAACGCACCACCTGGATTCCGGATATAGGATGGAACCATATTCCGGATTAGAGAACAAGGAGGATTCCGGATAGCTTGTGTAACTATTATTTCGGATAGTGAGGGAAACTCGGATTCCGGATAACTAACCACACCTGGATTCCGGATAAACAAATCAACTCTGATTCCGGATAGTGTAAACTTTCATATTCCGGATAAGGAGTCAGATTCAGATTCCGGGTAAGTTTCAGTTTGGTTTATTCTGGATAAGCAGCTTGTTGGGTACTCCGGATAGTGACAGTATTTTAGATTCCGACTCAGGTTTTATTTATCCTCTGTTTTATTTTCAAGCATTTATTTTTCCCGCCATTTTTCTTTAGCGTTATTTTAATTGTTTTTCTTTATTTTAAATTTCATGTTTTTATTTTTATTTCATTATCAAATTTACTTTTCGTCGAGCTTTAATTTTTGTCATTTAATTAATTACTTTTAAAGTCTTGATTTTTCACAATTTACTTTAAAGTTTTGCACATTTATTTTACAACAACGACCAAAAATATTTTTTTCCACCAAAAGACGACTAAGTCGCACTTTAAACCAATAGTCAATTCGATTAGACATATATCAAAGAACAATTTTTAATCTAGTAAAAATCAGTTATTAGTGGCCCAGCCCATAAAGGCCATGCGGACTTGACGTCATCCCCACCTTCCTCCAGTATATCACTGGCAGTCCTTCGTGAGTGCGGCACGCACCTTTTTGTTTGTTTCGGAGCCGTTTTGGCGGGGCTAACTAAACCCACTGCGTACCACACCACCGGGCAGCTCGCCTGAATTCCCAGTCTTTCTCTGCCGTCGACTCGACGTCGTCGTCACCTGCAAGATAAGGCCAAAAACTTGACTTTACTAACCAAGCGAGAAAAGCCCTTTCTATCTTCTTAGTCAAGCGCGCTAGCTGCAATCAAACTAAAGCGCACACTAGAAAAGAAAGGGCTTAGGCTTCGAAAGGCGCTGGCTACCTTCTTACTAACAGCACAGCTACGTGCTGGCACCCAATTAGTAGCACTGGCACGTCACTCGGCTCCTCGGCTGACTTCGGCTGCAAAGACTTTCTCCTTAGGCGCATGTCTCAGCAACACAAAACGAGGGTTGTCTTTCTTTCTGAAGGGCTTGCGGTTTATTACACCAAATTCAGTGAACTATTGAAGCTATCGAGAGAGTACCAAATGCTGACGGTAACGATATGGTATATGCCCAAGCTTCCCATTACCACTTTTATTATTGTAAGACGACCTCCAGCCGTATCCGTTCTAGCATATTCTAACTATTTAACTATGAAAAAATCAATATACTTTTATAGAGTAATATTAAACATTATAAAATTATAGATTTATAAATTGTCACAATATTAAATTCTGAAACAAAATTATTAAAATATTATTACCCGTTATACTATCTTCTCAAAAAGTGTGTGTGCATGATTGTTGTAAACGATTTGTTAATTTATAGTAAACTATAAATAGGTAAAAAAAATATTGATAGTAAAGAGAGTATGAAATTCTAAGAATAAGAAATGAAGTGAGTTTATGATCATTGACATGGAGCCTAGCAACCAACAATTTAAACAAAAGTTCTATAAATTGAGGTCAATGTAAACTCTCTTTTTAACATAAACCATATTAACCAATTACATTCATTCAACCCAACTTTCCACATTTTTTTAAAAAATTAAATATCTCACAAACAGTAAATCGTTAAGTGACAAAAGATACACCATTACAACGATAATTAAATCATCTTTCTATCAAGGGCGCATGTATATACTTTCGACGAACTTTTTGTTCTTCTGAGAAAATCTTATATGATTCGTATCATGGATCATATATGATTTTCTAAAATCATATAGTATGATTTTCTCAAAAAAAAAGTTCGTTCAAAGTATATAAATGTGTCCCTCGATACAAAGCTGATTTAATTCTCGTCGGGATGGTATGTTTCGTTTTGCGTAAAGATTAACGTTTTGTGAGATATTTAATTTTTAAATAATAGATTTTTTGTTAGATAAAAAACAATGGATGATTATGATTGGTTGATTGGGTATTTGCTAAAAAAAAGGTATACATTGAACTTTTCCTAATGTTATATAAAAAGTAAATATTCTTAAATATATATATATATATATATATATATATATATATATATATATATATAGTCAACATAAAATTATATTCCTTCCGTCTAAAAATTATTTTCTCCTATTAATTTCTTCGATCCATATTTCTTCTAACTTTGATCTTTAGTTTTTTGTTTTTTATATAATATTTCTTGAAAGTTATATCAACAAAAAAACATTTAAAAATAAATCAATTTATAAATTTTTCATTAAGTATTATCTAATACAAACAAAAATATTAAATGTTAAAGTTAGAAAAAATTGATTAGAAAAATCAATTAGGAAAATAGTTTTAAAACGAAAAAGGTAATAACTACATAATTCATCAATTATTTTTAAGTCCCGTATTTGCATGAATGTTAAAACAAGTTTACATTATATATAATTACATTATAAAGCATTTGACACCTTTTAAAAATAGTAAGGCTGAAATTTCAACTACTTTTACTTAATAAATATAGCAATTTGTTGATGTCTTTTCCACATTTTATAACATATGACTTTCTGTTAAGGGTGAGCATTTGGACCGTTGGCCCGGAGGACCAGAAAATCGAATCGGTCTGACCCGGACCGAATCGAGCAAATTCGGTTCGGTCCTCGGTCCGTGATTTTGGACCATTTCGGTCCTCGGTCCAGTTCGGTGTTACCAAAAATTCGTTTATTTTGCCTAATTGGAACCAGACCGGACCGAAGACCTGATCAGGCCGGATCAATTCGGTCCGGTCTGGGTCCAGGGTTTTGGGCAATTCGGTCCTTGGTCCGGTCCAATTTTGGTTGTTCCGGTACATTCTGGATCCGTCACTCAACCCTACTCTTTGTAACAACTTTTTATAACAAACTTTTGTATTAACTTATTAAAATAATACTTTTTCTTTTAAATTGAAATATCTTTTTATCTATTTACTATGTTTATAATCTAAGTTCATCGTATTTTTTAGAATTTTGTGCTTTTTAATTCAATATCAATTTCGATAAATTTTATTAATTTTTGATTTCTAGCGGGTTTATTTTGATTTCACTTTTTTACCCTTTTAACATCAATGTAAATACAAACTTGATAGGAAGATATTAACATTTGTTCACTTCAAAAATTATCACAAATACTCGCCGCTGCATTGCACGAAGCATTATACTAATGCTATAATATATTTTGTGAAGAAAGAATAATGTAGAGTAAATTAAGTATAAATAGCTTTTACCAAAAAAAAATAATGAATGGATGATGATGAATAAATAAATTCTTGTGGAAAGAACCGGGCTAGAACTAAGCTCGTAATTGAGCCGGACTAGCACTAGTACTTTGATTGTCAAAACCTTCCCAGCCGAATCAAATTTAGGGTATTTTCAAACGAAGTGGCACACGTTTGCTGACAAATTAGGTATTCAACTACACTAATTTTTAATCATCATATGTTCGTCACTTCGGGTTGTTTGTCTAAGCTTAGAGGTGTTTGTTTTGGCTTATGAAATGTAAGCTCATTTTGGTTATGTGGTCCTAATTTTATGCCTTATTTTGAGACTTATGAACTTAGATGAGATTATTATATTAATCTGTATGATAAACTTATAAAAACTCCTATGTCTCAAGATAAGTCACAAAAATTAAGATTTATGACATAAATCTTTATATGAGCTGTAAAAAAGATGAAATGGGCTTATGTTATATAACTCCAAAACATACACCCCTTATTTTAAAACTTTCGTGCTTATATATAAATAATCAAGGTTATAAATAGCGCGTGACGTTGCGTGACGGCATGTCCAAGCCACACGCTTAGCGGCTATCGTGAAGCCTTAGCCTTTTTAAAGTGCGGCTTAAGGCAGCACAACATATTAAATTATTTATGTGTTTTTATCATATTCGAATATTTAATATACTAGACGTCTACCCGCACATAGCGGCGGATAGATATCTTAATTGACCCGGTGGTCGAATCGATAACTTGATGACACGATCGGGTTGACTCGGAAGTCGAACTCATGATTCGGTGGCTCGATCGAGTTGACCCGGTTAGCGAACCCGCAAAACGGTGACTCGACCGGATTGACCTGGTGGTCGAACCCATAACACGGTGACTCGACGGGTCGACACGGTTGTCAAACCCGTCACTCGATGATCGAACCCATGATGTAGTAGCTAAGACACTTGTTTCTTGTAACCAACTTGCTTAGCTCAGTTGGCCACCAAGGTTCCACTAAGTGGTTTCCTTGGGGGAGGTTTCCTGGATGTCTGGGGTTGAAGACCTGCCAAGGGCCTCTAAGGCGAAGCGGATAAGGAGTTTAACATAACTAGGCGAGGGTTCGAAGAAGACATTATGTCGCTTCGATGTCATTGCACGACTCGACCCACTAACCACTAACATTTGTTGTTCTAAAAAAATACACTTGTTTCTTGTTTAAGTATTATGTTTATATATGGAAATGTTTGAAATTTCAACTTTTTCAACTTTTAAGATTGAACTCTTTATATATTACTAGACGATTACCCACGCATAGCAGCGGAATTGCCTAACGACATATAATTAAAGATATGCTAATTGATTCGTTGGTCGAACTCGTGACCCAAAAATTGCCTAGCAATAGATAGGTAATGATATATTAATTGACATGTTGGTCGAACTGGTAACCCGATGACTCGTCCGGCATTAACCGGTAGGCGAGCCCGAGCCCATTGACTCGATCGGGTTGACTCGGTGGTCAAACCCATGTCCCGTTGGTCAAACCCGTGACCCGGTGACTCGAAAGGATTGACCCGGTGGTCGAAACCAATGACCTGGTGGCTCGACAGGATTGACGCGGTTGTCGAACCCGTGACCCGGTGACTCGATCGGGTTAACCCGATGCTCGAACATGTGACCCAGTGACTCGAAAAGATTGACCCGATGGTCGAATCCGTTACCCGGTGACTCAATCGGGTTGATGCGATGGTCGAATCTGTGACCCGATGACTCGACCCGGTTACCCGTGACCAAGTTACTCGACCGAATTGATTCGGTGGTCAAACCCCAGTTGCTATGGGGAACAAAGGACGAAATACAATCGATTCCTCCATTTAAGTGGTTCTCGCTTCTCCTTGTTCCTGTTCCTAACTCCTCCCCGGGTAGTTCCCAATGTTTGGCACTTTCCATACTTGATGGGTGCAACATCAACAAATTCGCTCATGATTAAGAGCGAGCTCCCCTTGCATGCAATAATGTGGTGGTGAACCTCTTTCCCGTCACAAACCTGCACTCAGGAATATTAATGTTGTAGAGGCGGAATCAAAAGGGTTGCTTGGAAAGTAAGGATAGCAAGCATGATTGACTGGTTGCGCATTTCCTTTGCATGATTTCATGTGAAGAGCCACCTTTGGCTGGCTTTTCATCGGCATTTCTGTCAATCGGCGGAAGACTCATGCATCCTGGGAGGGTACGACTTCAAGGGATGGACTCTATGGGGATAAGCTTTTCTAGTTGAGAGGGATCACCTGCTAAGCCCCCTAGGCATGGTTTTCAGCAGTCGATTAGGAGAATTGATAAAGGGAATAGAGATGATTGGACGGTCTTGCCCGTTGGCCACCGGGTAACTTATGCAATTGTTTATGGTTTAATTTTTCAACATTTCCTATTATATCCAACTTTTATGCATTTAATTTTTCAACAATTCTTAAAATAAGTGATTTTTCAACAATTCCTTGTATAACTCATTTTCAACAAATTGTTTTTTCTTTATATGTAGCATAGATATAGATATAGATAGTATAGATATTAAGTTAACAAAAAACCTTGTAGATAATAATTATAGGTAGAAACTCTCCTTACATTACATGTAATAATATTCATTTTTTGGATTCTCCCATGGCGGCTGAAAAACTTCTCCTTTTTTGATCGCGTATTCTCTTAATCTTTATGATTTGAATTCCATATAAGGATATGTTAGTGTTACGTAATCATTTGATTTTAGTTTCCTAACGTTTTTTATTTTGATGCACAATTATTACTAATTTTGAGATCCGATTATATCAGGGTTAGTTTTTTTGCGTCGATTAGGGTTTGATATCTATATACTTAATAATCATTATCTTTGTGTAATTAATGAAGGCTGGTTAGGAAGGTGGTGGTATCGTTTGAAACCTTACATTTTTAGTGTTTCGTTTGTTTTGTTCCTGATCATTGGGTTTAGGGTTTCTGCGTTGTCTGTAGGTTTTGGAAGATGGAATCAAAGGAAAATTCTAATACTTGTAATGATGGTCCTCCAGAGGTGAAGGGTTCTTTGTTTGAAGGGGTTCGATCAATGGTGGAAAACCCTCATTCGACTGTAATGACGGGTGAGAAGCATAATAATGATGGGACGACCAAAGTTAAGGTGATTAAATCTATCCTTAAGCGTCCTGGTTCATCACATGTTGGGGACCCTGCTATGAGGGCTCCTATTCGTGGTAGTAATGTTATAGAGGGAACTCCGCAACAGGTTGAGGGTACGAAACTTGTTGGTGCAGCAGGTAAACCCCGTAAAAAGGTTGTCAAAATTCAGGAACTAAGTAATCAGAAAGTGGTCACTAGTTCTGATGATAATACTAGGTTGTTGGGCGTAGGTGATGCCCTTGCTGCGACGGTGGGTAATTCTAAAGCTGGTACACTGGATTCAGTAGAGCAGGTTGCTGCTACGAAGATGACACAATCGTCGTCAAATTTGGGTAATAACTCGTTCGTGTCGGCTGTTCTTAATCATGTGACTAACAAGGTTTTCTGAGTTTATGTGGAAGGAGCTCTGGTTGCTATCCCGTATGATGTTGTTGAGGAGGTTGAGTTGCGGTTTGCAAATACGCTCTTTGGATACTTTATTAGTAAACGACTAGCTTTCCCGCTTGCGGAAAACTATGTCAAAAATGCTTGGGCAAGATTTGGGTTAAAACGAGTTCAACTTCATGATAAATGCTTCCTCTTCCAATTCAATTCTAAGGAGGCAATGGAAGGGGTGTTAGAGAATGGTCCATGGCTGATAAGGAATGTCCATCTCATATTGAATATCTGGTCGCCTACTACTGATTTGAAAAAGGCTGAGATTAAGAGAGCTCCGGTGTAGGTCAAGCTTCATCATGTGCCTATAGTTGCTTATTCTTGGTCTTAGCCTTATTACTACTCAAATTGGTAAACCTATCATGTTGGATTCATATACTAGTAATATGTGTGTGAATTCGTGTGGTAGAAGTACTTATGCTAGGGCGAGACTGATTTAATGGATTCAATGGTAATTGCTGTTCCAAGGGGTCGTGACAAAGGGCATTCTTTAGTTACGATTGATATTGAATATGAATGGAGGCTTCCTAGATGTTCTACTTGTTTGGTGTTTGATCATGTTAATGATAAGTGTCCGAAAAGGCTTATGGATGTCGTAGCTCCTGTGGCCAAGAGTGTGTGGATGATGGTTTCCAAGAGGTTAAGAAGAAAAAGAAGAACAACAAGCAACATCAAGTTGCTGGAATCAAGGTATCAAAACCAGCCCTTAAAATTCAACATCGTCGTGTTGAGAGGTGAAACATCTAAGGCTAGTAATGATAATCTGAAGATGAATGAGTCGACTTTTAAGAGGGGTTTCTTGAATAGTAAAGGTTCGGGATCCAAGATGAGTCAGAAGGAGCAAAGTTCCCAGAACTCATTTAGTGCTCTTTGGGATAAAGTGGATGATGGTTCAGAGTGGGACGCAGGATCCAACGCAAAGGATGATGTGGTTAACGCAAGTGATAGTGAGGTCGAGGAAGTTATTTCTATCGATGATAGGCATGGTTCTCGTGAACCTGATGTTCATACAAAGTGTTAGTCATGTAGTTGTTCTATTTTCATTGTTTATGCACCTTTAGGTGGTTTTTTTTCCTATTGGAGTAATTTGTTTTGTAACTGTTTTGCAGCGTCCATATGGCATGTCATATGGTTTAGTGGTTGTTCAAGCAATTGCTTGAGGTTAATGTAGCATTGCAGCTACATTCCATTTTACTTCAACGCTTTTTAGGAATATATTTTACCGGGTTCAAGCCCTTTACCCAAAAAAAAAATTCATTTTTCGGAGTTGAATTCAAAAAACTTGCCATACTTCGTGCCTTAGCGTGCCTTTTCACGTCTCAGCTCACGTTATGCCTTAAATTGACGCCATAGCGTGTTGCGTAGCGTGAAGGCTACGCCTCAAGCCTTAGCACGCCTTTTAGAACCATGTAAATAATACAAGCTGAAACCAGATAAGTCTGTACTCCTCAAAATAAGCTTAAACAAATGACTAGTTATTCTAGAAAAATAAGTTTGGTTTATGCTTATTTCAAAATATTTGTTCAAGATTAAGTCAAATATAAATGGCCATATTATTTCTTTTTTGGAGTATTATTGCAGTTTTTACAACATGACAAGATTATCTATAAGCAGAAAGCAAAAAGAAAAAAAAAAGTAAATTGAGCAATCCCAAACACCCCCTCTAGAAATCAGGCATTAGTAAGTTACACTTAGTAGGATGACTAGTCTGTTTGAGTTGTTACTAAATAATAATATTTTATAGTTACTCGAAAATTGCTTACCCTTCTGATATAAAATGTAATACCAACATTGCCAAGCTATGTGATGAGCAAGGTTTTGCATCCGATACTATTAATAAGGATGTTAATTATGTTAGATGATTTAAATCACTTGCAGTGCCAACACGACCCTACCTATAGTTGTGCAGGTGACAAATTGATCAGCATATGAAAAATGAAGAAAAGTAAGAAAAGTAAGAAAAGTAAGAAAATCAAGAAAAGTAAGAAATTTACACAGAGGGTGATTCTACTTCCTTTGAGGATTTACCAGATGAAATTGTTTACCAGTTTTTAAGTAAACTATTTGATTTGAAAACCTTATGCATTTGCGAACTTATTTGCAAACGTTTTTACAAGACTGTCCTTCAAGTTGAGGCCATTTCCTTCACGTCAGTCACTTATCCTCTCGTATATCCTCCTAAAACCAAATTAAATGACTCCATTTCCGCTGCCTTGTTGAGGTCATTTCAGTCTGCAATCTTGTCTTTGAAGAAGTTTAAAAGACTGAAGCACGTGTGCATCCAACTTTCGTCTCCCTATGATAACCCATTGTTGATCAAGTGGAAGATTAAGTTTGGAAACAAACTCGATTCACTTTTATTCTTGTCACCAGATTCAGTATATCATAACCAAAACTTACATGTTAAAGAAAGTAGTCAGGAAGCATACATGGAGATGAAATATAGAACTGCATTAGAATGTTGGATGGATGCGATGCTTAGCCATGACATGTTATTGTGCTGCATTGAAACTATCCCATCGCTGGAAAGCATTTCCATTACGGATTCAGGTAAAAAGCGGATGATTTCTTATAGTGGGGAAAGTTTTACTCGGATGAGGAGTTGCCTTACTCCACCATATGAAACTATTGAACAGAGGCACTCAAATCTTGAAAATATAGGTCGTAGGGTAGGTCAGTGCTATGTCCCCGTGTTGGAATTGCCAATTTCCGCGTATATTATGAAGGGGGGTACTTTTGTCTTACAAGAGAGGGTCCCTCTCCTTGATGATATTTTGGATGATGACTTTGAAGATGAAGAGGAGGGTGCATATAATGAAGCCATGACTGAGATGTTAAAGGAGCTCAGGCGCCCATGCTAGTTTTGAACATTTTCTTGTCAGATTCTTATTTGTATGCGGGTTTTTGCTTTTTGATGTGTAATGATTGTGTTGCTGATATGTTTTTTGTGAATTAAAATCGAGTCATTCTAATGCTACTTTCAAACACTTTTCTTAAAAGCATCGGATGGAGCTGCCTTAATGGGATTGGCCGTTATATCCTGTATTCTCAAAATATAATGCTTATACATATATGTGAAATGTAAAATTTTGATGCAGGTTCTCATCTGCTGGATTATGGCAATAATAAAAAAATACACAACTGGACAATTTGGTGTGGCATTCATTGTAGGATTTGTCAGGTTGAACATATATGTACTTGTGATGTTTATGATTATTAGTAATCGTTGGACTTGTGGCTGCTGTCTAACGAGCTTGCTCAACTATTCAAGTCGGTTCCGGTTGATGATAGTATGATATTTTATATAGAGCGAACTTTTGATAAAGTTTTTTTTCATAGTAGATGTCATCCTTTGTACCACCTCCTTTTTTTACTGTTCCCATTGAGTAGGACACTCGAACTTGCCTTCATCATTCCCATCGCAGTCGCACTCCAATCCATTTGAACTTTTGAATTAAACAAGAGAATCTATATTAAACTTCTATTCCAAAAAACACCCGTAGACAGGTCTATGATATTTGTTGCATCTTCCGGTATACCTATGATGATGAGACACACGACAGAGTCACCAAGATCTACATTTGAAGGCTGTTGCAAGTCTTGCTCTGGCACTGAAACAGCTTTAAGTCTGTAACTCTCTTTGGCACTGGCCCAGAGGGTGTGCCACCATCTTCATGGTCTACCAAGAGGTTTTCGAGGGTCGATCAGATGAATTTTACATTATTAATTGGGCCCTTATTAATTTCTGTTTTCATTGTCTCCATCCCTACATCTGAGCCACCGGGCACGCTAAGCATCTGAGATTGGTGAACAGATTCTGGAAATGCCCGAGCAATATAATATTGCAGATATGGATCTATGATATTTGTTGTCTGTTTCGATTTTCCTGAAAATGATTCTTGTGATTGTTTCAACTCAATAACAGAAGCAGTTGTATTGTTGAATTTTAATATTGGCCAGCTCGATATACCATGCCCAGACAAAATACGCTTGACTATAAAATAATAATAATGTCCCAAATAAGATTATAACAAAACCAATATGACAAAAGTGAGCACTAGAAACGGCCATATAAAATCTTGCCTCCAAAGTTCTTGGAAGCTTCATCTATTGGTTTTCCATATTCTTGCTCAACTGCCTCCAA
The DNA here is from genome assembly GCA_025667525.1 of Glebionis coronaria. Lineage (NCBI taxonomy): Eukaryota > Viridiplantae > Streptophyta > Magnoliopsida > Asterales > Asteraceae > Glebionis > Glebionis coronaria. The sequence continues at coordinate 254,243,504 of CM046878.1, forward strand.
TGTTACAGGCGTCATTTTGCGTCTTCTGTGTCATTTAAAATGATTTCTATTGAAACAAATTTCCGCAGGCACAGGGCCCAATGATATTTAGCTTCGGTCTCGTGTAAGGTGTGCTCGTAGGATTGGCCTACCCTGCAATAGTAGAACGCACGTTAGCTCGCCCCAGGTGTGAACCCGAGACCAAGCTCCGGCGTGAAAGTAAGTAACTATCACTGGAGTGGTATCTGGTGTGGAATACCGGAGAGATACTATTAAGTAGAAGTAAATGTGGTGTACTGTGTGTTGTTGTGTGTAGTAAATGCTTTGGGGTATTTATACCTAGAGTTCAAGGCATACCTGGCTGTGTAGTCACGTCATCGAGACATGCGCTATGAACAGTACCTTGTGGTCAGAACCAGTGTAAAGCAGACGGCGGATCATGGCTGGATCCATTGGATAAAGCCTTGCCTGCTGGGTAAAACAAGGTTTCCCATGATATGGGGGATCTTGTCTGCTGTCTCTCTCCTACGTGGCAATTTCCTCGGCGCTAGTGGCATGCCTTCGGCCTTGTGCCGGAGACATACGCGATCATGTCCCCCCAAGTATTAGTTCATTATGCTTGTAATGGACTGATACTTTAAACAAATCAGTCTTTGTGTTTCATCCGGTGCTGATCACTGAATCACTCCATCATTTGAACCGGTTCGGGTCTGTTTCCTATTTTGGACTCCCTTTTCCTTTAGTGGAGGCTGGGATTACGACACGTGTCTCGCACTTTTGAACTCAACGGTGGATCTTTATCCTCGTGATTTGCGAGTGAATAGTGTCGCCTCGTTTTCTTCGCCCACACCCCCTATATATATACATGTTATCCATTTTGATCTCCTACCGTTTTCGCCATTGTCATTTTCTTCATCCTTGCTTCCTTCTCACAATTCGTAGGTAAATTTCTTATTCGTTCATTATCTTTTATAATTGTACATTCGCCTGTTCCGGATGACTGGGAAAGAGATCATAAAGTCGAGAGTGGATCCTCCTGTGAAGCGTGATCCCAAGTGTAACATGCATATACGTTTATCTGGTATGACTGGTGATGATTTGAAAGTGGTGATTTGTAAATATAACATCCCTTCGCTGTTAAGACCTCGCCTTTTGGATCCGGACTTGACCATGGATCGCTTACATGATTCTGCGATTGGCATTTATCGTCAGTTCCTTGTATATTCTGGCCTTCGGATTCCTTTCTCCACTTTCTTTTTGAACGTGATTCAGTACTTCAAAGTACACATTTCCCAGTTGGTTCCCATAGGTGTAAATAGGGTAGTGATGTTTGAATTACGTTGTTTCGGTTCGAGGATCCCCGTATCTGTTACGTTGTTTAGGGTGTTTTATAGGCTGAGCAAGCAGGGCCATTGGTTTTCCTTCGAGAGTCGAGGCGAGGGAGAGTATGGCAAATGCTTGACCGAGACCACTTCTAGCCACAAGAAATGGAAAACAGAGTTCTTCTTAATAGACCGTCGAGCCATACCTTTTGCTATGCCCTGGAGACATCGTGAGTCTGTTATAACTGATGAGATTCCTGCTTCGTACAATGTTTCACATGCCAAAGCTCTTGGAAAGAAGCCCGTTCTGTGTCGTCCTCCTCCTAAAGTTTTGCTTTTTCTCGCTGGTCTTTCGTTCCCCTATAGTCATCCGGAGCTGTGCCGGATACTTTTAGACGCTGACAAGAAAGGTATGTTTTATTTTTGTTTGTTCTTGCTTCATTACTACTTACACGGGCTTGCTTATGCTTGCCTTGCCCCCCCCCTTTTTTACAGAGATGAGCTTCATGGATTTTTTGGACCTTCCCTCCTTTGACGAAGGCATTGTCGATATTGGAGAACCTTATGGAAAAAATGAGAAACCGACTCCTCGTGTGACTGATCCTTTGCCTGTTGGTCAGGATATCCCTAAATTTACACCCGTTCAACAAGCAGTAAATAAACCTTCGGCTCGGATCTTGGAAGCTAAACAGAAGTAGGAGAAGAATCCGAGGGTGAGAAAAACTTCTTCTGTTGCTGAGGGTAGCACGTCTAACAAGAGGATAAAAAGAAAAGGTCGTCAAACCGTTCATTCCGAGTCCGAGGCAGATTCCCAGAAAACCCACTCCACTCAACCCATAAGTGTTGCGAAACCCAATTCTCAAGCTTCGGCTGGTGGTTCTGGTCTTAGAGAGAAATCACCCTCAATTGTACATGTGAGTGATCATTCCTCACCTCATGCTGAACATGATTCGCAACTTGCTGGTTAGTTTTTTGCTTTATTCCTTTTCATCTCTTCTTGTTGTTTGCTTTCACCTTTTTATTTATATATATGCATGTGTGTACTTATCCTTTCGTATATAGCAGGAGAAGAATTTGAGCCCCCTAAACATGTTTCGAACTGGAGGCTGAATGAGGACGTTAGAGTCAACTCCAACTATGCTGCTAAGGAGTTCCTATACAATCTTGCCACTCCTGCTGATGACCAACATCTGAAAGCGATGTCCAATTATGACATCCTTCGTCATAGCTGCCGAACCGTCACCCAAAGCACTATTGCCGCAGCAGAGTTGATGAAGCGTTATGAGAAGCTAAACAGTGAGTATGTTGATATGGATAACTCCCATTTTGCTGAGAAGGAGTCCTTCTCCCAAGGGCAAGAGTTGCTGGGTCGTTTGAAGGTTTCCCATCAAAAGCTTAAAGATTCCCATTCTGCTTGTGCTAAGAGAGAGGAGGAGTTGAACCTTCGCGTTCGAGCGCTTGAAGAGGAGAATGAGGCTCTCAAAAAGACTACAACCAAAGCAACCGAGCAACTTTCTCTCAAGAACCATGAACTTATAGATGTTTCCGGGAATCTTTCTACTGCTGAAACAAATAACAAACATCTTACGGTTCTTCTTAGCCAGGCTGAAGTCGATAAGCAGATGTTAATCCGAGACGGGATCCCATGCTTGGTCAGGAAGTTGCTTGGGAGCTATGAGTATCGCAGGTCCCTCGGCGCAGCATGTAGCGTGGCCTTCTCTACTGGTTTCATGAAATCCACCGGTCTCGGAAGAACTCCGGAGCAGGTGAAGACTGTGTTGTCCAAAGTCAAGAATATTAAGAGAGATGCTTTGAAGACTTGGGTCGCTGCTTGTGACGCCTTATTTGTTGCCTCTTATCTTTTTATTGAGAAGGTATCTTCCTCTTATTCTTTGTCTGATGGAGATTTGCTACAACTGGAGCCTGAATGTTGACCATCCTCATCTGTGGCGATTGAGCTTCCTTCTGCCGCCGCTTCCAACATCACTGAGAAAGATGTTGAACTATCCGAGCCTTCATCCCAGAATCAAGAAGAGAAGAAAGTGGACTCCAAAGTCGATGCATCTGCCCTTTGAATGTTTCTTTGCCTCCGGTATGCCGGGATAGGCTTGTAACCAAACAATATTTCCAAGTCTTGTAATAATTTCCTCACTTTTATTTTGCCATAACATTATTCGTGCCATGTAGTGGGTGTTTGGTGGTTTGAACGTGTAACAAACAATGCGTGCTTATAATTTCCCATCCTTGAAATATATATTGCATGTATTCCTTTATGTTCATGTGTCTTTTTTTTTCTTTTTAGTGGTAGACAAGTTTTTATACTCTGTCCTTCAGTATCGAACCGAAAGGTTAAGTCATATGATGATGCTTACTTCTTTTATGAAGCATTCAGACACTTATGAGTGTTTTTCATTATTTACATGGGAGGGCATCAACACATGGCCGCTTTTACTTTGTCCTCCGGATTGCCTCTCGGGCGCATCCCAACACTTGGTGTTTTTCTCTTATGATTTATGTGTGGAGGACATCGGCACATGGCTACTTTTACTTTGTCCTCCGGATTGCCTCTTGGGCGCATCCCAACACTTAGAGTGTTTTTCTTTTATGGTTTATGTATGGGAGGACATCGGCACATGGCCGCTTTTACTTTGTCCTCCGGATTGCCTCTTGGGCGCATCCCAACACTTAGAGTTTTTACAATTTTGTAATCCTTCGGTTAGCTACTCCGAGGATTGCAAATGTAATGACAATTGTGTTACCTAAACAACGTGAAAATTTCATTCATTCAATTGTTTTCTTTGTTACATTGCTTTCCTTACATAAAACATTTTTGGAGACTGATCGCATGCCAGGTTCTTGATACCTCGCGTTCATCCATGGTCTCGAGCTTGTACGAACCATTTTGGTATGCTTCTTTTACCCTGTAAGGGCCTTCCCAGTTGGGACCAAGCTTGCCAATCTTCTCGACCCTGCTAGCCTCGTTTCGTCGATAGACAAAATCACCCACTTTGAAGTTGCAAAGTTTCACTCTTTTGTTGTAATATTGTTCAACTTTTTTCTTGTACTTTGCTTCTTCAATAGTTGCGGTCTCTCGCCACTCCTGTAATAAATCTAGAATCAGTCGGAGCTCCTCCTCATTGTTGTCTTCGTTGAACAGAAGGGTTCTTGCAAATGAGACTCCCATCTCGGCCGGGATCACTGCTTCGCTCCCATATGTCAAGCTAAATGGTGTTTCCCCTTTACTTGTTTTTAACATTGTTCTTGTTGGAAATACGTTTTTACGTATTTATGAAGGATCGGTCGCTCCAACGATATATTAATGTAATGGGCTCGTGATCTAGTTATTATCATATAGTCCATATAGCTCACATGTAGGGTGGGCTATATATATACCCCTCCTAGCATGTTAGGAGGGGTTGGTGGTTACATTTCATTCACAATTCCATATTACTTTCTCTCTCTACTCTTCTCTTTTCTCTCCTTTCTCTCTCTACACCCTCATCTCCTTCATCTCTCTTTATAATATTAATCAATCCAATCCACCTAATCAATCCAATCCATCATGTAGAATAAGCCAAGATTTACGTAGACCTTCAATTGGTATCAAGAGCCAAGATTAGATTGGTTTATTCTTGCTTTTATTTTAATTGATTTTGGTGGATTTTGATTTTTTCAAGCTTAAATCTTAAAAAGTTTGTATTTTTATGCTTTAAATCATAGTCAAATCTTTGGATTTACTTATTCTATATAAAAATCACAAACTTTTATACAAAAATCTTATATTTTATATTCAAATCTTGAAAAAAAATTTATTTTTACAAATCTTATCTTACGGGTTTGATCTTTCAAATCTTGAAAAAGTTATTTTTTTACAAATCTTATCTTACGTGTTTGAAAAAGTTTTTATTTTTACAAATCTTATTTTTACAAATCTTATCTTATCTTTGGTTGTTATTTAATTTTAGTTTTATTTTTAATTGATAGTCTATTTTTAAGTATTTCATTTTTATTTTTTTTTTAATATATATCAGATTTTAATTGATGTCAAAGTGATTAAATTTTTCATTTTTTTTATATAGTCAAATTTTTTGTGTTATCAGTCTCGTTGGTCAGTTTTTATTTTTTTGTTGGTCTGTCCTTTTGTCCTTTCAAATAAATAATCTGTCCCATCCAGCCTCAACGATTCAATTATTCCGTACGAACAACAGTCTTTCCGAACGAACGGAATTATTCCGATCGAACAGAATTATTCCGAACGAACGAAGTTATTTCGAACGAACAAAGTTATTCCGAACGAACGAAGTTATTCCGCATGAACGTTTTTCCGGATGAAGAGATTATTCCGCATGAATGAGTTTTCCGGATGAAGGGATTTTTCCGCATGAACATTTTTTTTTCCGAATGAACCTCATTCCGAATGAGTGACTGATTCAAACACAACGGTAATGTTAACAAAGACTCTCACTCGACTCAAGAGTCTGACTTCAACACACCTCCGCCTCGACTTGACCTCTCCCACTTTAACATCACTCCACTCCCTCACCCAAACCAAACTCGACTCGAAAAACATTTGTTAAGACTTGACTCTATCACCTCTCGTATCATATACTCTCCAAAACCACACTCTCGAAAATTAACAGTTTCAAAGCTTTGACTCACACACCCTCGACTCACAAACTCCCCAACCTCGAACAACACTCACCCTCGACTCACAATCACTCCTCTCTCGACATCTAGACTCTCGACTCAAACACCAACTAAGACTCGCCTAAACTCTCAACAATCACCAAGACCCTCGACTCCACATCCACAACCAAACCTAATATCGACTCATCCCTACAACTTAACTCAACATAGACTCCCTCACCTCTCCAACTACAAAAACTCTCTCGACAAACAGATTGGAACTCGGACTCCAAACACAAATACAAACTCCACGACACCTATCTTTAAAACACCATCTAGACTCAAAACAACTCAGAAACTTAATCTCAGAGTCATTCTATATTTCGTAGATCTTTTTAGATCTTAACCTTTTGAACGAAACTCATCACTGATCTGTGTTTTTGGTTAAAACCATCCTTTAATATACGAATATTAGGAACGAATCATAACAACGTTGTTAGATTCGATCTTGTATTCGTTTTAATTACACACTACCGACATGCAATTATCTATTAACTTACCCGAGACCATTTATTTATAGATCTTGAAGAAATAATTCGTCTTGGTCCTTCAATCGTAAGTTTATTCGTGGGTTTGTTGGGTCTTGGTCTTCGACAACTGATTAAAGGGGAAAGATCAATTCGTTAGGGTTGTGAGAATAGACGGAGGATTTGAGGTCTCTTAGGAGGAGTAACATCTGGGAGGATTTGTTAACAAAGAACTTGGGAGGCGATTTAGTTCTGTGTGTTTGGTTAGCAGAGGAGAGAGAGAATAGACTGATAAGAAGAGGATTTGGTGTGAGAAAAGTTGTTATTAGGTTATGTATAAAGTCAAAAACAAAAAGGAGTAAATTCAGGCGGAGTTTACAAAGTATTTTACGTGGGTGCAGACAGGGCCACGAGTTATACACGTTTTTCTCTCAACATTTCTACCAAACACGTAGTTTTTATCTTAAAAACGATATATATTAGATTTTTTATTTTATTTTTATTTTCTTTTGAATTTTAGTTAAGTAATTTTTTATTTTTTTTTAAGTTAACTTTTTATATTTATATAGTTTAAAGTTATTTTTTTAGTTTAGTTAATTTTATATTTTTGTCAATCGATATATTTGGATTTGGTACATCGTGTTGAGGCGGGTATTTCGAGAGAACCGAAGTGGTAACATATTTGACGGGTTAAAAGTTTTTGTGGCCGGATTTGAAGACAAAAGTGACGTGACTACGTGACAAAGTAACGTGATAAAGTGACAAGGTTTATTTTGCCGACAGATTTTTGATCGGGTATTTTAAGTGAAGACGGATTTTTCATCGATAAGTAATTCTTCCTTTATTTTTCATTGAAGTTCAATAGATTCGTTGACTTCAATTTCTCATGAGGGAGAATCGCATTCAATGTAAAACAAAGTTAGAAAAAGTGGCATCACTTCATTTCAAATGCTTCAGTATCATCTAGTTACTCTGTCACGGATTCAAGGAGGGAGCGAATTTGTGAAAATCTTTGGTCAAGATCGTCATATATTCATGGAATCAATGTTCACTACCTTGACCCAACTAGCGGAGCAACTCCACAATAACAATTTTTATCACTCTGCATCGGCACTTGCATATAAGGCTCTTGTGACACAACTCACGCCTTTCCTCCAATTCAATATCATCAAGTCTGAAAGTTCAGTGATTTGCCAATCATTTCTTCGAGATACACATACCGAGCTTCGAGATTTCCGTGATACAATATTGAAACTCATGACATCGGTTTCATCTTTGATTTATGCAAGATCTCGACTTCAGCAAGCGTATGATAATGGAGTGCAAGAATCTATGATACAGATGCAAGAGGAGAATGGTCATACGGTTGAAAACTTGGAGCCTAACGATGGCAAGAGCACGGAATCAGGAGGACAACATGATACCAGTGGCACGTCGGGGAATATTCATGATATCTCTCTTGATGACACCTTACCCGTTTATGACGAAGAGCCTGCAACCATGGTACAATGTAATGTTGTTTATGATGTATATGCTGATGACATGCCGCATATTGAGCATTCTGAACCTAATTATGGCAAACATGGGATGGAAAAGCGTGATAGAAATACCACTTTTGATTCATCCGATGTGAGTCATAATGGGGGAGAAAGTGTTCAAAATGCTATAGTACAACATGATAAATGCTTTATAACTGCCTCGTTAACTGATTCTGATTCCAAGATTAAAGAGCTCGAAACGATCGTAGCTCGGCAATCAAAAGATCTTGAGGATGCCAAACTTGAATTTTCTAAGAAAACGGACAAATTTGAAACATACTTTGAAAAACTTGAAAAGTCAAACGTTGTTCTTGAAAGAAAATTGGATCAAACTGTTCTAGATTCTAAAGCTGAAAAAGATAATCTTTTGAAACAAATTAAGTGGCTTGAATCTAAGTTGGCATCCGAAGATGAACTGCTCAAAGAGAATGAGACGTTAAAGGCTCAAGTACAGGAAAAGGTCTTTGCTATAGCTGCGTTGAAAAACGAATTGAGGAAAACTAAAGGAACTAGTGTGGATACTAAGCTTGAGAAACCATCAATCTTGGGGAAACCGCCTCAAATTCAGTCGGTTAGACAACCTACTGCATTTAGATCTGAGCGATCACAATCCTCGAGACCGCGGTTTGCCTTCCAAGTTGATTTGGTTCATCTTTCTAGACCAGTCACTCCAGCAACTAGGCCAAATGTGACCAAAACAGCTTTAGCAAGACCTAATCAGATGATTGCCTCTAGTTTCCCTAAAAATACTAAGACCACGTCTAGAACTAGTTCAAATGACGTTTGCCATAAATCTGGTTTTAGGGAAGCTAAGCAAAAGACACATGTAAGAGATAGCAATGTCCAACCTAGTCAGATGCCTTCTAAATTACCCAACACTGCTAACCATAGCATGTCATCTCCTAGGAGCATCGATCAATCATCTAGGAACTACTCGGACATTAAATATGCTACTTGTAAAACATGTAGAAAATGTGTCTTTACGGCAAATCATGACTCTTATGTCAAGAAATTACTTGATGAGGTGAACTCCCGTGCTAGAACTAAGTCCCAGTAGATAGCTAAAATCAAACCCTTTGGTAAAGTTTGGCGCCCCACTGGTAGAACTTTCACTCTTGTAGGAAACGAGTGCCCTTTAACTAGGATAGTCTCTGATTCTGCTAAGACTACTAGGGAGGAAATTGATAAAGATGATACATCACTTAAGCCTAAACTTAAGGTTTTCTATAAAAGGAAACGTTTGCCAGCTAAGACAAGTGAATCGTCTACTCAGGTCACCTCTGACACAAGTAAAGCCAACTGTGAACCCCCACGTGCTTCTATAATTGATATCGCTAACCCATATCAAAGCATGAAAATTCCCAATGAGAATGCAGGTACCAAAGTTGATGTTCCAAAAGAACAAAGCGGTCCAATCGTTGTATACCGTTCAACTAAGGACATTCTTAGAGTTTGGTTGCTGAAGAAGCAGATATCGGAGAAACAAGTATCTCAGGGGATTCATGGTTAAAGCTTACACAGAGGCTCACATTCAAAAAACAGTCTGTGACCCGTTCTTCAAAGAAAGGGAAGTTTATCTCGCAACGATAACTTACCCTCAAAACGAGAAATTAAATTTTCTCGGACACGAGCTTCCGTTAAAACTATTCAAAGGTTTTAAGCTCGTGTAAATGGCGTATAATCACATTACAGTTTATGCCACGTTCTTCAAAGGCAGGAAAGTTTATCGCCGATGATAAACTTATCCCTAAAACGAGAAATTAAATTTTCTCGGACACAAGCTTCCGTTAAAACCATTCAAAATTTTAAGCTCGTGTATAAAGGCTCATCGTTAAATGTCAGACGATGACCCGATCTTCAAATATAGTAAAGTTTATCGCCGATGATAAACTTATCCTCATTAACGAGAAATTGATTTTTCTCGGACACGAGCTATCATTTAAAATTATTCAACGGTTTTAAGCTCGTGTATATGACTTACAGTTAAATGTCAGACTGTAACTCGAACTTCAAATAAAGGAAAGATTATCTTTTATGATAACTTATCCTCATAACGAGAAACTAACCTTTCTCGGTCATGAGCTTGAATTAAAACATTCAAAGTTTTAAGCTCAGAAAGGAAAGTGTATCTTTTAAATAAGAGAACTTCTCCTCATAACGAGAAATTAACCTTTCTCGGTCATGAGCTTTTCGTTAAAACAGTCAAAGTTTTCAAGCTCATGAAAACGACTTCTAAGTAAATGTCAGCTTAGGACTCGTCCTTCAGATAAAAGGAAAGTTTATCGCCGATGATAACTTATCCTTAACAACGGGAAGTTTACAACTTCTCGGACTTGAGCTCGTTTTATAAGATATTCAACATCTTAAGCTCAAGTAACTGATTTTCAAAACTTTGAACACAATTTTTCAAGAATTTTTCAAAAGGTTTTTCTAAATCTTTCAAAATTGTGTGTTCAAAATGTTTTGATAAAAAGAGCATGTCTTCTGGAATCGATAATATTTACGAACCTAGAAATGTCATTTAATAATGACACGGGGTTGTAAATAAAGTTCGAGCAGAAGTTTAAAAGATTTAAAACATGCTCCATATGGTTTGCTATTATTTCCGATAGTAACCCGCTTTTCACATTGAAGTCAAGCATTTCACCGGAAAGCTTTGACTTCAAAATCCGTAGTTATCAACTCCACAATCCGAAGTTCGTTGCAATTGATATCTACATACTAGACGATGCGACTACTCAAACGACGACTACAACTCTTTAAGTAGAACACGGGTCAACAGTTGAGGGGGAGCAATTGTCAAGCGTTCAGACTCTTCGATGCCGAAAGTGCCAATGTTCACAAGTTTGTGTCAAGACAACGATATCAATTGTCCATGTGGTGTAAAGGAGAAGATAATTTCAGAAGTTACGAGGAAGACCAACGTTCGCAGACAAGAACCACGTGATCTTATCACATGATGTTCTCATCATTTCAGGTCCTAACTCGTATACTATAATCTTGTGAATTCATTATTATATATGATCTTTGCTCGTGAATATTATTATTTGTGAATCAAGTGCACCCTTATTAATTTGAGGGGGAGCTTGTAAAAAATTCATGAAGATAAATGGATTTAATCGGATTTGCATTTTTCTTCCCAAATTTTTCTTAAAACATCATTAAATCAATTGATATTAAAAACATAGATTGGGTTAATATTTTTAATATGGGGGAGAAAATGTGATTTAATGTGTCTCAATGGTTTGACTTAATGTGTTGGCTCATCCCGACATGTGTGAAATGTTTTCGAATATCGTGGCATATGTTAAGGGGGAGCAAAATGGATTTGGATATCAAAATAGATTTCATGGTGACAGACACTTACCCAAAACATCTTAATTCACGACGGTGACGATTGTGGTGACATAAGGATGGTAGGATAGGTTAAAGTCCAATGATTCTTCTAGAACTGGAGGAATCTTCCCAAGGACATTCCATAGCTAGAAATAGAAGTCCTTAGGAAAGATGGAGAAAGATTGTGAACGTAGCTGAATGCCGACTAAGTACTTAAGTTAGCATTGGAACAATCACAACAAGGTGCTAGTTATGACGTATTGGTAAGCATTGAAGGGGTTGAAGAATGAAAAAGAATTTTAAAGATAAAGGGTGTAAAGAAAGTAGCCCTCCTTACAACTTAGGCAGAAACCGGTCAATTCATATGCTATTGAGATCATTTTAATGATGCTCGATATTGAAGATAGACATCATGGACCCAGTGATGCAATGCACAACCCATCCCAGCTAACTCAGATATCTCTCAAAAGATATTTGTTTTAATCACACGGAGACAACGCATTATCTATTGATTTATTCACTCCGAATAAATTGGTATTGAAATGGTGGCACTCCTCTCCAGCCTCCGATCACTAAAATCCTAAATGCACGATCGCGTCTAGAGCCATTTGAGATCATCAAATATCTCATTAGGACACATTTTCATTATTCCTTGCTTGTTCACACAATGTGAAAAGTAAGAAAGATATTAAGAGTCCTACGCAAAATCTTCATGATCTTGCTTGAACATCCGAGTAATACGAAAGTATTTACAATGAAGATGGAAATCCTTCTTGAGCGAATGTCAAAAAGCTCATGGTAGGTGCTTGTGCGATTCTTTATGAATCAAACTTGTGATAACTGGAAAGCAACAGTGGTTTAAACTCTTAAATGAATTTAAACACGTTCCAGGCCTCTACGCAATATCTTAGTGATCTTGCCAGAACATTCAGAGTAATACTATTAAGTATTTACAGTGACGAATGGAAATCCTTCTAGTGTTAACATCAAACAGCACTTGGTAGGTAACTTGCAAGATTCTATACGAATCAAGCTCGTGAAAACTGGAAAGCAACGATGGTGTGGTTCTTAATTGAACTTCACTTGTTCCAGGAACATGAATTGACGGCTTCAAATCATGCGGATAATATTATCCAAATGATTCACTCTTTACGTTCGCAGTCAGCTTTGGACGGTCGAGTAAAGTGAACGGGTTTACCCGCGAAATCTTGTCAAGGAGGTTCTTTATTGAAACTACCTGCCACAAGTACGATATTTAATATCGTCCAACGGTCTTCACCGACCGGAGGTAAAATGCTACTGAATTAGAATGAAATGTTCAAGGCCATTTCATCTGTGTATATGGTTTGTTGTTAACTGTCTTATGCAGCGTAACAAGAAGGTGGCATTGCGATGTATAATCCAGAAGAAGTCGTCACCACATGCTTATACTACATACACTTAGTACTTCAACGAATTCAAGAAAGTCTGAAGGTCAAGTCTTCCGCTGTATCAAACTCTGAAGCTTTCAAGAATTTATAAAGGTATAAGTATGTGGAACATGAAGTCACGAGGAGGCAAATTTCACAAGTGATGAATGCACAAGGTCAAGGCAAGGAAACATGCTCAAGACTAAAGTCAAAGATCACATCAAGCATATTCACAAGAACAAGATCGAAGACTCAAGCATAGATGCTAGGTTTAAGATTTTGTAAAAAGATGTGACCTCCCTTAGGGGGATATTGTTGGAAATACGTTTTTCCCAATAAAGTCTCGGTCACATCTTAGTTAGCATAGATCACGAGATACAGAATATTTAGAACTTTGTTTCTTGGAGCGACCTCCCTTAGGGGGAGATTGTTGGAAATACGTTTTTACGTATTTATGAAGGATCGGTCGCTCCAACGATATATTAATGTAATGGGCTCGTGATCTAGTTATTATTATATAGTCCATATAGCCCACATGTAGGGTGGGCTATATATATACCCCTCCTAGCATGTTAGGAGGGGTTGGTGGTTACATTTCATTCACAATTCCATATTACTTTCTCTCTCTACTCTTCTCTTTTCTCTCGTTTCTCTCTCTACACCCTCATCTCCTTCATCTCTCTTTATAATATTAATCAATCCAATCCACCTAATCAATCCAATCCATCATGTAAAATAAGCCAATATTTACGTAGACCTTCAGTTCTATGGGCCAACAACACATGAGGGAGTTTATCGACCCATCCTGTCAGGTTCCTCCCTAACCGGGCTTTGAGTCCATGCATCAGAGACTTGTTGGCCCTTTCAACCAAACCATTGGCTTGCGGATGAGCGAGGGCGATGTTCATTTGCTTAATTCCCCATTTCTCACACCATTTCCTCAATGTTCCTTCCACCAATTGCTTTCCATTATCTGTCACAATAACCCTGGGTAGTCCGAACCTGCACACGATATTCTGCCAAGCAAACGTTTTTACCTCCTTCCCGGTAACTCGTGCTAGAGGCTTTGCTTCTATCCATTTTGTGAAGTAACCGATTGCCACAATTACAAACTTCACATTTCCTGGAGATCCATCGATTGGTCCTAGGATGTCCATTCCCCATTGATAGAAGGGCCATGGTGACATGATGGAGGTCAACTTTGTCTTCGGAAGCCTTGGAACCACTCCATGTATCTGACATGCATCACACTTGGAGATTTCTTCCCATGTATCTTGGTGCATGGTGGGCCAATAATACCCTTGTCTCATGATCTTTGCTACCACCGACCTTGTGCCGGAGTGCATTCCACATGACCCCTCATGGACTTCTCTGATGATGTAGTTGGCTTGAACCGGACCCACACACCTTAGCATTGGGGATAAATAGGACTTTTTGAATAGCACATCATTTTCTATGGCATATTGGCTTATCTTCATTCTCATTGCCCTAGCTTCATTAGGGTCTTGCGGCCATACGCCCTCTTCCAAACATTTCCGAATAGGTGTCATCTAGTTTTCCCCTTCCTCTTGCACTATGTCATTCACTTCTTGAGCATCTATTGACCGGGACTGATGAGACTGCTTTTATACATAGTCTCATCTTCCAAATAGGGCTTAAAATGCATTAAATATCATCAAAATACCCAAATATATGCTTGTGTTTGTTTCTTGTGTATTTTAGGTACGGATATTGACAAAATGACAAAAGATCACAAGAATCATGCAAAAACGAACACGGGAAACGAAGCCGCACAATGAACCAAGCCCTAGTGAAGACTTTCCCAAGATCAACCCTTGAAGACTTGAAGAATTATGAAGAAGGGTCCTCCAATATAGAAGAATTGACACTTTATACCCTTGTATCTTCATAATTACAAGTTTGGTCCCTAAAGTTTGTCAAAATTACAAAAAGGACCCTTAACTTTGAAGAATTGGCAAGTTTAGCCCCTCAACAAAGCTAAATTGTCAACCAATATCATCCACAAAGTCAAATACATCATGAAGTCCTTCAAAGTACAAGAAATGACAAGTTTGGTCCTTTGAAAATCTCAAAATTACAAAAAGGACCCTCAACTTTCAACATTTGGCAAAAATGGTCCCTCAATCATCAAGACTTGGCAATTTCAGTCCTTCAAAATGCTCAACATACAAGTCAAGACCATTATCATTGAAGAAAATACCAAATCAGCCCTTGAATAATGCAAAAATGGCAAGAAATACCCCTGAATTTACTTTACAAAATATTTTGGGGCAAAAGTGTGAAAATAAAAAGTTGGATAACAAAGGAAATGAAGTTTGGACGGTTTTATATGCAAGTGAAAGGGTTTGGAAAGCTGAGGGGTGAAACTTGGCCAGACAACATTGTAACCTAGGCCAGTGAAATCATGCCACGTGCCCCACTTACTCCCTTCCTCCAATCACAACTCACCATCCCTCCATGTCACTCCCCACTCACCTAGTTTAAGATTAATTTAATCTTGGCGCCATTAACACATACTTAAACATAATCCAAACCAAAAATGGATTAAACCAGGCACTACTCACCTCAAGAACATAATTAGGCATTCTTAATTGTGTTGTAATTAAGCCCTAATATTATCCAGAACCATGATTAAGCATCCCTTAATCATAACCCAACACCCAAAACACATGCTACACCTTTGAGATGCCCCACATGGACCTCCCCTGCTACACACATGAGGAAGATGCCAAAACAGTGCCAGCAATCCAACGTCCCATATTTTGGCTTACTTTCTAAGCTTCATCTGCACCCATTGTTCACACTTTCACATGCCAACTCATGCTACAAACCAAAATGCAGTCACATGATTCTCCAAGTTCAAACCAGGCAAAAGGGGCATTTTGGGGACTTCATCAACATTAGGGCAACGCTTTTATGCTTTCTAGTAGTTCATTGTATGCCTATATAAAGGCTTAGGGTTCCAACATTTAGACTTTGCTTTTGATTTTTCCTTGTTCAAGTTTCTGTAAATCCTATTTCTAAGTTTAATGAAATTGAGTTTGAAATCTTGAAGAAAAGTCATTGGCCAATCTTATTTACTGCTTTCTATTGTTATATGCTTGTTAGTTCTTGAAGTTCAAAACCTGTTTTCCAAAGAGGAGTGTGCAAAAGTTTGCACATTTTCTCATTTTCTTGATATTTTGCTAAGTCTTGTTCCAATCTTGGAATTCTTGGGCTATAGGGCTGATCATAGCATCCTAACTGAGTTGGTTAAGGTGTGGTGAGGCTTATAACTTGGGGATAATCAAGTGTGGGGTAACAAGTTTGCATCAATCAAGTTTTCTAAAGTTTCTGATTTTTATGATATTTTGCTTTAACCTTGTTCAATCTTAGCAGGCTTATTGTGGAAGCTTGTGCTTGTTCTTGCTAGCACATAAGCTCAAAATTCATGGGTGTGGATGTACATCCATGAGGTTTGCATACTCAATCTCAAAATCTGCTTAAATTGTGATTTTTGGTGATATTTGCATGAAACTTGTGTTCTTGTGAATTTTGTGGCTTGTTCTTGCTTGAATCTGTTTATTATACTTGTTTTAGTGTTAATTGATGCTTGGTTGGCCTGAAATCTCACTTTGCTTTTGAAAATTTTGATTTGGAAAAGTTAAAGGGGTGTTTGGGTCTACTGGTTTGTGCTTGCATCTTGTTATTGTGTTGTTAGTTTGTGTTGTTTATGCTTTGTATCTGCTATACCTTTGTTTGAGAGTGTTTTGCTGCAAGTTTCTGAGTTTGAAACCTTGAATCAAACAAATTGCTATATCTTGTTGAGTTGACTGATTTTTGACCTAAAATTTTGGGAAAACCTAGAGTTTATGCATGTTTAGGGATAAAAGCTATTAAAACATCATCAATATAACCTATTTTAAAGATTTGAAGTGTTGAAATTGGCTTGTGTGTCAAATACATCAGCAAAAGTAAAAACTGCATGTGTTAGTGTTCATCAGTAACTTTCATTGCTTGAATCTTGCTTAATTCTTTGAACCAGTGCATGAAACCTGTTTAGACTTGCTTATTGGAGTTTATAATAGCTTGTGTGTGCATTTGGTTGAATTTGGCTGGCTGATTATTGCTAAAACTGCTTATTTGTGCTCAACTGCTTATTGTTCATGTCTGTATCATATCTGATGATTAATTGATTAAACTGTATCAATTGGGTGTTAGTGATTGTGTTATTTTGATTGTGCTTGACTCCTTTTGATCCAAAGATCATTTGGGTGCCTTTGTGAAATCTGAATCCAAGAAAAAGTCACTAAAGACAAAAAGTCAAAATAGTCAAGCAGTGGAAAAAGTTTCCACTGCTCAACATCTAAAACTAGCCCCTGCTAGTGCAAATTTGTCATCAGCTTATCAATAAGCTATTCTAGCTTATTCTGACTTGCAACAACTTGTTTTTTGTAATAGGTCTTCATTATTTGACCCATTTAAGTAAACTGGAGCTTATTGGACTTTGACTTTGACTTTTTACTAGAAAACCAACTCATTTGACTTTTAACATAAGTGCTTATTTGACTTTCCAGCTTATTGAGTGTGCTTATTGAGTAGGTTTTTGATTATTAAGCTTAGTTTTGTCATAAGAAACATTTTGCAACTTGAATCAGCTTCTGAGGTGGTCTAGATCACAAAAACGACTATTTTGTCGTTTTGTGAATAAGTTTGTGAACTGTTTCTGGCTTATTAAGTGGGCTTATTTGAAATTTCTTTTTGCAAAACGTTTTCTTACCTCAAAAGAATGATGTGTGTCAATTTTTAGCTTATGGCACAAGCTTATGGCTTAATGGGCTCAAAGGCCCATTAAGAATAAGCTTTGTGCTTATTAAGCTGTGATAAGCTACATTTCAGCTTTTGGGCCTTTGAAATTTTTTGTTCAGAATCAAATTTTGAGCTAGACTGGAAGTTTTGGGGCTTATTTGGTGGACTCTAGATTTTTGGGCCTCTTTTAGCCCATTAAGTGGACTGTTTTGGGTTTAGCCCATTTTCTAGGCCCAATAGGGGTATTTAGGTAATTTCACTTTCATTTTTGAGTTATTTAGGTTAAATTAAGCTAGTTTGCAAGTTTTTAGAATTTTTTATAATTTTTGGATTTTTAATATTATTTTATTATTAAAAATTAAAAGTCTGATTTTCTAGGTTTTTATATTTTTCCTAGGTTCTAAACACTTAATTAGGATTTTTGCAACTTTCCAAATATTTTTAGAGTGTTTCAATTATTTTCTAGAATTAATTTAAGATTTAATTGATTTTAGGAGTTTTTAATTATTTAAAAATAGTTTTAATTGGTTTTAAAATTTTGAAAAATAGTTTTTAGCTTAATTAGAGTATTCTTGAGGTTTACAAACTTTAAAATCTTGTTTAGGGCTTTTTAATAATTAATTTTGATTTTGAGGGCTTTAATTAGCATTAAAAAGTCATTATCTAATTAATTAAAAGGTTTTTGCAAGTTTTGATTTTTTTGTAAACTCTTAGAATATTATTAGGAATTTTTGGTAATTTTTAGGAATTTTAAGGTTAAAATTTTAATTTTGGTACTTTTTACGACTTTACGTGTACGCCTTTTTAGACTTAGTTTAATCCGTCTTCATAACCGTCATTCTCTTCTAATCCCTTTTCTATTTTTCTTTCTCAAATATAATCACAAATTAATCCATATCATTACACACATAACACACTAGCCTCCTTGAGAACGAACTTAATTGGTCATTAGTGCTTGGTTTTCCTAAACCGACACTTAATACTTGCCACATTTACCATCCTTTTCCTAAAGGGGTAATTTTACAACTATCATTTTGGCGCCACTGCCGGGGAGGCGTGTTGTGTTTTGATTTGGCATTGTTGTTTTTATACTAACCATAATTAGTATTTGTATTAGTAGCACTCTACTAATACGTATTATCGGTTTTCGGTTTTTGTGTGAATATTACTAATATATTGTATACGTAGAACAATAAATTCACAAGTACTCCAAATACGTGAGAAACCACAACCTTGACTTGGGAGGTCATTACCCAATCATTGTATTCGAATCTCAAACCAAAGAAAAAGGCAAAAATAGATAAATACTTTCGTGAAGCTTAATCTTGAAAATACAAACTATAAGGTGGGTATAAGGCGGATATTATAAAATATATCCTAAGGAAAAAGGCTCTTAAGTGCTTCGTGCCGCCTCGTTTCCCCGCTTGCTTGTGAGTATTTGATTGTGAGAGCTAATCGAGGGTTTTGCCGCCCAAAGTATTACTAAGTATCATATATATTTTCTTGGTTTCTATTGATTAAACCCTCTTGAACGTTTTGGTGTTCCACCAACGTTCTAAAGTCATCGAAGGCGTTCACTTCACGTGATCGTTTTCATTCCTTGAGGCTTCTTTAATCGAGAGATTTGATTAAGGAGGAGATTTGTAGATTTGTGTCTACTTAATACATTTCACCAATTTCCAAAAAGGTTAATACAATCAAAAACCACAAAAAATTGAAAAAAATACAAAACACCAAAAAGAATCTTCTTTGCTCGTCCCCTCGTTGTACGTGACGTTTATGCTAACTCGAAATCAAGCAAGACGTGCACATAAACGAAAGAACAAAACTCCCACTCCCAACAATTCTAGTGAGGAGTCTCCTATTGACGAACCCATTGTAAGAGAAGCACCAACCATGGCGAATCGAACTATGATGGAGTTACTTCAAGCACCCACCGAGGGTTATGGAGAGGCTATTGTGATTCCCGCTATCCTTGCGGAGAATTTTGAGGTGAAAACGGGTTTGTTGTCGATGATCCAAAACAACAAATTCCGTGGTGATGAGAAGGACAATCCACACAACCATATCCGCCAATTCAATCGTCTTACCGCTACTTGTAAGTTTAAGGATGTCTCTAACGACTCGATTAAGATGATGCTTTTTCCGTATTCCTTAGCGGGGCCCGCAAAAATTTGGTTAGAGAAAGAGCCACCCAATTCTATATTGACGTGGAAGGATCTCGTGTCTAAGTTTGTGAACCAATTTTTTCCGCCCTCTAAGACTACGCACTTGAAAAACGAGATTTCAAAGTTTTCACAAGAATTTAATGAAAGTTTTTCAACGGCTTGGAATAGGTTTAAGGAAATGTTACATGAATGTCCTCATCACGGTTTTTCCGATTTGCATCAAATTGACACGTTTTACAATGGACTTAATGATCATGAAAGGGATTATTTGAATGCCGCCGCGGGTGGTAATTTTTTGTGTAAAACGGTTGAGGAAGCTTTGGTGATAATAGAAAATAGATCTAAGGTGTATAGTCCTCGTAGCACGTCTAGTGTTCGTAAGGCTTCGTCTTCGGCTTCACCTTCTTTGTCTACTACCATCGATGCTTGCCAAATTGAGGCAAACTTGGAAAACAAGATTTTTGATAAGTTGAAAGGACTTTTGATTGAGTTTAAAGTTGGTGAACAAAGTGTTCCCGCTACGGCTAAAGCGGTTGAGGTTTCTTGCATGTATTGTGGTGGAGGTCATGATTTCTCCGAGTGCATTACCAACGGTGGTAACACTTCGAGTGCCTTCGCGGCCACGGGAAATTACAACCAAAACGGTCAAGTTTCCCGCTCTAATCAAATGACTCCACCGGGTTTTGGTTCAAATCAAAATGCTAACAACAACTATCGTAACAATCAAGTTGGTTTCAAAAACAATTACAACAAGGGAAACTATGGGAATCAAGGGGCTAATAATCAAGTTTCAAACAAAAATGATTTTCAAAATAACAACAAAAGTTTGCAAACATTGAAAGATCTTCCAAGTGAGTTTGTTGAATATGCTAGTGGGAATGATGCTAGGTTTGACAATATTCAAAGAGAAATCATTAGCCTAAGATCCGAGTTTAAAAACGACTTGAAGAAAGAGTTAAAAAATGAGTTAGCTAATGAACTTAAAATCCACACCAACAAGATGGAAGGAAATGTCACTAGGTTGCAACAAAACCAACAAAAGATGGAACAAGGGCAAAATGAGATTAAACAAGAGATGATTAAAGCCGAGAGAAGGCAAACCGAAGCCGTATTGAGGCAATCTAATTTTGAAGATAAAATCTCGTCTATGTTTGAGGCAATAATATGTAAACCGTCGTCAAGTGGTCTTCCTAGCAACACCATATCCAACCCTAAGGGTGAGATGAAAGTGATTACCACACGTAGTGGTAAGACACTTAAGGAACCGACTCCTCAACCAATTGCTCCTACGGAGGAAGCAATTGAGGAAGAACCCGAGGTGGTGGTCCAAAAGGAGCATGTCCCAATCCCACGAAGTACCGCTCATGCCACACCTACGGTTGACCCATTACCATCATTGGAACCCGAGATTCCAAAGGCTATGCCTACTATGCCTCAACCCACACCACCTTTGCCCTATCCATCGAGACTTAGGAAGGAGAAACGTCAAGAGCGCGACAATTATCAATTTGAGCTTTTTATGAAAATTTTTCGTGATTTGCACCTTAATGTGAGTTTCGCCGATGCTTTGGTCATGATGCCTCGATTTGCCGCTAACTTTAAGATTATGTTGAACAACAAGGAGAAATTGCACCAATTGTCTAGTTGTTCGTCGGTTTATCTTAATCGCATACCTCAAAAAGTCAGTGATCCCGGTAAATTTTTGATCCCTTGTGCAATCCAAGACATGGACGAATGCTTCGCCTTGGCCGATCTTGGTGCTAGCATTAACTTGATGCCACTTGCAATCTTCAAGTCGCTCAATCTTCCTAATCTTACTCCTTCACTAATGTCTATCGAGTTGGCCGACCATTCCACGATTCCCGCATGTGGTTTGGCGGAAGACGTTTTTGTGAAAGTGGGGAAGTTCTACTATCTCGTAGACTTTATCGTTGTTGATATCCCCACGGATCCTCAAGTTCCTCTCATTTTAGGTCGTTCATATTTAGATACGTCTATGGCTTTGATCGATGTTCATGCTAGAAAGATCACCTTACGTTTCAACGACGAGGAACTTGTTATAAACGCAACTCAAAACTCTCAAATTTCTCATGTTTATTCCGTTGCAACCATAAACCTCGTTGATATGATTGACGTGGTTTGCGAGGAATTTTCACAAGAAGTTCTAGGTTTTGGTGATGAAGAAACTAGTGGCAATCCCACTATGTTAGATCCAATTCTTGATAATTCGGCACCAACCTTCACTCCTTTTGAAGGTGGTGGTTTTACGTTGGAAGAATGCAATGTTCCACGTACTTGTGACGAAGACCTCGACAACGATGAGGACTTCTCGATTATCAAGGATTTTCTTAACGATTTCCCATTCCCTCCGCCCGAGGAGGTTATGAGTATCGAGCCCAAATCTTCACTTGAGGAACCACCTATCCTCGAGTTGAAAGATTTACCTCCTCACCTCGAATATGTCTATTTGGAGGAGGACGACAAGTTGCCGGTTATTATTGCGAAGGGTCTTTCGAATGATGAAAAAACCGCACTTGTCAATGTTCTAAAGGATCACAAAGGGGCGATTGCGTGGAAGTTATCCGACATTAAGGGAATCGATCCCAAGTTTTGTACCCACAAAATATTAATGGAGGAGGATTTCAAGCCCGCAATCCAAAGTCAAAGGAGGGTGAACCCTAAAATTCACGATGTCATCAAAAAGGAGGTCCTTAAACTCCTTGACGCGGGAATGATTTACCCTATTTCCGATAGCCCTTGGGTGAGTCCTATTCATTGTGTCCCTAAAAAGGGAGGGATGACCGTTGTGCCAAACGATGCCAACGAGTTGATTCCCACTAGACTCGTGACCGGATGGAGAGTGTGCATTGACTATCGAAAGTTGAATGAAGCCACTCGAAAAGACCATTTTCCCTTGCCCTTCATGGACCAAATGTTGGAGCGTCTTGCGGGAAACGATTTCTATTGCTTTTTAGATGGTTTTTCTGGTTACTTCCAAATTCCCATCGATCCTCGTGATCAAGAAAAAACTACGTTTACGTGTCCATATGGAACGTTTGCCTATCGTAGAATGCCATTCGGACTTTGTAATGCACCGGGAACCTTTCAAAGGTGCATGATGGCTATTTTTCATGATATGATCGAGAAGACGATGGAAGTCTTCATGGATGACTTTTCCGTGTTTGGTGATTCTTTCACTTCGTGTTTGTCGAACCTTGAGAGAATGTTGAAATGTTGTGAGGAAACCAACCTTGTGCTCAATTGGGAAAAGTGTCATTTTATGGTTAAGAGTGGAATCGTCTTAGGGCACAAGGTCTCGAAAGCGGGGATTGAGGTAGATCAAGCTAAGGTAGACGTCATCGCCAAATTACCTCATCCCAAAACCGTTAAGGGAGTTAGGAGTTTCCTATGCCACGCGGGCTTTTATCGTCGATTCATCAAGGATTTTTCAAAGATGTCTCGACCCATTACACATCTTCTTGAAAAAGAGGCCTGTTTTGTCTTTGACGAAGATTGTGTACGAGCCTTTGAGATCCTTAAGAGGAAACTTACCGAAGCTCCCATTCTTGTTGCTCCCAATTGGAACCTCCCCTTTGAGCTCATGTGTGATGCTAGTGATTACGCTATTGGGGCCGTATTGGGGCAACGTCATGATAAGCACTTCTTGCCTATTCACTATGCTAGCAAGACGATGACCGAGGCTCAACTTAAATACACTACAACGGAAAAGGAGTTCCTTGCCGTGGTGTATGCATTTGAGAAATTTCGACCTTATCTCGTCTTGACGAAATGCATAGTGTATACGGACCATTCGGCTATTAAGTATCTCATGGCAAAGCAAGATGCTAAGCCTAGATTACTTCGTTGGATTCTCCTCCTTCAAGAATTTGATCACAAAATCGTTGACAAAAAAGGAGCCGAGAATCTAGCGGCCGATCATCTCTCTCGTTTGGAAGATCCTCACCAAAGTGTTTACGAGCCCAAGGAAATCACCGAAACATTTCCGCTCGAGACACTTGGTGTAGTGAATTCTAAGCTTGATTCTTCCACCCCATGGTTTGCGGATTTTGTAAATTACCATGCGGGAAACTTCATCATTAAGGGTATGACGACTCAAGAAAAACGAAAATTCTTTCGTGACGTCAAGTTCTACTTTTGGAACGACCTTACTTGTTTCGAACTTGTGCGGATCAAATCATCTGACGTTGTGTTTTTGGCACCGAAGCTTCTAACATCCTTAGAGCTTGTCATGAGGGACCCACGGGTGGTCACCACGGTGCTAATCTCACGGCTAAGAAGGTGTTTGATGCCGGCTTCTTTTGGCCTACTATTTACCGAGATGCACAAGATCTTTTGAAGTCGTGTGATGCATGCCAACGACAAGGAAAAGCCTCACAAAAAGATGAAATGCCACAAAACATCATCCAAGTGTGTGAGATCTTTGACGTTTGGGGTATAGACTCTATGGGGCCGTTCCTATCATATCGTGGTAATAAGTACATTCTCGTTGCGGTTGACTACCTTTCTAAGTGGGTGGATGCCAAGGCCTTGCCCACCAATGATGCTCGTGTGGTAGTCAAGTTTTTGAAGCAATTGTTTTCTCGGTTTGGAACCCCTCGTGCTATCATAAGCGATCGTGGAACCCATTTTTGTAACAACCAATTTGAAAGGGTTCTAAGGAAATATGGGGTTACACATCGGCTTTCTACGGCTTATCACCCACAAACGAGTGGGCAAGTCGAGGTTTCAAACCGAGCGTTGAAGAGGATTTTGGAGAGATCCGTTGGAGAAAACTGACAATTGTGGTCGGATAAGTTGGACGATGCTTTATGGGCCTTTAGGACCGCTAATAAGACACCCATTGGGTGCAATCCATATAAGCTTGTGTATGGAAAGAATTGTCATTTGCCTATCGAATTAGAACACAAGGCTTATTGGGCCCTAAAGCATTGTAATGATGATATGGAGACCGCGAGAAAACACCGGAAAATGCAATTGAATGAATTAGATGAATTGAGGGATATTGCTTATGAAAATTCATTGATTTATAAAGAAAAAACTAAAAAGTTGCATGATTCAAAAATTAAAAACCGGGTTTTTAACATTGGGGATCAAGTTTTGCTTTTTAATTCAAGATTAAAAATCTTTTCCGGTAAATTGAAATCCCGTTGGTCCGGTCCATTCACCGTGACTCAAGTGTTTCCGTATGGGACCATCGAGCTAGCTCAAGATGATGGTCCTAACTTCAAGGTGAATGGACATAGGTTGAAGCACTATTTTGGCGGGGAAGTTCCATCCTTGAACTACCTCGACCAAGTCACCTTCCCCAATGATAATTAGTATTGAGGGGATCGAGTCGAGCTCATGACTTGGTAATCAAAAACGAGGAGCCTCGTGGGGGAGTCCCATGCTTATCCTATGTATATATTATCGCTTTCTAATGTAGCTTACGTGTGGGGATTTGTTCCCTTCCAACCTTTGTTCCGTGGTTGTTTGTGAATTGTGAACTTTAGATGATCATGATCTTCACGATTGGAGCCTCTCGTGTTCGTTTTATGGGAGCACTCGATCGTTTGCTTTGAAGACTTTCTCAATATCCAAATGATATATCTTTTTATGTTCTAACCTTAGGTTTTTAGCACACTTCATAAACGGCTATTAATTTATTGGTTACACCCTTTCCATGCTAGATTAGGCATTCGACTACGTCTCTAGTATGGGGGTGTTTGCACCCCTAGACTCGAAACATTGAGGACAATGTTTAACTTTAGTATGGGGGGTGAATAGACACTTTCCTTGCCAAACCTTCACGCTTTCCAAAGTTTATCTTTTTGTTTATCGTTTTGTTTCAAAATAAGGCTAAAAATGGCCAAATTTTAAAAAATTTCTCATATTTTATAAGTGTTTTAAGACACGAATGTAGATTTTCCGATGGCGAGAATAAGAGTAATTTTTGACTCGACCGTGCGTGTTGAGCACTTAGCTTTGATTCCTTAACTACACATTAGGCTAAGTCTCTTAAATGAGGACGAGAAATGATAGAGTTAATTATAAGTTACTATGCTAAACGTAGAGTACTCGTATTCTTTCAAAAACTCATGTGTTCTCGTTGTTTGCTTATTCTCCCTTCGCTTGTAAATATTTTTTGCTTAATAAATATTGACTTAGCGGTTTAGTTAGGATTGTTGGGTTTCTAGTCTTTTCTAGTAGCTTCCGTGTAATTAAATTGGGAAGACATTAAGGTATCGCCAGCGTCACGGTTTTGAAGTATTGGCACCCTAATAATTGAAAGCTTCACCCAATAATAAGATTTCAAGTGCTCACCTAAATCTAGCAAACAATTTGAAGCCCCGCAAGGCCGAAAAATCTATGCAAAATTGAAAGTGAATCAAGCCTTAATCTTCGAAGCTTTAAAGATCCAAAGTCGCCTTTGCGTGAGGATATACGTCTTTGGCTAATAAAACCACCGATGAGGCGGATAATAAAAGGCAAGGCAAGACCGAAGTCATAATAAAAGCTTCATGGCGAAGTTGAATAAAAGATGGAGGTAAACCAAAGATAATAAGGCCCTTCCGTTAGGGGGCGTATAAAAGTCTTGGTAATAAGTCTCATGTTCAAAACCGTTATAAAACCGTGTTTATCGATTCTTCTTGTCAACTTAATTTTTTAACATCGTTGTCTATTATGAGGGGTTATTGATTTGATGGTCTTAGTTACACCGTTAGGACTCTATTTTTAGACCTAAATCTCTATTATCGCATAAGTCAAACAATGTATCCTCGCGAAACATTCAAGACAAAATAAAATATAAGAGATACAACTTAGGAATAATGGGAGGATAAGTACGTGATTAGGGCATATGAGTAGTGTTAGCATTACTAACTTATAATGACAATGATCTCGTTGCACGCTTATCATGGAATTGGAGTGAAAATCGAGGGCGACGAAATTATTTCTAACGAAGCATTCACGTGTTCTTATTCTATGAACCTAAACGTCCCATTTTTGCGATGAAAATCATACATTATGTCTAAAACGCAAGTAGTAGTAGCAATAGTAGTAGTATAGCTAGTTTATCGTTCAATAAAGTGAATAAAATGAATTTTGGAGATGCTTTGATACTTTATTCTAGCATTGCGTGAGGACACGGCAATGGTTTAGTATGGGGGAGTGATGAGACTGCTTTTATACATAGTCTCATCTTCCAAATAGGGCTTAAAATGCATTAAATATCATCAAAATACCCAAATATATGCTTGTGTTTGTTGCTTGTGTATTTTAGGTACGGATATTGAGAAAATGACAAAAGATCACAAGAATCATGCAAAAACGAACACGGGAAACGAAGCCGCACAATGAACCAAGCCCTAGTGAAGACTTTCCCAAGATCAACCCTTGAAGACTTGAAGAATTGTGAAGAAGGGTCCTCCAATATAGAAGAATTGACACTTTATACCCTTGTATCTTCATAATTACAAGTTTGGTCCCTAAAGTTTGTCAAAATTACAAAAAGGACCCTTAACTTTGAAGAATTGGCAAGTTTAGCCCCTCAACAAAGCTAAATTGTCAACCAATATCATCCACAAAGTCAAATACATCATGAAGTCCTTCAAAGTACAAGAAATGACAAGTTTGGTCCTTTGAAAATCTCAAAATTACAAAAAGGACCCTCAACTTTCAACATTTGGCAAAAATGGTCCCTCAATCATCAAGACTTGGCAATTTCAGTCCTTCAAAATGCTCAACATACAAGTCAAGACCATTATCATTGAAGAAAATACCAAATCAACCCTTGAAGTATGCAAAAATGGCAAGAAATACCCCTGAATTTACTTTACAAAATATTTTGGGGCAAAAGTGTGAAAATAAAAAGTTGGATAACAAAGGAAATGAAGTTTGGACGGTTTTATATGCAAGTGAAAGGGTTTAGAAAGCTGAGGGCTGAAACTTGGCTAGACAACATTGTAACCTAGGCCAGTGAAATCATGCCACGTGCCCCACTTACTCCCTTCCTCCAATCACAACTCACCATCCCTCCATGTCACTCCCCACTCACCTGGTTTAATATTAATTTAATCTTGGCGCCATTAACAAATATTTAAACATAATCCAAACCAAAAATGGATTAAACCAGGCACTATTCACCTCAAGAACATAATTAGGCATTCTTAATTGTGTTGTAATTAAGCCCTAATATTATCCAGAACCATGATTAAGCATCCCTTAATCATAACCCAACACCCAAAACACATGCTACACCTTTGAGATGCCCCACATGGACCTCCCCTGCTACACACATGAGGAAGATGCCAAAACAGTGCCAGCAATCCAACGTCCCATATTTTGGCTTACTTTCTAAGCTTCATCTACACCCTTTGATCACACTTTCACATGCCAACTCATGCTACAAACCAAAATGCAGTCACATGATTCTCCAAGTTCAAACCAGGCAAAAGGGGCATTTTGGGGACTTCATCAACATTAGGGCAACGCTTTTATGCTTTCTAGTAGTTCATTGTATGCCTATATAAAGGCTTAGGGTTCCAACATTTAGACTTTGCTTTTGATTTTTCCTTGTTCAAGTTTCTGTAAATCCTATTTCTAAGTTTAATGAAATTGAGTTTGAAATCTTGAAGAAAAGTCATTGGCCAATCTTATTTACTGCTTTCTATTGTTATATGCTTGTTAGTTCTTGAAGTTCAAAACCTGTTTTCCAAAGAGGAGTGTGCAAAAGTTTGCACATTTTCTCATTTTCTTGATATTTTGCTAAGTCTTGTTCCAATCTTGGAATTCTTAGGCTATAGGGTTGATCATAGCATCCTAACTGAGTTGGTTAAGGTGTGGTGAGGCTTATAACTTGGGGATAATCAAGTGTGGGGTAACAAGTTTGCATCAATCAAGTTTTCCAAAGTTTCTGATTTTTATGATATTTTGCTTTAACCTTGTTCAATCTTAGCAGGCTTATTGTGGAAGCTTGTGCTTGTTCTTGCTAGCACATAAGCTCAAAATTCGTGGGTGTGGATGTACATCCATGAGGTTTGCATACTCAATCTCAAAATCTGCTTAAATTGTGATTTTTGGTGATATTTGTATGAAACTTGTGTTCTTGTGAATTTTGTGGCTTGTTCTTGCTTGAATCTGTTTATTATACTTGTTTTAGTGTTAATTGATGCTTGGTTGGCCTGAAATCTCACTTTGCTTTTGAAAATTTTGATTTGGAAAAGTTAAAGGGGTGTTTGGGTCTACTGGTTTGTGCTTGCATCTTGTTATTGTGTTGTTAGTTTGTGTTGTTTATGCTTTGTATCTGCTATAGTCAAGCAGTGGAAGACAAAAAGTCAAAATAGTCAAGCAGTGGAAAAAGTTTCCACTGCTCAACATCCAAAACTAGCCCCTGCTAGTGCAACTTTGTCTTCAGCTTATCAATAAGCTATTCTAGCTTATTCTGACTTGCAACAACTGGTTTTTTGTAATAGGTCTTCATTATTTGACCCATTTAAGTAAACTGGAGCTTATTGGACTTTGACTTTGACTTTTTACTAGAAAACCAACTCATTTGACTTTTAACATAAGTGCTTATTTGACTTTCCAGCTTATTGAGTGTGCTTATTGAGTAGGTTTTTGATTATTAAGCTTAGTTTTGTCATAAGAAACATTTTGCAACTTAAATCAGCTTCTGAGGTGGTCTAGATCACAAAAACGACTATTTTGTCGTTTTGTGAATAAGTTTGTGAACTGTTTCTGGCTTATTAAGTGGGCTTATTTGAAATTTCTTTTTGCAAAACGTTTTCTTACCTCAAAAGAATGATGTGTGTCAATTTTCAGCTTATGGCACAAGCTTATGGCTTAATGGGCTCAAAGGCCCATTAAGAATAAGCTTTATGCTTATTAAGCTGTGATAAGCTACATTTCAGCTTTTGGACCTTTGAAATTTTTTGTTCAGAATCAAATTTTGAGCTAGACTGGAAGTTTTGGGGCTTATTTGGTGGACTCTAGATTTTTGGGCCTCTTTTAGTCCATTAAGTGGATTGTTTTGGGTTTAGCCCATTTTCTAGGCCCAATAGGGGTATTTAGGTAATTTCACTTTCATTTCTGAGTTATTTAGGTTAAATTAAGCTAGTTTGCAAGTTTTTAGAATTTTTTATAATTTTTGGATTTTTAATATTATTTTAATATTATTTTATTATTAAAAACTAAAAGTCTGATTTTCTAGGTTTTTATATTTTTCCTAGGTTCTAAACACTTAATTAGGATTTTTGCAACTTTCCAAATATTTTTAGAGTGTTTCAATTATTTTCTAGAATTAATTTAAGATTTAATTGATTTTAGGAGTTTTTAATTATTTAAAAATAGTTTTAATTGGTTTTAAAATTTTGAAAAATAGTTTTTAGCTTAATTAGAGTATTCTTGAGGTTTACAAACTTTAAAATCTTGTTTAGGGATTTTTAATAATTAATTTTGATTTTGAGGGCTTTAATTAGCATTAAAAAGTCATTATCTAATTAATTAAAAGGTTTTTGCAAGTTTTGATTTTTTTGTAAACTCTTAGAATATTATTAGGAATTTTTGGTAATTTTTAGGAATTTTAAGGTTAAAATTTTAATTTTGGTACTTTTTACGACTTTACGTGTACGCCTTTTTAGACTTAGTTTAATTCGTCTTCATAACCGTCATTCTCTTCTAATCCCTTTTCTATTTTTCTTTCTCAAATATAATCACAAATTAATCTATATCATTACACACATAACACACTAGCCTCCTTGAGAACGAACTTAATTGGTCATTAATGTTTGGTTTTCCTAAACCGACACTTAATACTTGCCACATTTACCATCCTTTTCCTAAAGGGGTAATTTTACAACTATCAGGGACTCTAGGAATTTCACTAGGATTTCCCTGGTGAGGTGGTTGAATGCCACTGATGCAAGCTTGCTGAGGACATCTGCCTTTTGATTCTTGGTTCTGGCCACATGGATGATATTGAACTTTGTGAAGCATGTGATGATTTCTTTAGCCTTGGTTAAGTACTTCATCATCCTATCATCACTGGCAACAAATTCCCCATTTAACTAACAAGCCACAAGCTTAGAGTCTACTTTGGCTTCTAGAACCTTTACTCCCATTTTCCTTGCTAGCCGCAATCCAGCCAATAATGCCTCATATTCTGCTTCGTTGTTGGAGCAATTGAAATGGAACCTTAAAGCATATGTAAACTCCATCTCTTCTGGGTTGGTCAACACCAGACCAGCTCCTGCCCCTTTTGAGTTGGACGCTCCGTCGGTATACAGCGTCCATGCTACCTCCGGCTCTACTTGCTCATTGATTTCATATATTTCCATTTTTCCTTCCTGGCCTAGAGGTGCTTCATTGAGTAAATCTGCCAAAACTTGGCCCTTGACTGAGTTCCGTGACACGTAGAATATTTCATACATTGCCAGCTCTACAGAGTACTTCGCCAACCTTCCGGATGATTCAGATTTTCCCAATATTTGTTTCAGCGGTTGGTCGGTTATGACATGGATGTCATGTGCCTCGAAGTATCTACGGAGCCTCCTTGAAAGGTGTAGCAAGGTGAAAGCTAGCTTCTCTAATGTTGAGTACCTTGTCTCGGCATCATGTAGCGTTCTGCTTACGTACCGGACCGGTTTTTGGACGCCTTCCCTCTCTACCAGGAGAACCCCACTTACTGCTTCTTTTGATGCGGCCAAGTATACATATAACACTTCGTTCTTCCATGGCGATGCCAACGAAGGGAGTTCCAGGATTACCTTTTTTAGCTCTTGAAAAGCCTTTTCTGCCTGCTCCGTCCATCGGTGTTCCTTATTTTCTTTTGTTATATTTTTCAGAGTTTCGAAAAATGAAAGCGAGCGTTCTGCTGACCTGGACAAAAAACGATTCAAAGCTGCTAGCTTCCCACTAAGGAATTGCATTTCCTTCCACGTCCTTGGTGACCGCATCTCTGAGATGGCCTTCGTCTTCTTAGGATTCGCTCGGATTCCTTCCGAAGTTACCATGTACCCTAGGAACTTTCCTTCTTCAACCCCAAAAGAGCACTTCTTTGGGTTGAGCTTCATGTTGATTTTCCTTAAGTTATCAAATGTTTCCTTGATGTCTTCAATCGTCTTCTCTTTAGTTTTTCTCTTAATCATCAGATCATTAACATAAGCTTCTAGGTTTGTTCCTATTTGTGACCGAAATGCCGAGTCTACCAATCGTTGGTATGTGGCTCCGGCATTCTTGAGTCCAAAAGGCATTTTGGTATAACAGAATGTCCCCTCATTTGTATAGAAAGCCGTCTTCTCCCCGTCTTCATTGTCCATGAGCACTTGGTGGTATCCTTTGTATGCATCGAGAAAACATTTGAACTTGAAACCCATGACCGAACCAATCTTGACATCGACATCGGGTAGGGGATAATAATCCTTTGGGCAGGCCGATAAGGTTTTTGAAATCAATACACGTTCGCCAATCACCATCTGGCTTCTTTATGAGGACAGGGTTAGAGATCCATGTTGGGTATCAGACTGGTCTTACTATACCAGCTTTTAATAGATCTGTAACATCCCTTTGGACTGCTCGGCTTTTTTCTTCAGCCAACGTTCTCCTTTTTTGGGCCATAGGCGTTCTGGCCTGATTCACATTTAATGAGTGTTTGAAGATTCTCTTAGGGACTCCCGTC
Source organism: Glebionis coronaria (assembly GCA_025667525.1). Lineage (NCBI taxonomy): Eukaryota > Viridiplantae > Streptophyta > Magnoliopsida > Asterales > Asteraceae > Glebionis > Glebionis coronaria. The sequence goes on from CM046878.1 coordinate 254,275,894, forward strand.
ATATCCGACGGCTCCCAAGTGAACACGTCTGTGCTATTCTTTAGCAGATCTATCAACTGTAACCTACATTTCTTTGTGAAAAGCCTTCCAATGGTTACCAATTGTTCTGGGTAGCCGGGATGAATGATGACTTGTTCTGTCATTCCTCCTTCGACCCTTTCCTGCTCATTGAATTTTTCAAAAGCAACCCATTTGTCTAACTCCTTGCCTACGGCCGTAGCCTTTTCCTTTGCTATTTTTTGACCATCTTCAATTACCCTACATTCAAAGATCGATGTGGCTGTAGTTTTCAACGTGGCGATGCCACCAGGAGTGGGAAATTTCATTGCAGAGTGTATTGTTGAAGGTGCGGCTCTTAACTTTTTGATCCCGGTTCGGCCAAGGATGATGTTGTATGGGAACGGAGCTTTAATCACACAAAAAGTCATTGTTGTATTTCTTTCCATGCCATGTGACCCGAATGTTACTTCCAGTTCGATTTTTCCCAATGGTTGGGTTTCCTCTCCCGAGAAACTTAGAACTTTGACAGGGTCAGGGGTCAGCCTTCGCCTTATATCCGGATCTAAATTCATGAAGTAATGCTCAAACATTACCTCCATGGTTGCTCCTCCATCGACAAACACGCTAATAACTGAGGTTTTACCTAGTTAAAAATTAAAGTTCGAAGTAGTGGTCTAATCGAATTGATCTGGTTTAACTATGTGACTCAGTCGTTCTTTAGTGGAAACAAATAGTTGTGTCGTTGTAGTATATTAAAGGTGCAAAACTTTAAAGTAAAAGGCGGGTAAATAAATCTAAGTCTAATTTAAAATAAATGGCAAGTATTTAAAAGCGTGACGAAAAATTAAAAGGCACTAAAAGTAAATAACGCAAACTTAAATCTATCTAAGGCAAACTTAAAACGCAACTAAAACTTAAAACTAAGGCAAGGCTAAAATAAATCTAAGACAAGTAATCTTAAAGTGCAACTAATTAAAAAGGCGGGAAAAATAAACCTTGAAACTTAAAAACAGAAACTTAAAAACTGAAATTAAAAGAACCTGAAAAATAGCTCATCCGGAATAAACCTTCGTTCGGAATAATCACTCATCCGGAATGTCACCTTCGTTCGGAATGATTCTTCTTCACTCGGAATATTTGCCCAAAACTTTGATCCAGAATAAAATGCTTACTCGGAATATGTCACCTATCCGGAATAAACTTCTTTATTCGGAATAATGGTCTTGATCCGGAATGTTGCCCTTGATCCGGAATATTTCTTGATCCGGAATAATATTCCGAATAGAACCCTTGATCCGGAATGTCTTGATATTCCGAATAAACTCCTTGATCCGGAATAATAAATTATTCCGGATGAACTTGTTGATCCGGAATATTATTTGATTCGGAATGAGAGGTTGATCCGGAATATTCCCTTGATCCGGAATATCCTGTTGATCCGGAATGTGAGCTTGATCCGGAATAAATGGCTTATCCGGAATGTCTAATATTCCGGATGAATCGTTTGATCCGGAATAATAAAATATTCCGAATGAACTCTTCTGATCCGGAATGTTCAATATTCCGGATGAACACCTTTTATTCGGAATAATCAACACAAACCCTTTACTCGGAATATCTTGCTTGATCCGGAACTTTTCCTGGGAATACACAGTAACAAACACAGCGAAGAACAAGGATACCAAGATATACACGAATCTAAACAAAACTAAATCAAATCAACCACAAGATTAAATCAAACTAATCAATAAACATCTAATAATCATAAACAAACAATTCAAAACAATCAAACTAATAAATCTAACCAAAATAATCAAAACCCACTTAAATAAATCAATAAAAATCAAGAACATGAACATAAACAATAAAGCATGAAGATTAAGATCAAATAAAGAAAGGTAGATAAGAGACTAACAAGAAAAAGTAAAGATTGACAAGAATTAAAAGAGAACTTACTTGAAATTAAATGTATTTAAGGTGCAAGACAAGGTATTTAAATTTGACAAGTAATTAAATGGACATGAATTTAAATAACAAGGTAAATAAAATAGAAGAAATAGTGTGTCAAACTATCCAACAAAAATGAAAAGATTAACATCCTAATCTATTTATAGGGGAGGATTAGGGAGTGCTTAGGAAGCTTCCTCCCCTTTTTCATTTCTTCTTAATTGCATGATCAACTCCTTAAGCCTTTTTTCTTTTGTTAATCTTGGACTTTTAATGACTTTTGGCTCGGGATTTCTTTGAACTTGTCTTTTAATTCTTCAATAAATAAGACTTGAGTTCTTCGGCTTTAAGTAAACTTCCGTCTTTTGACTTTTTCTTCGATAAATCTTCAGAATTGGTCTTGGACTTCCGTTCTTTTTGCACTCTTGACTTCTTGACTTCATCTTTCGTCTTTTTCTTCGATAAAAGCCCGTGAATGCCCGTGTTTTCTCAACTTTTCACCTTTTCGTCCTAAATCACAACAAAAACACAAACCACGCATAATTCCGACATAAATGACATAAAATACACGTTTTGGCTCGGTTATTATTGTAGTTAAGTGGTAAAAAGGATGGGTATTTACACACCTATCACACGCGCTTCACCCAATAGCCTTCTACTTCTGCCTCAAATATCAAGGGATCATCTGAAGCCTTAGCTTCGGTTACCGGAGGGAAGTATATTGGGACATTCATCCAATTAACTTCGATCTGGCATACCTCTTTTCGCTTCGTGCCACAGTACTTGCTGCTTATCATGTTTATTGTTTTATCCTTGTATTCACTTCCTCCATTTCCTCTTCCCTGGTTACCCTTGTTCACTTTTACCCTCAAATCTTTGACCAAATGGTTCAGCTTTCCGGATTCGAGTGCTGCTTCTAACTGCTTTCTCAACTGATGACAATCATTTGTGAGGTGACCCTTTTCCCTATGGTAGTCACAATACTTATCCATGTTTTCTGGGCGCACCATGCCCTTTGTGGGTGGGGGTTGAGGTAACTGAAGCTGTAATTCAGTGGATAAAATTTCCTTGGGGAATTCTGTCAACGTCTCTAGGCCGGATCGTTGATATTGATTCTTCTTCGGGTTGGTCGATGGAAGATATGGTGAATATGCAGGCTTTGGCCTGTAGTCATTTTTGTTTTTGTTGCGGTTGAAATTCTTTCTTGGGAAGTATTTGTCATCCTTTATACCCTTTGCTCCTCTTTCACTTCCTTCACCCTGCGGTAATTCAGTGTTCCTATAAGCCTCTTCGGACTTAGCAAAGTCATCTACCCTTCTGAACATTTCCGCTACAGTTTTTGGCTCGTCGTCGGAGAAACGCCGAGACAGTTCTAGGCACTTAGCTCCGGCTGTAAAGGAAGAGATTTTCATGAGTTCCGGAACCCCTTGTATGTAACTGGCTTCATCAGTCCACCTTTCTTTGAACACTAGGAGCGACTCATCAGCCCTCCTCACGATACTGGTAATCTCCATGGGGATCCTGTGACTTTTCCTTCTCAAGGCAAACCTTTCTAGGAATTGATCCCTCAGGTCATCCCAATGCCCTATGCTGCCTAGCGGCAATCTTTCAAACCATCCTCCCGCTGCCCCGTCCAACGTCTGCTGGAAAAATCTGTACCATACCGGCATTGGCCATTCTCCTGAGTTGGCCGCGCCGGCGAAACGTGTTATGTGGTCATTCGGATCTGTGACCCCGGTATACAGCTTCAGTGTTGCTGGAAGGATGTGCTTTGGTGATGAAAATTGAATAATCTTCCTGGTGAATGGCGAGGAGACGACATCCTTGAATGGTTTTTGTAGCTCTTCTGCTGACATGTCTGTAGGCTTGTGAGTTTTTGTAGCTTCAGGTCTCTCCCTAGGAGTATCCCGCGACTCATCGTCGAAGACCAACTTCATAGGCATAAAAGGTTCTTGCCCAACGGCGTTATAACGTCCGACCAAATTCCGCAACTCACTCACGCTATCAAGGATTTTCTGCTGCAAAGTGGAAGGTGTTTCCGTCTCTCCTCCCCGGTGGTATTATCACGCTCTGGTGAAATGGTTAAAGGAGACCCGCTCCCGGAAGGCCCCGGTATTGTTAACTAGTTGGAGATTCGAGTTTAGGGTTCCACGGATGGCGCCAAATGTTGAAACAAATTTCCGCAGGCACAGGGCCCAAGGATATTTAGCTTCGGTCTCGTGTAAGGTGTGCTCGTAGGATTGGCTTACCCTGCAATAGTAGAACTCACGTTAGCTCGCCCCAGGTGTGAACCCGAGACCAAGCTCCGGCGTGAAAGTAAGTAACTATCACTGGAGTGGTATCCGGTGTGGAATACCGGAGAGATACTATTAAGTAGAAGTAAATGTGGTGTACTGTGTGTTGTTGTGTGTAGTAAATGCTTTGGGGTATTTATACCCAAAGTTCAAGGCATACCTGGCTGTGTAGTCACGTCATCGAGACATGCGCTATGAACAGTACCTTGTGGTCAGAAACAGTGTAAAGCAGGCGGCGGATCATGGCTGGATCCATTGGATAAATCCTTGCCTGCTGGGTAAAACAAGGTTTCCCAAGATATGGGGGATCTTGTATGCTGTCTCTCTCCTACGTGCCAATTTCCTCGGCGCTAGTGGCATGCCTTCGGCCATGTGCCGGAGACATACGCGAACAATTTCCATTCAGCAGAAATAACATAATTCTAGCCACTCTTTCCGTGTTGGAGAGAACATCCTCACTGTATATGAGGTAATTCAATTCAAGCGAACATCGGTTCAGGATATTTGCAGAGTCCATATTATCAATATTCTCTACAACTGGTTTTGTACTCGAGAATGATTAGACTAAGACAGCCTTTGTATCTAAAGACGGGTTACTAACCTCCGTTGACGGTCCAACAATTTCTACAGATGATGTGTAGCCCAATTCAAATATAGAAGCAGCCCCAATCTTCTCCTTCAATGTTTGCACAACGTTCCGTATGTGGCTGTTGTCATTGATGTTTAATGGTAGGAAAAACTCTAAGACACAGTCAGCATTGCCTTCAAGACTACACAAGAAGATTGCAAAACAACTACATAACTTGTAAATGCTTGCGTAGTGAACTAAAGGGCATTCTTCATTGAGTTTAGTTACATCTCTATAAAAACATAGACCTTGAGATGACAATGCCCTCCCCTCGGGACTTTTTCAGGTGTCGCTCTCTACATACCTCCGTGAATTTCCACTTGCACGAGTCTCGAACTACAAACGGTAGACTGGCTGTGAACATGCAGACTTTCCCAATGCATTTAGTGTTGAAACTACTACAAGTCTTGTCTATAGTTTGATCATGTGAAACAAGGGTAAAACAGCCCATGCCTAAACAAGAGGTAAATTGTGGACATCACACACAATTTTCAGGATATTGAAGATTATATCCAAGTTTTGCATGCCTCAACTGAAAAGCTGCAGGGACGGATCTATGCGGTCATTATGGGGGTCCTTTGCCCTCCATAGCTAGCCTGATACGATGAGATTTTAATGTATTTTTTCTTTGATTTTAACCTTTTTTCGAAAGCACCCTCACTAAAAATTCAAATTGCCCCCACCCATATGGTAAATCCTAACATTTAACGCTTAAAACCTTACAAATCTGTCATTTGTAAGTAAAAATACTCGTTTTATCTTTTCGATACTACCTTTTTTTTCACATTTTGTTGCTATTGTAAAAAAAATATTTTTTGCCCCCCACAACCTTATTTCCTAATTCCGTCACTGAAAAGCTGTATATGGAAAGCATCTCCAACCATAAGCACCCAAAGCAAAAATTCATTATAGAAAAACGGACAATAACTTCACCAAAACAAAATTCAGATTTTAATCGAAAAGACCAACTCACAAGCGAAGATGAAATAAGGGATCATATGAGGATCCAGTAAATGAGAATACAACACAAAACATAATTCTTAAAACATCAAGTTACAAATTTATTTATTTATTATGAGTTGTAATAGAAATATATTTACTGTAAATGGTGGATCATGTTTAAATGACTAGAACAAAAACTTGATATGCTTAAACCAACTAAAAATACGTTTTGATTCAATTAAACTCCATTTATTCAAGAAACCAAGCATAATTAACATCTTATCAAAGGCACTTTTTCAACTTTGATCATCAAACTTTGTTAAAAACATAAAAACTATGAACAAGTAGGGACGAAGCCAAGATCAAATATGATCGGGTGCATAATTTTTTTAATTTTAATACAACAGATAAAAAGTGAATTAAGCCAAGATTAACAACACATCTCGATGGAATGGGTGCATTTACGATAAATTTACAAAAAATCGATGTTTTCTTACAAAATTAACACTAGATCGAGAAAATTTATAGGTGTCCCGGGCACCCACGCGACATTGGAGGAGATGGCACTCTACGTCCCAAACTTCATGTTGCAGTTGTTGGATACCTAAGACGGTAGATAATGATGTGTGAATCATCGACAGGTCATTTGGGTTCCAGACAGCAGTTGAGATGGCCTAACATGCAATAAGCACAGCTCGTATGATGTCGAGAGTACACCCAGCAGTGCAGGCTTGGTGATCCTCCACTCTGGCCATATCACACTTGATGCAACCTTAAACAGTTGTGAAGGTTGTTGCTGTTTGACACCTGAAAACCACTTCTATCTGGAAGGCAAATGAGGTCTGTTTGAGTTTATCTTTAAGAGAACGGCCATGCAGTTATTGTGGTGGCGGAAGGCATTGGACAAGATATCATACTGAGAAACAACGCACATAAACAAGAAAAGGATAGGGAACCCGAACGTCTTAGTTGTTGGGCCATGGTTGAACTAGAGCTAACGCGGTGGTGGTAGAGAGATCATAGGGTGAACTGTTTACAGTCCAAGTATATACTATATAGATCCTACCTAATGCTACTGATAACTTATACACACTAATGGCACTTTCGGCTATCAATGGGGATTATGGTAGGCTACAAGCAATAGATAAGATACTGAAAACAACATTTTATCAGCGAAAGAGTAAAGTGCATTTACATCTATACAATAAAAGCCAATAGCTAGCACAGCAATTTTTGCTTGAATCATTAGATTAGTGACAAGTTTACCACATCTCCTAACCCTTAACATCAAGTCATCAACCAAACATCAGGTTACAGGTCAAGTTTGTTTCACAGTATCATAAGTTCTAACTGCCGTATTAAGTTGTACAAAACAACAGTTAAGTTTTTTAACTTACATACTCGCACCTATAACCTCAAACTTCATTATTCGTAAATATTTGTTAAATACTTACAATCTTACTCTTGGTTTGCCTATATGTTCTTCACCTTTTAATCGTATGCCATCACTATTAAGGTGTTTGAGATCAACTTTGCAAAACAACACGACTATGTAAACATTTGATCCGGCATAGATGGTAATAGTCACTTATGAACTCGTATCTTATCAACACTAGTCATTTGGAAACTCGTTTACAGAGTGTAATTAGATCATCGATAACCAATCTTGCAACCATAAACACATATCCAAAATATTCATTCACTTGAATAAACATAAACAACCAAAAAAAGTAAAAACCCGAAGGCTTGACAACAAATCATCATCTTCATATTTTCCTCCTCATCATTCAAAAGCCTTGTTTCAAGGTAATAATTAATACAGTAAACACCATAAAAAGAAAATATGCAAATAATGAGAGTGCAACAACAACAAAATAGAAAGTGGCATAGACGCAAATATGTCGAATGCACCTATCTACAAGTCTATGAATGAAAAAAAAAAAAAAAAAAAAACCATGTCACTTAATTTAAGGAACCCATGGAAAAAATATGTCCGCCTTAGTCAACTTAATCAGAACGAGAAAACTCTAGTGCCGATTCTAGCCTTATTTAACTTCCGAAAACACCTGTTACAACAATAAATTAAACGATGCAATGATCTCCAAGCCACATGCCACACACGTCTTTCATAGCCGATTGAACGACAACCAAAATACTTAAAATTATGAGAAACAAACATGAATGTTAAGATTTTGTGTTTTTTGAACAGATTTTGTGTGTGTTTGAATATGTGTGTTTGAGGTGCTTTTAAATAAGGAAGAGAAGAAGTAAGTACTGTAGTAGGTAGGTGCATGTTTTTGTCCAATGGGTATTTGTGTTTTTCGGTGGATAATTGTGTTTCTTTAGCTTTGATCATGACCCTTCATTTCATCTTGAGTTGATCGTGTGACTATTTTGGTATGCATTTAAATGCTCAACTTGTCTCAAGGGGTGTTTGGTTCGCCAAATTTGAAAGACAACGGATTTGAATGTGTATAGATTTCACATTAAAATGCATGTGTTTCAATCTTATTAGCTGTTTGGTTGACTAAACAAGATTCTGAGCTTATTTTAGTAGTTGCCACAATTACCCTTCATCAACAAAAACCACATTCATCTCTATATTAACTCATTATCTTGCAATTATGATAACACAATAATCTTTAAACGAAAATTAATTTGTTGTAAAGTTCTTCACATACAATCGATTGAATTAAAAAGAAATCAAAACTTACCTTAGAAAAATAAACGAGCAGATAAAAAAGTTAAGGAGAAACAAGCCTTCAATTTTTAGTGATCAAACTATAATTAAGAAGATGTTCATGAGCATGATATAGAAACATGATGGATATGAACTTGGGGAAGACTATGGCCTAAAGAAAATGACTAGTTAAAAAGAAAGGGAGAGATGGAAGATAAGTGGGGGCTAGGGCAATTTTGTCCATTTTGTGTATCTTTCATCCGGTTTTATAACTCACCTCCTACACGCAAGGTTTAAAAGACATCATTTTTGTAGGACCCACTACATTAAAAGTCTGTACTTTATAGATACCAAACACAAAAACATAATGATATTCAAAGTGAAAAACGCCCAAATACATCAAAATTGGGTCAACCAAACAACCCCTTAATCATTTGACCAATTTCATACCTCGTTAACTTTTAGCTAATTTTTTTAGGTTAGGTTATCAAGACCCCTCTATTTATCATTTATATTTTCTAGTACCTCCGTTTTATATTAATAGTCCATATTACTATTTTGGAACGTTCTAAATTAATAGTCCAGTCCAAAATATATAAGAAATGTAGATTAAGTTTACCATATTACCCTCATTTGAGGGTATTATTACAAACAATAAAGAAGTTGTAAATTAAATGGTTAAGGACAAAATTGTCATTGTGTAAAAAGTAAGAGAGAAAGCTGAAAAGTGATGTTTTTATTAATATGTGTGTTTTTTGTCGGTGGACTATTAATATGGGACGGAGGGAGTAATTTTTTTATATTTTTTGGGTTTTGCTAACAAACACTCTATGGGTATTTTTTAAACTTCCATAAATAAAAACAATTCCAAATATGAACTAATTATTTTCATAAATACATGATTCTAACACTTGTAATTAAAGTAAGTAACTTTTAATATGATATATATTAATATTAACTATGTTAAATATGGTATATTTGAAGTTCATTAATTGTAAAAGTTTTAATTATAGAATGTTTAAAAAATGGTTAGCAAAACCCATATTTTTTTATTTTTTTAATTTTTTTAATTTTTTTAAATTTTTATATTTTGTATTTGTTATAAGACTGTGAAAATGTAAATGCGAAAAATAAATATTACAGTACAATATATTTTTAACAGACAAAAAACATGGAACATAAATTGATAAAATAACTTGCGCTAAATTTTAAAAGTTGAAAAAAAACAAGTGAAGCGCACTTTTTTTTACTTTATTATGAGCCAATAAAGGTAATAGAATAACCCTTTGTAGTGAGTAGAACGTATCAGAAGTTTAATTGCCTAAAGAATGCGATTGTCCAACATATTTAAACTTGTTTTACATGTTTTATATATTATCCGGTTGATATGATATATAACTTGAAACAGAGAATTAAAAAGTAAATGACGAAGATAAGGTTCGATAAAAGAGAGTAAATAAAATTGCAAAGCATGTACGTTGGTTATAAAGTACTCTCTTTTATCGAATCCTATCTCCTTTCAGTATGACAAGGGAATGGAAAGCTTATCAAGTCACCAAACTAAGCTTCTCGTTCCCTTGTCCTATGGAGGAATCGGACAAACATGAACAATGTTGTTCCAGATCAGCTCGAAAGCTTCACACTCCCAAATGAACGTTAACTTAAAACGCCTTCCTCGATAATTCCCACTACTAAGACATCATCCTTTATCAAAGGCCCTAACACTGTCAATAGGGAGCTTCTTGTTGGGTTATGGGAGTTGTATGGTGTTAGGGGGAGGTTATCGTGGATTTTACTTGTATGATCCGATTCTACTTGACCCCAAACTGGTACATAATTCGCACAAGAGAGGAGTTTACTAGTATGATCCGATTCTACTTGACCCTAAGGCCTAAACTGATCCGATTCTTAAAACTTGTAAGAGGGGGATTGATCTTGTTGAGAAAGTAGTAAACTTAACGCTATTGAATTACATGGCTGTAATCAGGTTTTTCTTTCGTTCATTCTGAAGAAATACATCTACATGTACTTTTGGTAGGTCAACACTTTCTATTCAGTACATCTAAATCAAATAGGTGTACATCATTGGAGGATAGGGCACTCTACGTGGCGCAGTACAGATTTTCTAAGAAACTCATTGTCGCAGACTTCACGTGGCAGTTGTTGGGTAATTTAGAAACTAGATAATGATGTGGGAACCATCGACAGGTCATTTGGGTTCCAGACAACCCTTTAGATGGACCACCATGCAATAAGCGCAGCTAATGTTGAGGCCGAGAGTGCACCCACTAGTGCAGGCTTGTTGAACCTCATGGGTCACCACTCTAGCCAAATCACACTGATGCAACCTTGAGCAGTTGTGATGTTGATTGTTGTTTGACACCCAAAAACCACTTCTATCTGGAAGGCAAAAGTAGGTATGTTACTGTGGTGGCGGAAGGCATTGGACAAGATATCATACAGAGAACAATCCACAGAAACAAGAAAATGATGAATTAGGTAACCCTGATTTCGTTGATGTTCGTGCATATATGGTTGAACTCAGGGAACCCTGATTCCTTAGAGTTAGGGCATATATGGGTTGAACTCGGAGCTAAAGCAGTGGTGGGAGCTGAGAGAGATCATCAGGTGAACTTTTTATAGTCAAGTATATACATCCTACCTATATGATGATACCTGCGGTTACAGCCAATACTATTGATAACTTATACTACCTACACACTACTGTCGCTTTTGGCTATCCATGGGATTAAGGCTACACAGGATTTATGGCAGGTACCATAACCGGAAACCATGCGTACATTCCCATGGATGAGGTGTCTTATGTCTAAAGTCCAGTTAAAAGCAAAGACTATAAATGGGCCTGGGTTAGATTCATCACTGATCAACCAATATTTAAGAGGAGTTGAAAACAACGTTTTTGCAGCAAAAGAGTAGAGTGCATTTGCATCTATACAATAGAATCCGAAAGCTAGTGACAAGTTTACCACATCTCCTAATTCCTAACATCAACTGAACATCAGGTTATGAGTAAAATACTTGCTCCTTCAATCAATTAGCACAGTTGTCTTTTTGGTGCTGTCTGTGACAATTTTGACCTTCTGCAGCTCAGCCACCGCAGCTTTCAAGGGTTCCTTCAAGTTGGTTTTGTTGGCCTAAAATACAGAAAAAGACTTTTAATAGACCAGCTAATTGTAAACACATAAGTAAAACTCCTCTCTCCTTGGTAAAGACAAGGCCTTTAAAATACTGAATTCTGACTAAGAAATTCAATGTCACATTACTCTTAAACCTTTTAGTAATTAATTTGATTTTTGTTATCACACTGTACTGCATAAGCGCATATCCATAGTCACAGAAGAATAACATATATTTCTTAAATATTACGGTCCACAAACTTGTACATTGAAGCCTCTAACCTAAGCACTAACCGAGAGAGATAAGATACCTTTAATGATGGCATGAGACCGAAAGCTTCACCAACAGCCTCAATCGCAGTATTTGCAATGACACACATCTGAAAATTATTCAAGTTTATATAAGATAAAAAGTTGAATATCATAATAAAAAGATTTAAAGGTTTAGATTAATACCTCGCCATCAGTAACACCGTGAATCTTGAGCGGTCTAGATTTGAGTTAAGGATTAAAGCAGCTTAGTTGCAATATTTTCAAGTCAGTAGAGACTAAAACATTATAGACAATGGGATGAGAAAAACCCAAGCATAATTAAAATGAGCCCTCATCAGCATAGAAAAGGATACTCCAATACTTGTCTAACAGAGTGCGGGTCTGTGTAATGATTGCCTCTGCTGGCATACTGCAATGCCCTGTCAAATGCGCTGGGGGGAAAAAATGACGAGTTCAGTATTGTATTGTGCTTGAAATGCTTGCTTTTAGTATGTCCTCCTACTGCAGATGACACGTAGAGGAGGCAAATGGTCGAATTGAAAGAGGCTTGATTTCAACAGGGTCAATTAAGAAAATAAAGCTAAATGGAAAACAGGTCACAGAGGTCGTTAAAATCGTTAAACGAGCAGGTCAAATGGCTTGCAATTCATGACTAAGACAATAATTGAATTTAAACACACAATAGTATTCCGAGTCGACAAAACCATATCTGTTCGACCTGTACCAAAAAGTGACAATCGGACCCATTTTGACATGCTAGTCAGCCCACCCAACCCGCCCATCTTGCCACCTCTAGTGAAAAGAAAAGATTGACCTATGATGCCTACCTAGGGATTTTGATTGATGGATCCTTAGACAGTAGCACCATATGGTCTTGGATTCCTTGCAAGATTTGTGCTGCTTCACAGTCCATCAAACATGTGGCATTCTCAGGAAGTTCTGCTTAATCAATAGTTGAGAAATGAATTAACCACAACACAAAGAAACCTCAAACAATGATTTCTTATCTAAAGGATGCGGAGAAGATAGTACATAGTTACAATCGTACATTACTAGACATAAAAATATTGGGCATGCAGTTCCAATAAAAAGGGAAAAAAAACATATCGGGCCGAAGATACAGCACGAACTACAAAGATACACAAACATACCATCATACTCTAGACACTCGAAACATGAGTTTTAATTGTAGTGCAACAAACAAGATTTGTTCTATTTAAATTCAGAGGCAAGAGAGCTTGAACAGAACAGAAGTGTTATCAGGTAACCATAATTAGGCGCAATATAAAACAAAATTCATCTTAAACGTCTTTAATAAGCCAATAATCTCCATCCTGAGTCCTAACATCTAAATGACTATATTAGCGTTGACGATATCCCTGTCTTGGCACTAGGCCGTCCCTTAGAGCCTATTAACTAGCTACATGAGAATTAAGCATCATTCACCGCTTCGATTGTCAAGTTATTCCGGAATAAGACATATCTGAAGGGAATCATTAAACTTTTCATAAAAATGTATCAATGTTAAGATGAATCTAGACATTACAAAAAACAAACAACAGCAAAAAAAAATACATATCATCGTTATTCTTATTCCCTAATTAATTTATCAGCAAACAGACATTACACAAACCATGAGTCTCTTGACCATGAAAAGTTGGAATTTAGAATCCAATTAAAAAATCAACGTATCTTACAACAGCGCCATGAAGCACAACAGAAACACTTGAAAATTTGCAAATTATATGCATCAAAAAAAAGAATAATCCACCAATTAGCACACTTACCCTGTTCAACCTTGAGCACAAGTGGAGGAGGTTCCTTCTTTGAAGCACCTCCCTTGTCCCCCTTTCCTCCTTTGCTCGAAGTACCTGTAAATATCCATTCGCACACGAGATATAAAGAAAATTGTATAGCTAATAAATAACACACAGCCGTATCTTATAAATAAACGGTTATTACAGAAAACGAGAGGAAAAATAGTAGTTGTACTCACTTTTGCCGTTAGACTTCCCGTTTCCGTTTGTCTCGAATTTTTCATCAAACGAATCTGGGATATACACAGAAGAAAGCAAACATAACGAGATAGTTAGGAGTTAATCTACAGGTGTCATAAATTATAGGAACAGTCAGTTGGTTATTAATTATACAAATAATACCTTCAGAATCAAACTGGACTTTCCTTCCATCCTTTCCTTTCGAAGCTACACAAGAGAGTTATAAAAGTGAAAAAGTCTTGGAAAAAACATAGATACTGGTCTATTTAGCAATAAAAAAAACAGTTTAGAAAATAAATAAAACCAAGCATTTAAGAAATAAGTACTCGTTATACAATCGGACACAAAACGGGAACGACATACAGATACACAATAACCACAACGCACGCCAACAATAGAAACATGCATACGAAATTTCATGGTTCAGCCAATCAAGTGTGAAGTGCGAGATAATACAGCTACCCCCTTTGTCCCAAAACAAAACCACACAGTATAAGAAAAGTAAAAAAAGTACAGCTTTGATTTAGCGTAATAACAAATTCACCCTCTGACATATAAGTAAGTAAAGAGTGTTTGTATTAGCTTATGTTTTCCACCTTATTGGAATTTGGATAAGGTCATTTCTTTTGGCTTTATGAGGTTTTCCAAACATCAATAAGCCGGAAAAAAGTAAGCTAATCCAAAAACAAGTCTGTTAACAGTGAGTCTGTCTTACTACTCCACGAGTATCATGAAAACTATTCACTATACGCAAATACACGATTTAAGAAAATAGTAATCAGTAGAGCAGCTCTACTCGAGCTTTTATTTAGCATAATGACAAATATACCCTCCCACAATAAAATAATGGGGTTTTCCGGGCTTATTTGAATATGAAAAAGCTGATAAGGTGAATAAAATCTTATGAGGTTTTTGAATTCAGATTATGCGGAAAAACAAGTTAATCGAAACACATCAGAAAGTGCTTGTTTAAGCATGTTTTTTTGGGCTTATTCGCTTATGTTTTATAAGATTATATATATTGGCTAATCTTTGAAATATATGGGCTTATATAAGCTTATTATGATGTGATAAACTTATATAACCTTATAACTTCCAAAAGAAAGGCCAAGAAATATAACGTCATAAAACATAAGCGAGAACCACACAAGCTCATAAGCCCAAAAACATGCTTACAAAAACACTCCCTTGATGACGGATACTCGGATAGTATAGTAAGCATAATAAATTACTCCCTCCGTCCCAAAATAATTGTCTCCGGACAAAAAAAAAACACACAGAAAATATATATATTTTATAACTTTGTTTATCTAACTTGTTTAGAAATGGACATTTATTAAATTGGGACATCCGAAAAGAAAACGTGGATGGAAAGTGAACAGAAATGATATTTAAAAAAAAAAAGGGATATAATTAGTAGTACCTGGTGATTTGAAAGCAGATTTATCAGACATTGTTGTTGTTATCTTCTTGTCCTAGAAACAAAAAACATACATTTTCGACATGCAATTAAGGAACATCGATTAAAGATGAATTAAGAATTAAAAAAAATGGAAGGTTGATTAGGGTTTAAGCTTCTTCTTTTTTTTACCTTTCTGATTGATTGATGATGCGCCTTTGGCCGGAGAGTATGTGTTTGGTACTGCGGATGATTTTTTTATGGTTTTAGCAGCTGTTTGACTAACCTTATTATAGTGAACCAATCCAACTCTTTTTTTCTTTTTCTTTTTTTTTTTTTTTTTTTTTTTTGGGATTTTTAAGTTTGTTTTTTAATATTTTTTGTTATTTATATAATATTTTTAAATATATATCTATTTATATAATTTTTATTATGTGCATACTCCCTCAGTCCTGTCGAAAAAAACACGCTATTTAATAACAATATTTTTTCAGTTTTCTTTCTTTTAACTTTTACACAATAACAATTTTATCTTAACCAATTAATTTATAACTTTTTTATTATATCTAATAATACTTTTAAATAAAACAATATGATAAATTTAATCTAAATTTTCAATCTATTTTTTTTTAAAATAGACTATTAATTTAGAACGTCTCAAAATAATAAAATGAACTACTAATATGGAACATAGTGAGTACAATACAAATAAAATAATTAAAAATGATTAAATAAAGAAAGAGACCCAATCAAAAAATAATATTTTCAAGATCTAAACTTTCTTTTGATTTGTTAGCACAATAATAAAGCCTTTTAAATATTACAAAATAAAAACATAAACTATAATTTTAAGTTAAATATAATTTTTTAAATTAAGTAATAATTTTATTTTTGTTAGAATACTCTAAGTTTAGTGTCGTCATATAAAATCTTAGAAAAATGACGGTATTTCATCACTTTTTTTATACGATGTGTCACAAACCAAAAACACTCTTCACTATAACTCGAACAAAACTTAGTAAAAGTCTAAAACACAAAAAAAAACCGTTGGTTTGACGAAAATAACACATGACCAACAATTGCCACCTTTGATGTGACTTTCGTATTGTCTCATCGTGTTTTAGAGACCATCTAAACAAAATTGAACCGAATTAAAATAAATAATATTTATTAAAAAAATAATAGTTTGTAAAAATATATTTTTTTCTAAGGTATTACATATAAAATTTAAAACTTTGATTGATATTAAATAGAGTCAATTGTAAAAATATTCTTTGTGGTCATTCATAATATAAATAGTCTTTTTATTTTTTTATTCGGGTTTAATTTTTGTGGTTGTGACATATAAAAAGTTTGACATATAAAATGTTTGATCTTTTTAACAATGGTTTAAAAGGTCAAAATTACACAAACCCTCTTTTTTATATAGTTCATGTAATTTAATTATGGGATATAATACATTCAGTTCTTAACTTTTTTAAGTTTTTAATTAGTATAACCTGTATTTTTTAATTAAAATTTATTTAAAATATAAGATTGCACATACAATTTGAACATTCTAATGTGACCATGTTTGTAATTTACACATTAAATATTAGATGTCAACCATTATCATAAAAATTTGATGTCAAAAATTATGATGCTAAAATTACTTTATTTTACGTGACAGACACTTTTTTCTTTCTTTGACACGAGCAATTAAACTTTAACCGCTGCCGGTACTTTCCCATGAAAACAACCTTTGTAATTTTTAAAAGATAAAGATTAGACTTACACAAGGAGTATTTTTGCAATTTACTAGAGAGTTTTATCTACTACAGTAGAACAAACCAACACGGGCCAAAACCGGGCCTATAGGTCTTGTCCTAAAATGCACTTATAGCCACCATTTTGACTCCACCACCCCCACCGTCACCAAGTCTTCATCATCATGACTTGATTTCATTTCTTTAGCACAAGGTTATGTAATAATTAATGATCATCTTCTTTGTTCTACATGTCTTAGAATATCATTGTTTCACTTGCAATGTTATAACAACCGATCCTTTAACTATTACTATGATGTTGTACTTGTTTAATATATCTAGAGAAATCATTGAAATGCTATCACTCATTTCGTGCCTAAAACTTTTATTCTTGTTTTGTGAAAAAGTTTATTCGAAACCATTAGTTTGTTTTTTATGAGATTATATGGTGTTACAAACATATCATACGAAAAAAAAAACCCAACTAATATAATCGAGTTTAGTGTTTGAAGCTTACAAGTTACACCTCTTGTTACATATAATTTGTATATAGATTACGAATTTCTCGTCCCTAGCACATAAGCTACATTGCTCGATCTAACAAGTTACATTGTTCATATTTCTTTTCATTGATATGCGTAGTAATTCTGCAGGCAATCATATAATAACAACAGATACAATGGATGACATTCCAGAATCAATCCTGCACCACATACTTTCATATTTGGATTCTCCAAAACAACTTGTGCGGATGAGTGTGGTGTCCAAGCGCTGGTTTGCTGTAACTGCTTCCTTCCCCGTTTTGGACTTTGATATTAGCAAGTTCTACAGTGTCCTACCTATAACAGCTTTCCAGAATATTCTAGACACGTTTCTCAAGTATGTTGACTCTACTGCTTTAAGATTTCACGAGCAAAACTTCACTAGTGCACACACATTAAAGCTCCGGACGTGGATTATGCAGCCTGCGCAAGTAGATTTAATTAACCAATGCCTTGGATTAATTCTAATGAAAGGCGTAAAGGTGTTGGAGATAGATATTAGTGATGATGAGCCTCTATACCGTGTGCCTAACATAGTCTTATCCGCTTCATCATTAACATCTTTGGATTTACATAAATGTGAGCTGCCTTCGTCCATAATGGTTGACGGTATCAAGTTCAAGTCATTAAGGCAGTTAGACCTTCATAAAGTCCCTTTAAATGAGGAAGTGATCAAGCATCTGGCCGCTAGTTGCCCTCTCCTTGAGAAACTAGTTGTTAAATACTGCCCCGGTTTTAAAAAATTTATGATTTATGGGCAAAAGCTTCAGGAAGTCAAGCTTTCCTATGATCATGGAGTTGAGATGATAAGCATAGAAGCTCCAAATTTGTGTTATCTTGGTGTAGAAGATTTAGAAAAAAGAGGTGCACCATCTATGGATCTGGCTACATGCAAAAACCTAAAAATGTTGAACCTAGGTTGGCTCACTTTCCCTACATCTTATGGATTTTCTGACTTGTTATCCAACTTCCCGTTGCTCGAAACTTTGTTTTTGTCACTTCCGGTTCACTGCAACAGCCTGAGGTTATCTAGTCGTTCATTAAAGATACTTGGGCTATACACAGGGTGTGATTTGGAAAACATTGACCTCTATACCCCTAATTTGGAGCTATGTGATTACAATTGCTTTATATATGACGTTATTTTTGAAAGGGATTCACACAGTTCTAAAGCACATCTGCAATGTCTCTTTAAGATTGATCCTGGCAATCTTTGGGTCCAAACACTCAGGCAATTTTTGGACAAGAAACATCGATTCAAAGTGTTGAAGCTTTCTCTTAGAAGCAAGGTACCAAATTCATTACTTACGTTTCTGTGTTTGTGGTTTGTCCAAGCAGTGCTATAACATAATTATAACACAAATTTGTATTTACAGTATCCTAATGATGTTGAGGAATTAAAGCTGATTCAGCGTCAACCTTTGGAACTCGATTATGTTGAGCTAGAATTGCACTCCTTATTACAATTATCAGATTATGTCACTATTACGCATGCTCTACTTTGGTTGTGCTGCCCTCGATCTCTAAGATTAAGCTCAGACTTTGATTACCTTGATACTGAAGAAAGGAGCCATGTTATTAAGGTAAAGAGTTATATGACTATCGTTGATGATATGTGCATTATTTTACTTTACTTTAATACGATCCAATCCTTGTGTCAGTGGTTCGAATCCACTTCTAAGCACGCCAAGGGTCTAAAGGGAGTCGGCTTTTGAAATTCAAGCGCAAGAGTAATTAGTAGAGATAGAGATATGAACTTTATCCGTCAACTTCTCTTGTTAATCTTTTTTCCAGTTGATCTACGAGAAGCTGCTTCAACAAGAAGATGAAGCCAAAACTGAGATTCTAATTGTCATGTATTCCTCTTTGACAGAAGACGAAGAGCATTTCAGTGACTTGAATTCATTGCTGACAGCATTACCTTGTGATCAACTAATAAGTGTAACAATTACCTTCACAAAGGAAGAAGGTATACTAGTATTATCTTATCTAACAATCAGCCAATTTAATATAGAAATATTTAAGGCATTTATTGACTCTCTTGTTCCATCTGAACAGTTGTCCAAGAAGCAACCGAGAGTGAGGACGAAGACAAGGGTACCAAAAGTGGATAGGACGAGTAAAGATTGGATTTCCAGGAATAAGCTGCAATATTAGTGAAAATCCAAAATAATGGACGGATTGCAATAATGTTTTGTTTAAGACTTCACTTTTTTCATATTTATGCATGTAATACTGGTTTTTCAGTTTGAATAACCATGGTATGTCTTTGTTAGCTTATACTTTCCAATATCTATCATATGCGATATTCATTTTTCGCCCAATACAAGTTTAAAAATCAGCGTCTTTGACTCCAGAAGTGACGTAGGGGATGCATCAGATTGAATTCCCAGTTTGATGGTTAATTTAACCACTACAGACTTGTTTGGTAATTGTACTTGTGTTAACAACAAACCTTCTCTAATCTGAACGTTGCTTTTGTTACAGTTTTACGTTTAATGCAGTTAGTAGTATATACCTGTGTGGCAGAATTTTGTGATATTACTGATATTATACGGACTGTTTGCAGAGTTTAGTCATATAATACCTGTACTGTACCAATTCTGAGTTTCTAAAACAGTGTTTTTTGTGCATTAGACATTAGCGTCTGCTTCATTTCTGTTTGCTACAACTTACTGGTGCTACTTTAATTAACAATCACGAAATGGATTTGCGTCATTTAACGATTTATCATGAAATAAACTGGTATTTTTAATTACTACTATTGTATTTCCAATTTCTCCTTAAACTACGGATAGCCTCGAACGTTTGACCTCTTGATTCCAAGGAAACTCGAAAATAGGGATGTGAGATGTTTTAATTAGTTCGCCACAGATGCAGACGAATAATAGCTTATTAAATGCTTAAAAAATGGAAAGAACCACTCTATCATATAAACCTAATCACATAAACCACAAAAGGGAGAAACAAAAAAGGCATCCTGTTGAAACCAACATCTATATAGACAAGCTGATGCAGCACACTTTATATCCTCAAATACAGTACTAGTATATAGATGTGAAAAATGTTTGTCCGTACATTTGAATTAATATAAGATTTTCAGTCTAGGCTACATCCTACACTTGTATAGGACTCTATCGGTTTTCTATAAAACAAATCCAAATGAATTATTACAACTGTACAAGAGAGGCTACCATAAGCTAAAAAAATTCACTTACAAAATTAACACGCCTTTTCAGTTGTCTTTGCTTTCTTGAGTCACCAGTTGCATTACAAACCAATGAGCCCAATTCTGAGTTAGTGTCGTATAGAAAGTGGAACTATAGTGGTTTTAGTTGTAATATAAGACTGTTCACTGCCGCTGCTATGACTGCATCTGTTGTTTTCCTGATACAAATTCCTTCTCGATTGTACTAAACATTTCCTTCATACGCTCTTGCAGATTTGCATGTATGTTCTTGGTGATCTTTTTCTTATGCTTGGTGCTTTTTAACCATGCAATCCCAAAATGCACCACCACTTTACATCCCATGGATCTCGAAGATTGATCCTCTATTTGGTACTTTGTATGTAACTGCAGTAATTGTGTAAAAACAACCATTATATTTCATTCCAAAACACATCATATCAAATTTAATAATAAAGGGCAAAACTGCAAGAATACATGCACTGTTCATCTCTTACGGATATATAGAAGGTGCTCTTTTTTTAACCATTTCTAATGCAAAATTATATATATCTTACCAAATCTGTAAAAAGGTTGCCCCTTGTGGTAATTTAACTGATTAAAATTTAAGATGCATATATCAGTTTAAGGTTTATAGCACATTGCACATTCTTGTAATTTGCTAGTTTAGAACAAGGTAATGTTACGTGAACACGTACAGTGAAATAGTCGCCTAATGGGACTCCATGGAGGGTTGTGACTTCTTCTACAAGCCAACCATTTCTATCAGTAAGACGTGATTTTTGCTGACTAGTAGTAACTTCTCCTCCATAACGAGAAACACTTATGTCAAACTTATAATAAGTTTGTCTCTGATAAACATCTGGTTTTTCAACCTCCCAAGGGCTCGTTGAATAATTGACACAATGAGCCCTGTCCATTGCTCTTCGCTCCAATTCACTCCCACTGAATAACTCCATCACAAAATTTGACTGGAAATAAATATAATCCGCATAAGCAATCCACATAAATTCCTTATATTGCAATTAAGTAAAATGATAGAAATAACTCACGGGGACAGAGAGAACAATGGAGTAAACAACTGACAAGCTGACGTCTCCGAGGCCTAAAAAGGATCCACTTTCTTCACTCTGGAGGCTTCTGTTTTCAGATTCGTCGTCACTTTTGCTCAATGAAGATTCTTCGTCAAGCATTTGTATACCCTTATCATCCGATTCTTCTTCAGCAATTTCTGCCTTTTGTTCAGGACTTAAGGATCTAGCTCTCCATAGAGCCATGATGGTCCTATTTAATCAACAAATGACACATCTTTAGTCAATGTTTAATCCTTAAAAACAAAAAAAGACTGAACTACATCTATTTACTTGAGTTAATATTAACTATTATTTCATAGTTATCACTACTTTTAGCCACGGGCCACCTACATTAATTTGCTATGGGAATATTATCATGATGGCGAGCATTGTAATACAGTAGTCTCTTACCTGCTAAAACTTACAATAGGGATGCGGTTTTGTAAGTTATGTACACAATCAATAATAATGTTTTAATAGTTGAACGGGAAAGGAAGGAAGTAAACGAGAAGTATATGAAGTTACCTGTGTGCAACGCTAAACGACACAAAAGACTGAAAATGAAACTTGAGTCTGCCTTCTGCATCTTGAGTCTTTGCACCGTGTTTTGCATCCAAGCCTCTGCCTGGATGTAATGTTATGACCACGATTGGACTACCCATCGATGACAAAGTAGGAGGAACCACTTGAATATCTTCTATATCCTCCCATAGGAAAAAGAAAGTTGTCTTGTGTCCAAATAAGTCTCCATGGAAACCTATTATTCTTGCTGACAGAAACAAACGACCCTGCAAACCAATAAACCTTTAGCCTGCAGAATATCCCACATATCAAACAGTAACTAATTCAGTTTTTTTTTTACCTGGAGGGGCATTTTGCGTTTCAAATGACACGTAAAATCATTTATGAGAAATTCTTCTGGTGGAAGCTTAAAGAGCTTCTGAAAAGCCGAATTTGTCTGAGGAGACCGTATTTTTATCTGGATAAAGGAAAAGATCGATTACAAAAAAAGTAAGAAACTCGAATGAGAATTATGAAGCAACGAATTGTTATATAAATAGTACTAATAATTGTTACCTTCTTTCCCACTTCTTTTTCCATCTTGGTCAAATATTCTTTAACAATATTGCTGCCTCTGGTATTATTCAAAAATATCCTTAAATGCAATTTCGATTGACAAGCTTGGGCCAACTTGCCTTCAAGTGGAACCCACGCATCACCTAAATCAGATATATTAGTTTTCACAAAATTGATTTGAGTACGCCCGAGACATACAGCTTCATCAAAAGGTCCATCAAAGTCATAAACTTCAACATCCAGGGTAGAAGGAGGGTCATCCATAGCATCAAACTCAAATATTTCTGCAAATCATCACAATTTATATGACAATTTTACAAAAGAGTTGGTGGCAATACATAAAAAAAAGAAGGCTAACCGTTCCAACGAGGATCAGATTTTTGGAATTTGATTGAGCTGGTTCTGGCTTTTCCATTGCAAGTAAAGACAACATACGGATCAGATAAGGCATTTGACTCAACAGCTGGTAAGTTGCTTCCTTCAACCAATGCAACAGTTAGCAACCATCCATCCCCTTGTGCTTTGACTCCATGATCACCGCCTGCAATTTCATTAATCATTAAGTAAGACGACCTATAACAAGTTACCTAAACTATCAAATGTACATATCGTACCTTTTTGCCCTCTTGCTTGAATAAACCGTGATATTAGCTTCATAACGCGTTCAGCTTGAAGAACCAAGACTCCACACACAACAACTTCTCCAATTGAATCAGGTAAGTCCAACCCACCAAACTCAAGCCCTTGAATAGTATTAGGCATCGACAGGAAGAGATGCACAAGCACATACAACCCCATAAAAATGGTGGAAATGACTGTGAAATTACAAAAGTATTGAACTGCGAGTTTCCAGTCTGACTGTTTCTCAACCTGTAAAGATGCCAACGCCTGATCCTTTTCTGAACCAACATCCTTTAAATCAACCACCTTCAATTTTTCAGCTAATAAAGTCGCGACTTGCTCAAAGCTTTCCTTCACACCTTGTCGGGCTCCACCTTCTATCATACCTTTCATCATTGTATTATGCAAGAAATTCATCCGCCACGAGACTAACAAATGGGAAGTTTCTTCCCCTGATGGCAGTTCAGGCCCGGGTGAGATGGAGGTTTGGATTTCTACCCGGTAATTGCTTGCATATGGAGCATCGGGTGTGTTCACGCTTGCTAATACTGAAAAGCATTTTCCATCCGCTTTTAGATATGTTTGATCTTCAATTGCTTTTAATGCCTTAATTAGCCTAGATGGTGCTTTAATATAAGTAAACACTCGTTTTAAACTCCCACTTTCAGTATCGAATTTCCATGGGCCCACCTGAAGTTCTGTACTTCCCTGAACCTCTGCCAGCTCTTTCAAATAATTTGAATCATTTGAAAAGATGAAGGAATTCAATTCAGATGGTAAAATCGCGTACATCATATCTAGCATTACTCCTCCAGGCAAATTACTAGGCATCTCAGTCCCTTCATCTTTTTCCTCCAATTTTTTCATAAGTTCTTCAAAATTTGAAGATGAAGTTGATTGTTCTTCACTTTTGTCCTCAGATACCTCAGAATCATCTGTTTCAGTAATTTCTGGTAACTCGGTGATTTTGTTATTGGGAGCTGGCGGTATTACTTCGTTGTTTCTGTTAAAAATGTGAGAAAATAGATTTGATAACTTTTCTTTGCTCGATTTTTCTTCCTTGACAGCGGTGACTTCCTCTGGTCTCAGTGGAGATGACATTATTGAACTAGTGGAAGACCTTGAAGGTGACATTGTTCCATTTTCAGCTTGTGATTGCATGTGGCACTGAGTGTTATTTTGGGAAAAGCATATTGTTAAAAGAACTTCACCTGCGAAAATACACATTCGCATCTAAATTAGAACTAGTTTAACCTATGTATTCAAAATTTGACAATCTTTGAACAACAAAAGCACACCCAAACATTATATGATAATCTGATTCTGGTTAATTCCCTATCAAAATAATCAACTTTAAAACGCACATCCAAACACCCACCTAGAGGTGTTTGATTTAGCTTAATTAACCTTCTTATGCTTTTTGAAATAACCAGATAAGAAATTTGGGATAAGCTACCTACAACCTCATTGTTCAGATCAATTTCTTTCACCCTGCTATAATCATAGAAGCAGTTGGATAAGCAATCATAAACACTCTTACAACTTCTGAAGTGCTTATTAGAACTGCTTATTCTGTTTGAAATAACCAACTCCCTAGCTATATAAATCAAATCCGTTATTTCATCCTCAAATAACCTAACAAGTTATATGGATATGGAATCTCAAACATATCCTAAACTGCTTAATGCTTATATGGTCATCGGCTATGAACTAATAACTATGAATAATGCACATCCAGCATATACAATTAGGGAGTGTCTCGGATTTCTCACTAGATCTGCCTATCACATTTTGATACATCATATAAGCAGTTTTGAATAGGGCTGCAAACGAGCCGAGCCGAGCCCGAGCTCAACAGGGCTCGGGCTCGGCTCGAAACATAAAATAATGGGCTCGAGCTCGGCTCGATAGCTCGTCGAGCTTTTACCTTCAAAGCTTGAGCTCGGCTCGATTAGGATTCGAGCAAAGCTCGAGCTTAGCTTGAAAAGCTCGAAATTACATATGCGAAACAGATATATCATTATCGTTTACACACCACCACAAATTCTATGTATGTACTAAACTATGATAACGACTATTAGTAAATTATTTAAGTTTTTATATAGTTACTCTTGATAATAAGGCTAATACTTAAATGAACGTTTTCGTACTTATATAATAATATATTTATACTAAGGCTCGAAAAAGCTCGATAAGGGCTCGAGCCAAGCTATCAAAAGCTCGAGCTCGGCTCATTATATGTTTCGAGCCATACTATTGGGCTTGGGCTCGGGCTTGAGCTCGATAAAAGCTCGGCTCGATCGAGTCGAGCTTGAGCTCGAGCTCGAATAGCTCGATAAAAGCTCGGCTCGTTTGCACCCCTAGTTTTGAATATGCAACTCATGACCTAATCATTCGAAACTTTCCACCCTCAAATAATCATATAACCCATTGAGCTACGTATTCTCAAACACCTCAAAAATTGCTTACACAATGTACCAAAATGGAATATGCAGAATAATAAGCAATCCCAGAGACCCTTAATGATCATAGCCATGAGCCCATGATACACATGTAATAGATGATTATGTGATTAAAAGCAACATCTATAAACTACACAATGACAATAAATTCAAAAAGTAAAAAAGCTAGAAACAAGAATATTACCACACTCCTTAATCTTAGACCGCTTCTTGGGCTGCAAAGGATACCACAAAGTCCCCAAAGACTTATCACCGGAATCAAAAACACGCGCAACCGGAATCTTAACACTCCCGATAACATCATCATTAAAATACTTATCCTCATTCAACAAAGTAACCGCAAGCTGTTCCTTCAAATCCTCAACTTTAAAACTAAACTCTTCACACCAAGAAGGAGTCAAACACTTTTTAATAACTTTAGTCTTAAATCGTTGATTTCCAACTTTCAATTTAACATAAGTATCAGCAGAACCATTCTGATCCATTACAGGCACATTCCTAGCTTCAATCACACGTACTAAAAGCTTCATTATTATTTTTTTAATAAAATTTTCAAATCACATTGCAGTTCAAACTTGAAGAAACAAAATCTTGACCCAAAAATCGAAACTGCACCAAAATCAAATTTAGAAAAAGGGTTTTGTAGAGCTTCGAAAAGGGTATCCGAATCAAGAATCAAATTTAAAAAAAGATTTAATTATGAAGCGATCAATGAGCAAATTTGATAAAAAGAATTGGTTTTTAGGGTGATTATGAAGAAGGAAGAGGGTATTGTTGAATTTTTGTAGCAGACGACGAGGAAAGACTTGCGAATAAAAAATTATTACTATTTAAAAAGCCATCACAATGACCATATTAATAAGCAATTACGTACTTATTTTTTTTATAAAAGTGCGCATCTCTTTTTAGAACAGTTTGACTTTTTGGAAACTTGTGACATGGATTTGAGTTAGTTTCTGTTTATAGTTGAACCAAACATGGTGTACTTTTTTTTTCCATAGGTAACTTCTCTTTTGAGTTATGATAAATAAAGTGGTTTTCAAGGTTCCATAGATCTTTACTTGTTTAGGGTAGTTTACTTTTTACCTTTCAAGTACAAGGTTGCATGATGTAACTACATCTCACTTTAACAAATTCTTAAAAAAATGGATTATTTTACAAGTTTGTTGAATGTATTTGTTTAGGTATGATGATGTTCTTGTACCCGTTTTGGTTTCAGATTCCTAGAACATGTGTTACCTTCACCAGCGGTGTTAGGGTTATAAACAAATCGAACGTACGCGAATGAAAGTATATTCATGTTCGTTTATTTAGTTTTAGTCGAACAAATAAACGAATGCGAACGCTTAATCAGACATAAATTGTTGTTCATATTCGTTTATTTAGATTTGAACTTGTTCATGTTCGTTTATGTTCGTTCATATAACTTAAGTGAACGTAATCGAACGAACATAAATGAACGTAAACGGCGATAGATAAATGTAAACGGTCTAAACGACCATGTAACTAAAGCTGTTAATTTACACAATCTATATCATCATCTTATATATTATTATTAGACATTTTAAAATATTTGATATATAGTTTTTTATTTTTTTAACACTTAGAGTATTAATCGAATGTGAGCGAACGAAATAAACGAACGTTATCGAACGGACGTAATCGAACGTTCACGAACGTAAATGAACGAACGAAGCCTTTGTTCACGTTCATTTATTTAACTAAACGAACCAAAAATCTTGTTCGTGTTCGTTCATTTATTAAATAAACGAACATAAACGAATTTTTTGTCGAACGATCGGCGAACAGTTCGCTGAACTTTCAGTTCGTTTACAGCCCTACTTGTTAGCTATGAATCAAATTTCAGCGTGAGAGTAAGTAATTTGAATGCCGAAAGGAAACAAATATTGTGATTATGTATAGTATTTGATCGCAATATTCGTCCCAACTCACATACACTGTTCATACATGATTCATCACGAATGGGTCTGTACGTCACGACCAGTCCAATGGGCCTGGTTATAGGTACACGGTTTCAAGTAAACCACTGCAAGCCGCACGCGGTTGTCATTAAATAGAATCATAGTCTGATAGAGACTAGATTCGTCCAAGAAATGGAGAAGATACACATTCCTTATTTACGAATAAGGATCCCGAATATATCGCATAAGCTTGGACCGCAAGATTCGGAACTCTAATTGGGTTTCACCACGTATAAAAGAAACCTCGTGACTCAATTCAAGGTATCATATTCTAACTAATAATCGCTACTCGATTATAAACCCTAAACCGATTACTTACTCTCACGTCGGAGGTTAATCGTGAGAGACAGTCCCACGATAAGCTTAACGGTGTTTTTCCCTTGTGCTCCATGCTCTTATTTCATCTTCAGTTAGATGCCTTTTCAAGCTTACAAAAATATCAACCATAGCTTTTTTATTCATATCATTCAATTCCACTGTCTCTTGTTCTTCTTAACTACCAAGGATATCAAACTCATTTGGTATTTTTTTCACAGGAGTCTTATTACTCATCTTGTTTTCCATGTCTTTTACCTTATGCCCATTCCTTCCTTTTCTTTGAAATGTGAACTTTGCTTTAGGTGTGCCTTTTTGTACACGAAGACCTTTCTTAAATTGTT
Source organism: Glebionis coronaria (assembly GCA_025667525.1). Lineage (NCBI taxonomy): Eukaryota > Viridiplantae > Streptophyta > Magnoliopsida > Asterales > Asteraceae > Glebionis > Glebionis coronaria. Next base: position 254,304,539 of record CM046878.1, read on the forward strand.
GATTTTTTTAAAAGGTTTATACCGAGGACCACCAAACCCATCATTTCTATTAACTTCCTTTGGATTTGCACTTATTATTTCTGATGTTGGAGTTTTACAACCCTTTAGGAAAAGAGAGCAATAAAATAGGGCAAGTGCACGACGATTTAGGAAAACCGTGTGTGAAAGACCCTAGGTGAGTTCGTTCTCGAGGAGGCAAGTGCGTTGTGTTGAGAGTTGATTTTTGTTTGAGATTATATTGATTGAAAAAGAAATGAGAAAGGAAAGAATTGACGGTTACGAAAACTAATTAAACTACGACGAAAAAGGCGTAAACGTAAAACCGTAAAAACGACAAAAATTAAAATTTTAACCTAAAAATTCCTAAAAATTCCTAAAAATCCCAAATAATATTCTAAGAGTTTACAAAAAATCCAAACTTGCTAAAACCTTTTAATTAATTAAATAATGACTTTTTAATGCTAATTAAAGCCCTAAAAATCACTTTTAATTATTAAAAAGCCCTAAACAAGATTTTATAATTTGTAAACCTCAAAAATATCCTAATTAAGCTAACAATTATTTTTAAAAATTTTAAAACCAAATTAAACTATTTTTAAACACTAAAAAACTATTAAAATGTATTAAATCTTAAATTAATTCTAAAAATTAATTGAAAAGCCTAAAAATTAATTGGAAAGTGACAAAGTTCCTATTTTAATGTCTAGAATCTAGGAAAAATGAAAAAAAGTTAAAAATAAAACTTTGAATTTTAATGAATAAAATAATATTAAAATATTCTAAAAAATAAAAAATCCTCAAATAAATTCTAAAAAATTCTCAAAAATCCTAAATATTGTAACTAGAACAAAAATGCAAACCAAATTTTCTGAAACCTATTAATTAATTTTATATTAATTTTTAAAGTTGCTTAAAAATCCTAAAATTAAATAAAATTAAAAATTAAAGTTTTTGAAAACTTTTTTATATGTAAACCTCAAAAATAAGAATTAAAACCTAAAAACTATTTTTTTGTATTTTTAAATTACTGTTTACTATTTTTAAAAGACTTTCTAAAATTTAAACTTGAAATATTCCTAACAAATAAAATAATAAAGGGAAAAATGCACTGTTTGCTCTGAAAAATCTATAAACCTATAACTAACCTAAGAAAAATGAGAAAAACCAAATAAGTCAAACCAATAAGCTGAAAAGAGCTTATAAGCTCACGGCTTAATTAAATAAGCCTAACTCAAACACTCCTTAAGTATTAAACCTTGTGTCTCTTTACACAAGATGAAAGCTAGCACACTGGTAAGAGCCTTGAACCCTCCAACGAGAGGTCAGGGGTTCGAAGCCAGGCTAGTGGTTTTGTAAAATTTTTTTCTTTTTTTTTTTTTTTTTTTTTTAAAACTCAAACAGTTACACTATAAGCTTCTAAACACAATCCTTTTCACATTTAACACTGATTAATCAAGATAAAAGAAAAAAACGTGTCCAGGTCTGCAGTTCTACTGATGAACAAATATGAGAAACCAAGAGGACTTGGTGATGTGTTTTTGTGGTGATTTGTTTGGTACAAAGGCACCCGTGTGCTCTTTCTGAGCACAAGGAGTCAAAATACACAAGAGATAGAACACCTAGCACACAATTCAATCAAAAAAACAAGCATAAAAGGCACATGAATGTTTCTGTGATAAATTAGCTAGGACTGGTGGACTTTTAGAGCTAACAGATTGCACAATTGTAAGTTTTAAAACCTGAACTTTTGCACACAAACCTAATAACTAGCATACAAACCAAACCAATCCTAAAATTACCCTACACTTAAGCAGATTTACAAGATCCAGCATAAAAATCTCACAAAATAAGCTACAAAATGAACCTTGCAGATTTCTATGCTATTTTCTTTTTTAAAACACCCAAACTCACTCAAATCTTGCACCAATCTAACTTATAACTGCTAACAAACTTGTATCAACTATTACCAATAACTTTTAACTCTTTTTCAAAGCATGAATTGAAAATCTACCCTGCTAATACACGTTTCCAAACACCCCTTAAGTTTCTGTTATCAAAAATTTTTCAAATCAAAACCTTTTAAAACATAAACAAACGGATTAAATTGGCACCCAACATGCATATCATGGCATAATAACACAAAACAAAGCAAATTTTCACACTTTAGCATGCAATCAAGCCAAATCACATAAGCACTTTTTTTTTCTGAAATTTTTAAAAAGGTAACAAGAAAATACCTTAGGATCTTACTTCCAAGATCCTAGTGGTTGCATAACCACCTCCATATACATTCGGATGTATGCTGAACAAGATCAACAACAAGCTCAAACCTGAAATTTCAAAAAAAAACAAGAGAAAACAAGAACAAGATATATGGTTTTTCTTTTCTTCCTCCTTAAAACCCTTTCAAAAACTGTTTAAAACTTGAACTTGAATAAATTAAAACTGGAAATGTAAATGGTACTCAGTGAATTTTAAAAACTAAAATACTTTTTCATTCCATAAAAAAAATATTACAAAGCTTTTCTTAAAAACTGAGACAAAAAACGAAAGTGATAAAAACCTAATGCCTTTATAGACAGGCTTACAATTCTAGAAGATGGAAACCCTAATCCTGTATTTCCAATCATGCCCTTGGTTGATTCTTGGAATATGCTGTTGAGATGCCACTTTTGAATTTCGTCAAAACCTCATGTGAGGTTTTTTTGGAAGATTGTGAGGATGCCAGTTGTCCTTGGATGAATCATGGTCGTTTGTTGACTATTGGAGAACAAGCAAACGCTGTATGTCGTTGGATTGCTGTCAAATCTTGTTTGCTAGCCAAGAGTGGGTCAGGGGAGGACTGGGATAGTCACATGGGTGAGTGTGAAAGAGATGTGTGAGGTGGGTTAGGATGTGATAACAAGGAATTAGCAATCTGCACACTTTGGGGGATTAACCCCTTGATTTGGGTGTTAATCAAATTTAGGGTTTATGGGTTAAGTGGTGATGAACAGGTATGTTTAAATCCATTTGGGTGGGTTATGTTTTTAAAAAACGTGTTTACCACCTCTTTTGTAAATAAATAAGTTTAATTTAATAAGGGTTCAAAAGGGGTTTGTGATAGGGTCAAAAAAAGGGTTATGGACTGGTTGAGTTGGCTTGGTGGACTGGCAGGGATGACGTGTCAGATGGGGGTTGGCTGGTGAAGTTTGGTTGTCTCCCAAGATTGCCCCCTCATGTTTTCTTTTCTCTTCATTTTGTATTTTCAGCTTACAAATCCCATTTCCTTTGTATTTGACTTTCAACACTTGACATTTTTGGCACAATGTTTTTGTAAACTTGAAACAAGGACCATTTATGCAACTTCTTCATTTTCCAAGGACTGATTTTGCCATATCTTCAAACTTCAAGGCTTTGACTTGTTGGTTGACTTCTTGGAGGACCATATTTGACAATTTAGATTTGATGAGGGACTAAATTTGCCAATTCTTCAAAGTTAAGGGTCCTTTTTGTAATTTTGACAAACTTTAGGGACCAAACTTGTAATTATGAAGATACAAGGGTATAAAGTGTCAATTCTTCAAACTTGGAGGATTAATCTTCAACATTCTTCAAATCTTCAAGGGTTTTCTTTGGAAAATTCCTCACTAGGGCTTGGTTCATCGTGCGGCTTCGTTTCCCGTGTTCGTTTTTGCGTGATTCTTGTGATCTTTTGTCATTTTCTCAATATCCGTACCTAAATTACACAAGCAACAAACACAAGCATATATTTGGGTATTTTGATGATATTTAATGCATTTTAAGTCCAAAAAGAACGATGAGACCATGTATAAAAGCCGTCTCATCACTCCCCCATACTAAACCATTGCCGTGCCCTCACGCAATGCTAGAATAAAGTATCGTAGCATCTCCAAAATTCATTTTATTCACTTTATTGAAATGATAAACTAGCTATACTACTACTATTGCTACTACTTGTGTTATAGACATAATGTATGATTTTCATCGCAAAATGGGACGTTTAGGTTCATAGAATAAGAACACGTGAATGCTTCGTTAGAAATAATTTCATCGTCCTCGATTTTTACTTCAATTCCATGCTAAGCGTGCAACGAGATCATTGTCATTATAAGTTAGTAATGCTAACACTACTCATATGCCCTAATTACGTACTTATTCTCCCATTATTCCTAAGTTGTATCTCTTATATTTTATGATGTCTTGAATGTTTCACGAGGATACATTGTTTGACTTATGCGATAATAGAGATTTAGGTCTAAAAATAGAGTCCTAACGGTGTAACTAAGACCATCAAATCAATAACCCCTCCTAATAGACGACGATGTTAAAAAATTAAGTTGACAAGAAGAATCGATAAACACGGTTTTATAACGGTTTTGAACATGAGACTTATTACCAAGACTTTTATACGCCCCCTAACGGAAGGGCCTTATTATCTTTGGTTTACCTCCATCTTTTATTCAACTTCGCCATGAAGCTTTTATTATGACTTCGGTCTTGCCTTGCCTTTTATTATCCGCCTCATCGGTGGTTTTATTAGCCAAAGACGTATATCCTCACGCTAAGGCGAATTTTGGATCTTTAAAGCTTCGAAGATTAAGGCTTGATTCACTTTCAATTTTGCATAGATTTTAGGCCTTGTGGGGCTTCAAATTGTTTGCTTGATTTAGGTGAGCACTTGAAATCTTATTATTGGGTGAAGCTTTCGATTATTAGGGTGCCAATACTTCAAAACCGTGACGCTGGCGATATCTTAATGTCTTCCCAATTTAATTACATGGAAGCTACTAGAAAAGACTAGAAACCCAACCATCCAAACTAAACCGCTAAGTCAATATTTATTAAGCAAAAAATATTTACATGCGAAGGGAGAATAAGCAAACAACGAGAACACATGAGTTTTTGAAAGAATACGAGTACTCTACGTTTAGCATAGTAACTTATAATTAACTCTATCATTTCTCGTCCTCATTTAAGAGACTTAGCCTAATGTAGTTAAGGAATCAAAGCTAAGTGCTCAACACGCACGGTCGAGTCAAAAATTACTCTTATTCTCGCCATCGGAAAATCTACATTCGTGTCTTCAAACACTTATAAAACATGAGAAAAATTTTTAAAATTTGGCCATTTTTAGCCTTATTTTGCAACAAAACGATAAACAAAACGATAAACTTTGGAAAGCGTGAAGGTTTGGCAAGGCAAGTATCTATTCACCCCCCCATACTAAAGTTAAACATTGTCCTCAATGTTTCGAGTCTAGGGGTGCAAACACCCCCATACTAGAGACGTAGTCGAATGCCTAATCTAGCATGGAAAGGGTGTAACCATTAAATTTAAAGCCGTTTATGAAGTGTGCTAAAAACCTAAGGTTAGAACAATAAAGGATATATCATGGATATTGAGAAATGTCTCCAAAGCAAATGATCGAGTGCTCCCATAAAACGAACACGAGAGGCTCCAATCGTGAAGATCATGATCTAAAAACCACAATGCACAAACAACCACGAAACAAAGGTTGGAAGGGCACGAATCCCCACACGTAAGCACATTAGACTAAGAAAGCGATAATATGTACATAGGATAAGCATGGGACTCCCCCACGAGGCACCTCGTTTTTGATTACCGAGTCATGAGATCGACTCGATCCCCTCAATACTAATTATCATTGGGGAAGGTAACTTGGTCGAGGTAGTTCAAGGATGGAACTTCCCCACCAAAGTAGTGCTTCAACCTATGTCCATTCACCTTGAAGTTAGGACCATCATCTTGAGCTAGCTCGATGGTCCCATAAGGAAATACTTGAGTCACGGTGAATGGACCGGACCAACGGGATTTCAATTTACCGGAAAATATTTTCAATCTTGAATTAAAAAGTAAAACTTGATCCCCAATGTTAAAAACCCGGTTTTTAATTTTTGAATCATGCAACTTTTTAGTTTTCTCTTTGTAAATCAATGAATTTTCATAAGCAATGTCCCTTAATTCATCCAATTCATTTAATTGCATTTTCCGGTGTTTTCCCGCAGTCTCCATGTCATCATTACAATGCTTTAGGGCCTAATAAGCCTTGTGTTCTAACTCGATAGGCAAATGACAATTCTTTCCATACACAAGCTTATAGGGAGTGCACCCAATGGGCGTCTTATGAGCGGTCCTAAAGGCCCATAAAGCATCGTCTAACTTATCCGACCAAGATTGTCGGTTTTCTCCCACGGATCTCTCCAAGATCCTCTTCAATGCTCGGTTTGAAACCTCGACTTGCCCACTCGTTTGTGGGTGATAAGCCGTAGAAAGACGATGTGTAACCCCATATTTCCTTAGAACCTTATCAAATTGTTCATTACAAAAATGTGTTCCACGATCGCTTATGATAGCACGAGGGGTTCCAAACCTAGCAAACAAACTTTTCAAGAACTTAACTACCACACGAGCATCATTAGTGGGCAAGGCCTTTGCCTCCACCCACTTAGAAAGGTAGTCAACCGCAACGAGAATGTACTTATTACCACGAGATGATGGGAACGGCCCCATAAAGTCTATGCCCCAAACGTCAAAGATCTCACATACTTGAATGATATTTTGTGGCATTTCATCTTTTTGTGAGGCTTTTCCTTGTCGTTGGCATGAATCACAAGACTTCACAAGATTTTGTGCATCTCGGTAAATAGTAGGCCAAAAGAAGCCGGCATCAAACACCTTTCTAGCCGTGAGATTAGCACCGTGGTGACCACCCGTGGGTCCCTCATGGCAAGCTCTAAGGATGTTAGAAGCTTCGGTGCCAAATACACAACGGCGGATGATTTGATCCGCACAAGTTCGAAACAAGTAAGGGTCGTTCCAAAAATAGAACTTGACATCACGAAAGAATTTTCGTTTTTCTTGAGTTGTCATACCCTTAATGATGAAGTTACCCGCATGGTAATTTGCAAAATCCGCAAACCATGGGGTAGAAGAATCAAGCTTAGAATTCACTACACCAAGTGTTTCAAGCGGAAATGTTTCGGTGATTTCCTTAGGCTCGTAAACACTTTGGTGAGGATCTTCCAAACGAGAGAGATGATCGGCCGCTAGATTCTCGGCTCCTTTTTTGTCAACGATTTTGTGATCAAATTCTTGAAGGAGGAGAATCCAAAGAAGTAATCTCGGCTTTGCATCTTGTTTAGCCATGAGATACTTGATAGCCAAATGGTCCGTATACACTATGCATTTTGTCAAGACGAGATAAGGTCGGAATTTCTCAAATGCATACACCACGGCAAGGAACTCCTTTTCCGTTGTAGTGTACTTAAGTTGAGCCTCGGTCATCGTCTTGCTAGCATAGTGTATAGGCAAGAAATGCTTATCATGACGTTGCCCCAAAACGGCCCCAATAGCGTAATCACTTGCATCACACATAAGCTCAAAGGGGAGGTTCCAATTTGGAGCAACAAGAATGGGAGCTTCGGTAAGTTTCCTCTTAAGGATCTCAAAGGCTCGTACACAATCTTCGTCAAAGACAAAACGTGCCTCTTTTTCAAGAAGATGTGTAATGGGTCGAGAAATCTTCGAGAAATCCTTGATGAATCGTCGATAAAAGCCCGCGTGGCCTAGGAAACTCCTAACTCCCTTGACGGTTTTGGGATGAGGTAATTTGGCGATGACGTCTACCTTAGCTTGATCTACCTCAATCCCCGCTTTCGAGACCTTGTGTCCTAAGACGATTCCACTCTTAACCATAAAATGACACTTTTCCCAATTGAGCACAAGGTTGGTTTCCTCACAACGTTTTAACATTCTCTCAAGGTTCGACAAACACGAAGTAAAGGAATCACCAAACACGGAAAAGTCATCCATGAAGACTTCCATCGTCTTCTCGATCATATCATGAAAAATAGCCATCATGCATCGTTGAAAAGTTCCCGGTGCATTGCAAAGTCCGAATGGCATTCTACGATAAGCAAACGTTCCATATGGACACGTAAACGTAGTTTTTTCTTGATCACGAGGATCGATGGGAATTTGGAAGTAACCGGAAAAACCATCTAAAAAGCAATAGAAATCGTTTCCCGCAAGACGCTCCAACATTTGGTCCATGAAGGGCAAGGGAAAATGGTCTTTTCGAGTGGCTTCATTCAACTTACGATAGTCAATGCACACTCTCCATCCGGTCACGAGTCTCGTGGGAATCAACTCGTTGGCATCGTTTGGCACAACGGTCATCCCTCCCTTTTTAGGGACACAATGAATAGGACTCACCCAAGGGCTATCGGAAATAGGGTAAATCATTCCCGCTTCAAGGAGTTTTAGGACCTCCTTTTTGATGACGTCGTGAATTTTGGGGTTTACCCTCCTTTGACTTTGGATTGTTGGCTTGAAATCTTCCTCCATTAATATTTTGTGTGTACAAAATTTGGGATCGATTCCCTTAATGTCGGATAACTTCCACGCAATCGCCCCTTTGTGATCCTTAAGAACATCGACAAGTGCGGTTTTTTCATCATTTGAAAGTTCCTTCGCAATAATAACCGGCAACTTGTCGTCCTCCTCCAAATAGACATACTCGAGGTGAGGAGGTAAATCTTTCAACTCGAGAATAGGTGGTTCCTCAAGTGAAGATTTGGGCTCGATACTCATAACCTCCTCGGGTGGAGGAAATGGGAAATCGTTGAGAAAATCCTTGATAATCGAGAAGTCCTCATAATTGTCGAGGTCTTCGTCACAAGTACGTGGAACATCGAATTCTTCCAACGTAAAACCACCACCTTCGAAAGGAGTGAAGGTTGGTGTCGAATTATCAAGAATTGGATCTAACATAGTGGGATTGCCACTAGTTTCTTCATCACCAAACCCTAAAACTTCTTGTGAAAATTCCTCGCAAACCACGTCGATCATATCAACGAGGTTTATAGTAGCAACGGAATAAACATGAGAAAGTTGAGAATTTTGAGTTGCGTTTATAACAAGTTCCTCGTCGTTGAAACGTAAGGTGATCTTTCTAGCATGCACATCAATCAAAGCCATAGACGTATCTAAAAACGAACGACCTAAAATAAGAGGAACTTGAGGATCCGTGGGGATGTCAACAACAATAAAGTCTACGGGATAGTAGAACTTCCCCACTTTCACAAAAACGTCTTCCGCCAAACCACATGCAAGAATCGTGGAATGGTCGGCCAACTCAATAGACATTCGTGAAGGAGTAAGATTAGGAAGATTGAGAGACTTGTAGATTGCAAGTGGCATCAAGTTAATGCTAGCACCAAGATCGGCCAAGGCATAGCATTCTTCCATATCTTGAATTGCACAAGGGATCAAGAATTTACCGGGATCACCGACTTTTTGAGGTATGCGATTAAGATAAACCGACGAACAACTAGATTTTTGTTGTAATTTCTCCTTGTTGTTCAACATACTCTTAAAGTTAGCGGCAAATCGAGGCATCATGACCAAGGCATCGGCGAAACTCACATTAAAGTGCAAATCACGAAACATTTTCATAAAAAGCTCAAATTGATAGTTATCGCGCTCTTGTCGTTTCTCCTTCCTAAGTCTCGATGGGTAAGGTAAGGGTGGTGTGGGTTGGGGCATAGGCATAGCCTTTGGAATCTCGGGTTCCAATATGGGTGATGGGTCAACCGTAGGCGTGGCATGAGCGGTACTTTGTGGGCTTGAAATATGCTCCTTTTCGACCACCACCTCGGGTTCTTCCTCAATTTCCTCCACCGTTGGAGTAATTGGTTGAGGAGTTGGTTCTTTAAGTGCCTTACCACTACGTGTGGTAATCACCTTCATCTCTCCCTTCGGGTTTGAAACGGTGTTACTAGGTAGACCACTCGAAGTAGAGGCTTTGTTCACCATGACGCATTCTAAAATTGCATTAAGCTTAGCATCAAAATTATTAAACTTCACATCTTGGCTAGCGGCTTTTTGGTCAATTCTTTGTTCAAGCCTAGCATGACTTTGCTCTATCTTGTTGTTTTGACCTCGAATTTGGTTAGCAAAATCATTTTTCAATTCATTCCTCATGGCTAGATTTTCCTTAATGAAATTAGCTAACTCCTTTGCATTCTTAGCCGTCTCCTTAGCTTGATTAGCCATTTGCTCTTGAATGTTTTCCATAATCTTATCATTTGAAGTAGTGTAATTCAAAAAGTCCAATGGAAGTTCTTTGTTATTTTGAAGAGCTTGACTTGCATTTTGAAAATTACGGTTTTGATTTTGATTTTGCAATTGGTTATTACTACTACTCCCTTGATTCCCATAGTTGTTATTACCCTTATAATTGTTCCTTTGATTGCTTTGGTAACCAACTTGATTGTTTCGATAATTGTTAGCATTTTGATTTGGTGAAAAACCCGGTGGAGTCAATTGATTAGTGCGAGGAACTTGACCGTTTTGGTTATAAGTTCCCGCGGCCGCGAAGGCACTCGAAGTGTTACCACCGTTGGTAATGCACTCGGAATAATCGTGAGCTCCACCACAATACATACAAGAAACCTCAACCGCTTTAATCGTAGCGGGAGCGGGTTGTTCACCAACTTTAAACTCAACTAACAAGCCTTTCACTATATCAAAAATTTTGTTCTCCAAATTAGCCTCGACTTGGCAAGCATCAACGGTGTGTGACAAACTAGGTGAAGATGAAGACGAAGCCTTACGAACACTCGACGTGCTACGAGGACTATATACCTTAGACCTATTCTCAATAATTACCAATGCTTCCTCGACCGTCTTACACAAGAAATTACCACCCGCGGCGGCATTAAGATAATCACGCTCATGATCGTTCAAGCCATTGTAAAACGTGTCTATTTGATGCAAGTCGGAAAAACCATGATGAGGACATTCGTGCAACATTTCTTTAAACCTATTCCAAGCCGTTGAAAAACTCTCATTATACTCTTGCGAAAACTTTGAAATCTCGTTTTTCAAGTGCGTAGTCTTAGAGGGCGGAAAAAATTGGTTCACGAATTTTGAAACGAGATCCTTCCACGTCAATATAGAATTGGGTGGCTCTTTCTCTAACCAAATTTTTGCGGGCCCCGCTAAGGAATACGGAAAAAGCATCATCTTAATCGAGTCGTTTGAAACATCCTTAAACTTGCACGTGGCGGTGAGACGATTAAATTGGCGAATGTGGTTATGCGGGTTGTCCTTTTCGTCCCCTCGAAACTTGTTGTTTTGAATCATGGACAACAAACCCGTCTTAACCTCAAAATTCTCCGCAAGGATAGCGGGAATCACAATCGCTTCTCCATAACCCTCGGTGGGTGCTTGAAGCAACTCCATCATAGTTCGATTAGCCATGGGTGCTTCTTTCACTACAATGGGTTCGTCAATAGGAGAGTCCTCACTAGTGGGAGTGAGTGATTTGTTTCTTCGTTTACGAGCACGTCTTGCTTTAGAGCGAGTTTGCATAAACGTCACGTACAACGAGAAGGCGAGCAAAGAAGATTCTTTTTGGTATTTTTACTTTTTCAATTTTTTTTTTTGTGGTTTTTGATTGTTTTTAACTTTTTTGGATTTTTTTTTGGAATGTATTAAGTAGACCAAAATCTACAAATCTCCTCACTAATCAAATCTCTTGATTAACGAAGCCTTAAGGAATGAAAACGAACACGTGAAGTGAACGCCTTCGATGACTTTAGAACGATGGTGGAACACCAAATCGTTCAAGAGGGTTTAATCAAATGAAACCAAGAAAATATATATGATACTTAGTAATACTTTGGGCGGCAAAACCCTCGATTCACTCTCAAAATCAAATACGCACAAGCAAGCGGAGGAAACGAGGCGGCGCGAAGCACTTAAGAGCCTTTTTCCTTTAGGTCGTGAAATACAACCGCCTTATACCCACCTTATAGTTTGTATTATCAAAATCAAGCTTCACGAAAGTATTTATCTATTTTTGCCTTTTTCTTTGGTTTGAGATTCGAATACAATGATTGGGTAATGACCTCCCAAGTCAAGGTTGTGATTTCTCACGTATTTGGAGTACTTGTAAATTTATTGTTCTACGTATACAATATAGTAATAATATTCACAAAAATCGAAAAACGATAATACGTATTAATAGAGTGCTATTAATACAAATACTTTTATGGCTATATATAAAAACAACAATGGTTCAACCAAAACACAACACGCCTCCCCGGCAGCGGCGCCAAAATGATGTTGGAGTTTTGCAACCCTTTAGGAAAAGAGAGCAATAAAATAGGGCAAGTGCACGACGATTTAGGAAAACCGTGTGTGAAAGACCCTAGGTGAGTTCGTTCTCGAGGAGGCAAGTGCGTTGTGTTGAGAGTTGATTTTTGTTTGAGATTATATTGATTGAAAAAGAAATGAGAAAGGAAAGAATTGACGGTTACGAAAACTAATTAAACTACGACGAAAAAGGCGTAAACGTAAAACCGTAAAAACGACAAAAATTAAAATTTTAACCTAAAAATTCCTAAAAATTCCTAAAAATCCCAAATAATATTCTAAGAGTTTACAAAAAATCCAAACTTGCTAAAACCTTTTAATTAATTAAATAATGACTTTTTAATGCTAATTAAAGCCCTAAAAATCACTTTTAATTATTAAAAAGCCCTAAACAAGATTTTATAATTTGTAAACCTCAAAAATATCCTAATTAAGCTAAAAACTATTTTTAAAAATTTTAAAACCAAATTAAACTATTTTTAAACACTAAAAAACTATTAAAATGTATTAAATCTTAAATTAATTCTAAAAATTAATTGAAAAGCCTAAAAATTAATTGGAAAGTGACAAAGTTCCTATTTTAATGTCTAGAATCTAGGAAAAATGAAAAAAAGTTAAAAATAAAACTTTGAATTTTAATGAATAAAATAATATTAAAATATTCTAAAAAATAAAAAATCCTCAAATAAATTCTAAAAAATTCTCAAAAATCCTAAATATTGTAACTAGAACAAAAATGCAAACCAAATTTTCTGAAACCTATTAATTAATTTTATATTAATTTTTAAAGTTGCTTAAAAATCCTAAAATTAAATAAAATTAAAAATTAAAGTTTTTGAAAACTTTTTTATATGTAAACCTCAAAAATAAGAATTAAAACCTAAAAACTATTTTTTTGTATTTTTAAATTACTGTTTACTATTTTTAAAAGACTTTCTAAAATTTAAACTTGAAATATTCCTAACAAATAAAATAATAAAGGGAAAAATGCACTGTTTGCTCTGAAAAATCTATAAACCTATAACTAACCTAAGAAAAATGAGAAAAACCAAATAAGTCAAACCAATAAGCTGAAAAGAGCTTATAAGCTCACGGCTTAATTAAATAAGCCTAACTCAAACACTCCTTAAGTATTAAACCTTGTGTCTCTTTACACAAGATGAAAGCTAGCACACTGGTAAGAGCCTTGAACCCTCCAACGAGAGGTCAGGGGTTCGAAGCCAGGCTAGTGGTTTTGTAAAATTTTTTTCTTTTTTTTTTTTTTTTTTTTTTTTAAAACTCAAACAGTTACACTATAAGCTTCTAAACACAATCCTTTTCACATTTAACACTGATTAATCAAGATAAAAGAAAAAAACGTGTCCAGGTCTGCAGTTCTACTGATGAACAAATATGAGAAACCAAGAGGACTTGGTGATGTGTTTTTGTGGTGATTTGTTTGGTACAAAGGCACCCTTGTGCTCTTTCTGAGCACAAGGAGTCAAAATACACAAGAGATAGAACACCTAGCACACAATTCAATCAAAAAAACAAGCATAAAAGGCACATGAATGTTTCTGTGATAAATTAGCTAGGACTGGTGGACTTTTAGAGCTAACAGATTGCACAATTGTAAGTTTTAAAACCTGAACTTTTGCACACAAACCTAATAACTAGCATACAAACCAAACCAATCCTAAAATTACCCTACACTTAAGCAGATTTACAAGATCCAGCATAAAAATCTCACAAAATAAGCTACAAAATGAACCTTGCAGATTTCTATGCTATTTTCTTTTTTAAAACACCCAAACTCACTCAAATCTTGCACCAATCTAACTTATAACTGCTAACAAACTTGTATCAACTATTACCAATAACTTTTAACTCTTTTTCAAAGCATGAATTGAAAATCTACCCTGCTAATACACGTTTCCAAACACCCCTTAAGTTTCTGTTATCAAAAAATTTTCAAATCAAAACCTTTTAAAACATAAACAAACGGATTAAATTGGCACCCAACATGCATATCATGGCATAATAACACAAAACAAAGCAAATTTTCACACTTTAGCATGCAATCAAGCCAAATCACATAAGCACTTTTTTTTCTGAAATTTTTAAAAAGGTAACAAGAAAATACCTTAGGATCTTACTTCCAAGATCCTAGTGGTTGCATAACCACCTCCATATACATTCGGATGTATGCTGAACAAGATCAAAAACAAGCTCAAACCTGAAATTTCAAAAAAAACAAGAGAAAACAAGAACAAGATATATGGTTTTTCTTTTCTTCCTCCTTAAAACCCTTTCAAAAACTGTTTAAAACTTGAACTTGAATAAATTAAAACTGGAAATGTAAATGGTACTCAGTGAATTTTAAAAACTAAAATACTTTTTCATTCCATAAAAAAAATATTACAAAGCTTTTCTTAAAAACTGAGACAAAAAACGAAAGTGATAAAAACCTAATGCCTTTATAGACAGGCTTACAATTCTAGAAGATGGAAACCCTAATCCTGTATTTCCAATCATGCCCTTGGTTGATTCTTGGAATATGCTGTTGAGATGCCACTTTTGAATTTCGTCAAAACCTCATGTGAGGTTTTTTTGGAAGATTGTGAGGATGCCAGTTGTCCTTGGATGAATCATGGTCGTTTTTTGACTATTGGAGAACAAGCAAACGCTGTATGTCGTTGGATTGCTGTCAAATCTTGTTTGCTAGCCAAGAGTGGGTCAGGGGAGGACTGGGATAGTCACATGGGTGAGTGTGAAAGAGATGTGTGAGGTGGGTTAGGATGTGATAACAAGGAATTAGCAATCTGCACACTTTGGGGGATTAACCCCTTGATTTGGGTGTTAATCAAATTTAGGGTTTATGGGTTAAGTGGTGATGAACAGGTATGTTTAAATCCATTTGGGTGGGTTATGTTTTTAAAAAACGTGTTTACCACCTCTTTTGTAAATAAATAAGTTTAATTTAATAAGGGTTCAAAAGGGGTTTGTGATAGGGTCAAAAAAAGGGTTATGGACTGGTTGAGTTGGCTTGGTGGACTGGCAGGGATGACGTGTCAGATGGGGGTTGGCTGGTGAAGTTTGGTTGTCTCCCAAGATTGCCCCCTCATGTTTTCTTTTCTCTTCATTTTGTATTTTCAGCTTACAAATCCCATTTCCTTTGTATTTGACTTTCAACACTTGACATTTTTGGCACAATGTTTTTGTAAACTTGAAACAAGGACCATTTATGCAACTTCTTCATTCTCCAAGGACTGATTTTGCCATATCTTCAAACTTCAAGGCTTTGACTTGTTGGTTGACTTCTTGGAGGACCATATTTGACAATTTAGATTTGATGAGGGACTAAATTTGCCAATTCTTCAAAGTTAAGGGTCCTTTTTGTAATTTTGACAAACTTTAGGGACCAAACTTGTAATTATGAAGATACAAGGGTATAAAGTGTCAATTCTTCAAACTTGGAGGATTAATCTTCAACATTCTTCAAATCTTCAAGGGTTTTCTTTGGAAAATTCCTCACTAGGGCTTGGTTCATCGTGCGGCTTCGTTTCCCGTGTTCGTTTTTGCGTGATTCTTGTGATCTTTTGTCATTTTCTCAATATCCGTACCTAAATTACACAAGCAACAAACACAAGCATATATTTGGGTATTTTGATGATATTTAATGCATTTTAAGTCCAAAAAGAACGATGAGACCATGTATAAAAGCCGTCTCATCAATTTCCTTAGTACCATCTTTATCCGAACTAGTATCTTTTGACCCATTGTTACCCATCTTCCCACATGTATTATCACGATGACCAAACAGATAACAATTAGTACACCACAATGGTATTCAGTCCAACATAACACTAACTTTTTTCCTACAAACTTCCATATTACCCTTATCTTTATATACAACATCAATCTCATGAGGGATAAGCTTACTTGCATAAATATCCATAAACACATATCTAACTTTTTCAACACCAACTCTACACATATCAGCAATTACATTATCCATCACCAAAGGGTTGACAAGCCTACTTGCTAGAGCGCTTATACCACTTGTAGTCCATGCTTCCAGTGGCACATTACCTAATTTGACCCATAAAGGGATTTGGTTTGGCTCCCTTTTATCCAAACATAGCTGAATATCCCACTTCGGCACAAAGAATGGCTTATTACACACCATCGATGGACCACTATTAACCACTTCATCCAACCCTTTGTCAGTATGAAACTTAATAAAGTACACACCCTTATTCAGATCAACAATGTCTTTGAATCCCATTCTTCCCCACATTCTCCTCAAGTTATACCTCAACTCATTAATGGACATAGTATGCCTGATGAGACTGCAATTATACATAGTCTCATCGTCCAAATCGGGCTTAAAACGCTTAAAATATCATTAAAATACCCCAAAATATGCTCGTGTTTGTTCATTGTGTATTTTAGGTACGGATATCGTGAATTCAACAAAAGATCACAAGAATCAAGCAAAAACGAACACGGGAAACTAAGCCGCACAAAGAACCAGACCCGAGAAATGAATTTCCAAAAATACCCTTGAAGATTTGAAGATTGTCAACTTTGGTCCCTCATCTTTTGAAGACTTGGCAATTTATACCCTTGCAAAACTCATTAATTACAGTTGGGTCCCTAAATTATCAAGACAATACAAGAATGGTCCTTGGAATTTGGTCAAAGTGCATATTTAGTCCTTTAAATAAGTTTGTCAAACTTTTTGTGGCCAAAGTGGAAAAAAACAAACTTCATTTGTAAAGGATTTGGGAGATATAGCTGTTGAACTTGAATTGACAAGTTATTGGGAAGTGAGGGACCATTTGTGTCCAGACATCAAACTTTACCCACCCAATCCCACCATGCCACATCACCACTCCCACCAATCAGCCAACACTACCTCATCCACCCAAGCCACGTCCCCTTTCCACTACACTTAATATAACAGATTTTTTATTAATCTGTTTAATTTACAAAATTGGGAGGTAAACACTTTTTCAAAATATAAACCTAATCAAACACCCCTGTTTAACTCTCCCTAACCTCAAGAACCCTAAAACCCTAATCACTCTAAAACAAAGGGGTTTAGGGTAATTACTTCCAGATTGGCAATTCATCATCCTCTCATCAAAAACCACTCAACTTAAACCCTCCCAACACTCCCATGTGACCCCTGTGGACCACCCATGCACCCGTCACTTTCCCCAAACCCCCAAAACCCGACCAAATGAATGGACATGATCCTATACTTGTCCTCTACTCAAGATAAACGTCCAAGATGCACCAATCCAACTGGCAACACTAAGGACAGTCACAAGATCAAATTGACCAAATTTGAATTTTGAAGACCAAGGGCAGCATTGGCATTTCATGTTTAGGGTTTTAGTAGTACTAGAATCTTCTATCATGTATTATAAAAGGAGTTCGCCTGTGAACCCTTTTCTTTGTTCCAGATTTTGTAAAAGTTTATATTTTAATGAATATTTAAAGTGTTGAATAAATCCTTTGCAAATCTGAGTTCCTTTTATGTGTTTTACTTAGTGTAATGATTTTTAAATTCGTGTCACTTTATTTCAGAATTTGTGGTTTACTTTTTATCAGAAGTTTTTGAAAGAAATTTTCTAAAATCTTTGAGACCCATAAGCTATAAGCTATCTATAAGCTCAAACTGACAACTTGGGCTTATTTATCTAGTTCACAGCTTATGTTTCATTCCCTTTTGTTCATCTTTTCAGTAACAAAGTTTGGTTCCAAAAGTGTTTCAAGAAGAAAAACTGTTTTTTTTATTTTGTTTAACTCTTACTGTTTATTAAGCTAACTCACAAGTTTTTTGACAAACAGCTTGTGAGCCTAGCTTATTGAGCTTGAAGTGCTTTTCTTGGTTAGTTGTGTTTGTGCAGGATCAAGAAGTAATCATCACATTGCCTTTCCATTTTTTTTCATTTTGAAGATATTGTCACCCTGGTTCAGCTGTTGAACCTCAGCAGGGTTCTCTACATAATTCTTATAAGCTCACAAAGGCTTAAAAAGACTCCAAATAGAAGGCATCAGCCAGGGTATTATTGGCTTGAACCCTATTTGCTTTTTCCTTTTTTTTAGATTGTGTGAATTTATGGAAGTTGTTTGAGTGCATGTATATTATGCTTGTTCATGTTGGGAATAAAATGTAGCCAGTCCATTTGAGCGCTGACAAGAAGAAAACAAGTGTTGATAAGAAGAAAACAAACGCTGACAGATCAAGCGTTGACAGGAAGAAGTCAAGTGTTGATAGGTTGAAGACAAGCACTGACAGAAAGATATGGTCTACGCGTATTATGTTTCTAGTTTGTTTCTAGTAAAGATAGGATCAACATTGTATTTTCTATAATTATCTTTACCTAGAATAGTTGATACGTAGACTCTTTTGCAAGGCTTCTTATGCCTATAAAAGAAGACCTTTAGGTTATGTTTCATAATAAGTTTTCATACGTTAAACACTTTCATTGTAAGCGAGTTTGTTATTATCAATCAAGTGAAAGTTTGTTTTACATCCTTTGTGTGTTCTTGTTTAAGTGTTAATTCCGCATAACACTTAAATTACTTTATACATAAACAAAGTTTCTCTACGTGTATAACTTGATCTAATCTCGTTTACACAAGCTAAATCGATCTAAGTTTGGGATCAACAAGTGGTATCAGAGCTTGTTGAGAAACTTTGATCTAAAAGAACACAAGAATCCTAAATCACCAAAACCCTAATTTTCACAAAACCCTAAAAACATCATGTCCACTCCAGAAGTAACCTCCTCCTCCTCAAACCACAACATCAAGATTCCCATGCTAGATGCAGATAATTTTGAGTTGTGGAAGTTCAACTTTGAGCAATATCTGCAAATCCATGACTACACTCTCTGGGAGATTATTGAATATGGAAACACATTCAATAAAGCTCAAAAGATTGCAGATGCCATTGCTACAAGATCAGCTGTTCAAGGATGTTCTGAAGCAGATAAGAACGAAAAACCTGAAGATGGTAGAGCTGTGTCTGCTGATGACATATCAAAGAAAAGGGTTGATATGAAAACCTTAAGCATTCTGAAACTTTCTTTGGGACAAGAAAATCAGCACAAATACAGAGGTTATGAGTATGCAAAAGACCTTTGGGCAGCCCTTGAAGTTGCATATGGTGGTAATGCTGATACTGTGGAAGAGAAAAGGAAGCAACTCTTACATGAGTATGCTGTTTTTAAGGCTCAAACTAATGAGAAGCTAAGTAGTGTGAGAAGCAGACTTCTTGACATTACAAGCAAGTTGTCCTTCATGGGGACAGTAATTGGTGATGTTGACATTATTGCCACTTTTCTTAAAAGCCTTGGTGATGCGTGGAAGATTGAGGCAAGATCTATAATTGCCAACAACACTCACAAAAGTTCTACTTTTGATGATGTTTATAACAAACTGAGGCTGTTGGAGAATGAAACTCTTTTGGATCATGGAAGTAAGTCTACCAATAGTAACATGTCCTTCTTCTCACATAGTGAAGGCCAATTTGATCAGAAGGATTCATACATGCACCCAGTTACTGGATCAACATGTGTCAACGCTGGATCATATCCTGTCAACGCCTCACATTCAGACGCTGACACGTACAAAATTGACTCACCGAGAATTAAGCCTGCTGGTTTGGATCTGGATACTGCGTGTGCATACATTGCTTCATTGCCCAATGGTTCAGTGATTACATATGAGGACCTTGAGCAAATAAGTGATGAGCATTTGGAGGAGATGGATATTAAGTGGAATATGGCTCTTGCAAGTATAAGAGCAAACAGATGGAATAGAAGGTTCAAGAAGAAGATGACCTTTAATGCAAAGGACACTGTTGGATTTGATAAATCCAAGGTTGAGTGTTACAATTGTCATCGTATTGGGCACTTTATGAGAGAATGCAGATCTCCAAGAAGATCTGATGCTGGAAAACACTCAAGCCAAATTGTTAAGGCTCAGGATCCTAAGGCCATGGTGGTAGTGCAAGAAATTGATGGTATTTGATGGGACTGGAGCTATTTGGCTAAGGATGAGGAAGAGGATAAAGCTTTGGTTGCTGAGATAGAAGAAGAAGAAGAGCATGTTGAATATGCTCTCATGGCACACTCCTCATCTTCATCAGACAATGAGGTATATGATGATGCTTTTTGTAGTAAGGGTTGTCGTTTAAATACTGAAAGACTTAACAAAGAGGTTTTAAGATTGTTAGGAGATGTGAGTACTGAGAAATGCAAGTTGTCTAACTATCAACTTGCTCTCACTCAAACTGAAAAGACAGTTTCTGAGTATAAGAAAATGGAGCTTGACCTAAAAGATAAAATAAATATCTTAAAACATGATTTAAATGCTAGCAATGATATTAGAAACATCATGGAAAGGGTCAATGCTGAATTACAGGCTAAGTTAGATGAGGCTATCACGAATAAGGATAATGTAGACTGATAACTAGATTTTTGCTAGGTTCAATTGTTGTTCTCGGTATCTTAACGAATTGATCTAGGCTCTCTATGTGACTTAGTCGTTCTTTGGTGAAACAAATATTTTTGGTTGTTTTTAAGTAAAAGTGCGAAACTTTAAAGTAAAAGTGCTCTTAAAGTAAATCTAAGTCTAATTAAAGTAAATGGGCAAGTATTTAAAAACGTGACTAGAATTAAAAGCACTAAAGTAAATGACGTAAACTTAAATCTAACTAAGGCAAACTTAAACCGCGACTAAAACTTAAACTAAGGCAAGGCTAAAATAAAGCTAAGACAAATAAACTTAAAGTGCAATTAAAATAAAGGCGGGAAAAATAAAGCTTGAAAATAAAACACTGAAATTTAAAAAGAAAGACTGAAAAATTGACTTACAGAACCCTTGATTCGGAAGTTCGAAACTTCCGAATGAACTAGCTTGATCCGGAACTTTTTAAGTTCCGAATGAAACAGGCTTGGTTCGGAAGTTTTGGCTTGACTCGGAAGTTTTTCCTTTCCCTTGATCCGGAACTTCGTTCGGAAGTTATTGATCCGGAACTTTTGCCCTTGGTTCGGAAGTTTCGGTTGATTCGGAACTTTAGAGAAGTTCCGAATGAACAGCTTGACTCGGAACTTTTAAAGTTCCGAATGAACACTCACTGATCCGGAAGTTTTGGAGTTCCGAATGAATTGCTTGATCCGGAACTTTTGAGTTCCGAATGAAACCTTTCTGATCCGGAACTTTTGAACTTCCGGATGAAGCTAGCTTGGTTCGGAACTTTTGAAGTTCCGAATGAACCACTCTTGATTCGGAAGACTTCCGGATGAAACCCTTGACCTGAACTTTCAGACTTCCGAATGAACAGCCTACCTTGTCTTGATTCGGAAGATTTCCTGGGAACAAAGAAACAGAAACAACTTTCCCGAAGAACAAGGGAATCAAAATAAAGACGATCTAACACAAATTTAACCAAAATCAACCAAACGATTTAATAAAACCAATAACAAAACATCAATTAATCATAAACAAACAATCAATATCAAGAAATCTAACAACTTTAACCACAATAATCAAAAATCACTTGGATCAAAATAAAAGCATGAACATGAACACAAACATAAACATAAAAATCAAAGATTAAGAAAGGTAGATAAGAGATTGACAAGATAAAGTAAAGATTGACAATAATTAAATGAAAACTTACTTGAAATTAAATGAATTTAAGGTGCAAGACAAGGTATTTAAATTGGACAAGAAATTAAATGACATGTATTTAAAAGTGGAAGACTAATTGTCACCTTAGCCAACAAAACGAAAAGTGATTAATACAAAACTATATATAGGGGAGGATTAGGAAGCTTCCTCCCCTCCTTCATTTCTTCATAATTGCGTCATTAGGCCCTTAAGCATATAATCTTCATTAATTGCACCATTAGTCCTTTTTCCTTCTAATCTTCTTTAAACTTGGACTCTAATGACTTGAGGCTTGGGATTTCTTTTGAACTCGTCTTTAAATTCTTCAATAAAATAGACTTGAATTCTTCGGCTTTTGATAAACTTCCGTCTTTTGACTTTTTCTTCGATAAATCTTCAGAATTGGTCTTGGACTTCCGTTCTTTTTGCACTCTTGACTTCTTGACTCCGTCTTTCATCCTTTTCTTTAATAAAAGTCCGTAAATGCCCGTGAATTCCCATGTTTTCTCCACTTTTCACCTTTTCGTCCTAAATCACAACAAAAACACAAACCACGCATAATTCCGACATAAAAGACATAAAATACACGTTTTGGTCCGGTTATTATTGTAATTAAGTGGTAGAAAAGATGGGTGTTTGCACACCTATCAAATCCCCTACACTTGACCATTGCAATGTCCTCATGCAATGCATTAGTTACAAAGCAAGATTACATTTTTCATCATAATCAATCCACGTTGGCCTTTATTAAAGAGATATAAAATTAAAATGAAGAAATCAAAAGCATACCTTGGGTTTTGGAAATGTCATGAATAATCATCATCCTCAAGTTTTCACTTTCTCCAAACCAAGCTTAAAAACGAGATCATTGTTATTATAAGTTAGTAAACTATCACGAACTCATGTGGGCCAATTACTCACTTAGACTCCCTTATTCCTAGGTGTATCTCTTATATTTTATTATTGTCTTGAATGATCACGAGGATGCATTTTTGACTTATTTCGATAGTTATTAAGTCTGAAAATAAAGTGAACGATTTAATCAATAGTTAGCTAAAGGACAAAATCTTTTAAAACTGCTTCTCGGGACCTCATAAAGTTCATATCTTGGCATAACTCGCTTCGCGATTTGAGACCTTTCTCGGACCGATATTTGGCAGCGACTTCATACTTCAAACCTTGAGAGACGTTCATGAAATAATGGCCTTCTCTTCATAATAGGAATTTCTTCACTTGAAGTTTTGAGAGATTCATACTTGGACCACGACTTCTTCATTTTTCTCCAATCTTTATTTTGGACTTTGATATACAACGATCCGCCTCCTTTTATGACTTGGATCTATTTATCCTCATACCTTGTTAGGGTCTTTTCGGATACACTTCTCCATGACTTTTGGGGAGTTTTTGCTTTTCGTCGTGTGTCTCGATCCTTCATATTGATTTTCGATAAATGATTCTTCACATCACTTTGGATCTTTAGCAACAAAATATAGCCCTCATGCCTTGTTAGGGCCTTTTCGGACTCGCCAATCTTCGCATCCCGCTTCAATAAGTTATGCCTTGGCTATGAACTCTAATCCATACCGAGCAACTTTTAAACGATCTTGGGCTAGAAGCTAAGTAACTTTTCAAATCGTACAACCTTATTTATTAGCAGATAAATTATTAGCAAGCAATGGGAGAATAGGCTCATAATTAACTCACATAAATTCACGAAAGAATACCGAACTTATAATTGGCTCTATCATCTCTCGTTCTCCACAATTTAAAATCTCAAGTAATGAGACTCGTGGATACTTAGCCTATTAAATCAAAGTTTTGGGTTTTCGGGTCGCCTATAGGATCTTGCAAATTCTTAGACTTTTTCAAGTTTAGAAATCGCGTTTTAAAGTTCCCTTGATAAACAACTCTCTAGGATCAATTATAGGAACTTGCGAAAAGTTCTAGTTCTTAACCCGTGAGAGTTAAGACTTTCGCGTTTTATAGCTCCCTATATAAAAGCCTAGCAAAACTTGACTTAAACACGTTAAGGATACTAGCTAGAGTAACTTAGATAAGTAAACTCGGGTTGGGTCAAAATATTCACAACGTTTGAAAATTAAAACCACTTATTAAACATTTATTCTAATAAAGGAAGAAAATAACTATACAAAGGGAAAAACTAATAGGCCAAAATAGATCAAAAATTTTGAAAAATGTCGAAAAATTGATTTTCCGGTTAAAATGTGGACAAATACAAGGAAAAGACCACTTAACTTCGATAGAAGTCCCCCTACACTTAAGATAAACATTGTCCTCAATGTTTAAGCATGTGGGAGTAAACTCCCCTACACTTAGGACACTGTGCACGTTGTTTAAATCTTGTTAAGGAAAAGACAACTAAAGAGATTCCTATTTTAATATTGGGAAAATATAAAATAGTGAATCGAAAAGAGTTTAGGATATAACCGGGAAGAAGTAGACACGGAATCACGGGTCGTCAAGAATCATCAAGAGTGGATCATTGAAGCTCGAATCCCTGATTAAGAAGTGAGGAGAGGAAATAGCAAACCAAAGGGTCCCCCCTACACTTATGATAAAGAAAGCGAAAAGATAGATGCATGGGTTGCCTCCCAAGAAGCGCTTGATTTTTGTTAACCGAGTCGTGAGCCTGACTCGACCTTGATCATCAACGGAAGAAGCATGAAATATATCCACCAGGATCAAAGACATAGTTTTCGTCCATCAAATAGCACAAGCTTAAGGCGAACAAGGCAAGCCAAAGAAGAGTAGGCAAGGTTCCCTTAAGCAGTGATGGAGCACGGTGGAAGCAAGGGTGAAGTGCAAGCATGTCTTCAAAATTTCTAGAGATTTTTCCTTTTATTTCATCAGGTGGATACTGAGATGGCTTAAAGACTTCAATACCGGGGTCGAACACCTTTTCCTTTAGGGGAAAATAGCACTCAGGCTCAGCAGAGTGTGAAGAAGATCCGCAAAGAAGCACAACCTCGTCCTCAGAAGTGGGACAAAGAGGTGTCAAATCGTATGTGCAACGGATATCGGTGTCGATCGGTTTCTTCTCCTTAGAAAGAATGTGCTTCAAATCCAAAGTAGGATCAAGACGATAATCTTTAAAGTCATAAGGAGGAGCATCACTCTCATGAGGGAAGTAAGTGTTGAGAAATTCAGAGAAATCTTCCTCAAATGAGTAATCGTCCAAAGTAGGATCGAGTGATGGCGGAGGATCTTCAGCGTGTGAAGAATCGCTCGAAAGAGTATCGGCCTCATCAAAATCATCGTATGTAGGCATCTCGGGATACTCAGAAGTACAATCATCAAAATCATCCGAGTCTGAGCTAGAATCGACATCATCATAAGCATCAAAGACCGGTGGAGAATCATAAATGGGAGAAGCGTCCAAAGTAGGGAGAGAATCATCCACATCATCATTAAAAAGTGGATTATCAATGCAAGAGTCGAATAGAGGATTGTCGTAGACGACAAAGTCATCGAGCACATTTATCATATTCACTGATTCTCGTCCAAAAGATTTGCCTGTAAGCTTCCCCATTTTAAAAACTTTTGAATCATCCCCGACTCGTAAGATCAACTCACCTTCGGCCACATCAACTAAAGCTCGTCCGGTTCTTAAAAATGGCCGACCAAGTATTAAAGGAATACGAGGGTCCATTTCATAATCAACTACGACAAAATCGACCGGGAAAGTAAATGTGCCAACTTTGATGAACACGTCTTCGGCTATACCAACGGGGTAAGCGAGAGTGCGGTTTGCAAGTTCAAGAGTCATCTTTGTTGGAGTGAGGTCGGGTAATGATAGTGTTTTCCAAACACTTAGTGGCATCAAATTAATACTGGCCCCGAGATCAGCAAGGGCAGTAAATTCTTCAGTTTTGTTGAACACGCAAGGCAACACAAAACGACCAGGATCTCCAAGCTTTTCCGGTAATTCTTTAAGAATAACTGCTGAGCAGTTTTCATTTAAGCGTGTGTTGGCGAGTTCAATCAGCTTCTCCTTCTTGCTAAGCAATTCCTTGAATGCTTTGACAAATTTCGGCATGTGGCAAAGTGCTTCAACAAGGCTAATGTTGATGGTCATTTGAGATAGCATATTCACATATTTCGATACTTGACAGTCATTCTTGGTTAGCTCATTGGTCTTGCCTATGCGAGAAGGATATGGGATGTTGGGTTTATAGGGGGAAGGTGAAGGTGTAGTAGGTAAAGGTTGGGATGTTGAAGGGTCCTTCCGAGATACATCGTCATGACGAGGCGGAGACGGTAATGGTGCACTAATACTAGGTGTAGGAGGAGTAGGGATACATGGTGGTGGAGGAGGTGTAGATGATGGTGGTGGGATTGGTGGTCCTACGATGGTGACTCCACTACGAGTAGTAATAGCACTCACATTAGCGCGCGGATTGGTGACGGTGTTCGAAGGTAGAGAACTTGAAGTAGAAGGTTGAGTGGAGGGCAAGAAACTAACCAACAGATTCTTTAATTCAGTTGTTTGAGTGTTGAAGGAGGATTGAATATTATCGCGAACCTCGGTTCTGATGTCATTACCTTGCTTCAGGATATCTCCTTTCAAATTGATTATTTGGCTTTGTAGATTCTTGATTTTCTCACCTTGAGTTCTCATGATGGCTTCAACATCGGGATTAATGGGTGGGGTTTGTTGAGCGGGTGGTTGATAAGGGTTAGAAGCTCTTGGTGGGATTTGGTTGCTTCTATTGTAGTTGGTGGCGGGGTTTTGGTTTTGAGGAGAAAAACCGGGTGAAAGGTAATTGTTGGATCGGTAACTCAGCAGATTTCTATCCCCTTGTTGTCTAGCTTGGTAATTTTCCGGTGAATAATTACCATAAGCTGCATACACATTTTCCAGATTTCCTTGTGTCGAAGGACAATCGGTGTATGGGTGAGGACCGCCACATGTTTCACAAGGATTAGAAACCGCTTTAACTTGTTGTTGTTGTTGGTTTGAAGCAAGAAGCGTAATACTTTTGCTCATTTCAGTCATCATGCGGGTGAGTTCGGTCATCTCAGGGTTTGCTGAGGTGGAAGAAACATTGATCTCGGGTTGTTCCTTGAAGAAGCAGAGGAATCCCAGTTTTTGTGGTGAGTAGTCATGTTCTCAATTAGCTCTCTACACTCCTCGGGTCTCCTTTTCATGAATGTGCCACCGGCGGCTGCATTGATCGTATCACGATCTCGAAAAGTCAATCCGTTGTAGAAACTATCGATTAAGGTCACAGGGAGCATATTGTGGTTTGGACATCTATCGATCAAGACATTATATCTCTCCCAAGCGTCAAAAAGAGATTCATCAGGGTCTTGCATGAAACCGCTGATCTGATTGCGAAGGCTCGTGACCATGGATGGTGGAAAGTAGCGCGACAAAAAGCGTTGAGTCATATCATCCCAAGTGTGAATAGAATTCTTCGGGAGACGATCAAACCATTTCTCGGCATGATGCGATAAAGTATGTGGGAAGAGTTGTAGGTGAAGTACATCCATTGTGGCACCAGGCAACTTCATGCTTTGGGTGATTGTAATGAACTTGTCAAGGTGTTTGTTGACATCATCATCAGGCAATCCACGGAATGGGTTTGTTTGTACTTGCTGAATCATGTGGTGCTTCAACGAAAACTCAGGAGCGTTGATTTGCATCGGCGCAATCGGTCCTCCTCGTCCAAACATTGTAGGTTGACAAAGTTCCTCCATGGTCCGAAGATCGGGCTGTGGAAGAACATTGTTGTTATTATTATTATTATTGAGGTGCGGTGGAATGTTGTTGTTGTTAACACCTGTCATACTAAAATCTTCTTGAGGCTCGGGCTCTTGATAATTAGAAGATCTAGTACGCATACACCTGAAAATGCAAAAGAAAACAAAACCAAACACAAAGACAATATATATACACAATAAAGATAAAATCTTTTTGGATTTTTGAAATTTTTAATTTTTATGGTTTTTTATCAATTTGTAATTTTTATGATTTTTTTAATTTTAATTGCAAGAAAAATAACGCTCACAAGTGAACGGATCCCAAAAAGCAACGCGTCTCTCACAGAAAACCGTTAATCTTTACGAAAAGAGCCGACAGCGGCGCCATTTGATAACTAGATTTTTGCTAGGTTCAATTGTTGTTCTCGGTATCTTAACGAATTGATCTAGGCTCTCTATGTGACTCAGTCGTTCTTTGGTGAAACAAATATTTTTGGTTGTTTTTAAGTAAAAGTGCGAAACTTTAAAGTAAAAGTGCTCTTAAAGTAAATCTAAGTCTAATTAAAGTAAATGGGCAAGTATTTAAAAACGTG
Source organism: Glebionis coronaria (assembly GCA_025667525.1). Taxonomy (NCBI): domain Eukaryota; kingdom Viridiplantae; phylum Streptophyta; class Magnoliopsida; order Asterales; family Asteraceae; genus Glebionis; species Glebionis coronaria. The sequence goes on from CM046878.1 coordinate 254,332,717, forward strand.
ACTAGAATTAAAAGCACTAAAGTAAATGACGTAAACTTAAATCTAACTAAGGCAAACTTAAACCGCGACTAAAACTTAAACTAAGGCAAGGCTAAAATAAAGCTAAGACAAATAAACTTAAAGTGCAATTAAAATAAAGGCGGGAAAAATAAAGCTTGAAAATAAAAGACTGAAATTTAAAAAGAAAGACTGAAAAATTGACTTACAGAACCCTTGATTCGGAAGTTCGAAACTTCCGAATGAACTAGCTTGATCCGGAACTTTTTAAGTTCCGAATGAAACAGGCTTGGTTCGGAAGTTTTGGCTTGACTCGGAAGTTTTTCCTTTCCCTTGATCCGGAACTTCGTTCGGAAGTTATTGATCCGGAACTTTTGCCCTTGGTTCGGAAGTTTCGGTTGATTCGGAACTTTAGAGAAGTTCCGAATGAACAGCTTGACTCGGAACTTTTAAAGTTCCGAATGAACACTCACTGATCCGGAAGTTTTGGAGTTCCGAATGAATTGCTTGATCCGGAACTTTTGAGTTCCGAATGAAACCTTTCTGATCCGGAACTTTTGAACTTCCGGATGAAGCTAGCTTGGTTCGGAACTTTTGAAGTTCCGAATGAACCACTCTTGATTCGGAAGACTTCCGGATGAAACCCTTGATCCTGAACTTTCAGACTTCCGAATGAACAGCCTACCTTGTCTTGATTCGGAAGATTTCCTGGGAACAAAGAAACAGAAACAACTTTCCCGAAGAACAAGGGAATCAAAATAAAGACGATCTAACACAAATTTAACCAAAATCAACCAAACGATTTAATAAAACCAATAACAAAACATCAATTAATCATAAACAAACAATCAATATCAAGAAATCTAACAACTTTAACCACAATAATCAAAAATCACTTGGATCAAAATAAAAGCATGAACATGAACACAAACATAAACATAAAAATCAAAGATTAAGAAAGGTAGATAAGAGATTGACAAGATAAAGTAAAGATTGACAATAATTAAATGAAAACTTACTTGAAATTAAATGAATTTAAGGTGCAAGACAAGGTATTTAAATTGGACAAGAAATTAAATGACATGTATTTAAAAGTGGAAGACTAATTGTCACCTTAGCCAACAAAACGAAAAGTGATTAATACAAAACTATATATAGGGGAGGATTAGGAAGCTTCCTCCCCTCCTTCATTCTTCATAATTGCGTCATTAGGCCCTTAAGCATATAATCTTCATTAATTGCACCATTAGTCCTTTTTCCTTCTAATCTTCTTTAAACTTGGACTCTGATGACTTGAGGCTTGGGATTTCTTTTGAACTCGTCTTTAAATTCTTCAATAAAATAGACTTGAATTCTTCGGCTTTTGATAAACTTCCGTCTTTTGACTTTTTCTTCGATAAATCTTCAGAATTGGTCTTGGACTTCCGTTCTTTTTGCACTCTTGACTTCTTGACTCCGTCTTTCATCCTTTTCTTTAATAAAAGTCCGTAAATGCCCGTTAATTCCCGTGTTTTCTCCACTTTTCACCTTTTCGTCCTAAATCACAACAAAAACACAAACCACGCATAATTCCGACATAAAAGACATAAAATACACGTTTTGGTCCGGTTATTATTGTAATTAAGTGGTAGAAAAGATGGGTGTTTGCACACCTATCATAGACCTTAAAATTCAGAGATTTGATAAGGCCTCACAAACCCTAGGAGAATGTGTTAGTAAACAGAGGGATTCTAGGGACATGACTGGGATTGGGATGAAATAATATTCTGGTGTTCCACCACCAGCTGGGGACTTCTATGGTGTCCAAAGAAAGGACTTATCTTGGACTGGTTTACCAGAACTCCAAGAAGAGGAATTTATTCCTCCACCAAGAGTCCTTACCCCAGTTGAGGAATATAGGCAAAAGTTGACTGATTTGAATGAATGGAAGAAAGCCAACCCTACCTTGTTTTTCAAGGGTGGCATGCTTTGTGATAGTTCAAATGAGTCGACCCCTATCAAAGTAACAAACCCAATCACTGGCAAGACTGTTGACCTTGGCTCAAACACTGTTAGAAAACCTAGCATTAAGTATGCAGAAATGTATAGGAATACTAGGTCACCAAAAAGCCAAGTTAGTGATAATGGAACAGGTTTCTTTTCTTCTAGACCTAGAGTTGTGTCTAGAAAAGCCTGTTACACTTGTGGTAGCTTTTCACATTTAGCCTATAAGTATGTCAACGCTTCCAAGGTCAACGCTGACAAAAGGTCAAACACTGTCAGACCCAAAACTTTTGTGGAGCAAAGTCCACAAGTTGTTAGACCAGCCTCATTCTTCACTAATGGGTCTAACACTCATGGACAAAGACCTTTTCAGAAGACCAATACATGGTCTAATAGGCAATGGGTTCCTGTAGCAAACCCTAGGTTCAACGCTGATAAGGGTAATTTCAGCGTTGACAAGACCAAATCTAACACTGACAAAAACGTTGCCAGACCAAATAATGGTAAATATTTGCAACCACAGGGAAAGGGGTCTAAAGCTTCTTCTAGCTTGACATGGAGACCTAAGCAAGATCAAAACCCTAATTCTAATGGAATTTCTATGACCTGCAACAGATTTAATTATATTTCAAAGGTCATCACAAAACCAATTGGGGTTAACTGGGTGTTTCATCCAAAAAGGAATGAACAAGGGGTTGTTATGAGAACTAAGTCTGTTCTTGTTGAACAACCAGATGAATCCAAGTCTGCTCAGGCTTGGGTTCCCAAAGAAAACTAATTTGTTTTCTTTATGTGCAGGGCATTCAAAAACAAGTGAATGATTATGGCTATTGGGATAGTGGATGCTCTAGGCACATGACTGGGAAGGAAGACTATCTGACAAACTTCAATCCCATTAAGGATGGTGATAAACTTTACTTTGGAGGTGGATATGGAACTATCACAGGCAAAGGAACTCTTCTCACCAAAAACTTGCGTTTTGAAAACATGTTTTTGGTAAAAGAACTTGATTATAATCTTTTCAGTGTATCACAAGTTTGTGATAACAAAAATAAGGTTCTTTTTACTGATACTGAATGCTTGGTGTTGAGCAAGGATTTTAAAATACCAAATGAGAAATTTATTGACTATAGAACACCTAGGAATAAGGACATTTATAATGTGAATCTTGATGGTATTAGGATGAATAATAATATGTCATGTTTTTATGCTAAAGCTTCAGTTGATGAGAGTAATCTATGGCACGGGAGACTAGGGAACATTAACTTTAAAAATATAAACATACTTGTGAGACTTGGTTTGGTTGATGGTTTGCCTGAAAAGGCTTTCCACCATGACCACTCTTGTGTTGCATGCCTTAAAGGCAAACAACACAATGTCTCATCTAAGTCTAAACATGTGCACTCTAGTTCTAAACCACTTCACTTGCTGCATATGGACCTGTTTGGTCCAACTAATATAGAGAGTTTGAATAGTAAATCATACTGCTTTGTCATCACAGATGACTTTTCTAGGTTTACTAGGACTTTCTTTTTAGCTATGAAAAGTGACACTGCTGATACTTTAATTAACTTTATTAACCAAATAGAAAAGAAAAGTGGTAATGAAGTTAAAATGCTTAGAAGTGATAATGGTGGTGAGTTTAGAAATAAATTGTTGGATGATTTTTGTGCCAAGAAAGGGATTACTAGGTAGTTTAGTATTGCCAGAACCCCACAGCAAAATGGGGTTGCTGAGAGAAAGAATAGAACCCTAATTGAAGCAGCCAGGACTATGTTGGCTGATGATCACTTTCCCATAGCTTTTTGGGCTGAGGCTGTGAATACAGCTTGTTATGTTCATAATAGAGCATTGGTCAACAAGATACATAACAAAACACCTTATGAGTTACTTTGGGGAAGGAAACCTAATATTGGTTTTCTTAAACCTTTTGGCCGTCATGTAGTTGTGTTGGATACTGGTGATGCCTTAGGTAAATTTAGTGCTAAAGGTGATGAAGGCTATTTCATGGGTTATTCAGTGCAGAGTAAGGGATATAGAGTTTACCTTAAGAAGGAAAAATGTATACTTGAGAAAGTACATGTTAGGTTTTTTGAGAGTAAACCTAGTGATCCTGAAAGTGGTCCAAATTGGTTGTTTGACTTGGAACCTCTATCTAGGACTTTGAATTATATGCCTGTTACTAATCCAGACATTGTGAAGGTAACTTCAAATGTTGTGGAAAAACCAGTTGTTGATGTTTCAGGTACACATGTTAATGAAGAGGTTGGATCACAAGCAGACAAGTCATCTCCCATACTTGAGTATGTTACTGTTCCCATATGGACAGATGCTTTTGTTGCTGCTGCTGCTGCTAGAAAGGAAAATGGTGGTCCCCAAGTATCACCAGTTAACAACATGCATGGTCCTTCAGGCGCTGACAAAGGAAAATCTAGCGCTGACAGGACAAATTCAGGCGTTGATGGCTCAAACGTTGACAACACCATTTCAGGTGTGGATGGATCAAACGCTGACAACCTTGGTTCAAGCATTGACAACTCTTTTGAGCATATTTTCTCTTCCAATTTTGAACAAGGTGAACCTTCAAACAGAAATGAAGAGGTTCATACAGATATTAATGGAAGAGAGTCTGAAGAAGATATTGGTAACATGGATGATGAGATTGAAGACAACAGACTTTTTGAGGGAGGAATTCTTACTTCTACAATGAAGAATCACCCCACTTCTCAAATTATTGGAGATGTGATGTCTCCTGTTCAGACTAGAAGATCTCATCAGAGTCTTGGAGGATTTATTGCCAATATACACAAGAAGGTTGATACCCCTCTTGTTCAAGCATGTTTGTTTGCTTGTTTTCTGTCACAACAGGAACCCAAGAAGATTTTTGATGCTCTCAAAGAACCAAGTTGGGTGGAAGCAATGCAGGATGAGCTTCACCAGTTTGCTATTCAGGATGTTTGGGAGCTGGTTGATTGTCCCAGATATGTCAGACCTATTGGGACAAGATGGGTTCTTAGAAACAAGAAAGATGAAAGAGGCATTGTGGTCAGAAACAAGGCACGTTTAGTGGCTCAAGGATATACACAAGAGGAAGGGATAGACTATGAGGAGGTCTTTGCACCAGTTTGCAAGGATTGAGGCTATAAGGATATTTCTAGCCTATGCTTCTTGCATGGGCTTCACTGTCTATCAAATGGATGTGAAGAGTGATTTTCTGTATGGCATAATTGTTGAGGAGGTGTATGTCATGCAGCCTCATGGTTTTGAAGATCCAGAGCATCCAGACAAGGTGTATAGAGTCAAGAAAGCTATGTATGGACTTCATCAGGCCCCAAGAGCATGGTATGGCACATTGTCCACTTATTTGGTGGAAAATGGATTCAAAAGGGGCACTATAGACCATACATTATTTACAAAGAAGACTGGTAAGGATGTCTTACTTGTTCAGGTTTATGTGGATGATATCATCTTTGGCTCCACCAATCCAAAGATGAGTGAAGACTTTTCCAAGCTTATGACAAACAAATTCAAGATGAATGCAATGGGGGAGATGAACTTCTTTCTAGGGTTACAAGTTCAGCAGAAAGAAGATGGTATCTTCATCTCTCAGGATAAATATGTGGCAGAAATCTTGAAGAAGTTTGGCTTTTCTCCACATGAAAAGATGGCTACTACTCCTATGGATAGAAAACACCCTTGGGGAAAAGTTGGAGATGGAAAATAGGTGGATGTTAGGCACTATAGATCAATGATTGGTTCATTGATGTATCTCACAGCCTCAAGACCTGACATTATGTTTGCTGTGTGTGCATGTGCACGCCATCAAGTGACTCCCAAAGAGTATCACCTTTATGCTGTCAAGAGAATATTTAGGTACCTCAGATGTTATCCAGAACTTGGCTTATGGTATCCAAAAGATTCACCATTGGAGCTTATTGCATATTCAGACAGTGACTATGGTGGTGATAAATTTGATAGAAAATCCACAACTGGTGGATGTCAGTTTCTTGGGAGTAGGTTGATATCTTGGCAATGCAAGAAACAAATAGTGGTGGCCAATTCCACAACTGAAGCAGAGTATGTTGCTGCAGCTGCTTGTTGTGGACAAGTCTTATGGATTCAAAACCAGTTGTTGGATTATGGGTATAATTTCATGCATACCAAGATTTTTGTTGAGAATAACAGCACTTTATGCATTATTAAAAATCTTGTACATCATTCTAAAACAAAACACATAGAAATTAGACATCATTTTATAAGAGATTGTTTTGAAAAGGGTTTAATACAACCAGATAGGGTTGATACAGAAGAAAATGTGTTTGGTTTATTAACTAAACCTTTTGATGCTGGAAGGTTTCAATACTTGTTAACAAGTATTGGAATGATCAATCTCACTTAATATGTGTTTTGGGGTCTTTTTGTAAAAGTATGTACAGGATATGCATTGTTATTGGTCTTTTTGAGGTTAGATTTTCCACTATATTTGTCTAACGCTGACAAAGGTTACCTTAACGCTGATAAGTGTTATCGTGACGTTGTCAGCAACAATGTTAGTTTTGTGGTTTTTGATCTAAGTGTGCAGACGTTGATAGCATTGTACCATTGGATACAAAGTTGCTTATGGATCCTTGGAGAATCATTTGGAGCATGTTTCAATTTATGGATGATGGTTGGAATATTTATATTCCTATCTTGACATAAATTTTTATATTCATGCATATTATTGGGCAACATATGTATCACAGTTTAGGGGGAGGTTTTAGGAACCTTTAGGACTTTTGGGTATTCTTATAATACTCTTATCATAATTCTATATTGTGTCTACAGGTGAGTATGAGTTAGTTTACTAAATCATGAGGCAATGTAGCATGCAAAGTTGATATACTATGCATGCTGCCAAGACATTTTTGGCCTAGAATTGGATGTGGTCTGTTGGGAGACTTGGGAATGATTTATAATGGGTTTTACCTGGGAGTTACAGGGAATTTTATGAGATAACTTAATTGTTAAGAATTTTGGTTAGCAAGGGACACTAGAGGACTGTTATGTCTATCTTGCATAAGCAAGTGTGCATAACTGGACAGTGCTTGCCGCCCTATAATAATTATCAATTTATAGGTTATCTTCACTAGGATAAATTACTTTGTTAAGGTCCTTTTTCATTTTTATTACTTTTATTTTTGGACGCTGATAAGTATTTTTCCAAGCGTTGTTATGACCAATTTAAACGCTGACATGGCTTTGGCAAACGTTGACAAGAATATAGCCGTTGGGCGTTGATGGGTTATTTTTGACCGTTAACACTCATTGGGACCTACCCAGTTGTTATTTTTGACGAACTTTGGGGCCGTAATTTTGGGAGCAGATAACTTTTAATTAATGCACAAGATAACTTATTTTCTTTTCAATATTTTCATCATTATATTTTGAAAATAGTTGCCTAATTTTTGACCGATCACATGTGCCGATCTCTCCTATATATTTGGCTCCTATTTTTAAATAGGGTATCTCATATTCTTGTCTAACAAATTTTCTCCTATAATTCATCTTTCTTAATAATTCAAAAACAGCTTTCTACAACAATGGCACCAAAGTTTAAACCAAGTGACTTGGTATTGGGATTCAGGAGTCAACATAACATGATTACTTATTTGGACGCTGATGATACTCTGTTTCCCCAATACACTCAGATGGTGGCGTATTTGAATGCATCTCCTATTAGGTATGCTCTTTCTCATGCTCCTCTCATCTCTATCACTCATATTAAACAGTTTTGGAACACTGTTAGTTCCTCAACAGTTAATAATGTGACTACATTATCAGCTATTGTTCATGGGCGTACATGGGTGGTTACTGAAGCCTTGGTTCGCCAGGCTTTGCATCTTGATGATGCAGATGGTATAACCACCCTTCCCATAAATGAAATAGAACAAGGACTTCGGGCTTTGGGTTATCCTTTCCCTGATGAGGGCACTTTAAACAAATATCATAAACAAGAGTTTCCCCCAGCCTGGAAGTACCTCATACATGTCATCCTACAATGTTTGAGTCCCAAGTGTACTGCACACAATGAAATTAATAGATCAATTGCTAGTGCAATTGTGTGCATTGCAAATGGGCAAAAGTTTAATTATTCAAAAATGATTTTTGATGGCATGTGTAAAAACAAAGGGAATAAGATGACTTTGGCTTATCCCAGATTTTTGCAAATGGTTTTTGATGTGCAAAATTACTGCACAAGGGATCATGATGACTTTTATGAGATCCCTGTGCAAAAGAAAGCTATTTTTACCAAGATGAATTCACCCCCTCACCGTGAATTACCCCTCACCCCAGCTATGCTTGCTGTTATTGCAGCAGCACAACCCCAACCAGACCCACAACCACAACTTGACCCAATACCAGAACCTTTGCCTTCACCTCAACACATGGAAATTGACCAAGAACCCTTCAACGCTGACACCTTAAATGTTGGCGTTGACACAAGTAATCCAGATTTTGACACCTTTCCTTCACAGACCCAAACACCCCTTAACCTTCCCACATCCACCCAATCCACATCATCTTCTACCCCACCTCAATATAGGTTGCAAAAACGCCCAAGGACTACTAGAGTGTTCTCCTCTAGTGGTCCTAGCCATGTAGCAGAGATAACCACCACCACAAGTGTGGTTGGTGCTATGGATGAGGCTGGGACTATTGGTTCTGGCTTAGATGCAGGCCAAGACAGTCCTAACATCTTTAAGACCTCATCCATGCCCCATGACTCTAACTTGGGAGGTCAAATACCCATTTTAGAGGAGGGCAGATTGGAACCATACATATTGATGGAATTGACGGCTGTCTGCATTAGCTTGCAAAAGCAGAATGCAGACCTGGTATAAATTGTCAGTACACAAGGCCTTGAAATCAAGAAATTGAGGGAGAGGATTGTCATTTTGGAGAATGCTAGCGCTCGGCGTAGGATGGAGGAATCTTCCAAAGGGGAGGATGAGCAGATTAATGTGAGTGATAAAGGCTCACATGATGGAGAATCTTTGGGTGTTGCTGAAGCCCTCATTGCATTGAAGAAGCAACCAGGTTTTGATAGATCTCTGGTTACTCCTACAAATTTAAACTTGTCTTTTACAGCTATGTTGGAGCAATTTACAAGAGACGCTGAGACAAGTAAGTTGGGCGTTGACAAGCAAAATTTGAACGCTGACACACCAAGCGCTGACAAGAGTAATTTGGGCGCTGAAGGAATTTGAGTGTTGACAGACCTGCAGATATGGTTGATGTATTCCAGTCATCAGCTATTATCAAAGAAGTGTCGTCACAGGTATTACCATCATCCTTACCCATCATTGATCCATTAGATAAGGGTAAAGGAATCATGGTAGAAGTAGAAGTTCCAAAGGATGCAACACAAGTAGAGTTTGATTCAAGGTTGGCTGCACAACTTGTGGAACAAGAAATAAAGAAGGTTGGTGAATCACCATTTGTTGTCACTTCAGAGGAACAAGAAGGAAGTGATGAAGAAAGTTCAGATTCAAGTGTGATGATAATTAAACAACCAGAAAGACTTGAATATGGTGATGACTTGGCAAGGGAAAAGCTTAGAGAGTTGAAATTGCAAGTAGACTTTGATATGCCAGAAGTTGTTCAGATGTACCATGCTTGGGAGAGTAGGATTATGGAGAATCCAGATTTGACAATTTCAGATCAGATTTAGGGATTGGAGATTCTTCTAAGATTTCAAAGTGACTGCAAGGTAATTCTAAAACACAAGGCTAGCAATGTTTTCTCACTGCTGAAGAGGGGTAGAAGAGAGCTCTACTACATGTTACTCAGATGTCATGGAACTGGATGGACCTTCAAGAAATTGCAGGGATTATCTTTTCAAGAATTAGAGTACAAGGCTTATCCCATTTGGGCAAAAGTGCAGGAAATGAACACTCTAAGACTTCTTTCAGATGAAAGGAAAGAAGAACTTGCAGAAGAGATGGAGATTCAAAAGGCAATGATTGTTCCACGGCCTTTTGATAGGTGTGTAAACACCCATCCTTTTTACCACTTAACTACAAAAATAACCAAGCCAAAACGTGTATTTTATGTCGTAAATGTCGGAATTATACGTGGTTTGTGTTTTTGTTATGATTTAGGACGAAAATGTGAAAAGGGGAGAAAACACGGGCATTCACGGGCTTTTATCGAATAAAAAGACAAAAGACGAAGTCAAGAAATCAAGAGTGCAAAAAGAACGGAAGTCCAAGAACAATTCTGAAGATTTATCGAAGAAAAAGTCAAAAGACGGAAGTTTACTAAAAGCCGAAGAACTCAAGTCTAATTTATTAAAGAAATTACAAGACGAGTTTATTAATCCCGAGACAAAGTCAAAAGTCGAAGAATTTGAAAGATTAAGGACTAATCAAGCAATTAAAGAAAGAAGAAAGAGGGGAGGAAGCTTCCACTAAGCACCTCCCTAATCCACTATAAATAGATCATCAGGATTTCATTTTCATTTTGTTGGCTAAGTGTGACAATTAGTCTTCCACCCTTTTAATTACTTGTTCTTTAAATACATGTCAATTTAAATACATTGTCTTGCACCTTAAATTCATTTAATTTCAAGTAAGTTTCCTTTTAATTATTGTTAATCTTTACTTTTATTGTTTATCTCCTATCTACCTTTCTTGTTTGATCTTAATCTTTATGCTTATTGTTCATGTTTATGTTCTTTAAATTTTATTGATTTAATCAAGTGGGTTTTGATTATTGTGGTTATTATTGTTAGTTTTATTGATTTGGTTTGTTTGATTATCATTAGTTGATCATTTGTGGTTAGTCTTGCTTAATCTTTTGGTTTGATTTGATTAGTTTGGATTAGATTCGTGTTATTTTTGTCCTCCGTGTTCTTCGTTCTTTCTGTTTTCCAGGTTATTCCGAACCAAGCAAGATTATTCCGGGTGAAGGGTTTATTCTAGTTTATTCCGGATCAACTGTTATTCCGAACGAAGGTTGTTTGTTGAATATTCCGAATAAAGGACTTATTCCGAATAAGTGACATATTCCGGATCAGTTTGATATTCCGGATCAGCAACATATTCCGAGTGAAGAAAACATTCCGAACCAAGGTCTTTTTCCATAATATTCCGAATCAGTACCATATTCCGAACCAAAGAAATATTCCGAATCAAGGGTCGTTCATTCAGAATAAGCAGTATTCCGAATCAAGAAAGTTCATTCAGAATATTCTGAATCAAGCTGTTTATTCCGAATCAAGGTTTTGTCTCATTTATTCCGGATCAAGGCCACATTACGGATCAGCAAGTTTATTCCGGATGAACAAATATTCCGAGTGAAGGATTTATTCCGCATCAAGCTTTTATTCCGGATCAAGCATTATTCCGAGTGAAGGATTTATTCCGGATAAGTGACATATTCCGGATGAATCAATATTCCGGATGAGCTTATATTCCGGATGAAGGAGTGATTATTCCGGATGAGCCAATTGTTCCGAATGAGTGTTTTATTTTGATTATTCCGAACGAAGAAGAATTATTCCGGGTGAAGGTGACATTCCGAACGAGTAATTATTCCAAGTGAGGTATTTTTAGTTTTAGTTTATTTTAATTTTTAAGCTTTACTTTCTCGCATTTTTCTTTAGTCGCACTTAAAGTTTACTTGCCTTAGTTTATTTTAAGCCTTGCCTTAGTTTAAGTTTTAGTTGCGTTTTAAGTTTGCCTTTAGGATAGTTTTAAGTTCGCGTTATTTAATTTAAGTGCCTTTTTACTTTTCGTCACGCCATTTATTTTCAATTAGATTTAGATTTACTTTAAAGTCTCGCACTTTTAATTTTACTACAACGACACAACATTTGTTTCCACCAAAGACAGCTGAGTCGCACGTTAATCCATTTTTCAATTCGAAGAGACTGGAACAATGATAATTTTCATACTGGCCAAAAATGAGTTATCAAATGGCGCCGCTGCCGGCTCTTTTCGTAAAGATTAACGGTTTTCTGTGAGAGACGCGTTGCTTTTTGGGATCCATTCACTTGTGAACGTTATTTTCTTGCTTAAAAATCTGCAAAAAAACATAAAAATTAAAAATTGTTAAAACTCCATAAAAATTAAAAATTTTCAAAAATCCAAAAAGATTTTATTTTTATCTTTATAGTATATATTCTCTTTGCGTTTGGTATTGTTTTCTTTTGCCTTTGCAGGTGTATGCGTACTAGATCTTCTACTTATCAAGAGCCCGAGACTCGTGAAGATTTAGCTATGGCAGGTGTGAACAACAACAGTAATCCACCGCACCTCAACAATAACAACAACAATGTTCTTCCACAGCCCGATCTTCGGACAATGGAGGAGCTTTGTCAACCCATAATGTTTGGACGAGGAGGACCGATTGCGCTTATGCAAATCACGGCTTCGGAGTTTTCGATGAAGCATCACATGATACAACAAGTGCAAACTAATCCATTCCGCGGATTGTCTGATGATGATGCCAACAAACACCTCGACAAATTCATTACTATCACTCAAAGCATGAAGTTGCCCGGTGCCACAATGGATGTTCTTCGCCTTCAACTCTTTCCACATACTTTATCACACCACGCCGAGAAATGGTTTGATCGTCTCCCTAAGAATTCCATTCATACTTGGGATGACATGACTCAACGCTTTTTGTCGCGCTACTTTACACCATCCATGGTCACGAGCCTTCGAAATCAAATCAACGGTTTCATGCAAGAACCCGATGAATCTCTCTTTGATGCTTGGGAAAGATATAATGTTTTGATCGATCGATGTCCAAACCACAACATGCTCCCCGTGACCTTAATTGATACTTTCTACAACGGTTTGACTTTTCGTGATCGTGATACGATTAATGCAGCCGCCGGTGGCACATTTTTGAAAAGAAGACCCGAGGAGTGTAGAGAGCTTATTGAGAACATGACTACTCATCACAAAAACTGGGATTCCTCCGCTTCTTCAAGGAACAACCCGAGAGTCAATGTTTCTTCTACTTCAGCAAACCCCGACATGACCGAATTCACCCGCATGATGGCCGAAATGAACAAAAATATCTTGCTCCTCGCTACAAACCAACAACAAGTTAAAGCGGTAGCCAATCCTTGTGAAACATGCGGCGGTCCACACTCATACACTGATTGTCCTTCTACTCAAGTAAATCCGAAAAACGTGTATGCGGCTTATGGTAATTATTCACCAGAAAATTACCCAACCCGACCTCAAGGGGATCGAAATTTGCTAAGTTACCGGTCCAACAACTATCTTTCACCCGGGTTTTCTCCTCAAAACCAAAACCCCAACAACAACTACAATAGAAGCAACCAAATCCCACCTAGAGCTTCTAATCCTTATCACCCACCCGCTCAACAAGCCCCACCCATCAATCACGATGTGGAAGCTTTAATGAGAACCCAAGGAGAGCAAATTAAGAATCTGCAGAGCCAAATTATCAATTTGAAAGGGGATATCACCAAGCAAGGTAATGACATTAGATCCGAGATTTGAAATGATATACAATCCTCCTTCAGCAATCAAACGAATGATTTAAAGAATATACTGGCTAGTTTCTTACCAACCACTCAACCCTCTACTTCGAGTTCTCTACCTTCAAACACCGTCACCAACCCGAGAGCGAATGTGAGTGCTATTACTACCCGTAGTGGAGTTACTTTAGTAGGACCATCTATCCCGCCCCCAGTTACACCATCTACACCTCCTCCACCACCATTTATCCCTACTACTCACACACCTAGTATTAGTACACCATTTCCGTCTCCGCCACGTTGTGAAGAAGTACCCAAGACGAATCCTCCACCAACCCCACCTTCCACCTTTAACCCTTCAACATCTCAACCTTCACCTTCTACACCTCCACCACCCACACCCAATATTCCTTATCCATCTCGCTTAGACAAGGCCAAAATGCACACCAAGGATGACATTCAAGTGTCAAACTATTTGAAGAAAGTTTCGGAAATGACCATCACTTTTAGCCTTGTTGAAGCTCTAGCACAAATACCTAAATTTTTTAAGATGTTTAAGGAATTCCTTAGCAAGAAGGAGAAGATGGCCGAGTTTGTTAATACTCGATTGAATGAAAATTGTTCTGCAATCCTTCTTAAGGAACTTCTGGATAAACTTGGAGATCCCGGTCGTTTTGTGCTACCTTGTACTTTTAACCAAACCAACAAATTTACTGCCTTAGCCGATCTCGGGGCAAGTATAAATTTGATGCCTTTCAGCGTTTGGAAAAAGTTATCATTACCCGACCTTACACCCACAAAGATGACTCTTGAGCTTGCAAATCGCACTCTCGCTTACCCGGTTGGTATTGCCGAAGATGTGTTCATTAAAGTTGGCACATTCACTGTAACACCCCATTTTGGAAATGGAAATATCACAGTAATTATGGCGTGTCATCAAAGCATACAAGGTAAAATGTCTAAACATTACTTGATCATATAAAGGAAAATACCGGAATCAAACATCGGTAGTCCAAAAGTAAAGCTCATCACACACAAACATAGTATAGTAAAGGAAAAGGACTAAACAATGTCCAAAGCATAAGTATCATAAAGAAAGGAAATGCATAATGTAAAGAAGGCTAGACAGCTTCCAGTCCATATGCACGTACTCTTAGTGTCTACGAGCGTCCCTGAGTACCTGCCGTTTTGGGAACATAGAAAGGAAAGCAGCTGAGCAATACGCTCAGTGCACGGATGTACAATAAAGCATGAATAGGATAAGCATATAACATAATAACAGCGGAAGAAACTAAGTCCCGAGTAACCTGGTTAAGTCTTAATAAAACTGGTTTTATAGTTTGAAAATCTTATGTTTATCTTATAAAAACTGTTTGTCATATTTTACCATTAGCCAATATAGGTCATGAATATCCACCGTGCATGAATAATTGGAGGGGTGACCTCATCATGCAAATTAGAGGGGCTGCCTCTAATTTAATATACTGGTTTATGGGTAGGAGGGATCAGCTCCTTGTGAAGGATGCAAGGCACACACCACATTCACCATGTAATCCTGAATAAAAACGTGTAACTAGGATGCACCCATACGCCCCACATGATAAATATAAATAAATGGCCAAAAGCTGAAGGGATGCCACGAGCAATCACTCCGCCGTGGTGAAGTCATAACATCAGTGCCTCTAATGTTATGGTTATGGTACCTCCATAACTAGGTGAAACTGGTCATGCATGTATATGGCTATAGGTAATCATATTTAAACATAAGAAATCAAACTCATACTTATACTACGGGAAAACAGTTGGCTGCATACGGGGAATCCTAATAAGGAAAGAATGTCCATACTGAAAGGACGGGAATCCGTACCTTATGTCCAGTGAACGAGAACGATGAACTGCGAGAATCCTACTTCTGAAACACTAGTGCTACATAAATACGTACATGAAATAAGTATCTGCTTACTAAATACATAGCTGGTTTTATGTCATGTCTTAGCTTATTTTATGTGTTCTTACTATGTTTTACTGTTTAAAGCCTTAAACTGTGTTAAATCTTATATTCTGTTCATTCTGATTAAGTATTTCTGATATTTCATGTGTTATTATACTTACTGTGTAATAATAAGTA
This sequence comes from Glebionis coronaria, assembly GCA_025667525.1. NCBI lineage: Eukaryota > Viridiplantae > Streptophyta > Magnoliopsida > Asterales > Asteraceae > Glebionis > Glebionis coronaria. Next base: position 254,348,331 of record CM046878.1, read on the forward strand.
ACTTTCCAAAAATAGCAAGTTTCCTAAAATAGAAAGTTTCCAAAAATAGAAAGTTTCCAAAAATAGAAAGATTCCAAAAATAGAAAGTTTTCAAAAATAGAAAGTTACCAAAAATAGAAAGTTTCCAAAAATAGAAAGTTTCCAAAAATAGATTTACTGCTTAAAATAGATAAGTTTCTAAAAATAGGAAGTTTCCATAAATAGATTAGCTGCCTTAATTAAATAAGTTTCCATAAATAGATTAGCTGCCTTAAATAACTAAGTTTCTAAAAATAGCTGGTTTCCATAAATAAATTAGCTGCCTTATTTAATTAAGTTTCTAAAAATAGAAAGTTTCTATAATTAGAATTAAGCTGGTTAAATAAGCTAAGTAAATACGCCTAAGTGTTTTCATGATTATTTTCTAAGTCATATGATATATTGTATAGTTTAATAACTATTTCATGTAATTTAATTAAACTATAGGTTATAATATTTAATTAAAGTATGACATGTTTTTAATTTAATATATTAAATACTTAGGTTAAAATATGTATTATTAAATATTAATAATATAACCTAAGTCATGTTAATTAATTAATTATATCCATGGTTTTTAAATAATTAATTAATTATAAGTCTTAATAATATAAATACTTAGGTTAAAATAATTTCATGATTATTAATAATTAATTAACCTAAGTCATGTTATTAAATTAATCTCATCTTTTATTAATTTAATTTTAACATAAGTTTATAAAATAAACAAAACTAACATAACCATGATCCGGATCTAAGCTTAAAAACATGAACCGGATATGAATCGACACCGTACCCCGACCCAAATTGGGGTACCCCTTGCTGCTGTGGGACCCACACGCACCAACCAAGACCAAAATGGTCTTGGTGGTGTCGGCTAAGCAAACTGAAACCCCCTTGGGGTCGGTTGCAGCCTGCGGCCCAAAACAAAACACCCCTTAATCGACCCTCTGATTTAATTAATGATCAAAACATGTTAGATTTATGTTTAATTAATGTGTTTTTATAAAAAACATCACGTGTTCATAATTAATAAAAAGATTAATTAAAAAGAAAAAGGTTTAAAAAGGTTTTACCGTATTTGTGGATCAAGGGAATGAAGAACAAACACGAACAAATAATAAATCAACAAGATCCAAGATCAAGGAATCACCTTGTTTGGTGATTGTAGGTGGCGGCACAAAGAGGAGGAGAAAAGGGAGGGTTTAGGTTTTTTCTTGAATCTTCTGTAAAGTAATTTTTGAGTAGTAAAAATTACTTAACCCCCTTTTAGTAAAACTGGTAATGGGCTTGGCCCATTACCCTTGTTTTAGCCGCGGGTAGGGACCCCCCCATGGGGTTCCCGTACCTCGTTTCGTGTCTCGTTATTTAGTTGGTCGTTTGTGTTTAATTATGTTCGTGTTTTAAATGTTCTTGTTACGTAAATACCATACTCTAATATATTTAATTACGCTCGTATTAAATATTTATACATAACTAATAATAGCTCGTGTTTTAATTACGCTCGTGATTTCGTGATCGTATGTTCGTGATTAATTATTGCTAAATAATTATTACGTGATCGTGCATATAAAATACTTATCGTGTTCTAACACGTACGTAATACATAAACTCCTAACACGTAATCGTAATCATGCTATATTAGGAAAGTTTTTAACTAGTACGTACGATCCTAAGGGTACTATGCATGGTAAAAGCATGCGGGTTTTACAACTCTTCCCCCCTAAAAAGAATAATTCGTCCCCGAATTATAGATAAAGTAAACTGGAAAAGAAGAACATACCCGAATTCAAAATATGAAATGAGGGTAAGAAGCCCGGATAGACTCCTCCGTTTCCCAAGTGGCTTCCCGCTCGGTATGATCCCTCCATAGAATTTTGACGAATGGAATCGTCTTCTGTCTCATGACTCGTTCTTGCCTGTCAAGAACTCGTTCGGGTTCTTCTATAAAAGTGAGATCTTCACGTATTTGTTCCAGTGGATACTGAACCATGTGAAGGGGATGATATTGATACCCTCTGAGTAAGGACACATGAAACACATTGTGCACATGCGAAAGCTGCGGAGGTAACGCCAATCGGTAACATACTTCACCGACTCGTTCAATGATATCAAACGGTCCGATGAAACGAGGACTGAGCTTCCCTTTAATCCCGAGGCGTCTAACACCATGTGCCGGCGAAACCTTAAGGAAGACGTGATCTCCTACAATAAAGTGTAAATCCCTACGATGCTTGTCGGCGTAACTCTTTTGACGTGACCGTGCCTCCTGAATTTTCTGCCTAGCTACTACGATCTTCTCATTTGTCATCTCTATGATTTCTGGTCCTTCGAGTGTTCGCTCGCCAACCTGATCCCAGGAGATTGGGGCGCGACACTTTCTGCCATAAAACATCTCAAATGGAGCACACTTGATGCTTGCGTGCCAGCTGTTGTTGTACGCAAACTCCACCAAACAGATGTATTCGTCCCAATCACCCGTCCATTCCAACGCACATGAACTCAACATATCCTCCAATGTCTGAATGGTTCGCTCCGACTGTCCGTCCGTTTGAGGATGAAAAGCCGTGCTAAGCTTAAGTTGTGTACCCCAAGCTTTCTGCAGACTTTTCCAAAAGCGCGAAGTGAATCGAGGATCTCTGTCTGAGACGATGCTGGATGGTGCACCGTGTAGTCTCATGATCTCTCGTCTATACGTATCTGTGAGTTTACTTACCGGATCTTCCTTGCGGATCGGTAAGAAATGAGCTGATTTGGTAAGTCGATCAACGATAACCCAAATTGCATCGTGCTTCCTTTTGGTAGGCGGAAGACCGGTAACAAAATCTATGGTGATTTTGTCCCACTTCCACTCTGGAATATCTAACGGTTGAAGGAGACCGCCAGATCGCTGATGCTCGATCTTAACCTGCTGACAGGTAAGACATTTGGAGACGTAAGTGGCCACATCCTGTTTCATACCACTCCACCAAAAGTACTGCTTGATTTCATGGTACATTTTAGTTGAACCAGGATGTATCGAGAATGGGGAGCTATGAGCTTCAGCTAACAAAGCTTCCCGAAGTTCTTGGTCATCAGGAACACAAAGTCTTTTGCCCTGCCATACGATACCATCTGCATCTACTCTGAATTCTGTCTGCTTCTCCAAATTCTGTACTATCGCCCATATTTCTCCGTCATCCTTCTGAGCTTCCTTGGTCTTAGATAGTAACTCGGGTTCTACTCTAAGATTAACCCAGTAACCGTGCTGTCCACGTACCATGATCTAGATGTATAGTCGCTCCAAGTCTCTGATGACTTCCTCTTCGATTTTAATGCCGTTGATCATTCCGGACTTCCTGCTAAGGGCATCTGCTACTACATTTGCCTTTCTGGGATGATACTGCAGATTAATGTCATAATCCTTCAACAGCTCTAACCATCTCCTCTGCCTCATGTTCAATTCACGCTGAGTGAAGATATACTTCAAACTCTTGTGGTCCGTGAAAATGTCACATGATTCTCCATATAAGTAGTGTCTCCATATCTTCAATGCAAACACGACTGCAGCAAGTTCCAGATCGTGCGTGGGGTAATTTTCTTCATAAGGCTTAAGCTGCCGTGAAGCATACGCGATCACTTTCCCATGTTGCATTAGAACACAGCCAAGTCCCTTCCCCGATGCATCGCTGTAGATTTGAAATCCACCCGTACCAGATGGTAGAGTAAGAATAGGTGCAGATACTAGCTTCTGCTTCAGGTCTTCAAAGCTCTTCTCTCGATCTTCAGTCCAGACGAATTTCTCCCCTTTCCGCATCAGTTTGGTCAATGGTAGTGCTAGGCGGGAAAAGTTCTTCGCGAACCTACGGTAATAGCCAGCTAAGCCTAAGAAACTGTGGACTTCCGTCGCTGATGTCGGCCTCGGCCACTTAGTAATGGCCTCAACCTTCGCTGGATCCATAGTGATTCCTTCTGCTGATACAATGTGACCTAAGAATGCCACCTTGTCTAACCAGAACTCACACTTGGAGAATTTAGCATACAGCTGCTTCTGGCGAAGAATCTGTAGTACTGTACGAAGATGGTCTTCGTGTTCCTCCTTGGACTTAGAGAAAATCAGGATGTCATCGATGAAAACAATGACGAACTTGTCCAGAAATTCATGGAAGATTCTGTTCATCAGATCCATGAACACTGCTGGAGCATTTGTCAGGCCAAATGGCATAACTACAAACTCGTAGTGGCCATAACGAGTACGAAAGGCAGTCTTAGCAATATCCTGCTCCTTGACTCGTAACTGGTGATAGCCTGACCTGAGATCGATCTTGGAGAAGTGTTTGGCCCCTTGGAGTTGGTCAAACAGATCGTCAATGCGTGGCAGTGGATACCTATTCCGAATAGTAATCTTGTTGAGCTCGTGATAGTCTATGCAAAGACGCATACTGCCGTCCTTCTTCTTAACAAACAAGACCGGTGCGCCCCATGGAGATGCGCTCGGTCGAATGAAACCTCGTTCAAGAAGTTCTTGCAGTTGATCCTTTAGCTCCTTCAGCTCTATTGGAGCCATGCGATAAGGAGCCTTGGAGATTGGTTCAGCTCCTGGAACCAGTTCGATACTGAATTCCACTTCTCGTGCAGGTGGTATGCCCGGAAGTTCTGCTGGAAACACATCTTGGAATTCCGACACTATTGGTTGATCCTGAATCGATGGAGATTCAACATCCATGTCGTGAACCGTAGCTAGATAACCCTCGCAGCCATGTGACAATAGTGCACGCGCTTGCAGGGTGGATATGACTTGTACAGACCGTCCGGGTATGAACCCATTATGAAAGTACTCTGGTGCATTGACATCACCGAAGATAACTCGATATGAATGGCAGTCTATAGTAGCATGATACTTGGATAGCCAATCCATGCCCAAAATCATGTCGAAGTCATTCATGTCCAGCGGAAGTGCGTCGACAGGTCGAACCTTATCATCAAATTCTAGGGGAAGACTCTTGTATACATTGGTGATTAATACAGAGTCCCTCAAAGGCGTGGAAATAGTAAGCCTATTTTCTAGTGGCAAGGGAGGCATCCTAATGTTCTTAGCATAAGCAGTAGAAATAACCGAGTGAGTAGCACCCGTATCGAAAAGAACACATGCAGTGCGACCATACATATACAAGATTCCAGTGATGGTACCTGTAGACTTGTTGGCCTGGTCTCGAGATGTCATGTAGACACGCCCGGCAGTAGGAGGTGGCTTGGTATCAGCATGTCCCGACGTACCCTCCATCTCGCCCTTACGGCAATCCTTCATAATATGGCCAGGAAGGCCACACTTGAAGCACGCATCAGTATTACGGCGACATGGTCCTGGGTGCCTACGGTGGCAAGTAGAGCAAAGAGGATGAGTGTATCCTCCAGCAGGTGCTCTGGCTGGCTGAGGACCTGATAAAACATTTTACATGAGACATAATAGTTGGGTACAAAGGACAAAGCGGATAATCGTAAGATTGAATACCAGTGATAGCTGGACGGCTAGGCTGCGAACCTCTCTGGTTCTGGTCCCTACCGTTTCCATGGTTCCTGGTAGAAGTTTGCTTAAAGTGTCAGAATATGAGTCATAACATAAAACATAAGGAATTTCGTAAGTATTAGGACCTGTTGTTGCTGGATTGCCCGGCGTTGTTACGGTAATTGTCATTACCGCCACGCCTATCCGTAGTAGATCGGTCATTAGTCTGACCGTTTCCCTTGGGCTGATGAGGCTGCTGCTGAGTAGCCGGCTGAGACCGGTCCCCAGTTTTCTGCCTGGAAGATACATTTAAAGAGATGAATAATTGACATATGGAAAGTATACGGATTGGTCACCGCTTGAATACGAAGGTTTACCTCTTGTCGGGTCTTTCAGCTTCCCCGAACTCATCCCTCTCCTGCAGCATCTCCAGTCTCCGTTCTGCATCGGCCACTTGTGCTACAGTATTAAACGTAGCACACACCAGATTGTTTGCGACCGATGTGCGAAGAGCCCATCTGAAGTGATGTACCTGCTCTTCAGGAGTACCTGCTGCCGCACCAAGGAAACCAGCCAAGCGAAGAAAGCGCTGCATAAACTCATTGCTATTCTCCCCAGCCCTCTGACGGATCCCATGGTACTCTCTCTTGAGCTTGTCCTGCTCAGCCTTGGGAAAGAACGGCTCCATCACCCTGTCCTTGAACTGAGCCCAAGTCAAACAAGCAACCCACTCATCACCACCTTCAGATTGTATCAAAGCTAACCACCAGTTGAGTAATCGCCTTCGAACCGATAGCATGCCAACCTCGCCTTGTATGCGGGGTCACATCCCATAGCGTTGAATATCTTCTCGATGTGAGCCAACCAGCTTTCAGCATCGCTGGGGCTATCTGTCTTCTCAAAAGCTTGAGGGCGGAGCTTGTTGAATCTCTCCAGCCATACTGCTAATGTCACTAGAGGAGGAGGAGGTGGCTGATTGTGCTGCTGCTGATTGTTGGCAGCTTGAACTTCAGCCCGGATGTCATTCCTCAGTTGAGGAAGCAAGGCTTGCATGGCAGCCTGAATTGCAGCATTGAGCTGCTCCTGTTCGCATGTGAGAACCATCTGACAGTATAACATAAAACATATGATTAAACAGTTCAAAACATAAAATATAAAATATATACATGAAAAAAATTTTATACTAAAAATTTCACGAGAAAAATTTTATGCAAGAAAATTTTTTGTGTATGAATGCATGATGTAGTTTTATGAAAACTTTGTATGCTCGAGAGTGAACGCCTCTGGTCAGTTCACTCAAAACAATAGACATATCGAGGGGACGCCTATGGGTCGGTCCCAAATCTAAAAGTTTCGATAAAACACATGCGACTAAATAGGGCCAGTCCTGTACCAACCATTACTTAGTCAAAAACCCTGTAACAATGACATGTATATGTATGCTTAAAAATGATGAATGCATGAAAACAACTGTCAGTTCTAGGAAGACCGTAGTGACTACCCACTAATCACAGGTCATATTTGAGAGCCTACAGGTCGAAGCCTTGGCTCTGATACCATAATTGTAACACCCCATTTTGGAAATGGAAATATCACAGTAATTATGGCGTGTCATCAAAGCATACAAGGTAAAATGTCTAAACATTACTTGACCATATAAAGGAAAATACCGGAATCAAACATCGGTAGTCCAAAAGTAAAGCTCATCACACACAAACATAGTATAGTAAAGGAAAAGGACTAAACAATGTCCAAAGCATAAGTATCATAAAGAAAGGAAATGCATAATGTAAAGAAGGCTAGACAGCTTCCAGTCCATATGCACGTACTCTTAGTGTCTACGAGCGTCCCTGAGTACCTGCCGTTTTGGGAACATAGAAAGGAAAACGGCTGAGCAATACGCTCAGTGCACGGATGTACAATAAAGCATGAATAGGATAAGCATATAACATAATAACAGCGGAAGAAACTAAGTCCCGAGTAACCTGGTTAAGTCTTAATAAAACTGGTTTTATAGTTTGAAAGTCTTATGTTTATCTTATAAAAACTGTTTGTCATATTTTACCATTAGCTAATATAGGTCATGAATATCCACCGTGCATGAATAATTGGAGGGGTGACCTCATCATGCAAATTAGAGGGGCTGCCTCTAATTTAATATACTGGTTTATGGGTAGGAGGGATCAGCTCCTTGTGAAGGATGCAAGGCACACACCACATTCACCATGTAATCCTGAATAAAAACGTGTAACTAGGATGCACCCATACGCCCCACATGATAAATATAAATAAATGGCCAAAAGCTGAAGGGACGCCACGAGCAATCACTCCGCCGTGGTGAAGTCATAACATCAGTGCCTCTAATGTTATGGTTATGGTACCTCCATAACTAGGTGAAACTGGTCATGCATGTATATGGCTATAGGTAATCATATTTAAACATAAGATATCAAACTCATACTTATACTACGGAAAACAGTTGGCTGCATACGGGGAATCCTAATAAGGAAAGAATGTCCATACTGAAAGGACGGGAATCCGTACCTTATGTCCAGTGAACGAGAACGATGAACTGCGAGAATCCTACTTCCGAAACACTAGTGCTACATAAATACGTACATGAAATAAGTATCTGCTTACTAAATACATAGCTGGTTTTATGTCATGTCTTAGCTTATTTTATGTGTTCTTACTATGTTTTACTGTTTAAAGCCTTAAACTGTGTTAAATCTTATATTCTGTTCATTCTGATTAAGTATTTCTGATATTTCATGTGTTATTATACTTACTGTGTAATAATAAGTAACTTTCCAAAAATAGCAGGTTTCCTAAAATAGAAAGTTTCCAAAAATAGAAAGTTTCCAAAAATAGAAAATTTCCAAAAATAGAAAGTTTTCAAAAATAGAAAGTTACCAAAAATAGAAAGTTTCCAAAAATAGAAAGTTTCCAAAAATAGATTTACTGCTTAAAATAGATAAGTTTCTAAAAATAAGAAGTTTCCATAAATAGATTAGCTGCCTTAATTAAATAAGTTTCCATAAATAGATTAGCTGCCTTAAATAACTAAGTTTCTAAAAATAGCTGGTTTCCATAAATAAATTAGCTGCCTTATTTAATTAAGTTTCTAAAAATAGAAAGTTTCCATAATTAAAATTAAGCTGGTTAAATAAGCTAAGTAAATAAGCCTAAGTGTTTTCAAGATTATTTTCTAAGTCATATGATATATTGTATAGTTTAATAACTATTTCATGTAATTTAATTAAACTATAGGTTATAATATTTAATTAAAGTATGACATGTTTTTAATTAAATATATTAAATAATTAGGTTAAAATATGTATTATTAGATATTAATAATATAACCTAAGTCATGTTAATTAATTAATTATATCCATGGTTTTTAAATAATTAATTAATTATAAGTCTTAATAATATAAATACTTAGGTTAAAATAATTTCATGATTATTAATAATTAATTAACCTAAGTCATGTTATTAAATTAATCTCATCTTTTATTAATTTAATTTTAACATAAGTTTATAACATAAACAAAACTAACATAACCATGATCCGGATCTAAGCTTAAAAACATGAACCGGACATGAATTGATACCGTACCCTGACCCAAATTAGGGTACCCCTTGCTTCCGTGGGACCCACACGCACCAACCAAGACCAAAATGGTCTTGGTGGTGTCGGCTAAGCAAACCGAAACCCCCTTAGGGTCGGTTGCAGCCTGCGGCCCAAAACAAAACACCCTTTAATCGACCCTCTGATTTAATTAATGATCAAAACATGTTAGATCTATGTTTAATTAATGTGTTTTTATAAAAAACATCACGTGTTCATAATTAATAAAAAGATTAATTAAAAAGAAAAAGGTTTAAAAAGGTTTTACCGTATTCGTGGATCAAGGGAATGAAGAACAAACACGAACAAACAATAAATCAACAAGATCCAAGATCAAGGAATCACCTTGTTTGGTGGTTGTAGGTGGCGGCACAAAGAGGCGGAGAAAAGGGAGGGTTTAGGTTTTTTCTTGAATCTTCTGTAAAGTAATTTTTGAGTAGTAAAAATTACTTAACCCCTTTTTAGTAAAATTGGTAATGGGCTTGGCCCATTACCCTTTTTTTAGCCGCGGGTAGGGACCCCCCATGGGGTTCCCGTACCTCGTTTCGTGTCTCGTTATTTAGTTGGTCGTTTGTGTTTAATTATGTTCGTGTTTTAAATGTTCTTGTTACGTAAATACCATACTCTAATATATTTAATTACGCTCGTATTAAATATATATACGTAATTAATAATAGCTCGTGTTTTAATTACGCTCGTGATTTCGTGATCGTATGTTCGTGATTAATTATTGCTAAATAATTATTACGTGATCGTGCATATAAAATACTTATCGTGTTCTAACACGTACGTAATACATAAACTCCTAACACGTAATCGTAATCATGCTATATTAGGAAAGTTTTTAACTAGTACGTACGATCCTAAGGGTACTATGCATGGTAAACGCATGCGGGTTTTACATTCACTTTTCCGGTCGACTTCGTCGTTGTTGATTATGAAATGGACCCTCGTATTCCGTTAATACTTGGGCGCCCATTTTTGAGAACAGGTAGAGCTTTAATAGATGTGGATAAATGTGAGCTCATCTTAAGAGTCGGGGATGATGCACAAGTTTTTGAAATGGGGAAGCTTACAAGCAAATCCTATGGAAGAGAATCAGCGAATATCATTAATGTGCTTGATGATTTTGTCGTCTACAACAATCCTCTATTCGATTCTTGCAATGATAATCCACTGTTTCAAGATGATGTGGATGATTCTCTCTCCAATTTGGAACCTTCACCCATATATGATTCTCCACCGATCTTTGATGCTTATGATGATGATTCTAGTTCCGATGGAGATGATTATGATGATTTTTCCGAGTATCCCGACATGCCCACGTATGATGATTTTGATGAGGCCGATACTCTTTCGAGTGATTCTTCACATGATGAAGATCCTCCGCCATCCATGCTTAATCCTACTTTGGATGACTACTCATTTGAGGAAGACTTCTCTACTTTTCTCAATACATACTTCCCTCATGAGAGTGATACCCCTCCTTTAGACTTTGATGCTTATGGTCTTGATCCTACTTCGGATTTGAAGAAAATTCTTTCAAAGGAGAAGCAACCAGACGACACCAACATCCGCAACACGTATATTTTGACACCTCTTTGTCCACCTTCTGAGGACGAGGTTGTGCATTTTCTTAGCGGATCATCTTCAAATTCTGCTGAGCCTGAGTGCTATTTTCCCCTAAAGGAAAAGGTGTTCGACCCCGGTATCGATATTCTTCAGCCATCTCAGTATCCGTCTGATGAAATAAAAGGAAAAATCTTTGGAACTTATGAAGATATGCTTGCACCTCAACACCCTTTCTTCCACCGTGCTCCATCTTTGCTTAAGGGAACCTTGCCTACTCTTCTTTGGCTTGCCTTGTTCGCCTTAAGCTTGTGCTATTTGATGGACGAAAACTATGTATTTGATCCCGGTGGATATGTTTCATGCTTCTTCCTATGCTAATCAAGGTCGAGTCAGGCTCACGACTCGGTGAACAAAAATCAAGCGCTTCTTGGGAGGCAACCCATGTATCTATCTTTTAGCTATCTTTATCCTAAGTGTAGGGGAGACCCGTTGGTGTTTGCTATTTCCTCTCTTCTCATATTCAGGGATTCGAGCGGTCAATGATCCACTCTTGATGATTTTTGACGACCCGTGATTCCGTGTTTCCGTCTTCCCGGTTCTATCCTAAACTCTTTTCGATTCACTATTTTATATTTTCCAATATTAAAATAGGAATCTCGTTAGTTGTCTCTTCCTTAGCAAGATTTAAACAAAGTGCACAATGTCCTAAGTGTAGGGGAGTTTACTCACACATGCTTAAACATTGAGGACAATGTTTATATTAAGCGTAGGGGGGACTTTTATCGAAGTTAAGTGGTCTTTTCCTTGTATATGTCCTCATTTTAACCGGAAAATCAATTTTTCGACATTTTTCAAAATTTTTGATCTATTTTGGCCTATTAGTTTTTCCTTTGTATAGTTATTTTCTTTCTTTACTAGAATAAATTTTAAATAAAGTGGTTTTAATTTTCAAACGTTGTGAATCTTTTGACTCAACCCGAGTTTACTTATCTAAGTTTACTCTAGCTAGTAATCTTAACGTGTTTAAGTAAAGTTTTGCTAGGCTTTTATATAGGGAGCTTTAAAACGCGGAAGTCTTAACTCTCACGGGTTAAGAACAAGAACTGTTCGCTTCCTATAATTGATCCTAGAGAGTCGTTTATCAAAGGAACTTTAAAATGCGATTTCTAAACTTGAGAAAGTCTAAGAATTTGCAAGATCCTATAGATGACTCGAAAACCCAAAACTTTGATTTAATAGGCTAAGCATCCACGAGTCTCATTCCTTGAGATTTTAAACTGTGGAGAATGAGAGATGATAGAGTCAATTATAAGTTTAGTATTCTTTCGTGAATTTATGTGAGTTAATTATAAGCCTATCCTCCCATCGCTTGCTAATAAATATATCTGCAATAAATAAGGTTGTACGATTTGAAAAGTTACTTAGCTTCTAGCCCAAGATCGTTTAAAAGTTGCTCGGTATGGATTAGAGTTCATAGCCAAGGCATAACTTATTGAAGCGGGATGCGAAGATTGGCGAGTCCGAAAAGGCCCTAACAAGGCATGAGGGATACATTTTGTTGCTAAAGATCCCAAGTGATGTGAAGAATCATTTATCGAAAATCAATATGAAGGATCAAGACACACGACGAAAAGCAAATACTCCCGTAAAGATCATGTAGAAATCTATCCATAAAGGCCCTAACAAGGTATGAGGATAAATAGATCCAAGTCCAAAAAGGAGGTGGATCGTTGTATATCAAAGTACAAAATAAAGATTGGAGAAAATGAAGAAGTCGTGGTCCAAGTATGAAGAATCTCTCAAAACTTCAAGTGAAGAAATTCCTATTATGAAGAGAAGACCATTATTTTATGAACGTCTCTCAAGATTTGAAGTATGAAGTCGCTGCCAAATATGGGTCCGAGAAAGGTCTCAAATCGCGAAACGAGTTATGCCAAGATATGAACTTTATGAGGTCCCGAGAAGCAGTTTTAAAAGATTTTGTCCTTTAGCTAACTATTGATTAAATCGTCCCACTTTATTTTCAGCCTAAATAACTATCAAAATAAGTCAACAATGCATCCTCGTGATCATTCAAGACAACAATAAAATATAAGAGATACACCTAGGAATAAGGGAGTCTAAGTAAATAATTGGCCCACATGAGTTCGTGTTAGTTTGCTAACTTATAATAACAATGATCTCGTTTTTAAGCTTGGTTTGGAGAATGTGAAAACTTGAGGATGATGATCATTCATGACATTCCAAAACCCTAAGGTAATTTTTGATTTCTTTACTTGTTTTGTTATTTTCTATCTCTTTAATAAAGGCCAATATGGATTGATTATGATGGAAAATGTATAACGTGCTTTGTAACTAATGCATTGCATGAGGACATTGCAATGGTCAAGTTTTGGGGATTTGATAGGTGTGTAAACACCCATCCTTTTTACCACTTAACTACAAAAATATCCAAGCCAAAACGTGTATTTTATGTCGTAAATGTCGGAATTATGCGTGGTTTGTGTTTTTGTTGTGATTTAGGACGAAAATGTGAAAAGGGGAGAAAACACGGGCATTCACGGGCTTTTATCGAAGAAAAAGACAAAAGACGAAGTCAAGAAATCAAGAGTGAAAAAAGAACGGAAGTCCCAGACCAATTCTGAAGATTTATCGAAGAAAAAGTCAAAAGACGAAAGTTTACTAAAAGCCGAAGAACTCAAGTCTAATTTATTAAAGAAATTACAAGACGAGTTTATTAATCCCGAGACAAAGTCAAAAGTCGAAGAATTTGGAAGATTAAGGACTAATCAAGCAATTAAAGAAAGAAGAAAGAGGGGAGAAAACTTCCACTAAGTACCTCCCTAATCCACTATAAATAGATCATCAGGATTTCATTTTTATTTTGTTGGCTAAGTGTGACAATTAGTCTTCCACCCTTTTAATTACTTGTTCTTTAAATACATGTCAATTTAAATACATTGTCTTGCACCTTAAATTCATTTAATTTCAAGTAAGTTTCCTTTTAATTATTGTTAATCTTTACTTTTATTGTTTATCTCCTATCTACCTTTCTTGTTTGATCTTATTCTTTATGCTTATTGTTCATGTTTATGTTCTTTAAATTTTATTGATTTAATCAAGTGAGTTTTGATTATTGTGGTTATTATTGTTAGTTTTATTGATTTGCTTTGTTTGATTATCATTAGTTGATCATTTGTGGTAGTCTTGCTTAATCTTTTGGTTTGATTTGATTAGTTTGGATTAGATTCGTGTTATTTTTATCCTCCTTGTTCTTCGTTCTTTCTGTTTTCCAGGTTATTCCGAACCAAGCAAGATTATTCCGGATGAAGGGCTTATTCTAGTTTATTCCGGATTAACTGTTATTCCGAACGAAGGTTGTTTGTTGAATATTCCGAATAAAGGACTTGTTCCGAATAAGTGACATATTCCGGATCAGTTTGATATTCCGGATCAGCAACATATTCCGAGTGAAGAAAACATTCCGAACCATGGTCTTTTTCCATAATATTCTGGATCAGTACCATATTCCGAACCAAAGAAATATTCCGGATCAAGGGTCGTTCATTCGGAATAAGCAGTATTCCGAATCAAGGGAGTTCATTCGGAATATTCCGAATCAAGCTGTTTATTCCGAATCAAGGTTTTGTCTCATTTATTCCGGATCAAGGCCACATTCCGGATCAGCAAGTTTATTCCGGATGAATAAATATTCCGAGTGAAGGATTTATTCCGCATCAAGCTTTTATTACGGATCAAGCATTATTCCGAGTGAAGGATTTATTCCGGATAAGTGACATATTCCGGATGAATCAATATTCCGGATGAGCTTATATTCCGGATGAAGGAGTGATTATTCCGGATGAGCCAATTGTTTCGAATGAGTGTTTTATTTTGATTATTCCGAACGAAGAAGAATTATTCCGGGTGAAGGTGACATTCCGAACGAGTAATTATTCCAAGTGAGGTATTTTTAGTTTTAGTTTATTTTAATTTTTAAGCTTTACTTTTCCCGCATTTTTCTTTAGTCGCACTTAAAGTTTACTTGCCTTAGTTTATTTTAAGACTTGCCTTAGTTTAAGTTTTAGTTGCGTTTTAAGTTTGCCTTTAGGATAGTTTTAAGTTCGCGTTATTTATTTTAAGTGCCTTTTTACTTTTCGTCACGCCATTTATTTTCAATTAGATTTAGATTTACTTTAAAGTCTCACACTTTTAATTTTACTACAACGACACAACATTTGTTTCCACCAAAGACAGCTGAGTCGCACGTTAATCCATTTTTCAATTCGAAGAGACTAGAACAACGATAATTTTCATACTGGCCAAAAATGAGTTATCACCTTTGAAGAAGGGAGTTCCATTTGAGTTTCCTAAAGATCTAAATAAAATGGTTCCCAGTGAAGCTGTTCTTAGAAGGAGCATCAAGCTCTCACCCATGGAAGCTTCAGATATGGTACAAGTGTTACCTCTTGATGCCAGAAACCCTATCATAAGCTATGAAGAAGATGCAAGTGGGTTTTGGAAGATTGGCAGGTATGGGAAAGAGGTACACACGTTTGCTACTCTTGTGTCTCTCTTTGCAAGTATGGATAGAGAAGACTTGGTAGACCTTTGGAGGTTGTTGGAGGCCAAGTATGAGACTGAAGCTCCTACTTTAGTCAATGGAATAAAACTTTGGTCAACATTCAAGAGAATGTGTGGACCAAAAGAAGAAGATCCTACTGTTTGGAAGGTTCTTGAGGATGATATCAGTGGTCTTCAATGGCGTTTGTATTCAACTGCTGGTGTGTATTGTTTGAGCTCTACAAAGTTTGCTGAGTATCTTCTTGTAGATGGTCAGTATCCCATGTCCAAAGAAGTTTTGGAAAAGATGAAGACAACACAGCTGGAGATTGACTATTCAAGTGACGTGGCCAAAGATTTGATTAGGCATGTTTATTACCAATATGATAAGATTTGTAAGATTCCTCCTAGTTCTTAATTTTTATTCAGAAACTTGATTACTAGAGTAGATATCAAGTTTAGGGGAGGATTGTTGGGAATAAAATGTAGCCAGTCCACTTGAGCGTTGACAAGAAGAAAACAAGCGTTGATAAGAAGAAAACAAACGCTGACAGATCAAGCGTTGACAGGAAGAAGTCAAGCGTTGATAGGTTGAAGACAAGCACTGACAGAAAGATATGGTCTATGGGTATTATGTTTCTAGTTTGTTTCTAGTAAAGATAGGATCAACATTGTATTTTCTATAATTATCTTTACCTAAAATAGTTGATACGTAGACTCTTGTACAAGGCTTCTTATGTCTATAAAAGAAGACCTTTAGGTTATGTTTCATAACAAGTTTTCATACGTTAAACACTTTCATTGTAAGCAAGTTTGTTATTATCAATCAAGTGAAAGTTTGTTTTACATCCTTTGTGTGTTCTTGTTTAAGTGTTAATTCCGCATAACACTTAAATTACTTTATACATAAACAAAGTTTCTCTACGTGTATAACTTGATCTAATCTCGTTTACACAAGCTAAATCGATCTAAGTTTGGGATCGACAGTTCATGTTTGTTTCTGCTTATTTAATGGTTAGATGTATGTTAGAGTAAGTCTTAATCAGATTTAAGTGATTTTGATATTAGTTCCTTTGTTAAAGTTTGTTTTCAGATTATAAAGGGGTGTTTGGGATTAGATTTTAAGGCAAGTTGTTGAAAGCCATTCGGTTTACAATCAATCTAAACACACTTAAGTAGTTATTGATAGTTCATAATAGTAGTTTGGTTTGGGTAATATAGGATAAACAAGAATATTGCTTGTTAAAAGTTTGGTAAAAAAACTGCTTAGTTATATCAGTAGGCTTAATCTAGGTGCTTTTACTGTGTTTTGATCTACAAACATGTAATCAGTTAGTATTAGTATAATCCTAGGATTGCCAGTTGTTGCTTTGTGATTGGTAGTGTTTTGTGTAAGGTATGGCCTCTTAAAATTCTTCCTAGTGCCAAGTTTTTAGTAATTTATGCCCAGACTTTACCAGTCATCACAGTAATTGTAATTTGCCAAGTTGTTTGATTTTTGTGTTTGCATTGGTTGTTATTTTGCTTGCTATGTGATGAGACTGCAATTATACATAGTCTCATCGTCCAAATCGGGCTTAAAATGCTTAAAATATCATCAAAATACCCAAATATATGCTTGTGTTTGTTCATTGTGTATTTTAGGTACGGATATAGTGAAATCAACAAAAGATCACAAGAATGAAGCAAAAACGAACACGGGAAATGAAGCCGCACAAAGAACCGGACCCGAATGTGATTTCCAAAAATACCCTTGAAGTTTGAAGAAATTGAATGATTGGTCCCTCAAGTTTTGCAAGTTGTCACTTTTCACCCTTGTAGGATCAAGATAGAACAACTATGGTCCTGGAAGATTCATGTTTTGTCATATATGGCCCTTGAAGATTGCTATGGTTGCATGTTTAGTCCTTTGTTGAAGTTTAGATATTACATGTGCCAAAAATGACACTTGGGATAAAGTTATTTCAAAGGAAATTTGTGGTTTCAAGCTGATAAACCTTCTTTGCCAAAACAATGAAAACCTAGGGGGTGTTTTGGCCAAGACATAGAAACTCCTTCCACCAGTCCCCTCCCTCCACGTCACTCCCCTCCGCCACATCACCTTGCCAACACACCTTCCACTTAACCTTATTAAACTTTTACAAAATCATTTTAAACTGATTTTTTTGTATGGTTTAATAAGGCGGTAAACACCTTTAATACAACCATTTAAAGATTAAACAGCTTGTTCATAGCCAAAAACCCTAATCCCTATTACCAGATTTTATTACTTCAAATTAAAGGGGAAATCAACATTCTTACTAGGATATCATAATTAAAGATGACAAGAACACAACCCACGTGATAAACTGCTTCCACATCAGCTGAGGACCCCCCACCATCTACATCAACTCACGGGATGAGAAGAAGACAACATGATTTGACCAATCTCATGGCTAGGATTCGATTTCGTGCTCTCCCACAACAGAACAAACGTACGAGATCACTTTCAGCTCTGGCATATCGCATGATTCACATAAATTCGTCTAGAAGGAGGGATTCAAATTTCAGATATTCCATAAAGATGCTATGGGTATTTTGGGAAGATCACAAGGATTAGGTTTAGGGTTACAATTAATGTTTGTCTTGTATATATAGAACCATGATTGCAACTTTGTACCCGTTCCAAGTTTTTTTGCTTTGATTGAGCTTTGTAATATTTAGAAAGTTGAATGAAAGTGATAATTTGAGTTCCAAAAATTTACTTTCTGTCCATTTAAATCTTATGCATTTTATTTTAAAAGCAATTTCCCTTTCCTGTTTTTATCTCAAAAAGGTTTTTTATTGAGCTTGTTTTGTGAGAACCGTGAGTTATAAGCTTTGCATTAAGCCAAAGCTGACAACTTTAGCTTAAGCACAAGGCTTATTGCTTATGTTATTTTGAAAGGTATAAGTACTTTGTAGAGTTTGGGTTAAAAGGTTTTCGTCCAAAAGCCATATCATTTTTCTGTTTACTCTAACTGTTCACAATAAGCTTGGTTTAAGCTCCTTGACAAGAGCCCACACCAAGCTTATTTGAGCTTGATAAGTGTGACTTTGTTGTGGTCATATTAAACAGGTTCCCAAGTTAATCCCTTGTAGTTTCAGAAGACATATTTGATGACTCTTGGTTCTGTAGTAGACCACCAACGAGAGTGCTCTACATAAGCTCTTTATAAGCTGTAAAGCTCCAAAAGAAAGCCTCAGCAACTGGAGACCTTGGCCTGAACAAGGCCAAGCCTAGTAAAAGCTTGAACCCTTTTGAAACTTGTCTGCTTGTTTAGGTGTTTGTATGAGTTCTGTCTTCAGATTGTTCAATTTGCCAAATAATGGCAGATTTATGTTTAGATTGTGTTGAAAGATTTTAAGAATAGTCTTGAAGTGGTCCTGTGAAATTGCCTTTGTTATTTTCTTGTTAGTTTGCCATATAGGGGTGTTTGGGATAAGAATTTTAGCTGAATTTGGTGACAAGTATTAGGCTAATTTCTGCTCAAACATTTTCATTTGGATAGCATTAGGAGTGTTTGACACTTATTTTTTAGTTGGTATGTTAAAAACAAAATTTGAATGTTCATTATTTGTTTAAAAATGGTAAAAAAAAATCAGTAGGCTTTAATCTAGTCATTCCTAGTGATTTTTAAGTACCAATCTTGGTAATCAGTCAGAGTTGTTGCTAGTTTAGGTTTGTAAGTTCTTGTTTTTGCTATTTATATGCTAGCTTGTTAGATAGGTGACCTTAAATCTCATCACAATACCAACTATATCAGCAAAAAATAGTGCCCAGACCCGTTTTGTAATAACAGTAATTGTAGATTTCCTGTCTTTTGATTTTGGGTGCTTATACATTGTGTTTTTTGTGCTTAAGTTGACTCCCCACACCTCAATTGGTGTGGGGGTGCCTTGTGTTACCAAAGATAACAAGTAATCAAGCTCTGAAATCGATAAAATACCCCCAGATTCTTTTCTGATAAGTGTCAGTGGGAACAAAGTTCCCACTGCTTGGGTATTACTTCCCACTGCTTGGGCAAACAGACAAAACCATCCAGCTGTCCCTTTCAGTTTGCTTTTTTTTGTTTTTAGTGACTGGAATTGAGATTTTTGCATTATTTTTATTTTTACTAGTATTATTAATTTATTTTATTATTTTTCACTAAGTTTATTTTCATTTTACTCTTCATTTTCTATTTTTTGGAATTTATTGCATTTTAAATTAGTTTTTAATTATATGTTTTTGTCTTTTAGTGCCAAAATTTAACATTTTTCAGTTTTAAAATTTTTCCTAGATTCAGAAAAATGGTTTGAAAAGATTTTACTGTTCACATTTTTAAGTAATTTTTAGAATAAATTTAAGTTTAATTAGGGTATAATCATAATCTGTTTTGTCTTTTAGTGGAAAAATTCATTTTTTTTACTTTTTCAAATTTCTACTATTCATATAATTTAGGATTTTTAAAATTGTCAAACTAATTTTAGCATTATTTTAATATTTTTAATCATTATTTTAGTTTAAAAATAGTTTTTAGTGTTCAAAAAATAGATAAATAGTTTTAAAAATTTAGAAAAAATACTTTTTAGTCTTTAAATAATATAAGTGAGTTATTAGTTCAATAAAATAATATTTTGGGCTTTTTCTTAATTATATTTATTTTTAGAGATTTAATTAGCATTTAAAATTGAATATTTAATTAATAAAAGGTTTTAAAATATATTTATTGGATTTTTATTCTTATTTATATTATTTTAGACTTAATTTTAAATTTTAATTAGTTTTTAGGTTCAATTTTTAATTTTGTCACGTTTTACGTATTTACGTTCGCGTTTTACGTTATTACGTCATAGTGTAATCGTAGTCGTAGCTCGTCTTTACTTTTTATCTCTTTAAACCAAAACTGACACTAATCCAAATTTGATTGTATATAATTTGCACTTAATTCACACACCTCCTTCGAGAACGAACCTGCATTTATTTGATTCGTCGGTTTTCCTAAATCGTCGAGTTTAATATTTGCCCATTATATGTTGTTTTCCTAAAAACGTATTTCTACACATATCATTTGGCGCCGCTGCCGGGGAGGTGTTTATAGTTCCATTATTATTATCGTGTTTGTGTGAGTAGTGCGTTTTTGCTTTTCAATTTTTGGAAAGCGTAAATATCGTACATACTCATTTTTGTTATTTTTCCTTAATATATTATAATATCCAAATAAATCGTGTTTAATTTTCCTAAATTAAACACAAACCAATCATTTTACTATATTGTAGATATCCCATTATCGTTTTCGTTTTTCTTGTGAATACATTACTATATTGTACTTACGTAGAACAATAAATATACAAGTACTCCAAAAGCGTGAAAACGCAACCTTGATTCGGGATTTCATCACTCGATCATTGTATTCGAATCTAAAGCAAAAGTTTAAAGGCAAAATAGATAAATACTTTCGTGAGGCTTAATTTCAATTAACACAAACTATAAGGTGGGTATAAGGCGGTTGTATTTCACGACCTAAGGGAAAAAGGCTCTTAAGTGCTTAGCGCCGCCTCGTTTCCCTCGCTTGCTTGTGCGTGTTTTGAGAAAGAGGGTCAATCGAGGGTTTGCCGCCCAAGTATTATCTACATATCATATATATTTGCTTGCATTTCAAGATTAAACCCTCTTGAAGGTTTTGGTGTTCCACCAACGTTCTAAAGTCATCGAAGGCGTTCACTCCACGTGATCGTTTTCATTCTTTGAGGCTCTTTTAATCGAGAAATCGATTCGAGGAGAGATTTGTAGATTTGAGTCTACGTAATACACCAAAAAAACCAAAAAAGTTAAAAAACAATTAAAAATGAAAAATATTATTCTTACCCCTTAGCAGTTAATTCTTTTTCTAACCCTCTAGTGTTTAATTCTCGTAACACCATTCTCGTTTCGTCATGTCCAACGATGGATATTACTCTTGTACATATTGTGGAGGTCCGCCCGACGGTGGTAATTTCTTTAATTGCGAGATTTATGGAGGAAGGGAGGGGTATATCTACAACTCTCCTCAAAATGACCTTGGTTACGGATTTCAATCCTATGACCAAACTCCACAACCGCCTTCGTCTTATTCGTGTGATTTTTGCGGTTTGGAGCACGACTTCGGATTTTGTTGTACGAATTATAATGACCCCAAACCGAATCCTAATTTCTTTGACCAATCATCGCAATATCCATCGTCGTATTCATGTGAGTCTTGTGGAAACGCACCTCATTATGGGTACGATTGTCAACCGATGAACTACAATACGTCTTTCGACAATCAATTCTCCGGTTTTGACCAATCACCTCCACACAAAAAAATTGATGATGATCTCGGTGCAAGTCGCGTTGACGAGGGATTTAAAGAAATCAAAATGATTTTCAACAAATTATGGAGAAAAAGGAACTTTCAGTCGTCGAAGTGATCGAAAAAAGCATCAAGGATATGGAAGAGGAGAAACGACGAATCAATCAAGAAATAAACGATATAACTAATGAAATCGGCATTAGGAGATATCGTAAAGAAGAAATAAGTGAAGAGTTTAAAAAAGAGTGTGAGATTAAAACTAAACAACTTATACAAGATTACAATGGTTTAAGCATCGATATTCGTCATAAAAGACAAGAACAAGAAAGAGTGGAGCATCTAGCTAGATGTGATCTCACGTCTCCTATTTATGATGACGACGACGATATCGACATTTTTAATCTCAACTCGTCTTGTGAAACCATTACTCTCATGCTCCCTACGGAACCCGATGCCTCTCTAAGTATGGGGAGAAGAATCTTATCACTAATCCTAGTGTTGAGATCCCTATTCCAATCCAAAGTGAGCCTACGGTTGTCTCTGATGAGGAGTTAAGTGATTTTGCTCTCGATGAATTTTTCCACGAAAATTCTAGCAAGGCAAATTACGATTGTGAGTGTGATATGATTTCATGTGATGATGTCTCTCCCAATGACACTTCGGGTAGAGAATCATTGACTTTTTCGAACCCACTTTTCGATGATGATTTTTCCACTAGTGATGACGAGTCACTACTCGATGAGGAAGTTCATGTCGACAAATTTAAAATCTACTCGAATATCCTTTTTGAACTTGATGACGAGTTCGTTTTTGGTGACGTAAATCCTCTCTTTGATGAGATGTTCGAGGACACCGAGAGTGAGGATTCTTTGGATCCTAAACTCGATGAGCCGGATTTGCTAATCACGCTCCCTAAGTCTCATTTGGATGAGCCTTCTCTTTTGACTTGTGATGCCTCCATTCTCGAGGGGTTCACCGATGGTCCGCCTCTCGATGAGAATGAGGATTTTAATGAGGCCTTTGCCTTAGAACTGGGAGGAGACTTTGAGACCTCCATTTTTATTGATTCTCTTTCAAATTTGCCTTCATCTCAAAGTAATCCCACCCACCCTCTCGGTTCTCATGACTACACGTACTTCGAGTACGTTGTAAGGAGTTTTCTTCCTTACAAAACGTATCCTCCGACTTTGCCTTTATCATTTTCCACCAAATGTGAGGATACGATCTTTGACCTCGGTATAAAGGCTTTGCCTTTATTATCGGTTTCTTTGGGCCTTGTTTACATGTAAGACCCACGTTTGTTGACCATCCCATGATAATCCCTAAATGATCACATTTATGGGGATTCGAGTCGAGCTCTTGACTCGGTCATAAAAAACGAGGTGCCTCGTGGGGGAATCTCATGCCTATCCTTTTTATCATTTCCGTTTTATTTTTCTAATTAGTGTAATGTGAGGGGACGTGTGCACTTCCAACCTTTGTTCCGTGGTTGTTTGTGATTGTGATTTATTAGGTTCTTCGTCATCGTTGAAGCCTCTCGTGTTCGTTTTACGGATCACTCGAGTTTCGATCGTTGCCTTTGGAGATTCCGATATCCGATGATATCCTTTTATGTTCTAACGTTTATCTTATTAGCATAATTCATAAACGGATTTTAGGTTATTCGTTTTACCCTTTCCATGCTTGAGATTAAGCATTCGACTACGTCTCTAGTATGGGGGTGTTTTCACCCCTAGACTCGAAACATTGAGGACAATGTTTAGTTTTAGTATGGGGTGAGTAGATACTTCACCTTGCTTACGTCATCACGCAATCAAATATTCATCTTTTTGTTATCGTTTTGTTGCAAAATAAGGCTAAAAATGGCCAAATTTTAAAATTTTTCTAGTTGTTCATAAGTGTTTAAGACACGAATGTAGGTTTTCCGATGGTGAGAATAAGAGTAATATTTGACTCGACCGTGCGTGTTGAGCACTTAGCTTCGATTCCTTAACTTTTTAGGCTAAGTCTCTTAAATGAGGACGAGAAATGATAGAGTTATTTATAAGTCTCGTAATCGTCACGATCTCATGTGTAGTAATTATTAGCTTATTCTCCCCATGCTTTTGTATAATAAATTGTTAATAAATATTGATTTAGCGGTTTAGTCACTATTGTTGGTTTCTAATTTGTTTTAGTAGCTTCCATGTAATTAAATTGCGAAAACATTAAGGTATCGCCAGCGTCACGGTTTTGAAGTATTGGCACCCGAGTAATCGAAAGCTTCACCTAATAATAAGATTTCAAGTGCTCACCTAAATTAAGCAAAAATTTGAAGCTCACAAGGCCGAAAAATCTATTCCTAAATTGAAAGTGAATCAAGCCTTAATCTTTGAAGCTTTAAAGATCCAAAATTTGCTTTAGCGTGAGGATATACGTCTTTGCCTAATAAAACTACCTATGAGGTGGATAATAAAAGGCAAGGCAAGACCGAAGTCATAATAAAAGCTCCATGGCGGAGTTAAATAAAAGATGGAGGTAAACCTATGATAATAAGGCCCTTCCGTTAGGGGGCGTATAAAAGTCTTGGTAATAAGTCTCATGTTCAAAACCGTTATAAAACTGTGTTTATCGATCCTTCTTGTTGACTTAATTTTTTGACATCGTTGTCTATTAGGATGAATTATTAATTTAATGATTTTGGTTACACCGTTAAGACTCTATTTTTAGACTTAATCTCTATTCACGCATAAGTCAATGATGTATCCTCGTGATCATTAAGACAAAAATAAAATATAAGAGATACCAAGTAGGAATAAGGGAGTTTAGGTTCGTAATTAACACTCATGACATATGATCGTGTTGCTAACTTATAATAACAATGATCTCGCTACACGCTTAGCATGGAATTGAGTGAAAATCGAGGACGACGAAATTATTTCTAACGAAGCATTCACGTGTTCTTGTTCTATGATCCCAAAAGTCACTTTATTGTGATGAAAACAATACATAATGTCCAAAACACATGTAGTAGTTTATTTAAATTAATGTCTTCAATAAATGTCATCATAAAATGAATTTTGGAAATGCTAAGATACTTAATTCTAGCATAGCGTGGGGACACGACAATGGTTTAGTATGGGGGAGTGATGAGACTGCAATTATACATAGTCTCATCGTCCAAATCGGGCTTAAAACGCTTGAAATATCATCAAAATACCCAAATATATGCTCGTGTTTGTTCATTGTGTATTTTAGGTACGGATATCGTGAAATCAACAAAAGATCACAAGAATGAAGCAAAAACGAACACGAGAAACGAAGCCGCACAAAGAACCGGACCCGAATGTGATTTTCTAAAAATACCCTTGAAGTTTGAAGAAATTGCAAGATTGGTCCCTCAAGTTTTGCAAGTTGTCACTTTTCACCCTTGGAGAATCAAGATAGAACAACTATGGTCCTGGAAGATTCATGTTTTGTCATATATGGCCCTTGAAGATTGTTGTGGTTGCATGTTTAGTCCTTTGTTGAAGTTTAGATATTACATGTGCCAAAAATGACACTTGGGATAAAGTTATTTCAAAGGAAATTTGTGGTTTCAAGCTGATAAACCTTCTTTGCCAAAAAAATGAAAACCTAGGGGGTGTTTTGGCCAAGACATAGAAACTCCTTCCACCAGTCCCCTCCCTCCACGTCACTCCCCTCCGCCACATCACCTTGCCAACACACCTTCCACTTAACCTTATTAAACTTGTACAAAATCATTTTAAACTGATTTTTTTGTATGGTTTAATAAGGCGGTAAACACCTTTAATACACCCATTTAAAGATTAAACAGCTTGTTCATAGCCAAAAACCCTAATCCCCATTACCAGATTTTATTACTTCAAATTAAAGGGAAAATCAACATTCTTACTAGGAAATCATAATTAAAGATGACAAGAACACAACCCACTTGATAAACTGCTTCCACATCAGCTGAGGACCCCCCACCATCTACATCAACTCACAGGATGAGAAGAAGACAACATGATTTGACCAATCTCATGGCTAGGATTCGATTTCGTGCTCTCCACAACAGAACAAACGTACGAGAACACTTTCAGCTCTGGCATATCACATGATTCACAGAAATTTGTCTAGAAGGAGGGATTCAAATTTCGGATATTCCATAAAGATGCTATGGGTATTTTGGGAAGATCACAAGGATTAGGTTTAGGGTTACAATTCATGTTTGTCTTGTATATATAGAACCATGATAGCAGCTTTGTACCCGTTCCAAGTTTTTTTGCTTTGATTGAGCTTTGTAATATTTAGAAAGTTGAATGAAAGTGATAATTTGAGTTCCAAAAATTTACTTTCTGTCCATTTAAATCTTATGCATTTTATTTTAAAAGCAATTTCCCTTTCCTGTTTTTATTTCAAAAAGGTTTTTTATTGAGCTTGTTTTGTGAGAACCGTGAGTTATAAGCTTTGCATTAAGCCAAAGCTAACAACTTTAGCTTAAGCACAAGGCTTATTGCATATGTTATTTTGAAAGGTATAAGTACTTTGTAGAGTTTGGGTTAAAAGGTTTTAGTCCAAAAGCCATATCATTTTTCTGTTTACTCTAACTTTTCACAATAAGCTTGGTTTAAGCTCCTTGACAAGAGCCCACACCAAGCTTATTTGAGCTTGATAAGTGTGACTTTGTTGTTGTCATATTAAACAGGTTCCCAAGTTAATCCCTTGTAGTTTCAGAAGACATAGGACGACTCTTGGTTCTGTAGTAGACCACCAACGAGAGTGCTCTACATAAGCTCTTTATAAGTTGTAAAGCTCCAAAAGAATGCCTCAGCAACTAGAGACCTTGGCCTGAACAAGGCCAAGCCTAGTAAGAGCTTGAACCCTTTTGAAACTTGTCTGCTTGTTTAGGTGTTTGTATGAGTTCTGTCTTCAGATTGTTCAATTTGCCAAATAATGGCAGATTTATGTTTAGATTGTGTTGAAAGTTATAATCAGTGATTTTAAGAATAGTCTTGAAGTGGTCCTGTGAAATTGCCTTTGTTATTTTCTTGTTAGTTTGCCATATAGGGGTGATTGGGATAAGAATTTTAGCTGAATTTGGTGACAAGTATTAGGCTAATTTCTGCTCAAACATTTTCATTTGGATAGTATTAGGAGTGTTTGACACTTATTTTTTAGTTGGTATGTTAAAAACAAAATTTGAATGTTCATTATTTGTTAAAAAATGGTAAAAAAATCAGTAGGCTTTAATCTAGTCATTCCTAGTGATTTTTAAGTACCAATCTTGGTAATCAGTCAGATTTGTTGCTAGTTTAGGTTTGTAAGTTCTTGTTTTTGCTATTTATATGCTAGCTTGTTAGATAGGTGACCTTAAATCTCAACATAATACCAACTAGATCAGCAAAAAATAGTGCCCAGACCCGTTTTGTAATAATGATATAGAAATGTAGATGAAGATTAAACCAAAAAAGAAAGATTAGATTAGATGAAGGAAAAGAGAAAAACAAAAGATGTGAATTCCTAGTGAGAGAAACACAAACGTTTCTCTCTCTACAAAACAAATGAAATGGAAGACACACACACAAATGAGGCTTAGGAGGCCTTTTATACTAAGTAGTAAGTGTTTAGGAGGCCTTCCTCATTTGTGTGTTCGGGACTAATTCCCGTTACATAAACATTAATAACTAAGAACTCTCGACACCGTTGAATAGTATTTTTCATGAGCTTCGCAACGGTATATTATATGACCATCACTTTCAACACGGCTAACAATCTCCCCCTAAGGGGTGGTCATGTAATATGTGACTTCACTTTGTTGGTGTTGCAGACTTTGAAGCTCGTTGTCTTGAGAGTTCTTTCATAGTTCCTTTCATGACTTGTGATCTTGGATCTTTGATCTTTGCCTTGACTTGATCTTGTAACTTTTGCAGCTTGTGTTCTTGTGTCTTTACCCACATACTCATGTTTTGAGTTGACATGAAAGCTTGTTAACAATCTCCCTTGATCATCAGAGTAGCGGAAGTCTTTGTCTTTAGATGTTCTTGAGCTTTCTTCAGTAATCCTGAATATGTGGCCTTGAATTGCGACTCTTGAGATAACGCCACCGTTTGCATTCCACCGGTTTCCCGTTATACAGTACGAATACTGTACCTGTGATCAGGTAAGTTCAAAGAACTTCCTTGACAGGATTTCCAGCTGTGGTAGCCGTTCTCAATACTTGAATATATCGAAAGATAATTCAAAGTAAGGAGTGAATCATGCAGTTCCATTCTGCTGATTATGTCGTCAATTCATTTTCCTGGAACAAGTCTGAATCAATTAAGAATCAAACCATCGTTGCTTTCCAGTTGACACAAGTTTGATTCATATAGAATCGCACAAGTTACCTGCCGCAGTGCTGTTTGATGATGACACTGGAAGGATTTCCATTCGTCACTGTAAATACTGAAAAGTATTACTCTGAATGTTCTGGCAAGATCATAAAGATATTGCGTCGAGACCTGGAACGAGTTTGAATCAATTAAGAATCAAACCACTGTTGCTTTCCGGTTAACATATGTTTAATTCAAGTGAATCTTACATATGACCTACCGTAGTGCTGTTTGATGTTAACACTGGAAGGATTTCCATTCATCACTGTGAATACTAAAGAGTATCACTCTGAATGTTCTAGCAATACCACAAGGATAGAGCGTAGGACTCTGTAAATCATCGCTTGTGTTCTAATGATGAACAACAATTGATCTATGGAATAAGTGTCCTAATGAGATTTTTGATGAATCTCGTTGGCTCTAGACTCTATAAGTGCACGTTTATTTGGTGATCGGAGGCTGGAGCAGACTGCCACCTATTCAATATCTACTATCTCGGAGTGAGAAAGTTGATAGAAATGAGTTGAACTCCGTGACAATAAAACAAACTTCTTTTGAGAGAAGCTTGAGTAGGCTGGGAAGGGTTGTGCATTGAATCATTGGGTCCATGATGCTTTGTCTTCAGTATCAGAAATCATCAAAGTGATTCTGATAATAGATGTATTGACCCGGTTTCTGCCTAAGTTGTATGGAGGGCTTCTTTCTTTACACCCTTTATCCTTACATTTCTTTTTCATTCTTCAACCACTTCAATGCTTACCAAGACGTCATAACTAGCACCTTGTTGTGATTGTTCCAGTGCTAGCTTAAGTCATTAGTCGGCATTATTCCCGTACACTCAACTACTCCATCTTTCCTAAGGACTTCTATGTTCTAATGGATTGTCCCTGGGAAGATCCCTCCGGTTCTGGTTGGATCATAGGACGAATACCTAACCACCTTTTGACACCAATACCATCGTGAATTTATGTGTTGAAGGGTATAGATATCGCAACCAGAAAAATCATTTGAAAATGCAGTCAAGGTGTTGATGAAATCAATGTTTACACCTTGAAAGTTTTCTATATCACCAAAAACGCTCCCCCTACATATGTGCATCATAAAAGGAAAGGTTTTTGCACATATTAGGAAGAGAAAGCACTTACATCAAAGATATTATCCAAGACAACATATTTTAATCACTATTCTCCCCCTCAAAAATTGCATGAAATTGAAATTTTTGTGAAATTAGTGATGAAACATGGAGAGAATAATGTGTCATGAAACTTTGGAACAAATGTTTATGAAATCATTATAGTCCCCCTTGAAAAGAGATTCTATTTAAATAGGGGAGTATATGAGCACATTGTTTTGAAATACCTTGAAAAATTGTGCTCAAAAGTCCGTGAAAATTGGGTTCATGAGCTTAAAACTTTGAATGTTTTGATAAAAGCTCATGACCGAGAAAAGCGAATTTCTCGTTGTTGAGGATAAGTCAAAGACTTTCCTTTATTTAGGGACCGGGTTATAGTCTGACATGTGACTATAAGCCATTATGAGAAGAAAATAGAAAAGACATGTTTTGAAAGCATTTGAACTCTCATTCGAACTTTATGTACGTACCCGTGTCGTTATTGAACAACATTTCTAAGCACGTCCATATTATCGATGCTGAGAGACATGTCGGAGAAGAATATTTTTGGTATTTTTTGAAAGGTTTTCTCATTTTTTATTTTGTTTTTATAGGTTTTATATTTTTGTATTTTGATTTTCTGATAAATATATACAAGATTACTGCGAATGTGCAAGACGTTCAAGTTCATCAGGTGTGAAACTACGCATACCAAGTCGACGAACCAAGAATTCAAATCTGTCTTGAGAAAGAGCTTTGGTGAAGATGTTGGCTAGTTGGTAGTCCGTCTTGACAAAGAACAGTTCGATCGTTCCTTTTTCCACATGCTCCTTTATGAAATGGAATCGGACAGCTATGTGCTTGGTCTTGGAGTGTTGGACCGGGTTGCAGGATATGGCTATGGCTGATTGTGAATCACAATAAATAGGGACTTTGTTAAAGAAAAAGCCATAATCCGTGAGTTGTGTTCTCATCCAAAGGACTTGAGCACTACACACAGATAGAGACACATATTCTGCTTCCGCGGTTGACAACGCCGTACAGTCTTGTTTCCTTGATGACCAGCTCACTAGCTTCTCGCCTAAGAATTGTGCTCCAACGGAAGTGCTCTTGAATGTATCCTGACACCCTGCATGATCGGCATCTGAAAAACCAGTGAGATTAAAACCAGAATCCTTCGTATACCAGAGACCTATGTTAATGGTTCCCCGGAGATAACGAAAGATCTTTTTAACCTCCTTGAGGTGCTTCTCGGTTGGCTGAGCCTGGTACCGAGCACATAAACAAGTAGCATGCACAATGTCCGGTCTGCTTGACGTTAAGTACATAAGGGACCCGATCATACTTCGGTATTTTGTAGCATCTACAAATGTCCCTTTCTTATCCAAATCAAGCTTGTGTTTAGTGTCCATTGGAGTACCAATAGGATCACAGTTTTCCATGCCAAATTTCTTTAGAATCTCAAGCACATACTTGGACTGATTTATGAAAATACCACGGGGGGATTGGTGAACTTGGAGACCAAGAAAGAACGTCATTTCCCCCATCATGGACATTTCGAATCGACTTTTCATAAGGTCGGCAAATAATATGGAATATTTTGGGTTAGTAGAACCAAATATAATATCATCTACATAGACCTGAGCCACCAAGATGTCGTTGCCGTAGTGCTTGATAAACAACGTTGGATCAATGGTTCCTTTGCTGAAGTGATTTTGTAGAAGAAATGATGATAACTCGTCGTACCATGCCCTCGGTGCTTGTTTCAAACCATAAATTGCCTTTTTCAACTTGTAGACATGGCTTGGATGTTCAGTATTAATGAAACCTTCATTGACATACATACACATCTTCTTTTAACAGCCCATGCAAGAAAGCCGTCTTCATGTCCATTTGATACACTGTGAATGATTTGTGTGCAGCGTATGCCAAGAAAATCCTAATAGCTTCCATCCGAGCAACCGGGGCAAAGGATTCTGCGAAGTCAATTCCCTCCTTTTGTTTATAACCTCTCACAACTAACTGAGTTTTGTTCCTAATGACCGTTTGCTCCTCATCCATCTTGTTTTTGAATAACCATTTCAGAGTGAGGGGATCGATATTGTCTGGTCGAGGTACTAACTCCCATACATCAAGCCGGATGAACTGATTGAGTTCTTCTTGCATAGACTCAATCCATGATGCATCGGTCATTGCTTCTTTCACACTTGCTGGTTCCATTGTGCTGACTGATAGTGCATAGATACACATATCACCATCGGTACGCAACTGATTTCGTGTTGAGACTGGTCGTGAGAGATTGCCAATCACTTGAACCAAAGGATGAATCATTATAATTTAAAAATATTTTAAACCATTAATAACTAAAATTAATAACTAAACATTAATAACAAAGAACTCTCGACACCGTTACATAAACATTAATAACTAAGAACTCTCGACACCGTTGAATAGTATTTTTCATGAGCTTCGTAACGGTATATTATATGACCATCACTTTCAATACGGCTAACAATCTCCCCCTAAGGGGTGGTCATGTAATATGTGACTTCACTTTGTTGGTGTTGCAGACTTTGAAGCTCGTTGTCTTGAGAGTTCTTTCATAGTTCCTTTCATGACTTGTGATCTTGGATCTTTGATCTTTGCCTTGACTTGATCTTGTAACTTTTCCAACTTGTGTTCTTGTGTCTTTACTCACATACTCATGTTTTGAGTTGACATGAAAGCTTGTTAACAATCTCCCTTGATCATCAGAGTAGCGGAAGTCTTTGTCTTTAGATGTTCTTGAGCTTTCTTCAGTAATCCTGAATATGTGGCCTTGAATTGCGACTCTTGAGATAACGCCATCGTTTGCATTCCACCGGTTTCCCGTTATACAATACGAATACTGTACCTGTGATCAGGTAAGTTCAAAGAACTTCCTTGACAGGATTTCCAGCTGTGGTAGCCGTTCTCAATACTTGAATATATCGAAAGATTATTCAAAGTAAGGAGTGAATCATGCAGTTCCATTCTGCTGATTATGTCGTCAATTCATTTTCCTGGAACAAGTCTGAATCAATTAAGAATCAAACCATCGTTGCTTTCCAGTTGACACAAGTTTGATTCATATAGAATCGCACAAGTTACCTACCGCAGTGCTGTTTGATGATGACACTGGAAGGATTTCCATTCGTCACTGTAAATACTGAAAAGTATTACTCTGAATGTTCTGGCAAGATCATAAAGATATTGCGTCGAGACCTGGAACGAGTTTGAATCAATTAAGAATCAAACCACTGTTGCTTTCCAGTTAACATATGTTTAATTCAAGTGAATCTTACATATGACCTACCGAAGTGCTGTTTGATGTTAACACTGGAAGGATTTCCATTCATCACTGTGAATACTAAAGAGTATCACTCTGAATGTTCTAGCAATACCACAAGGATAGAGCGTAGGACTCTGTAAATCATCGCTTGTGTTCTAATGATGAACAACAATTGATCTATGGAATAAGTGTCCTAATGAGATTTTTGATGAATCTCGTTGGCTCTAGACTCTATAAGTGCACGTTTATTTGGTGATCGGAGGCTGGAGCAGACTGCCACCTATTCAATATCTACTATCTCGGAGTGAGAAAGTTGATAAAAATGAGTTGAACTCCGTGACAATAAAACAAACTTCTTTTGAGAGAAGCTTGAGTAAGCTGGGAAGGGTTGTGCATTGAATCACTGGGTCCATGATGCTTTGTCTTCAGTATCAGAAATCATCAAAGTGATTCTGATAATAGATGTATTGACCCGGTTTCTGCCTAAGTTGTATGGAGAGCTTCTTTCTTTACACCCTTTATCCTTACATTTCTTTTTCATTCTTCAACCACTTCAATGCTTACCAAGACGTCATAACTAGCACCTTGTTGTGATTGTTCCAGTGCTAGCTTAAGTCATTAGTCGGCATTATTCCCGTACACTCAACTACTCCATCTTTCCTAAGGACTTCTAAGTTCTAATGGATTGTCCCTGGGAAGATCCCTCCGGTTCTGGTTGGATCATAGGACGAATACCTAACTACCTTTTGACACCAATACCATCGTGAATTTATGTGTTGAAGGGTATAGATATCGTAACCAGAAAAATCATTTGAAAATGCAGTCAAGGTGTTGATGAAATCAATGTTTACACCTTGAAAGTTTTCTATATCACCAAAAACGCTCCCCCTACATATGTGCATCATAAAAGGAAAGGTTTTTGCACATATTAGGAAGAGAAAGCACTTACATCAAAGATATTATCCAAGACAACATATTTTAATCACTATTCTCCCCCTCAAAAATTGCATGAAATTGAAATTTTTGTGAAATTAGTGATGAAACATGGAGAGAATAATGTGTCATGAAACTTTGGAACAAATGTTTATGAAATCATTATACTCCCCCTTGAAAAGAGATTCTATTTAAATAGGGGAGTATATGAGCACATTGTTTTGAAATACCTTGAAAAATTGTGCTCAAAAGTCCGTGAAAATTGGGTTCATGAGCTTAAAACTTTGAATGTTTTGATAAAAGCTCATGACCGAGAAAAGCGAATTTCTCGTTGTTGAGGATAAGTCAAAGACTTTCCTTTATTTAGGGACCGGGTTATAGTCTGACATGTGACTATAAGCCATTATGAGAAGAAAATAGAAAAGACATGTTTTGAAAGCATTTGAACTCTCATTCGAACTTTATGTACGTACCCGTGTCGTTATTGAACAACATTTCTAAGCACGTCCATATTATCGATGCTGAGAGACATGTCGGAGAAGAATATATTTGGTATTTTTTGAAAGGTTTTCTCATTTTTTATTTTGTTTTTATAGGTTTTATATTTTTGTATTTTGATTTTCTGATAAATATATACAAGATTAATAACTAATGATTCATAAACATATTTAATAAACATTAATAACTAAAAACTCTCGACACCGTTGTAGTCACCGTTTGAGTAGTCGTATCGTCGAGTATGTAGATATCAATTATAAGTTGCTACGGTTGGTGGAGATGATAACTTCATAAAAACAAGACTTCTCTTGTTTTAACAAATAAATGCACTGAATCGTACATATATTCGTGTTAGATTGTGTTATTACATAAACACAATCCCTTACATGGTTATAAAGTAAACCATGCCCGAGAAAATTAATTCCCGTTGTTGAGTCAAAGCTTTCCGGTGAAATGCTTGACTTGATTATGAAAAGCGGGTTACTATCTGAAATAATAGCCCATTTTGAGCATGTTTTAAAACATTTGAACTTCTGCTCGAACTTTATTTACAACCCCGTGTCATTATTGAATGACATTTCTAGTATCGTAAATATTATCGATTCCAGAAGACATGCTCTTTTTATCAAAACATTTTTTGAACACACAATTTTGAAAGATTTAGAAAAACTTTTTGAGAAATTCTCGAAAAATTGTGTTCAACGTTTTGAAAACCAATTACTTAAGCTTAAGATGTTGAATATCTTACAAAACGAGCTCAAGTCCGAGAAGTTGTAAACTTCCCGTTGTTAAGGATAAGTTACCATCGGCGATAAACTTTCCTTTTAATTGAAGAACGAGTTCTAAGCTGACATTTACTTAGAAGTCGTTTTTATGAGCTTGAAAAACTTTGAATGTTTTAACGTAAAGCTCATGACCGAGAAAGGTGAATTTCTCGTTATGAGGAAAGGTTCTCGTATTTAAAAGATTCACTTTCCTTTCTGAGCTTAAAACCTGGAATGTTTTAATACAAGCTCATGACCGAGAAAATTTAATTTCCCGTTACGAGGATAAGCTATCTTTAAAGATAAGCTTTCCTAAAATTGAAGTCCGAGTTACAGTCTGATATTTAACTGTAAGTCATTGTGCATGAGCTTAAAAACTTCGAATGTTTTTAATATAAGCTCATGCCCGAGAAAAATTAATTTCTCGTTGTGAGGATAAGTTTATCATCGGCGATAAACTTTCCTTTCTTTGAAGATCGAGTTATAGTATGTGATGTGACTATAAGTCCTTTACAAGAGCTTAAAACCCTTGAATAGTTTAAAATGTAAGCTCGTGTCCAAGAAAATTTAATTTCTCGTTTTGAGGATAAGTCATCATCGGGATGAACTTTCCTGTCTTTTGAGCGCGAGTTACAGTCTGTTATGTGACTATAAGTCCTATATGCACTGTAAGCTTAACTAGAAATCCCTTGAGACACTTGTTTCTTAGATATCAGCTTCTTTAGCAACCAAACTCTGAGAGTGTCCTTAATTGAATGGTATACAATGATTGGACCGCTTCGTTCTTTTGGAACATCCTCTTTGGTACCTGCATTTTCATTAGGAATTTGCATGCTTGGATATGGGTTAGCGATGTCTATCTTAGAAGCAAGTGGGGGTTCACAGTTGGCCTTACTTGTGCCAGAGGTGTTCTGAGGAGATGATTCACTTGTCTTAGCTGGTAAACGTTTCCTTTTATAGAAAACCTTAAGTTCAGGCTTAGGTGATGCATCCTCCTTTTCAATTTCCTCCCTAGTAGTCTTAATAGAATCGGAGACTATCCTAGTTAAAGGGCACTCGTTTTCTACAAGGGTTAAATTTCTACCAGTGGGGCGCCACATTTTACCAAAGGGTTTGATTTTGGCAACCCACTGGGATTTAAGTCTAGCACGGGAGTTCACCTCATTAAGTAGTTTCTTAATACAAGAATCATGATTTGCCGTAAAGACACATTTTCTACATGTTTTACAAGTAGCATATTTAATGTCCGAGTAAGATCTAGAATTCCTAGATGATTGATTGATGCTCCTAGGATGTGACATGCAACGGTTAGCAATGTTGGGTAAACTAGAAGGCATCTGACTAGGTTTGAAATTCCTATCTCTTACTTGTGTCTTTTGCTTAGCTTCCCTTAGACCAAAAGTATGGCGAACGTCATTTGAACTAGTTCTAGACGTATTCTTTGGACTATGTCTAGGGAAATTAGAGGCAATCATGTGATTAGGTCTTGCAAAAGCTGTTTTAGTCACATTGGGCCTAGATGGTGGAGTGACTGTTCTAGAAAGATGAACCATATCAACTTGGGAGGCAAACCGCGGTCTCGAGGATTGTGATCGCTCGGATCTAAATGCAGTAGGTTGTCTGACAGTCGGTTGTCTGACGAACTGATTTGTAGGCGGTTTCCCCAAGATTGATGGTTTTTCAAGCTTAGTGTCCACACTAGGTCCTTTAGTTTTTCGCAAATCATTTTTCAACGCAGCTATAGCAAAGACCTTTTCCTGTACTTGAGCCTTTAAGGTCTCATTTTCTTTGAACA
Organism: Glebionis coronaria; assembly: GCA_025667525.1. NCBI lineage: Eukaryota > Viridiplantae > Streptophyta > Magnoliopsida > Asterales > Asteraceae > Glebionis > Glebionis coronaria. Next base: position 254,384,699 of record CM046878.1, read on the forward strand.
ATTCATCTTGGGATGCCAACTTAGATTCAAGCAACTTAATTTGTTTCAAAAGATTATCCTTTTCAGCTTTAGAATCTAGAACTGTTTGATCCAATTTTCGTTCAAGAACAACGTTTGACTTTTCAAGTTTTTCAAAATATGTTTCAAATTTCTCCGTTTTCTTCGAAAATTCAATTTTGGCATCCTCAAGTTCTTTTGACTGGTGAGCTAAAATCATTTCAAGCTCTTTAATCCTAGAAGCAGAATTGGTTAACGTAGCAGTCATAAAGCACTTATCATGATGTTTAGCATTTTGAACACTTTCTTCCCCATTATGACTCACATCGGATGAATCAGAAGTGGTATTTCTATCACTCTTTTCCATCCCATGTTTGTCATAGTTAGGTTCAGAATGCTCAATATGCGGTATTTCATCAGCATATACATCATCAACATTAAATTGTACCATGTCCGCAGGCTCTTCGTCATTAATGGGTAAGGTGTCATCAAAAGAGATCTCGTGAACATTGCCTGACGTGCCACTGGTATCATGTTGTTCTCCTGATTCCGTGCTCTTGCCATCGTTATGCTCCAAGTTGTCAACCGTATGACCATTCTCCTCTTGTATCTGCATCATAGATTCTTGCACTCCATTATCATACACTTGGTGAAGTCTGGATCTTTCATAAATCGAAGACGAAACCGATGTCATAAATTTCAACAGTTTATCACGGAAATCTTTAACATCGTTCTGTGTGTACTGAAGAAATGACCGGCATATCCCTGAATTGTCAGACTTGATGATATTGAATTGGAGGAAAGGCGTGAGTTGTGTCACAAGAGCCTGATATGCAGTTTCTGATGCAGAGTGATTAAAGTCTTCTTTGTGAAGTTGCTCAGCTAGGTGGTTCAAGTTGAGAAATAGTGACTCGATGAATGTATACTGATGTTGACCGAAGAGTGTCACAAATTCGCTTCCTCCTTGAACCCATGCAATAGTCCTAAGATGTGACTGAAGTAGTCGACATGACATTATACTACTTTCTCTAGCTGTGTCTTGCATGTGATGCAAGTCTCCCTCTTGAAATTTCGAATTCGAAGACTCCATTGAAAAAAATGATCGTGATTGTAGTTGTATTCGGAATCTTACAATTCGTGAAGAAATTTCGAAAGATCCGTAAATAACTTTTTAAAAATCCACGATAGATGAGATCACACTTTTCTCGGCTCAAAAATTGTTGTCGGCTAAAACGTTGAAAAAATAAACCCGATCAAAAATTCGTAGCTACTAACAATAATTCCCGTCACTTTGACTCGTCACTTTCGTCTTCAAATCCGGCCACAAATTTTTTTTTTACTATACAACTACAATCACGTATGCATTCAGAAAATGTTTATGCTTAGAATGATCTTAAGCTTGCACTATAGTAGAATGAAGAGCGATGCAGAGAAGTCTTAAACGTACCCCATACCAAAGGGCGGTATTAAAAAGGTACAACCTCTCTAAAGTACCCTATACCAAAACAGGCGGTATATGAAAAGATACTACATCTCTTGAAGAAATCCACAACTGCAAGTGCGTGTGACACTGAGAACCGCAACGAAGCTCCCAAAAATGATAGTTGTCCATGTCGTCGTCCATCCTCCCCTTGACAATGGAAACTAGATACTTCAAGTCTTATTCATAACCGTATATGTTTGAACAAGTTATCTTAGAAAGTCGTAAGTACTCCTTTCAAGATAAAATAAGAACGCCTCTGAAAAATCTCACTTCAACCTCAAATAAGTAGCATCGAATCATCTTCGTAATCACATAAACCGTAATAGCCGTTAGGAATTTAGGTGAATTTTTGATAAGGATCGTTTTAGTGTAATGTATCGTGTTGTTGTGTTTGTTGTGTTTGTTGTTCGAGAAGAAGTGAAAAGATCGAACACGGATACCCGACCTGAATGTCACTGTTTAAACGGCCTGCCAAAGTAATAAAATCCTGTCCCATAAGCCTTTAACTCGACAACAATTTTACTACTCGGTTCTTTCGAAATACCCGGCTCAATCCAATTATCCCGTAACTCAAATCTGACATGATTAATTTTACAAAATTCGGATATAAAATCGGTCATCCCGAATTAAATTGCAAAAATAATCGGCCCACAATATTTCTTCAGTAAAGTAGTGATTGGCCCGTCAATCTATACCCGACTCCAAAAGTTAGCCATGAGATATCTTTAAAAGATTCAATCTAGGCCCCATTAAAGACAAAAATTCGGCCCACATTGTGTTTCATACCCGGTCCATCTAAATGGAATATATCTCAAAACTTAATATACCAAATCCACTACTCATTCTCGAAACGTCCGCCCCTAGTTATGCTATGTTTAGATGGCCACGTGTATTGGTGAGTTGGTCAAACAAATATGGGATAAACACAAATATTAACCCCTAAAATATCTCACATGTAAACTCACTCTCAGTCTTGAAACCTCCGCACCCCATTCTCACTTTGTTCACCTTGCTATTGTCATCTCTCCCAAAAACTCATCATCTCAAAAACTCATATCCACAGCTCCCATCTTTTGCAAGCAGCACCACCTAATCGCAAAGTATGAACCACTCCCCAAACCATCTAAACCCACTTCAACTTTCAAAGATCAATCAACTTCTTGCCTCAAATCGGTACACAGAACACACGAACCCCAATAATCCATAGCTTATATTTCCAAATTTCTGATCAAACAAGACCAAGATGGGACGTATTTCAGGCCTTAATGATCCTAATGAAATGAGGTCACAGGTAGGTTTGTGGTTAGATGCATGTCGATTTGAGATGGTCAATGATGGTAATTTATTAACCGTAAAAATCCTTTTAAAGAAAAAAAAAACGTTTAACAAATCAAATCTGAGATCTTTCTGAGTGTGTAAAAAGGTGTGATCAAACGATTTGAGAGGAGGTATACGAGTCTAGATGTGTTGGGATTTTTAAAAGAATAGAGTCGGTTAAGATTGGTTAGGATTGGTTTTGAAGTGCAAATTGGTTTAAAATTGGTTTAGTCTTTGTTGAAGAGTGATTTAAACAATGGTTGAGTCTGGGATTAGATCCTGATTGGTTTTGACAGTTAAGATGGTGGATTTGTTAAAAGTGTTGTGTGATAGATATAAACTGATGGATTTAGAAAAAATATTGAGTCTAAATCTGATATTTTAAATTAAATGATTTAAACTCCCATCTCAATGAATAAATGAGACCATCGTAATCTTTTAATTAATCCATCGCAATGTGTTGATTTCAGTCCATCGTAATATGTTTGTTTTTTCGGTCCATCGCAATGTGAAACTTCATCTATCGCAATATTACACAACCCCATCGCAATATATCACAAATCCCCATCGCAATAGCATGAACCCATCGCAATAAGTGTAATCCATCGCAATGTTGTTAGTGATTGGGCAGCGTGACGACTTGTCTACATCCATTTCGATGAATCAGGCCATCCATCGCAATGAGGACAGCCCAACCCATCGGAATGTAAAAAAAAACCCATCGGAGTAAATCCGAAAAAAGAAGCCGTCGCAAAGTGCACCCATCGCAATGTGTTCATCTGAATGTGGCCAACTGAATATCCATCTCAATAGTACCATCTCAAAATACCCATCGTAAAAGGTTTTGACCAGATTTGAAGATACCGAAAAAAATGGTTGGACCATATGATTTTGTCTTCTACCCATAAAACAGTACTGAACAAGTTAATGGAAAAGAGGACAAAAGCAAATATGCGAGTATACCCAAAGGTGGACAAAACGACTTCTACAACGAGGCCAATCAGTGTAATGGACAAGAAAATGATATAACTTTATTACGAGACAAAAAAATGAATCAAAAGTTGATATTTTTAGATATGAAAATGGAAAAAAAAATACCAACCATGAATTACCAGCAAAGTACGAATCTGATAAACATAACACGAACACAAACACGAATCACACGGATACAAGACACCCCCGGTTAGCTCTGATACCAATTGAAAGGCATCAAAAACCCACCATGGTTCGGGTGGTCGGGGATGATCAAAGAACATGTATGCCATGATTGTTCTTAGTGAGAGAAAGTTAGAGAGAGGTGAAGGAATGTTGTGTGTATTATTTCAAGTGAGACAATACAAATGAAAAATGAACAAACTTCCACACCCCCATGGAGAGTCATGGGGGGTATTTATAGGCCTAACAAACTAGGACTATACAACCTTTACATAATAGGTCCTTGTGTTTAGTAAATGAAGTATATCTAGTCCAACTCACGTGAAAGGCGCCAGCTTACCAAAAAGTAAGTCTAACACAATAATTGTAGATTGCCCGTCTTTTGATTTTGGGTGCTTATACATTGTGTTTTTTGTGCTTAAATTGACTCCCCACACCTCAATTGGTGTGGGGATGCCTTGTGTTACCAAAGATAACAAGTAATCAAGCTCTGAAATCGACAAAATACCCCCAGATCCTTTTCTGATAACTGTCAGTGGGAACAAAGTTCCCACTGCTTGGATATTACTTCCCACTACTTGGGCAAACAGACAAAACCATCCAGCTGTCCCTTTCAGTTTGCTTTTTTTTTTGTTTTTAGTGACTGAAATTGAGGTTTTTGCATTATTTTTATTTTTACTAGTATTATTAATTTATTTTATGATTTTTCACTGAGTTTATTTTCATTTTACTATTCATTTTCTATTTTTTGGAATTTATTGCATTTTAATTTAGTTTTTAATTATCTGTTTTTTTCTTTTAGTGCCAAAATTTAGCATTTTTTAGTTTTAAAATTTTTCCTAGATTCAGAAAAATGGTTTAAGATTTTTAGTTTGAAAAGATTTTACTGTTCACATTTTTAAGTAATTTTTAGAATAAATTTAAGTTTAATTAGGGTATAATCATAATCTGTTTTGTCTTTTAGTGGAAAATTTTCATTTTTTTAAAACTTTTTCAATTTTCTACTATTCATTAGTATAATTTAGGATTTTTAAAAGTGTCAAATTAATTTTAGCATTATTTTAATATTTTAATCATTATTTTAGTTTAAAAATAGTTTTTAGTGTTTAAAAAATAGATAAATAGTTTTAAAAATTTAGAAAAAATACTCTTTAGTCTTTAAATAATATAAGTGAGTTATTAGTTCAATAAAATAATATTTGGGATTTTTCTTAATTATATTTATTTTTAGGGCTTTAATTAGCATTTAAAATTGAATATTAAATTAATAAAGGTTTTATAATATAATTATTGGATTTTTATTCTCATTTATATTATTTTAGACTTAATTTTAAATTTTAATTAATTTTTAGGTTCAATTTGTAATTTTGTCACGTTTTACGTATTTACGTTCGCGTTTTACGTTATTACGTCATAGTGTAATCGTAGTCGTAGCTCGTCTTTACTTTTTCTCTCTTTAAACTAAAACCGACACTAATCCAAATTTGATTTTATATAATTGGCACTTAATTCACACACCTCCTTCGAGAACGAACCCGCATTTATTCGATTCGTCGGTTTTTCTAAATCGTCGAGTTTAATACTTGCCCATTATACGTTGTTTTCCTAAACACGTATTTCTACAAATATCACTATGACTCCCCACAACCCAACTGGTTGTGGGGGTGCCCCTTGTTCCAAGAAACCAAGAAACAAACCCACAAATCGTCCAACTTCATTTTCTGTGTTAGAGCAGTGGGTAGAAATTCTCACTGCTAGTTCATTTGTAGCCACTGCTACACATAAAGACAAAGCCAACTGGGCTGTCACTTTCAGTTTCTTACTTTTTTGTCTTTAGTGCCAAGTTTTAAGTATTTTTCATAGTTTTTATTTTTCCCTGATTTGTTGATTTATTTTATGATTTTTCAAAAAGTTTATTTTTAATTTACTGTTCATTTGTTATTTTTAGATTTAATTCAATTTAAATTAGTTTTATTTATTCTGTTTTTTTTGTCTTTTAGTGAAAAAAGTAATATTTTTAAGTTTTTCAAATTTTCTTAGTTTCAGTAAATTAATTTTAAGATTTTTAGATTAAAAAGTTCACTGTACACTTTATTTTATTAATGTTGTTTTGTTTTTTAGTGATAGAAATTACTTTTTACAACATTTTCTATTTTTCTACTGTTTAGTAACAGAAAATAGGATTTTTGAAACAGTAAATTTATTTTTAGCATTATTTTATTATTTTTAATCATTATTTTAGTTTAAAAATTGTTTTTAACATTTAAAAATTAGAAAAATAGTTTCTAAAATTTAGGAAAAATACTTTTTAGTGTTTAAATAATATAATTGAGATATTTGGGTGATAAAATAATATTTTGGGCTTTTTCTTAATTATATTTAATTTTAGGGCTTTAATTAGCATTTAAAATTGAATATTTAATTAATAAAACGTTTTAAAATTTATTTATTGAATTTTTATTCTTATTTATATTATTTTAGACTTAGTTTTAATTTTTTATTAATTTTTAGCTTTAATTTTTTATTTCGTCGCGTTTTACGTAATTACGTCATCGTTTTACGTTTTACGTCGTAGTGTAATCGTATCGTAGCTCGTCTTTTATTTTTCTCTCTTTAAACCCAAAAATGACACTAATCCAAACTTGATTTTATATTATTGGCACACATTATACACACCTCCGCCGAGAACGAACTCGCATTTATCAGTTTTACGGTTTTCCTAAATCGTAAGACTTAATACTTGCCGCTCATACGCGTTTTTCCTAAAACGTGTACGATTATACCTACATCAACTTTGGCGCCACTGCCAGGAAGGTATGTGTAGCCTTATATATATCATGTTTATGTGAGTAGCGCATTTTTGCTTTTCATTTTTGGGAAGCGTACCCAAATAAATCGTGTTTAATTTTCCTAAATTAAACACAAAATAATCATTTACTATATTGTAGATATATTGGTTTTCGTTTTTCTTGTGAATATTATTAATATATTGTATACGTATCACAATAAATTTACAATATCTCCAAAAGCGTGAAAACGTAACCTTAATTGGGATTTCATCACTCAGTTATTGTATTCGAATCTAAAGCAAAAGTTTAAAGGCAAAATAGATTAATACTTTCGTGAGGCTTAGTTTTGATTAACACAAACTATAAGGTGGGTATAAGGCGGTTGTATTTCACGACCTAAGGGAAAAAGGCTCTTAAGTGCTTAGCGCCGCCTTGTTTCCCCCGCTTGCTTGTGCGTGTTTTGAGAAAGAGGGCTAATCGAGGGTTTGCCGCCCAAGTATTATCTACGTATCATATATATTTGTTTGTTTTCAAGATTAAACCCTCTTGAACGTTTTAGTGTTCCACCAACGTTCTAAAGCCATCGAAGGCGTTCACTCCACGTGATCGTTTTCATTCCTTGAGGCTCCTTTAATCGAGAAATTTATTCGAGGAGAGATTTGTAGATTTGAGTCTACGTAATACACAAAAATCAAAAAAAAAATAAAAACAATCAAAAACCAAAAAAAATTGAAAAAACGAAAAACCACAAAAAGAATATTCTTTGCTACCCCCCCCCCCCCCAATTCTACGCTTAGTGCATGCGCACTCGATCGAAGGATTATTCTAATTCTAGCGACGCAATCAAAATTGAAGGAATTGACGACGTAGACAAGAATTAGAAACCGACGTTCCTAATATCGTTGTTGAAGAGACCGTAGACGAGATGGCCGACAATCGTTCGATGATGGAATTACTCCAAGCGCCCACTGAGGGTTATGGAGACGCGATCGTAATTCCCGCTATCGATGCGGAGAATTTTGAGATTAAGAGTGGAATGCTTTCGTTCAAGCAACGAAGTTTCGAGGTCGTGAGGCGGATAATCCTCACGATCACATTCAGAATTTTGATCGTCTTTTGGCCACGAGCAAGTTTAAGAACGTCGACACCGATGTCGTCAAGCTTATGCTTTTTTCGTACTCGCTCGATGGTGCCGCCAAGGATTGGTACGAGAAAGAGCCAACTAATTCGATAATTACGTGTAAGAATCTCGTTTCCAAGTTCGTTAATCATTTTTTCCCACCGTCTAAGACAACGTTTTTCAAAAACGAGATTACGAGATTTAAGCAAAAATTGAATGAATCTTTTAGAGACGCGTGGGATCGTTTTAAGGAATTGCTTAGGCAATGTCCTCACCATGGATTTTCCGAGTTGCACCAAATCGATACGTTTTACTACGGTCTTAGTTTTCAAGAACAAGATTCGTTGAATTCCGCCGTTGGTGGCAACTTTTTGTGTAAAACTCCGAAAGATGCATTAATGATTATCGAGAATCGATCCAAGGTTTACCAACTCCGTAACGCACTAGGTGTTGCCAATGTCTCCAATGTTAGTAATTCTAATCGCGACATTGAGAGGGTTGATGCGAAAGTCGATAAGTTGACGAATGTGTTTACGTCGTTCTTAATCGAGATGCAAAAGAATGACGCTCCCGCTACGGTGAAAGCGGTTGAGGCATCGTGTACGTTTTGCGGTGGACCACATAATTATTACGAATGTGCGGCTACGGATGGCCAAACGTCGAGTGTAAACGCGTTAAACAACAATTTTTCAAATCAAAATCAAAATAACGCCGGTCCATCGCAACAAACGAACAACAACAATCAAGGCAATAATTTTAATTCGAGGAAATGATTTTTCAAATCAAAACCGTAACAATTTTCAAGGAAATAATCATGGTAATCAAGGTTATAATCAAGGTCAAAATTTGAATTGGCAAAATCGAGGTTTTAACAACAACAATCAAAACCGAAATTTTAACAATGGGCAAAATTCAAATTTTTTGAACAACGCTAATCAGGGGAAAAATTTTCAAGGGAATCAAAACCAAGTTTTCAATCAAAACTTTAATGGCTCAAATGATTTTCAAAATTACGTTAAATCAAATGACGTTAATATGAAGAGATTAGAAACGCAAATTGGTGATATGAAAAACGAAATTTCAAACACGTTGAGAGGACAAAACAACAAAATTGAACAAGGACAAATCGACATAAAAAAGATGTTTTCGGCTATTATGAACAAGGCCCCGGGTGCGTCATCGAGTTAGTTACCTAGTGACACCGTTGCAAATCCGAAGGAACAATGTAAAGATGCCTCGTCTCGTGAGAAAAGTCGTATGATTACCCCTACTCTTGATGGATTTAGAGTTGTTCCTTCTTCTCAACCCTCGACTTATAAGACGCCTTCATGTTCTAAAGTCGATGGGGGTGAAAGTGGCGACCAAGGAAAAGAGTGCACACCCTCGTGTACCTCGAATTCCATCCACGATTAAAAAAGAGAGCTTCATCGACCTCACCAAAGTAACCCTTGAAGAAACTTGTGCTTCGATCCTTCTTAAAAAACCCAAAAGGAATATGCCGAGAAAGGAAGAGGATCCGGGCCAATTTCTACTACCTTGTGATTTTTCCGAGATTGAGGGATGTTTAGCCCTTGCCGATTTAGGTGCTAGCATCAATCTCATGCCTCATTCTCTTAAGAAATTGATGAGATTGCCTAGTCTTACCCCCACGAACATGACAATCGAGCTAGCAAATTGTACACCTTTAGAACCAATTGGAATAGCCGAGGATGTCTATGTTAATGTTGGAAAGTTTTTTTTTCCCGTGGATTTCGTCATTTCCGATTACGAGTGTGACCCTAAATGTCCCATTATTTTAGGTCGACCATTTTTATCAACGGCTCGAGCCGTAATCGACGTCCACGAGGGGAGATTAACATGAGATATGGGGAGGAACGAATGGACTTTTTCGCAAATAAATCCCAAGTTTTAAATGATCATGATAAAACCAAGGTTGCAAAACCCGATGTTTCAAATTCTAATGATTTCAAAATGTTAACTTTGGCGGAAAATATTAGGCTTAATGCATGTTTTGAAAGAATTAAAATGAACAGTTTTAAAGATGATGATTTTAATGATAAAGAATACGTTTACTTAATTCAAAAGGGTATTCGTAGATTTATGGATGAAAAATCACTTTGGGATGTATTTGGCGAAACAAGTGAACAACCAGTTCCGAAGGGAGACGTTAGTGCCATCACGACAATGACCAAAATGGACTCGTCTTCACCACCTTCGAAGGACCACGTCTTTGAGGCATCAACTTCTAACTCCATTGAAGTGCCTCCATTTACTAGCCCAACACCCGTTGAGGCTAAAGGTTTCATCGACATCGATCCTCTCGTCCTTGAAAAGTCACCTAAGCATAGCCCTAGGGCTTGTAAGACCATGGTTGTGAGTGCTCACATCGACTCTTTCTTTGACGATGACAATGGCGATTTTGCCGAGATTGATCACGTGCTTAAAAATCCACATGCAATTTTTGATTCTCCTAAAAATAATTGTGGTAAGTACGATGATTACGATTTTGATCCCGAGATTGAGGAAATTATTGAACGAGAGCTAGCTCTTTTGCCTCCACTTCCACCTACAAGTGAGGTTGATCTTTCCAAAATCGAGGATGAACTTAATGAGTTGGAACGTCTTATTTTTGATGACGAACCAACTCACATGACCCAAAATCCCATTCTTGAGCAGTTACCTAATCAATACTCCTCATTTGAGAATGACATTTATCATATTTGTGAGGATCTAACTTATCAACGATCCCCACAAAAGAATGATGGTTTTCTGCTTGACCATGATCTCTTCGAGAGAGTTTCTAAAATTCTCAACGAGCGGAATGAAAAACCTTGGTTTGACAAACCCATATACGATGAAGAAATCAATGAGATTCACGATCATGAGGATGACAAATATGTTGACCCCGAGGGGGCGGTGTTCTTTGTTGATCGACGTTTTAAGAACTTATACAATCCACCACCCCCTATCCGCGACTTAAATGTGAGGATTTTTAGCGTGACCAATATTGAATTAGAAACGCCAAATATTTTTGACATTATCAAAACGGGCTTTCATAAAGAGTTTTTAAACGATGAAAAGAGAAAGATTTTAAAATTGATTTACAAGATTTTTCTACATGTATAACTCTGTCATCACATTGTTGTATGAGTGCTACCACCTCGTCTACTCCTTTTGACGACGGTTGGTATGGATCTAGTGTGGGGGAAGCCCCTCATGTTCCCTCACATATCTCCAACGAGGACGAGATATTCGATCTCGGAATTGCTTGTAAAGGGAAATCTCGGTCTTCCACCGATGCAATAAATGGAAATCTTATTCATTTGCTTGGTGTGAGTCTACCTCGAGTAGCTCATGATTGTGCCCCACCGATTGTCCCACCTTTCTACTTCTCACCTCTTTTCTTTGACCTCTTTGAGGTTCTAGCACGTGTTGAAGTGGCGTTGGTTCGTTTACCCTATGAAAACGAGGACGCTATCTTTGACCCCGGTATACGTTTATCGGGGTTTTAAAGTACTCCATGTACTTTTGGGCATTGTTAATCATGTAAGCCCCACCAAAAATGACCATACCATGATTATCCCTATATGATCACATTTATGGGGATTCAAGTCGAGCTTTTGACTCGGTTATCAAAAACAAGGTGCCTCGTGGGGGATTCTCATGCTTATCCTTGTAAATATTATTGCTTTCTATTAGTTAACGAGGGGACTTGTGCTCTTCCAACCTTTGTTCCGTGGTCGTTTGTGATTGTGATTCATTAGGTTCATCGTCATCATTGAAGCCTCTCGTGTTCGTTTTACGGATCACTCGAGCTTCGATCGTTGCCTTTGGTGATTCCGATATCCAATGATATCCTTTTATATTCTAACGTTTATCTTAATAGCATAATTCATAAACGGCTTTTAGGTTATTCGTTTTACCCTTTCCGTGCTCGAGATTAAGCATTCGACTATGTCTCTAGTATGGGGGTGTTTCACCCCTAGACTCGAAACATTGAGGATAATGTTTAGTTTTAGTATGGGGGTGAGTAGATACTTCACCTTGCTTACGTCAACACACAATCCAATTTTCATCTTTTTGTTATCGTTTTGTTGCAAAATAAGGCTAAAAATGGCCAAATTTTAAATTTTTTCTTGTTTTTCATAAGTGTTTAAGACACGAATGTAGGTTTTCTGATGGTGAGAATAAGAGTAATTTTTTACTCGACCGTGCGTGTTGAGCACTTAGCTTCGATTCCTTAACATTTTAGGCTAAGTTTCTGAAATGAGGACGAGAAATGTTAGAGTTAATTATAAGTTACGTAATCTTTCACGATCTCATGTGTAGTAATTATTAGCTTATTCTCCCCACGCTTTTGTTTTAAATAAATGCAATAAGTAAGGCCGTACGATTTCAAAGGTTACTTAGCTTCTAGCCCAAGATCGTTTAAAAGTTGCTCGTGTTCGAATAGAGTTCATAGCCAAGGTATAACTTATTGAAGCGGGATGCGAAGATTGGCAAAGTTCCAAAAAGGCCCTAACAAGGCATGAGGAGCTCCATTTGTTGCTAAAGATCCAAGATGATGTGAAGTATCATTATTCCAACATCAATATGAAGGATTGAGACACACGACGAGAAGCAATATACTCCCCTAAAGATCATGGAGAAGTCTATCCAAAAAGACCCTAACAAGGTATGAGGATAAATATATCCAAGTTCAAAAAGGAGGCGGATCGTTGTATATCAAAATCCCAAATAAAGATTGAAGAAAAATGATGAAGTCGTGGTCCAAGTTTGAAGAAATTCCATATATGAAGAGAAAACCATTATTTCAAGAACGTCTTCCAAGATCTGAAGTTCGAAACGCATGCCAAATATTGGTCCGAGAAAGGTCTCAAATCGTGAAACGAGTTATGCCAAGATATGAACTTAAGGAGATTACGAGAAGCCGTTTTAAAATATCGTGTCCTTTAGCTAACTATTAATTAAATCGTGCTACTTTATTTTCGGCCTAAATAAAATATCGAAATAAGTCAAACATTTATCCTCGTGATCATTAAGACAAAAATAAAATATAAGAGATACCAATTAGGAATAAGGGAGTCTAGGTACGTAATTAACACTCATGAGTAATGATTGTGTTGCTAACTTATAATAACAATGATCTCGTTACACGCTTAGCATGGAATCGAGTGAAAATCGAGGATGACGAACTTATCTCTATAAGGCATTCACGTGTTCTTTTGAAAAAAATACATTATGTCTAAAACACATGTAGTAGTTTATTAAAGTTTACGTTTTCAATAAATGTCACATAAAAATGAATTTTGGAAGTGCTACGATACTTCATTCTAGCATTGCGTGGGGACACGGCAATGGTTTAGTATGGGGGAGTGATGAGACTGCAGTTATACATAGTCTCACGTCCAAATCGGGCTTAAAACGCTTAAAATATCATCAAAATACCCCAAAATATGCTCGTGTTTGTTCATTGTGTATTTTAGGTACGGATATCGTGAATTCAACAAAAGATCACAAGAATCAAGCAAAAACGAACACGGGAAACGAAGCCGCACAAAAAACCGGACCCGATAAATGAATTTCCAAAAATACCCTTGAAGATTTGAAGATTATCAACTTTGGTCCCTCATCTTTTGAAGAACTGGAAATTTATACCCTTGAAAAACTCATTAATTACATTTGGGTCCCTAAATTATCAAGACATTACAAGAATGATCCTTGGAATTTGGTCAAAGTGCATATTTAGTCCTTTAAATAAGTTTGCCAAACTTTTTGTGGCCAAAGTGGAAAAAAGCAAACTTCATTTGTAAAGGATTTGGGAAATATAGCTGTTGAAACTGAATTGACAAGTTATTGGGAAGTGAGGGACCATTTGTGTCCAGACATCAAACTTTACCCACCCAATCCCACCATGCCACATCACCACTCCCACCAATCAGCCAACACCACCTCATCAACCCAAGCCACGTCCCCTTTCCACTACACTTAATATAACATATTTTTTATTAATCCGTTTAATTTACAAAATTGGGAGGTAAACACTTTTTCAAAATATAAACCTAATCAAACACCACTGTTTAACTCTCCCTAACCTCAAGAACCCTAAAACCCTAATCACTCTAAAACAAAGGGGTTTAGGGTAATTACTTCCAGATTGGCAATTCATCATCCTCTCATCAAAACCCACTCAACTTAAACCCTCCCAACACTCCCATGTGACCCCTGTGGACCACCCCTGCACCCGTCATTTTCCCCAAACCCCAAAACTTGACCAAATGAATGGCCATGATCCTATACTTTTCCTCTACTCAAGATAAACGTCCAAGATGCACCAATCCAACTAGCAACACCATGGACAGTCACAAGATCAAATTGACCAAATTTGAATTTTGAAGACCAAGGGCAGCATTGGCATTTCATGTTTAGGGTTTTAGTAGCACTAGAATCTTATATCATGTATTATAAAAGGAGTTTGCCCGTGAACCCTTTTCTTTGTTCCAGATTTTGTAAAAGTTTATATTTTAATGAATATTTAAAGTGTTGAAAATCCTTTGTAAATCTGAGTTCATTTTATGTGTTTTCCTTAGTTTAATGATTTTTATATTCGTGTCACTTTCTTTCAGAATTTGTGGTTTACTTTTTATCAAAAGTTTTTGAAAGAAATTTTCTAAAATCTTTGAGACCCATAAGCTATAAGCTGTCTATAAGCTCAAACTGACAACTTGGGCTTATTTATCTAGTTCATAACTTATGTTTCATTCCCTTTTGTTCATCTTTTCAGTAACAAAGTTTGGTTCCAAAAGTGTTTCAAGAAGAAAATCTATTTTTTTTATTTTGTTTAACTCTTACTGTTCATTAAGCTAACTCACAAGTTTTTTGACAAACAGCTTGTGAGCTTAGCTTATTGAGCTTGAAGTGCTTTTCTTGGTTAGTTGTGTTTGTGCAGGGATCAAGAAGTAATCATCACATTGCCTTTCCATTTTTTTCATTTTGAAGATATTGTCACCCTGGTTCAGCTGTTGAACCTCAACAGGGTTCTCTACATACTTCTTATTAGCTCACAAAGGCTCAAAAAAGACTCCAAATAGAAAGCATCATCCAGGGTATTATTGGCTTGAACCGTATTTGCTTTTTCTTCTTTTTAGATTGTGTGAATTTATAAAAGTTGTTTGAATGCCTGTATATTATGCTTGTTCATGTTTGTTTCTGTTTATTTAATGGTTAGATGTATGTTAGAGTAAGTCTTAATCAGATTTAAGTGATTTTGATATTAGTTCCGTTGTTAAAGTTTGTTTTCAGATTATAAAGGGGTGTTTGGGATTAGATTTTGAGGCAAGTTGTTGACAGCCATTTGGTTTAAAATCAATCTAAACACACTTAAGTAGTTATTGATAGTTCATAATAGTAGTTTGGTTTGGGTAATATAGGATAAAAAAGAATATTGCTTGTTAAAACTTTGGTAAAAAAACTGCTTAGTTATATTAGTAGGCTTAATCTAGGTGCTTTTATTGTGTTTTGATCTACAAACTTGTAATCAGTTAGTATTAGTATAAACCTAGGATTGCCAGTTGTTGCTTTGTGATTTGGTAGTGTTTTGTGTAAGGTATGGCCTTTTAAAATTCGTCCTAGCGCCAAGTTTATCAACAATTTATGCCCAGACTTTACCAGTCATCACAGTAACTGTAATTTGCCAAGTTGTGTGATTTTTGTGTTTGCATGGGTTGTTATTTTGCTTGCTGTGACTCCCCACAACCCAACTGGTTGTGGGGGTACCCCTTGTTCCAAGAGAAACCAAGAAACAAACCCACAAATCGTCCAACTTCATTTTCTGTGTGAGAGCAGTGGGTAGAAATTCCCATTGCTAGTTCATTTATAGCCACTGCTACACATACAGACAAAGCCAACTGGGTTGTCATTTTCAATTTCTTACTTTTTTGTCTTTAATGCCAATTTTTAAGTATTTTTCATAGTTTTTATTTTTCCCTGATTTGTTGATTTATTTTATGATTTTTCAAAAAGTTTATTTGTAATTTACTATTCATTTGTTATTTTTTAGATTTAATTTAATTTAAATTAGTTTTATTTATTCTTTTTTTTTTGTCTTTTAGTGCAAAAAAGTAATATTTTTAAGTTTTTCAAATTTTCTTAGTTTCAGTAAATTATTTTAAGATTTTTAGATTAAAAAGTTCACTGTTCACTTTATTTTATTAATTTTTAGAATTAATTTAAGTTTAAATAGGTTTTAATTCAAACTGTTTTGTCTTTTAGTGATAAAAATTACTTTTTTCAACATTTTCTATTTTTCTACTGTTTAGTAACATGAAATAGTATTTTTGAAACAGTAAGTTTATTTTTAGCATTATTATTTTTAATCATTATTTTAGTTTAAAAATTGTTTTTGGCATTTAAAAATTAGAAAAATAGTTTCTAAAATTTAGGAAAAATACTTTTTAGTGTTTAAATAATATAACTGAGATATTTGTTTGATAAAATATTATTTTGGGCTTTTTCTTAATTATATTTAATCTTAGGGCTTTAATTAGCATTTAAAATTGAATATTTAATTAATTAAAGGTTTTAAAATTTATTTATTGATTTTTTATTCTTATTTATATTATTTTAGACTAAGTTTTAATTTTTTTATTGATTTTTAGCTTTAATTTTTTATTTCGGCGCGTTTTACGTAATTACGTCATCGTTTTACGTCGTAGTGTAATCATAGTCGTAGCTCGTCTTTTATTTTTCTCTCTTTAAACCCAAAACGACACTAATCCAAACTTGATTTTATACTATTGGCACACATCATACACACCTCCGCCGAGAACGAACTCGCATTTATCGGTTTTACGGTTTTCCTAAATCGTAAGACTTAATTACTTGCCGCTCATACGTGTTTTTCCTAAAACGTGTACGATTATACCTACATCAATGCCCAAAAAATGCCCCTACACAATCATGTCCCACTTCTTACAACCCATTTATGATATCTTCACCAAAGATAACATATTCATTATCATCACCATCAATTTCAGTAGCTTTAGCAAACAATTTCCTGGAAGCCCGTTTCTCAAAAGCAGCCTGAACATATGTTTTAACCTCATTGTTTCTACCATTTCCATCATTCATTCTCACAACACCATTAATAGAATCCTGCATCCCTTCATTACATACCTTCTTCCTATAACCCTCTTTCTTCACTTCTCCATCTTGACATACATCATCACCCTTTCCCTTATCATTTTCTAGATCGCTAACATCGCTCTCAACATTATTCAAAACAAACTCCTTACTCACATCAACCTCCTTACTCACGTTACATTTATTCCTTATATTCACATTGTTACCTAAACAATCCTCACCTCCATCACACTTCACAACTTTCATTACACTATCATCATTATCCCATTTTTTTCCTAACCTTTTCTTCTTACTTGCATTCTTTTTATTATTTGTAATAAAAGAATTATCAAACACGTTAGGTGGTTTAACAGTTCTTTTTTAATTCATTTTAAATTGCCACTTTGATGGTTTAGGTTAACCACCAAAGTTAGAACCAAACTGATTAGACAATAGATCAAACAACAGTTATGCAACAATTAGTAACAACAATGACTATCACTTCAAACATACAACCCCCTGATTGAAGACACAATTCAAAATCAATTTTGGCGCCAAAACCAAAATTAAGGTAATTGATAAAAACACACTTGTAGTATGCACAATCAAATTTTGAATCAAATTAGCTATAAGAGAGTAAAATTGGAGAACAAAATCAATGAGAATTGATGTTTATTAATGGTCGATTTTATTTTGGAGGAAGACGTAGTTATAGAGTGAGAAAGGAGAGGGAAAAGATAATTGGTCAAAATTTTTACCTCTAGAAATTTTAAACATAAATGTCGCTCCTTTAGGTTTTTACTGATGTAATATTGAAAGGTAATCATGATACTTCTCCTGAAGCTTTTACCAGATGTTATCTAAGGGGATTCACTATATATCTACCTTATTTAAAATCTTATATATTGGATACCTCATAAACAATCACAATTTCTCGTTTATTTGCATAACCTTTATAGCAAAAGGCCTTTGGTGACAACGTTAACCAACTAACATGGCTTGAAACAGTTCTTTATGAACTTGTCATCAATAGATCTCCAAAGATTACATATAATTATGCACATACATAGCACACAAAAAAGAACTTTCGCTATATGTTCATTAGAGGTGTCTCAAAGGGTGTGCAAGTGGTGCGGTAGCACCATGTCTCCACTTATAAAGAGCCTCAGTTTTCTTAGTTTATATACAAATACGTTCTATGTTAAACATATATGAGTCATATAATTCAAGTTTACATGAAAATTTTCTTTAATTTATAAGTGAAACGAGGCATCTTTTTTGTTATTTCCTAAGACCTATATAAATCATGTGACGGGTCTAATGTTGATGGAAAGGTTTCTCGAGTTCCACATATATCTTCACATAGTTATGTGACTTACTCTTTAAAAACCCACTAGTTATCATTATACATAAGAAATTATTGACTTGTGTATTCATCCATTGTTGATACAAAAGTTGGATTCGACCTTGATGACCCTAATTGGAGGTAATGCAGGTATTGAAGGCTCCGACTCTTGCACCAAGCGAACTTGTTTGAGGACCTACACAGTGAGAAAACACCGTAAAGCTTACTTTTACATTGTCTCCCACGACTAACCTCCGATGTGAGAGTAAGTATTTGGTTTGATTGAGTAATCGGTTAATGGGTTTAGAGTTAATCGGTTAATGGGTTTAGATTGTGTGAAATCGTACCTTTGAAGGAACCATGAGGGTTCCTTTTATAGCCGGTGAAGCCCAAGTAGATTCTTGAAACTTGCGTCCCAAGATAGGAAGATATACTCGGGATCCTTATCACGTAAATAAGGAGAGTATATATTTCCCAATCCTGGGTGAATCATGGTCCTAATTAAACTATGATTCTACCTGACCACAACCGTGTGCGGCCAGGCCGCGACCCACTCCAGACTGCGTGCGACCACCTTTCATCAGGCCTTTTGGGATAATGTTGATGCTGTGGGAATTTATAAAAACCCTTACCAATTAACATGTTAGTAATCATGAGTACACAACGGAATATAAAGATCACGTATAGACAAGTAATTAACATAAACAATAAAGAACCGCGTACCTTTTAGCAATGGATTTAATCACCGTTATCGAACAACCAATATAATCGAAAACCCAATTAAAGATCAAAGTATGATCTCTCTAAGTACATGCACACAATAGTTTAACAAGCAATAAGTATGCTAGTATGTACGTGTTAAACAACCAATAAACCACACTTCTTGAATCAATCAACCAATAAAACCTTGTGGGTGTCTTGCTTCGTCGATCACCAAAAACGAAACAACCCTTTGTGGGTTTAATACCGATTGTACCAAAAGAAAGAGAAAAGAGTAAAAGTGATTTAGGGATTACAAGTGAATAATGAGGTATGCAAGACCTCCTTATATACTTGAAATAACTTGGTGATCAAGCAACCAAGCCCAAAAGCCTCATGGGCTTTTGTTTCCTTTTTCTTAACTTTCCTTTCTTAGTTTATTTGTTTAACTATAATTAATATTCAATATAATATTAATTATATATTTCTTAACGATTTACGCGTGCGTATCCTTAGGCTCTGGACGACTTTCGGAGTACATATTCCTTCAGCTCCCACTTGGACATCCACAATAATGTAATATAATAACATAGGTTAACGTCTAGCAACACACCAATGCTCCCAACTCTCGAGTGTAGTTTTCCATAATATACATTCAAATGACTTTAAACATTTAGAGTGCTTTTGTTTCTTAAATACCATGTTAATAATAGATACGTATCATAGTCATTCTATTTTAACTATTTTGTTTCTCGTATTACATAATTGAATCAAGATTACCAATCTAATCAAGACAAATCTAGATTTCCATTGGGTACGGCTGTACATACATCTGATTAATTAAACGAGGGGCCTAGTAGCATTGTTCTTCAAACCTCGTTGAAGAAACAAATTCTATCTTGACTACACTTGCCTCTTACATGCTTCAAGATACAAATGATTATAACCTTTATTACTACCTTGTTCAGGATAACATTTGAACTATAACAAAAAGTACCATCCACATATATAAGACCTGCTTGCATCTCAAGTCAAAGGATTTAGTAATATAAATCATTTACAAGTTTCACTTAATGACGACGATCCATAAAGTGATTGAATTGTTGGTAGGAGATGTCCAATATAAAACCTTTGAATATTGTGTCATTTGGTGAACCGCTCTTACATATTCTACGAATATTCCCATATAGTTGATCGACATAAACTATTTAGAATAACATATTATTCAAGGATAAAAACATGAAAAATAGGACCAATAAATATAAAATGAAAACTGAACATATCAAATACTTCAATACATAAAATAAATAATGTTTAATTATCTTTTATACAAATATAGAAAGATCAATGCATGATGACCCTAGTTGAGAAATTTATTGATCTCGGACTCAGATCTTAAATCTTAGCCTATAAGGGTTGTAATAGCAAGGACGAATCCAAACTAATACTAGAGAAACTTTGTATATGAAGCACAACTAAACAAGATACGGAATATAATGTTTAGTACAATAACAAAAGTGTTATAAACGATTGAAAGATTTAATGTATTCAAGATATACAAACACTCTTAATAGTGTTAGGGTTTACACCTTAAAGCAAAACGTAATGGCAGAGATATCAAAACATAAAACTAAGGTATCCTTTTATACACACAAGGATCCTTATACAAGATAACTATGCACTAAACATGGAAGATATATTATAAATGAAACAGAAACGCGTCAAAATCTCTTCCAAAGTTATCTTCACAACATGGCCACTATCTTCTTACAGTGGGAAAAGATCCCACTGTCTTTATTAATAGTAGCATGGGGAATTATCACTAGCAGTGGGAACTTGTGCGTTTTAGCAAAGGGAACTCCATAATCATTTATTCCCAACAATCCTCCCCTAAACTTGTGCTCACTACTAAACATAAGTTTCCTGAATAAATGTTGCTAGTGATGAGCATGCTTACAAATATTATCAAGGCAAAATATGACTATGTATAAACCTGAGAAACTGATAAGGAACATGATTTCTATCATCCGCCTCTAAAGTAGCACCTATCATCTTTTTCAAGGTTTACTAAGTAAGAGGATAGTATCTATCAAAGAGCAAATACATAATTAGTCGTTCCATCACTAATTCATACACTATTGATGAGGTGAACAATCTTCACTCAAGCATTTTAGCACCATGTTGACAACTGAATGTCATGATATGAGGGAAATCTCATATCAATTATAACATATTAAACCCTAAAACACAAAGAAAAAGACCAGATTTTATGTATAAAAGCAGTATTATGGGGTATTCTTTGTTGTTTGTGCTTGTGTAGGTAAACAAATACAAATTTGATGCAAACACGGATTCCAATGCATTATTGTTGAAGAAAAGACAAAAGAAGGACTCAAGATGAAAAGTCAATAAAGTCAAAGGACCTTTCTTGCCAAGCTGCCAAACTTGAGGGACTACAAGTGAAAATTTAATAAAGTCAAGAACAAAGTCAAAGGACCTCAAGATCAAAGTCAAAGGACCTCAAGATTGTCAACAAGTCAAAGGGTCAAAGATGGTCAAATTACAAGTCAAAGGGCCAAGGATGTCAAGTTTATGAAGATTTGAGCTTAAAATACCAAAATGCTTACTAAAACGACCAAAATTGCCATTTTTGAAAAGTTTATAGAGCTTAATCCGTGTGATAACAAGAGAACCAATTAGAAGCGAGTATTGGAGTTAAGTGGATCGCCACCTAGGCTTAATAAATGAAGAAAGAGGAAGTCAGTCGCCGTATCCTAACAGTGCAACGTACTAAACCTTTCCACCAATCACAAGTCACCACTTCAATGATCCTCACTATTCAAATGGATATTGATTCATGGTTAAATTATTAAACCAATACCATCCTGCCACATGTACCATCTCTTCCCAGAACGCATAGAACGAAGGAGACACTTTCATGAAAATCTTTCAACAGCAAAAGTGATCGTTATCATGAGGCGAACATAACCCAACACTACAATTAACAATTCATCCATTGAATAAAAATCCCCCAAATTTGTGAAGAACACGTGATTAGCAATTATGCAGAATTGGACACTTGGCATTCTCTTACTAGACAAGACACGTCAGAGGCCTCACCAACACCTCATCTCAGCTCTATAAATACCCATGTATAGCTTTCATTTGTAGATAGTAGCTTAAAGTGTGAAATCACACACACTTTAGATAATTCTCTCCTTTTTGTATTCCTTCATTAGTTCAACTTCTAAGAGTGACTGACGACCACTCTTAGATAGTTGTTAGGCAGTTATAACAAACTTGTAACCAATCTTCCATTAATGAAAGCTTAGAGTTCACATTCATTACTCATTCTCTAAATTCACTACCTGCATTACTACTCATTCATTCACATCGCTTGATTCTATTATTCCTATGGAATAATAGAGTTTGTTTGACTATTTTGGAGCTGTTACATATGATCAGAATCTTTCTAGTTAAGAGTTCATTCAGTTGCTGGCCAAAAGTTCAGATTTTGCAGATTTGATCAAATTCAGATGATGATGATGATGATTGATTGGGTTTGATGATAAGTTGATTAGCTTGAATTGGTGGTGATTAGTGTTTAAGCAAGCCCAACGCTTAACTTCTTCATCAAAGTTGCCTTCAAGTTCATTCCCTAAGTTTTACTTTACATTTTCCTCTAAAAAAGTAGTCTGCATGCTATTTTCCTAGAACTAGTGTAACTCAACTTGATTTTGCCTGCTAATTGTTCAATTTGATCTTGTTGATTAGTATTGATAGCTTGTTGTCTTTATCTGTTAGCATTGATTAGTTCATTTAGTTTGATTTTGTTTCAGTCTAGTAACCAGTGTTTGGATCAATTGATAATCTTTGCTTCAGTTGATGATTTTTGTTACAAAGTGTTGTTTTGTACTCACATATTGTTATCAAGTAGACTTGAAAGATTTGATAGTCAATCCTAAATTCAAATAGGAAAAAGGTCATAAAATACTTTGGTTCAGATTCATAGCTTAAAACATGCCTACTTCAAACTAGCTTCAAATATTCATTCTTTGGATTCAAACTTGGATTTTTGGTTGTAGACATAGCTTAACATCCTAGATTTTAGAATCTATAAGCCAATTTATACAGTTCTAATAATTGAGTGAGAAATAAGCCTTGTAAAGTCTCTATAATAAGCTCTGGTTTATGTGATAAGTCATTTTCATTTATGGCTTATTCTTTTCATAAACTAGGCCATTTTCTTTCATAATTCAGCTTAACAAGTCATAAAAATAAGTTTGAACTTTGGTCAAAGTTGGTCAACTTTGGTCAACGCTGGTCAACATAAGCTCACTTTGGCTTATTGGCTTTTCTGGCTTATTTCTTGGATGAATTTCAGATTTTCTTGGGTAGATGCTGCTTATTTTGAGCTCTTAATCATCTTTTGACAATATTAGATCTTGTGCTTATCCCAATAAGCCCATCTCTTAAAAGTAGCTTATTCCAAAAGTGCTTATTGGAGTTTTAGATCATTATAGCTTATTTCCTTGAACATGGCTAGGTCATTTTAAATTTGCAAACTTTTGAAACAAATTTCAGCTTATTTGGTGCACTAAAACTCAAGATATTTCTTAATCTTCATTAAGCCTGATTTTTGCTTTATAACTTTAGTTAATTTCATTCTGGTCCCTGGAAATTGTTAAGAGTGCTAGTATGTTTTAATTGGTTTAAACTTTCTAGGTTTTGCTAGTTAGTCCCTGATCTTGTTAGGGTTGTTAGGAATTGAGTTACAAGTTTGTTAATTTGTTAAGAATGGTTAATAGTTGGTTAATTTTTCATACTCAGTCCTTCTATTTTCCGCACTTACATTTTCAGTCCCTCTACTTTCCATACTTTACATTTTTGGCATTTTTACTAATTATGCATTACTTGGTTGTACATTTAGCATTGTAATTGGTATATGCACTATGTTTTTAGACTAGTACGGTTACGTAGAGATATTATTTTTACCTTTTTGCATGCTTAGTGATAATTAGACATAGATTTCCAAAATATTATCAATCAAATACCAAAAACAATTACGTGACTTTATTGATATCGATTAATCAATTCGTGAAGATACCGAGAGAAAAACAAACTCAAAAGACAAATATTAAATGGCGCTGCTGACGGTTCTTTACGTGGAGATTGACGATTGATTGACGGTTACATATTGGATTTGGGATCCGTCCACTTGTGGACGTTCCTTTTATATATTATAAATCAAAAATATAAAAAAAATCAAAAAGATAAAAATATAAAAAAAATAAAAAACCACAAAAAGCAATTCTTTCCTAAGAATTGAACCAAAAAATAAAAAAAAATCAAAAATTAATATTTTTCCTAAAAGATTACACCAAAATATTATTGTATATATTGGATTCACTCGTTTTTACGTACATACTATACTTTCATAAACATCAAATAAATACAAAAATATTTTCTCTATATTATTATATGTAAATACATATACGTAGATACGAACAACCAATTTACCTACTTCCATAAGTATTGCCTTGGCAATACACCATACTTGGGGTTGTTCCGGTCCCTTTTACGTGTATCAATCAAACAAAATAAAGGCAAAAATAGATAAACACTTTCAATAAGCAAGAATTCGAGAAATACGAACTATTAAGTGAATAGAAAGGCGGCTCTGCTATAAAGTGCAAGCCTAAGAGAAACAGGTACTTAAGAGCTTAGCACCACCTCATTCCCCACATTCACTAGTAAGTATTTCAAGAAGGAAGGCTTGTTGGGGGTTTTGCCGCCTAATTAGTACTACATATATATTATGCTTTCTTGTAGTTTTCACTATTGAACCTCAGAAGAGATAATCTATTATTTTTCAAAGTCGACCGAGAGCTCCTTTCTCATTCCTCGTGTTGAGTTGCATGCGCACTCGAGCGCGTGCACATATACCTATTGGTGTACCACTTCCTCCCAAAAGGATGAGAAAACAAGAACAAAGCCGTTCATCAAGCCGATCACGAGCATCGTGCTTTCGACAACATAAACAAAGCCATGGCCGCCGTTGACAATCGACCATTGATTGAGATTCTCCAATCCAACGTGGATGGGAATGCGGATGCCATAGTCATTCCTGAGATAGCCGCTAACAATTTTGAGCTTAAGACATGCATGATACAAATGGTTTCTTCCATACCTTTCTTAGGGAGACCTATGGATGACCCTCATGACCATATCAAGAGATTCATGTCCCTTTGTAATACCATCAAGTATAATGGGGTACCTCACGACGCGGTTAAGATGATCTTATTCCTTATCTCTCTGGAGGGAAATGCTAGGAGTTGGCTAGATAAGAAACCCTCAAATAGCATTTTCACTTGGGATGACTTGAAGAAGAAATTTGTGAACAAGTTCTTTCCCCCTTCACGAACCATCGCATTGAGAAACCAAATCATAGGCTTTCAACAAAAGAAAGACCAAACCTTTAGTGAAGCTTGGGAAGAGTTCAAAGAGTTGTTAAGAAAGTGCCCAAACCACGGTTTTGAACAAGTTCACCAAAACACCTTCTACAATGGTTTGAGGCCACACCATCAAGATTCCCTTAACTCGGCCGCGGGTGGGAACATTTTTTCAAAGTCTATTCAAGATGCATGGGATATCATTGAGACAAAATCCATGGTTTAAAGCAATAGGGATAGAGATGAGGTGGTACATGTTGTCCAAGAGAGTGCTCTTCAATCACTTGATAGTCAATTACTTAAGCAAAACATTGAATTACTTCAAAAGTTTAACCACTCTCAAGACATGTTCCAAGAGTTTATGAAACTTACCTTGCGTAACTCTTCTACCAACAATGCCAATGCCATCACCCTATCTTGTGAGACATGTGGAGTCCCTCACTCATACTTGCAATGTGACAAAGTTCAAGGCAATCAAGGAGAATGCTATTCTTATAATGATGATGGAAGAGAACACTTTAAACCAAACATCAATCCTAGTCACCTTTCATACAAGTCTAACAATTACCTTGCTCCACCGGGTTTCCCTCCCCAACAACCCACCCAAAACCAACCAAACAATCCAAAAATGCTCAATAGAAACCAAGGGCCAAGAGGAAATTATCAAGGGAATAACAACAATAGAGGGCCTAATAACTTTCAAAACCAAGGGAACAACTTTCATGGAAATAACCAAGGGTTTCACCAACCACCTTTCCCTTTCCACAACCAAGGTTATAATAAAGGGAATGGGAAAAATGAAACCATTGAGCTATTTCATAAGATGAACCAAGAGACCGAAAGAAGAATCCGTGAGAGTAAAAGAAGAACTCAAGATCAATTGAGGGCGATGCAAGAGGAGACTGATGATACTGCTTTTATACATAGTCTCATTGTCCAAAAAGGGCTTTAAATGCATTAAATATCATGAAATTGGCCAAATATATGCTTGAGTTTGTTGCTTGTGTATTTTAGGTATGGATATTGAGAAAATGACAAAAGATCACAAGAATCATACAAAAACGAACACGGGAAACGAAGCCGCACATTGAACCAAGCCCTAATGAAGAATTTTCCAAGACAAACCCTTGAAGATTTGAAGATTATGCAAGAAGGGTCCTCCAATATTGAAGAATTGACACTTTAAACCCTTGTATCCTCATAATTACAAGATTGGTCCCTAAAGTTTGTCAATATTACAAAAAGGGCCCTCCACTTTAAAGAATTGGCAATTTTAGTCCCTCAACAAAACTAAATTGTCAATAATTATCCTCCTCAAAGTCAAACATACCAAGAAGGACTTCAAGTTACAATAAATTACAAGTTGGTCCTTTAAAAATGTCAAAATTACCAAAAGGACCCTTGACTTTGAAGAAATGGCAAAAATGGTCCCTCATTAATCATGATTTGTCAAATTCAGTCCTCCAAGAAGTCAACAAGACAAATCAAGACCATTATCTATGAAGAAAATGCCAAATCAGTCCTTCAAGAATCAAGAAATAGCAAGAAATACCCCTAAATTCACTTTATAAAACTTTTTGGGGCAAAAGTGTGAAGTTTGAAACTTCAAATGGAGTTTGGGCTGTTTGTTTACAAAGTGAAAGGAATTTGAAAGACAAGGGGCTAAAGTGGGCAGACATCCAACCTTACCTAGACCACTTAGGGCTTGACACGTGCCCCACTCACCCCTTACAACCAATCAGAACTCACCTTCACTCCACCTCACCAATCCACTTCACCAGGTTTATTAATTATTTAACCTTGGCGCCTCAACAATAATTTAAACATTAATCACTCCTAAAACGGATTAAAGTTGCAACTATTCACCTCAAGAACAATTTTGGGTTTTCTTAATCTGCTTGAAATTAGACCCTAATATGCTCCAGATTTATGATTAAGGTATATCTAAACACAACCCAACCTTAAACTCCCTTGACACGTCATCCTACAGCTCACAAGATTCCCCTGCCTTACCACCTTTGAGGAAGAAAACAAAATGGTGCCAGCCATCCAACGCCCCACATCATAGCTTGGAACTTAAGCTTATTTTACACCTTTGGATTCATTTTCACCTTGCCAACTCATGATACAAGCCAAATTCAGTCACCTGATCAAGATAACTTCAAAACCCTCAAGGGGAATTTTGGGACTTCTACTGCATTAGGGTTCACATTTTTAGCTTTCTTAGACATCATTGTAAGCCTATAAAAGGCATAGGACTCAGTCCATTAGTTTTTTGCTCTTGAATTTTCCTTTGTTCAAAGTTCTGTAAATCCATATTCAGTTTAATGAAATGAGTTTGAATCTTTGAAGAAAAGTCAAGTGCCATTGTTATATCTGCTTATTATTGTTGCTTGTTTATTGTTCTTGAATCCTAAAACTTGTTTTCAAAGGAGTGTGCAAAAGTTTGCACATTTTCCTTAAATCTTGATATTTTGCTAAGTCTTGTTCAAACCTTAGAATTCTTGGGCTATAAAGCTAATCATAGCATCCTGATATTGTGATATCAAGGTGTTGTGAATCTTATAACTTGGGGATAATCAAGTGTGGGGAATAAAGGTTGCATCAATCAAGTTTTTCCACTTTTCTGATTTTGATATTTTGCTTCTAACTTTGTTGAATCTTAGCAGGCTTTATTGTGGAAGCTTGTGCTTGTTCTTGCTAGCACATAAGCTCAAAACTCGTGGGTGTGGATGTACATCCATGAGGTTTGCACCATTCTAACTCAAATCTGTTAAAAATTTGGAGTTTTGGTGAATTTGTGTGTTGCTTGTGTTCTTGCTGATTTTGTGGTCTAATCTTGTTCAATACTGCATATTATACTTGTTAATGTGTTTGATTGGGCTTGGGTGGTCTTGAAATACACTTATACTTGTTTTAAATTGATTTGAAAAAGATAATGGGTGTTTGGGATTATTTGTTTAAGATCATAAGTTGTTATTGTGTTGTTGAAAAGTGTTGTTTGTGCTTTGTATATGTTACCTACTTGGTTGAGTGCTATTTGCTGCAAGTTATTGGGCTTAAACCATTGAATCAAACATTGTGCTATATCTCATTAATTTTGACTGTTTTTGACCTAAGATTTTGGTAATATCTAGAATATATGCATGCTTAGGGCTAAAGGTGGTTAAATCTTTGTTAATACAACATATGTGATAGATTTGAGTGTTTGAATTTGGCTTGTTGGTTAAATACATCAGTAAAGTAAAACAATCTGCTTGTGTTAGTGTTCATTAGTAACTTTTTGTGCTTGAATCCTGACTTAGACTTTGAATCATTGCATGAAACCTGTTTAAACTTGTTCAGTTAAGTTTATTATAGCTTGTGTATGCATTTGGTGAAGTTTGGCTGGCTAAATTGTGCTATAAGTGCTTATTGAACCATAACTGCTTATTTGTTCATGTCTGGGCTATATCTGGTGCTTAATTGAATTAACTTTACAAATTGGCTAATTGTGATTGTGATTTCTTTGTTGTTATTGACTCCTTATGATTAACTGATCATTTGGGTGCCTTTGTGTAACTTGAATCCATAAAAAAGTCATATAAGACAAAAAGTCAATTAAGTCAAGCAGTGGAAAAAGTTTCCACTGCTCAACATCCAAAACTAGCCCCTGCTAGTGTTAATTTTCAGTTAGCTTATTAATAAGCCATATTGGCTTATTTAGACCTGCAACAACTTACTTTTTGTGATCAATCTTCATCATTTGACCCATTTGTTTGAACTGGAGCTTATCAGACCTTGGCTTTGACTTTTTGCTAGAAAACTCATAAAGTTGACTTTTAATTAAGTGCTTATTTGCTTATTTCAGCTTATTGAGTGAACTTATTTGAAAAACTTTTTGTTGATTAAGCTTAGTTAAGTCATTCAAAAGCTTTTGAAACTTGAATCAGCCCTTGGGGTGGCCTAGAACTCGAAAACGACTATTTTATCGTTTTGTGAAGATAGCTTATTGCTTTTTCAGGCTTATTCCTTGTGTTTATTTAAAATTTCTTTTTACAGAACTCTTAAGTAACTCAAAAGAAGCTTGTGTGTCTAATTTGAGCTTATGGCATCAACTTATAGCTTAATGGGCCAAAAAGCCCAATAAGAATAAGCTGCTTTGAAATAAGCTAGCTTATACTCATTTTCAGCTTTTGGGCCTTCAGAGTTTTGTGTTTAAAATCAAATTTTGAGCCAGATAGGAGCTTTTAGCCATTTTTAAAAGCATTTTTCTTATTGGGCTTATTTTGGCCCAATAAGGGTCCGTTTTGGACTTTAGCCCATTTGAAGGCCCATTAGGGGAATTTAGGTAATTTCAACTTCATTTCTGTGTTTATTAGGTTAAAATAAACTAGCTTGCAAGTTTTTAGAATTTTTTATAAATTTTGGATTTTTAATATTATTTTATTATTATTTTATTATTAAAAATTAAAATTTAGATTTTTCAAGTTTTTATATTTTTCTTAGATTAAATACATTAAGTTAGGAATTTTACAATTTTTAGAATAATTTTATTGTCCTTAGATTAATTTTTATAATTATTTTAAGTTTAAATAGTTTTTAATTGTTTTTAAATAGTTTTTAAATAGTTTTTATTAATTTTAATTAGCATTAAAAATTATTATTTAATTAAATAAAAGGTTTGAGTGATTTTTGATTTTTTTGTAAACTCTAATTACATTATTTAGGATTTATTGCAATTTTCTAGGAATTTTTAGAGTAAATTTTTAATTTTGCTACTTTTTACGGTTTTACGTGTACGACTTTATCGTCTTAGTTTAATTCGTCATCATAACCGTCATTCTCTTCTTACCTCATTTCTATTTTCATTTATCATAATCAATATAATCACAAAGTTAATCATCTCTCTACACAACACACCAAGCCTCCTTGGGAAACGAACTTTGAACACATTGGTCATTAGTGCTTGGTTTTCCTAAACCGACACTTAATACTTTCCCTATTTTGCTCCCTTTTCCTAAAGAGGTGTAAAAACTACTACATCAATTTTGGCGCCGCTGCCGGGGAGGCGTGTTGTGTTTTGATTTGGCAATTGTTGTTTTTATATATAGCCATAATAGTATTTGTATTAGTAGCACTCTACTAATACGTATTATCGGTTTTTCGTTTTTTTGTGTGAATAATATTAATATATTGTATACGTAGAACAATAAATTCACAAGTACTCCAAAAGTGTGAAAACACAACCTTGACTTGGGAGGTCATTACCCAATCATTGTATTCGAATCTCAAACAATAAAGAAAAGGCAAAAATAGATAAATACTTTCATGAAGCTCGATTTTGAAAAATACAAACTATAAGGTGGGTATAACGCGGGTATTATAAAATATACCCTAAGGAAAAAGGCTCTTAAGTGCTTCGCGCCGCCTCGTATCCCCGCTTGCTTGTGAGTATTTTGAGTTTGAAAGCTAATCGAGGGTTTTGCCGCCCAAAGTATTATTAAGTATCATATATACTTTCTTGGTTTTATTTGATTAAACCCTCTTGAATGTTTTGGTGTTCCACCAACGTTCTAAAGTCATCGAAGGAGTTCACTTCACGTGATCGTTTTCATTCCTGGAGGCTTCTTTAATCAAGAGATTTGATTAAGGAGGAGATTTGTAGATTTTGGTCTACTTAATACAATCACAAAAATCTAAAAAAAAGTAAAAACAATCAAAAACCACAAAAAAATTGGAAAAATACAAAACACCAAAAAGAATCTTCTTTGCTCATCCCCTCGTTGTACGTGACGTTTATGCAAACCCGCAACCAAGCAAGACGTGCACGTAAACGAAGAAACCGAAAGGAGTCAACACCTACGCCTAATCTTTCTAGTGAGGAGTCCCCTATTGACGAACCTATCGTAAGAGAGGAACCAACCATGGAGAATCGAACTATGATGGAGTTACTTCAAGCACTCACCGAGGGTTATGGAGAGGCTATTGTAATTCCCGCTATCCTTGCGGAGAATTTTGAAGTGAAAACGAGTTTGTTGTCGATGATCCAAAACAACAAATTTCGTGGTGATGAAAAGGACAACCCGCACAACCATATCCGCCAATTCAATCGTCTTACCGCCATTTGCAAATTTAAGGATGTTGCTAATGACTCGATTAAGATGATGCTTTTTCCGTATTCCTTAGCGGGGTCTGCTAAAATTTGGTTAGAGAAAGAGCCACCCAATTCAATATTGACGTGGAAGGATCTCGTTTCAAAGTTTGTGAACCAATTTTTCCCACCCTCTAAGACTACGCATTTGAAAAACGAGATTTCAAAATTTTCACAAGAATTTAATGAGAGTTTTTCAACGGCTTGGAATAGGTTTAAGGAAATGTTACATGAGTGTCCTCATCACGGTTTTTCCGACTTGCATCAAATTGACACGTTTTACAATGGACTTAATGATCATGAAAGGGACTATCTTAATGCCGCCGCGGGTGGTAATTTTTTGTGTAAAACGGTTGAGGAAGCTTTGGTGATAATTGAGAATAGATCTAAGGTGTATAGTCCTCGTAGCACGTCGAGTGTTCGTAAGGCTTCGTCTTCGGCTTCACCTTCTTTGTCTAATACCATCGATGCTTGCCAAATTGAGGTGAACTTGGAAAACAAAATCTTTGATAAGCTTAAAGGACTTTTAATTGAATTCAAAGTTGGAGAACAAAGTGCTCCCGCTACGGCTAAAGCGGTTGAGGCTTCATGTATGTATTGTAGTGGAGGTCATGATTTCTCCGAGTGCATTACCAACGGTGGCAACACTTCGAGTGCCTACGCGGCCACGTGAACTTACAACCAAAACGGTCAAGTTACCCGCTCTAATCAATTGAATCCACCGGGTTTTGCTTCAAATCAAAATGCTAACAACAACTATCGAAACAATCAAGTTGGTTTCAAAAACAATTACAAAGGAAACTATGGGAATCAAGGGGCTAATAATCAAGTTTCAAACAAAAATCAAAGTGATTTTAAAAACAACAACAAGAGTTTGCAAACTTTGAAAGATCTTCCAAATGAATTTGTTGAATACGCTAATGGAAACGATGCTAGGTTTGACAACATTCAAAGAGAAATCATTAGCCTAAGATCTGAGTTTAAGAACGACTTGAAGAAAGAGTTGAAAAATGAGTTAGCAAATGAGCTTAAAATCCATACAAACAAAATGGAAGGAAATGTAACTAGGTTACAACAAAACCAACAAAAAATGGAACAAGGGCAACATGAAATTAAGCAAGAAATGATTAAGGCCGAGAAGAGGCAATCCATTTTTTAGGATAAAATTTCATCTATTTTTGAGGCAATTATGTGCAAACCGTCTTCGAGTAGTCTTCCTAGTAACACCATATCGAACCCTAAGGGAGAGATGAAAGTGATTACCACACGTAGTGGTAAGACACTTAAGGAACCGACTCCTCAACCAATTGCTCCTACGGAGGATGCAATTGAGGAAGAACCCAAGGTGGTGGTTGAAAAGGAGCATGTCCAAATCCCACGAAGTACCGCTCATGCCACACCCACGGTTGACCCATTACCAACATTGGAACCCGAGATTACAAAGGCTATGCCTATGCCTCAACCCACACCACCTTTGCCCTATCCATCGAGACTTAGAAAGGAGAAACGTCAAGAGCGCGACAATTACCAATTTGAGCTTTTTATGAAAATGTTTCGTGATTTGCACTTTAATGTGAGTTTCGCCGATGCTTTGGTCATGATGCCTCGATTTGCCGCTAACTTTAAGAGTATGTTGAACAATAAGGAGAAATTGCAAAAATTGTCTAGTTGTTCATCGGTTTATCTTAATCGCATACCTCAAAAAGTCGGTGATCCCGGTAAATTCTTGATTCCTTGTGCAATCCAAGATATGGAGGAATGCTATGCCTTGGCCGATCTTGGTGATAATATTAACTTGATGCCACTTGCAATCTTCAAGTCGCTCAATCTTCCTAATCTTATTCCTTCACTAATGTCTATCGAGTTGGCCGACCATTCCACGATTCCCGCATGTGGATTGGCGGAAGACGTTTTTGTGAAAATGGTAAAGTTCTATTATCCGATAGACTTCATCGTTGTCGATATTCCCACGGATCCTCAAGTTCCTCTCATTTTAGGTCGTTCGTTTTTAGATACGTCTATGGCTTTGATCGATGTGCATGCTAGAAAGATCACCTTACGTTTCAACGACGAGGAACTTGTTATAAACGCAACTCAAAATTCTCAAATTTCTCATGTTTATTCCGTTGCAACCATAAACCTCGTTGATATGATTGACGTTGTTTGCGAGGAATTTTCACAAGAAATTTTAGGTTTTGGTGATGATGAAAATAGTGGCAATCCCACTATGTTAGATCCCATTCTTGATAATTCGACACCAACCTTCACTCCATCTGAAGGTGGTGGTTTTACGTTGGAAGAATTCGATGTTCCACGTACTTGTGACGAAGACCTCGACAATGATGAGGACTTCTCGATTATCAAGGATTTTCTTAACGATTTCCCATTTCCTCCACCCGAGGAGGTTATGAGTATCGAGCCCAAATCTTCAATTGAGGAACCACCTATCCTCGAGTTGAAAGATTTACCTCCTCATCTCGAATATGTATTTTTGGAGGAGGGCGACAAGTTGCCGGTTATTATTGCGAAATAACTTTCAAATGATGAAAAAACCGCACTTGTCGATGTTCTAAAGGATCACAAAAGGGCAATTGCGTGGAAGTTGTCCGACACAAGGGGATCGATCCCAAATTTTGTACCCACAAAATCTTAATGGAGGAGGATTACAAGCCCACAATCCAATGTTAAAGGAGGGTGAACCCCAAAATTCACGACGTCATCAAAAAGGAAGTCCTAAAACTCCTTGACGCGGGAACGATTTACCCTATTATTGATAGCCCTGGGGTGAGTCCTATTCATTGTGTCCCTAAGAAGGGAGGAATGACCGTTGTGCCAAACGATGCCAACGAGTTAATTCCAACTAGACTCGTGACCGGATGGAGAGTGTGGATTGACTATCGTAAGTTGAATGAATCCACTCGAAAAGACCATTTTCCCTTGCCCTTCATGGACCAAATGTTGGAGCGTCTTGCGAGAAACGATTTCTATTGCTTTTTAGATGGTTTTTCTGGTTACATCCAAATCCCCATCGATCCTCGTGATCAAGAAAAAACTATGTTTACGTGTCCATATGGAACGTTTGCCTATCGTAGAATGCCATTCGGACTTTGCAATGCACCGGGAACCTTTCAAAAGTGCATGATGGCTATTTTTCATGATATGATCGAGAAGACGATGGAAGTCTTCTGGATGACTTTTCCATGTTTGGTAGTTCGTTCACTTCGTGTTTGTCGAATCTTGAGAGAATGTTGAAGCGTTGGGAGGAAACCAACCTTGTGCTTAATTGGGAAAAATGTCATTTTATTGTTAAAAGTG
Organism: Glebionis coronaria; assembly: GCA_025667525.1. Lineage (NCBI taxonomy): Eukaryota > Viridiplantae > Streptophyta > Magnoliopsida > Asterales > Asteraceae > Glebionis > Glebionis coronaria. The sequence continues at coordinate 254,419,624 of CM046878.1, forward strand.
GAATCGTCTTAGGGCACAAGGTTTCGAAAGCGGGGATTGAGGTAGATCAAGCTAAGGTAGACGTCATCACCAAATTACCTCATCCCAAAACCGTTAAGGGAGTTAGGAGTTTCCTAGGCCACGCGGGCTTTTATCGTTCATCAAGGATTTCTCAAAGATCTCTCGACCTATTACACATCTCCTTGAAAAAGATGCACGTTTTGTCTTTGACGAAGATTGTGTACGAGCCTTTGAAATCCTTAAAAGGAAACTTACCGAAGCTCCCATTCTTGTTGCTCCCAATTGGAACCTCCCCTTTGAGCTCATGTGTGATGCTAGTGACTATGCTATTGGGGCCGTATTGGGTCAACGTCATGAAAAGCACTTCTTGCCTATTCACTATGCTAGCAAGACAATGACCGAGGCTCAACTAAAATACACTACAACAGAAAAGGAATTCCTTGCCGTAGGGTATGCATTTGAGAAATTCCGACCTTATCTCATCTTGACGAAATGCATAGTGTATACGGATCATTCGGCTATCAAGTATCTTATGGCTAAACAAGATGCTAAGCCAAGATTACTTCGTTGGATTCTCCTCCTTCAAGAATTTGATCACAAAATCGTTGACAAAAAAGGAGCCGAGAATCTAGCGGCCGATCATCTTTCTCGTTTGGAAGATCCTCACCAAAGTGTTTACGTGCCAAAGGAAATCACCAAAACATTTCCTCTCGAGATACTTGGTGTAGTGAATTCTAAGCTTGATTCTTCCACCCCATGGTTTACGGACATCGCAAATTACCATGCGGGCGACTTCATCATCAAGGGTATGACGACTCAAGAAAAACGAAAATTCTTTCGTGACGTCAAGTTCTACTTTTGGAACGACCCTTACTTGTTTCGAACTTGTGCGGATCAAATTATTCGACGTTGTGTCTTTGGTACCGAAGCTTCTAACATCCTTAGAGCTTGTCACGAGGGACCCACGGGTGGTCACCATGGTGCTAATCTCACGGCTAAGAAGGTTTTTGATGCCGGTTTCTTTTGGCCTATTATTTACCGAGATGTACATGAGCTTGTGAAGTCGTGCGACTCATGCCAACGAAAAGGAAAAGCCTCACAAAAAGATGAAATGCCACAAAATATCATCCAAGTGTGTGAGATCTTTGACGTTTGGGGCATTGACTTTATGGGGCCGTTCCCATCATCTCATGGTAATAAGTACATCCTTGTCTCCGTTGACTACCTATCTAAGTGGGTGGAAGCTAAGGCTTTGCCCACCAATGATGCTCGTGTGGTAGTCAAGTTTTTGAAAAGCTTGTTTTCTCGATTTGGAACCCCTCGTGCGATCATAAGCGATCGTGGAACCCATTTTTGTAACGACCATTCAAAAGGGTCCTAAGGAAATATGGGGTTACACATCGGCTTTCTACGGCTTATCACCCACAAACGAGTGGGCAAGTCGAGGTTTTAAACCGAGCGTTGATGAGAATCTTGGAGAGACGATTGGGGAAAACTAACAATCTTGGTCAGATAAGTTGGACGATGCTTTATGGGCCTTTTGGACCGCTCATAAGACGCCCATCGGGTGCACTCCTTATAAGCTAGTGTATGGGAAGAATTGTCACTTGCCAATTGAACTCGAACACAAGGCTTATTGGGCCCTAAAGCATTGTAATGATGACATGGAGACCGCGGGAAAACACCGGAAAATGAAATTAAATGAATTGGATGAATTAAGGGATATTGCTTATGAAAGTTCATTAATTTATAAAGAAAAGACTAAAAAGTTGCATGATTCAAAAATTAAAAACCGGGTTTTTAACATTGGGGATCAAGTTTTGCTTTTTAATTCTCGTTTGAAATTCTTTTCCGGTAAGTTGAAATCCCGTTGGTCTGGTCCATTCACCGTGACTCAAGTTTTTCCATATGGGACCATCGAGCTAGCTCGAAATGATGGCCCCAATTTCAAGGTGAATGGACATAGGTTGAAGCACTACTTTGGCGGGGAAGTTCCATCCTTGAACTACCTCGACCAAATCACCTTCCTCAATGATAAATAGTATTGAGGGGATCGAGTCGAGCTCATGAATCGGTAATCAAAAACGAGGTGCCTCGTGGGGGAGTCCCATGCTTATCCTATGTACATATTATCGCTTTCTAATGTAGTAACGTGTGGGGATTTGTGCCCTTCCAACCTTTGTTCCGTGGTTGTTTGTGAATTGTGGATTTTAGATGATCATTATCTTCACGATTGGAGCCTCTCGTGTTCATTTTATGGGAGCACTCGATCGTTTTCTTTGAATACTTTCTCAATATCCATGATATATCCTTTGATGTTCTAACCTTAGGTTTATAGCACACTTCATAAACGGCTTTAAATTTAACGGTTACACCCTTTCCATGCTAGATTAGGCATTCGACTATGTCTCTAGTATGGGGGTGTTTGCACCCCTAGACTCGAAACATTGAGGACAATGTTTAACTTTAGTATGGGGGGGGGGGGGGTGAATAGATACTTGCCTTGCCAAACCTTCATGCTTTCCAAAGTTTATCTTTTTGTTTATCGTTTTTTTGCAAAATAAGGCTAAAAATGGCCAAATGTTAAAATTTTTCTCATGTTTTATAAGTGTTTGAAGACACGAATGTAGGTTTTCTGATGGCGAGAATAAGAGTAATTTTTGACTCAACCGTGCGTGTTGAGCACTTAGCTTTGATTCCTTAACTTCACATTAGGCTAAGTCTCTTAAATGAGGACGAGAAATGATAGAGTTAATTATAAGTTACTATACTAAACGTAGAGTACTCGTATTCTTTCAAAAACTCATGTGTTCTCGTTGTTTGCTTATTCTCCCTTCGCTTGTAAATATTTTTTGCTTAATAAATATTGACTTAGCGGTTTAGTCTTGATTGTTGGGTTTCTAGTCTTTTCTAGTAGCTTCCATGTAATTAAATTAAGAAGACAATAAGGTATCGCCAGCGTCACGGTTTTGAAGTATTGGCACCCGAATAATCGAAAGCTTCACCCAATAATAAGATTTCAAGTGCTCACCTAAATCAAGCAAACAATTTGAAGCTCACAAGGCCGAAAAATCTATGCAAAATTGAAAGTGAATCAAGCCTTAATCTTTGAAGCCTTAAAGATCCAAAATTCGCCTTAGCGTGAGGATATACGTCTTTGGCTAATAAAATCACCGATGAGGTGGATAATAAAAGGCAAGGCAAGACCAAGTCATAAAAAAAGCTTCATGGCGAAGTTGAATAAAAGATGGAGGTAAACCTATGATAATAAGGCCCTTCCGTTAGGGGGCGTATAAAAGTCTTGGTAATAAGTCTCATGTTCAAAACCGTTATAAAACCGTGTTTATCGATCCTTCTTGTTGACTTAATTTTTTGACATCGTTGTCTATTAGGAGGGGTTATTGATTTGATGGTCTTGGTTACACCTTTAGGACTCTATTTTTAGACCTAAATCTCTATTATCGCATAAGTCAAACAATGTATCCTCGTGAAACATTCAAGACAAAATAAAATATAAGAGATACAACTTAGGAAAATGGGAGGATAAGTACATGATTAGGGCATATGAGTAGTTTTAGCATTACTAACTTATAATGACAATGATCTCGTTGCACGCTTAGCATGGAATTGGGGTGAAAATCGAGGACGATAAAAATATTTCTAACGAAGCATTCACGTGTTCTTATTCTATGAACCTAAACGTCCCATTTTGCAATGAAAATCATACATTATGTCTAAAACACAAGTAGTAGTAATAGTAGTAGTGTAGCTAGTTTATCATTCAATAAATGTGAATAAAAAGGAATTTTGGGGATGCTACGATACTTTATTCTAGCATTGCGTGAGGGCACGACAATGATTTAGTATGGGGGAGTGATGAGACTGCTTTTATACATAGTCTCATCGTCCAAAAAGGGCTTTAAATGCATTAAATATCATGAAATTGGCCAAATATATGCTTGTGTTTGTTGCTTGTGTATTTTAGGTACAGATATTGAGAAAATGACAAAAGATCACAAGAATCATACAAAAACGAACACGGGAAACAAAGCCGCACATTGAACCAAGCCCTAATGAAGAATTTTCCAAGACAAACCCTTGAAGATTTGAAGATTATGCAAGAAGGGTCCTCCAATATTGAATAATTGACACTTTAAACCCTGGTATCCTCATAATTACAAGATTGGTCCCTAAAGTTTGTCAATATTACAAAAATGGCCCTCCACTTTGAAGAATTGGCAATTTTAGTCCCTCAACAAAACTAAATTGTCAATAATTATCCTCCTCAAAGTCAAACATACCAAGAGGACTTCAAGTTACAAGAAATTACAAGTTGGTCCTTTAAAAATGTCAAAATTACCAAAAGGACCATTGACTTTGAAGAAATGGCAAAAATGGTCCCTCATTAATCATGATTTGTCAAATTCAGTCCTCCAAGAAGTCAACAAGACAAGCCAAGACCATTATCTATGAAGAAAATGCCAAATTAGTCCTTCAAGAATCAAGAAATGGCAAGAAACACCCCTGAATTCACTTTACAAAACTTTTTGGTGCAAAAGTGTGAAGTTTGAAACTTCAATAACAAAGAAAACGGAGTTTGGGCTGTTTATTTACAAAGTGAAAGGAATTTGAAAGACAAGGGGTTAAAGTGGGCAGACATCCAACCTTACCTAGACCACTTGGGGCTTGACACGTGCCCCACTCACCCCTTACAACCAATCAGAACTCACCTTCACTCCACCTCACCAATCCACTTCACCAGGTTTATTAATTATTTAACCTTGGCGCCTTAACAACAATTTAAACCTTAATCACTCCTAAAACGGATTAAACTTGCAACTATTCACCTCAAGAACAATTTTGGGTTTTCTTAATCTGCTTGAAATTAGACCCTAATATGCTCCAGATTTATGATTAAGGTATATCTAAACACAACCCAACCTTAAACTCCCTTGACACGTCATCCTACAGCTCACAAGATTCCCCTGTCTTACCACCTTTGAGGAAGAAAACAAAATGGTGCCAGCCATCCAACGCCCCACATCATAGCTTGGAATTTAAGCTTATTTTACACCTTTGGATTCATTTTCACCTTGCCAACTCATGCTACAAGCCAAATTCAGTCACCTGATCAAGATAACTTCAAAACCCTCAAGGGGCATTTTGGGACTTCTACTGCATTAGGGTTCACGTTTTTAGCTTTCTTAGACATCATTGTAAGCCTATAAAAGGCATAGGACTCAGTCCATTAGTTTTTTGCTCTTGAATTTTCCTTTGTTCAAAGTTCTGTAAATCCATATTCAGTTTAATGAAATGAGTTTGAATCTTTGAAGAAAAGTCAAGTGCCATTGTTATATCTGCTTATTATTGTTTCTTGTTTATTGTTCTTGAATCCTAAAACTTGTTTTCAAAGGAGTGTGCAAAAGTTTGCACATTTTCCTTAAATCTTGATATTTTGCTAAGTCTTGTTCAAACCTTAGAATTCTTGGGCTATAAAGATGATCATAGCATCCTGATATTGTGATATCAAGGTGTTGTGAATCTTATAACTTGGGGATAATCAAGTGTGGGGAATAAAGGTTGCATCAATCAAGTTTTTCCACTTTTCTGATTTTGATATTTTGCTTCTAACTTTGTTGAATCTTAGCAGGCTTTATTGTGGAATCTTGTGCTTGTTCTTGCTAGAACATAAGGTCAAAATTCGTGGGTGTGGATGTACATCCATGAGGTTTGCACCATTCTACCTCAAATCTGTTAAAAATTTAAATTTTTGGTGAATTTTTGTGTTGCTTGTGTTCTTGCTGATTTTGTGGTCTAATCTTGTTCAATACTGCATATTATACTTGTTAATGTGTTTGATTGGGCTTGGGTGGTCTTGAAATACACTTATACTTGTTTTAAATTGATTTGAAAAAGATAAGGGGTGTTTGGGATTATCTGTTTAAGATCATAAGTTGTTATTGTGTTGTTGAAAAGTGTTGTTTGTGCTTTGTATCTGTTATCTACTTGGTTGAGTGCTATTTGCTGCAAGTTATTGGGCTTAAACCATTGAATCAAACATTGTGCTATATCTCATTGATTTTGACTGTTTTTGACCTAATATTTTGGTAATATCTAGAATATATGCATGCTTAGGGCTAAAGGTGGTTAAATCTTTGTTAATACAACATATGTGATAGATTTGAGTGTTTGAATTTGGCTTGTTGGTTAAATACATCAACAAAGTAAAAAAATCTGCTTGTGTTAGTGTTCATCAGCAACTTTTTGTGCTTGAATCCTGACTTAGACTTTGAATCATTGCATGAAACCTGTTTAAACTTGTTCATTTAAGTTTATTATAGCTTGTGTATGCATTTGGTGAAGTTTGGCTGGCTGAATTGTGCTATAAGTGCTTATTGAACCATAACTGCTTATTTGTTCATGTCTGGGCTATATCTGGTGCTTAACTGAATTAACTGTACAAATTGGTTGATTGTGATTGTGATTTCTTTGTTGTTATTGACTCCTTATGATTAACTGACCATTTGGGTGCCTTTGTGTAACTTGAATCCACAAAAAAGTCATATAAGACAAAAAGTCAATTAAGTCAAGCAGTGGAAAAAGTTTCCACTGCTCAACATCCAAAACTAGCCCCTGCTAGTGTTAATTTTCAGTTAGCTTATTAATAAGCCATATTGTCTTATTTAGACCTGCAACAACTTACTTTTTGTGATCAATCTTCATTATTTGACCCATTTGTTTGAACTGGAGCTTATCAAACCTTGGCTTTGAATTTTTGCTAGAAAACTCATAAAGTTGACTTTTAATTAAGTGCTTATTTGCTTATTTCAGCTTATTGAGTGAACTTATTTGAAAAACCTTTTGTTGATTAAGCTTAGTTAAGTCATTTAAAAGCTTTTGAAACTTGAATCAGACCTTGGGGTGGCCTAGAACTCGAAAACGACTATTTTGTCGTTTTGTGAAGATAACTTATTGCTTTTTCAGGCTTATTCCTTGTGCTAATTTCAAATTTCTTTTTACAGAACTCTTAAGTAACTCAAAAGAAGCTTGTGTGTCTAATTTGAGCGTATGGCATCAGCTTATAGCTTAATGGGCCAAAAAGCCCAATAAGAATAAGCTGCTTTGAAATAAGCTAGCTTATACTAATTTTCAGCTTTTGGGCCTTCAGAGTTTTTGTGTTTAAAATCAAATTTTGAGTCAGATAGGAGCTTTTGGTCCATTTTTAAAAACATTTTTCTTATTGGGCTTATTTTGGCCTAATAAGGGTCTGTTTTGGACTTGGCCCCATTTGAAGGCCCATTAGGGGTATTTATGTAATTTCAACTTCATTTCTGTGTTTATTAGGTTAAAATAAGCTAGTTTGCAAGTTTTTAGAATTTTTTATAAATTTTGGATTTTTAATATTATTTTATTACTAAAAATTAAAATTTAGATTTTTCAAGTTTTTATATTTTTCTTAGGTTAAATACATTAAGTTAGGAATTTTATAATTTTTAGAATAATTTTATTGTCCTTAGATTAATTTTAATAATTATTTTAAGTTTAAATAGTTTTTAATTGTTTTTAAATAGTTTTTATTAATTTTAAAATTTTCTAAAATAGTTTTAAATTAAGTTAAGTCATTTTAGAGGTTTACAATTGAAAAAAATCTCATTTTGGGCTTTTTGTTAATTAAATTGATTTTTTGTGCTTTAATTAGCATTAAAAAATTATTATTTAATTAAATTAAAGGTTTGAGTGATTTTGATTTTTTTGTAAACTCTAGTTACATTATTTAGGATTTATTGCAATTTTCTAGTTATTTTTAGAGTAAATTTTTAATTTTTCTACTTTTTACGGTTTTACGTGTATGACTTTATCGTCTTAGTTTAATTCGTCATCGTAACCGTCATTCTCTTCTTACCTCATTTCTATTTTCATTTATCATAATCAATATAATCACAAAGTTAATCATCTCTCTACACAACACACCAAGCCTCCTTGGGAAACGAACTTTGAACACATTGGTCATTAGTGCTTGGTTTTCCTAAACCGACACTTAATACTTTCCCTATTTTGCTCCCTTTTCCTAAAGAGGTGTAAAAACTACTACATCAGAGACAAACAAGAAATTTATGTTGCTCTTAAACCAAAGACCACAAGGTGCTTTACCCTCCAACACTTAAACCAATCCCAGGGCAAATGTAAATGCAATCACTACAAGAAGTGGGAAAACAACCATTGAACCTTCCATTCCTCTTACACCTCCTTTGCTGACTCCTACCACGGTTCCTCCTTGTGACAATCCTACACCTTAAAATTCTACACCTACTAATCCTTTACCTTCTACGCCCGTCATTGAAGAAACCCAAGGAGAGAGTCATTCAACACCCTCTACTCAAGTTTTACCCAAACCAAATCTTCCATATCCTTCTAGATTGAGAAAAGAGAAGCTAAAGAACAAAGACGACATACAAGTGTCCAACTTCTTGAGGATGTTTAAGAAATTGAATATCAACATATCTTTTGCGGAGGCTTTAGCTTACATGCCCAAGTTTGCCAAAATGTTTAAGGACCTTCTCTCCAACAAACAAAAAAAATTATTGATATGCCTAACACTTCATTGAACGAAAATTGTTCCGCGGTGTTGTTGAAGACTTTACCTACTTAACTTGGTGATCCGGGCCGGTTCTTGATTCCTTGTAATTTCCCGGAGGTAGAGAATTGCATGGCACTAGCGGACCTTGGTGCTAGCATAAATTTGATGCCTTTGTCGATTTGGAAAAAACTATCTCTTCCCGAGCTTACACCTACTAAAATGACACTTGAGTTAGCAAACCGTTCAATAGCCTATCCGGTGGGGATTGCGGAAGATGTTTTTGTAGGAGTTGATAAGTTCACATTCCCCGCGGATTTTGTAGTTGTTGACTATGACATGGAACCTAGAGTTCCCCTCATTGTAGGAAGGCCCTTCTTAAGGACCAGTCGCACTCTTATTGATGTGGCGGAAGGGGAACTCATTATGAGGGTAGAGGATGAGAAAGTTGTGTTTAAGTTGGGAAAAGTAACTAAGAAATCCCAAAGTTGTGAAACCGTTAACATTTTGGATGTTCTTGATGAGGTTTGTTATGAACACTTTCATGAGGCTTGCAAAAGTAATTATGAGGACATTCCACATGTTGAGACCGTTGCCTCAGTTGCCCCCTCTTTAACACCATTTGGAGAGAGTGATTTTCTCTTAGAGGAATTTGAGTCTAACTTTCTTGGAAATGAACATTCTCCCATCAATTAGGAAGAAGATATTCTTACTATCCAAAAGTTACTCAATGAGGATCACATTCCTTCACCTACTCCACAAGAGGTTACTAATGATGATCCCACATTAGTTCAACCTTCTATTGAGAGTCCACCTTTCCTAGAGCTTAAGGATCTTCCATCACACCTTGAGTATGCTTTATTAGAGGGAGAGGATAAGTGATGTTAGTAAAAATACGCTTTTAGGAAAAAGACGTATAATGGGAAAGTATTAAATTCGACGATTTGGGAAAACCAACAAATCGAACAAATGCGAATTTGTTCTCGAAGGAGGTGTGTGTTGTGTGCAAATATTATAAAATAAAGTTTGGATTAGTACGTTTTTGGGTTTAGAAAAGAGAAAATTAAATGATGAGCTACGCTAAATTAAACTACATAGAAAAATAAACGTATACGTAAAAACGTAAAACGTGACGAAAATACAAAATTTAATCTAAAAATATATTAAAATTCAAAATTAAGTCTAAAATAATATAAATAAGAATAAAATTCAATAAATAAAATTTAAAACTTATTATTAATTAAATATTTAATTTTAAATGCTAACTAATGCCCTAAAATTAAATATAATTAACAGAAAGTCTAAAATTATATTTTATCAAACTAATATCTTACTTATATTAATTCAAAGCTAAAAAGTAATTTTAATATATTTTTAAAACTATTATTCTATTTTTTAAAGGCTAAAAACACTTTTTAAGTGAAAATAATTATGAAAATTAATAAAATAATGAGAAAAATAATTTTACTTTTTCAAAAATCTTAAATTAACTAACTAAAGCTGGGAAAAATGAAAAACGTTGGTAAAATGTTAATTTATGCTTAATAAGACAAAAACAGGAATAATAAAAACTAAATAAAACTTAAAATAATGCTAAAAAATATAAAATAATTTGAAAAATAAAATCTATTTTTCTAAAAATCTTAAAATAAATAAATAAACATTGGAAAATTGAAATAACTAAAAATGTAGAAATTACACCACTAAAGACAAAACAACTATGTATTGAAAGTGACAAGCCCAGATTTTTTTGTCCTATAGTGAAGCAGTGGGAACAATTACACTAGCAGTGGGAAAGGAGTTCCCACTGCTCTATTATAGAAAAATGTATTGGGCCTTTGTGGCTTTGTTACTTGTTGGTATTTGGAAACAAAGGCATCTCCACACTCAGTGGAGTGTGGGGAGTCAATATAAAGCAAAAAACAAGCAAATAAACAACAATAAGGCATACAAATCAAGGCAATTTAGTCACTGTGATTTAAGATATGGGGTCTGGTGGTTTTCTAGGCCTATTCAGTGAGCCCTAAGTTGGTTTTTACCCACAAAAGACTTCCAATCCTCAACTATCAACTGATGCACAAGTACTTTATCCTACTAAGAGTAGAACAAGTCACAAGCCCCAAAGTTCACAAATGAGGCCACAAAGTCTGCTAATATACAAAATTAGGCAGAAAGTTGCATTTGCTGATTCTTTTGACCAAAAGATGAACTTTGATCTTCCAAAACTCGCAACTAATACACACCAAATCTTAAACAACCAGCATGTATCCCTAGACTCTAATTTGTTCTAACTGATAACAAGAACTCAAAATCAAAATCACAAAACTGAAGCTACAAATCCCGACTGGTGGTTTTAACTAGTTATAGGCACTTTAACTTGAGCATTCAAACAAATTTTTTCTAACTATCACCTCAAACCAAGTCTTAAAACTAAACTAGCAAGACAAACCAAGGATGTTCAAGCTTGATTAGTGAAGGCTCTGTGTCACCCACACCTTCAATCCAGTAAATCAAACACCCCTATACTTTTTGGAAAACACAAATTTTTCAAAGTAAAGTGAACAATAAAACTACATTATCTAACACTTGTTAACAGATTGCACAAAGTTCACCAAATCCCAATTTATACTAAAAAGATGGTTCAAGCCGAAGTTACCTTGTGTGATAATTAGTGTGAAAACACTTATCCTTTTACCACTTAGTTCCAATAATAACAAGACCAAAACGTGTATTTAATGTCGTAAAAGGCGGAATTATGCGTGGTTTGTGTTTTAGGACAATAATATGAAAAAGGAAGAAAACAAGGGATTTCACGGGCTTTTATCGAAGAAAAAGACAAAAGACGAAGTCAAAAGATCAAAAGTGCAAGAAGAACGGAAGTCAAAGTCCTATTCTGAAGATTTATCGAAGAAAAAGTCTAAAGACGAAAGTTTAACAAAGTCGAAGAACCAAGTCTATTAAAAGAAGAAAATTAGAAGACGAGTTCATCTTATCATTCGACTAACCCCAAGACAAAGTCGAGAAAGACGAGTTAATTAAAAAGACGAGAAGACAAGAGAAAAGAAGGAGGAAACAACACACTCCCCTCCTCCTATAAATATCATCCTAATGGTTCATTAGGAGGTGTTAGTTAGTTAATTGTCATTTTTTTAGTTTTTAGTTTTTAAGTTACTTTCTCTCTCTAGAATTTTCTCTCTTTAGTTTTTCTTAATCTTTCATTTTAAATCTTGTATTTTGGATCTTAATATTCAATTTAATCAAGCTTATTTTATATCTCTCATTCTACCTTTCTTAATCTTGTGGTGATTTAATTAATCATGTAGTTTTCTTAATCAATTTGATTGAGTGATTGACTTGTTCATGTGATTGATCTTACAGTTTTGATGTGGTGGATGTTTTAGCTTATTGAGATTGTTTATTTATTAGTGTTTGGTTTGTTTTTAATTAAGTTGATTTGGTAGATTAATAGTTTTAATTAAAAGTTAATTTTAAAGATTTAGATTATTTGGTGTTTTTTATAGTTTTTAATTTGTGGCTTATTTAGTTTTTCTTAAAATCAATTTGGATTTATTCTTGGTTAGTGCTTATTTGGTTTTGCTTATTTTTAACTTATTTTGGATAACTTTTACTGTATCGTCCCTGTTTCCCTATCTTCGGAAAAAGGGTTTTTTTTTCCGAAGATATACTATTATTCTGAAGATATACTATTATTCCGAAGACACCATTTATCCTAATTTGTCATCTTTATCCGAAAAAGATTTATCCGAAATTACCTATATATCTGAATATCAGCTTTATCCGAAATTATTCCCTTATTCCAAAAATACTCTTATTCCGAAATCACCTATTTATTCCGAAGAAACTCTTTATTCCGGAAAACTCAATTTATCTGAATTTATTGCAATTTTCCGAAATACATGTGTTATTCCGAAAATAGTGGCAATTCCGAAAATAATTAGTTATTCCGAAGAAACCTGTTTATCCGAAATTAGCCCATTATTCCGAAAATCCACCTTTTTTCGAAATCCTTTCTTTTTTCCGAAGATATCATTTTTTCCGAAAATAGCCAGTTTTTTCGAAATTATTTGTTTATCCGAATTTGTGTGATTTATCTGAATATATCAGATTATTCCAAAAATTGTCCTTATTCCGAATATCACTGCTTTATCCGAAAACCTTGTCTTTTTTCTAGAATAGCCTTTATTCCGAAGAAGTTGAATTATTCCGAAAATGCATGATTTATCCAAAAAAGAAGCTTTATTCCGAAAAGGTAAGATTATCTGAAGAAAAAGGTTAATCCGAACTTGTTGATTTTTCCAAGGATCCGTTTACACAGTAATCAAGGTTAGATTTCTCGTTTAATTTTTCATATTTAGCCTTTATGTTTACAAGTATATTAGATAACCCAAAAGCTCCCCCCTTTTAGTTACCAACACCAATAATTCCACTTTAAACCATGATCAATTCGAATTGATCGAGTACGAACAACACTCAAAGAGACACACACAAAAATCAGTAAACCAAATGGCGCCGCTGCCGGCTCTTTTCGTAAAGATTAACGGTTTTTAGTGAGAAAAATTGGATTTTGGGATCCGTTCTTTTGGGAACGTCATTTTCAAGCATAAAAATTTTCAAAAAATCCTATAAAATATAAATTTTCAAAAAATCCAAAAAAATAAAAAAGATAAAAAAATCAAAAATATTGTATTTCATTTTTAGTGTATGCGTACTCGATCTTCATCTTATTCTGAGCCCGAGACTCGTAGAGACTTAGATATGGTCGGTGTGCATAATAATAACAACCCACCTCACCCCAATTTGAATAATAACAACCATGTCCCTCAACCCGAACTTCGTACGATGGAGGAGTTATGTCAACCGACTATGAATGGACGTGGAGGCCCGATTGCGCCGATGCAATCACGGCTCCCGAATTTTCGTTGAAGCATCACATGATCCAACAAGTTCAAAATGCTTGTCCATTTCGCGGATTACCGGATGATGATGCTGATGAGACTGCTTTTATACATGGTCTCATCGTCCAAATCGGGCTTACAATGCATTAAATATCATAAAATATACCAAAATATGCTCGTGTTTGTTACTTGTGTATTTTTAGGTACGGATATTGAGGAAATGGCAAAAGATCACAAGAATCAATCAAAAACGAACACGGGAAACGAAGTCGCACAATGAACCGGGCCCAAGTTTGGAATTTTGCAAAATGACCCTTGAAGAATTGAAGATTGGCAACTTTAGTCCCTCATCTTTGAAGAACTTGTCACAATTGACCCTCCAAATGTCAATTTTACAAGTGTGGTCCTTGATGTTTGAAGATATTACAAGACTAGTCCTTGAAATTTGAAGAATGTGCATTCAAAGCCCTTGGAAAAAAGTTTAAAACATGTTGTGCCACTTTTGACAACTTGGCAAAAGTTGTTAAAGGGAATTCAGGCGTGGATGGCATTTATTTACAAAATGGAAGAAAGTGAAAAGCTTGGGGGCCAAGTCTGCCAAACAGCAAAACCTCCACACCCAAGCATCTCTTGACACGTCATACAACCCACCCACAAACCCATATAACCCGACCCTACCCACAATCCAATACCCACCCACTCTTGTTACCCATTTTTATTTAAAACGTGGTCAAAAAGTCAAATTAGATTTTCCCACTAAACAAGTAATTTAAACTCCCTAATCCCCAAATCGGATCTAACCCCCACCTTCATCCCATCAACCCTAACAAAAACCCAGTTTTAATTGCCTTCACAATTAACCTAAACCCTAATTAATATTAGGGGTTTTTCTCACAACCCCAATCCCAACACACCCACACACCCAGAAAATGACCCCTGTACTGTTTGTCCCCTCCCCTGCCACCCTCTCACATGGCACTTGACCAAATCAATGGTCCAACCTCACTCCTTGGTCCCCAAGATTAATTTGACGCTCAAGATTGAATGATCACAGCTGGCATCTTCACAAGACACCAACAGAATCACATGGGAGCAAAATTTTGACCAATTCGTCCAAGGGCTTTTTAGGCTTTTTAGCAATTAGGGTTTTCAAGCATTGTAATTTTTTATTCTAGATTCTAGATAGTTCTATGTTCCTGTATAAAATGAGACGCATGTGTCTCATTTACCTTTGTTCCAGTTTTAGCATTTTGCATCTTGTAATTCCTTTTTTAAAAATTAATAAAGTTGGTGTTTGTTGAAAATGCAAGGGTAATTCCTTTTATTAGATTTAAAAAGTTGGTGTGTGTTGAAAATGCTAAGGCTGAGTTCCAACATAATTGTGTAACACATTGGTGTGTTTGATTTTCAAAAAAGTTTCTAAAAGGTTTTAAAAAAGATTTTAAATTCAGAAAGTTTATAAGTTTTGGAAAGTGAAAGTGGACCAAGATTTTTGAAGTTTCTGAGTGTAAAGAGTGTTTTTAAAACGTGTTTTAAAGTTTTCAAGGGTGTGAAAAGTTTTTCAAAAAGGGTTTGAAAAATCAGATTTTGCATAGCTTGTGTATCTTTCATTTTTTTTCTTAGCAGGGTTGTAATTGCTGTTGATCAAGATTACTGCATAGGCCCGAGCCTATTGGAAAAGGCATAGCAGCCTTGGTTGAGCCTGGATGTAGGCTCAACAAGGTAGCACTTGTTCTTCCTTTTTAAGTTTTTCTGAATTTCAGTTTCACAAGATTTGCTTGAAAAATCTGTTATATGTTTGTTTAGATGTTTGAAATTGCTTAATTGTGTGTTATATGCTAGATAGAAGTAGCAAGAATCAGTTTGGAGTTGTGTAGCATAGATTCTGTTTGAAAAAAGTTGAGAAAAAGTTTATAAAGGGTTGTTTGGATACGAGTTTATATCAGAAATTTTGGAAGATTTTGAATTTAAACCTGCTTAGAAATACTCCTTAAGGTGGTAATAGGGTGTAAGTCACATAAGATTTCAATTTGGTGTTGATTCAAACAAAAGTGCATGAGAAAAAGTTGAAAAAGAAGCTTAAAAGCATTCACTGCCTTCTTCTGTTTGTTTTGTGAGTTTTGAACCACCAGATTTTGCTAAGCTGCTAGGTTATAGGTTGTTTAAGGAATTGTGATTGTTTGTCTGACATTTGTTGAGAGTGTATGCAAGTTATTGGACTTTAAAACTCAACTTTGTGCAAGTTAAATAGTAAAAAAACCCACCAGACCTTAACAATTGCATCAGCAACCTTAATTTGCTTTCTTTTTTTTGATTTTGTGCTAAGTTCTTGCTAGTGTGTGCTTATTTTGTATTGTTTTGACTCCCTACACTCCAACTGAGTGTGGGGGTACCTGATTTGCCAACAAAATCGCCACCAGAATCAAACCAAGCCCCTCTTGGTACTTTTTTTTTGCACAAGTGAAAATACCTTGGCTTGTGTTCATAACAAAAGAAAACTGGTCTCGTTTTGATTTGATCTTGGTGTAATCTTTGGTAAAAGTGAACTTGGATTGTGTTTTAAGCTTAGTGTCACAGGTGGTTTGAAAAAGTTAAAAAAAAAAAGAAAAAAAAATAAAAAAAGCAAAAAGGGGGTTTCACAGCCTCGAACCCTCGCCACCACACTCACAACACATACACTTTACCGTCGCGCCCTTGGGTCTTTTACTGACCAAGGGTGAGACTAAAGGGTACTTAACCCCTTTTTGAGTTTGAGCTTATTTAATAAGCCGTAGTTTTTTTGAGCTATTCCAGCTTATTGATTAAGCGTTTTTGGCTTATTTCATTTTTCCTAGGATAGTTATAGGTATTACGATTTTTCTGGCACTTAATTTGATTTCTCCTTTTATTTATTTCTTTTTTATTAATTTTTATTTAGCCGGTTTTTATTAAATAGATAAAAAATAGCAAAAAGTGATTTTAAATTTAGGAAAAATAATTTTTACTTTTTATTTTATATTTTTGAGGTTTACATATCAAAAAGTTTTCAAAAAGTCTAATTTTTAATTTTATTTGATTTTAGGGTTTTTCAACAACTTTAAAAATTAATATAAAATTAATTAAAAGGTTTTAGGAGCTTTAATTTACATTTTTGTCTTAGTTAGAATATTTAGGAATTTTGATAATTTTTTAGAATTTATTTTTGAACTTTTTATTTTTTAGAATATTTTAATATTATTTAATTAGAAAAAAATTGAAAGTTTTATTTTTCTTCTTTTTTCATTTTCCTAGGTTATAGACATTAAATTAGGAACTTTGTCACTTCCCAAATCTTTTTAGGACTTTTCAATTAATTTCTAGAATTAATTTAAGATTTAATAGATTTTAATAGTTTTTAAGTGATTAAAAATAGTCTAATGTGGTTTTAAAATTTTTAAAAATAGTTTTTAGCTTAATTAGGTCATTTTTGAGGTTTACAAACTATTAAATATTGTTTAGGGCTTTTTAATATTTAAAAGTGATTTTTAGGGCTTTAATTAGCATTAAAAAGTCATTATTAAATTAATTAAAAGGTTTTAGCAAGTTTGGATTTTTTGTAAACTCTTATAATTTTATTGTGGATTTTTTAGTAATTTTTAGGAATTTTTAGGTTAAAATTTTAATTTTTGTCGTTTTTACGTTTCTACGTCTTAACTTTCTAGTAGTAGTTTTGTTAAATTTTTATTTTTTTTCGTCTTCGTCATCTTCTCTTTTCTTCTTGTTAATAATCAAAAACATTAATCAATCATTCATTACACAACGCACTAGCCTCCTCGAGAGAACGAACTCACTTTTCTTAAGGGTCATTTACACACGGTTTTCCTAAATCGTGCGCGCTTGCCCTATTATTGCCCTCTTTTCCTAAAGGGGTAATTTTACAACTATCATTTTGGCGCCGCTGCCGGGGAGGCGTGTTTTGTTTTGATTGAACAATTGTTGTTTTCTATATTAGCCATAAATAGTATTTGTATTAGTAGCACTCTACTAATACGTATTATCGTTTTTCGGTTTTTGTGTGAATATTATTAATATATTGTATACGTAGAACAATAAATTCACAAGTACTCCAAATACGTGAGCAATCACAACCTTGATTCGGGATTTCATCACTCGATCATTGTATTCGAATCTCAAACCAAAGAAAAAAAGGCAAAAATAGATAAATACTTTCGTGAAGCTTAATCTTGATAATACAAACTATAAGGTGGGTATAAGGCGGTTGTATTTCACAACCTAAAGGAAAAAGGCTCTTAAGTGCTTCGCGCCGCCTCGTTTCCTCCGCTTGCTTGTGCGTATTTGATTTTGAGAGTGAATCGAGGGTTTTGCCGCCCAAAGTATTATTACATATCATATATATTTTCTTGGTTTCTATTGATTAAACCCTCTTGAACGATTTGGTGTTCCACCATCGTTCTAAGTCATCGAAGGCGTTCACTCCACGTGATCGTTTTCATTCCTTGAGGCCTTTTTAATCAAGAGATTTGATTAAGGAGGAGATCTGTGGACTTTTTGTCTACTTAATACATTTCACCAATTTCCAAAAAGTTAATACAATCAAAAACCACAAAAAAAATTGAAAAATACAAAACACCAAAAAGAATCTTCTTTGCTCGTCTCCACGTTGTACGTGACGTTTATGCTCACTCGTAATCAAGCAAAACATGCACGTAAACGAAAGAACAAAACTCCCACTCCAACTCATTCTAGTGAGGAGTCTCCTATTGACGAACCCATTGTACGAGAAGAACCAACCATGGCGAATCGAACTATGATGGAGTTACTTCAAGCACCCACCGAGGGTTATGGAGAAGCTATTGTGATTCCCGCAATCCTTGCGGAGAATTTTGAGGTGAAAACGGGTTTGTTGTCGATGATCCAAAACAACAAATTCCGTGGTGATGAGAAGGACAATCCCCACAACCATATCCGCCAATTTAATCGTCTTACCGCCACGTGCAAATTTAAGGATGTTTCGAATGACTCAATTAAGATGATGCTTTTCCGTATTCCTTAGCGGGGCACGCTAAAATTTGGTTAGAGAAAGAGCCACCCAATTCTATATTGACGTGGAAGGATCTCGTTTCAAAGTTCGTGAACCAATTTTTTCCGCCCTCTAAGACTACGCATTTGAAAAATGAGATTTCTAAATTTTCACAAGAATCAAATGAAAGTTTTTCTACGGCTTGGAATAGGTTTAAGGAGATGTTACATGAATGTCCTCATCACGGTTTTTCCGATTTGCACCAAATTGACACGTTTTACAATGGGCTTAACGATCATGAAAGAGATTATTTAAATGCCGCCGCGGGTGGTAATTTTTTGTGTAAAACGGTTGAAGAAGCTTTGGTCATAATTGAGAATAGGTCTAAGGTTTATAGCCCTCGTCACACACCGAGTGTTGCCAAAATGGGCTCGTCATCGTCTCGTTCTATCAATGCTTTACATGATGAGGCTAATGAGGAAAATCGTTTTTTCGATAGGTTTTCAACCCTTATGTCCCATTGGAAGGCTCAAGAAGCTTCCAATTCCGCTTCGGTCAAAGCGGTTTCTAAGAGTTGTTTGTCGTGTGGGGGAGCTCATGATCTTTCCGAGTGCATTACCGCGGATGGTAACACTTCGAATGCTTTTGTAGCCACGGGAACTTATAACCAAATCGCTCAAGGTTCTCGTTCAAATCAAGCTCCACCAAATCAAAATGCTAATAACTATCGCAACAACAACCAAGGTGGAAATTACCAAGGAAATCAAAGGAACTATAACAAGGGTAATTACCAAAGTGGAAATGGGCAAATTTCAAACCAAAACCAAAACCGTGAATTTCAAAACAATGCCCAAGGTTTTCAAAACGATCACACCAAAAATCTTCAAGGAGAATTTTTGAATTATGCTAAGGCTAATGATGCTAAGTTTGATAATATGCAACGTGAGATGGTTAGCTTAAGGTCCGAGTTGAAAAACGAGCTTAAAAACGAACTTGCTAATGAACTTAAAACTCATGCTAATAAAATGGAAGGAAATGTCACACGACTCCAACAAAATCAACAAAAAATGGAGCAAGGACAACATGAGATTAAGCAAGAGTTGTTAAAAGCGGATGTTAGGCAATCTAAGTTTGAATACCGTATGGCTAAAATGTTTGAAGCTATCATGTGTAAACCCTCTTCTTCGGGTGGTCTTCCTAGTGATACCATCGTGAACCCGAAAGGAGAATTGAATGTTATTACTACTCGTAGTGGTAAAACTTTCAAAGAACCCATTTCTCGTCCAAGTACTTCTATGGAGAAGGAAAAAGAGAAAGAACCCGAGGTTGTGGTTGAAAAGGAGCAAATTACAAGTCCACGAAGTACCGCTCAAACCACACCTACGGTTGAACCTACACCAATCATGGAACCCGAGATTCCAAGGCCGATGCCTATGCCTACTTTGCCTCAACCCACACCACTTTTACCCTACCCTTCAAGACGAGACAAGGAAAAGGCACAAGAACGAAATAATTATCAAAACTTTTTATGAAAATGTTTCGTGACTTGCATTTCAATATAAGTTTTGCCGACGCCTTAGTCATGATGCCTCGATTTGCCGCAAACTTCAAAAGTATGTTGAATAACAAAGAGAAATTGCAAAATCGTCTAGTTGTTCATCGGTTTTTCTAAGCCGCATACCTCAGAAAGTCGGTGATCCTAGAAAGTTTTTAATCCCATGTGCTATCCAAGACATGGAAGAATGCTACGCCTTGGCCGATCTTGGTGCTAGTATTAATTTGATGCCTCTTGAGATTTTTAAATCGCTCAATCTTCCAAATCTCACTCCTTCAAGAATGTCAATCGAAATGGCCGATCATTCTACGATTCTAGCTTGTGGAGTTGCCGAGGACGTCTTCGTGAAAGTTGGAAAGTTCTACTACCCTGTAGACTTCATTGTTGTTGATATTCCTATCGATCCTAAAGTTCTGTTAATTTTAGGTCGATCTTTTTTGGATACCTCGAGAGCACTTATCGATGTGCATGCAAGAAAAATTACTCTTCGTTTCAATGAGGAAGAACTCGTCATTAATGCAACCCAAAATTCCACTCTTTCTCATGTGTATTCCATCACATCTTTGTACAATGTCAATCCCATCAAAAACATTTGCAAAAAGATTTCCAATAGAGTTTTAGGAGTTGTTGAGAAAAATGAAGTTCCGTCCCCTCGGCCGGTGGAGGTTTAGAGTGTTAAGCCTACATTTACAATCTCGAGTGATTCTTCGGATGATGAATACGTTGATCCCGATGGGGAGGTTTTCTTTGTTAACAAAAGATTTGAAAACTTGCCACCACCTAAACCAAAAAGATTTCAAAATGTGAGAATTTTTAGTGTGACTAACATTGATTTAGATACACCAAATATTTTTGACATAATTAAATCGGGTTTTCACAAGGAGAGTGTAAAAGATGAAAAAGGAAAAGATTTTGAATTTAATTTAAAAGATTTTTCTACAATTCTAACTCCGTCATCACCGCGTTTATTGAGTGCTACAAGCTCGTCTTCTCCTTTTGACGATGCTTTGTGTGGACTTAGTGTGGGGGAAGCACCTTATGTTCCCTCCCCTTTCTCCACCGAGGACGAGATATTTGATCCTGGAATTGCTTATATAGGGAAATCTCGGTCTTCCACCGATGCAATAAATGGAAAATCTTTTCATTTGATTGGTGCGAGTCTACCTCGAGTAGCTCAATGTTATGACTTACCCATTGTCCCACCCTTCTATTTCTTCTCTCCTATTTTCTTCTACCCCATTGGGGTTTGTGTTGAAGTAGCGTTGTTTCGTCTTTCATCCGAAAATGAGGACGCTATCTTTGACCCCGGTATACGTTTATCGGGTTTTTAAAGTACTCCACGTGCTTTTGGGCCTTGTTTAGCATGTAAGCCCCACCAAAAATTGACCATACCATGATTATCCCTAAATGATCACATTTATGGGGATTCGAGTCGAGCTTTTGACTCGGTTATCAAAAACAAGGTGCCTCGTGGGGGAGACCCATGCTTATCCATGTACATATTATTGCTTTCTAATTAGTTTAATGTGAGGGGATTTGTGCCCTTCCAACCTTTGTTTCGTGGTTGTTTGTGAATTATGGTTTTTAGATCATGATCTTCACGATTGGAGCCTCTCGTGTTCGTTTTATGGGAGCACTCGATCGTTTGCTTTGGAGGCCTTTCACAATATCCAAATGATATATCCTTTTATGTTCTAACCTTAGGTTTTTAGCACACTTCATAAACGGCTATTACTTATTGGTTACACCCTTTCCATGCTAGATTAGGCATTCGACTACGTCTCTAGTATGGGGGTATTTGCACCCCTAGACTCGAAACATTGAGGACAATGTTTAACTTTAGTATGGGGGGGGGGGTGAATAGATACTTGCCTTGCCAAACCTTCACGCTTTCCAAAGTTTATCGTTTTGTTTATCGTTTTTGTTGCAAAATAAGGCTAAAAATGGCTAAATTTTAAAAATTTTCTCATGTTTTATAAGTGTTTGAAGACACGAATGTAGGTTTTCCGATGGCGAGAATAAGAGTAATTTTTGACTCGACCGTGCGTGTTGAGCACTTAGCTTTGATTCCTTAACTACACATTAGGCTAAGTCTCTTAAATGAGGACGAGAAATGATAGAGTTAATTATAAGTTACTATGCTAAACGTAGAGTACTCGTATTCTTTCAAAAACTCACGTGTTCTCGTTGTTTGCTTATTCTCCCTTCGCTTGTAAATATTTTTTGCTTAATAAATATTGACTTAGCGGTTTAGTTAGGATTGTTGGGTTTCTAGTCTTTTCTAGTAGCTTCCGTGTAATTAAATTGGGAAGACATTAAGGTATCGCCAGCGTCACGGTTTTGAAGTATTGGCACCCGAATAATCGAAAGCTTCACCCAATAATAAGATTTCAAGTGCTCACCTAAATCTAGCAAACAATTTGAAGCCCCACAAGGCCTAAAATCTATGAAAAATTGAAAGTGAATCAAGCCTTAATCTTCGAAGCTTTAAAGATCCAAAATTCGCTTTAGCGTGAGGATATACGTCTTTGGCTAATAAAACCACCGATGAGGCGGATAATAAAAGGCAAGGCAAGACCGAAGTCATAATAAAAGCTTCATGGAGAAGTTGAATAAAAGATGGAGGTAAACCAAAGATAATAAGGCCCTTCCGTTAGGGGGCGTATAAAAGTCTTGGTAATAAGTCTCATGTTCAAAACCGTTATAAAACCGTGTTTATCGATTCTTCTTGTCAACTTAATTTTTTAACATCGTTGTCTATTAGGAGGGGTTATTGATTTGATGGTCTTAGTTACACCGTTAGGACTCTATTTTTAGACCTAAATCTCTATTATCGCATAAGTCAATGATGTATCCTCGTGATCATTAAGACATAATAAAATATAAGAGATACAACTTAGGAATAATGGGAGGATAAGTACGTGATTAGGGCATATGAGTAGTGTTAGCATTACTAACTTATAATGACAATGATCTCGTTGCACGCTTGGCATGGAATTAAGGTGAAAATCGAAGACGATGAAATTATTTCTAACGAAGCATTCACGTGTTCTTATTCTATGAACCTGAACGTCCCATTTTGCGATGAAAATCATACATTATGTCTAAAACGCAAGTAGTAGTAATAGTAGTAATGTAGCTAGTTTATCATTTCAATAAAGTGAATAAAATTAAATTTTGGAGATGCTTTGATACTTTATTCTAGCATTGCGTGAGGGCACGGCAATGGTTTAGTATGGGGGAGTGATGAGACTGCTTTTATACATGGTCTCATCGTCCAAATCGGGCTTAAAATGCATTAAATATCATAAAATATACCAAATATATGCTCGTGTTTGTTACTTGTGTATTTTTAGGTACGGATATTGAGGAAATGGCAAAAGATCACAAGAATCAATAAAAAACGAACACGGGAAACGAAGTCGCACAATGAACCGGGCCCAAGTTTGGAATTTTGCAAAATGACCCTTGAAGAATTGAAGATTGGCAACTTTAGTCCCTCATCTTTGAAGAACTTGTCACAATTGACCCTCCAAATGTCAATTTTACAAGTGTGGTCCTTGATGTTTGAAGATATTACAAGACCAGTCCTTGAAATTTGAAGAATGTGCATTCAAAGCTGGAAAAAAGTTTAAAACATGTTGTGCCACTTTTGACAACTTGGCAAAAGTTGTTAAAGGGAATTCAGGCGTGGATGGCATTTATTTACAAAATGGAAGAAAGTGAAAAGCTTGGGGGCCAAGTCTGCCAAACAGCAAAACCTCCACACCCAACCATCTCTTGACACGTCATACAACCCACCCACAAACCCATATAACCCGACCCTACCCACAATCCATTACCCACCCACTCTTGTTACCCGGTTTTATTTAAAACGTGGTCAAAAAGTCAAATTGGATTTTCCCACTAAACAAGTAATTTAAACTCCCTAATCCCCAAATCGGATCTAATCCCCACCTTCATCCCATCAACTCTAACAAAAACCTAGTTTTAATTGCCTTCACAATTAACCTAAACCCTAATTAATATTAGGGGTTTTTCTCACAACCCCAATCCCAACACACCCACACACCCAGAAAATGACCCCTGTACTGTTTGTCCCCTCCCCTGCCACCCTCTCACATGGCACTTGACCAAATCAATGGTCCAACCTCACTCCTTGGTCCCCAAGATTAATTTGACGCTCAAGATTGAATGATCACAGCTGGCATCTTCACAAGACACCAACAGAATCACATGGGAGCAAAATTTTGACCAATTCGTCCAAGGGCTTTTTAGGCTTTTTAGCAATTAGGGTTTCAAGCATTGTAATTTTTTATTCTAGATTCTAGATAGTTCTATGTTCCTGTATAAAATGAGACGCATGTGTCTCATTTACCTTTGTTCCAGTTTTAGCATTTTGCATCTTGTAATTCCTTTTTTAAAAATTAATAAAGTTGGTGTTTGTTGAAAATGCAAGGGTAATTCCTTTTATTAGATTTAAAAAGTTGGTGTGTGTTGAAAATGCTAAGGCTGAGTTCCAACATAATTGTGTAACACATTGGTGTGTTTGATTTTCAAAAAAGTTTCTAAAAGGTTTTAAAAAAGATTTTAAATTCAGAAAGTTTATAAGTTTTGGAAAGTGAAAGTGGACCAAGATTTTTGAAGTTTCTGAGTGTAAAGAGTGTTTTTAAAACGTGTTTTAAAGTTTTCAAGGGTGTGAAAAGTTTTTCAAAAAGGGTTTGGAAAATCAGATTTTGCATAGCTTGTGTATCTTTCATTTTTTTTCTTAGCAGGGTTGTAATTGCTGTTGATCAAGATTACTGCATAGGCCCGAGCCTATTGGAAAAGGCATAGCAGCCTTGGTTGAGCCTGGATGTAGGCTCAACAAGGTAGCACTTGTTCTTCCTTTTTAAGTTTTTCAGAATTTCAGTTTCACAAGATTTGCTTGAAAAATCTGTTATATGTTTGTTTAAATGTTTGAAATTGCTTAATTGTGTGTTATATGCTAGATAGAAGTAGCAAGAATCAGTTTGGAGTTGTGTAGCATAGATTCTGTTTGAAAAAAGTTGAGAAAAAGTTTATAAAGGGTTGTTTGGATACGGGTTTATATCAGAAATTTTGGAAGATTTTGAATTTAAACCTGCTTAGAAATACTCCTTAAGGTGGTAATAGGGTGTAAGTCACATAAGATTTCAATTTGGCGTTGATTCAAACAAAAGTGCATGAGAAAAAGTTGAAAAAGAAGCTTAAAAGCATTCACTGCCTTCTTCTGTTTGTTTTGTGAGTTTTGAACCACCAGATTTTGCTAAGCTGCTAGGTTATAGGTTGTTTAAGGAATTTTGATTGTTTGTCTGACATTTGTTGAGAGTGTATGCAAGTTATTGGACTTTAAAACTCAACTTTGTGCAAGTTAAATAGTAAAAAAACCCACCAGACCTTAACAATTGCATCAGCAACCTTAATTTGCTTTCTTTTTTTTGATTTTGTGCTAAGTTCTTGCTAGTGTGTGCTTATTTTGTATTGTCTTGACTCCCTACACTCCAACTGAGTGTAGGGGTACCTG
Organism: Glebionis coronaria; assembly: GCA_025667525.1. Taxonomy (NCBI): domain Eukaryota; kingdom Viridiplantae; phylum Streptophyta; class Magnoliopsida; order Asterales; family Asteraceae; genus Glebionis; species Glebionis coronaria. The sequence continues at coordinate 254,445,214 of CM046878.1, forward strand.
ATTTGCCAACAAAATCGCCACCAGAATCAAACCAAGCCCCTCTTGGTACTTTTTTTTTGCACAAGTGAAAATACCTTGGCTTGTGTTCATAACAAAAGCAAACTGGTCTCGTTTTGATTTGATCTTGGTGTAATCTTTGGTAAAAGTGAATTTGGATTGTGTTTTAAGCTTAGTGTCACAGGTGGTTTGAAAAAGTTAAAAAAAAAAAAAGAAAAAAAAAATAAAAAAAGCAAAAAGGGGGTTTCACAGCCTCGAACCCTCGCCACCACACTCACAACACATACACTTTACCGTCGCGCCCTTGGGTCTTTTACTGACCAAGGGTGAGACTAAAGGGTACTTAACCCCTTTTTGAGTTTGAGCTTATTTAATAAGCCGTAGCTTTTTTGAGCTATTCTAGCTTATTGATTAAGCGTTTTTGGCTTATTTCATTTTTCCTAGGATAGTTATAGGTATTAGGATTTTTCTGGCACTTAATTTGATTTTTCCTTTTATTTATTTCTTTTTTATTAATTTTTATTTAGCTGGTTTTTATTAAATAGATAAAAAATAGCAAAAAGTGATTTTAAATTTAGGAAAAATAATTTTTACTTTTTATTTTATATTTTTGAGGTTTACATATCAAAAAGTTTTCAAAAAGTCTAATTTTTAATTTTATTTGATTTTAGGGTTTTTCAACAACTTTAAAAATTAATATAAAATTATTTAAAAGGTTTTAGGAGCTTTAAATTACATTTTTGTCTTAGTTAGAATATTTAGGATTTTTGATAATTTTTTAGAATTTATTTTTGAACTTTTTATTTTTTAGAATATTTTAATATTATTTAATTAGAAAAAAATTGAAAGTTTTATTTTTCTTCTTTTTTCATTTTTCCTAGGTTATAGACATTAAATTAGGAACTTTGTCACTTCCCAAATCTTTTTAGGACTTTTCAATTAATTTCTAGAATTAATTTAAGATTTAATAGATTTTAATAGTTTTTAAGTGATTAAAAATAGTCTAATGTGGTTTTAAAATTTTTTAAAATAGTTTTTAGCTTAATTAGGTCATTTTTGAGGTTTACAAACTATTAAATCTTGTTTAGGGCTTTTTAATATTTAAAAGTGATTTTTAGGGCTTTAATTAGCATTAAAAAGTCATTATTAAATTAATTAAAAGGTTTTAGCAAGTTTGGATTTTTTGTAAACTCTTATAATTTTATTGTGGATTTTTTAGTAATTTTTAGGAATTTTTAGGTTAAAATTTTAATTTTTGTCGTTTTTACGTTTCTACGTCTTAACTTTTTAGTAGTAGTTTTGTTAAATTTTTATTTTTTTTCGTCTTCGTCATCTTCTCTTTTCTTCTTGTTAATAATCAAAAACATTAATCAATCATTCATTACACAATGCACTAGCCTCCTCGAGAGAACGAACTCACTTTTCTTAAGGGTCATTTACACACGGTTTTCCTAAATCGTGCACGCTTGCCCTATATTATTGCCCTCTTTTCCTAAAGGGGTAATTTTACAACTATCAGATGCCAACAAACACCTCGATAAATTCATAACCGTTACTCAAAGCATGAAATTTCCCGGTGTTACCATGGATGTTCTTCGCCTTCACCTTTTTCCACACAATTTATCCCACCATGCCGAAAAATGGTCTGATCGTCTTCCTAAAAATTCGATTCATACATAGGATGAGATGACTCAAAAATTTCTGTCCCGATACTTTCCACCATCCATGGTCACTAGTCTTCGTAATCAAATCAGTGGTTTCACTCAAGAACCCGACGAGTCTCTTTTCGATGCTTGGGAACGTTATAATGTCTTGATCGACCTTTTTCCTAATCATAATATGCTCCCCGTCACTCTAGTTGATACTTTCTACAACGGTTTAACTTTTCGTGATCGTGATACGATTAATGCCGCCGGTGGTACGTTTATGAAGAGAAGACCCGAGGAGTGTAGAGAGCTTATAGAGAACATGACCACTCATCACAAAAATTAGGATTCATCCGCATCTTCAAGAAATAACCCTAGGGCCAATGTTTCTTCTACTTCATCAAACCCCGAGTTAACCGAACTTACCCGCTAAATAGCCGAGATGAACAAAAATTTCTTAACCATGGCTGCGAACCAATTTCAACAAGTTAAAGCTGTAACACCTTCTTGTGAGACTTGCGGTGGTTCTCATTGATACACCGATTGTCCTTCTACTCATGACAATCCGGAAAACGTGTATGTGGCTAAAGGTAATTTTTCCACGGGAGGCTATCAAGCTCGTCCTCAAGGTGACCGCAATTTGCTAAGTTATTGTTCAAACAACTTTCTTTCACAACTCGGTTTTCCTCCTCAAAACCAAAAAAACTTCAATCGCAACAATCAAAACCAACCTCGAGCTCCTAATCAATATCAAACCCGAAGAAACCCATATCCACCTCAAGGAAATAATCAAGTTTACCAACAACCCACCTATCAACGACCCGCTTACCAAGTTCCTCCTCCCAACCAACCCACGGCATATCAAAAGGTTGAAACTTACATGAGGACTAATGACACGCTGGTGAAGAATCTTCAGAGCCAAATTATTAACTTGAAGGGTGACATGGCTAAACAATGGAATGATCTTTGAGCCGAGCTTAGGAATGACATGCGAAACTCTTTAAGCAGTCAAACGAATGACTTAAGGGATATGATGGCTAGTTTCTTCCAAAGTAATCAACCCTGTGCTTCGGTTTCTCTTCCGAGTAACACCGTTGCTAATCCAAGAGGGGAGATGAAAGCAATCACCACCCGAAGTGGAAAAGGTTATAAGGAACCCGAGATTCCTAAACCTACTCCGGTGATTGTGACAAAGGATAACGAGCCCCCTTCACCAATTCCTCCAACTTCTACTTCTACCCCTCCACCACCCAAGGATGTGAGTGAGAATTCCATTCCAAAGCCTTTGTCTCAACCCGATATACCTTATCCTTCAAGGTTGAGGAAAGAGAAGTTGAAGAACAAGGATGATATTCAAGTTTCAAACTTTCTTAAAATGTTTAAACAATTCAATTTCAACATCTCCTTTACCGAGGCTCTCGCTCACATGCCTAAATATGCTAAAATGTTCAAAGATCTTCTCAATGATAAGGAAAAACTCCTTGATATTGCTCAAACCCAACTTAATAAATTGCTCCGCGGTTCTCTTAAGGAAATTACCAACAAAACTTGGTGATCCGGGTCGCTTTCTCATTCCTTGCAACTTTCCCGGGGTAGAGAATTGTATGGCCCTAGCCGATCTAGGTGCTAGTATCAACTTAATGACATTAAGCGTTTGGAAACAATTATCTCTACCCGAGCTAGTCCCCACACGAATTACATTGGAATTAGCTAACCGTACGGTTGCTTATCCGGTGGGGATAGCTGAAGATTTCTTCGTCGGTGTCGACAAATTCACCTTTTCGGCGGATTTTGTTGTCGTTGACTACGAGATGGATCCCCGTGTTCCATTAATCGTTGGACGTCCATTCTTGAGGACCGGTGGCACTCTCATTGATGTAGCCGCGGGCGAATTAATCATGAGAGTTGGTGACGAAAAAATCGTCTTCAACATGGGTAAACTTTCTAAGCAACCTTATGAACACGAGAACGTTAATTACATTGGCGTACTTGATGAGGCTTGTGAAGAACATTTCAAAGACGCTTGTAAAAGTGGTTTTTCTTCCCTACCCATTGTTGAGACCGTTACCTGTATTGCTCCCTCATTGACTCCATTTGGAGAAAGTGACTTTCTTTTGAAAGAATTTGAAGCAACTTTAGGGGATGTGGACTTAAAATATGATGATTCTCCCTCCTATTGGGATGAAGATATTCGTACCATTGAGAAACTTCTCAATGAGGACCATATTTCTCCACCGTCTACTAAGGAAATCTTTAACGATGATCCGAATTTGACTAAGCCTTCCATCGACAATCCTCTGGATTTAGAGCTAAGGATTTACCGTCTCATCTTGAATACGTTTTCCTAGAAGACAATAAGAAGTTACACATCATCATTGCAAAGGACTTAAAAGAGGATGAAAAATCTCGACTTATCGATGTGCTCAAAAATCATAAGAAAGCAACTGCTTGGAAAATTTCTGACATCCGCAGAATTGATCCTAACTTTTGCACTCATAAAATTCTCATGGAAGATGACTTTAAACCCACAATCCAAAGCCAAAGAAGGGTTAATCCAAAAATTCATGACGTCATCAAGAAAGAAGTTATCAAACTTCTAGATGCCGGAACGATTTACCCTATTTCGGATTCGCCATGGGTTAGTCCCGTCCATTGTGTGCCTAAGAAAGGCGGAATAACCGTTGTTCCCAATGAAAACAACGAGTTGATTCCTACTCGACTTGTCACGGGTTGGTGAGTTTGAATAGACTATCGCAAGCTCAATGATGCCACTCGTAAGGATCATTTTCCTCTTCCTTTCATGGATCAAATGCTCGAGCGTTTAGTAGGTATTGACTACTATTGCTTCTTAGACGGTTTCTCCGGGTATTTTCAAATTCCCATCGATCCAAAAGACCAAGAGAAAACCACATTCACTTGTCCTTATGGAACATTTGCTTACAAAAGAATGCCTTTCGGCTTATGCAATGCTCCCGGGACTTTCCAAAGGTGTATGATGGCTATATTCCATGACATGGTTGAAGAAACTATGGAAGTCTTTATGGACGATTTCTCGGTCTATGGTGATTCTTTCTCTTCTTGCCTTGCCAATTTAGAACATATGCTTAAACGGTGTGAAGACACTCGTCTCGTTCTTAATTAGGAAAAATGCCATTTCATGGTAAAAGAAGGTATTGTTCTAGGTCACAAAATTTCCAAAGCCGGTATCGAAGTCGATCGTGCTAAAGTTGACGTCATTGCTAAGTTGTCTCCACCTACCACCGTCAAAGGAGTTAGAAGTTTTTTAGGTCATGCGGGATTTTACCGTCGTTTCATCCAAGAATTCTCTAAGATAGCTCGACCTATGGCTCACCTCTTAGAAAAGGATGCTCCTTTCATCTTTTCTCAAGAATGTCTCGATTTTTTCGAACTTCTTAAAGGTAAATTAACTAAGGCGCCGGTCTTAGTTTCCTCAAATTGTGAGTTACCTTTCGAGCTCATGTGCGATGATAGTGATTTCGCTGTAGGAGCGGTTTTAGGTCAACGAGTGAACAAACACTTCCAACCAATCCATTATGCTAGCAAGACAATGACGGGGGCTCAATTGCATTATACCACTACCGAAAAAGAGCTTTTAGGTGTAGTGTATGCTTTTTAGAAATTCCGCCCCTATCTTGTGCTTTCCACCACCATCGTTTATACCGACAATTCCACCTTGAAATACTTGTTGACCAAGCAAGATGCTAAACCGAGACTCCTTCGTTGGGTTTTGCTCCTACAAGAATTTAAAATCAAAATTCGTGATAAAAAGGGAGCGAAAAACCTAGCCGCAGATCATCTTAGTAGACTCGAGGATCCTTATCAAGGGAACTTCCAAATCAAAAGATTAATGAATCTTTTCCCCTTGAGGCCTTAATGTTTATTAACTCCAATCTTGACGATACCCCATGGTTTGCGGACATTGCAAACTATTTAGCGGGTGATGTTCTTATGGAAGGGTTAACGTCCCAACAAAAGAAATATTTCTTCAAGGACATTAAACACTATTATTGGGACGACCCTTACCTTTTCAAGCAATGTGCGTATCTTGTCATTCGTAGGTGTGTTGATGGGATGACAGCTTTACTAATCCTTGAAGCTTGCCACAAAGGACCCACCGATGGTCACTTTGGTCCTAACTATACCGCGAAGAAATTTTTCGACTCTGGATTTTATTGGCCCACCATTTATCATGACGTTCATGAAATGGTTAAGCATTGTGATGCATGCCAAAGACAAGGCAAGATCACACTTAAAGATGAGATGTCTCAAAATTTCATCAAAGAATGTGAAATCTTTGACGTATGGGGTATCGACTTTATGGGGCCATTTCCATCATCCAAAGGGAACAAGTACATCCTCGTAGCCGTTGACTACGTATCCAAATGGGTTGAAGCAAAGGCTTTACCTACGAACGATACGAGGATGGTTGTGAACTTTTTGAAACAATTATTTGCTCGATTCGATGTTCCTCGTGCTATCATTAGTGATCGCGGGACCAATTTTTGCAATGATCAATTTGCTCCAGTCATGGCTAAGTATGGTGTTAATCACCGTCTTTCCACCGTGTATCATCCACAAACTAATGGTCAAGCCGAGATCTCTAACCGTGGACTTAAGCGAATCTTAGAGCGTACTGTGGGAGAGCATCGTGCCTCATGGGCTGATAAGTTAGATGATGCTTTGTGGGCTTTCTGTACCGCATATAAGACACCTATTGGTTGCACTCCATATTGTCTTGTGTACGGAAAGGCGTGCCACCTCCCCATTGAGTTGGAGCATAAGGCTTATTGGGACTTGAAATGAGCTAACTTTGATATCAACAAAGCTGGTGATCTTAGGAAGATCCAAATCAATGAACTTAATGAACTAAGGAATGAGGCTTGTGAGAATTCATTGATCTACAAGGACAAAACCAAGGTCATTCATGATTCTAGGATTAAAAACCGAGAGTTCAAAATTGGTGATCAAGTTTTACTCTTTAACTCTCGGTTGAAAATCTTTTCGGGCAAGCTTAAGAGCCGTTTGTCTGGTCCATTCACCGTCGCCAAAGTCTTTCCTTATGGCACCATTGAGTTATCTCAACCAAATGGGCCAAACTTTAAGGTGAATGGCCAATGTGTCAAATTGTACTTTGGTAAGGACATCTCTCATGAGATGATTCCATCCCTCAACACATTTCCCTTGGATTAATTCTGGGTCGAGTCAAGCTCGTGACTCGGTTAACAAAAACAAGCGCTTCTCGGGAGGCAACCCGATGATCTATCCTTTACCCGTTTTCATAATAAGTGTAGGGGGAGCTACATAGGTGTTTGTTGTCTTGTTTCTTATGATGTGCAGGGATTAAAGCTTTCAAAGAGCACTTTTGATGATATTTGACGACCCGTGATCCCGTGTTCCCGTCTTCCCGGTTCTATCCTAAACTCTTGCGATTCAATATTTCATATCTTATATGTTGACATTGAAATCACTATAGTCGTCTCTTCCTTAGCAAGATTTAAAAAAAAGTGCACAATGTCCTAAGTGTAGGGAGTTTACTCCCACATGCTTAAACATTAAGGACAATGTTTATATCAAGTGTAGGGGGACTTCTATCGAAATTAAGTGGGCTTTTCCATGAATTTGTCCTCATTTTAACCGGAAAATTTAATTTTTCGACATTTTTCAAAATTTTTGATCTATTTTAGCCTAGTAGTATTTTTCATTTATTCTCTTTTATGTTCTTTCCTTTTGTTATCGCATCGTATGTATATATTTCATTCCAAGAATAAAGTCAAAAGTTAAATAAAATGGTTTTAATGAGTTTAGATATCTTTGATATATTAGGCCCGTCATGAATCCTTTGACTCAACCCGAGTTTACTTATCTAATTTTACTCTAGCTAGTATCCTTAACGTGTTTAAATCAAGTTTTGCTAGGCTTTTATATAGGGAAATTTAAAACGCGAAAGTCTTAACTCTTACGGGTTAAGAACAAAAACTTTTCGCAAGTTCCTATAATTGATCCTAGAAAGTCGTCTATCAAGGGAACTTTAAAATGCGAATTCTAAACTTGAAAAAGTCTAGGAAATTTCAAGATCCTATAGATGACTTGAAAACCCAAAACTTTGATTTAATAGGCTAAGCATCCACGAGTCTCATTCCTTGAGATTTTAAATTGTGGAGAACGAGAGATGATAGAGTCAATTATAAGTTTGGTATTCTTTCATGAATTTATGTGAGTTAATTATGAGCTTTTTCTCCCATCGCTTGTTAATAAATATAAATGAAATAAATAAGGTCGTACGATTTGATTAGCTTCTAGCACAAGATCGTTTAAAATTGCTCGGTATTAATTAAAGTTCATAGCCAAGGCATAACTTATTGAAGCGGGATGCGAAGATTGGCGAGTCCGAAAAGGCCCTAACAAGGCATGAGGGCTACATTTTGTTGCTAAAGATCCGAACTGATGTGAACAATCATTTATCAAAAATTAATATGAAGGATCGAGACACACGGCGAAAAGCAAATACTCCCCTAAAGATCATGGAGAAGTCTATCCGAAAAGACCCTAGCAAGGTATGAGGATAAATAGATCCAAGTCCTAAAAGGAGGCGGATCGTTGTATATCAAAATCCCAAATAAAGATTGGAGAAAAATGAAGAAGTCGTGGTCCAACTATGAAGAATCTCTCAAAAACTTCAAGTAAAGAAATTCCTATTATGAAGAGAAGACCATTATTTCAAGAACGTCTCTCAAGATTCGAAGTATGAAGTCACTGCCAAATATCGGTCCGAGAAAGGTCTCAAATCGTGAAGCGAGTTATGCCAAGATATGAACTTTATGAGGTCCCGAGAAGCAGTTTTAAAAGATTTTGTCCTTTAGCTAACTATTGATTAAATCATCCTACTTTATTTTCGGCCTTAATAAGATACCGAAATAAGTCAACAATGCATCCTCGTGATCATTCAAGACAACAATAAAATATAAGAGATACACCTAGGAATAAGGGAGTCTAAGTGAATAATTGAGCCACATGAGTTAGTGTTAGCTTACTAACTTATAATAACAATGATCTCGTTTCTAAGCTTCGTGTGGGGAATGTGAAACATGAGGGTGATAAACATTCATGATAACCAAATCCCTAATGTACGTCTTCGATCTCTTTACTTGTTCTTCCTTCAAGTATTTTGTACTTTTCTATTTTTATTTAGTTTCATTATTGTCTAGTATTTAATAAAGGCCAAGATGGGCTAATTATGATGAAAAATGTAAATCGTGATTTGAAATTAATGCATTGCATGAGGGCATTGCAATGGTCAAGTGTAGGGGATTTAATAAGTGTGAAAACACTTATCCTTTTACCACTTATTTCTAATAATAACAAGACCAAAACGTGTATTTAATGTCGTAAAAGGCGGAATTATGCGTAGTTTGTGTTTTTATTGTGTTTTAGGACAAAAATATGAAAAAGGAAGAAAACACGGGCTTTCACAGGCTTTTATCGAAGAAAAAGACAAAAGACGAAGTCAAAAGATCAAAATTGCAAGAAGAACCGAAGTCAAAGGCCTATTCTGAAGATTTATCGAAGAAAAAGTCTAAAGACGGAAGTTTAACAAAGTCGAAGAACCAAGTCTACTAAAAGAAGAAAATTAGAAGACGAGTTCATCTTATCATTCGACTATCCCGAGACAAATTCGAGAAAGACGAGTTAAATAAAAAGACGAGAAGACAAGAGAAAAGAAGGAGGAAACAACGCACTCCCATCCTCCTATAAATATCCTCCTAATGGTTCATTAGGAGGTGTTAGTTAGTTAATTGTCATTTTTTTAGTTTTTAGTTTTTAAGTTACTTTCTCTCTCTAGAATTTACGCTCTCTAGTTTTTCTTAATCTTTCATTTTAAATCTTGTATTTTGGATCTTAATATTCAATTTAATCAAGCTTATTTTATATCTCTCATTCTCTCATTCTACCATTCTTAATCTTGTGGTGATTTAATTAATCATGTAGTTTTCTTAATCAATTTGATTGTGTGATTGATTTGTTTATGTGATTGATCTTATAGTTTTGATGTGGTGGATGTTTTAGCTTATTGAGATTGTTGATTTATTAGTGTTTGGTTTGTTTTTAATTAAGTTGATTTGGTAGATTAATAGTTTTAATTAAAAGTTGATTTTAAAGATTTAGATTATTTGGTGTTTTTTTTATAGTTTTTAATTTGTGGCTTATTTAATTTTTCTTAAATTCAGTTTGGATTTATTTTTGGTTAAGTGCTTATTTGGTTTTGCTTATGTTTTAGCTTATTTTGGATAACTGTTACTGTATCGTCCCTGTTTCCCTATCTTCAGAAAAGGGTTTTGTTTTCCGAAGATATACTATTATTCCAAAGACACCATTTATCCTAATTTGTCATCTTTATCAGAAAAAGCTTTATCAGAAATTACCTATTTATCTGAATATCGGCTTTATCCAAAATTATTCCCTTATTCCAAAAATATTCTTATTCCGAAATCACCTATTTATTCCGAAGAAACCCTTTATTCCGAAAAACTCAATTTATCCGAATTTATTGCAATTTTCCGAAATACATGTGTTATTCCGAAAATAGTGGCAATTTCGAAAATAATTAATTATTCCAAAGAAACTTGTTTATCCGAAATTAGCCCATTATTCCGAAAATCCACCTTTTTCCGAAATCCTTTCTTTTTTCCGAAGATATCATTTTTCCGAAAATATCCAGTTTTTCCGAAATTATTTGTTTATCCGAATTTGTGTGATTTATCCGAATATATCAGATTATTCCGAAAATTGTGCTTATTCCGAATATCAATGCTTTATCCGAAAAACTTGTCTTTTTCCGAGAATAGCCTTTATTCCGAAGAAGTTGAATTATTCCGAAAATGCATGATTTATCCGAAAAAGAAGCTTTATTTCGAAAAAGGTAAGATTATCCGATGAAGAAGATTAATCCGAACTTGTTGATTTTTCCAAGGATCAGTTTACACAGTAATCAAGGTTAGATTTCTCGTTTAATTTTTCATATTTAGCCTTTATGTTTACATGTAGATTAGATAACCCAAAAGCTACCCCCTTTTAGTTACCAACACCAATAATTCCACTTTAAACCGTGATCAATTCGAATTGAATCGAGTACGAACAACACTCAAAGAGACACAAACAAAAATCAGTAAACCATGTGACTTACTTCCAAGTCACACTAAGGCAGCTAATGCCTTCTCCTTTTAGCAATACTAAGGTGCAATGGTTTGTGTTTATGCAAGTGAGAACAAAAAAAAGGTATGGACTACAGCAGTCCACCCCAAGGTGACTACAATAGTCAAGGCCTTGGGGATATGATGTTGGTACCTGCTGAAAACACAACACAAGCAAACAAAACTTAAAGTAACCTAAATCAGGTCACAAGCTCTTGTCAAAATCTTGTGACTGTGGCTTTTGCTACAGTGAGTATTAAGAAATAAACAAAAATGAATTTTCTCAAAAACAACTTGGAACAAATGATCTTTTGCAAATGAAAGAAACCAACAGAATTTAAACAAGGTTATATAACATCAACATGTATTTGGTTGTCAATCAATACATGCCACAGTTATACAAACTTGGGTCCGAAAAATATCTTAACCAAAACAGATTTTGGAAACAAATATATTTTTGATGAAATCTTAAAATTACTTTGCATTAAACTATTAAAACAGCAAACATGGAACAGAGTGATACACTTGCAAGGTTTTTGAACTTCTTTAAATAATTCATAACAAAAAGTTTACAAATGTGAAAACTGGAACAAGAATGCAAGGTACAAACCACCTTGCATTTATACTAGGAAAAGAAAATTCTAGAACACATGAACTTGTAAACCCTAGCATACAATTTGTCTAAAAATCTCTTGGACTGATCTTGAAGACTTGGTCAAATATGGTATCTCGTGATCTCTGAAATAGCACTATGTGAGTTGCCAGTAATGTTATGATGATCTTAGCTGTTGAATGAGCATTAGGGACCAAGAAATAAACAAGGCCCGTTGATTTGCTGTTAAGATGCTTATTTTTCCCAAAATGGTGAAGTAGGGGAGCATGGGGGGACCTCTCATGATGACGTGGAGGGTTTCTCGGAGTGCGGTTGGTATTAGTTGATGGTTAATCAGTGTTCTGGAGGAGATGGGTCAAAATTCCTTTTGTTTAGTGATGATTTTGTTGTCCCTAATAATATGATGATAGATTAAGAAATGAGATGGAAATGATATGAGTTTTCGAGAGAGAAAGTAGTGAGAGAAAGTAGAGAGAAGGAGAGGATTAACTTGTAGAATATTAGATTAAGAAAAGATTTGAGTACAAATGATCATCCCACCCTCCTAACAAGCTAGGAGGGTAGAATATATAGTCCACCCACATGCGGGCTTTAATGGACTATATATTGGGCCGCGCTTGACGTTTGGACTTTAATTAGTTTGAATCCAAGCCCGTAAACGACGACTAATAAACTACCTATTACAACGTTCTAATAAATATTACAATAGAAACCTATGACCAAACATTCTTGTTTGACTCAATATTTTGAGGCTAACAAATTTGATTTTAGAGTTTATCAGGTTCTTGAGTGTGTGTTTGATGTGGATTAGGGGATGTTAATGTGTTTAGCGTCAAGAAAATAGGTTAAATAATCAGTTTAAACTAATTATAGTGGGGTGTGACGTTGGAGGGTGTGAGGTGGAAAATTTGGTGAGGTGGAGGTTGATGATTGATGGGTGGGTGATGTGGCGTTATTTCGCTTTTTAGCTCTTCACACTTTTCACATTTGTATTTGGATGATTTACCTTTTTCTAGTCTTGACAATATAGCCTTTAAATCGTAAGTTTTTTTTCCAAGCTTTCATTTTTAGCCTTTAAAAGTTTGTTTTAGTTTATAATTTTAAGGCTTAATTCATACATTTTGTTGTACTCAATTTGTAGTGTATTGTCCTCTAGTGAAGAAGAGTAGTAAGAAGAGTCAGAATGTACCTCATTAGTTTCATGTGCCATGAGAGCTAGCTCCTCCTTCTTGGATTCATTGCCATCATCGTCACTTGTGCTCTATGCTCCACTAACGAAGGCTCTTTGTGTCTTTGGTTTTGCCTTTGGTTTTGCCTTTGGACAATTAACAATAAAGTGATTGGGAGCACCACTTTGGAAGCATTTTCTTTCATCCTTAGGTTTCTTAATATCGAATAGCTTTCAAGACACCTTCTTATTGTCGAGTGGTTGCCTTATGAGTCATCCTTGTCTTTTGAAAAATTTCTTAAAATCACGTACAACCATGGCATATTCTTCCTCATCGCTGTCCGAATCTTCATCATCACTAGATTCCATGCGGGCTTTCAAGGCTAGTGATTTTTTTTGTCTTTCTTCCCTTTGATGATTTCAGAATCCTTTTCTATCACCATTTCGTGCACTTTGAGGTTGCCGATGAGTTCGTATAGTGGTAGGTTTGAAAGATCTTTAGATTCTTCAATTTCCGTTACTTTGGCTCGTCATAATGGATGAAGAGCCCTTAGAAATTTCCTAACAAAATTATTGTTGGAGAACGATTAGTCAAGTGCTTTAAGTGATGTTATAATAGTGTTAAACCGAGCAAATCCTACATCAATTGACTCTTCTTCAAGGATAGAAAATTGTTCATATTGTTGAACAAGTAAAGTCAATTTTATTATCATTGACTTGCGAGTTTCCTTGATGTGTGACTATGAGTGAGTGCCAAATTTCTTTGGCGGGTTGACACATAAATATTCTTTCATACTCCTTTTTAGGTAGAGCATTATAAATCATCATTTTGGCTTCGTTATTTTTAGCCAACATTTTCTATTGATCCTAGGTTTGTTTATCGCGAGGAACTGACTCAAATTGGTTAGTGGTAATATTTCTCACTGTTGGTGCATAATCACCTTCAATGATTATATACCAAAGATCTATATCTTTAGACTTCACGGACGTTTCAAAAAGATTTTTCCAATAAATAAAACCATCGGTTTCAAAGAGTGGTGGTCTTTGCATAGATTGCCTTTTTTTTAAAATTTTAGAATCCTTGGATCGATTCAAGTTTTAATGTACAGTTTACTTTAAATATCTTGAGTACGTAACTCTGATATTAGTTGTAGAAAACTAGAAGGGGGGTTGAATAGTTTTCTCCGATTAGGTTTAAAAAAATTTTATAAACTTTTTCGTGATTGCTAAAATATATAGATGACTTGTTGATTAGTAATATAAACGACTTGAAACAATAAGTAAACAAACCACAATGCACGATTATTTATAGTGGTTCGGCCTAACAAGATCTCACTTATCTTGCCCCTACTTCCACTCCTCGAGTATCCACTTGAGAGTTCTACTTCACTATCAAACGAGTCTCCTTTACAATGGTGGAGAAACCTTCACTTTACAAACTTACAATCTTAAACAACACCGAAGTTTAAGATGTCTTGGTCTAAAGGCACAACAACAACGACTTATATATTTCTTACACTTTGTGGTTTATAACACCAACCACACTTTATACAAGTAGACAGATGAATGGGTACAACAATGGTGATAGTGTAGGTAACACTTAACACTTTCACGCAATGTGGCCTTGAAGGATCAAAGCTTAGACTAGAGGTTTTCTCGTAACCGATCTTTAGTTGAACAAGGATCTAATCACAAGAAAAAAAAGAATGAACAAAATAGATTAGTGAGTTAGTTATATACCGAGTTTAGAGAGGAGATTAGATGGAAAGCGGTGAGTTAGAAGTTTGGACAAAGGCTCAATTTATAGGCAGTCTGCCAGACCCCACGGAACCCGTCAGACCCTTTACCATTGGGTCCGCCAGGGTCCGGCAGGTATGACTTTTGTTGCCTATTAAATGTTTGTCCAAGATCACAAGAAATCATTATAACTTGCTTGGTTTGACTTTAAGAAGTTTGACAATAAAGTCAATATTGACTATATGGAGTTTAATTTACATTTTACTATTTTGTGTTTATACATGTAGTGTGTACCTTTGTAAAAACGGTTTTGTATAAGTTTGAAGAAACTTATATGATGCTTATAGTTTCTAACATAAAAATATCATTGATGTTTTGTCGTTAACAAAACGTTAAACATGATTAAAACGTAAACATCGTTTTAGTGCGATATTTTCATTTACATTGTCTATGTAATGGGAATTAGTCTCGAACACACAAATGAGGAAGGCCTTCCTACACGAGACCTTATAGTATAAAAGGCCTCCACCTCCTCATTTTTGTGTGTGTTTTCTCATTTGTTAGTTTTAGAGAGAGAAATACTATGTGTGTGTTTTAGTTTCTCTCTAGGAAATCACCTCCTTTGATTTTTTTTTCTTTATTCTCTTCTTAATCTAATCCTTTTTTTGTTTAATCTTTGTTCTTTGTTCTTCATATTATTTCGTTTATCATCATCATCATCATCTTGCGGGTTATAAAGATATACATATATCACGTTTGGTTTTCGTGTGAACAAGTCTTACAATCTCACCTATCCTAACTTACTTAAGTCGTCCAACAAAAAACAACGATTATATAGCACCAGTTTCTCACAATTAAGTGTATTATATCATCTTGGGTTACAAAATCTGCACAGTCTCACGTATGCTGAAAGAGTAAGTGCAAGTGTCTTTACGAGTTGGATGGTAAATAACTTATTTCAAAGGGTATAATTTTTGAAAATTTCAAAACATGTACCAAGAAGCATGCAACATCTTTGTATCATCAAAATTCAAAGAAAACTTACTTAAATTCGTTTATTATAAATATCACTTACTTAACTCACAAATCAATTGTATAAATAGCGATATCATAAAAGTTGACAATTCAACATATTTTCTATATAAAGAAGTTTAATTTTATCACGGGAAAATATTAAATAATGATTAAAATCATTCAAACCCTAGACCATTCGTGGCTTCCTAAATACTCCATCGGTCCCATTTCAATTGGCCTCATTACTATTTTAGTTTATCCTAAAATCTTGTCTACTTTCTTTATTAAGATGATTGTATTTAATAATTTTACAATATTACCCATGTTATACACTTTTATATGGAAAGTAATTCCTACATTAATTGTATTCAATAGGATAAAATTTTCATTTTAACAATAAATGTCCAGGTTCATTGAATATATCTTAAAATGAAAATTTTTTGTTGGGGGACAATAAAGTGGGACGGAGGGAGTAGTATGTAAGGTAAGGAAACTACAAGTAGTCCGGTATTATAGGGTAATGGTATCTATAAGACCGAAGTCTTGATGAGTCTCCCCGAACCTTATCCTTGCAACTAAGTAGTACTTTCGCAAATTACGTCATTAATAAAGTTTTACATCTTTAAAATAGAAAACACATTATAAACTTGATTCTTGCTAGTCACGGCGTGAGTTAGATTTAAAATCATGTAAGGGAGACTCATTTGTTACCACATATGACCGTGCAAAAACAAACTTAATAAATCAAATCTCGTATAGTTTTAGTCCGGTTTATTTTATTTTTCGAAAAATCCTTTGCTTGATACATGAGGATCAACAATTATAATATAAAAAATAAACGTTAATCTAAAGGATATATCCAATTAACAATTAATCACATCCCACATGCATACCAACTGATGATGAACCCAAGTCAATTACATTAAATACGATGTATATACATGAATAAGACTTTCACTTCTTAATGAAAGTGAGCCACATGCATCGAAATTGCCTAAGTCAAATTCAAGTATACACCACCTAGCACGTAAAGATGTCTTACAATTCAAGTTGATTTCTGGTCACGTTAGAGTATAGCTCGAGTATTCCCCAGCCTTAGCTCAAAACTACAAAGTTGTATACCTTTAAGTCATGGACCTTCCACAAAAATTTTAATTTCTTTCGACATCATATGAATATATTATGAATTTTTTAGTGACGGGTTTCAAAACAAACCTTCTTAAAAGTTACACAATAATAATGTCAAGATTCATCATAAACCATCACTTACGCATGTACAAACCATTAACGATTAGTTCACTTCTATATTCCCAATATCAAGAAAACATGATCCCTGATAAACTTGTATGATTCCCATGGATCCTTTATATTAACGATTATAACGTAATAAATAATGACTAATTAATAATTAACCTCATATTATCAATAAAGTAGCATACAACTTAGGGTTTGTCTAATTTATATTATTAACCCTAACTAAGGTTTATGAAAACTGAATCATCAAATAGTATAATTATACAACATCATAGAAAGTTTATACAATTTTAGATCTTTCATTTTCTAATGTAATTAAAAGTTATACGAACGACTCGTGATTCCACTTTTGGAATTTATAAAACCCTCTAGGTCTACGGTTTCTTAGGATTAAGCATGTTATGGTTTATCTATTGTGATGGATGGAAATGGAAGAACTAGAGAGAGAAAAGAGAGAAAGAAGAGAGAGAAAGGAGAGAGATAGAAAGAAAGATGGAATGTGTGAAAATATGTAAGTGTTCAACCCCTCCTAACATGCTAGGAGGGGGTTTATATAGCCACCCTACATGTGGGCTTTGGTGGGCTATATTGGATCACGAGCCCAATATCATTGGAGTGACCGATCCTTTCTAAATACGTAAAAACGTATTTCAAACAATCTGCCCCTAAGGGAGGTCACTCCAAGTTACAATGTCCTAAATAGTCTATAGCTCATGATCTATGCTAATAATGATGTGACCGAGACTTCCTTTGGAAAAACGTATTTCCGACAATCTCCCCCTAAGGGAGGTCACACCATTTTACAAAATCTTAAACCTAGCATACTATGCTTGAGTCTTCGATCTTGTTCTTGTGAATATGCTTGATGTGATCTTTGACTTTAGTCTTGAGCATGTTTCCTTGCCTTGACCTTGTGCATTCATCACTTGTGAAATTTGCCTCCTCGTGACTTCATGTTCCACATACTTATACCTTTATAAATTCTTGAAAGCTTCAGAGTTTGATACAGCGGAAGACTTGACTTTTAGGCTTTCTTGAATTTGTTGAAGTATTAAGTGCATAAAGCATAAGCATGTGTTTACGACTTCTTCTGGATTGTACACCGCAATGCCACCTTCTTGTTACGCTGCATAAGACAGTTAGCAACAAAACATATACACGGATGAAATGGCCTTGAACATTTCATTCTAATTCGGTAGCATTTTACTTCCGGTCGGTGAAGACCGTTGGGCGATATTATATCGTACTTGTGGCAGGTAGTTTCAATTAAGAACCTCCTTGACAAGATTTCGCGGGTAAACCCGTTCTCTTTATTCGACCGTCCAAAGCTGACTGCGAACATAAAGAGTGAATCATTTGGATAATATTATCCGCATGATTTGAAGCCGTAAATTCATGTTCCTGAACAAGTGAAATTCAATTAAGAACCGCACCATCGTTGCTTTCCAGTTGTCACGAGCTTGATTCGTATAGAATCTTGCAAGTTACCTACCAAGTGTTGTTTGAGGTTAACACTAGAAGGATTTCCACTCATCACTGTGAACACTGAGGTATCACTCTGAGTGTTCTGGCAAGATCACTAAGGTATTGCGTAGAGGCCTGGAACGTGTTTAAATTCAGCTAAGAATTAAACCACTGTTGCTTTCCAGTTATCACAAGCTTGATTCATAAAGAATCGCGCAAGTCACCTACCATGAGCTTTTTGATATTCGCTCAAGAAGGATTTTCATCTTTATTGTAAATACTTTCGTATCACTCGGATGTTCAGGCAAGATCATGAAGATTTTGCGTAGGACTCTTAAGATCTTTCTTACTTTTCATAGTGTGTGAAGAATCAAGGAATTATGAAAGTGTGTCCTAATGAGATATTTCATGATCTCAAATGGCTCTAGACTCGATCGTGCATTTTGTATTTTTAGTGATCGGAGGCTGGAGAGGAGTGTCACCATTTTAATACCAATTTATTCGGAGTGAATAAATCAATAGATAATTGTAACACTCTCATTTTTCGTATCGGTACAGCGGAAGGGTCTTTCAGAGTGTTACGGGATAGCACAATAACTCCAATCATAGACAACACATAAAAATGGTTGTACAAGGTTTAAGAAACATTCATTCGATAAAAAGTTTCAAAAGCGTACAACAGGTCCCAAATTATACAGGTCATTAAGTTTACAAAACACATATCGAATGAACATTTTTAATATTAAGTGTGGGCCATCAGAGTCGATCTCCATCCGTATTACCTTCAAGCACCTGAGATAAAAACATGCAAAAATCATATCAGCGAATGCCGAGTGAATTCATAGAGTTTAATGAAAACCGTTATATAAAAACAATCATTTACAATCATTTAAAATCAGAACACAAGTATAATATCGGAAGTAAGTCCTCATATTGCTAGTCAGGCAATATATAAATCAAGCATACATCTTAAACCGTCCATGAGACCGTAGTCTCTATATTACCATGATAGGTAATACATTCATCGTTAATAGCGTCGTATCATATCGTTTATTATTTATGTCTTATACTGTATTAGGATACATGGTATCTGAATTAGGTAGGATTATTATTAGCCGCATGACATTGTTACCTTACTGTGAAAACAGCGGGCCGCGAACCCGACAAACAATTTGCCCATCTAAGTTAGCGTGTCGTCACAAAAATCACGCTATGAAATCTTCTCATACATAAATTCGCTTACCAATCAATGTGGTACGACGGGGATCAACCGTCAAGGCGCGAACTGGGGTGATCGTCCCCAAATAGTACTATCAAATGCATAAGCGTCTACCAAATCCCGGTAGTTCACAATTCATGCTAATGGGACTTTAAGTGACATAATCTAACTACTAATAATCCTTTTAGTCTCGTATATAGGGTCATAGCATCATTCGGGTCCATATCATTAAGCATACAATCGGGACTACTTGTGTTCTATTTTTATAAAAATCTAGCATGTTATCTCCCTCGCGGGTTTACAAATCATTTTATAAAACATTTAAAAGAGTGCGAGGCTATGAACTCACGTTGTTAATGAAAGGCGGATTATCGGCTACGGGCGTGCTTCGGTCACGGAAACCTATATAAATAATAATCGGTCTTAGACTCGGTCCAATGACTTCTATCAAAATAACAATATACATATGATGATTTTGTACATATGATGATGATCAAGTGGGTTTATACATCCTTGTTTACTCATTTTAGTGTTTACGTTTTGGTAACGTCTTACTAGTTCACTAGTTTTACCGATTTACCTATTTTAAGTCCATTAAGTCTTTTATAAGTTATTTAACTTGTTTTTATCCATTTTATACCTATATGATCAGTATATATACTTTTCATGTTGGGCCCAAATGGGTTAAGCCCAATAAGCTCTTTTTACAAGTTTTTATCTTATTAAGTCCAATTATTAGTCCAATATGTTTAGTTAGCTCGTAAATGTCCGTAATTCTTATAGTTCGGGTTTTATCGGTTTTTACTTGTCTTAGTTACCTATACATCAGTATATGACTTTTATAAACTTTACATTAGACGGGTTTGGTCGTCTAAGTTTTATTTGGCGAAAAACGTTAATTTTACGGCGATAGCCGAAAAAGTCGTAAAAATCAAGTTTATAGTTTTTATTACTTATAAATATCACCATTTATATAATTTACCCATTTAATTAACCTTTTATACATTTATATAAATAAGTTTTATAAGTTAGTGGGTTTATATTTTTACATTTTATACATTATAATGTGAGTGCTTATATAATAATAATAAACATTATTTCCAAAATCTGATTTTTAACTTCATGTTTACCATTTTTACCATATCTAGAGTTATATAATGACTTAGAAGCTCATTTTTGGATGACAAGTTCTTCATAATATGTTCTACATATAACTTAGTTATAGCTACTGCCCATTTTGATTTTAAGTTGCCTTAACAGTCCCTACAAAACTGCTTATTCAGATTACACCACCTAACTTGTTTTGATCATATCTCACTCATTATTTTGATTCCATTGCATGGCCAACTCTCACATGTGTATAACATCATCTACTTACTGTAAATGGATCAAACCATGCAATTTTATCAGTTCATCTTTTAGTTATCTACTGTTTTTATACAGCCAACTAATTAGTCAAGATTTTAGCTTCATTTCTTATAATTATCATCATTTTTAAGCATATTTATCAACACTTGATCCCCACACAATATTTTTATCATCATATATACATCATATACATATACAGAATGAAAGAAAATACATTTGTTCTTTACAAAATAACAAGAGAAAAATGGAGAGGATGATCTTCTTTACCAATCCAAGTGGATTTCTTGTTTTAGGAAGACAAGAACTTGATGAACACAACAAGTATCTCCAAGACCATCAAATATCAAGAACATAGGTTGGAAAATCAGCCCTAGGACACAAGCAAATCACCTCCAAAGTTGTTAATATGGCCACCAAATGATCAAGGCTTCAAGAGAACACCTTAATAGGACTAGTAAACATGTGGTTTATGGCTAGAAAAGATCAAAGATGGTGTTTGTTGGCTTATTTGGGACGGCACAAGGAGAGGATTGAGAGAGTTTTTGGTGTTGAGTTGCATGTAAGAATGATAGAAATGGAAAAAAGTAGCTAGTTTAGCTAGTAAGTGGTAAAGGTTTGCTTAATGTGTAAGCACATGCTTACACTTGTATAAGTTAGCTAATACTTGATGCCACATATGTGTTGTGGTGTCAAGTTGCCGTCCCATATAAGCTAGTGGGGTGGGACAAAGTGTTTTGTCCCATCTCACTAGTTTACGGGTATTTCTCGATTCTAGTTTTCTCGATTTGCGTGCCCTCGGGTCGTTTTACGAAGAACGTTTTTATAAATTATGAATCATCGTCACAAAACAAATCCAATAAAAATTGTCTCATCAAAAACGAAGTTCAAAAACGTAAATACGTAATCCTAAGGTTTCCGGTTTAGTCGTAAAAGACGCCAAATTATGCACGTAAGCCCAAATTTAAATCCGTAAATTGTGAGTTCGTCAACCAACACAAAAATAAGTTTCAAAATATTATACGAGAAAATATTTCACTACCTGAAAATGTTTGATTGTCACAATAATACTTGTCTCCGTGTGATTAAAACACATATCTTTTAAGAGATATCTGAGTTAGCTGGGTTAGGTTGTGCATTGCATCACTGGGTCCATGATGTCTATCTTCAATATCAAGCATCATTAAAAATGATCTCAATAGCATATGTTGATCCCAAACTTAGATCGATTAAGCTTTGTGTATACGAGATTAGATCAAGTAATACACGTAGAGAAACCTTTGCTTATGAATAAAGTAACTAAGTGTTATGCGGAATTAACACTTAATCTAAAACACAAAGATGTTAAACAAACTTTCACTTGTATTAGAATGATCGAACTTGATTACAATGAAAGAGGTTTAACTTGTGAAAACTTATGATAACTGATGATTAACATTAACCTAAAAGATCTTCTTTTATAGATTAAGAAGTCTTGTATAATAAGCTACGAATCAACTATTCTAGGTAAAGATAATAATAGAAAATACAATGTCGAGCTTATCTTTACCATACACAAATAAAGAAACAAATAAACAAAAAGATTCATATGAAGATATATTCCATCAGTGCTAATCTTCAAGGCTGTCAGCGTTGACTTATACAAATGTCAACGCTTGGCTGTCAGCGTCCAATGTCATCTTATCAGCGCTTGAATTCTTCTTATCAGCGTCTAGTGAACTGACCCATAATTTATTCCCAACAGCATATGTGTTGACCCGGTTTCTGCCTAAGTTGTAAGGAGGGCTTCTTTCTTTTCACCCTTTATCTTTACAATTCTTTTTCATTCTTCAACCCCTTCAATGCACCTTGTTGTGATTGTTCCAGTGCTAACTTAAGTACTTGGTCGGCATTCAGCTACGTTCACAATCTTTCTCCTTCTTTCCTAAGGACTAGTATTTCTAGCTATCGAATTTCCTTGGGAAGATTCCTCCGTTTTTAGAAGAATCATAGGACTTAACCTATCCTACCATCCTTATGTCACCACAATCTTCATCGTCGTGAAATAAATGGGTTATGGGTAAGTGTAAATCACTATGAAATCCATTTTGATATCCAAATCCATTTTGCTCCCCCTAACATATGCCACGATATTCGAAAACATTTTGCACATGTCGGGATGAGCCAACACATTAAGTCAAACCATTTGTGATTAATCATTTCCCATATTAAATCACATTTTCTCCCCCATATTAAAAATATTAACCCAATCGATGTTTCTAATATCAATTGATTTAATAGCATTTTAAGGAAATTTGGGAAGAAAAATGTAAATCTAATTATCTTCATGCTTTACACAAGCTCCCCCTTAAATTAATGAGGGTGTACTTGAAACGTGAATGAAGTACCTTTTAAACACAAGTGTAAGGTACTTATCACATGCAAAGATCATATATGATAATGTATTCACAAGACTAGCGATTTATGTTAGAAATACGTTTTTACGTATATTAGAAGTATCGGTCACTCCACAATATTATTAATGTTGTAATAGCTCGTACTTAACAAATAAACATTAGTTGCTTATTAAGTTAAGTAAGAACCGGTCCATAGGCTTGTCATGGACCGGCCCAAGCCCATTGTAAGCTTGGAGTATAAATACCCCTTTCCACCATGGAAAGGGGTTGGTTGTTGTCACTTTTCTAGTTTCACTTAATAAAATACACATAGTTTCTCTCACTTTCTCTCTCTAACTTTCTCTCTCTAGAAATCAACAAACCCATTCATAGATTCATAGGTTATCAATATTCTACATTTGGTATCAAGAGCTATGGGGTGATTTAAGGTAGTGATTTGTGTGGTTCTTTAGTTTTTGATTGTATTAGTGTTCTTTAAGAAAATCCATCTTGATTCTTGGTGTTTTTGGTGTTTTTGTGATTGGGATTAGTGGATAAGTATTAGTTTTTACTTATTATTGTTGAAATCACAAAACTTTTTGGGTCATTTGGTCAAAATCTGGGTTTAATCTCTCATTTTTGTGGTCGACTGTTCTTCGTATTAAGTTTCTGATTACCCAGCAAAAGTTCCGAATCAACAAGTTCCGGATCAAGAAGTTCCGGATCAAGAAGTTCCGGATCAAGAAGTTCCGGATCAAGAAGTTCCGGATCAAGAAGTTCCGGATCAAAAAGTTCCGGATCAAGAAGTTCCGGATCAAGAAGTTCCGGATCAAGAAGTTCCGAACCAAGAACTTCCGGATCAAGAAGTTCCGGATCAAGAAGTTCCGGATCAAGAAGTTCCGAATCAAGAAGTTCCGGATCAAGAAGTTCCGAACCAAGAACTTCCGGATTAAGAAGTTCCGGGTCAAGAAGTTCCGGATCATGAAGTTCCGAACCAAGAACTTCCGGATCAAGAAGTTCCGGATCAAGAAGTTCCGAACCAAGAACTTCCGAACCAAGAAGTTCCGGATCAAGCCAAAAGTTCAGAACCAAGAAGTTCCGAACCAAGAAGTTCCGGATCAAGCCAAAAGTTCCGAATCAAGGTAATTCCAAGCCAAATCTTCTGAATCAAACTTCCGAATCAACAAAAAGTTCCGAATCAAGGGTTATTTTGCTTGTTTTTTCGACGATTTTTTAGAGGATTTAATCTTGGTTTCTTACAACAAAAACTCAACACAATTCACAAGCTTTACTTCACTGCTCGATCAACCGATAATCTTTGTCTCTTTGAAGTTAACAAAATGAATCCGAATTCAGTAATGCCTCAGATGACATCACTTACAGATATTTCCGTCATTACGGGAATGGATAATCGCCCGCCAATGCTTATCAAAGAAGTTTTTGAAGCATGGCAAGGCCGGATGATGTCTTATCTTAAGGGAAAACCGGTTTATGGGAGGCTTATGGTTAAGTCAATCTTAAATGGTCCACTTGACTATGGTACCATCGTGGCTAACAATGTGTCTCGACCAAGAGAATTTGAAGAACATACACCAGCCCAACAACTTGTTGCCGATGCAGACGAGAAAGCTCTTCAAACAATTCTCCAAGCTCTTCCCTATGACATCTATAGGATGGTAAGTCAGTATACAGTGGCAAAGGATTTATGGGAACGTCTTAAGGTGTTGCTACAAGGTACGTCTCTCACCAAACAGGAAAGGGAATGTCAGTTGTATGACCTGTTTGACAGATTCATTTACAACCCAGGGGAAACGCTTCACGATTATTACTTCAGATTCACCACACTCATGAATGATCTGAATGTATACAATCTGGTGATTGCTCCATTCCAGGTTAACACTAAATTATTGAATACTTTACCTCAAGCTGAATGGGGTGAGTATATTACCGATGTTAAGTTAACCAGGGATCTGCATAAGTGCAATTTGGATCAACTATATGCTTTTCTTCAGCAGCATGAGAAACATGTGATCATGCACCGTTCTCCACGAGGTATGTACGCTGATTCATTAGCTTTGATGGCGAATCAACCAAGCTTGTCTCACAACAACACTCCTTATATTTTGGGACATCAAGCCTATCATCCATCACCTTACATGACACCAGCCTTTCCCCAATACTCGATTTTACCACAACCACCCACCTCACATCAGCAACAATATCGGTTCAGTGCACCTTCATCACAATATGCTACACAACCTCACCCAGCAAGTATTGCACCTTATGCTCAATCTTCATATTCATCTTATCAAGAGAATGCAGCATATCCAACAAGCTACCCTGATCAAATGAGTATTCCTTCTAGTGATTATGCAGCTCAAGATCAAGCAATTTACTGTGATGATGAGGAAGTCCCCGTTCCTGTATTTAAACAAGGTGCTGATCCAGTTGAAGTGTTAACCACTATGTCTGCCTATCTCACAAGGACTTTAAGCAAACGAGGATTTAGGGGATCAGCTCCTACCAACAATCAGTTGAGGAATTCATCAAATTCTCGCCAACAAGCTACTATTGAGAATGGCAGGGTAATGGTTCAGCCTATTCAACCATATCAGGGGAGACCTACCACATCAACCACCAATGCTCGCACGGTCAATCAGGCTCCAATGGTCAATCCTGCTCCACGGGCTAATTCCACGGGCAAGTTGCGAATGATTACATGCTACAACTGCAAGGAAGAGGGTCATATGTCCAGGGATTGTAAGAAACCCCAAGAGGAGAAGGGATGGACAATGGTTTGCAGAAAAGATCTATCTGGTGAATGCTCAAGCACAAGGAAGGGAACTTGATGAAGAGGAGCTTGCATTTCTTGCTGATCCAGGGATTGCTGAACAAGACACGGTCACCACACAGAATGCAGCATACCAAGCAGATGATCTCGATGCGTATGACTCAGACTGTGATGACTTTCAATCTGCAAAGGCTGCTCTCATGGCAACTATCTCCAGCTTAGGGCCAGAAAAGAGATCTGAGGTACTTATTAATACCACCGATAATACCACTGATGCTAGTATTCAACCACATCAAGTTGTGCAAGAGAGTGCTGATTCGAATGAATCTTCGGTGGTGAGTCTTTCAAACAAGGAGACAAACAATGATAGCAATATCAATGTGAGTCCCCAGACTTTGAGTGAATCACAACCGGGACCCATTTCGCATACGCCTACTCCTGCTCAACAAGATTTGGTCATGGTTCCTGCTACATTACTTAGCCAAATGAATGCTGCGCTCTTAGAAACCTTAGCTAAGAATAAGAATTTGTCTGATGAGCTTGCCTTAAGCAATGAGAAAGTTCAAACCTTGGAATTAGTGCCTTCGTCTAGTGTTCTAACAAATCCCGAATATGATCATTTTAGAAACAAACAAATGGATCACTTGCAAGAAATTGAAAACTTAAGAGCAAATCTGACTAATGAACTTAAAGAAAAGGAGTTAGTGGTCACTAATTTTCACAAACTTCAAACGGATTTTGAATCACTAGAGTCTAAAAAGAATGAAATGGAGATTAATGCCACTAATAAGATTAGAAGTCTAGATTACTTGCTGTTAAGACAATACGCTGCTTCTTAACTAGTGCACTTATTTGATGCTTCGTTTAGAGAGTTTAACTTATCACGTCTAAAAGGCCTTCCCCCTAATCCACGATATGCAAAACAAGCTTTAAGACATAGTCCTAGACTTTATAATGCAACTCAATTAGGATTGGCTTTAGACCCGATTGTTTTTCCCGATGATCTAACAAGTAAGGATCTAGTTGATAAGGATCGGTCATACAATTCTGCAAAATATCCCGAGTGTGATTATTTTAAATTGAATAAGGAGCTTGCAAAAACGGATTTTAGAATTCGCTTCCATATGGACAAAGATCTCATAACAGCACCGACCTACATATTAGATGAAGAAAACCCTAGTACATTTCCTACACTGGTCAATATGGAAGGTCCTAAGGAAATTCCAAAGGATCTTCCACCTGTTAGCACTGTATGGTTAAACTTGCAAGAGATTAATCAATACTTTACTAATTTTGACAAGGTCATTTGGGATTGTACGACTTCAAATGGCTTAAATGCCGGAGAATGGGCTTTCGAACATATGAACGAGGTGTTTAAAAATGAGATCAATCCGTTTGTCGAAAGTCTAAAAGGAACTTTTGCATCTCTTAAGGAAAATCTTGTGTTTGAAATTGGTGAAGTTCAAAAAGTGTTTTATGAAATGGACACCGCTTACGAACTACAACTAATTGAAAAAGAAAAGATTTTAACCGAATATGACCGATTCTTGTCTGCAGTAATCTCGTGTGATGTGCTTACTACTGTAAATGTTAATTATTCGAATGAGCTTACATCCGCTATGATTAATTGTGATGCTGTGCATATATGTGATGATGTTTGTGATCTTTCTGTAAATGTTGCTGATACTGTAAATGAGGTAGATAATCATTCTGGTCACGAATCTAACGCTGAGTTTTTAAAGCTACAAGATTCTTACAATTTACTTTCAAAACGCTTTAATCAACTAGAACAACATTGTATATCTTTAGAATTAAAACAACAAACTCAAAATGAGGATCTTTTGATATCAAATGGTTGTGAAAACGGTGTTGAGACGAGTGACAAGATGATTGCAATTGTTAAGACATTAGAGGAAGAAATCATGAGATTGAAGAGAGAGGTATCATCAAAGGAAACATTAAAATTGGAACTAGAGGCTGCAGAGTCTAAAAACCAAGTCTTAGAAATTAGACTTTCGTCTGTTCTAGGGGAGATGGATCGGACAAGACAGGGATTATCCGCTCTTTATGGTTCACTAGAAGAACGCTCCATTGTTCTTGTGGGCAGAGGCTATATCTACTGCATGTTTTACCCAAAACCGTTCTATCATTCGGAAACGCCATGGAAAAACACCTTATGAGCTTCTACATGACCGTAAACCCGATGTTTCATTTTTTCATGTGTTTGGTGCTCTTTGTTATCCAAACATCAATAGTGAGAACTTGGGTAAGCTTCAACCGAAAGCCGATATAGGTATTTTCATTGGTTACTCACCGTCCAAGAAAGCATACCGAATCTATAACCGTCGTCTTGGCAAGATTGTAGAAACTATGGACGCAGATTTCGACGAGCTGACAGCGATGGCTTCTTACCAACACAGCTCTGAACCCACGCTTCATGAGATGGGAACCGGTGCTATTAGTTCCGGATTAGTTCCCAATAATCCTACTTCTACATCATTTTTACCACCAACAAGGCCCGAGTGGGATACACTGTTTCAACCGTTGTTTGATGAATTCTTCGATCCCCCGACTGATGAAGTTCCAGCACCTGTAGTAATCGCTCCAATTCCTGAAGTGGTTGCTCAAGCTAATGAACCTTTATCTAATGCATCTACAATTCACATTGAATCGGATGCACCTTCACCAAGTGATTCTCAAACTACACCTGAATCGTCACCCCTACTTGTGCCTAATGATGTGGAAGAGGATTCTATTGATCACGACTTGGAATATGCTCACCTGTAAGAGCTTCCTTTCTTTGGTGTAGCGATACCTGAAAACCCTTCAGCCGCGTCTACCTCAGAAGAAGCTCCTTTTATTGTTCACTCCAGACCACCTAGGATTGAAAACCATAGTACTAAATGGACAAAAGATCACCCAATTAGGAATGTTATTGGAAATCTAGATCGACCAGTCTCTACACGCCATCAATTACAAGAGAGTGCACTTTATTGCTACTTTGATGCATTTCTCTCTGAAGTTGAACCTAAAAGTTGGCAGCAGGCTATGACCCAATCATCTTGGATTGAAGCTATGCAGGAGGAACTAAATGAATTCCAACGACTTGAAGTATGGGAATTGGTTCCTCTCCCTGACAAGGTTAACATCCTTACTTTGTTATGGGTTTATAAGGTTAAACTTGATGAGATGGGTGCGGTATTGAAGAATAAGGCTAGATTGGTCGCTAGAGGATATAAACAAGCCTTGGGTATAGACTTTGAAGAATCTTTTGCTCCTGTGGCTAGATTGGAGGCTATTAGACTATTCCTTGCGTATGCTGCTCATATGAACATGATCGTCTATCAAATGGATGTGAAGACGGCATTTTTGAACGGTGAACTAAGGGAAGAAGTCTATGTTAGTCAGCCGGATGGGTTCGTCAGTACGGAGTTTCCTAATCATGTGTACAAGCTTAAGAAGGCTCTCTACGGGTTGAAACAAGCTCCACGCGCGTGGTATGATCTCCTGTCAACATATCTCATTTCGGAAGGCTTCTCCAAAGGCAAGGTGGACCCCACTCTATTCACTCTCAAGGAAGGCAACGACATGATTCTGGTACAAATTTATGTTGATGATATAATATTTGCTGCCACTAACATTGAATTGTCAAATCGATTTGAGAAGATAATGTCCACACGCTTTCAGATGTCGATGATGGGAAAAATTTCATTTTTCTTAGGATTACAGATTTCTCAGAATCCCAGAGGCATCTTTATTAATCAATCCAAATATTCTCTAGAATCTCTTAAGAAATATAACTTTGAAAATTGTGACCCCGTGGACACTCCAATGGTGGAGAAATCCAAGTTAGATGAAGATAGGAATGGGACTATTGTCGATCCAAAACTTTACCGTGGGATGATCGGCACCCTTCTATATCTGACTGCTAGCAGGCCTGATTTGTAATTTGCTGTATGCATGTGTGCCCGGTATCAGGCTCGGCCTACCGAAAAGCACCTACATGTTGTGAAAAGGATCTTTCGGTATCTAAAAGGAACACTTCATCATGGTCTATGGTATCCGAAAGATTCCTCTATTGCTTTAATATCATACGCAGATGCCGATCATGCTGGATGTCAAGACACGAGGCGTAGCACTTCTGGATCTGTGCAACTCCTTTGAGATAGATTGATTAGTTGGTCTTCAAAAAGGCAGAAAAGCGCTGCAATATCAAGCACGGAGGCTGAATACATCGCCATGTCCGGTTGTTGTGCTCAAGTCCTTTGGATGAGATCACAATTAACTGACTACGGTTTGGGATTCAACAAAATCCCGATGTATTGTGACAACAAGAGCGCCATTGCCCTTTGCTGCAACTATGTTCAACACTCCCGGGCCAAGCACATAGACATTCGCTACCATTTCATTAAGGAGCAGGTGGAGAACGGAGTGATCGAGCTGTATTTTGTCACTACTGAGTATCAGCTGGAGGATATGTTCACCAAAGCCTTAGATCGAGGACGAATCGAGTTTTTGATCGACAAGCTTGGCATGAAATCATTCACTCCAGCGACTCTCAAAGAGTTGGCAGAAGAATCAGCTGAATAGTCGTGGTAAACTATTCAGAGTATCCTTTGTTTGTGATCATGTATATTATCGTAAATATATAAACCACAAAAGAAAAATACAAAAATATAAAACCAACAAAAACCATAAAAAATATAAAACCTAGAAAAACCATAAAAAGTATAAAATCAAGAAAAACCAAAAATATTTTTCGTCTTTAAATCGGGCATGTCTTTTAGTACGGTAATATTTACGGCCTTAGAAATGTCGATCAATATTGACACGGTGCCATAAATAGAGTCCGTATAAAAGTTGTACATTTTTAAAACATGCCCATTAATGGCTTGTAGTTATTTCTGACTGCAACCCGGTTTTCTTATTAAAGTCACGTATTTCCTTGGAAAACGTTGGCTCAGAACGGGAATTAATTTTCTCGGGCGTGATTTACAAGCCAAATCATGCAAAGGGATCAAGTTTACTTTACAACTTGGTCTAACACGAATTTGTGTACGTCTCAGTGCATTAATTTGTTAAAATAAGAGAAATCTTATTGACACCACGAATCAAACTTTTTCAAGATATAAATTGGAAATGCTTTCATCAATATTTGACTCTTTAAACAATGACTACAGCTCTTTAAATAGAAAACGGGTCATCGTTTAAGGGGGAGAAAATATTAAAATCATCTTCGTCATTAAATTGATTTTCAAAAGTGATTGTGAAAATTAAGGGCTAAATGGTAATTGAGTGGTTTTGCTTTAGAATAAGACTTGTGTTCGTTCTATGTGATAGGACTTGCTTTAGAACTTGGAGATATGCTAATTAGATGCGATACTTAAGTTGTGTGAGATTGTCAAGTTTAGTTTAACTAAGCAAAATTAAGTGGACTAAGTTTATCAATGGAAAGGTAAAATGAATTGAAAAAGTTAGAAACAAAAAGGAAAAAGGAGTGAAATTGGAGGGACTTAAGGTGACATTCTAATGAAACTAGTCAAAAATTGACCTAAGTCAAAACTAAGCCCCCCGCCCCCCATTCTTATTCACTGTTTATTCCATCTTTGCCGCCATTGTTGAAAAAAAAAACACACAAGCTCACAATACTTGATTATTAATCATCCGTTTCTGTTCATTCGTTAAAATAAGGTAATTATCATCTAGATTTAACTTATAATTCGTTACATTCATCATCTAATCTTGTTAAAATTGATTCGGATAGTAAACTTTACCTAATCTAGGGTTTACTTGCCAACATAGGATTAATTGGTACAGATTTGTGGTGGGTTTTGTGCGGATTAGCATGATATGATGATTAAATGTCTTAGATTACCTTAGAAATCACAAATGCGTTTAGAATTAATCCTCTTAGAAATGTGTTTTGATGTTCCGGATGAACTAGGATAAGAACTTCCGAATGAAGGACATTTTGAACAAAACTTCCGAATGAAGGATTTTTTTCTGAAAAACTTCCGAATGAGGAAGTTCCGAATGAAGGACTTCCGAATGAAGGAAGTTCCGAATGAAGAACTTCCGAATGAAGGAAGTTCCGAATGAAGAACTTCCGAATGAAGAAGTTCCGAATGAAGAACTTCCGAATGAAGGAAGTTCCGAATGAAGAACTTCCGGATGAAGGAAGTTCCGAATGAAGGAATGTTCCGAATGAAGGAAGTTCCGAATAAAGAACTTCCGAATGAAGGAAGTTCCGAATGAAGAACTTCCGGATGAAGGAAGTTCCGAATGAAGGAATGTTCCGGATGAAGGAAGTTCCGAATGAAGAACTTCCGGATGAAGGAAGTTCCGAATGAAGAACTTCCGGATGAAGGAAGTTCCGAATGAAGAACTTCCGGATGAAGGAAGTTCCGAATGAAGAACTTCCGGATGAAGGAAGTTCCGTATGAAAAACTTCCGGATGAAGGAAGTTCCGAATGAAGGAATGTTCCGAATGAAGAAGTTCCGAATGAGGAAATGTTCCGGATGAAGAGTTGTTTGATTATTATTGTTTGCATGCTATATGTAATTGTTGTATTATGTTATGGAATGTGTTATGCTTAGAAGTAAGAATGATATATATCTATATGTTTTTGTGCATCAACCTGTCATGTCTTATCTTAAGCAGACACAATGACTAATCCAACAGTACAAGCTATCCAAGACTCTAGAGAAGCCGCTATTGCTAAAGCACGAACCCTTAAGTTCTTACCCAACAACTACCGGCTGAAGCAAGTCTCCAAATCCACTCACCATGGATTTAAAGTAGCCATCGCAATCCTTGATCAATCCCATGTTAAGAATGCTTTAAGAAGTAGTGCCTCGGTGCCTTATGAGTATATGTATGAATTTTGGGCCACCAAGGAAATCACTTCAAACAAGATCACCTTCACCATCGACAACAAGCAGCAGACCCTCACAGTTTCAGACTTTCGTAAGATTCTTGGTTTACGGGATACACCCAAAGGCATGTCATTCTCGAGGGATCCTACTAAAGATGAACTCATGGAATTATTTGACGCTCTTGGATGTCCGGAAATACGAGTTGCATCTGAGTTTACGACTGCTAAAGTAGGACAACCTTGGAGAGCATTGATGGGTATTCTCAGTAGATGTCTTACACCAAAAACAAGTGGCCATGATGCTCTGCGCAGTCCTATAATAAACCTGTTCTATGGCATGTACAAAGCTGCAAATGCAGATTATGCATTGTTGATATGGGAAGAATTCACCTTTCAACTCTTCCAGAACAAGAAGCTGAAGACAAATTTCTTTCCTTATCCAAGGTTTATCAAGCTTATCATTAATTACTTTATGAAAAATGATGCTACTATTGATAGGCGTGCAGCAAGTCGTTATCACACTGAAGAAGCTGATGATACTGTGGATCTGAGGCATAAAGGACCGTCTATTGGTGTGATTCCTGGTCCCATTCCCGATTATCTTCTGACGGAGAAAATCAAAGGTTCTGCTGATTACAAGCTACTGCAGCTAGACATCAAGAAGCTGAAAGCAAACCTTCAGACTGGAGAAGACTCGTCTACAACGGTTAAGAGTAAAGGCAAACGCAAACAACCAGCTGCGTTACCTGAACCCGAAACCAAGAAGAAGAAGACAGAGGGTAAGAAGGGAAAGGGTAAGGTTGATGAGATGGCTTTACGTGACGAAGAAGATGTTGTTGATCCTGCTCTTGACAAGACAGAGAAACAAATGATGAAGATAGCAATTCAAAGGAGTAGTAAAGATACTGGCGGTAGTGGTTCAGGAGCAAGGGTAAATGTTGAAGAAGAGTACCAGGAACCAGATGATGTTTATGAGTTTGGGTCACTTGAAAATTATTCCACTTCGAAGGAGCCATCAATCCCTATTTCAGCAAGTGTGGAAAAGGAGTCTGTTGCTCCTACGATCATGGTGTCTACTCAACCTTTGGCAACTCAACCTCCACCAATCCAACCCTTACCAACCAGACCGGCGTCAACACCATTTCTTCCACCACCTATAATTCCCATCCTTAGTACTGCAGTAACAACCGAGCCTCTTCAATCAACCCAGAGCAGCTCTGCAACATCTACAATGGCTGCATTGGTGATGGCCGAAATGTTGGATAAACATGTGGATAATCACAAACGAGAAATGGATGAACTTCGCCAAGAGTTACAAAGACGAGCTCAAAGTGAAGAAGCATCTAGGAGAGCCCAAGAGGAGATGATTGCTAGGTTCGCTTCAGATATGGAGTTGACTCGAAAAGCACATGCAGAAGAACTAGCTCGGGTTAAGCAGGCTGAAGCTGATAAGCATGCTGCACGTATCACCAGACTTCAAGCGATGAGGGATAAATACAAAGAGCAAAAAAAAGCACTTGAAGCCTCTGTGGAAGAAAGAGTGCAAGAATCTGTTGAATCCATTATGCCTAAACTGCGTGATGAATTGAAGACGCTAGCAGCCGATAACTTGTTGATCAAGTCATCCAATCCTTCAGAATCCGCCTACAAGATTGCTTATGAATTGACGGATTTTGAATTGAAGAAGATCCTTAAGGCTCGTATGGTGGAACTTGGATCATTTGATAAGTCTAGGATTCAACGGGCTCTATACAAATCCCTGAATGACGCTATCATGGAGGATGATAGGTTATTCAAAATGTTTGGAAGTGTGGTACCTTATCACATTCTACCTGAAGAAGAAAGGGAAGAAAGTGAGCAGGAAGAGGGTACTGGTGAAGAGGAAGAGGAAGAAGAAGGAGAAGAAGAGGAAAAGGATGACGATGATGGTGATGATGAGGATAAGGATGAGGATGATGATGATGATGATGAGGATGATGATGATGGCGATGATGGTGGTGATGGGAATGAGGAGAGTGCTAGGGGTAGTAACGGGGATAACAATGAGGATGATGATGGGGGTGAACAGCCTAAAGAGGGAGACAAGGTTACCAGCTCCAAGAAACCTGCTAAGTCTGGAACCAAGTCCAAGAAAGATGCAGCGCAGAAGGACAAATCAACATCATCGGAATCAAGACGAACTAAGTGGCGCCACGATGTGAATGCCACTACAGCGTCATCGGTTCCCGGTACCTCTATCGCTGTATCTTTACCTATTACCACTAACCCTATTAGTCCTGTTGTTGTTGCTCCTGTGATTGCAGAATCAGTAACGGAACCCGAAGCTGCACAACACTCACCCGTTCACGATACTGCCGAAATGCCTGAAACTGAACCAACAAATGTTCGCACTTCTACTCCTCTACAACAAGCACAACAATCTACGGTTCCTGAACCAAGCACACGAGACTGGGCAGACACGTTGGAGATAGACGAGACTGCACCACCACAGGCTTGGATCACGGCAGCAGCACAATATGATCCGATCACAGACGCTGACAAAGATGTGTTGTATCTCCGTATCCGAAGTCCGATTGACTTATGTGCATTTTTTGCTCATGAGTATAAGACTTCGGTTACTCCATCCTTGGTGAAGAAAGCGCTGAAAGATAAGAGACTTCGTGCCAAAACCCGGTTAACCCGAATGGAGTTCGAGTATTATGCCGATGAGATCCTGAAGGCTCTGAATACCGTTCAACAGCCAGGACTTCATGAATCAGAAAGAGATCCACCTCCAATGGATCCTTCTCAAGATAATCAGATTGCTCTTGACTTCTTCGTCACCAATGATCTTGTGTATCTTCTGAAGGGGTCATCAAAGTACGCAACCTCCCTGACCTTGCTGAAAGCTGCCAACTGGGGGACAATACCCTTTATCGAGGAAAAGGTAAACAGACTCTGGGTCCCAAAAATAAATCGTAATTATGATATGTATGCTGTCATAGGTGCATCTCATTGGGACGAACGAGTCCGAAGGGCGTACAGGGGTTGCTGCCTAGTCAATTCTGGAAGTATTGTTAGATCCGATATCCGCATCTCCAGCATTTTAGGGTTGAAAACTGAAGCCAAGAACGGCTATTATCATGTGACGGAGATTCGCTTGAAAAGGGAGGATGACAGGGAATACAAAATCCAGCAGGGAGATTTTTCCATCATTCGCCTTGAGGATATCGAAGATATGCTGCTTCTGATGACCCGAGATCAACTCACACATATTCCTCGTGAAGACCTGATTGCTTTGAATACAGCACTTCGTATGTTCACACGAAGCGTTGTCATCAAGACACGAGTTGAAGATCTGCAGTTGGGAGTCGAAAGCTACCAAAGGAAGCTCAACTTAACCCGTCCAGTGAATCAAGTGCTACCTCAACATGTAGAAAGATGTCCCTATACCGGCATTTCTGTCCCGAATTACGGCATTTTCTACTTGAACAGTCGAGGTTTGATGAAGTTTATGAGGGTGGGTGAGCTCCACAAGTACAGTGATGGAACCCTTCTACAAGTCAGAGGAAAGTTGGAGCATCTGAACTCGGGTGGGACTTTGCCAGAGATGACGGAGGATTGGCATCC
This sequence comes from Glebionis coronaria, assembly GCA_025667525.1. Taxonomy (NCBI): domain Eukaryota; kingdom Viridiplantae; phylum Streptophyta; class Magnoliopsida; order Asterales; family Asteraceae; genus Glebionis; species Glebionis coronaria. Next base: position 254,481,550 of record CM046878.1, read on the forward strand.
GGGTTACCGGCAGATGGCGAAGTACGTGATCAAGAAGATTGATCAAAAGCTCCGTGAACGTAGATTGATGAGGAGCTTGGAAAGGTTCGTGGGTGGAAGACCGTATTTAGTGCACCACAAGCTACTGCAACGATCCATCTAATGGGTCGTACATTTCAGGTCCACTTTATATTGGTTTTCAATTGTGAATATGTATATTTGTGAATAATGTGCTTTAATGGCTTGATGTAGTGTTAAGGTATGATAATTTTTCAAGAATTTCTCACGAGATTCTAAATCTTTCAAAATATATCATACTAAAGCACTACAACTATCCCTTATTAACTTAAGGGGGAGCAATAACTTGTTCTATGGCCAAACAACGATTTCATTTTTACCCAAAGACCGGTTAATCCATTCAATATCCCAAATATTAATGGTTAACATTTTGGATAAGGGGAGAAAATGGGATTAAGGAGACTTAAGTGATACTTGGCTAAAAGATGAAAAAGACTTAACGATTATCCAACTTAATATGTGTAAAGCACGTGTTAAGGGGGAGCGTTTTTGATGAACAAAACACCTAAGGTACAAAACTTTTGATTTCAATATCACAAGTACTTGAGGTGATTTTTCAATGATTTTTCATGGTGGCAATTCCTTCCCAAAACACGCTTAATTCACGACGAATGTGGTGACAAAAGGGTGGTAGTAATAGGTTTAGTCCAATGATTCATCAGAGCCGATGGAATCTTCCCAAGGACAATTCCCTAGATAGAATTAGAAGTCCTAGGAAAGATGGAGAAAGAATGTGAACGTAGCTGAATGCCGACCAAGTACTTAAGCTAGCACTGGAACAATCACAACAAGGTGCTAGTGATGACGTATTGGTAAGCATTGAAGGGGTTGAAGAATGAAAAAGAATTGTAAAGATAAAGGGTGTAAAGAAAGAAGCCCTCCTTACAACTTTAGGCAGAAACCGGGTCAATACATATGCTATTGAGGTCATTTTTGCTAATGATTCTCGGTATTGAAGGAAGACATCATGGACCCAGTGATGCAATGCACAACCCTTCCCAGCTAACTCAAATATCTCTCAAAAGGTATTTGTTTTAATCACACGGAGATCAACACGTTATCTATTGGTTTATTCACTCCGAATAGACTGGTATTGAAAAGGTGGCACTCCTCTCCAGCCATCACTCACTAAATCAAAACGCACAATGAGTCTAGAGCCAAGAGATCATCAAAAGTCTCATTAGGACACTTTCCATTTATTCCTTGCTTTCTCACACACTGTGAAAAGTAAGAGATTTTCAGGAGTCCTACGCAATATTCCTGTAATATTTCCAGAACATCCGAGTAATACGCAAGTATTACAATGAAGATGGAAATCCTGCTTGAGCCAACATCAAACAAGCTCATGGTAGGTTACACGTGCGGTTCTTTTAGAACCAATCTTGTGAAAAACTGGAAGGTAACAGTGGTTTAATTCTTAATTGAACTTAAACTCGTTCCAGGCCTCTTCGCATTATCATATGATCTTGCCAGAACACTCAGAGTGACTCTTTATTGACCACAGTGATGAGTGGAAATCCTTCTAGTGTTAACATCAAACAGCACTTGGTAGGTAACGTGCAAGATTCTTTATGAATTGAGCTCGTGACAACTGGAAAGCAACGATGGTCAAAATCTTAATTGAAATTCACTTGTTCCAGGTTTCATGAATTGACGGCTTCAAATCACAGGGATAATTTATCCAAGTGATTCACTCTTTATGTTCGCAGTCAGCTTTGGACGGTCGAATAAAGAGAACGGGTTTACCCGCGAAATCCTGTCAGGAAGTTACTTAATTAAAACTATCCGTCACGGGTACGATATCTAATATCGTCCAACGGTCTTCATCGACCGGAGGTAAAATGCTACCGAATTAGAATAAAATGTTCAAAGCCATTTTATTCGTGTCGTTGCTGTGTACCTGTTAAAGACGGTGGCGTTGCTGTGTACCTGTTGAAGACGGTGGCGTTGCTGTGTACCAGTGAAGACGGTGGTGTTGCGGTGTACCTGTATAAGTCGTTCCCACATGCTTATGTTTTTCTGCATCAAAGTTTAGCAAAAATTCAAGAAAGTACAAGATAAAGTCTTCCGCTGTACCAAACTCTGAAACTTTCGAGAATTCAACAAAAAGACATAAGTGTGTGGAACATGGAGTCACGAGGAGGCAAATTCACAAGAGAGGCAAAGATCGCACGTGAAAGGCCAAAGAACAATGCTCTCAAGCCAAAGCCAAAAAGATCAAACCAACATATTCACAACAAAAGAAAGAAAAGAAGAAAAGACTACGAGCTAAAGAACGAAGACTTAGTATAGTATGCTAGGTTTAGAACTTTGTAAACGTGGAGTGACCTCCCTTAGGGGGAGATTGTTAGAAATACGTTTTTACGTATATTAGAAGTATCGGTCACTCCACAATATTATTAATGTTGTAATAGCTCGTAGTTAACAAATAGACATTAGTTTCTTATTAAGTTAAGTAAGAACCGGTCCATGGGCTTGTCATGGACCGGCCCAAGCCCATTGTAAGCTTGGAGTATAAATACCCCTTTCCACTATGGAAAGGGGTTGGTTGTTGTCACTTTTCTAGTTTCACTTAATAAAATACACATAGTTTCTCTCACTTTCTCTCTCTAACTTTCTCTCTCTAGAAATCAACAAACCCCTTCATAGATTCATAGGTTATCAATATTCTACAATTTATGAGGTTGGACCTGAATGATGGAGAACATCATATGAAAGAAGCACATGGTTCTTGTTCACGAATGTTGGTCGCCTCATCACGTCTGAAGTTATCTCTTGACTCCATGTGTACGAATGATATCGTTGTCTTGACACCAACATGTGAACGTGGCACTTTCGGCGTCAAAGATTCTAAATGCTGGACAATTGCTCCCCCTCAATTGTTGACCCGTGTTCTATTGAAAGAGCTGTAGTCGCCGTTTGAGTAGTCGCATCGTCGAGTATGTAGATAGCAATTGTAAATTTCTACGGTTGGTGGAGATGATAACTTCAAAAAAACAAGATTTCTCTTGTTTTAACAAATAAATGCACTGACACGTACATAATTCGTGTTATATTGTGTTATTCCGTAAACACAATCCCTTACATGGTTATAAAATAAACCATGCCCGAGAAAATTAATTCCCGTTGTTGAGTCAAAGCTTTCCGGTGAAATGCTTGACTTGAGTATGAAAAGTGGGTTACTATCTGAAATAATAGCAAACCATTTTGAGCATGTTTTAAAACATTTGAACTTCTGCTCGAACTTTATTTACAACACCGTGTCATTATTGAATGACATTTCTAGTATCGTAAATATTATCAATTCCAAAAGACATGCTCTTTTTGTCAAAACATTTTTTGAACACACAATTTTGAAAGATTTAGAAAACCTTTTTAAGAAATTCTCGAAAAATTGTGTTCAATGTTTTGAAAACAAATTACTTGAGCTTAAGATGTTGAATATCTTACAAAACGAGCTCAAGTTCGAGAAGTTGTAAACTTCCCGTTGTGAGGATAAGTTTATCATCGGCAATAAACTTTCCTTTTAACTGAAGAACGAGTCCTAAGTTGACATTTACTTAGAAGTCGTTTTCATGAGCTTGAAAAACTTTGAATGTTTTAACGTAAAGCTCATGACCGAGAAAGGTGAAGTTCGCGTTATGAAGAGAAGTTTTCTTATTTAAAAGATACACTTTCCTTTATGAGCTTAAAACTTGGAATGTTTTAATACAAGCTCATGACCGAGAAAATTTAATTTCCCGTTACGAGGATAAGCTATCTTTAAAGACAAGCTCTCCTAAAATAGAGGTCTGAGTTACAGTCTGATATTTAGCTGTAAGTCATAGTGCATGAGCTAAAAAACGTCGAATGTTTTTAATATAAGCTCATGGTCGAGAAAAATTAATTTCTCGTTGTAAGGATAAGTTTATCATCGGTGATAAACTTTCCTTTCTTTGAGGTCCAGGGCATAATCTGAAATATAATTATACGACATTGTGCATGAGCTTAAAAACTTCGAATGTTTTTAATATAAGCTCATGCCCTAGAAAAATTATTTTCTCGTTGCGAGGATAATTTTATCATCTGCGATAAACTTTCCTTTATTTGAAGAACGGGTCAATGTCTGACATTTAACAATGAACCATTTTACACGAGCTTAAAACCGTTGAATAGTTTTAAAGTAAGCTCGTGTCTGAGAGAATTTAATTTCTCGTTTTTGAGGATAAGTTTATCATCGGCGATAAACTTTCCTTTATTTGAAGATCGGGTCATCATCTGATATTTAATGAAGAGCCTTATATACGAGCTTAAAAAGTTTGAATGGTTTTAGGATAAGCTCGTGTCCAAGAAAACTTAATTTCTTGTTTTGAGGGTAAGTTATCATTGCGTATATAAACTTCCCTTTCTCTGAAGTCCGGGTCATCGTCTGAAATTTAACGAGGAGCCATGGTGCATGAGCTTAAAAACTTTGAATATTTTTAATTTTAGCTCATGCCCGAGAAAACTTAATTTCTCGTTGTGAGGATAAGTTTATCATCGGCGATAAACTTTCCTTTCTTTGATGAACGAGTTACAGTCTGTGATGTGACTATAAGTCTTGTACACGATCTTAAAACCTTTGAATAGTTTTAATGTAAGCTCGTGTCCGAGAAAATTTAATTTCTCGTTTTTGAGGATAAATTTATCATCGGTGATAAACTTTCCTTTAATTGAGGATCGAGTTACAGACTGTAATGTGACTGTAAGTCATTTTTGTATGCTTAACCATGAAGAGACTTGTTTCTCTGATATCTACTTCTTCAGCAACCAAACTCTAAGAGTGTCCTTAGTTGAACAGTATACAACGATTGGACCGCTTCGTTCTTTTAGAACATCTACTTTGGTACCTGCATTCTCATTAGGAATTTGCATTCTTTGACATGGGTTAGCGATATCAATTTTAGAAGCACGTGGGGGTTCATAGTTGGCAAACGTTTCCTTTTATAGAAAACCTTAAGTTCAGTCTTAAGTGATGTATCATCCTTTGCAATTTCCTCCCTAGTAGTCTTAGTAGAATCAAAGACTATCCTAGTTAAAGGGCACTCGTATCCTACAAGAGTGAAAGTTCTACCAGTGGGGCGCCAAACTTTACCAATGGGTTTGATTTTAGCTATCCACTGGGTTTTAAGTCTAGCACGGGAGTTCACCTCATTAAGTAATTTCTTGACACAAGAGTCATGATTTGCCGTAAAGACACATTTTCTACAAGTTTTACAAGTAGCATATTTAATGTCCGAGTAAGGTCTAGAATTCTTGAACGATTGATTGATGTTCCTAGGATTTGACATGCCACGGTTAGCGGTGTTGGGTAATCTAGAAGGCATCTGACTAGGTTTGAAATTCTTATCTCTTACTTGTGTCTTTTGAATAGCTTCCCTTAGACCAGATTTATGGTGAACGTCATTTGAACTAGTTCTAGACGTGGTCTTGGTAACTTTAGAGAAACTAGAGGCAATCATGTGATTAGGTCTTGCTAAAGCTGTTTTGGTCACATTGGGCCTAGTTGCTGGAGTGACTGGTCTAGAAAGATGAACCAAATCAACTTGGGAGGCAAACTGCAGTCTCGAGGATTGTGGTCGCTCAGATCTAAATGCAGTAGGTTGTCTGACGGTCGGTTGTCTGACGAACTGATTTGTAGGCGGTTTCCCCAAGATTGATGGTTTTTCAAGCTTAGTGTCCACACTAGTTCCTCTATTTTTACTTAATTTATTTTTCAACGCAGCTATAGCAAAAACCTTTTCCTGTACTTGAGCTTTTAAGGTCTCATTCTCTTTGAGCAATCTATCTTGGGATGCCAACTTAGATTCTAGCAGTTGAATTTGTTTCACAAGATTCTCCTTTTCAGCTTTAGAATCTAAAACTTTTTGATCCAATTTTCTTTCAAGAACAACGTTTGACTTTTCAAGTTTTTCAAAATATGTTTCAAATTTCTCTGTTTTCTTTGAAAATTCATATTTGGCATCCTCAAGCTCTTTGGATTGCTGAGCTATAATTGTTTCGATCTCTTTAAACGTGGAAGCGGAATCAGTTAATGAAGCAATCATAAAGCATTTATCATGATGCACTATTGCATTCTGAACAATCTCTCCCCCATTATGACGCACATCGGATGAATCTAAAGTGATAAAACTATCACCCTTTTCCATCCCATGTTTGTCATAATTAGGTTCGAAATGCTCAACATGCAGTAGTTCACCGGCATAAACATCATATACAACATTACATTGTACCATATGTGTAGGCTCTTCGTCATAAATGGGAATGGTGTCATCATAAGAGATGTCTGGAACATTCCCTGACTTGTTGCTGATGTCATGCTTAACTGTTAATTCCATGTCCTTGCAATCTTTAGCAGCCTCCAACGCGTCAATCGTATGACCATTAGTTTCTTCTAGAATCTGCATCAGATTTTCTTGTATTCCACTATCATGCTCTAGTTGAATTTGTGAACTTTCATAAATCAAAAGTGCAATATATTTCATGAAATTGAGCAATCTATCACTGATGTCTTTAACCTCGATTTGTGTGTCTTCAAAGAATGACTGGCAGATCGTTGAAGCTTCAACCTTGGCAGGATCAAATTGAAAGAAACTCGAAAAAATGTTGCTCTAGAACTTGAAGTGAATGTGAGAATTCAATTTTATTAATGTCTTCTTTGTAGATTTGCTCTAGTAGTTGGTTCAATTTGAGGAGCATTCGGTGGACGAAAATGGTACGATCTTGACCGAAGAGTGTCACAAATCCGCTTCCTTCTTTAAGTAGTGAGATGTTCGACAGATGGAACCGAAGTAGTCAAAATAAAGTCATTCTACTATCTCTAGCTTTAACTTTCATGTGACGCGATTCTCCCTCTTGAGATGTCGAATTCAACCAATCCATTGAAATTCGATGAAATATAAGGTAAGGATTACTTAACGATGAAAAATTCGTCTTCACTTTCAAACAATAAGAATACCCGATCAAAAATCCGTAGCCACTAAAAATTCATATTGAGCCATTTTTCTCGGACTCGTAAAAATAAATCTTGTCACTTTGTCGCGTCTTTTTGTCTCGTCACTTTGACATTTTGTAGTATCCGGCTATAATATCACACATGTATCTTCTTGCTACTTTCAAAAACATAAAACCAACCCAAGCGTTACACGTGAATAACTTGTCCAGTTATCTATTTTCGTTATTTGGCCCAACATTCTTTGTAACAAAGTCCAACATTACAAGAGTTAGAGCTGGACCATGACAAACTACATCAAACCTGGTCCAATACTAGGATATATAATAGTAACCAAACCCTAATAACTCTCACAGTTAACCCTACGCTTAAACACATCGCCTCCATCATCACAACTCTATAAACGAATCTCAATCTTCACAACTCCATAAACGAATCTTCATCTTCATTCATCAATAAAAAAATACTCCTTAACCCAATCACAAAACCCTTTAAACTTCTATAATCAATTAAGCAGAAAACCAATTACGTTTTTGCTTAATTAATTATCAACTCAACGATCAACAAAGCGATTCGTGAGGCCAGAGAAGATCTTTTCGAAGGTCTCGGGTAGGTTAATTATTTTAATTGCATGTGTTTGATTGTGAATGAGTCGAAACAAAGATTGGGATTTAACAGATTTGTTAAAGTCCTTTCCTTATATTCGAATAATAAATGGGTAATCCCTAAAATTGATCTATGATGACTTTTATTCCAGATTCGAAAGATCTAAAAAAAGTCTTTAGATATCTTTAAAAGATATGGAACTGAACAAAAACTGAGATCAATTATGATTTGATTTAAGGGTTGAGTTGTAGAAAATCGAGTAGAGATGATTGTGAGTTGTATAGGGTCTGTTCAAGTCGAAAGTGATTGTGTTTTTTGAGTCAGCTTGAAAACTAATCAAGTTGTAGTTGGATTCGAGTCTGTGTGGGAGTCGAATCTGTTTATGGTTTGAGTCGAGGTAAAAAAGTCGAGTGGTATTGTGTGAGGTCAAGTCTTGGTTTTATGAGTCTTTGTCTTGCCGAATCTGTATCGAGTCTGTATCAAGTCAAAATGAGTCCTTTTGTTTGAGTTCAACGTACGTTTCGATCGGAATGTCAAAAAAAATAAAAAAACCATCGGAATCTTTAACAGTCGGAATGCTATCAGAATAAGACAAAAAATTGTCTATCGGAATGCGTATTGAAGTCTTCAAACCATCAGAATGCTATTGGAATAAGATCAGACCTGTCGGAATATATTCAGTCCTGTCGGAATGATGTCTTAAAACACCAGTCGGAATGTGATCGGAAACAGCTGTCGGAATACTGGTCGGAAAGATGGTCGGAATCCTTAAACCCTTTTCCGATGAATGTATCCAAAACAATGATACAGATGGATAAAAAAAGTTGATAAAAAAACTATAAAAAACTGAGACTGTTGTGACTTTTTAGACAAAAACACATAAAAACTTGTGACTGTTGTTAAAAAACAATAAAACTAAAAACTTGTGGCTTAAAATTTTTGATGTGTCGTGACTGTGTTGTGACAGATCAACAAAAAACTTGTGTTGATAAAAAATAATAAAAATGAGATTTTTTGGGATAAGAAAGAATTATATAAAAAAGAGAGAGTATCGAAAAAAGAAAAACAAAAAGATAGAAAAAAAATAAAATTTACCAAATCAATAGAACAAAACACGCAAATCCTAAGATGCAACCAAGCTCTTGATATCAATTGTAGGTATAAAGTTTCTTAGGATTTAGCAATGTATGATTTATCTATTTAATGGAATGGAGAAGGAAGAACTTAGAGAGAGAAAGAAGAGAGAGAAAGGAGAGAAAGAGAAAGAAAGATGGAAAATGAATAAATGACCAAGTGTTCAACCCCTCCTAACATGCTAGGAGGGGGTTTATATAGCCACCCTACATGTGGGCTTTGGTGGGCTATATTGGATCACGAGCCCAATATCATTGGAGTGACCGATCCTTTCTAAATACGTAAAAACGTATTTCCAACAAACCCTTACCCATATTAAAACGTTAATAATGACGAGTACGCAACGGAATATAAAGATCACGTATAGACAAGATATTAACATAAACATTAAAGAATCACGTACCTTTTAGCAATGGAATTAATCACCTATCGAACAACCAATATAACCGAAAACCCAATTAAAGATCAAAGTATGATCTCTCTAAGTACACACACACAATATGTCTAACAAACAATAAGTATGATAGTACGTAAGTGTTAGATAAACATTAAACCACACTTCTTGAATCAATCAACCAACGAAACCTTATAGGTTTCTTGCTTCGTCGATCGCCGAAAACCAAACAACCCTTTGTGGCTTTAATATCGATCGACCAAAAGAAAGAGAAAAGGGAAAAGCGATTTAGGGATTATAAGTGAATAATGAGATATCCAATACCTCTTTATATGCTTGTAATAACTTAGTGATCAAGCAATCAAGCCTAGTTAAAAAAGCAACCAAGCCAAAGTCGCATGGACTTTTGTTTTCTTGACTTTCTGATATGAGCAAAATCTCATATCAATTAATCAACAAATCACCCTAAAACACATAGAAAATACCTAACTTTTGTGCTATAAAGCAGTATTATGTGGTATGTTTTGTGTTTGTGCTTTAATAGGTAACAAGGATACAATTTCAAGTAAACAAGTGGAAATCAAGATCATTTATGATGAAAAGACAAGAGACGGATCAAAGATGACAAGCTATTTGAAGATAAAGGACCTATCTTGACAATATTCAAAAGTTGAGGGACTTATATGAAAACTTTGGAGAAAGTCAAGATTAAAGTAGGACTTAAATGAAAACTTTGGAGAAAGTCAAGATTAAAGTAAAACTTGGTCATACTTCAAGTCAAGGGACTTAAATAATCAAGATTCTAAGTCAAAGGACTGAAATTGCCATTTAAATGAAGAAAGGAGCTTAAATGAAGTAGCTGTTAAAGTCCAAGGGCTGAAAGTGTCAAATTTGCACAAACTTTGGCTTAATCAGTGTATATACTCTTTGGACCAATCAAAATGCAAGAAAAAGGAAGTGTGGATTGCCAAGTAATGGGCCAGCTCATCGTTGCATTAAATAAACAAATCCTAAACAGTGGGCGCACTAACTCCTTATTGACCAATCACGTTGCAACACTCCATAATCATATTATCCAAAACGGATAATGATCCGTGTGCTCGACCAATACCTAATCAAATCATGATACGTGTCAATGTCAACAAAGAACAAGCCTAGATCGTGGAATGAGCTACAAGGCATTTTAGGAAAAGTTCTCTACATGAAAATGGCTCCAAATGGAAGGACGAATCCAACCATGCAACTTAATTAGACTGGAAATCAATGGATTATAAAACCCCTTTTGTGTTCTTGATTTAGAATCTACAATCAACCAGTTAAAGCCACCTGGCATTCTCTCATTGGTTGAGACGTGTCACAATCTCCAACAACTTTTCATCTAGACTTTATAAATAGCAGTTAGGACCTTCATTTGTATGGAGTAGTAAAAGTGTGAAAAAAACACACACTTGTATTTTTCTCTCCCATTTTCTAGTTCATATTTCATAGTTAGCTTCTCTCAAGTGTTTGACACACACTTGAGAGGTAGTTATTCAGTTAGTAGTTGTAACCTCTTTTCCCTCCAAATAAATAAAAACACAAAAATATTCAGTTCATACTCCTCTCTTATCTTATTTCACTGAAATCTACAAGCTAGTTGTTATACTGTGATTTCATTGATCATAATTGATCAATGAAGTTTGTTTGAGTTGTTTTGGAAGCTTATCCAGCTTGATTCAGCTTAGCCAATTCATTCCATACCTAAGTAGCAGATTAGAAGCAGATTTTGTTGATTTGATCCAGAAATGGCTTTTGGAGGTGATATGGTGTTGATTTTAGTAGATTTGGTTTGAAGGACGTAGTTTTAGAGAGTTCAACACTCCTCTACTCCATCAAAGGAGGCTTCAAGCTAGAAGGTCTCACAATTCTATTTTTGGTTCACCTAAAATGAATTGCATGCTATTTTCCTAGTGTAAAGCTTATATGTTGAACTGATCATGTGTTTAGATTGATTGTAGTGTAATTGTGATAGCTTGATAGAATTTGAGTGTTATTGCAGCTTTGATTTTAGTCTACTTGATTTCAGCTTAGAATTTCATCAGTAATTGGTCCTTAGTTTCATTTTGCAGTCAAGTTTGTTTACTGCCTTATTTCAGTCTAAAAATACTTCATTTGGTCATACAAACTTGTTTTCATAACAGTCATTATCTGTTTCACACTTGAGTTCAGATTTCCCTTGCAAAAGTCTTTGAAAGCAGAATTAAGTAGTGTTTGGATTTGCTTAGCATTTGTGATTAAAGTCTGTTAAATCAGTTGTATTTTGTCCATCTACTTTTGGTTAACTAGTGGTAACAATTTTGGTTCATTTTATAATCAAAATATTAGTCAAAAAGGCAAATGGTCTAAAAAAGTATGGGTCAAGTATTATGATCATTCTCATCAGTAAACTTGCTTACTTCAAATCATTACCATTTTCTCAATTGTTGATCAATTCGCTTGAAATCAGTTTCTAGTTGTAGTTTAATATATAAAGAACAAGTTCGTACAAGAAAATCATACAATATCAATTTGTCAATAAGAAATCAGCTTTTTAATAAGCTCAATAGCATTTGCAAGTTTCTGATGTAAAGTCCAATATGTTTTCTTGAATCTCCATTTCTACTTCAAAAATGTGCCAATTTTCTTTCACAATTCTTGTTACAAACATGTCTTGAGTGAGTTTTACAATTTTCAGCTTTTTGAAAAAGTTGGTCAAAGTTTGGTCAAATAAGCTCTTTTCAGCTTAATTTCAAATTCTTGATTATTCAGTGGACCATTTTCAATTTGGAAAGACATTCCATACTCCTTGTTAGCTTATTAATCAGTTTGTTCATAAAAATCAAGTTGTGGAAGTCTGGATTACTTGTTTGCTTATTCTTGGCTTATTAGAATAAGCTATCTTGTGATTTTTGAGCTTTTAAGCAGATTTCTTTTGCAAGCCTAGCTATTTTTCCATTTTAAACCTTTTAAAACAAACCAGAGCTTATTTGGTTCATTATTAAGCTCATACTAGCTTATTAGAAGTCTTATACCCGTTTTTGTTATAAATTCACAATTAATTGCACTTTAGTCCTTTTGGTTTGTAACTGTTTCCATTTGAGGCTAATCTTACTTGTTTTTAGGGTTTTCAAGTTTATAGTCCTTGTACTTTCAGTTTTTGTCAAATTTAGTTAGAAAGTTTGTTAAGTTGGTTAAAATTTGTTACAAGTTGTTAGAATTTACACTTTTGGTCCTTATAGTTTCTGAACTTTACATTCTAGTCCCTTAACTTTCATTTAACTTACATTTCAAGCACTTTTACTTTCATGCATTTACATTTTGAATTTTGGTGAATAATACTTGGTATTTGCAAAATGTTTTACGGATACGTAGCTTAATATTCCATTCTTTTTACGTGTTGTTTGAAATATACATAGACTTCCAAATAACCTTGACAACCAAGAACAATTAAAGACTTGAGATTTTTAGGACTTTCAATTTTTCAAGAATTGAGAGAAAACGAACTTCAAAATACTCAATTTCAAATGGCGCCGCTGCCGGTTCATGACATTACGAGAGACTATTGATTGACGGTTTTCATTTGCTTTTGGGATCCGTTCATCTCATGAACGTTATTTTTACGTATCATAAATAAAAAACAATAAAAAAATCAAAAAATATAAAAATATAAAAACTTAAAAAATAAAAAAACAATTCTTTTCCTAAAGAATTGACCAAAAAAATTAAAAAATTTAAAAAGCAATCTTTTTCCTAAGAGATTGTACCCAAAATATATATTATTGGATTTCATCGGTTTTTACGTACATATAGTATTTTATTTAAAAACCAAATAAATACAAAGATATTTTCTCTATATTATTATATGTAGATACGTATACATATACGAACAATCAATACACATATCTCCATAAGTATTGCTTTTGTAATACATCGTGTTCGGGAGCATTCCGGTCCTTGACACGTGTATCGATCAAATTTAATTAAGCAAGAATAGATAAATACTTCCAATAGGCAAGAATTCGAAGAATACAAACTTCAAAGTGAATAGAAAGGTAACGTGCTATAAAATGCCGTCTAAGAGTTAATAGGTACATAAGTGCTTCGCGCCACCTAACCCCCCGTTTACTAGTGTGTATTCTAAGAAGGAAGGCTTGATTGGGGGTCTTGCACCTAAGTAGTACTTACGTATATTATACTTTCTTGTGGATATTTCATATTGAATCTCGAAGAGGATAGTCCCTTCTTCTTTAAAGTCGAACGAGAGCTTCTCTCTCACTCCTTGATTTGAGTTGCATGCTCACCCGCGGGCGTGCACAAATACCATTTGGTGTACAACCCCTTCCTCCGAAAAGGAAGAAAAAGAGAAAGAGTAAAAACAACACCGTCCATCAAGCCGATCCTGAGAATCGTGCTTTGATCATTACACAAGAAGCCATGGCCGCCGTTGACACTCGATCTTTGATGGAGCACTTGCAATCCAATGTGCAAGGATATGCTGATGCTATTGTGATACCCGAGATTCCCGCAAATACCTTTGAGCTTAAGACATCTATGATTATCTTGGTTTCAAACACACCATTTTTGGGGAGACCTAGTGATAATCCACACGATCATATTAAGAAGTTTCTATCTCTTTGCAACACCATTAAGTACAATGGAGTTCCCCATGATGCCATTAAGTTAATCTTGATCCAATTTTCACTAGAGGGTAATGCTAAGTATTGGCTTGATACACAACCACCTAAGAGCATTACTACTTGGGATGATTTTACTAAGAAGTTTTTAAACAAGTTCTTTCCCCCATCTAAGACCACGACTTGAGGAACCTAATTATTGGATTTCAACAAAAACCTAGACAAACCTTTAGTGATGAATGGGAGGAGTTCAAGGAGTTATTGGGGAAATGCCCAAATAATGTATTCAATGAGGTTCACCAAATAAACACTTTCTATAATGGATTAAGACCACACCACCAAGATTCACTCAACTCTTCCACGGGTGGAAATATTATTTCTAAATCCATTCAAGAAGCTTGGGACATTATTGAAACCAAATCAATGGTGCAAACTAACACACAATTTGATGAGAGAGTCCATGTGGTGCAAGAGAGTGTTACTCCACAAATGGAAAAGATGATCTCTCAAAAGCTTGATACTATGACCAACACACTCATGAAATTTTGTGAACTCTCTTTGAACAAGAACTCCACCAATGATGTAAAAGCTATTGCTATTTCATATGAGATTTGTGGAGGTCCTCATTCTTTCCAAAAATGTGATAAGGTTATCAAAGTGAATGTTATGCCTACCAAGAAGAACATAGAGAACATTTCGAACCCAACATCAATCAAAACAATCTCTCTTACAAATCACAAAACTACCTTGCTCCACCCGGTTTTCCACCCCAACCACCCACCCAAACTCAAAACAATCCTCCTAAATTGTTACAAAGAAATCAAGGGCCGAGGCCAAGTTACCAAGGACAAAACAATTTTAGAGCACCCAATACCTTTCACAATCAAGGAAATAACTTTCAAGGCAACAACCAAGGGTTTTACAATCAACCCTACCTTTCGAACCCTAAGGTTTTCAAGGGAATATGCCACATGATTATAACACCATTGAGCTTCTTCACAAAATGAATCAAGAGAATGAAAGGAGGTTCCAAGCTAATGAGAAAAGAATGAGGGAAATGCATGAGGAAACAAACAAAAAGTTTATGATGCTTCTCAATAAAAGACCACAAGGGGCTTTACCCTCTAACACACAAACAAACCCGAGGGCTAATGTCAATGCTATCACAACAAGAAGTGGAAAGAAAACTCATGATCCTTCACCACCCAAACCTACTTTGGTAAAGCCTACTATGATTCCATCTTGTGATAAGCCTTCTACATCTAGTTTACCATCATCAAGTTCTACACCTTCTCAACCTATACCTCCTACTCCTTTAACTTCCACACCCATCAATGAAGAACCCAA
This sequence comes from Glebionis coronaria, assembly GCA_025667525.1. Taxonomy (NCBI): domain Eukaryota; kingdom Viridiplantae; phylum Streptophyta; class Magnoliopsida; order Asterales; family Asteraceae; genus Glebionis; species Glebionis coronaria. The sequence continues at coordinate 254,496,710 of CM046878.1, forward strand.
CAAGGAAAATCCTTCATCAACTACTCAACCACAACCAAAACCAAGTCTCCCTTACCCATCAAGATTGAGAAAGGAAAAGCTTAAGAACAAGGATGATATACAAGTCTCAAACTTTTTGAGGATGTTCAAGCAACTTAACATAAAAATATCCTTTGTGGAAGCCTTAGACAATATGCCTAAGTTTTCTAAGATGATCAAGGACTTACTTTCTAACAAGGAGAAATTGGTGGATTTGCCTAATGCTTCCTTAAATGAGAATTGCTCCGCGGTTTTGCTTAAGAAGTTTCCTACTAAGCTTGGAGATCCGGGGAGGTTTTTGATTCCTTGAAATTTCCCGGGGGTGGAAAATTGCATGGCATTAGCGGATTTAGGGGCGAGCATAAACCTCATGCCATTATCGGTTTGGAAAAGACTTTCACTTCCCGAGCTCACTTCTACTAGGATGACTCTTGAGTTGGCCAACCGTACTATAGCTTATCCGGTGGGAATTGCAGAGGATGTTTTTGTTGGGGTTGATAGATTTACCTTTCCCGCGGACTTGGTGGTGGTTGATTATGATATGGATCCGAGAGTTCCTTTGAATGTTGGTATGCCATTTTTGAGAACGGTTCAGACTCTAATAGATGTGGCGGAAGGTGAACTTATAATGAGGGTAGGAGATGAGAGAGTTGTGTTTAACATGGGAAAGTTGTCAAAGAAGTCTAATGAGCCCGAAACGGTGAAGCATATTGATGTTGTGAATGAGGAGGAAACTCAAGATGATATCCTTGATGAAGTTTGTGATGAATATTTTTATGAAGCTTGCTCAAGTGGAGATTATGATTTACCTCATGTTGAGACCATTGCTTCCATTACCTCATCCTTGGATTTTCATGAATCTCAAGAGCTTAATTTTGGTGATTTTGTGATTCATTCCAATCCTCTCTTTGAAACATCATTTGATAACCCACTTTTCCACTATGATGAAGACATCAATGAGGATTTTAGTGATGAAGAATCTCTTCTTTGTGATACACCCACATATGATGATTATAGTGATGATGAGCTCTCCATTTGTGACTCTCCATTTATGGATGATCACACTTCCTTGAGTTTTGAGGAATCACCAATCTTTGATAGACCAATCTATGATGTTTATGGTAATGAGGAGGATTCTATCATGGATGATAATGATGAGTTTTTAGAGGTTGATATACCTTTTGAGTACACTCTTGGTTATATTGATGAGGAGGGGGACATACTTTTTCTAGAATCTCTATTGCATGAAGATCCTTTACCTTATTCCTTGACCACCTCAACCTTTCAAAGTGATACAGGAAAACAAGTCATGATGGTGCTTTCAAAGAGCTTGTTGTTACCCATTACTCCACAACCTTTCTATCACCATGTGACCTACAAGGGAGAATCTTCTAAGCCAACCACCACTTGTTGTTTTCCCATCAAGGAACGGATTTTTGATCCTGGTACAGAGCTTGCTAAACCATCTCAGTATCCGCCAGACGCAACAAAATGAAAATTTGTGAAAGATTTGATAGTATCACCTTATCATCTTTTGAAGAACATACGGGAAACCATTTTTGAGAACAACACCTTACCCTTTTCACCATTGCTTGGGAAGTTTGATGTCAGATTGTGTTATAAGTGGGATGGTAATTATGTATTTGATCCGAGGGGTATTTATGAAGTTTTGATAATTGAAAACTTGCTTTACCTCATCATGGAGATTTTTCTTAAAAAGGGCAAAATTTTTATTCTCCATGATAGGTTTTAGACACTTTTAAGTGTGGGATGAGTCGAGCTAGAGACTCCTTAAATCAAGCTTGAATAACTAGGTTTAGAGGTTTTAGACTTAGAGTGTGGTAGGTTAGAAAGAAGGAAATAGAGTTGATGAGAAGTGTAGGGGAGACCTTCCTTTTGTCTTCATGTTGTTTGTAGGGTTGCTCACTCATCACGTGCTTTGGAGCTTAAGGAGGAGGCCCTTGTATCCGGTTCACTTCGTTACTATTGTGATTCTTTATAGACACATTGTGCGTAAAAAATGAATTTACTATAGTTGATCTTTCCTTAGCTTGGGTTAAGCAAAGTCTATTCATTGTCATAAGTGTAAGGGAAGTTTATACTTCCATGCTCTTCAACATTGAGGACAATGTTTAGCTTAACTGTAAGGGGTTTTCTATCGAAGTTACCTTACCTAGACTTTGTCATTGACCTTCATGATAACTTGGAAATTAATTTTTCAAACATTTTTCAAATTTTTGGTCTACTTTGGCCACCAAAAATACGCATTCATTATTTTTGCATAAATCATTTTTCATTTGCATAACACCTTTGCATTGTATATATTTCTTCTTTTGTTCTTTATGAAAAATTGAAAAAGGAAAAAAATATAATAAGAACATGGTTTAACAAGTTTAGATTTCTTTGACATACTAGGCCCGCCATGGATATTTTGACTCAACCCGAGTTTGCTTATCCAAGCATTCTCTAGCTAGTATCCTTAACCATGTAGTCCTTCATTGGTCTGTTAGGCTAAGCATCCACGACTCTCATTATTTGAGATTTTAGATTTGTGAAGAATGGGAGATGATAGTGTTGAAGCAAATATAAAAGGGCTAGATAAACTTCATGATAATTACTTGTGGCTAAACACTTCTCTTTCTTTGCCTATATTTTCTTCGCATGTATATATGTTAATAAATAATCAAGAACGGTATTAATCGGTTTGTAGTCTCTTATGCATTTTTGTCTAATCATTCATGGTTGGTATAAGTACGTCTTAAAATTCTAAGTTAGAACGTTTTATGTGTACTAGACTTATGTCATGCTTAATACTTAGCGTGTGTTTTCTCCTTTTATTCTGTTCAACTTTCTTTGTGAGGAATAAAGAAAAATAAGAGCGGCTTATGAAAAAAAAAATGAGTGGCTAGAAAGAAAAAAAAGAAAAAGAAAAAAAATAATTATACAAGACTCCCAAGAGGGGCAGTAAAGTGTTAATTATAGTAACTACTGAATTTCAATATTACCTTGACGGGTTGCGGGGATTTGATAGTTTCTCCAATCCAATATTACCTTGACGGGTTGCGGGATTGAAGATCCAAAGTCCCAAAAAGGCGGCGGATGTAAATTTTTGCGTGAGTTTTATTTTTCTTTCCTTAGCAAGTGTGTAGCTACTTATTAAATCATGACATGAGGATTTTACACATAAGGTGAATGACTTATTATTCTTGAGTCAGACTTATATTAATTGTGAGCGGTTTTTCAAGTAACGGATGAGAGGATTACTTAGGATTAAAACCGTGCTTCCTTATTTTTGGATTTTGCATTTCTTATATTTCACGCTTTAAATAATGACAAATTTGCTCTCAAACAATTTGCTCAAATAATAACCGGTTCCACATTCAACTGTCATGAATAAGTTGATGCACCTTTTACTTGTGAATATAATGATCCCATTTTTAAGCTTGGTATGGGGAAAGTGAAAGTTGAGGGTGATAAGTGTCCATGGTACAAAAGCCCTAATCTAAGTCATTGATTTCTTTATGAGTTTTTCCATCAAAACCATTTATGATAAATTCAAAACTATATAAATAAAATTGTTCTTCTTTGCATTTCATTGTACAAAATCAAAATCATGCATCATATAGTGTAGAGTAGTGTAAAAGCATTCCATATTGGCCAAGGTGCGTTAACTATAAGAAAAATGTAATTTTGTGCTTTAAAACATAGCATTGCATGAGGTCATGGAAATGATCAAGTGTAGGGGATTTGATATGAGCAAAATCTCATATCAATTAATCAACAAATCACCCTAAAACACATAGAAAATACCTAACTTTTGTGCTATAAAGCAGTATTATGTGGTATGTTTTGTGTTTGAGCTTTAATAGGTAACAAGGATACAATTTCAAGCAAACAAGTGGAAATCAAGATCATTTATGATGAAAAGACAAGAGAAGGATCAAAGATGACAAGCCATTGAAGATAAAGGACCTATCTTGACAATATTTAAAAGTTGAGGGACTTAAATGCAAACTTTGGAAAAAGTCAAGATTAAAGTCAAACTTGGTCAAACTTCAAGTCAATCAATTCAAGGGACTTAAATAATCAAGATTCCAAGTCAAAGGACTGAAATTGCCATTTAAATGAAGAAAGGAGCTAATGAAGTAGCTGTTAAAGTCCAAGGGCTGAAAGTGTCAAATTTGCCGAAACTTTGGCTTAATCCGTGTATATACTCTTTGGACCAACCAAAATGCAAGAAAAAGGAAGTGCGGATTGCCAAGTAATGGGCCAGCTCATCATTGCATTAAATAAACAAATCTCAAACAGTGGGCGCACTAACTCCTTATTGACCAATCACTTTGCAACACTCCATAATCATATTATCCAAAACGGATAATGATCCGTGTGCTCGGCCAATACCTAATCAAATCATGACACGTGTCAACGTCAACAAAGAACAAGCCCAGATCGTGGAATGAGCTACAAGGCATTTCAGGAAAAGTTCTCTACATGAAAATGGCTCCAAATGGAAGGACGAATCCAACCATGCAACTTAATTAGACTGGAATTCAATGGATTATAAAACCCCTTTTGTGTTCTTGATGAAGAATCTGCAATCAACCAGTATAAGCCACCTGGTATTCTCTCATTGGTTGAGACACGTCACAATCTCCAACAACTTGTCATCTAGACTCTATAAATAGCAGTTAGGACCTTCATTTGTATGGAGTAGTTATAGTGTGAAAAAAACACACACTTGTATTTTTCTCTCCCATTTTCTAGTTCACATTTCATAGTTAGCTTCTCTCAAGTGTTTGACACACACTTGAGAGGTAGTTATTCAGTTAGTAGTTGTAACCTCTTTTCCCTCCAAATAAATAAAAACACAAAAATATTTAGTTCATACTCCTCTCTTACTTACTTCACTTAATTCTACAATCTAGTTGTTGTACTGTGATTTCATTGATCATAATTGATCAATGAAGTTTGTTTGAGTTGTTTTGGAAGCTTATCCAGTTTGATTCAGCTTAGCTAGTTCATTCCATACCTAAGTAGCAGATTAGAAGCAGATTTTGTTGATTTGATCCAGAAATGGCTTTTGGAGGTGATATGGTGTTGATTTTAGTAGATTTGGTTTGAAGGAAGTAGTTTTAGAGAGTTCAGCACTCCTCTACCCCATCAAAGGAGGCTTCAAGCTAGAAGGTGTCACAATTCTGTTTTTGGTTCACTTAAAATGAATTGCATGCTATTTTCCTAGTGTAAAGCTTATATGTTGAACTGATCATGTGTTTAGTTTCATTGTAGTGTAATTGTGATAGCTTGATAGAATTTGAGTGTTATTACAGCTTTGATTTTAGTCTACTTGATTTCAGCTTAGAATTTCATCAGTAATTGGTCCTTAGTTTCATTTTACAGTCAAGTTTGTTTACCTGCCTTATTTCAGTCTAAAAATACTTTATTTGGTCATACAAACTGGTTTTGATAACAGTCATTATCTGTCTCACACTTGAGTTCAGATTTCCCTTGTAAAAGTCTTTGAAAGCAGAATTAAGTAGTGTTTGGATTTGCTTAGCATTTGTGATTATATTCTGTTAAATCACTTGTATTTTGTCCATCTACTTTTGGTTAACTAGTGGTAACAATTTTGGTTCATTTTATAATCAAAATATTAGTCAAAAAGGCAAATGGTCTAAAAAAGTATGGGTCAAGTATTATGATCATTCTCATCAGTAAACTTGCCTACTTCAAATCATTAACATTTCCTCAGTTCTTGATCAATTCGCCTGAAATCAGTTTCTAGTTGTAGTTTAATATACAAAGAACAAGTTTGTACAAGGAAATCATACAATATCAATTTTTAATAGGAAATCAGCTTTTTAATAAGCTCAATAGCATTTGCAAGTTTCTGATGTAAAGTCCAATCAGTTTTCTAGAATCTCCATTTCCACTCCATAAATGTGCTAATTTTCTTTCATAATTCTTGTTACAAACATGTCTTGAGTGAGTTTTGCAATTTTCAGCTTTTTGAAAAAGTTGGTCAAAGTTTGGTCAAATAAGCTCTTTTCAGCTTAATTTCAAATTCTGGATTATTCAGTGGACCATTTTCAATTTGGAAAGACGTTCCATACTCCTTGTTAGCTTATTAATCAGTTTGTTCATAAAAATCAAGTTGTGGAAGTCTGGATTACTTGTTTGCTTATTCTTGGCTTATTAGAATAAGCTATCTTGTGATTTTTGAGCTTTTAAGCAGATTTCTTTTGCAAGCGTAGCTATTTTTCCATTTTAAACCTTTTAAAACAAACTAGAGCTTATTTGGTTCATTATTAAGCTCATACCAGCTTATTAGAAGTCTTATACCCGTTTTTGTTATAAATTCACAATTAATTGCACTTTAGTCCTTTTGGTTTGTAACTGTTTCCATTTGAGGCTAATCTTACTTTTTTTTAGGGTTTTCAAGTTTACAGTCCTTGTACTTTCAGTTTTTGTCAAATTCAGTTAGAAAGTTTGTTAAGTTGGTTAAAATTTGTTACAAGTTGTTAGAATTTACACTTTTGGTCCTTATAGTTTCTGAACTTTACATTCTAGTCCCTTAATTTTCATTTAGCTTACATTTCAAGAACTTTTACTTTCATGCATTTACATTTTGAATTTTGGTGAATAATACTTGGTATTTGCAAAGTGTTTTACGGATACGTAGCTTAATATTTTCCATTCTTTTTACGTGTTGATTGAAATAGACATAGACTTCCAAATAACCTTGACAACCAAGAACAATTAAAGACTAGAGATTTTTAGGACTTTCAATTTGTCAAGAATCGAGAGAAAACGAACTTCAAAATACTCAATTTCACTTTCCTTTCTTTTTTATTTGTTTAAATATAATTAATATTTAATACATTATTAATTATACAAGTATGGAAGACCCGCGCTTCGCTGCGGCGAGTCTTCCTTATTGTGTTTTGTTATGCAGATTTCCGGCATATAGCGAATATTCATTGACTGACTTAGTTGGTGTTTTTTCATATAGCAACTTATAATGTGTAGATGGCTGGTGTTTTGAGACAAAACGAAACACCAAATTGTTGAGCATTATTAATGTGATTAGTATATCACAAAAGATTGAAGTTCAAATTTGAATCAACTACTGATGTGAATAAGAACTTGTGAGCATAGCATGCTAATATGATTAGTGAAAAATTTAAAAGATACTCATGTGAAATAAAGATAGCACTACTTTCATTTAGTTTAAAATGTTGCAAGTAATCTCTCTTTCAACCGGTTAATTGCCACAGCTTATTACTTCTATTCATTTATGATAAGTCGTTGCGTTGATTTTCAACGATTTGTAGCCCTCCTCTGATGATGATGGGTTAATTGTCCATAGTTCCATATCACCTCTTTCTTTTCCCATGTCCAACCTAAGGTCCGTCTGGGATGTGAGACGTGGCAGTATTGTTGGAAATTATACATAGTAACGACAACCTATAGAAAATAAGATTCTGATATGAGTAGCCACATCAAAGATATAAATTTCACATATAATTGAACTATTGTTTAAGGTTCTCATAAGTAATCCTAGACGCACCATATGTATATATTTTCCTCCAAATAAACATGTATGTTTATCTATCAATTAACTGAATGGATTAGTTAAAAAAAATAAGTTATCAAAACAGAATATGGTAAACCTAATATGGTTTATTATACACCTTTTAATATGAGTGGTATACTCTTCCCCAACGACTGTTGATTTATTATACGCCATTACACCTTCCTTCATATCGGCTTTGGCATCCGAACATAATCGTTTTATATCGAACATAAGCCAGCCCCCGTGCAGACTGTAAAAACAGAAGTTTCCCAACATTATATTGTATTGATTTATCTAAGCGTTGAAATGTACAACATCAAGCCAACGAAAAAACAGAGTTAAGACACATATGGGTTTCCTTATGTTGAGGCTGACCACGTTCAAACTACACATCCTCACTTTGATGTTCCAAAAATCTATGATCTGTCATATGTCTAGTCCGATATCGATGTACATCATTGAGAAAAAATGCTAGACGAATACCAAAACAAAACTTACTCAACATCTTTCGCAACACAATCCATGCCATGAGCACCATTGTTGTCCTATGCGCCACACAAATCTAAACTCTGGAAAAAAGAATGAAAGCACATGAATAAGCAATGCTAAGCAGTAAAAATTAATTAAAACCATAAAAAAGATATGATTACACTTACTGTTGCTGGCCGGAGTGAAGACGACGATACAAACTTTTCCGTGTATATTTTAATGGTTTTTTTATAAATATGATTTGGGAGCATGAATAGATAGTGTTGGGAATAAAAATAGCTAAGTCACCCAGCCACTGACAACGGGATTATGGACGCTGACAAGAGCAAATGGAGCGCTGACAGATTGAGCACTGACAAGACTTATCAAGGCACTGACAAAGGAAATCCCAGTCATAGACAACTATTTAGTGATCATGTTTTATATGTTTAGGAAAGATATGATCAATACTGTATTTTCTATGTTTATCTTTTCCTAGAATAGTTGATTAGTATATTATCATTCAAGACTCCTTATGTTATAAAAGGAGGTCTTAGGGTTTGATATTGATAAACGTTTTCCACACTTTCATTGTACGCAATCGATTATCAATAAAAGTGAAAGTTTGGTATACATTGTGTTTTGCTTTGTTTTTTGTTCTAAGTGTTAATTCCGCATAACACTTAGATTGTCATAAACACAAAGTTTCTCTATGTGTTATACTTGATTCAATCTCGTTAACATAAAGCTAAACCGATCTATGTTTGGGATCAACAAGTGGTATCTGTTGGGAATCTAAGTAGATTAGAATTCCCTTAGTCATAGATTTAAACGTAAATCAAGTTGTAGGTTATTAACTTGCATGTGCCAAGGTGACAAGCAAGTACCACAAGACTCACAGAGAACTTAGTCTCTATGAGCAACCACAGGGGAGTCCATGTCAGAGACATTGTCAAGGAAATCGAAGATTACTTGAAGACATACTCATTAGATGTGATGGATAATAGCTAAGATGTATCAGGGACTCTCCATGGTTGAGTGTTAACAGGGGTGGCAATACCTTGTTAACACTCAGTACACTTTGGACATACCTAAGTGTTTAGGCGGGAAGATATGCAGCCTAAAGTACAAGTGTTGATCCCAAACTTAGATCGAATAGCTTTATGTTAACGAGATTGAATCAAGATTAACACGTAGAGAAACTTTGTGTTAACAACAATCTAAGTGTTATGCGGAATTTAACACTTAGAACAAAGAACAATGTTAAACACAATATAAACTAAACTTTCACTTTGATTGATTAAACTTTGCGTACAATGAAAGTTTAAAAACATATATCAAACCTAAACCCTAAGACCTCATTCTATAACATAAGGAGTCTTGTACAATAAGCAAACTTGTCAACTATTCTAGGAAGATATATTAAGATAAACATAGAAAATACAATATACAATGCATATCTTCCTAACATATAAAAACGTGTTGAATAAGTATTCTGTTGTAGCTAGGATTTCTCTTGTCAGCGCTTGAATATTTCTTGTCAGCGTCCAATCTGTCAGCGCCTGAATAACTCTTGTCAGCGTCTGAAATCCATTTGTCAGCGGCAAAGTGATGTAGTTAATTTTATTCCCAACAACAAGGTTATAAAGAAAAGGGAAACTATGTCAGCTCTATTTCCCTAAAGCATTGTAGCAGACTACCAAGAATAGAATAACATCTTGTGACAGATGTCTGACATTGTCTGTTTTGTGTAGTCACTATCAACAGCTATCAAAGTCAACCTCGTACCACTATAAATAGGGAATGTAGCATAGAGTTAATGTTGTTCACTTTGTTATATTTCACACATTAACTCTCTTAAACTTGAAGGACAACCAGTTGTGCCTGTGTTCTTAAGTTAGCTTGTAAACTTGTAACTTGTGCAAGTTTACTTGTCCAAAGAGTATACAACACATTGTCATCAAACTGTGTGATCCATAACACTTGTAATACTTGATTATACAATAATAAAGTCTTACGTTTGAAAAGTATTTACTTGTGTTATTTATCTTAATTTCCCGTTTTAGTCATTGTTAGGGACTTTCAGTATCATAGATTGTTAAGGAACTTTGATCAAAAGAACACCAAAACCCTAATCGCATAAAACCCTAATTTTTCAAGACCCTAAAAACATCATGTCAACCTCAAACTCAGAAACTCAAAGTCAAGGATCCTCTAATCATAACCTCAAAATCCACATGCTTGACCCTGATAACTTTAAACTATGGAAGTTCAACTTTGAGCAATATCTCCAAGTGGATAACTATGTTCTCTGGGAGGTTGTTGAACTTGGAAACAAGTTCAACCAGGCACATAAGATCTTGGACTCCATTGAAAAATGGAGAACAACCAATGCTAAGCCTGAAGACTTGCTTCCAAGACCTGAAGATGGAAGAGCCACCTCAGCTGCAGAGGTGGCTGGCAGAAGGCTTGATATGAAGGCATTGAGCATTCTCAAACTAGCCCTTGGAAGCAAAAACCAACACAAATTCAGAAAGTATGAATCTACTAAAGAACTTTGGAAAGCCCTTGAGATCACCTATAGTGGTAATGAGGACACTCTCAAACAAAGGTAGAAGCATCTGGTAATGGAGTTCACTGTCTTTAAAGCTCATCCTAATGAAAATCTAAGTGAGATAAGAAGCCGTCTTCAAGACATCACTAGCAAGCTGACATTCCTGGAGACTGAATTTGAAGATGATGATATTTATGTTGATTTCCTTGAAGCTCTTGGAGATGGATGGGAAATTCATGCCAAGTTAATGATTACCACACAAGCTTACAAGAACATGACTTTTGATGACATCTATAATCAATTGATGGTCATGGAATCTGAAGTTCAGCTCAAACAAGGAAGTAAAAAACACCTACTGGAAGCATGGCCTTTATCTCTTACAATAATTCCTCAGACGTTGACATCTCTTGCTTTGTCAACGGACAAACTTCTCATGACAGCGGATCAACAGACACTGACACATATTGTAAAACCCGCATGCTTTTACCATGAATAGTACCCTTACGATAGTACGTACATGATTATAACTTTCCTTTTATAGCACATTTACGTTTCACGAACAAGAATTACAAGTATTACGTACGTGTTATAACACGATAAGTATTTATTACTTATTAACACACGATAATTATTTCAATAATAATTATAATCACGAACATACGAACATGAAATCATGAACGTAAATTAATCACGAGCTAATATTACGTATGTATGTATATTTATTACGATCACGAATAAATATATTAAGTCACGATCGATAACTAATTAAATCACGTAAAAACATAAAAACGAGAACACACTAATTATTTAGTCACGAGAAATGTTCGGGTTACCCCCATATGGGCCCCTACCCGCGGCTACAACAAGAGAAAAGGGCCAAGCCCATTAATTTTTACTAAACAAGAATTAAGGGGAAAAGTTATTTTCGTAATAACAAAAATTTAGAAAAAGCAAGAAACCCTAAAAAATCTTTTTCTTTCTCCTTTGCTCTTTGGCCGCCGGGTATACATCACACCAAGGGGTGTTTCGGTTGATTTTGTTGTTTGATTTATTGCAAGGATCGTTGTGTGTTCATCATTCTTTGATTCACGTGATCGGTATAAACCCTAACCTTTTCTTTTATGTTTTTGATTTATAAATCACATGAAATCATGAATGTTTTTAATAACAAATTTAAAACAAGTATAAACATATTATTTAATCATGGGGTATAATTAATTAGTGGTTAAAGGGGTGTTTGTTTTGTGGCCGACGCCTAAATCGAGCCCCAAAGGGGTCTCGGCTTGGTTTTGACTCGCACCACCGAGACCACAAGGTCTCGGTTTGGTGTCTTGTGTCACGGTAGCAGCAAGGAAAGGGAGACCCCGACCTCGATCGGGGCATGGTGGTGCATTTGGGTCCGGTTCGCGGGTTAAAACACGGGTCCGATTCACACATGTTTAGGATAAAACACGGTCCGGTTCATGAGTTATTTTTACAAGGTTAAATATTTTTACAAGTTATGTTTTTTTACAAGACTTAAATTAAATTAATTAAAAACATGAACATGATTAATTTAATTTACATGACTTAGGTTATTAATTTTATTATTAATACATGAATTTTAACCTAAGTATTTATTATTTAATTAGACTATATAATTGATTAATTGTTAAAATCATGACATATAATTAATTAATTTACATGACTTAGGTTATATTATTAATAGATAATAATACATGTTTTAACCTAAGTATTTTCACTTTTATTTTATTAAATCATGTTATATTTAATTAAATACTTTAACCTATAGTTTATTTAATTCACATGAAATAATTCATAAACTATACTATTAATTACATGACTTAGAATATTAATCAGTAAACACTTAAGCTTATATAATTAGCTTAATTATCCAGCTTATATCTAATTATGGAAACTTTCTATTTTTAGAAACTTATTTAATTAAGACAGCTAATCTATTTATGGAAACTTTCTATTTTTAGAAACTTATCTATTTTAAGCAGTAAATCTATTTTTGGAAACTTTCTATTTTTGGAAACTTTCTATTTTTGGAAACTTTCTATTTTTGGTAACTTTTTATTTTTGGAAACTTTCTATTTTAGGAAACCTGCTATTTTTAGAAAGTCACTTATTATTACACAACAAGTATAATTATACATGAAATACAAGAAATACTTAATTAGAATAGATAAAATATATGATAAACACAATAATAAGCTTAAATCAGTAAAACATGACATGAACATATAAAACAAGCTAAGACATGATATAAAACCAGTACGTACTCAGTAAGCATATACTTATACACGTATGTATTTATGTAGCATTAGTGATACCGAGGTAGGACTCTCTTCCGTTCGTCTTCTTCGTTCACTGGACACAAGGTACGGATTCTCCGTCCTTTTAGTATGGACATTCTTCCTTATTAGGATTCCCCGTATGCAGCCAACCGTTTTCCCTAGTATATGTTTTATATGTTATTGAATTGCTTATGTTAATTAGAATACCTAAAGCCATATACATGCATGACCAGTTTCACCTAGTTATGGAGGTACCATAACCATAACACTAGAGGCACTAGTGTTATGACTTCACCACGGCGGAGTGATAGCTCGTGGCGTCCCTTTCAGCTTTTGTCCATATTATATTATCATGTGGGGCGTATGGGTGCATCCTAGTTTACATGTTTTCAGCAGATTATTCAGTGTGAATGTGGTGTGTGCCTTGCATCCTTCACAAGGAGCTGATCCCTCCTACCCAAAACCAGTATATTAAATTTGAGGCAGCCCCTCTAATTTGCATGACGAGGTCACCCCTCCAAGTATTCATGCACGTTGATATTTCATGAGCTATATTGGCTAATGGTAAATATGTTAAACAGTTTTTACAAGATAAACATAAGGCTTTTCAAACTATAAAACCAGTTTTACTAAGATATAACCAGGTTATCCAGGACTTAGTCTTTTCCGCTGCTTCATGTTTATATGCTTATATTATTCATGCTTTACTTGTATATCCGTGCACTGAGCGTATTGCTCAGCCGTTTTGCTTTTCATGTTCCCAAAACGGCAGGTACCCAGGGACGCTCGTAGACTTTAAGCGTACCTGCATATGGATTGGAAGCTTCCTAGCCTTCTTTACTTTATGCATTCCTTTATACTTTGATACTCATTTCCATGGACATTGTTTAGTCCTTTCATTTACAATACTTATGTTTGTGTGTGATGAGTTCTACTTTTGGGGTACCGAAGTTTGATTCCGGTATTTCCTTTATGGTCATGTAATGTTTAGACATTTATCCTTGTATGCTTTGATGACACGCCATAATCACGTGTGACATTTCATTTATCAAAATGGGGTGTTACAATTATGGTATCAGAGCCAAGGCTTCGACCTGTAGGCTCTCAAAACACGACATGTGATTAGTGGGTAGTCACTATGGTCTTCCTAGAACTGACAGTCGGTTTTCATGCATTCATCATTTTCATGCATACATATATATGTCATTGTCGGAGGTTCATGACTAAGTAATGGTTGGTACAGGACTGGCCCTATTTAGTCGCATGTGTGTAATTGAAACTTTTAAATTTGGGATCGACCCATAGGCGTCCCCTCGCCATGTCTTTTGTTTTGGGTGAACTGACCATAGTCGTTCACTCTCGCGCATACAAAAGTTTTCATAAAAACGCATCATGTATTCATGTACTAGTTTTCCTGCATACAATTTTTCTCATGATTTATTGGTATAAATTTTTTTCATGTATATGTTTTAATCAGTTTAATCATGTATTTTATGTTATACTGTCAGATGGTTCTCACACGCGAGTAGGAACAACTCAATGCAGCAATCCAAGCTGCAATGCAAGCTATGCTTCCTCAGCTGAGGAACAAAATCAGGGCTGAGGTTCAGGCTGCCAACAATCAGCAGCATCACCCAGTACCTCCTCCTCCTCCAGCAACTTTGGCCACATGGCTGGAGAGATTCAATAAGCTCCATCCTCGAGCTTTCGAGAGAACAGATAGCCCTAGTGAAGCTGAAAGCTGGTTGGCTCACATTGAGAAGATCTTCGATGCTATGGGCTGTGCTCCTGTTTTCAAGTCGAGGTTGGCATGCTACCGGTTCGAATGTGATGTTTTAGCATGGTGGATAACACTGAAGCAGTCTGAGGGAGGTGATGATTGGGTGGCCGGTTTGACTTGGGCTCAGTTCAGGGATAGGGTGATGGAGCAGTTCTTTCCCAAGGCTGAGCAAGACAAGCTAAAGAGAGAGTACCATGGGATCCGACAGAGAGCTGGGGAGAATAGCAACAAGTTCATGCAGCGCTTTCTTCGCTTGGCTGGTTTCCTTGGTGCAGAAGCAGGTACTCCTGAAGAGCAAGCACACCACTTCTGGGGGGCTCTTCGTACATCGGTCGCAAACAACTTGGTGTGTGCTACGTTCAACACGGTAGCACAAGTGGCCGATGCAGCACGTAAGCTGGAGATGTTACAGGAGAGAGATGAGTTCAGGGAAGCAGAGAGACCCGGTAAGAGGTAAACATTCGTATTCAAGCGGTGACCACTCCGTATTCTTTCAGTATATGTCAATATTTCATCTCTTTAAATTGTATCTTCCAGGCAGAAGACTAGGGACCGGTCCTCAGCCGGCTACTCAGCAACAGCCTAATCAGCCCAAGGGAAACGGTCAGACTCACGACCGTTCTGCTACGGATAAGCGTGGCGGTAAGGATAATTACAGTAACAACGCTAGACACTCCAACAATAGCAGGTCCTTATACTTACTCTTTTTCTTATGATTACATGTTATGATTCTTAATTCTGACACATTAGCAAATCTTCTACCAGGAATCATGGTAACGGGAGGGACCAGAACCAGAGAGGTTCACAGCCTAACCATCCAGCTATCACCGGTATTAAATCTTACGATTATCCGCATTGTCCTTTGTACCCTATTTTCATGTCTCATGTATAGCGTTTTTATCAAGTTCTCAGCTAGTCAGGACACCTGCTGGAGGATATACTCATCCTCTTTGCTCTACTTGCCACCGTAGGCACCCAGGGCCATGTCGCCGCGACAGTGACGCCCATGCTAAAAGTGTGGTCTTCCTGTCCACCGCATGAAGGATTGCCGCAAGGGCGAGATGGAGGGTACATCGGGACATGCTGATACCAAGCCGCCTCCTACTAATGGACGCGTTTACACGACATCTTGCGATCAGGCCAACAAGTCTACAGGTACCATCACTGAAATCTTGTATATGTATGGTCAAGTTGCATGTGTTTTGTTTGATACGAGTGCCACTGACTCGGTCATTTCTACTGCTTATGCCAAGAATGTTAGGATAGTCCCCATGCCACTAGAGAATATACTGAGTATTTCCACGCCTTTGAGAGACTCTTTACGCATAACCCATGTGTACAAGAGCCTTCCCCTAGAGTTTGACGACAAGGTTCGTCCTGTTGACGCACTTCCGCTGGACATGAATGCTTTTGACATGATTTTGGGCATGAATTGGCTATCCAAGCATCATGCTACCATAGACTGTCATTCATATCGAGTCATCTTCGATGATGTTAATGCACCAGAGTACATTCACAACAGGGTTATACCCGGAAGGTCTGTACAAATCATATCAACCCTATAAGCACGTGATTTACTTTCACATGGTTGTGAGGGTTATCTAGCTACTGTTCATGACATGGATGATGAATCCCCATCAATTCAGGATCAGCCGATAGTGTTGGAATTTCCAGATGTGTTTCCAGAAGAACTTTCAGGCATACCACCTGCACGTGAAGTAGAATTTAATATCGAGCTCATCCTAGGAGCTGAGCCGATTTCCAAGGCTCCTTATCGCATGGCTCCCATAGAGTTGAAAGAGCTGAAGGATCAATTACAAGAACTTCTAGAACGAGGCTTTATCCGACCGACCGCATCTCCATGGGGCGCACCGGTCTTATTTGTTAAGAAGAAGGACGACAGTATACGTCTTTGCATAGACTATCGTGTGCTCAACAAGATTACCATCAGAAATAGGTATCCACTACCACGTATAGACGATCTGTTTGACCAACTCCAAGGGGCCAAACATTTCTCCAAGATTGATCTAAGGTCAGGCTATCATCAGCTAGGGGTTAAGGAGCAGGACATCGCCAATACTGCTTTCCGTATACGCTATGGCCACTACGAATTCGTAGTTATGCCATTTGGCCTTACCAATGCTCCAGCAGTGTTCATGGATTTGATGAACAGAATCTTCCTTGAATTTCTGGACAAGTTCGTCATTGTCTTCATTGATGATATCCTGATTTTCTCTAAGTCCAAGGAGGAACACGAAGACCATCTTCGTACAGTACTAAAGATTCTTCGCCAGAAGCAGTTGTATGCTAAATTCTCCAAGTGTGATTTCTAGTTAGACAAGGTGGCGTTCTTAGGTCACATTGTATCAGCATAAGGAATCACGATGGATCCAGCGAAGGTTGAGGCTATTACTAAGTGGCCGAGGCCGACATCAGCGGACGAAGTCTGTAGTTTCCTAGGCTTAGCTGGTTATTACCGTAGGTTCGTGGAGAACTTTTCCCGCTTAGCACTACCATTGACCAAACTGATGCGGAAAGGGGAGGAAATTCGTCTGGACTGAAGAACGAGAGAAGAGCTTTGAAGACCTGAAGCAGAAGTTGGTATCTGCGCCGATTCTTACTCTCCCATCTGGTACGGGTGGATTTCAAATCTACAGTGATGCATCAGGGAAGGGACTTGGCTGTGTTCTCATGCAACATGGGAAAGTGATCGCGTATGCTTCACGACAGCTTAACCCTTATGAGGAAAATTACCCTACGCATGACTTGGAACTTGCAGCAGTCGTGTTTGCATTGACGATATGGAGGCACTACTTGTATGGAGAATCATGTGACATTTTCACGGACCACAAGAGCTTGAAGTATATCTTCACTCAGCGTGAATTGAACATGAGACAGAGGAGATGGTTAGAGCTGTTGAAGGATTATGACATTAATCTGCAGTATCATCCCGACAAGGCGAATGTAGTGGCAAATGCACTTAGCAGAAATTCCGGAATGATAAACGGCATTAAAGATGAGGAGGAAATCATAAGAGACTTTGAGCGGATAGACATAGAGATCATGGTACGTGGACAACACGGTTACTGGGCTAATCTTAGAGTGGAACCCGAGTTACTCTCTAAGATCGAGGAAGCTCATAAAGATGATGGAGAGATCTGGGCGATAATTCAAAATTTGGAGAAGCAGACAGAATTTCGAGTAGATGCAGATGGTATCTTATGGCAGGGCATAAGACTTTGTGTTCCTGATGATCAAGAACTCCGGGAAGCATTGTTAGCTGAGGCTCATAGCTCCTCATTCTCTATACATCCTGGTTCGACCAAGATGCACCATGACATCAAGGAGTACTTTTGGTGGAGTGGTGTGAAACAGGATGTTGCTATTTACGTCTCCAAATGTCTTACCTGCCAGCAGGTCAAGATCGAGCATCAGTGATCTGGCGGTCTTCTTCAACCGTTAGATATTCCAGAGTAGAAGTGGGACAAAATCACCATGGATTTTGTTATTGGTCTTCCGCTGACAAAGAGGAAGCACGATGCAATTTGGGTTATCGTTGATTGACTTACCAAATCAGCTCATTTCTTGCCGATCCGCAAGGAAGATTCGGTCAGTAAACTCGCTGATACCTATAGAAGGGAGATCATGAGACTTCACGGTGCTCCATCCAGCATCGTCTCAGACAGAGATCCTCGTTTCACTTCGCGATTCTGGAGAATTCTGCAGAAAGCTTGGGGTACATAACTTAAGCTAGCACGGCTTTTCATCCTCAAACAGACGGGCAGTCAGAGCGAACGATTCAGACATTGGAAGACATGTTGAGGTCATGTGCGTTGGAATGGACGGGTGATTGGGACGATTATATCTGTTTGGTGGAGTTTGCATACAACAACAGTTGGCACGCAAGTATCAAGTGTGCACCTTTCGAGATGTTGTATGGCAGGAAGTGTCGTGCCCCAATCATCTAGGATCAGGTTGGTGAGCGAACACTTGAGGGACCAGAAATCATAGAGTTGACTAATGAGAAGGTCGCAGTAGCTAAGCAGAAACTATAAGAAGCACGGTTACGTCAGAAGAGCTACGCAGACAAGCATCGTAGTGACTTACATTTTAACGTAGGAGATCATGTTTTCCTTAAGGTTTTACCGGCACGTGGTGTTAGACGTTTTGGAATCAAAGGGAAGCTTAGTCCTCGATTCATCAGACCGTTTGATATCATTGAACGAGTCGGTGAAGTATCTTACCGTTTAGCGTTACCTCCGCAGCTTTCTCATGTTCACAATGTTTTCCATGTGTCCTTACTTAGAGGGTACCAGTATCATCCCCTTCACATGGTTCAGTATCCACTGGAACAGATTCGTGAAGATCTCACTTTCATAGAAGAACCCGAACGAGTTCTTGACAGACAAGAACGAGTCATGAGAAGGAAGACGATTCCATTCGTCAAAATCCTTTGGAGGGATCATACCGAGCGGGAAGCCACTTGGGAAACAGAGGAGTCTATCCGGGCTTGTTACCCTCATTTCATATTTTAAATTCGGGTATGTTCTTCTTTTCCAGTTTACTTTATCTATAATTCGGGGACGAATTATTCTTTTTAGGGGGGGAGAGTTCTAAAACCCGCATGCTTTTACCATGAATAGTACCCTTACAATAGTACGTACATGATTATAACTTTCCTTTTATAGCACGTTTACGTTTCACGAACAAGAATTACAAGTATTACGTACGTGTTATAACACGATAAGTATTTATTACGTATTAACACACGATAATTATTTCGATAATAATTATAATCACGAACATACGAACATGAAATCATGAACGTAAATTAATCACGAGCTAATATTACCTATGTATGTATATTTATTACGATCACAAATAAATATATTAAGTCACGATCGATAACTAATTAATCACGTAAAAACATGAACACGAGAACACACTAATTATTTAGTCACGAGAAATGTTTGGGTTACCCCCATGTGGGCCCCTACCCGCGGCTACAACAAGAGAAAAGGGCCTAGCCCATTAATTTTTACTAAACAAGGATTAAGGGGAAAAGTTATTTTCATAATAACAAAAATTTAGAAAAAGCAAGAAACCCTAAAAAATCTTTTTCTTTCTCCTTTGCTCTTTGGCCGCCGGGTATACATCACACCAAGGGGTGTTTCGGTTGATTTTGTTGTTTGATTTATTGCAAGGATCGTTGTGTGTTCATCATTCTTTGATTCACGTGATCGGTATAAACTCTAACCTTTTCTTTTATGTTTTTGATTTATAAATCACATGAAATCATGAATGTTTTTAGTAATAAATGAAAACAAGTATAAACATGTTATTTAATCATGGGGTATAGTTAATTAGTTGTTAAAGGGGTGTTTGTTTTGTGGCTGACGCCTAAACCGAGCCCCAAGGGGGTCTCGGCTTGGTTTTGACTCGCACCACCGAGACCACAAGGTCTCGGTTTGGTGTCTTGTGTCACGGCAGCAGCAAGGAAAGGGAGACCCCGACCTCGGTCGGGGAATGGTGGTGCATTTGGGTCCGGTTCACGGGTTAAAACACGGGTCCGGTTCACACATGTTTAGGATAAAACACGGTCCGGTTCATGAGTTATTTTTACAAGGTTAAATATTTTTACAAGTTTTATTTTTTTTACAAGACTTAAACTAAATTAATTAAAAACATGAACATGAATTTAATTTACATGACTTAGGTTAATAATTTTATTATATAAATAAGTTTCTAAAAATAGAAAGTTTCTATAATTAGATATAAGTTGGATAATTAAGCTAATTATATAAGCTTAAGTGTTTACTGATTAATATTCTAAGTCATGTAATTAATAGTATAGTTTATTAATTATTTAATGTGAATTAAATAAACTATAGGTTAAAGTATTTAATTAAATATAACATGATTTAATTAAATAAAGGTGAAAATACTTAGGTTAAAACATGTATTATTATCTATTAATAATATAACCTAAGTCATGTAAATTAATTAATTATAGGTCATGATTTTAACAGTTAATCAATTATATAGTCTAATTAAATAATAATTATAGAAGAACCCGAACGAATTCTTGACAGACAAGAACGAGTCATGAGAAGGAAGACGATTCTATTCGTCAAAATCCTTTGGAGGGATCATACCGATCGGGAAGCCACTTGGGAAACAGAGGAGTCTATCCGGGCTTCTTACCCTCATTTCATATTTTGAATTCGGGTATGTTCTTCTTTTCCAGATTACTTTATCTATAATTTAGGGACGAATTATTCTTTTTAGGGGGGAGAGTTGTAAAACCCGCATGCTTTTACCATGAATAGTACCCTTACGATAGTACGTACATGATTATAACTTTCCTTTTATAGCACGTTTACGCTTCACGAACAAGAATTACAAGTATTACGTACGTGTTATAACACGATAAGTATTTATTACGTATTAACACACGATAATTAATCATGAATGTAAATTAATCACGAGCTAATATTACGTATGTATGTATATTTATTACGATCACGAATAAATATATTAAGTCACGATCGATAACTAATTAATCACGTAAAAACATGAACACGAGAACACACTAATTATTTAGTCACGAGAAATGTTTGGGTTACCCCCATGTGGGCCCCTACCCGCGGCTACAACAAGAGAAAAGTGCCTAGCCCATTAATTTTTACTAAACAAGGATTAAGGGGAAAAGTTATTTTCATAATAACAAAAATTTAGAAAAAGTAAGAAACCCTAAAAAATCTTTTTCTTTCTCCTTTGCTCTTTGGCCGCCGGGTATACATCACACCAAGGGGTGTTTCGATTGATTTTGTTGTTTGATTTATTGCAAGGATCGTTGTGTGTTCATCGTTCTTTGATTCACGTGATCGGTATAAACCCTAACCTTTTCTTTTATGTTTTTGATTTATAAATCACATGAAATCATGAATGTTTTTAATAACAAATTAAAACAAGTATAAACATGTTATTTAATCATGGGGTATAATTAATTAGTGGTTAAAGGGGTGTTTGTTTTGTGGCCGACGCCTAAACCGAGCCCCAAGGGGGTCTCGGCTTGGTTTTGACTCGCACCACCGAGACCACAAGGTCTCGGTTTGGTGTCTTGTGTCACGGCAGCAGCAAGGAAAGGGAGACCCCGACCTCAGGCGGGGCATGGTGGTGCATTTGGGTCCGGTTCACGGGTTAAAACACAGGTCCGGTTCACACATGTTTAGGATAAAACACGGTCCGGTTCATGAGTTGTTTTTACAAGGTTAAATATTTTTACAAGTTATATTTTTTTACAAGACTTAAATTAAATTAATTAAAAACATGAATATGATTAATTTAATTTACATGACTTAGGTAATTAATTTTATTATTAATACATGAATTTTAACCTAAGTATTTATTATTTAATTAGACTATATAATTGATTAATTGTTAAAATCATGACGTATAATTAATTAATTTACATGACTTAGGTTATATTATTAATAGATAATAATACATGTTTTAACCTACGTATTTTCACCTTTATTTAATTAAATCATGTTATATTTAATTAAATACTTTAACCTATAGTTTATGTAATTCACATGAAATAATTAATAAACTATACTATCAATTACATGAGTTAGAATATTAATCAGTAAACACTTAAGCTTATATAATTAGCTTAATTATCCAGCTTAATCTGAGAATGTGAATGCAGCATACGGTACCTATCCTCCGGCCGCTTATCAAGCTCGTCCTCAAGGTGACCACAACTTGCTTAGCTACCGTTCGAACAACTATCTCTCAACGCCCGGTTTTCCTCCTAGCAACGCAAACCAACAACAAAACCTTAATCTCCCTCCTCAACAACAACAACAACCTCGTGCACCATACATACCACCTCACAAACAACCATATCCACCTCAAAGAAACAACCAAGTTTACCAACAACCTGCTTATCAACCACCCGCCTACAATGCTCCTCCCAACCAACCCACCGCATTACACCATGTTAGAAATACGTTTTTACGTATATTAGAAGTATCGGTCACTCCACAATAATATTCATGTTGTAATAGCTCGTAGTTAGATAATAGTTGTTAGTTACTTATTAACTTAAGTAAGAACCGGTCCATGGGCTTGTCATGGACCGGCCCAAGCCCAATGTTTAGCTTGGACTATAAATACCCCTTTCCACTAAGGAAAGGGGTTGGTTGTTGTTTCATTCACATTCCATAGTAATAAAATCTTCCATATATTCTCTCACTTTTCTCTCTCTAGTTTCTCTCACTAGAAAAACATCAACCCACTTCATAGATTCATAGGTTATCAATATTCTACATTTGGTATCAAGAGCTATGGGGTGATTTAAGGTAAGGATTGTGTTGCTTTTTTAGTTTTTGAATCTATTAGTGATCTTTAAGAAAAATCAATCTTGAATCTTGTTATTTTTGGTGTTTTTGTTATTGGGATTGATTGATAAGGATTGGGTTTAGCTTATTTTGGTAAAAATCATAAAACTTTTTGTGGTTTTGGATCAAAAATCGGGGTTTTAAGCTGTTTTAGAAGTCTCGGAAACATTTCACCAGATTATTCCGAATAGGATTTTCCGAATAGGAAGGTTTTCCGAATAGACGGTTTATTCCGAATAGAAGTTCCGAATAGGAAGGTTTTCCGAATAGAAGGTTTATTCCGAATAGAAGTTCCGAATAGGATAGTATTCCGAATAGAAGGGTTTTTCCGAATAGACTTTCCGTTTAGAAGAAACTTTCCGAATAGCCACATTTTTTCCGAATAGAAGATTTTTTTCCGAATAGCAACAAACTTTCCGAATAGCCAATTTTTCCGAATAGACACCAATTTTCCGAATAGCCAATTTTTCCAAATAGACACAAATTTTCCGAATAGCCAAAATTAGGAAATATTCCGAATTGCCATCATTCCGAATAGACCAGTTTTTCCGAATAGGCCAAATTGCCAAAATATTCCGAATTGAAGAAAACATTCCGAATAGGGGTTTTTCCGCATAAGGGTTATTCTGCATAGAGTTTATTCCGAATAGGGTATTTTTCAGCATAGGATTATTCCGAATAGGCATTATTCCGAATAAGGGTTTATTCTGAGTTTGGGTTATTCCGTATAAGCAAGTTCAAGGGGTATTTGAGTTTTTTCGACGATCTTTAGTGGATTTAATCTTGAGTTTAACCAACACAACACAAATTCTCAACCTTTCTTCACTGCTCGATCAAACGATAATCTTTGAGTCTGTTAAGTGATCACAATGAATCCAAGTTCATTAATGCCTCAGATGAGATCTCTTACGGATATCTCGATCATAACGGGGACTGATAGTCGTCCACCGATGCTTATTAAAGAGGTGTTTGAGGCATGGCAAGGTCGAATGATGCAATATCTAAAAGGGAAACCAACATACGGAAGGCTTATGGTTAAATCGATTTTGAATGGTCCACTCGACTATGGTACCATTACGGTTGACAACGTGACTAGACCACGAGAATTTGAAGAACTCACTCCAGCTCAACAACTTGTTGCAGATGCAGATGAAAAAGCTCTTCAAACAATTCTTCAAGCTCTTCCCCATGATATTTATAGGATGGTAAGCAAGTATACGGTAGCAAAAGACTTATGGGAACGTCTTAAGGTGTTGCTACAAGGTACATCTCTCACAAAACAGGAAAGGGAATGTCAGTTGTATGACCTGTTTGATAGATTCACCTACAACCCAGGGGAAACACTTCACGATTATTACTTCAGATTCACCACACTCATGAATGATCTGAATGTATACAATCTTGAGATTGCTCCATTCCAGGTTAACACCAAATTCTTGAATACTCTACCTCAAGCTGAATGGGGTGAGTATATTACCGATGTCAAGTTAACCAGGGATCTGCACAAGTGCAACTTGGATCAAATATATGCCTTCCTTCAGCAGCATGAGAAGCATGTGATTATGCACCGTTCTCCTCGTGGTATGTATCCAGATTCCTTAGCTTTGATGGCGAATCAACCAAGTTTGTCACACAACAACACACCCTATATCTTGGGACATCAAGCCTATCATGCATCACCTTACATGACACCAACTTTTCCCCAATACTCGATCTTACCACAACCCCCCACCTCACATCAGCAACAATATCGGTTCAGTGCACCCACATCACAATATGCTTCACAACTTCCTCCAGCAAATGTTGCACTTTATGCTCAGCCTTCATATTCTTCTTATCAAGAGAATGCAGCATATCCAACAAGCTATCCTGATCAAATGAGTATTCCTTCTACTGATTATGCAGCTCATCCAGATCACGCACTGTATTGTGATGATGAAGAAGTCCCCGTTCCTGTTTTCCAACAAGGAGCTGACCCAGTTGAAGTGCTAACTACTATGTCTGCTTATCTCACACGAACTTTAAGCAAACGAGGATACAGAGGATCAGCTCCTACCAACAATCAGTTGAGGAATTCATCCAATTCTCGTCAACAAGCTACAATTGAGAATGGCAGGGTAATGGTTCAGCCAATTCAACCATATCAGGGGAGACCTTCCACATCAACCAATGCTCGCACGATCAATCCTGCTCCTGCTCCAATGGTCAACAATCCTCCACGGGCTAATACAGGCAAGTTGAGAATGATTACCTGCTACAACTGCAAAGAAGAAGGTCATATGTCCAGGGATTGTAAGAAACCCAAGAGGAAAAGGGATGGACAATGGTTTGCAGAAAAGATCTATCTGGTAAATGCTCAGGCGCAAGGAAGGGAACTTGATGAAGAGGAGCTTGCATTTCTTGCTGACCCAGGGATTGCTGAACAAGACGTTGTCACTACGCAAAATGCAGCTTACCAAGCCGATGATCTTGATGCGTATGATTCCGACTGTGATGACTTTCAAACTGCAAAGGCTGCTTTCATGGCAACTTTCTCCAGCTTAGGGCCAGATAAGAAATCTGAGGTACTTATTAATAACACCGATAATGCCACTGATGCTAGTATTCAACCACATCAAGTTGGGCAAGAGAGTGCTGATTCGAATGAATCTTCGGTGGTGAGTCCTTCAAACGAGGAGACAAACAATGATAGCAATATCAATGTGAGTCCCCAGACTTTGAGTGAATCACAACCGGGATCCATCTCGCATACGCCTACTCCTGCTCAACAAGATTTGGTCATGGTTCCTGCTACATTACTTAGCCAAATGAATGCTGCACTCTTAGAAACCTTAGCTAAGAATAAGAATTTGTCTGATGAGCTTGCCTTAAGCAATGAGAAAGTACAAACTTTGGAATTAGTGCCTTCGTCTAGTGTTCTAACTAATCTCGAATATGATCACTTTAGAAACAAACAAATGGGTCACTTGCAAGAAATAGAAAACTTAAGAGCAAATTTGTCTAATGAACTTCGAGAAAAGGAGTTAGTGGTCACTAATTTTCAAAAACTTCAAACGGATTTTGAATCACTAGAATCTAAGAAGACTGAAATGGAGATTAATGCCACTAATAAGATTAGAAGTCTAGATTACTTGCTGTTAAGACAATACGCTGCTTCACAACTAGTTCACTTATTTGATGCTTCATTTAGAGAATTTAACTTATCACGTCTAAAAGGCCTTCCCCCTAATCCACGGTATGCAAAACAAGCTTTAAGACATAGTCCTAGACTTTATAATGCAACTCAATTAGGATTGGCTTTAGACCCGATTGTTTTTCCCAATGATCAAACAAGTAAGGATCTAGTTGATGAGGATCGGTCATACAATTCAGCAAAATATCCCGATTGTGATTATTTTAAAATGAATAAGGAGCTTGCTAAAACTGATTTTAGAGTTCGATTCCATATGGATAAAGATCTCATCACAGCACCGACCTACATGTTAGAGGAAGAACGCCCTAGTACATTTCCTACACTTGTCAACATGGAAGATCCTAAGGAAATTCCAAAGAATCTTCCACCTGTTAGCACTGTATGGTTAAACTTGAAAGAGATTAACCGATACTTTACTAACTTTGACAAGGTCATTTTGGAATGTACGACTTCAAATGGCTTAAACGCCGGAGAATGGGCTTTCGAACACATGAACGAGGTGTTTAAAACTAAGATCAATCCGTTTGTCGAAAGTCTAAAAGGAAGTTTTGCATCTCTTAAGGAAAATCTTCAATTTGAAATTGGGGAAGTTCAAAAAGTGTTTTATGAAATGGACACCGCTTACGAACTGCAACTAATTGAAAAGGAAAAGATTTTAACAGAATATGACCGATTCTTGTCTGAAGTAATCTCGTGTGATGTGCTTACTACTGTAAATGTTAATTATTCGAATGAGCTTACATCCACTATGATTAATTGTGATGCTGTGAATATTTGTGAAGATATTTGTGATGCTGTTTGTAATCTTTCTGTAAATGTTGCTGATACTGTAAATGAGGTAGAAAATCATTCTTGTCACGAATCTAACGCTGAGTTTTTAAAGCTACAAGATTCTTACAATTTACTTTCCCAACGCTTTAATCAACTAGAACAACATTGTATATCTTTAGAATTAAAACAACAAAATCAAAATGAAAATCTTTTGATATCAAATGTTTGTGAAAACGGCATTGAGAATAGTGACAAGATGATTGCAATTGTTAAGACATTAGAGGAAGAAATCATGAGATTGAAGAGAGAGATATCATCAAAGGAAACATTAAGAATGGAACTAGAGGCTGCAGAGTCTAAAAACCAGGTCTTAGAAATTAGACTATCAACTGTTCTAGGGGAGATGGATCGGACAAGGCAGGGACTATCCGCTCTTTATGGTTCACTAGAAGAACGCTTCGCTTTTAATGCGGCACAGCAACAATATTATGTTGAACAACTGAACCAAAAGTGCGAAGAAATCTCTGACTTGAACATCCTGCTCATAGACAAAAATATGGTTTTGGCTGAGTTAAAGGAGACACTTCTTCTCACCCGACAAGAAGCTGTTGATAACTTAGCTACCGACTCTGCACCGTCCACTAGTGCTCCAACAACCAAGTCAGTAGTGCTTTATAAGAATCCGCTTCATAAGAGAAACCCGGTTGTATACGATGATTATATGAGGAATGCCATTAAGCATGTCGATCTTCTTAGGGATATTTTAGACGATCTTTATGCCTTAGATCCCTCAAGTAGCGACTATTATTCGGCTCATGAATATGTTAAGCGAGTTCAATATTGCTTGGCTTATTTGCAATACATAGGTACACCAGGTTCTGCACTACTTAATAATAGGCCCATTGCTGTCACTCCATTTAATAAGACTCCAGGAGCGAAACCGTCATTGGCACAATCAAGTAAGACACCTTTAAAATCTGCTGCTAATATTCCCAATTTGCCTTCTACAGGATTAAAAGAGACTACTAAGGCTAAAGGATCGCCACTCAAGAAAGCTAAGATCAAGCCCTCCACTAGTAGTGCCACAAAGAAGAAAGTAGAAGTCCACAATAGGAATGCTAGTTCAGTTTTAAATAAAATGAATCATGTTAAGACTAAAAGCTCTGCGTCTGTGCAGCAGCCTAAACCATTCGTGAATTCTGATTTAAATTGTTGGAATTGTAATGAATGTATGTTTTCCCAGCGTCATGATTTGTGTCTGATTGATCACGTTAATGAAATGAATGCTATTAAGAATGGTCTTAAATGGAAGCCAACGGGTAGAACTCGTGCCCAAGTTGGCTGGCAATGGCGTCCCACTGGTAGGACCTTTACACTAGATGGTAAAATGTGCCCTTTAACTAGGAATGCATCCATTGAGGTTAGCTCTGAGCGTCCTTTAGTTAGGAACACTCGCACTCAAGTATGGAAACAGCGCCCTTTAACTAGGTCTGCCCCCACTATAGTGCCTATCAGTGTAGAAATACCTCAGGATTTGAGCCAATTAGAATCTACACCACCAATTAAGAAGAAGAAGGCTAGGAAATCTAAGAAACCCAGAGTTAGCAAATCTAAGATTATTAAATCTGTACCTGCTAATAACAAGGAACACTCAGATTCCGATACCTCTACATTGTCTTTGTGTGGTGATATTTTCAGGTGGTCCAAATCATCCTGTGGTATTTGGACTCCGGTTGTTCAAAACATATGACCGGAAATCGCTCGATGCTCCGAAATTTCGTCAGCAAGTTTCTTGGTACGGTTAAATTTGGGAATGATCATATAGCAAAGATTATGGGGTATGGTGAATATCAGATTGGAAACGTGACAATTTCTAGGGTATACTATGTTGAAGGTCTTGGTCATAACTTATTCTCAGTAGGACAGTTTTGTGATTCCAACCTTGAGGTTGCTTTTCGACAACACACTTGTTTCATCCGCAACTTGGAAGGAAAAGATTTGTTGAAGGGATCTCGTGGTGCAAATCTTTACACTTTGTCCTTACAAGACATGATGGCCGCTTCTCCAGTATGTCTTCTCTCTAAAGCTTCTAAGACCAAGTCATGGTTATGGCATCGCAGATTATCTCATCTTAATTTTGATGCTATTAATCATCTGGCTAAAAACGAGTTAGTTCGTGGTCTTCCAAAGCTTAAATTTCACAAGGACCATTTATGTTCTGCGTGTTCGAGAGGGAAAAGCACCAAGAAATCTTACAAACCCAAAGCTGAAGACACTAATCAAGAAAAACTTCATCTTTTGCATATGGATCTTTGTGGACCGATGAGAACTGAAAGTGTGAGCGGTAAGAAATTCATTCTCGTCATTGTGGATGATTTTTCCAGGTTTACATGGGTTAGATTTCTACGTACAAAGGATGAAGCAC
Organism: Glebionis coronaria; assembly: GCA_025667525.1. Taxonomy (NCBI): domain Eukaryota; kingdom Viridiplantae; phylum Streptophyta; class Magnoliopsida; order Asterales; family Asteraceae; genus Glebionis; species Glebionis coronaria. The sequence goes on from CM046878.1 coordinate 254,526,203, forward strand.
CAAAAGCTATCATCACTTTTCTGAAGTTCATTCAGGTACGTTTGAATACCACTGTCCGCCGCATTCGTACAGACAATGGTACAGAGTTCGTAAACCAGACTCTTCGTGATTATTATGAAGGAGTTGGTATATCACATGAAACATCCGCTGCACGCACTCCACAACAAAACGGTGTCGTTGAAAGACGAAATCGCACACTTATGGAAGCTGCTAGGACCATGCTTATTTATGCGAACGCTCCATTGTTTTTGTGGGCAGAGGCTATTTCTACTGCATGTTTCACCCAAAACCGCTCTATCATTCGGAAACGCCATGGAAAAACACCTTATGAGCTTCTACCTGACCGCAAACCCGATGTTTCATTTTTCCATGTGTTTGGTGCTCTGTGTTATCCAAACATCAATAGTGAGAACTTGGGTAAGCTTCAACCAAAAGCCGCATAGGTATTTTCATTGGTTACTCACCGTCCAAAAGAGCATACCGAATCTATAACCGTCGTCTTGGCAAGATTGTAGAAACTATGGACGCTGATTTCGACGAGCTGACAGCGATGGCTTCTGAGCAACACAGCTCTGAACCCGCGCTTCATGAGATGGGACCCGGTGCTATAAGTTCCGGTTTAGTTCCCAACAATCCTACTTCTACATCATTTTTACCACCATCAAGGCCCGAGTGGGATACACTGTTTCAACCGTTGTTTGATGAATTCTTCGATCCCCCTACTGATGAAGTTCCAGTACCTGTAGTAATTGCTCCAATACCTGAAGTGGTTGCTCAAGTTAATGAACCTTTATCTAATGCATCTACAATTCACATTGAATCTGATGCACCTTCACCAAGTGATTCTCAAACTACACCTGAATCATCACCCCTACTTGTGCCCAATGATGTGGAAGAGGATTCTACTGATCACGACTTGGAATATGCTCACTTGCAAGAGCTTCCTTTCTTTGGTGTAGCGATCCCTGAAAACCCTTCAGCCGCGTCTACCTCAGAAGAAGCTCCATCTATTGTTCACTCCAGACCACCTAGGATTGAAAACCATAGCACTAAATGGACAAAAGATCACCCAATCAGGAATGTTATTGGAGATCTAGATCGACCAGTCTCTACACGCCATCAATTACAAGAGAGTGCACTTTATTGCTACTTTGATGCATTTCTCTCTGAAGTTGAACCCAAAAATTGGCAGCAGGCTATGACCCAATCATCTTGGATTGAAGCTATGCAGGAGGAACTCAATGAATTCAAACGACTAGAAGTATGGGAATTGGTTCCTCGCCCTGACAAGGTTAACATTCTTACTTTGTTATGGGTTTATAAGGTTAAACTTGATGAGATGGGTTCGGTATTGAAGAATAAAGCAAGATTGGTCGCTAGAGGATATAAACAAGCCTTGGGTATAGACTTTGAGGAATCTTTTGCTCCTGTGGCTAGATTGGAGGCGATTAGACTATTCCTTGCGTTTGCTGCTCATATGAACATGATCGTCTATCAAATGGATGTAAAGACGGCATTTTTGAACGGTGAACTAAGGGAAGAAGTTTATGTTAGTCAACCGGATGGGTTCGTCAGCACGGAGTCTCCTAACCATGTGTACAAGCTTAAGAAGGCTCTCTATGGGTTGAAACAAGCTCCACGCGCGTGGTATGATCTCCTGTCAACATATCTCATGTCGGAAGGCTTCTCCAAAGGCAAAGTGGACCCCACTCTATTCACTCTCAAGGACGGCAACGACATGCTTCTGGTACAAATTTATGTTGATGATATAATTTTTGCTGCCACTAACATAGAATTGTCTAAACAATTTGAGAAGATAATGTCCACACGCTTTCAGATGTCGATGATGGGAAAAATTTCATTTTTCTTAGGATTACAGATTTCTCAGAATCCCAGAGGCATCTTTATTAATCAATCCAAATATGCTCTAGAATCTCTTAAGAAATATAACTTTGAGAATTGTGACCCCGTAGACACTCCAATGGTGGAGAAATCCAAGTTAGATGAAGATAGGGATGGGATTATTGTCGATCCGAAACTTTACCGTGGAATGATTGGCACCCTTCTCTATCTGACTGCTAGCAGGCCTGATTTGCAATTTGCTGTATGCATGTGTGACCGGTATCAGGCTCGGCCTACCGAAAAGCACTTACATGTTGTGAAAAGGATCTTTCGGTATCTAAAAGGAACACTTCATCGTGGTCTATGGTATCCGAAAGATTCCTCGATTGCTTTAATATCATACGCAGATGCCGATCATGCTGGATGTCAAGATACGAGGCGTAGCACTTCTGGATCTGTGCAACTCCTTGGAGATAGATTGATCAGTTGGTCTTCAAAAAGGCAGAAAAGCGCTGCAATATCAAGCACGGAGGCTGAATACATCGCCATGTCCGGTTGTTGTGCTCAAGTTCTTTGGATGAGATCACAATTAACTGACTACGGTCTTGGATTTAACAAAATCCCGATGTATTGTGACAACAAGAGCGCCATTGCCCTTTGCTGCAACTATGTTCAACACTCCCGGGCCAAGCACATAGACATTCGCTACCATTTCATTAAGGAGCAGGTGGAGAACGGAGTGATCGAGCTGTATTTTGTCACTACTGAGTACCAGCTGGCGGATATGTTCACCAAAGCCTTAGATCGAGGACGAATCGAGTTTTTGATCGACAAGCTTGGCATGAAATCATTCACTCCAGCGACTCTCAAAGAGTTGGCAGAAGAATCAGCTGAATAGTCGTGGTAAACTATTCAGAGTATCCTTTGGTTGTGATCATGTATATTATCGTAAATATATAAACCACAAAAGAAAAATACAAAAATATAAAACCAAGAAAAACCATAAAAAATATAAAACCAAGAAAAACCATAAAAAATATAAAACCTAGAAAAACCATAAAAAATATAAAACCTAGAAAAACCATAAAAAATATAAAACCTAGAAAAACCATAAAAACTATAAAATCAAGAAAAACCAAAAATATTTTTCGTTTTAAAACGGGCATGTCTTTTAGTACGGTAATATTTACGGCCTTAGAAATGTCGATCAATATTGACACGGTGCCATAAATAGAGTCCGTATAAAAGTTGTACATTTTTAAAACATGCCCATTATGGCTTGTAGTTATTTCAGACTGCAACCCGGTTTTCATATTAAAGTCACGTATTTCCTTGGAAAACGTTGGCTCAGAACGGGAATTAATTTTCTCGGGCGTGATTTACAAGCCAAATCATGCAAAGGGATCAAGTTTACTTTATAACTTGGTCTAACACGAATTTGTGTACGTCTCAGTGCATTAATTTGTTAAAATAAGAGAAATCTTATTGACACCACGAATCAAACTTTTTCAAGATATCAATTGGGAAATGTTTTTCATCATCATGTGCCTCGTTAAACAATGACTACAGCTCCTTAAATAGAAAACGGGTCATCGTTTAAGGGGGAGAAAATGTTTCATCATCTTTAACATCAAAAAGATCTTCAAAAGTTTTCAAGGAAATTCACAAAACTTAATGGTAAATGGTTGGATTGCTTTGGAATTATCTTGTTGTTGCTTATAAGTGTGTTTTGAATAGTCTTGTGCTTGTGTTAAGATAGGTTAATTACTCAGGCTAGGCCAACGAACTTAAGATAGGGTCAAAATGACAAGAATCAACTTGGAAAAACAAAAGAAGTTTTTGTTTGTTGAAAAGAGGAAAATTGAGGGGGTAAAAGTTGACATTATGTCAAACTTGTGAAAAATTTGACTTAGTCAAATTCATCCCCCCCCTGTTATTTTCTTTCATATCACTGTTCCCCTTTATCTCTTTGCCGCCATTGATACTCTAACAAACACACACTCACGGAAATCTCACAAACACGAACAAATCAACATCTTCTAGATCCGATCTTCACAAAAGGTATTAAATCGGCTTAATTTTTCATGAACATCAAGTTAATTAACTGCTTAATTGGAAAATCAAAACGAATCAAATTAATGTTTAATTTGGGTTAATTAATTGGGGGTTTTGCCTGGGGATGACTCGGAATAGGTTTAATTGCACAGATTTGTCCATTAGAACACTTGAATCACTCGATTGCATGCCCAATTAGAAAAACGTAACTGTTTGTAACTTTCCGAATAGAACAGTTTTTCCGCATAGGGCAAAAGTTCCGCATAGGGAAAACTTTCCGCATAGGGCAAAAAGTTCCGCATAGGGCAAAAGTTCCGCATAGGGCAAAAGTTCCGCATAGGGTAAATTTTCCGCATAGGGCAAAATGTTCCGCATAGGGCAAAAAATACCGCATAGGGCAAAAGTTCCGCATAGGGCAAAAGTTCCGCATAAGGAAATGTTCCGAATAGGAAATGTTCCGAATAGGAAATGTTCCGAATAGGAAATGTTCCGAATAGGAAATGTTCCGAATAGGAAATGTTCCGAATAGGAAATGTTCCGAATAGGAAATGTTCCGAATAGGAAATGTTCCGAATAGGAAATGTTCCGAATAGGAAATGTTCCGAATAGGAAATGTTCCGAATAGGAAATGTTCCGAATAGGAAATGTTCCGAATAGGAAATGTTCCGAATAGGAAATGTTCCGAATGGAGGAATTTTTTCCGCATAGCCCAAATGTTCCGAATAGGCCTTTTATTCAGAATAGGGATTTTATTCCACATAGGCTAATTATTCCGAATAGAAGATGTTTGAATGATTTCAAAGCTTAAGGGATTATGTCATATGTACAATGCTTAGGTTTAAAGCCATAATGATATTCATACTTGTTTGTATCAACCTTTGTGTTTTATCTTAAGCAGAGACGATGACTAACCCTACCGTACAACAACTACAAGACAACAGAGCCGCCGCCATTGCCGAAGCCAAGACTCTAAAGTTTGTTCCAAACAACTACCGTCTGAAGGAGGTATCTCACTCTACCCATAATGGCTTTAAGGTAGCTACAGCCATGCTTGATAAATCTCACTTCAAGTATGCGCTAAGGAGAAGTGCTTCGGTGCCATATGACTACCTTTACGAGTTCTGGGCTACCAAAGAGAGGACGTCGAACAAGATCACTTTTTCCTTGGACAACAAGCAGCAGACGCTTACTGTGTCATACTTCAGGAAGATCTTTGGCTTTCGACCGATACTCAAAGGTCTACCATCATACTCACCCAACCCTACCAAGGACCAGATGATGGAGATGTTCACCGCCATTGGATGTCTTGACATTCGAACCCCGTCTGAGTTTACTACTGCCAAAATTGGTCAACCATGGAAAGCTATTTTTGGGATTCTAAGCCGATGCCTAACACCCAAAACAACTGGGTATGATGCTGTTCGTCCACCAATCATCAAGATGTTTTATGGTATGTTCAAAGGTATGGGTATTGATTATGCATCACTGCTGTGGGAGGAGTTTACTTTTCAACTCTTCACTAACACAAAGGGTAAAATCAAAACTTACCAGTACCCTAGGTTTATTAAGTTGATCATACATTACTTTATGGAAAACGATGCATCCATTAACAAGCTTGCAGGAAGTCGTCACCACATGATAGATGATGATGATTTGGTAGACTTAAGGCTGGAGACTCATTCGAATACGGTTATTCCTGGTCCCATTCCCAGTCATCTTCTGACCGATGAGATCATTGAATCTGATGATTACAAGAACTTGCTCACGGAAATTGAGAAACAACGAGCAAGCCTTCTAGCAGGTGAAGACTCATCTACCACGGTTAAAAGCAAAGGTAAAAGGAAGCAAGCAGATTTACCTGAGCCCAAAACCAAGAAGAAGAAGACAGAGGGTAAGAAAGGAAAGGGTAAGGCTGATGAGATGCGTCTGCGTGACGAAGAAAACATTGTTGATCCTACTCTTGATAAAGCTGAACAACAAATGATGAAGATAGCCATTAAAAGGAGTAGGAAAGATACTGGCGGTAGTGGCTCAGGTGTAAGAGTAGACGTTGAGGATGAGTACATAGAACCTGATGATGTTGATGAGTTTGGGTCACCTGAAAATTATTCCACCTCGAAGGAGCCATCAATCCCTGTTTCAGCTGGTATTGAAAAGGCATCTACTCAACCTTTAACAACTCAACCTCCACCAACTCAACCCTTACCAACCAAACAGGTTTCTACACCACTTCCTCCACCACCACCAAAGCCCATCCTTAGCACCGCAGTCACAACCGAGCCTATTCCCTCAACCCAGAGCAGCTCTGCAACATCTGCAATGGCAGCAATAGTGATGGCCGAGATGTTGGATAAACACATGGATAAACAAAAGAGCGAAATGGATGAACTTCGCCAAGAGTTACAAAGACGTGCTCAAAGTGAAGAAGCATCTAAGAAGGCTCAAGAAGAGTTGATTGCCAAGTTCGCTGCAGACATGGAAGCTACACGTAAAGCTCATGTAGAGGAACTTGCTCAGGTTAAAAGGGATGAAGCTAATAGGCATAAAGCACGAATTGCAAGACTTAAAGCTATTAAGGATGACTTTAAAGAGCAAAAAAAAAAGCTCTTGAAGCTACCATTGAGCAAAGAGTGAAAGACTCCATTGAATCCTTAATGCCTAAACTGCGTGATGACTTAAAGACGCTTGCTGCTGACAACTTAATGATCAAATCATCCAATCCTTCAGAAGCCGCCTACAAGATCGCTTATGACTTGACGGATTTTGAACTTAAGAAGATCCTCAAAGCTCGAATGAAGGAACTTGGATCGTTTGATAAATCTAGGAAACAACGGGCTCTCTTCAAATCCCTGAATGACGCTATCATGGAGGATGATAGGTTGTTCAAGACGTTTGGAAGTGTGGTACCCTACCACATTCTCCCTGAAGAAGAAAGGGAAGAGAGCGACGAAGAAGAGGGTACTGGTGGAGAGGAGGAAGAAGAAGAAGAAGAAGAAGAAGATAAGAATGAGGAGGATGATGATGAGAATGATGAGGACGATGATGATGAGGATGATGATAATGATAAGGATGATGAAAATGATGATGAGGATGAGGATGATGACGATGACGATGCAGATGATGATGATAATGATGGTAATGATGGTGGTGATGGTCACCAGGAGAGTGTTAAGGGGAGCAATGCGGATAAAGGTGAACAACGTGAGAAAGGGGATAAAGGCGCCAGCTCAAAGAAAGTGGTTAAGTCTGGCACCAAGTCAAAGAAAGATGCAGCACCAAAGGAGAAATCTACATCCACGGAATCCAGACGATCGAAGTGGCGCCATGACGTGAATGCCACTACAGGGTCATCTATTCCTGGTACATTTATCCATGCATCAATACCTGTTACCACTAACCCCGTTAGTTCTTGTGTTGTTACTCCTGTGATTGCAGAATCGGTTACCGAACCAGAAGCTGCTCAACACTCACCCATCCATGACACTGCTGAAATGCCTGAATCTGAAGCAGATGTTCACGTCTCGACTCCTCTGCAACAAAACCCACAATCCACTGTTCCTGAACCAAGCACAAAAAACTGGGAGGACACGTTGGAGATCGACGAGAATGCTCCACCACAAGCTTGGATCACAGCAGCGGCGCAGTATGATCCGATCACCGACGCCGACAAAGAAGTCTTGTACCTTCGTATCCGAAGTCCGATTGACTTATGTGCATTTCTTGCTCATGAGTATAAGACTTCGGTTACTCCATCTTTAGTGAAGAAAGTACTGAAGGATAGAAGACTTCGCGCCAAAACCCGGTTGACCCAAATGGAGTTCGAATATTATGCCGAGGAGATCCTGAAGGCTCTGAATACCGTTCAACGGCCAGGTCTTCATGAATCAGAAAGAGCTCCACCTCCAATGGATCAAGATAATCAGATTGCTCTTGACTTCTTTGTCACCAATGATCTGGTATATCTACTGAAGGGGTCATCGAAGTACGCAACATCCCTGACCTTGCTGAAAGCTGCCAACTGGGGGACAATACCCTTTATCGAGGAAAAGGTAAACCGACTCTGGGTCCCTAAGATAAATCGTAATTATGATATGTATGCTGTCATAGGTGCATCTCATTGGGACGAACGAGTCAGAAGGGCGTACAGGGGTTGCTGCCTAGTCAATTCTGGAAGCTCAGTTAGATCCGATATCCGCATCTCCAGCATTTTAGGGATGAAAACAGAAGCCAAGAACGGCTATTATCATGTGACGGAGATTCGCTTGAAAAGGGAGGATGACAGGGAATACAGAATCCAGCAGGGAGATTTTTCCATCATTCGCCTTGAGGATATCGAAGATATGCTGCTTCTGATGACCAGAGATCAACTGACACATATTCCTCGTGAAGACCTGATTGCGTTGAATACAGCACTTCGTATGTTCACACGAAGCGTTGTCATCAAGACACGAGTTGAAGATCTACAGTTGGGAGTCGAAAGCTATCAGAGGAAGCTCAATTTAACCCGTCCTGTGAACCAGGTGTTACCTCAACATGTAGCAAGATGTCCCTATACCGGCATTTCTGTGCCGAATTACGGCATTTTCTACTTGAACAGTCGAGGTTTGATGAAGTTTATGAGGGTGGGGGAGCTTCACAAGTATAGTGATGGAACTCTTATACAAGTCAGAGGAAAGTTGGAGCATCTGAACTCGGGTAAGACTTTGCCAGAAATGACGGAGGATTGGCATCCAGGTTATAAGCAGATGGCGAAGTACGTAATCAAAAAGATCAATCAAAAGCTCCGTGAACGTAGGTTGATGAGGAGCTTGGAAAGATTCGTGGGTGGTAGACCATATGGAGTGCACTACAGGACACTGCAACGATCCATCTGAAGGGTCGTACATTTCAGGTCACTCTATATTGGTATTATTTGTGAATATGTATATTTGTGAATAATGTGCTTTAATGGCTTGTTGTAGTGTTAAGGTATGATAATTTTTCAAGAATTTTTCACGAGATTCTAAATCTTTCAAAATATATCATACTAAAGCACTACAACTACCCCTTATTAACTTAAGGGGGAGCAATCATTTGTTCTATGGCCAAACATCAATTTCATTTTTACCCAAAGACCGGTTAATCCATTCAATATCCCAAATATTAATGGTTAACATTTTGGATAAGGGGAGAAAATGGGATTAAGGAGATTTAAATGATACTTGGCTAAAATGAAAAAGACTTAAAGATTATCCAACTTAATATGTGTAAAGCACGTGTTAAGGGGGAGCGTTTTTGATGAACAAAACACCCAAGGTACAAAACTTTTGATTTCAATATCACAAGTACTTTAGGTGATTTTCAAAGATTTTTCATGGTGGCAATTCCTTCCCAAAACACGCTTAATTCACGACGAATGTGGTGACAAAAGGGTGGTAGGAATAGGTTTAGTCCAATGATTCATCAGAGCCGATGGAATCTTCCCAAGGACAATTCCCTAGTTAGAATTAGAAGTCCTAGGAAAGATGGAGAAAGAATGTGAACGTAGCTGAATGCCGACCAAGTACTTAAGCTAGCACTGGAACAATCACAACAAGGTGCTAGTGATGACGTATTGGTAAGCATTGAAGGGGTTGAAGAATGAAAAAGAAATGTAAAGATAAAGGGTGTAAAGAAAGAAGCCCTCCTTACAACTTTAGGCAGAAACCGGGTCAATACATATGCTATTGAGGTCATTTTTGCTAATGATTCTCGGTATTGAAGAAAGACATCATGGACCCAGTGATGCAATGCACAACCCTTCCCCAGCTAACTCAAATATCTCTCAAAAGGTATTTGTTTTAATCACATGGAGATCAACACGTTATCTATTGGTTTATTCACTCCGAATAGACTGGTATTGAAAAGGTGGCACTCCTCTCCAGCCATCGCTCACTAAATCAAAACGCACAATCGAGTCTAGAGCCAAGAGATCATCAAAAGTCTCATTAGGACACTTTCCATTTATTCCTTGCTTTCTCACACACTGTGAAAAGTAAGAGATTTTCATGAGTCCTACGCAGTATTTCTGTAATATTGCCAGAACATCCGAGTAATATGCAAGTATTACAATGAAGATGGAAATCCTGCTTGAGCCAACATCAAACAAGCTCATGGTAGGTTACACGTGCGGTTCTTTTAGAACCAATCTTGTGAAAAACTGGAAGGTAACAGTGGTTTAATTCTTAATTGAACTTAAACTCGTTCCAGGCCTCTTCGCATTATCATATGATCTTGCCAGAACACTCAGAGTGACTCTTTATTGACCACAGTGACGAGTGGAAATCCTTCTAGTGTCAACATCAAACAGCACTTGGTAGGTAACGCGCAAGATTCTTTATGAATTGAGCTCGTGACAACTGGAAAGCAACGATGGTGAAAATCTTAATTGAAATTCACTTGTTCCAGGTTTCATGAATTGACGGCTTTTAATCACAAGGATAATTTATCCAAGTGATTCACTCTTTATGTTCGCAGTCAGCTTTGGACGGTCGAATAAAGAGAACGGGTTTACCCGCGAAATCCTGTCAGGAAGTTACTTAATTGAAACTATCCGTCACGGGTACGATATCTAATATCGTCCAACGGTCTTCACCGACCGGAGGTAAAATGCTACCGAATTAGAATAAAATGTTCAAAGCCATTTTATTCGTGTCGTTGCTGTGTACCTGTTAAAGACGGTGGCGTTGTTGTGTACCTGTTGAAGACGGTGGCGTTGCTGTGTACCAGTGCAGACGGTGGTGTTGCGGTGTACCTGAAAAAGTCGTTCCCACATGCTTATGTCTTTTGCAACAAAGTTCAGCAAAAATTCAAGAAAGTACAAGATGAAGTCTTCCGCTGTACCAAACTCTGAAGCTTTCGAGAATTCAATACAAAGACGTAAGTGTGTGGAACATGAAGTCACGAGGAGGCAAAGTTCACAAGAAAGGCAAAGATCGCACGTGAAAGGCCAAAGAACAATGCTCTCAAGTCAAAGCCAAAAAGATCAAATCAACATATTCACAACAAAAGAAAGAAAAGAAGAAAAGACTACGAGCTAAAGAACGAAGACTTAGTATAGTATGCTAGGTTTAGAACTTTGTAAACGTGGAGTGACCTCCCTTAGGGGGAGATTGTTAGAAATACGTTTTTACGTATATTAGAAGTATCGGTCACTCCACAATAATATTCATGTTGTAATAGCTCGTAGTTAGATAATAGTTGTTAGTTACTTATTAACTTAAGTAAGAACCGGTCCATGGGCTTGTCATGGACCGGCCCAAGCCCAATGTTTAGCTTGGACTATAAATACCCCTTTCCACTAAGGAAAGGGGTTGGTTGTTGTTTCATTCACATTCCATAGTAATAAAATCTTCCATATATTCTCTCACTTTTCTCTCTCTAGTTTCTCTCACTAGAAAAACATCAACCCACTTCATAGATTCATAGGTTATCAATATTCTACACACCAAGACATTGGTGTAAGAGTGAGGACCCCCGCATATTTCACATGGTTGGCTTACAGCATTGACTTGAGCGTTTTTAGCATTGATGCTGTTGGTGTTGCTAGCGGTTTGGGTAGCAAGCGATTCAAGAAGCGCAGTGATTTTGTCAATTCGCTTGTCGCTGTCACTAGTACTAGCACTAGCGGCATTGGTCCGCACACTCTTAGTTTGCACACGAGACTTATTCTCAATGATATCCCAAGCGGCATTGGAAGTCTTAACCAAAATATTACCCCCCGAGGCACTGTTTAGTGAATCTTGGTCATTCATGCTTAAACCATTATAAAAAGTATTAATTTGGTGCACTTTGGTAAAACCATGTTGTGGGCATTTTCTTAAAAGATCTTTGAAACGATCCCAAGATTCACTAATAGACACATCGTACTTTTGTTCAAAACTAATTATTTCATTCCGCAAAGCGGTAGTACGAGAGGGTGGGAAAAAGTAGTTGATAAATTTGGTCTCCAAATCCGTCCACGTAAGAATACTTTGTGGCGGTTCCTTAGCAAGCCAATGCCGGGCTTGTCCCTCTAAAGAAAAGGGAAAAAGTTGTAAACGGATTACCTCTTGTGGAACACCATTGAATTTGACCGTATTCGTGAGTTGCAGGAATCTCTTGATGTGGTCATGTGGATCATCAATGGTACGCCCCAAGAATGGTTGAGCAGAGACCATCTGGATAAAGCCGGATTTGAGCTCAAAATTGTTGGCTGCAATCGCGGGTATGACAATGGGATCATTGTTGCCCTCCACATGGGCTTGTAGAAGTTCAATCATCGGGCGATTATCCAGTAGAGGTTCATTGTTGAGAGGTGGATTGTTATTGTTGTTGTTATTATTGTTGTTGAGAGGTGGGTTATTATTGTTGTTTTGTACACCGGCCATGTCTAAGTCTTCGAGAGGCTCGGGCTCTTGATAAGACGTTGATCGTGTACGCATGCACCTGCAAAAGAACTAACAAAGCAAACAAGAAATATTTTTGGTTTTTATGTTTTTTAATTTTTTTGTATTGTTGAAAATTTTATATTTTTTAGGGTTTTTCAAATTTTTTATGAAAAAGTAACGTTCACGGTGAACAGATCCCAAAATCCAACTTCTCACAAAAAACTGTTGATCTTAACGAGAAGAGCCGTAATGTGTGAATTTTTGCTAATTAAAAGTTCGTTGAACCGATCTCTTCGAATTGATTTCCGGTTAATTGTGTGAGATTAGTTGTTCTTGGTGAAACAAATATTTTTGGATTTGGTAAAATTAATGTGCAAGACTTAATAATAAAGGACGGGAAATTAAAACTAAAACTAGTTGAAACGTAAACGGTGCAGTATTTAAAACTTCAAAAGTAAATGACTAGAACTGAAATGACGAAAAATTAAAACTTAGCGAAAAGTAAATTGACAATTAAATAAAAATGCAAAAACGAAATTAAGATGAACTTAAAGAAAATAAAATGAGAAAATTTGACACTTAAACTAAAACAAAACATCACAACAAATCAAATGCACCCAATCAGAATACACCCGATCGGAATCCAAAAGGAATCCGATCGGAATGTACCAATCGGAAAGTTACTGATCGGAATTTCATAAAATAGACATAATCGGAATGTATTCCGATCCATTGATCGGAATGTGTCAAATGGTACACGATCGGAATATGGAGCGGTTAGCAGCAATCGGAATGTTTGAAAACTTAACCCAATCGGAATGATGATGCTGGATGCAATCGGAATAACCACAAACAAGCAAGATCTGAATAATTAAAACCCTTTTCCGATCGGATGATCGGAAAAAGGGTACTGCTCGTTCGGAATGTACAATCGGAAAGGATTAACCCTTTTCCGATGGGATTCTTTGATCCGAAATATAAGCTAGATCAAAAAGCTATGAAATAAGCTTCTAACCAAAACTAGAACGAATCAAAACTGAAACGAAATCAATAAGCACAAATAACGACTTTTCCAAACTAAAAACAAACAACTTTGAAATTAAAACATAAAAAGATTAACTTTTTAGGCCCGAAAACATGAATGAACAACACGGATCATATGTAAATCGCACCAAAAGTAAATTAGAATCAAGAAAGGAAGATGAGAGATTAAGACAAGAAAAGTAAAGATTAAAGATTAAAGAACAAATGATGAAAACTTACTTGAAAATTAAATAATTAAAAGTGCATAACATTTAATTAAAGTCAAAGAAATGAAATGACAAGAAATGAAAATGGTGGAAGAGTGGTTTGTCAAGCCACCAACAACATGAAAAATGAAGACTAATGGCCTATTTATAGTGGTGATTAGGGAGGGGCTTAGGAAGCTTCCTCCCTCTTTCCTCTTTTCCTTAATTGCAAAGTTAAGTCCTTTCCTTATTTATCTTTTGTTAATCTTGGACTTAATGACTTTGTCTTGGGATTTCTTTGAACTCGTCTTTGAATTTTCTTCATAAATAAGACTCGAGTTCTTCGGCTTTTGGTAAACTTCCGTCTTTTGACTTTTTCCTCGATAAATCTTCAGAATTGGTCTTGGACTTCCGTTCTTTTTCCACTCCTGATCTTTCGACTTCATCTTTCGTCTTTTTCTTCGATAAAAGCCCGTGAATGCCGTGTTTTCTCCACTTTTCACCTTTTCGTCCTAAATCACAACAAAAACACAAACCACGCATAATTCCGACATAAATGACATATAATACACGTTTTGGCTCGGTTATTATTGTAATTAAGTGGTAAAAAGGATGGGTGTTTTCACACCTATCAAATCCCCTACACTTAACCATTGCAATGTCCTCATGCAATGCATTAGTTACAAAGCACGTGTACACTTTTCATCATAATTAATCCACGTTGGCCTTTATTAGAGAGATAGAAAATTATAAACTTTCAAAGCAAAGAAATTAAAAACATACCTTGGGTTTTGGGAATGTCGTGAATGATCATCATCCTCAAGTTTTCACTTTCTCCATACCAAGCTTAAAAACGAGATCATTGTTATTATAAGTTAGCAAACTAACACGAACTCATGTGGGCCAATTATTCACTTAGACTCCCTTATTCCTAGGTGTATATCTTATATTTTATTTTTGTCTAGAATGATCACGAGGATGCATTGTTTGACTTATTTCGATAGTTATTTTAGTCCGAAAATAAGGTGAACGATTTAATCAATAGTTAGCTAAAGGACCAAATCTTTTAAAACTGCTTCTCGGGACCTCATAAAGTTCATATCTTGGCACAACTCGCTTCACGATTTGAGACCTTTCTCGGACCGATATTTGGCAGCGACTTCATACTTCAAATCTTTGAGAGACGTTCTTGAAATTATGGTCCTCTCTTCATAATAGGAATTTCTTCACTTGAAGTTTTGAGAGATTCTTCATCTTTGGACCACGACTTCTTCATTTTTCTCCAATCTTTATTTTGGACTTTGATATACAACGATCCGCCTCCTTTTAGGACTTGGATCTATTTATCCTCATACTTTGTTAGGGTCTTTTCGGATAGATTTCTCCATGACTTTTAGGGAGTTTTTGCTTTTCGTCGTGTGTCTCGATCCTTCATATTGATTTTCGATGAATGATTCTTCACATCACTTTTGGATCTTTAGCAACAAAATGTAGCCCTCATGCCTTGTTAGGGCCTTTTCGGACTCGCCAATCTTCGCATCCCGCTTCAATAAGTTATGCCTTGGCTATGAACTCTAATCCGTACCGAGCAACTTTTAAATGATCTGGGGCTAGAAGCTAAGTAACCTTTCAAATCGTACAACCTTATTTATTGCAGATAAATTTATTAACAAGCGGAGGGAGAATAGGCTCATAATTAACTTACATAAATTCACGAAAGAATACCGAACTTATAATTGGCTCTATCATCTCTCGTTCCCCACAGTTTAAAATCTCAAGTAATGAGACTCGTGGATGCTTAGCCTATTAAATCAAAGTTTTGGGTTTTCGAGTCGCCTATAGGATCTTGCAAATTCTTAGACTTTTTCAAGTTTAGAAATCGCATCTTAAAGTTCCCTTGATAAATGACTCTCTAGGATCAATTATAGGAACTTGCGAAAAGTTCTTGTTCTTAACCCGTGAGAGTTAAGACTTTCGCGTTTTATAGCTCCCTATATAAAAGCCTAGCAAAACTTGACTTAAACACGTTAAGGATACTAGCTAGAGTAAACTTAGATAAGTAAACTCGGGTTGAGTCAAAAGATTCACAACGTTTGAAAATTAAAACCACTTTATAGAAATTTATTCTAATAAGGAAAGAAAATAACTATAACAAGGGAAAATACAACTATACAACTAGGCCAAAGTAGATTAAAAATTTTGAAAAATGTCGAAAAATTGATTTTCCGGTTAAAATGAGGACAAATACAAGAAAAAGGCCACTTAACTTCGATAGAAGTCCCCCCTACACTTAATATAAACATTGTCCTCAATGTTTAAGCATGTGGGAGTCAACTCCCCTACACTTAGGACATTGTGCTCGTTGTTTAAATCTCGCTAAGGAAAAGACAACTAAAGAGATTCCTATTTTCATATTGAGAAATATAAAATAGTGAATCGAAAAGAGTTTAGGATAGAACCGGGAAGAAGGGAACACGGAATCACGGTTCGTCAAAAGTCATCAAGAGTGTGTCTTTGATGCTCTAATCCCTGCACATGATAAGAAAGAGAACAAGAAACACCACGGGGCTCCCCCCTACACTTATGATGAAAACAGGTAAAGATAGATAATTGGGTTGCATCCCAAAAAGCGCTTGTTTTTGTTGACCGAGTCACGAGCCTGACTCGTCCCCTAATTAAATAGTCCATGGGGAAGCCTCGAATGTGATACCGGGATCAAAGACCTTGTCCTCGTTCCCGGTTGACATCAACAAAGGAGAGGCGGGGGGATAAGTTTTGAATGGGAGAAAGGTCCTTTCAACATACGAGAAGTATGTGAATTCAAGATCCACGGGAGGTGGGGTGGGTAAAGTAAGCACATTTTCCTCCCCCAAAAACAATGGATGTTGAGCAAACGGCAAAGCCGTCATGGTATCAATCATAGCATAGTCAATGTCACCTCCCGGGTCAAAGCACTCATCCTCCGTGATAATGGCTAAAGGGGAGGATGAAAGGTGCTCGGGAGGGGGACTTGGGACAATATCCTCCTGCAACAAATTATTAAAAATAATGTCCCCCTCCGTGTCAGAATCATCAATACCTGGAGGGATGGAGTGGATATCGATTTCTTCCAGCAATGGGTCATTATCTTCAACGGGAGGAATAGATGGAGGTAAAGACTTAGAAAGAGGCGGAGAAGTCAACGCTTCGATTTGAGCAATAAGAAGGTTCACTTTCCGTAATCTATCGCGAAGAAGCACGTCTTCCACCTCATCCACAAGATCATGTTCATCGATGAACTTATCGTAAACCGGAGAAAATAAATCGTCATCGCCCGCATCTCCTGGTGGAGATTGAGAAATTTCAAAGGTGAAATTCTCATAGCTTGGAGAAAAATCGTCATCACTAAGATCGACCTCTTCCGTAAGAGCAACGTCGTCCTCAGGCTCCATAGCAGGTAAGTCACAAACCTCATCATCCAATACTTTGTCGAGATCAACATCACTAAGCTCATTCAACGAATCTAGATCCTTAGATGCAGTAGGAACATCGACAGTAGGAGCAGCAACTTCAGAAGATTGGTTGAAAGTGTAGACATAATCGTCGTCATCATCATCATAATAGATGGGATGAGTCCAGTTAGGAGTGACGTAGTCGGATAACTCTTCCTTGATAACCTCCACATCTTTAAGAAGCTCATGCAGCAACTTTTGTTGTTCATCGCCCCGAGTATGTTCAATTTCACCAATTCTATCCCACGCTGTAATTAAACATTTTGGTGTAGAAAAGAAGGGAAAACGACTAAATTGGCTCAAAAAGGTGTCGGTGGTTTTCAAGGTTTCGTCCACATCAAGCAACGGTTGCCTTTCCTGATGCAAGTCAGCTCGGAGTTGAGCTAGACTTTCTAGAATGCCATTCAAAGAAGTGAGTTGATGATCAAGACTAGTTTGCTGAGAGGATTGATGATTGAGGGTGTGATGTGGGGGCTCAAAGTGTTGAAAACCTGAATTATAGCATGGTTGTGGCTCATAGTAGTTCATCAGTTGAGAAGAATTAGAAACCGGGTTTGGTTCATAATAATCCATTGGTGAAGAAAACTGAGGACACAGACTTTGCTCATAATAATTCATTGGTTGACAATAAGAAGTATCGTGAGGACCCCCACAGTTGTTGCAGAACGGTTGAGGAGAAAGACTGGGTGCGTCTTGTGGATAGCTATTATCATAGTCATAATTGTACCCCGGTTCTTGCCCGTAATCATACGGGTATGGAACCGGGCACGAAATATGCCAATGAGAATCGCTTCCACAATAGCGGCACGTGGGAACAAGAGGTGGGTTCAAAAAGGACGAATTAGTCGAGTTGCACAAAGGACAAAATCCGAATTGTGTGTTGTCGATATCGTTGCCGCACCGCTCACATGTACACCATTGACAAGAGTCGTTCCCGTACAATCGTCTCCCACACCCGACGCAATGGACATAAAAATCCATAAAGAAAGATAGATAAGCAAGAAGAATATTTTTGGTGCAAAACTTTGAAAAAGAAATGCTTTTATGATTTTTCAAATGTTTTTGGATTTTTTTTTTTTTTTTTTTTTTTTTTTTTTTGAAAATTTTTTGAATACGAAAATTAACGTTCACGAGTGAACGGATCCCAAAATCCAACGCGTCTCGCACAAAAAACCTTTGATCCTCACGAAAAGAGCCGGCAGCGGCGCCATTTTAATGTATGAATTTTTGCTAATTAAAAGTTCGTTGAACCGATCTCTTCGAATTGATTTCCGGTTAATTGTGTGAGATTAGTTGTTCTTGGTGAAACAAATATTTTTGGATTTGGTAAAATAAATGTGCAAGACTTAATAATAAAGGACGGGAAATTAAAACTAAAACTAGTTGAAACGTAAACGGTGCAATATTTAAAACTTCAAAAGTAAATAACTAGAACTGAAATGACGAAAAATTAAAACTTAGCGAAAAGTAAATTGACAATTAAATAAAAATGCAAAAACGAAATTAAGATGAACTTAAAGAAAATAAAAATGAGAAAATTTGACACTTAAACTAAAACAAAACATCACAACAAATCAAATGCACCCAATCGGAATACACCCGATCGGAATCCAAAAGGAATCCGATCGGAATGTACCAATCGGAAAGTTACTGATCGGAATTTCATAAAATAGACATAATCGGAATGTATTCCGATCCATTGATCGGAATGTGTCAAATGGTACACGATCGGAATATGGAGCGGTTAGCAGCAATCGGAATGTTTGAAAACTTAACCCAATCGAAATGATGATGCTGGATGCAATCGGAATAACCACAAACAAGCAAGATCTGAATAATTAAAACCCTTTTCCGATCGGATGATCGGAAAAAGGGTACTGCTCGGTCGGAATGTACAATCGGAAAGGATTAACCCTTTTCCGATGGGATTCTTTGATCCGAAATATAAGCTACATCAAAAAGCTATGAAATAAGCTTCTAACCAAAACTAGAACGAATCAAAACTGAAACGAAATCAATAAGCACAAATAACGACTTTTCCAAACTAAAAACAAACAACTTTGAAATTAAAACATAAAAAGATTAACTTTTTAGGCCCGAAAACATGAATGAACAACACGGATCATATGTAAATCGCACCAAAAGTAAATTAGAATCAAGAAAGGAAGATGAGAGATTAAGACAAGAAAAGTAAAGATTAAAGATTAAAGAACAAATGATGAAAACTTACTTGAAAATTAAATAATTAAAAGTGCATAACATTTAATTAAAGTCAAAGAAATGAAATGACAAGAAATGAAAATGGTGGAAGAGTGGTTTGTCAAGCCACCAACAACATGAAAAATGAAGACTAATGGCCTATTTATAGTGGTGATTAGGGAGGGGCTTAGGAAGCTTCCTCCCTCTTTCCTCTTTTCCTTAATTGCAAAGTTAAGTCCTTTCCTTCTTTATCTTTTGTTAATCTTGTACTTAATGACTTTGTCTTGGGATTTCTTTGAACTCGTCTTTGAATTTTCTTCATAAATAAGACTCGAGTTCTTCGGCTTTTGGTAAACTTCCGTCTTTTGACTTTTTCCTCGATAAATCTTCAGAATTGGTCTTGGACTTCCGTTCTTTTTCCACTCCTGATCTTTCGACTTCATCTTTCGTCTTTTTCTTCGATAAAAGCCTGTGAATGCCGTGTTTTCTCCACTTTTCACCTTTTCGTCCTAAATCACAACAAAAACACAAACCACGCATAATTTCGACATAAATGACATAAAATACACGTTTTGGCTCGGTTATTATTGTAATTAAGTGGTAAAAAGGATGGGTGTTTTCACACCTATCAAGCCGGCAGCGGCGCCATTTGATACACGGCTTTTGATTGGGTTCAGATTTAGTCTCAGTATCTCCTCTCGAATTGATCTCAGCTCTAAGTGGAATGATTTGTTCTTGGTTAATAAAAAGGGTGTTGGTTTTTTTATCTAATTTAAACTAGTAGCAAATAAATGTAAGTGGCGTTGAGTAAATTAAAGCTTTGGAAGATTAAACTAAATTGATGAGTTAAAAATAAAAGCTTGAAAACGTAAAGAAAAGATTAGAAAAATACTTTGAAAACTTAATTAAACTAACACTTAAAACTTCATAAAACTTTAAAACTTAGTTCATCGGAATATAAAAAACGCAAAGCTGTCGGAATGCCAAAATCATGACCATCGGAATACAATTAAAATGGTCCATCGGAATATTTCAAGTGAATGTCCATCGAAATGTTCATGTAAGTTACCATCAGAATAATTAAAATCAAAGCTGTCGGAATGATGTCTAGATCGGAAAGTCAGATCGGAATATCTAAAGACCCTTTGTCGCAATGTCAGATCGGAATGTTGTAAATAGAAATTGGCCAGAGTTTCGACTTAAAAAGGATCTTAGTCCCATCGGAATGTGCGATCGCAATAAGCGATCGCAATCCCTGATCGGAATAAGGTGTAAGATTCAACTGATCGCAAAGTAAAACCCTCTTGGGTTATTGCGATCAAAAGCAGTAAATCCGTCGGAATAAGTACAAACCCTAATATTGCGATGGGAGCAAGGTTGTTCCGAAATTGGTGGCAACTTAAAAACTCAATAAGCAAAATCCATAAGCTAACTAATCCAAAACTTGAACAACTCAAAAAGCTTAAATTCGACAACTTTCAAAAACATAAAATCATAAACTTGATAAACGAAACTTTTGAATGACTAAAACCTTGATAAAATCCGAAAACCAATAGGCTCAAACAAGAAGTAAGCCAATAAGCATCAAGAGCCTATAGCTTATACGTGAATGAGCTTTAGAAGAAACATGAAAGATTAAACTTTGATCACGAATTCATCCAATAATCCAAACCGTATGAAATGAAACAATCGGATCAAGGATTTAGGTAAACTAAGAAAAGTATAATAAGATTAAAGAACTTAAAAGCTTAACTTGAATTAGATTAATGAATCCCAAAATACAAAAATTAAAGAAAGCTTAAATTTAAAAGATGAAAACAAAGGAAAATTTAGTGAGAGAAAGTTGGGAACTTTCTCTCTCTAAAACTAGAAAAATGAAAAAAACTAAACTAAGTCTAACTCCCCCAAATTTGTGAAGTAAGGTCCTATATATAGGCGTGTGGTGGTGGGCTTGTGAATGGGCTTTGGTTTGGGCTTCGTTTCTTCTTTAGTCTTTAGTCTTTACGTCTCTTTTAAATAAACGTTTCCGACTTCGGATTTTGAGAAGTGTCGGTGAATAATTCCAACTCGTCTTATAATCTTTTGTTTTAATAGACTCGAATTCTTCGACATATATGAATCTTCCATCTTTGGCTCTATTCTTCGATAAATCTTCAGATAAGCACAATGACTTCAAATCTTTTGCATCTCTTGGACAATAGAGTTCGTCTTGAGTCTTTTTTTCTTCGATAAAACCCGTGCAATCCCATGTTTTCTTCAATATTCATCCGGTTGACTCTGAAAACACAATAAACACAAAAACCACGCATAATTCCAAACAAAGGATATTAAATACGTGTTTTGGTCTTGTTTTAGCTAGAAATAAGTGGTAAAAGGATGGGTGTTTTCACACCTATCAGTACGGATTCTCCGTCCTTTCAGTATGGACATTCTTCCTTATTAGGATTCCCCGTATGCAGCCAACTGTTTTCCCCAGTATATGTTTTATATGTTATTGAATTGCTTATGTTAATTAGAATACCTAAAGCCATATACATCCATGACCAGTTTCACCTAGTTATGGAGGTACCATAACCATAACACTTGAGCCACCAGTGTTATGACTTCAACACGGCGGAGTGATAGCTCGTGGCATCCCTTTCAGCTTTTGGCCATATTATATTATCATGTGGGGCGTATGGGTGCATCCTAGTTTACATGTTTTCAGCAGATTATTCAGTGTGAATGTGGTGTGTGCCTTGCATCCTTCACAAGGAGCTGATCCCTCCTACCCAAAACCAGTATATTAAATTAGAGGCAGCCCCTCTAATTTGCATGACGAGGTCACCCCTCCAAGTATTCATGTACGTTGATATTTCATGACCTATATTGGCTAATGGTAAATATGTTAAACAGTTTTTACAATATAAACATAAGGCTTTTCAAACTATAAAACCGGTTTTACTAAGATATAACCAAGTTATCCAGGACTTAGTCTTTTATGTTGCTTCATGTTTATATGCTTATATTATTCATGCTTTACTTATATATCCGTGCACTGAGCGTATTGCTCAGCCGTTTTCCTTTTCATGTTCCCAAAACGGCAGGTACTCAGGGACGCTCGTAGACTTTAAGCGTACGTGCATATGGATTGGAAGCTTCCTAGCCTTCTTTACTTTATGCATTCCTTTATACTTTGATACTCATTTCGTTGACATTGTTTAGTCCTTTCATTTACAGTAATTATGTTTGTGTGTGATGAGTTCTACTTTTGGGGTACCGATGTTTGATTCCGGTATTTCCTTTATGGTCATGTAATGTTTAGACATTTATCCTTGTATGCTTTGATGACACGCCATAATCACGCGTGACATTCCATTTATCATAAAGGGGTGTTACACATATAACTATGCTTCACCAAGTCTTAAATCAACAGGAATTGATTTGGATACTGTATGTGCTTATATTGCTTCTTTGCCCAATGGATCTTCAATTTCTTTGGAAGATCTTTAGCAAATTAGTGATATTGATCATGAGGAGATGGATATCAAGTAGAATATGGCTCTTAGCAGTATAAGAGCCAATAGGTGGAACAAGAGATTTGGAAAGAAGATGACTTTCAATATCAAAGAAACTGCTGGATTTGATAAATCCAAAGCTGAGTGTTTCAATTGTCATAGAATGGGACACTTTGCTAGAGAATGTAGTTCTCCTAAGAGGAATGATGGAGGATAGAATGCTAGACAGTCAATCAAGATTAAGGATGCTGAACCTAAAGCTATGGTGGCTATGCAAGGTATTGATGGCCTTGGATTTGATTGGAGCTTTCTGGACAAGAATGAGGTGGAGAATCAAGCTTTGGTTGCTGAAAAGGATGAACAACGTGTTCAATATGCTCTCATGGCCAGATCTTCTTCTTCATCTGTTAGCCTCAAAATATTGAGTCAAACAAGAATGTTCGGTCATAGGTTTATATTGTAATATTTATCAGAACGTTGTAATAGATAGTTAAATAGTCGTGGTTCACGGGCTTGGATTTAAACTAATTAAAGTCCAAAATACAAGCCCGACCCAATATATAAAGCCCATTAAAGCCCGCATGTGGGTGGACTATATATACTACCCTCCTAGCATGTTAGGAGGGTCGGTTGTTCATTTTTTATTCTTACTTCTAATCTAATATTCACCAAGTTAATCATCTCTTCTCTCTACTTTCTCTCACTACTTTCTCTCTCTAGGAATCCATATCTTTTCATCTATTTTCTATCATTAATCATCCTAATAATATGGGACAACATTCGGTATCAATCGCCACGGGGTAGATTGTGTTTGGTTGTTTTGTTTGAGTTTGATTCGGTTGATTTTTCTATCTAAATCATCCTGAATTAAATTTTTTTTAGTATTTCGGGCTATAAATCTTGATATAAATCATTTATCTCGATTTGGTAGGGATTTGGTTTGGTTTTTGTGGTAAAAATCGCAAGATTTGAGGTGTTTGGATTCATTTTTTGAGATACGATTTGTCACTGCTTCAACATCATTCAGAAATAAGCTTTTCGGAAAAGGGTTAATTATTCCGAAAAAACAGATTTTCGGATAAGGGTTTACTATTCCGAAGAAGTGAGTATTTCGAAGAAGTGTTTTCTTCTGAAAAAGTGACTTATTCCGAAAAGGCATCTATTCCGAAGAAACGTTTATTCCGAAGAAGGTAAGTTTCTCTGAAATTTTCATTTTCTCTGAAAAAGTATATTATTCCGAAGAACACCATTTTTCTGAAATGTTCACTTTCTCCGAAAAAGTGGTTTTTCCGAAATTTTCTCTGAAATTATCCAATATTCCGAAGAAGCTCATTTTTCTGAAAACATCAATATTCCGAAGAAGCTTGTTTCTCTGAAAACATCAATATTCCGAAGAAGTTTGTTTATCTGAAAACATCATTATTCCGAAGAAAGACATTTCTCTGAAAACTCATTATTCCAAAGAAAGACATTTCTCTTAAAACATCATTATTCCGAAGAAAGACATTTCTCTGAAAAACATCATTATTCCGAAGAAAGACATTTCTCTTAAAACATCATTATTCCGAAGAAAGACATTTCTCTGAAAACCTCATTATTCCGAAGAAAGACCATTTCTCTGAAAATGTCAGTTATTCCGAAAAACCCAAATTCTCTGAAAAGGTCAGTTATTCCGAAATTATTCATTATTCCGAAACATGAAGATTTTTTTTTCAAAAGTGAAAATTTTTATACGTGTGAATTTTCGCCTTCGATTTTTTGGTTTCTTGTGAAGACAATTTTTTAGGGGATTTTAACATTTTTCATCACCAACAAAAATCACAACACATCTACTTAAGATCCATTTTCACTTCATCGATTTCAAGTCTCTAGATATGGATTCTACTCAAGAGTATCGTGTCACAAACAACAATATCATGGTGGCGGGTAATAAAGAGAGACCACCAATGCTTGTGTCTGGTCGGTATGCTCAATGGCAATCACGTTTCATACGATACCTTGATACAAGACCCAATGGTGATGCCTTGAGGTAATGTATTACTCATGGCCCATATGTATTCAAGAAAATCTCAATTCCTCCAAGACCAGCCACAAATACTACTGATCCAATACCTGCAAGTGAACGTGATGAAACAAGAGCCTCTCACACCTGAAAATTATGGTTGGCATGATGCGGAGAAGGAAGCCATCTATATGGTTTTAAGTGGGATTGGAGATGATATTTATTCCACGGTTGATGCATGCCCTACATCACATGAAATGTGGACTGCTATTGAACGCTTGCAACAAGGAGAATCACTCAACAAACAAGATGTCAAAACAAACTTGTTTTGGAATTTTGGAAAGTTTACTTCAAAGGATGGAGAATCAATTGATTCATATTACTCCAGGTTTTATAAAATGATGAATGACATGACAAGAAATAATCTGCAAGTCTCCACCATGCAAGCCAATGTTCAATTTCTTCAACAACTTCAACCTGAGTGGACACGGTTCGTCACTTTAGTGAAACAACAAGAAAAGTTAGACGAGGTCTCATAACATCAACTCTTTGACATCTTGAAGCAATTTCAGAATGAAGCAAATGAGATTCGAGCTGAACGTGTTGCAAAGACGGCTAATCCACTTGCTTTAGTGACTACAACTCAACATGTTCAAGGTCATCACTCTCGTGCTCCTAAGTCATATTCCACTACATCATCTTCACCACGATATTCCACATCATCTAAGTCTTCATCATCCACAAGATCTCGAGGTAAAGTGCCAAGAGCACCATCACTACCATCTGAGTCATCATCTGAAGAAGATAGTGATGAAGACCAAGCTTAAAAGAATCGAGAGATGAAACAACAAATTGCTTTCATAATGAAAACTTACAAGAAAATCTACAAACCCACCAACAACAATCTTCGAACATCATCTAACACAAAGAACCAATATGTTGAGAGTCCTCCAAGGTATGACACACGTCGACGTGGTGAAAGTCCTTCTAGGTATGATCGACATAATCCAACGCATGTTGAGGGTTCTGCAAGGTATGATCGACAAACTGCCAAGTATGATACTCAGAGGATTGCTGCTGCTACTGGGAATAGGGAAACTGTTGGAAGTCAAGTGGTTCAGCAGAGTGGGATTCAATGCTTTAATTGCCAAGGTTATGGGCATATGACAAAGGAATGCAGGAATCCGAAAAGGGTTAGAGACTCCAGCTATCACAAGGAAAAGATGCTGCTATGCAAGAAGATGGAAGCAGGGGTTAAATTGTCAGCTGAGGAAGGAGCAATGCTTGATGACACTGATGATAAAGATTCTGATCAAGAACTCGATGCACATTACTCGTACATGGCAAAGGTTGAAGAAGTTCTCAAAGTCACTGAAGATAACAATGGCCCTATCTTTGACACTGAGCCAATCGATAAGGTACACATTACTGATGAATATAATGTGTTTGGTGATATTCGTGAGCATAGTGATCTACCCAATGCCATTAATGACACGTGTATGATGGAAACAGTTGATAGCAATACCACACCCAATTCATCAGACATGTGCAATAATGAGTCTGAGGATGATCAACATGCAAATGAGTATGATGAAGAGGAACGTATTGCGCTTGCTAATTTAATTGCCACTTTACAAAAAGATGTCACTGAAAATAAAAAGAGTCAAAAGCAATTAAAGAAGGAAAACGCTACGCTCACTCAAAATTTTGAAGAATGCAAAGCTGCTCTTATCAAATCTACTGAGATGACTGAAAGCTATAGAGATGAGCTCCTTCAGAAAACCAAAGAGCTTGAGGGGTACAAGGGTAGTGCGTTAAAAAGTCAAAAGGACGATTTTGAAAACAAATATAAAACAACTCTTGAGTTATTAGCCAAAGAGAAGCGTCAATATAATGTTTTCTTAATGGATGAACGTCAAAAAACGTACCTTGCCAATACCAAAGTTAATGAACTTGAACAAAAGCTCTCTATGACCACTACCGATTCTGCTAAAATTCTTGAGGTTAAGAAACAAGAGGTAGATGCGTTAAAACAAGACTTTAAAATTAGATATGATAAAGAAACCGAAAAAGTAACAAAACTAGAAGAACAAGTCGAATTTTTGAAGAAAGTTGTTTATAAAACGCATGATTCTATTCAAACTGTAAGAATGCTAGCACCTCCGTCGATGTTTAAGGTTCAAGCTAGCTTTGCAAGTCCTGAGTACCTTGACAAAGCTCAAGCTGCAAACCCGTGTCTTTATCTTGATGAGACCGAAAGGATCGATCTTGATTGCATGCCTGTTAGTGCCGATAGTGAAGAGACTGCCCTTTGGGATGATGATAGTCGACCTCTTGTCAATAAGGAGTTTGTAAAACCATATAATTATGCTTATCAGAATAGTCTTTATGGTCTTTTCAACAAACAAACTCAGAAAACTCGTGAGGAAGTGTTTCTAGAATGCAAACAAAAGTGAATTCAATGGAAGAAAGCGTTTGCCCCTAAGAAATCTAATGTTTACAGATACATAAACTACCTCCCTCTAGATGAATCTAAAAGCAAGAGTAGGAAAACATTGGGTATTCTTAAACACCACATAGATAATGTTAAATGTATTATTGAAAGAGATTGGGCAAAACGTGAAAATGTTGAGTGGCAACGCCCGATTCCTCAAGATATTACCTTGCTTGTGAAAGAACTCTTAATTCCAAACACGGCGTTGATTAAAGAAACCGTTCTTCAACTTGAGGAGTTCATTCGGACTGAAATGTATGATGATTTAAAATATGTTGAATCTCTTGAGAAACACATTGATGATCTTCAAACGGAGAAGTCTGATTTTTCAGATGAATATGATTTACTATTGCAAGAATGCGTTTCTAAAGATGTTATGTGTGCTTATTTTACATCTTGTGCTGATATTGATGAATATTCTGATGTTGCATGCAAATATCTTGATAAGATCAAAGAATGTGAGCGTCTTGAAATTGAGCTTTCGAAACGTAAAGAAAATGTTGATAAAAAGGCTTTTGAGTTACTTCAACACAAAACTGATTTCCTTCAAAAACACTGTCATTCTCTTGAACTTGCTTTGCAAAAAGACGTTGGTAGTTTTCCACATGATAATAACTTGCAAGAAAATCTTTCCAAAACGTTTCGAGAAATGAATGAACAGAATTTGGAAATTAAAGGGTTGAAAGCTCAGTTACAAGACAGGGACAGAGCGATAGCAGAGTTGCAGAAACTCGTTGCTAAAATGGGTGGGAAAGTTGTGTAACCTAGCATTAAGAAACATGTTGTTAGACAACCCAATGCCTCTAAAGAGAATAGATCCTCTATCTTGGGAAAACCATCTGCTTTATCAAATTCTTCGTTTGCAAAACCTGTGTTTGCCCCCAAGATGGATGGAAAGGAAAGGTTACCACATAATCAACCCATAAGGACGAATGTCATAGAACCAAGCGTTAAGCACAATAATGTGATTAAACCAGGGATGTATAGAATGACCACTAAACCCACAAACAAAGTTACTCCATCACCTCAGACTTCTAGAAACACTAATATTCGTGTGTCTTTTACTACAGGAATAGTCTCCACTACTAGTGTTAGTCGGCCTCGGCTTAAGAGCACTAAAGTGAATGATAATGTCTGGAAACACAAGAGTCAAGAGAAGATGAAGGAAGTAGAAGAACACCCTAGGAATTTGAATGTTTTTATGAATAAAAAGTCTGTAATCGCATGTAATGACGATTTGAATGATGTGAATGAATTAAATGCTATGAATGTGAAATTTTTTTATGTCAAATGTAGAAAGTATGCTAATGCAAATCATTCCATGTGTGCTATGAATAAAGTCAAAGGCGTATTTACTAGAACTAAGAAGCAAGTTGCGATGCCTATTAGAGCTAGCACACCTAAACGCAAAGTGAACCATTCTGGTGCTACCCCCACTAAGAAAAGTAATGCATCAGACTCCACCACTAAGAACCCTAGAAGCAGAATTAAGGAATTATATGAGTCTGCTAGCAAGTCTTGGAAATGTTGGTTTGCTAATCAATGTCCTCCAGGATATAAATGGATGCCTAAAATTAGGACAGAAAATGTGACAACGAGTGTTAATATGCCTTTAAATGTTGCTAAGGACACTAATGATTCTATAATCACAACTACTATGGCAACCAATTTAGAAAATGCTCCATCGTGTTCTAACTCTTCTGCAGGTGATAAAATAATTCTCTTCATACTAGACTCCGGATGCACGAAGCACATGACGGGGAATCTCAAGCTTCTAATTAACTTTGTGGAGAAGTTCCTGGGTACGGTCCGATTCGGAAATGATCAATTTACACCGACCCTCGGATATGGAGATTTGGTTCAGGGGAATATTACAATCAAAAGGGTATACTACGTCGAAGGGCTCAATCACAATCTTTTCTCGGTTGGTCAATTCTTTGATGCGGATTTGGAGGTTGCTTTCAGAAAGAAGACATGTTTTGTTCGTGATTATGATGGGAATGACTTACTTACCGGTACGCGGGGTACGGATCTTTACACAATTTCACTTCAAGACACAACTTCATCTACTCCAATTTGCTTCATGGCTAAAGCTTCAACGACTCAGGCATGGTTATGGCATCAACGTTTATCTCATCTTAATTTTGATACCATCAACTTGCTTTCCAAGAAAGATATTGTGAGAGGCCTTCCAAGTTTGAAATTCATCAAAGATCATCTTTGTTCTTCTTGTGAACTTTGTAAAGCTAAAAGAAGTAGCTTCAAAACAAAGACTACACCAAGCTCAAAACGACGGTTAGATCTTCTTCATATGAATCTGTGTGGTCCCATGCGTGTTCATAGTATCAATGGAAAGAAATATATTCTGGTAATTGTCGATGATTAATCAAGGTACACATGGACTCACTTCTTGAGGTCCAAGGATGAAACACCCGAAGTTCTCATCAACTTTCTTAAACTGATATAGCGTGGTCTTCAAGCTCAAGTTAAAGTGGTTCGTACTGACAAAGGTACATAATTTTTGAATTCAAATCTGAGAAAGTATTTTGAAGCCGAAGGGATTGAACATGAAACATCTATTGCTCGAACACCCAAAAAAACGGCGTTGTTGAAAGACGAAACCGTACTTTGGTTGAAGCTGCTCGAACATTATTATCCGCTTCAAAACTCCCACTATACTTTTGGGCCGAAGCCGTGTCAACCGCATGCTACACACAAAACCGTTCCTTAATTATCCCAAGACACGAAAAGATACCATATCACATAATTCATGATCGAAAAACTTCACTCAAACACCTTCATGTTTTTGGATGTACTTGTTACATTATTCGAGATGGTGAAAATTTGGATAAGATGAAAGAGAAAGGTGATGCATGTATTCTTGTGGGATATGCAACTCAGTCTAAGGGATATAGAGTGTACAACAAGAGAACAAAATTGATAGTCGAGACTATTCACATCTGATTTGATGAATTACAAGAGATGGCACTTGAACAAAACAGTTTAAGTCACAATCCAAAACGACAAACGACTTCCGTTCACAACCGCACAGAACTCGGAACTCAAGACCACGGCAATGAACCGTCAAGTTCAAAGCTGGTTCCTGAACATGTTCCTAGAACAGATATGACAGTGGACACGACACTTGAAGAGTTGGAAATGTTATATGGACCAATGTATGATGAATATTTCACGGGGGAGAAACATGTTGTATCGAAGTCTTCCGCTGTCACTCATGATACGAATGATGATACCGATCATCATCAACAAAAGGATACAACTTCATCTACTTCAACACGGGTTGCTGTAGGTTTACCTCCTCAGAATATCACATCACCAATCGCTCCTACAACATCAACAACTACTGTCATTGCTCCAGAGAACAAAAATCAAGCAGACGATGCATTATCTGACGAAGATGAATTTATCAACCCATTTGGTACACCGGTACACGAAACTTGAGAGTCTTCTACTCGCCATGTTGATCCGTCAAATATGCATACGTTCTACCAACGACATCCTTCAACACATCATTGGACCCGAGAACATCCTTTGTTTCAGGTAATTGGAAACCCTTCACAGCCTGTTCGTACAAGAAGACAACTAGCCACCGATGGCGATGTTTGTATGTTCGCACTCGCCGTGAGTAATGCTGAACCGAAAAACATCAAAGATCCATGGCTGATCATACTTGGATTGAATCGATGACGGATGAACTTCAACAATTTGAAAGACTTAAAGTCTGGGAACTTGTTGACAGACCATACGATGTAATTCCATTAAATCTTCGATGGATCTGGAAAAACAAGATGGATGAAGAGAACACGATCATCAAGAATAAATCTAGGCTAGTGGCTAAAGGGTATGGACAGAAATAGGGTATTGATTTTGAAGAATCATTTGCACCAGAAGCTCGAATGGAAGCGGTTAGGATTTTTCTTGCTTATGTTGCACATAAGGGATTCATTTTCTACCAAATGGACGTAAAGACGACGTTTCTTAACGGTCCTTTGAAGGAAGAAGTCTATGTCACGCAGCCAGAAGGATTCGTCAATCCTCATTATCCTGACAAGGTGTATCGTCTCCACAAAGCACTATATGGACTCAAGCAAGCTCCAAGGGCGTGGTACGACGAGCTCTCGAAATTTCTAGTCTCCAAAGGTTTCTCAAAAGGTTCTATTGATTTAACTTTGTTCACTTATAATTATGGGGATGACATTTAGCTTGTGCAGATTTATGTTGATGACATTATTTTCGGGTCTACAAACCCAAAACTTTCAAAATGGTTTAAAAAAGTAATGCACATCAGATTTGAAATGTCTATGATGGGCGAACTAAAATTCTCTCTAGGAATTCAAGTTCACCAATCCCCAAGTGGTATCTTCATTAACCAAGCTAAGTATTGTCAAGAGATAATCACAAAGCATGGTATGACATCTTGTGACCCCGTTGGGACACCATTATCAACCACATCCCTAGATGCTGACTTGGAGGGATTACCCATAGATCAAACGAGATATCGTTCCATGATCGGGTCCCTCATGTACTTGACAGCAAGCAGACCTGATATTCATCATGCTACATGTTATTGTGCACGATATCAAGCACGAACCACTGAAACGCACCTCAAGGAGGTTAAACGGATCTTTCGGTACCTTAAGAATACCATTCACATGGGACTCTGGTATCCGAGGGAAACCGGTTTCTTTTTAACGGCCTATTCAGATTCTGATCATGCAGGGTGTCTTGATACACGTAAAAGTACTCTGGTGGTGCACAATTTCTAGGTCAAGATAAGCTTGTGGGATGGTCTTCCAAGAAGCAGGATTGCACGTCGCTTTCATCAGCCGAAGCGGAGTATGTGTCTCTATCTGCGTGTTGTGCTCAAGTTCTTTGGATGAGAACACAACTCACGGATTATGGTTTCCACTTTAATAAAGTACCTATGTACTGTGACTCAAAGTCAGCCATATCCATCTCCTGCAATCCGGTACAACATTCCCGCACGAAGCACATTGATGTTAGATATCACTTCATTAAGGAACAAGTTGAAAAGGGTATTGTTGAATTATACTTTGTTGGAACTGATTACCAACTAGCTGACCTGTTTACAAAAGCTCTTTCAAAAGAGAGGTTTGCGTATCTTGTTAGGCAAATTGGTATGAGATGTTTGACTCTAGTAGAACTGGATATTCTGGCAAAGAAGCCTGCTTGATTCATCTATCAAACATCTACTTGTAAATATTAATGAAAAAGCAAAATACAAAATTAAAAAATCTTTGATAATCCAAAAATATTCTTCTCGACATGTCTTTCAGTATCGATAATATGGACGTACCTAGAAATGTCGCTCAATAACGACACGGTTGTGTACATAAAGCTCGAATGAAAGTTGTAAATATTTTTCAAAACATGCCATTTCTATCTTTTACAACGGAAATTATCTCTTTTGGACAATATTTCCAACAACGGGTAGAGCAATCTATCTCGGGTTGAGCTTGTCACAAAACATTTAACGTTTTGAGCTCAACACGATGGCTTGTAAATCACTTTCAGATTGCAACCCGGATCTAAATTCACGGGGGAGTGTACGCTTTTGTGCCCTTACCCTTATCAAAAGAAGTTAAATCTTCTTACACTTGAGTGGATTCGTCAAGACATTCAAAGTCTATGAACTCAATTTTATGCTTTAGAAAAACCTTTTCGCTAAAAAGAATTGATTTTTCAAAAAGCGTTGAACACAATTTTTTCAAGAATTTCTCAATGATATTCAAAATCTTTCAAACATTGTGTGTTCAAAAAATCCTATCCTCAAAAATTTAATGTGGATCATATCCTCGTAATGACAATTCAATTGGATCAATTTTTGAGGGGGAGCGTTCCAAAAATTCATGCTAAGTTTGACACATCTTTCTCCCGAAAAGTTTCAAGACTATTTTTTACAATATATTCTAATCAAATTTGGTATCTCTAATATCAAAAGATTTTATATATTAGATATAGGGGGAGAAAATGTGATTAAAATGTGATCTAAAGACTCAAGCACTCATGGTTACGATCAAATATCCACAACATCTTTAATTCACGACGTTATTGGGGTCAAAAGGGTGGTTAGGTTTAAGTCCTATGATCCAACTAGAACCGGAGGGATCTTCCCAGGGACAATCCAATAGATTATTAGAAGTCCTTAGGAAAGATGGAGTAGAATGTGAACGTAGCTGAATGCCGACTAAGTACTGATGCTAGAACTGGAACAATCACAACAAGGTGCTAGTAATGATGTCTTGGTAAGCATTGAAGGGGTTGAAGAATGAAAAAGAAATGTAAGGATAAAGGGTCTAAAGAAAGAAGCCCTCCATACAACTTAGGCAGAAACCGGTCAACTCATCATGAAGACAAACTCATCATAGACCCAGTGATGTGAAGCACAACCCTTTCCAAGCTACTCAAGTTTCTCTCAAAAGAAGCTTGTTTTATTGTCACGGAGATCAACACGACTTCTATTGACTTTCTCACTCCGAGATAGTTGATATTGAATAGGTGGCATCTGCTCCAGCCTCCGACTACTAAAAGTGAACAAATCGAGTCTAGAGCCAAGAGATCAATCAAATCTCGTTAGGACACACAGATGAGGATCAAGAGAGTCCTACGCTATATCCTTGTGATATTTCTAGAACACTTAGAGTGATACTACTTAGTATTCACAATGATGAGTGGAAATCCTTCCAGTGTTAACATCAAACAGCACTGCGGTAGGTCATATGCAAGATTCTTTATGAATTGAACATGTGTAAAACCGAAAAGCAACAGTGGTTTGATTCTGAATTGATTCAAACTCGTTTCAGGTTTCTACGCAATATCTTTATGGTCTTGCCAGAATATTCAGAGTGATATTCATTAATATTCACAGTGATGAATGGAACTCCTTCTAGCGTCAACATCAAACAGCGCTACGGTAGGTGACTTTTGAGATTCTTATGAATCAAACTTGTGTCAAATGGAAAGCAACAATGGTGAGATTCCTAATGAATCAAACTTGTTCCAGGAATTTGAATTGACGACTTTAATCAAGCGGATATTTATCCAACTGCGAAACCTTGTCAAAGAGATTCTTAATTGAATCTACCTAATCACAGGTACGGTATTTAATATCGTATAACGGTCATCACCGACCGGAGGTAAAACACTACCGATTTAGGACGAATGTCAAAGCCATTCAGTCCGTGTCTATGTTTTATCTCGAGAAGGTGGCATCACGGTGTCTCAGCAAAGTCAAAGATTCAAAACCTTCATGCCCAAAGACTTATTCAACAATTAATAGTGTGAGCATGTGGATAAAGACACAAGATCGCAAGATGGCAAAGACGAGTCAGGAATGATTTGAAGATCTAAAGATAAAAGACAAACTCGAAAGACAACGATAAAGGCTCAAAGATCACAACATGAAGGAACAACACTACTATTACACATTCAAGACTTATTTATGACGAAATTCATAAATCTCCATTGGAATCCAAATATCAAAGAGGAATGACCTCACATTGGGGGAGATTGTTAGCTTCAAAATATTGAGTCAAACAAGAATGTTCGGTCATAAGTTTATGTTGTAATAATTATTAGAACATTGTAATAGATAGTTAAATAGTCGTGGTTCACGGGCTTGGATGTAAAGTAATTAAAGTCCAAAAGACAAGCCCGACCCAATATATATAGCCCATTAAAGCCCGCATGTGGGTGTACTATATATACTACCCTCCTAGCATGTTAGGAGGGTTGGTTGTTCATTTTTGATTCTTACTTCTAATCTAATATTCACCAAGTTAATCATCTCTTATCTCTACTTTCTCTCACTACTTTCTCTCTCTAGGAATCCATCTCTTTTCATCTATTTTCTATCATTAATCATCATAATAATATGGGAAAACATCATCAGTTAATGAGGTATATGATGATGCTTTTTGTAGTAAAGGTTGTAGACTTAACACTGATAAGCTTAACAAAGAAGTTTTAAAGTTACAATATGATATTCTTGGTTTAAATATCACTATTTCAAACTACAAAAGGGGGCTTGCACAATCAGATGGGATGGTGCAAGAATATAAGGACATGAAATTTAATCTAAATGATCAAATAACTGTTTTGAGAAGAGATCTAGCACTTAGTTATGAGGCCAAAGCTTCTTATATAAAAGCTAACACTGAATTGAAACTTAAGCTATATGAGGCCATTAAATCTAGAGAGAAGATAGGGCTTAAAAGTGAAAAATTTTAAAAGCTAGTCAAACCCTAGTAAAGGTTATAAGTGAGCAAAGAAACCCTAAAGACATGTCTGGGATTGGGATGCATGCAAAGGAATATTCTGTTGTTCCACCCCTAGTAGGTGATTTCTATGGGGTTTCTAAGAAAGACTTGTCATGGACTGGTATTCTAGAGTTCCAAGTGGAGGAATTTATTCCTCCACCATGAGTTCTCACACTAGTAGAGGAATATAAGCAAAAGGTGATTGATCTAGACCTATGGAAGAAAGACAACCCTACTCTCTTTGTTAAGGGAGGGCTCCTTAGTGATGAACAAACTAACCCTAAACCCATAGTCGTCACTAACCCTTCTACTGAAAACCTGTTGATCTTGGCTCTCCAACTAAAAGCAAATCTAGTGTTAAATATGCTGAAATGTATATAATGCTATATTACCAAAGAGTCAAGCTAGTGTTAATGGGATGGGATATTATCAACCTAGACCTAAGGTTATGTCTACAAAGGCTTGTTACACATGTGGGACCTTCTCTCATCTGGCCTATAAGTGTGTCAGCGGATACAAACAAGCCATTGACAATTGGTCAACCACTGTCAATAATAAGCCTTATGTCCACACTAGATTCCAAGTCACTAGACCATCTCCTTTCTTCTCTAAGGCAGCTAATACCCAAGGCCAAAGACCCTTTCAAAAGACCAACACATGGTCTAACAAACAGTGGGTTCTTGTAGCAAACCCTAATTCACCCGCTGACAGGAACAATTCATCCGCTGATAAGGCAAGACAAGCCGCTAAAAAATTAGGTTTGGTATGAAAATGCCACAATTAGTAGCTCTCAGACCCCATGTTTGACCTCGTAATAATATGTATCTACAATCTAAGGGACAAGGGTCTAAGGCATCATCCAACTTAACATGGAGACCAAAACAAGAACAATCATCAAATTGTAATGGTGTCTCCATGACTTATAACAGATTTAAATATCTTGAAAAATATGTTGGATCAAACTGGGTGTTTAAGGTTCAAAGGGATGAATAAGGGGTTGTTATAAGATATAAGTCCATTCTTGTTGAACAACCAAATGGATCCAAGTCTACCAAGGCTTGGGTTCCTAAAGAAAATTGATTTGTTTTCTTTATGTGCAAGGCATTCCAAAGCAGGTTAATGACCATGGATATTGAGATAGTGGATGCTCAAGGCACATGACTGGAAAGGAGGACTATTTGACTAATTTCACTCCTATTCAAGATGGTGATAAAGTGTACTTTGGAGGCGGTTTTGGGACAATTACTGGCAATGGCACTCTTATCACTAACAACTTAAGGTTTGATGAAGTCTTTAATAACTTGGTTTTTACTCAATTAAAAATTAAGTTTTGGAATCGGTCTAATCGAATTGATTACTGGTTTAAGTGTGACTCAGTCGTCCTTTGGTGGAAAACAATATTTTTTGTCGTTGTAGTAAAATTAAAATGCAAAACTTTAAAGTAAATGACGGGTAATTAAAGCTAAAACGGATTAAAAAGTAAATGGTGCAAAATTAAAACTTTTAAAAATAAATTAATTAAATGACGAGAAATTGAAGCTTGACGAAAAATAAAATTTGAAAACTTAAACTAATGCAAACTTAAAATAAAACTAAGACAAAATAATAACTACCTACCATCGGAATACCCTCCATCGGAATCTCGTCGGAATTCCATCGGAATGTTCAGTCGGAATACAATCGGAATGTGTCAAAAGTAATCCTGTCAGAATAACAACTCACCTATCGGAATACGGTCGGAATCTCCTGTCGGAATGTAACTATCGGAATAACGAGAATCAAATCTATCGGAATGATAATCGGAATCACCGTCGAAATATCAAAACCCTATTCCGATAGACGCATCAGAATAAACCGTCGAAATCCCTAAACCCTTTTCCGATGCAGGCGTCGGAATAACAGTAGGAAAATAAAAACCCTTTTCCGATGAAGGTGAAATGGAAATAAGCAAAACCGAATAAGCTATGTCTAATAAGCACTAACCGAAACTTAACCAAAAAAATAATAAGAAGAACACATAAACCAAAATTCAATAACTTTTAAAAACACTAATTAATACAAAAATTTAAAAACAACTTTTTATAAAATAACTTTTAAAAACACTTAATTAAATTTAAGAAAAACATAAATAAGCTATACAATCAATAATCAAAAACAATCAAAAACATAACAATGAATCAAATAAGCATAACAATAAGTACATAAACATAAAGATTAAACAAAACAAGAAGGGTAGAATGAGAGATTAAAAATAAAAACATGATTAAAAGAAAAGATTCAACAACAAAATTAAACTTACTTGGAATTAAAGGCAAGAAATTTAAGAACAGTTAAGTAAATGACAATATGAAAGTACAAGTAATTAAAGGTGGAAGAACTATGTGTCAAATAGCCAACACCTCCTAATGTGACATTAGGAGGGTATTTATAGGGAGGTTAGCATGTGTTGTTCCTTTCTTCTTCTTCACGTCTTTTCGTCTTTTAAATTCTTCGACTTTTTTGACTTTGTCTCGGGATTAATTGAACTCGTCTTATAATTTCTTCATTTATTAGACTTGAGTTCTTCGACTTCTTTAAACTTCCGTCTTTAGACTTTTTCTTCGATAAATCTTTAGAATAGGCCTTGGACTTCCGTTCTTTTTGCACTCTTGATCTTTTGACTTCGTCTTTTGTCTTTCTCTTCGATAAAAGCCCGTGAAAGCCCACGTTTTCTTCCCTTTTCACATTTTGATCCTAAATCACAACAAAAACACAAACCACGCATAATTCCGACATTTACGAGTTAAAATACACGTTTTGGCTTGGTTATTATTATAATTAAGTGGTAAAAGAATAAGTGTTTTCACACTTATTAAATCCTCTACACTTGGCCATTGCAATGCCCTCATGCAATGCATTAATTACAAAGCAAGTTTTACATTTTCCATCATAATCAGTCCACCTTGGCCTTTATTAAACACAAGACATTAAAGAGATAGAAAATTATAAAATATTCAAAGGAAGAAAACAAGTAAAGAAATCAAAGACTTACCTTAGGGTTTTGGAATGTCATGAATGATTATGACCCTCAAGTTTCACGTTCCCCAAACCAAGCTTAAAAACGAGATCATTGTTATTATAAGTTAGCAAACTAACACAAACTCATGTGGCCCAATTATTCACTTAGACTCCCTTATTCCTAGGTGTATCTCTTATATTTTATTGTTATCTTTAATGATCACGAAGATGCATTGTTGACTTATTTCGATAGTTTATTTAGGATGAAAATAAAGTGGGACGATTTAATCAATAGTTAGCTAAAGGACAAAATCTTTTAAAACTGCTTCTCGGGACCTCATAAAGTTCATATCTTGGCATAACTCGCTTCACGATTTGAGACCTTTCTCGGACCGATATTTGGCATTGACTTCATACTTCAAATCTTGAAAGATGTTCATGAAATAATGGTCTTCTCTTCATAATAGGGATTTCTTCACTTGAAGTTTTGAGAGATTCTTCATACTTGGACCACGACTTCTTCATTTTTCTCCAATATTTATTTGGTGTTGGAAATACGTTTTTACGTATTTAGAAAGGATCGGTCACTCCAATAATATTGGGCTCGTGATCCAATATAACCCATATAGCCGACATGTAGGGTGAGCTATATAAACCCCCTCCTAGCATGTTAGGAGGGGTTGAACACTTTCATTTATCACATTCCATCTTTCTTTCATCTCTCTCCTTTCTCTCTCTACCTTTCTCTCTCTAAGTTCTTCCATTTCTTCCATCATTCAATAAATTAACCATACAATGCCTAATCCTTAGAAACTACGATCCTACAATTGGTATCAAGAGCTTTGGTTATTCTTAGGATTGAAGTGTTTTTGATCTATTGATTTGGTATATCTTTTGTGTTACGGGTCAAATTTATGATTATTGATTTGCTTGTTTTGAGTGTAGTCCAAAGTCCAAAACCGTTTTTAATCAATTCTGTTTGTTTCGTCTAATATCGAGCAATCTATCTAAAAAGTTGATATTTTGTTTGTTTTTTTAAGAAAAAAGTTGAGCAATCTATCTAATATTTTATTTCGTCTAATATTCTGTTTGTTTTTAAACAGTTCTGTTTTTTATCAATTTTTTTCTCTCAAATCTGTCTAATAAGTTGATAGAGTAAACAGTTTTAATGTAACAGTTGTCTTCATCATAATATTTTTTCTTCCAAAACTGTCATTTTGTCTTATCAACTTCATCAACTTCATCAATTGTTGAATTTTTATCTGGCTATAGTCTCCATCAAGTATCTGGAAACATATAACTGTAAGTTACGATCTGATTTTTTTGATCGCATAAACCCCGAGGGTTTCTACTTGCGATCCAAAAGTCACGATCACTTTCTACAATCTCCACCACGATCGTAGCTGCGATCACGAGTGCGATCGAAGCTGCGATCGGAGTGCGATCGGGGTGCGATCTTAGTACGATCAAAGACTGCGATGGAGTGTCATTGTGACTGCGATGGAGTGTAATTGTGACTGCGATGGTGTGTAGATTATGACTGCGATGGACTAAATCATTTTGACGGCGATGGTGTTTTGTGAGTTACGATCCTAGTTACTATCTTAGTACGATCAAAAGGACTGAATCATTTTGGACTACAACGACTGGACCCTCGTCAAACCATTTTGGACTCGACTCAACTCTCAACTCTCAAAACCAGCCTCAACAAACCCACTCTCCATATCCAACAAAACCAAAAATACTCGAACACTCGACTCATTTTTTAGACCCTCACCCAAGACTCGAAAAACCAACACCCTCGTTTTCACTCAAGACTCGACACACCTTCTTTCGACTCCAACACCCTCTCTCGAACATCCACACCCTCATTCTCAACAGACCCTCACCCTCGACTCCCTCAACCTTTACACAGACTCACAGTCAAACCAACACTGACTCGACATCACACCCCGACTAAACTCTCTCGTCTAAAACAAACACAACCACCAACCCACGACTCAAACTAACGACACCCTCACAATACCCTCGAACTCAAAAAATCACACAACTCCATCTTAGTTTGCAAATCGATTTAAGATTTATAAAACTTTCATAGATAATCGAAATCAATCATCATAGATTCGTATTTGGTTTTAAACCCAGTATTAATATACGAAATTAAATAAAGATCTTTAACAAACTTGTTAAGATCATTATTTTTTTCGATTCCTTAATCAAAACCAACATGCAATTAATTACACCTACCCGAGACCTCTATGAGATCTTGTATCCGAAAATAGATCAATCTTCTTTAGATATCTGTAATAATCATAAGCAGTATCTTCCATTTTGGGTGCTTGTGGTTCGAGGGTTTTATAAGGTTTATAGATGATCTGTGGTAGATTAGATGATAGATAGATCTTGTTTTAATTGAGATTGTTTAGTTTTTGGTTGAGAAGATTTAAAGGGGGCGGAGATAACAAGAGGGGTAAGCAAATTTGGAGAAGGAGAAGTGTAGTTTGGTGGCTGAAAGAAAAAGAGATGGGAGGCGGATTTTTTTTAGGTTTTAATTGGAGTTAGACTGTTTTGGGAGAATAGAGACAAAGGGGGACGGAGTAAACTAGGGTGAAAAGAAGTTGCATCAGGGTTACAGTAAAATGAGTATTATTATATACTCATAGAAAGGACACGTGTTTCTTATCCCCGTTACATTTGGTTATTTTTCATCCCTACATCAGGCCACGTTTCTTCTTATTTTTGAGGCAATTTTTTTAGTGGAATTTTAGTATTGAGGCCACGTACTGTTTCTTTCTTCTTGTTTTTTGTTTCTTTTTAGTGGAATTTTGTTTTTGAGGCAAGTTATAAATTTTGTCAAAACAAATCAGTCAAATTTTAGTGGGTACTAATTGGCAATCTTTGAAATCTGAATTTTGTTTCTTATTTTGCATAAATCGTTTTATATAACCAATCAAGGTTTTTCCAAGAATTTTTACGTTATCTTTCGTTGGTTTTGTCAAATCCCGCGAATTTCACTTTCTTGGTCTTTCCACGACTTGTCAAATTTCGTATTGTTCTTTCGACACTTACCACAATTATCTTTCATCGAAATTGAAATGGAATCATTAAATTTGACTTTTCAAGAGGGGGAACTGCAACACATGCAACTCAAAGAGATTAAATTATGTCAAAAAACATTGGAAATCTTTCACGAGCTCAAGACACATGTTGCACTTCTTTATCCGCACAACATGCCTGAACTTCCTGCCACGGTTCAAATATTCTTTGGCAAAGTGGATAATTTCAAAGAGAAGATTTTCAATAATTTGGATGAGTTACGGTTGTAATTTGAAAGGGAGATTCTTCATGAGGTTAACGCGAAGTTATGTCTAGAAATCCTTCGTACACAGTTTAAGGACTTCTTTGCGTCAACAATGGTACCTCCTTTTGATTATTCGACTCTAATCCTTCACCAGCTTTTCAACGTGCATACGGGTTGCCAGACTGAAACCTTTAGAAGTGGTTTACTCAATCACATCAATATACTTGAGAAATGTATTGAGGTCAGGTTCGTTAATTACAACGAGATACGGTTGAAAAAGGGTCAGATTCAAAGAATCAAGGAGTCGTCTAAATCATTGCATGCAGCAATACCTCATGAACATGAACATGAGAGAGAGACACGCTTCAAGCTGTCGTCAAAAGATGACCAGATCTGCCCGGTGTAAGAAATAGGTGCCAATTTGGTAGCCACGGGAAGCAATGGCAAGGAATCAGGAGGAAAGCATGAAACAAGCAGCAAGTCACAAGCACCAACTGTTCAGGTGCCAAGTTTCAACAAAATACAGCATGTTGACCATTCTGAACCTAATTATGCCAAACATGGGATGGAAAAGAGTGATAGCGATACCACTTCTGATTCATCCGATGTGAGTCATAATGGGTGAAGAAGTGTTCAAAATGCTAAACATCATGATAAGTGTCTTAGGACTGCTTCTTTAAATAATTCTGATTCTAGGATTAAAGAGCTTGAAACGATTTTAGCTCAGCAATCCAAAGAGCTTGAGGATGCCAAAATTGAATTTTCAAAGAAAACGGAGAAATTTGAAACATATTTTGAAAAACTTGAAAAGTCAAACGTTGTTCTTGAACGAAAATTGGATCAAACTGTTCTAGATTCTAAAGCTGAAAAGGATAATCTTTTGAAACAAATTAAGTTGCTTGAATCTAAATTGGCATCCCAAGATAACTTGCTCAAAGAGAATGAGACTTTAAAGGCTCAAGTACAGGAAAAGGTTTTTGCTATAGCTGCTTTAAGAAATGAATTAAGGAAAACTAAAGGAACTAGTGTGGACACTAAGCTTGAAAAAACATCAATCTTGGGGAAACCGCCTACAAATAAGTTCATTCGACAACCAACTGCATTTAGATCCGAGCGATCAAACTCCTCGAGACCGCGGTTTGCCTCCCAAGTTGATATGGTTCATCTTTCTAGACCAGTCACTCCACTATCTAGGCCCAATGTGACTAAAACAGCTCCTGCAAGACCTAATCACATGATTGCCTCTAGTTTCCCTAGACATAGTCCAAAGAACACGTCTCAAACTAGTTCAAATGACGTTCGCCATACATTTGATCTAAGGGAGCTAAGCAAAAGACACAAGTAAGAGATAGGAATTTCAAACCTAGTCAGATGCCTTCTAGTTTACCCAACACTGCTAACCGTAGCATGTCACATCCTAGGAGCA
Organism: Glebionis coronaria; assembly: GCA_025667525.1. NCBI lineage: Eukaryota > Viridiplantae > Streptophyta > Magnoliopsida > Asterales > Asteraceae > Glebionis > Glebionis coronaria. The sequence continues at coordinate 254,569,423 of CM046878.1, forward strand.
TCAATCAATCATCAAGGAATTCTAGATCTTACTCGGACATTACATATGCTACTTGTAAAACATGTAGGAAATGTGTCTTTAAAGCCAATCATGATTCTTGTATCAAAAAATTACTTAATGAGGTGAACTCCCGTGCTAGACTTAAATCCCAGTGGGTAGCTAAAATCAAACTCGTTGGTAAAATGTGGCGCCCCACTGGTAGAACTTTCACTCTTGTAGGAAACTAGTGCCCTTTAACTAGGATAGTCTCCGATTCTACTAAGACTACTAGGGAGGAAATTGAAAAGGAGGATACATCACTTAAGCCTGAACTTAAGGTTTTCGATAAAAGGAAACGTTTACCAGCTAAGACAAGTGAATAATCTCCTCAGGTCACCTCCAGCACAAGAAAAGAAAACTGTGAACCCCCACTTGCTTCTAAGATAGATATAGCTAACCCATATCAAAGCATGCAAATTCCAAATGAGAATGCAGGTACCAAAGAGGATGTTCCAAAAGAACGCAGCGGTCCAATCATTGTATACCATTCAATTAAGGACACTCTCAGAGTTTGGTTGCTGAAGAAGCTGATATCTAAGAAACAAGTGTCTCAGGGGATTTGCAGTTAAGCTCACAGTGCACTAGGACTTATAGTCACATCACAGACTATAACTCGATCTTCAAAGAAAGGAAAGTTTATCGCCGATGGTAAACTTATCCTAACAACGAGAAATTAATTTTTCTCGGGCATGAGCGTATATCAAAAACATTCCAAGTTTTTAAGCTCATGCACAATGGCTCACAGTCAAATCACAGTCTGTGACCCGAACTTCAGAGAAAGGGAAGTTTATCTCGTCAACGATAACTTACCCTAAAAACGAGAAATTAAAGTTTCTCGGACACGAGCTTCCGTTAGAACCATTCAAAGGTTTTAAACTCGTGTATATGGCTCCTCGTTAAATGACAGACGATGACCCGGACTTCAGAGACAGGGAAGTTTATCTACGCAACGATAACTTACCCTCAAAACGAGAAATTAATTTTTCTCGGACACGAGCTTATCCTAAAACCATTCACAGGTTTTAAGCTCGTGTATAAGGCTCTTCATCAAATATCAGATGATGACCCGATCTTCAAATAAAGGAAAGTTTATCGCCGATGATAAACTTATCCTCAAAAACGAGAAATTAAATTTTCTCAGACACGAGCTTACTTTAAAACTATTCAACAGTTTTAAGCTCGTGTAAAATGGTTCATTGTAAAATGTCGGACATTGACCCGTTCTTCAAATAAAGGAATGTTTATCGCCGATGATAAACTTATCCTTACAACGAGAAATTAATTTTTCTCGGGCATGAGCTTATATTAAAAACATTCGAAGTTTTTTAAGCTCATGCACAATGGCGTATAATTATATTTCAAATAATGCCCCGTTCTTCAAAGGTAGGAAAGTTTATCACCGATGATAAACTTATCCTTACAACGGGAAATTAATTTTTCTCGGGCATGAGCTAATGTTAAAAACATTCGAAGTTTTTAAGCTCATGCACAAAGACTTACAGCTAAATATCAGACTGTAACTGGGACTTCAATTTTAGGAGAGCTTATCTTTAAAGATAGTTTATCCTCATAACGAGAAATTCATTTTTCTTGGTCATGAGCTTGTCTTAAAACATTCCAAGTTTCAAGCTCATAAAGTAAAGTGTATCTTTTAAATAAGAGAACTTTTCTTCTTAACGAGAAATTCATCTTTCTCGGTCATGAGCTTTACGTTAAAACATTCAAAGTTTTTCAAGCTCATGAAAACGACTTCTAAGTAAATGTCAACTTAGGACTTGTTCTTCAATTAAAAGGAAAGTTTATCGCCGATGATAAACTTATCCTTAACAACGGAATGTTTACAACTTCTCGGACTTGAGCTCGTTTTGCAAGATATTCAACATCTTAAGCTCAAGTAATTGGTTTTCAAAACAATGAACACAATTTTTCGAGAATTTCTCAAAAGGCTTTTCTAAATCTTTCAAAATTGTGTGCTCAAAATGTTTTGACAAAAAGAGCATGTCTTCTGGAATCGATAATATTTACGATACTAGAAATGTCATTCAATAATGACACGGGGTTGTAAATAAAGTTCGAGCAGAAGTTCAAATGTTTTAAAACATGCTCAAAATGGCTTGCTATTATTTCAGATAGTAACCCGCTTTTCATAGTCAAGCATTTCACCGGAAAGCTTTGACTCAACAACGGGAATTAATTTTCTCGGGCATGGTTTACTTTATAACCATGTAAGGGATTGTGTTTACTTTATAACACAATCTAACACGAATATATGTACGTGTCAGTGCATTTATTTGTTAAAACAAGAGAAATCTTGTTTTTATGAAGTTATCATCTCCATCAACCATAGAAATTTACAATTGATATCTACATACTCGACGATGCGACTACTCAAACGGCGACTACAGCTCTTTCAATAGAACACGGGTCAACAATTGAGGGGGAGCAATTGTCCAGCATTCAGAATCCTTGATGCCGAGAGTGCCAAGTTCACATATTGGTGTCAAGACAACGATATCAATCATACACATGGAGTCAAGAGATAACTTCAGACATGACGAGGCGACCAACATTCGTGAACAAGAACCATGTGATTCTATCATATGATGTTCTCCATCATTCAGGTCCAACCTCGTACAATTGCTAATCTTGTGAATACATTATCATATATGATCTTTGCATGTGATAAATACCTTACACTTGTGTTTAAAAGGTATTTAATTTACGTTTCAAGAACACCCTCATTAATTTGAGGGAGAGCTTGTGTAAATCATGAAGATAATTGGATTTGCATCTTTCTTCCCAAATTTTCTTAAAATACTATTAAATCAATTGATATTAAAAATATCGATTGGGTTAATATTTTTAATATGGGGGAGAAAATGTGATTTAATATGAGAAATGATTAATCACAAATGGTTTGACTTAACGTGCTAGCTCATCCCGACATATGCGAAATGTTTTCGGATATCGTGGCATATGTTAAGGGGGAGCAAAATGGATTTGGACATAAAAATGGATTTCATGGTGATTTATACTTACCCGCAACCCATTTATTTCACGACGATGAAGATTGTGGTGACATAAGGATGGTAGGATAGGTTAAAGTCCAATGATTCCTCTAGAACCGGAGGAATCTTCCCAAGGACATTCCATAGCTAGAAATAGTAGTCCTTAGGAAAGATGGAGAAAGATGGTGAACGTAGCTGAATGCCGACCAAGTACTTAAGTTAGCACTGGAACAATCACAACAAGGTGCTAGTGATGACGTATTGGTAAGCATTGAAGGGGTTGAAGAATGAAAAAGAATTGTAAAGATAAAGGGTGTATTAAGATCATTGTTTAATGATTCTGGATATTGAAGACAGACATCATGGACCCAGTGATGCAAGGCACAACCCATCCCAGCTAACTCAGATATCTCTTAAAAGATATTTGTTTTAATCACACAGAGACAACACGTTATCTATTGATTTATTCACTCCGAATAAATTGGTATTGAAATGGTGGCACTCCTCTCCAGCCTCCGATCACTAAAAATCCAAAATGCACGATCGAGTCTAGAGCCATTTGAGATCATCAAATATCTCATTAGGACACACTTTCATATTTCCTTGCTTCTTCACACACTGTGAAAAGTAAGAAAGATCTTAAAAGTCCTACGCAAAATCTTCATGATCTTGCCTGAACATCCGAGTAATACGAAAGTATTTACAATGAAGATGGAAATCCTTCTTGAGCGAATATCAAAAAGCTCATGGTAGGTGACTTGTGCGATTCTTTATGAATCAAACTTGTGATAACTGGAAAGCAACAGTGGTTTAATTCTTAAATGAAATTAAACACGTTCCAGGCCTCTACGCAATATCTTAGTGATCTTGCCAGAACACTCAAAGTGATACCTCAATGTTCACAGTGATGAGTGAAAATCCTACTAGTGTTAACCTCAAACAGCACTTGGTAGGTAACTTGCAAGATTCTATACGAATCAAGCTCGTGACAACTGGAAAGCAACGATGGTGCGGTTCTTAATTGAATTTCACTTGTTCCAGGAACATGAATTGACGGCTTCAAATCATGCGGATATTTTTATCCAAATGATTCACTCTTTATGTTCACAGTCAGCTTTGGACGGTCGAATAAAGAGAACGGGTTTACCCGCGAAATCTTGTCAAGGAGATCTTTAATTAGAGCTACCTGTCACAAGTACGATATTTTATATCGTCCAACGGTCTTCACCGACCGAAGGTAAAATGCTACCAAATTAGAATGAAATGTTCAAGGCCATTTCATCCGTGTATATGTTTTGTTGCTAACTGTCTTATGCAGCGTAACAAGAAGGTGGCATTGCGGTGCACAATCCAGAAGAAGTTGTCACCACATGCTTATACTATATGCACTTAATACTTCAACAAATTCAAGAAAGTCTAAAAGTCAAGTCTTCCGCTGTATCAAACTCTGAAGCTTTCAAGAATATATAAAAGTATAAGTATGTGGAACATGAAGTCACATGAGGCAAATATCACAAGTGATGAATACATAAGGTCAAAGCAAGGACACATGCTCAAGACCAAAGTCAAAGATCTCATCAGCATATTCACAAGAACAAGATCGACGACTCAAGCATAGTATGCTAGGTTTAAGATTTTGTAAAATGGCGTGACCTCCCTTTGGGGGAGATTGTTGGAAATACGTTTTTCCAAGGAAAGTCTCGGACACATCATTATTAGCATAGATCACGAGCTATAGACTATTTAGGACATTGTAACTTGGAGTGACCTCCCTTTGGGGGAGATTGTTGGAAATACGTTTTTACGTATTTAGAAAGGATCGGTCACTCCAATAATATTGGGCTCGTGATCCAATATAGCCCATATAGCCCACATGTAGGGTGGGCTATATAAACCCCCTCCTAGCATGTTAGGAGGGGTTGAACACTTTCATTTATCACATTCCATCTTTCTTTCATCTCTCTCCTTTCTCTCTCTACCTTTCTCTCTCTAAGTTCTTCCATTTCTTCCATCATTCAATAGATTAACCATACAATGCCTAATCCTTAGAGACTACGATCCTACATTTGGGATTTTGATATACAACGATCCGCCTCCTTTTCGGACTTGGATCTATTTATCCTCATACCTTGTTAGGGCCTTTTTGGATAGACTTATCCATGATCTTTAAGGGAGTATTTGTTTTTCGTCGTGTGTCTCGATCCTTCATATTGATTTTTGATAAATGATTCTTCACATCACTTGGGATCTTTAGCAACAAAATGTAGCCCTCATGCCTTGTTAGGGTCTTTTCGGACTCGCCAATCTTCGCATCCCTCTTCAATAAGTTATGCCTTGGCTATGAACTCTAATTAATACCGAGCAACTTTTAAATGATCTTGGGCTAGAAGCTAATTAACTTTTCAAATCGTACGACCTTATTTATTGCAATTAAATTTATTAGCAAGCGATGGGAGAAAAAGCTTATAATTAATTGACATAAATTCATGAAAGAATACCAAACTTATAATTGACTCTATCATCTATCGTTCTCCACAATTTAAAATCTCAAGGAATGAGACTCGTGGATGTTGAGCCTATTAAATCAAAGTTTCGGGTTTTCAAGTCATCTATAGGATCTTGCATCTTCTTAGACTTTTTCTAGTTTAGAATTTGCGTTTTAAAGTTCCCTTGATAAACGACTTTCTAGGATCAATTATAGGAACTTGCAAAAAGTTCTTGTTCTTAACCCGTAAGAGTTAAGACTTTCGAGTTTTAAAGTTCCCTATATAAAAGCCTGGCAAAACTTGAATTAAACATGTCAAGGATACTAGCTAGAGTAAACTTAGACAAGTAAACTCAGGTTGAGTCAAAATATTCACAACGTTTAAAAATTAATACCACTTTATTAAAATTTATTCTAGCAAAGAAAGAAAATAACTATAACAAAGGTAAATACAACTAGGCCAAAATAGATCAAAATTTTTGAAAAATGTCGAAAAATCAATTTTTTGGTTAAAATGAGGACAAAAACAAGGAAAAGCCCACTTAACTTTGATAGAAGTCCCCCCTACACTTAACATAAACATTGTCCTCAATGTTTAAGCATGTGGAAGTAACCTCCCCTACACTTAGGACATTGTGCACTTTTTTTAAATCTTGCTAAGTGTTGGAAATTCACTTTATGTGACGACATTTAAGAAATCCCATTAGTTATCATAGTCACACACGCTTAGACTAGACTAGGTACAATGTATAGTTAAGTGTATGGTGTGTGGCTATATATACCCCTCCTATGCTTCCAAGGAGGGGTGTTTCTTGTGTTTTCATTTCCTTCTTTTAATACATTTTCTATTTTCACACACAACCTCTCTTCTCTCTCTCTCAACAATGGCTACCATCTTCCACCACCCACCTAGACCACCAGATTAGATAAAAATAAAATCCACAATTGGCATCAGAACCTCGGTTCCATTCCTCGGATCATGTTCTTGTTTTCGATTTGGTGGTCTAAAATTCTTTTGGGTCTCGTTCTATCATTTTTTATGGTCCAATTTGTCAATTTTGTCACGTCTGATATCTGGTTGATCATTCTTGTTCTTTTGTCACAATATGTCTAAAAAGAAACTTTGTCTCATCTCGTCTCATATCTGGTATTCATAACTAGTCAAAAGTTGTCATCATGTTAAGTCCCTGGATTCATGTTTTTAGACCTGGTTTTATATCTTGTCATATCTGGTTTTAGTGGTTCACACTGGTTACAAATCAGGGTCATATCTGCTGGTATTCACATCCCTCTGGTCCAATAGACAAAATTTTTAGATTTGTCCTGGTTATGGGTTCTTCTGTTTGCATTTTTTTTAAGATGAAGATAAGTTTTACCCAGAAAAACACAGATCCTGATAAATCGAAAAAAGGACATTTCTTGGATAAGGTTTCTGCTTTACAGTACAATCGCATTGAGTGCGATGGGTGTAATGCGATGGCTCACTGCGATGGGTCCATTGCGATGGGTACCATCGCAATGGGACATCATGATACGATGGCCAAATCTTTTTGACTGCGATGGGTTAACAAGTTACATTGCGATGGACTCAAGTTTTTTTGACTGCGATGGGTTAACTATTTAAGACTGCGATGGACATAATTTTTTAGACTGCGATGGTTTAAAAGTATGACTACGATGCAGTATTAACAAAAACTTGACCATGCTGTTTAAACTATACCGAGACCTTGGACACCAGGACCACAACTTTAACATTTCAACAGCCAACCTTATTTCTCCCCAACACCAACATCATCTATCCTAAACCCGTCGACACCTATCCCATCTACGACTCGTATCTGACTCAAAACAAGTAAAACAGAAACTTAATCTAGATCTCAAATTCTTTTAGTGATTGACATGCATGTCAAGATCTGTAATTGATCTGTTCTCGAAATTGATAATCATCACAGATCTAATTTTATTTTCGAAATCAAATAAGGTTTAATAACAATTATGTTATAATCCATTTATTTTGTTTCGTTTTTAGTCAAAAACCGACATGCAATCTAATCTCTGTCATCAATTTTCAAATTAAAGAAGGATTTATAAATATTCTTTTATAATCCCTTTTCTTTATTTTGATTTGTTTGATGTGAAATCAAAAATAACATGCAACCCATTTACCTACCTGAGCCCCTTGATTGAAAGGCCTTGAAGACGAAAACAGTGGGGTTATTTGTGATGTGCAACAAGGGTTTCGTGGGTATAGGTTTAGGAGATGAAGATTGGTATTAGATGAGATGATTTTGAGATGGGTTTTACACTCGGTTATGAGATGAGAATTAGGATATGGAGTTTTGAGATGGATCAGTAGTGAGAGATGTGATGTTGGGATTTGTTTTGAGATGAGGAGTTTTTGACGGAGGTAACAAGAAAAGGTTGGGGGCGGAGTGTTTGAGATGGAGAGAAAATAGTCGGCTGTTAAGTTTTGAGTTTAGGGTAAGTATGAGAAAAATTAGGGTAGTGAGTTATTTATATCCTAAATGACTAAAACTGATGGACCGGGTCTTGGTGTCAAACTGGATTGAGATTTGTTAATGGACCAACTTGTATCCCCTCTTGATGGACCGGGTACTCCCAGTTTTATTGGGCCAAGTATTGCATGTTTGATGTATGGATGCTACTAATATCATAATATATGTCAAAATTATTCAACATAAAATTCCTTATTGAAATTTATTAGCATTTTGCTACTAATTTTTAATTTAAGGATTATATTATCGGGATTTAATTTACAGTGTGACGAGATATTGTGACGAAACGAAGTGACAAAAAGACGAGACAAAAGATGTGACAATATGAAAAAATTTATTTTGACGAGACCGAAGAAAAATGGGTATATTTTTTAGTGACTACAGATTTTTTTGGATCGGGTATAAATTATGTGAAGTTGGAGACGGATTTTTCGAAGGCGTAAACTTATTTTATCTTTCAAAGATAACTTGCTCGTGCTTAATCTTAGAATGCAGACTTGTTTATCTGGTTTCTGGGTTCGGGGTGGTTGGTTGATGACTCGGATAACTATCACTTAAAGGGGTTACATTGTCGTACTCAGTGTCACGCGCTTAGTCGACGTGGATAATTTCAAGAGGTGTTGTGCTTATAGACTTCTTCAGTGATGCATTGAGTACTTAGAGATTTCTCCACCGTTCTTCATTCAACAATTGTGCAAGCTTAAGTCACAAGATCGAAGGATTTTTATTCAGTTTCACGTTTGATGTATCCGGTTCATTCTATCAGTGGTCACTTCAAATTTCTTTCAAGTGGGTTGGTAAAGATGGCCATGGAGAGTTTATGAGTAGAGATTTTCGATCAACAGCTGATTCTCACAAAATATATAATTTAGCTTATTTATTATTCTCACGATTTTTTCAGGTACATGTGCGTACGATTTATTGATGGTTCCGAGTTTCGAAACCATCAAGGGGGAAGAAGAAGACACATTGAACGCACAACGAGTACACGTGATGAACTTCATACCTTCTTTTGATTTGAAGACATTCCGGGATGACATTTGTCATAGCCGCAGAGAAAATCAGTTTTTTAACTCGTGGCGTTATGATTCTCTAAACGGTACACTACTGATCGATGTTTAATTGTTTGGTTGTTGCATTTATTTATCATCATTATCCTATATGGAGAAATATGCACTTTTGGGACTTAATTGACTCTGGTGCATCTCCGGAAGAAGATATGTGCATTTTCGTGACTTAATTGACTCTGGTGTTACGATGTCAACTTCATGAATGGGATAAAGTGTCCACTTAAGTATTTGAGCTTCATACTTGGGATTGATTTATTTTCTTCAACTATGTGGGGGAAGAAATGTCTTGATTCTTTCTAGTATGCATAACTTGAACTCTCAGGGGGAAGAAAAAATCAGAAGAATTATTCAAGCGTGAGAAAAGAAGTTGTTGATCTACTTGGTGTGCCCCAAACTTTCAATCCCTCTTAGAAACGTCATCATGTTATATGATGGGGTTTGCTTGTTAAATTTCGCTGTGCGCTTAATCATTCTAAGCTTTGTTGAAAGCTTTGAAGTTGCTTACGAGGATTGTCGGTTTAGGGGGAAGCTATTTAAAAGCTTCTACATCAAGTTTATGTGGAATGAACTAGGGGGAAGTTAATTCAGAAGCTTCTCCTTAACCAGAAGTATATGTATTACTTAGCTCGTGTCGTTACAGTATTTCTACTACAAGTTACTTTAAAGATGAGTCGTTTTAAAGTCAAAGGCCTCAGAAGACATCATCAGCATTGGACGCTTCATGGAAGCTTTTGTTCTTAATCATTATGTACTTGTTAGGAAAAATATTGTAAGGAATTCTACACGTCGTCCCATGGGGGAAGATTGTTGGAAATTCACTTTATGTGACGACATTTAAGAATTCCCATTAGTTATCATAGTCACACACGCTTAGACTAGACTAGGTACAATGTATAGTTAAGTGTATGGGGTGTGGCTATATATACCCCTCCTAGGCTTCCAAGGAGGGGTGTTGCTTGTGTTTTCATTTCATTCTTTTAATACATTTTCTATTTTCACACACAACCTCTCTTCTCTCTCTCTCTCAACAATGGCTACCATCTTCCACCACCCACCTAGACCACCAGATTAGATAAAAAGCAAATCCACAGCTAAGGAAGAGACAACTAAGGTTATTCCTATTTTAATATTGAAGAATATAAAATAGAGAATCAAAAGAGTTTAGGATAGAACCGGGAAGACAGGAACACGGAATCACGGGTCGTCAAAAGTCATCAAGAATGGATCTTTGAAAGCTCGAATCCCTGCACATGATAAGAAAGAAAACAACAAACATATACTAGGGTCTCCCCCTACACTTATTATAAAAACAAAAGAAAAAGGATCGATACTGCAGGTTGCCTCCCGAGAAGCGCTTGTTTTTGTTAACCGAGTCGTGAGCCTGACTCGGCCTTGATTAGCATGGGAAGAAGTGTGAAAAATATCCACAGGGATCAAAGACATGGTTTTCATCCATCAAATAGCACAAGCTTAAGGCGAACAAGGCAAGCCAAAGAAGAGTAGGCAAGGTTACCTTAAGCAGTTGTTGAGCACGGTGGTAGCAAGGGTGATGAGGTGCAAGCATATCTCCGAAAGTTCCAAAATTCTTTCCTTTTATTTCATCAGATGGATACTGAGATGGCTTAAAAATTGCAATACCGGGATCGAACACCTTTTCCTTTAGGGGAAAATAACACCCAGGCTTAGTAGACCTTGAAGAAAATCCGCTCATAAATCGCACAATCTCATCCTCAGAAGGTGGATAAAGAGGTATCAAGACATAAGTACTGCGGATATCGGTGTCTTCCGGCTTCTTCTCCTTTGAAACGGGTTTCTTCATATGCAAAGGAGGATAAAGAACATCATCAAAGTCCAAAGGAGGAGAATCATTCTCATTTGGGAAGTAAGTGTTGAGAAAAGTAGCAAAGTCTGCCTCAAATGAGTAGTCATCCAAAGTAGGATCAAGCATTGTTGGTGGAGGATCTTCATTAAAAGTAGGTACAAGGTCATCATGTGAAGAATCACTCGAAAGAGTATCGACATCATCAAAGTCATCATAAGTTGGCATGTCTTTATACTAAAAAAAAAATCATCATAATCATCCACATCAGAACTAGAATCATCATCATAGTCATCATAAATTGGAGGATACTCATGAATTGGTGGAGGATCTAAATTGGAGAGATAATCATCCACATCATCTTTGAACAGTGGATTACCATAGCAAGAATCGAAAAGAGGATTGTTGTAGACGACAAAATCATCAAACACATTAATCATATTCGCTGATTCTCTTCCATTTGATTTGGTTGTGATCTTCCCCATTTTAAAAACTTGTACCTCATTCACGACTCTTAAGATTAGCTCACCTTCGGCAACATCGACTAATGCTTTTCCGGTTCTCAAAAATGGCCGACCAAGTATTAACAGAATACGAGGGCCCATTTCATAATCAACAACAACAAAGTCGACCGGAAAAGTGAAGGTGCCAACTTTAACAAACACATCTTAGGCAATACCAACGGGGTAAGCGAGGGTTCGATTTGCTAGCTCAAGAGTAATTTTTGTTGGTGTAAGATCAGGTAATGATAACTTTTTCCAAACACTTAAAGGCATGAAATTTATACTTGCCCCGAGATCGGCTAAGGCAGTAAATTCTTCGGTTTGGTTAAAAGTACATGGTAGCACAAAACGACCGGGATCTCCAAGTTTTTCTGGAAGTTCTTTAAGAAACATTGCAAAACAATTCTAATTCAATCGAGTATTAACAAACTCGGCCATCTTCTCCTTCTTATTGAGCAATTCCTTAAACATCTTAACGAATGTCAGCATTTGGGCAAGAGCTTCAACAAGGCTAATGGTGATGGTCACTCCTGAAATCTTCTTCAAAACGTTTGACACTTAAATGTCATCCTTGGTGAGCAATTTGCACTTGTCTAGGCGAGAAGGATAAGGGATGTTGGGTTTAGGTGGTGTAGGTGTAGCAAGTAAAGGTTGAGATGTTGAAGGTTTACAGGTAGAAGGTGGGGTTGGTGAAGGGTGTTTTTTGGGTACTTCTGCTGGTAGAGGTGGAGACGGGAATGGAGAACTAATACTAGGCGTGTGAGTAGGAGGGATAAATGGTGGTGGAGGAGGCGTAGATTGAGTAACTGGGGGAGGGGTAGATGGTCCTACAAGAGTTGCTCCACTGCGTGTAGTAATAGCACTCACATTCGCTCTTGGGTTGGTGACGACATTTGAAGGAAGAGAGCCCGAAGTAGAGGGTTGAGTACTTGGGAAGAAACTAGCCAGCATATTCTTCAAATCATTTGTTTGATTGCTGAAAGAGGTTTGCATAACATGTCGAAGCTTGGTTCTAATATCATTCCCTTTCTTAGTGATATCTCCTTTCAAGTTGATGATTTGGCTTTTGCAGATTCTTAACTACCTCTCCTTGGGTCCTCATGAAAGCTTCAACATCATGAGTGATGGGTGGTGCTTGTTGAGAGGGTGGGTGATAAGGATTAGAAGCTCGAGGTGGGTTTAGATTGCTTTTATTATAGTTGTTGGGATTGTGGGTTTGAGGAGAAAAACCGGGTGAAAGGAAGTTGTTAGAACGGTAACTTAGCAAGTTACGATCACCTTGAGGTCGGGCTTGATAGCTTTCCGTTGAATAGTTACCATAAGTCGCATACACGTTTTCTGGATTGTCATGAGTAGAAGGACAATCAGTGTATGAATGAGGTCCGCATCAGATCTCATAAGAAAGTGCTGCAACTTTACCTTGTTGTTGTTGATTTGTAGCCAAGAGTTGCATATTTTTGCTCATTTCGACCATTACGCGGGTCAATTCGGTGATATCAGGGTTTGAAGAAGTAGAAGACACATTGACTCTCGGGTTATTCCTTGAAGATGCGGATGAATCCCAATTTTTATGATGAGTAGTCATGTTCTTTATAAGCTCTCTACACTCCTCGGGTCTTCTTTTCATCAATGTGCCACCGACGGCTGCATTAATCGTATCACGATCACGAAAAGTTAAACCGTTGTAGAAAGTATCAATCAAAGTAACGGGGAGCATGTTGTGGTTGGGACATCGATCAATCAAAACATTATATCGTTCCCAAGCATCAAAAAGTGATTCATCAGGCTCTTGTGTAAATCCACTAATTTGATTTCGAAGGCTCGTGACCATGGATGGTGGAAAGTATCGCGATAAAAAGCGTTGAGTCATCTCATCCCAAGTATGAATTGAATTCTTCGGAAGACGATCAAACCATTTTTTGGCATGGTGGGATAAGGTGTGTGGAAATAGGTGAAGGTGAAGAAAATCCATAGTAACCCCGGGCAACTTCATGCTTTGAGTAACGGTAATGAATTTGTCGAGGTGTTTGTTGGCATCATCATCCGGGAATCCGCGAAATGGACAAGTGTTTTGAACTGTTGGATCATGTGATTCTTCAACGAAAACTCTGGAGCCGTGATTTGCATCGGCGTAATCGGTCCTCATCGTCTATTCATTGTGGGTTGGCACAGCTCCTCCATCGTTCGAAGATCGGGTGGGGGAACATTGTTGTTGTTATTCATGTTGGGGTGGGGGTGGGTTATTGTTGTTGTGCACACCAGCCATATCTAAATCTTCACGAGTCTCGGGCTCTGAATAAGATGAAGATCTAGTACGCATACACCTGCGAAAGAAAAAGAAAAAGATACCAAAGAAATAGAGAATATATATGTACTTGTAAAAATAAAAATAAAAATATTTTTGGTGCAAAACTTTGAAAAAGAAATGCTTTTTATAAGTTTTTTAATGTTTTTGTATTTTTGAAAATTTTAATTTTTATGGACTTTTTGAAAATTTTTAAGCAAGAAAAATAACGTTCACGAGTGAACGGATCCCAAAATTCAACGCATCTCTCACAGAAAACCGTTAATCTTTACGAAAAGAGCCGGCAATGGTGCCATTTAATGACTTGGTTTTTACTCAGTTAAAAATTAAGTTCGTTGAAAGCGGTCTAATCGAATTGATTACTGGTTTAAGTGTGACTCAGTCGTCCTTTGGTGGAAAACAATATTTTTGGTCGTGTAGTAAAATTAAAATGCAAAACTTTAAAGTAAATGACGGGTAATTAAAGCTAAAACTGATTAAAAAGTAAATGGTGCAAAATTAAAACTTTTAAAAATAAATTAATTAAATGACGAGAAATTGAAGCTTGACGAAACATAAAATTTGAAAACTTAAAATAATGCAAACTTAAAAATAAAACTAAGACAAAATAATAACTACCTACCGTCGGAATACCCTCCATCGGAATCCCGTCAGAATTCCATCGGAATGTTCAGTCGGAATAGAATCGGAATGTGTCAAAAGTAATCCTATCGGAATAACAACTCACCTATCAGAATACGGTTGGAATCTCCTGTCGGAATGTAACTATCGGAATAACGAGAATCAAATCTATCGGAATGATAATCGGAATCACCGTCGGAATATCAAATTCCTATCCGATAGACGCATCGGAATAAACCGTCGGAATCCCTAAACACTTTTCCGATGCAGGCGTCGAAATAACAGGAGGAAAATCAAAACCCTTTTCCGATGAAGGTAAAATGGAAATAAGAAAAACCGAATAAGCTATGTCTAGTAAGCACTAACCGAAACTTAACCAAAACAATAATAAGAAGAACACATAAACCAAAATTTAAAAACTTTTGAAAACACTAATTAATAAAAAAATTTAAAACAACTTTTTATAAAATAACTTTTAAAAACACTTAATTAAATTTAAGAAAAACATAAATAAGCTATAAAATCAATAATCCAAAACAATCAAAAACATAAAAACATAACAATGAATCAAATAAGCATAACAATAAGCACATAAACATAAAGATTAAACAAAATAAGAAGGGTAGAATGAGAGATTAAAAATAAAAACTTGATTAAAAGAAAAGATTCAACAACAAAATTAAACTTACTTGGAATTAAAGGCAAGAAATTTAAGAACAATTAAGTAAATGACAATATGAAAGTGCAAGTAATTAAAGGTGGAAGAACTATGTGTCAAATAGCCAACACCTCCTAATGTGACATTAGGAGGGTATTTATAGGGAGGTTAGCATGTGTTGTTCCTTTCTTCTTCTTCACCTCTTTTCGTCTTTTAAATTCTTCGACTTTGTCTCGGGATTAATTGAACTCGTCTTATAATTTCTTCATTTATTAGACTTGAGTTCTTCGACTTCTTTAAACTTCCGTCTTTAGACTTTTTCTTCGATAAATCTTCAGAATAGGCCTTGGACTTCCGTTCTTTTTGCACTCTTGATCTTTTGACTTCGTCTTTTGTCGTTCACTTCGATAAAAGCTCGTGAAAGCCCATGTTTTCTTTCCTTTTCACATTTTGATCCTAAATCCCAACAAAAACACAAACCACACATAATTCCGACATTTACGACTTAAAATACACGTTTTGGCTTGGTTATTATTATAATTAAGTGGTAAAAGGATAAGTGTTTTCACACTTATTAGTCTTCCTGGTAAAAGAACTTGACTATAACTTGTTTAGTGTGTCATAAGTTTGTGACAACAAAAATAAAGTTCTTTTTACTAACACTAATGTTTAGTGTTGAGTAAAGACTATGTGTTACCTGCTGATAAGTTCATTGAATTTAGAACACCTAGACATAAGGACATATATAATGTCAATTTGCAAGGGATTATAATGAATAATAACTTGTCATGTCTTTATGCTAAGGCTTCAATAGATGAGAATATTTTATGGCACAGAAGGCTAGGGTACATTAATTTTAAGAACATGAATAGACTTGTAAGGCATGATCTGGTTAGGGGATTGCCTTCAAAAGAATTCCACAATGATGATAATTGTGTTGCATGTCTTAAGGGCAAGCAACACAAGGCCTCATTTAAGTCTAAGAGTGTGCATTCTATTTCTAAACCCCTTCACTTGCTTCACATGGACTTATTTGGACCCACTAACATAGAGAGGTTAATGGTAAATCTTATTGATTTGTAGTCATTGATGACCATTCTAGGTTTACATGGACTTTCTTTTTAGCCAAGAAGGGTGATACTGCTAAAACTTTGATTAATTTTATTAACCAAATGGAAAAGAATACAGGGTTTATAGTTAACATTCGTAGAAGTGATAATGGTGGTGAGTTTAGAAATGACCTTTTAGATGCATTCTGTGTTGGTAAGGGGATTACTAGGGAGTTTAGCATAGCTAGAACTCCAAAACAAAATGGTGTAGCTGAGAGGAGAAATATAACTCTTATTGAAGCAGCTAGGACCATGTTGGCAGATGCTAAGTTACCAATTGCTTTTTGGCTGAGGCTATGAATACATCATGCTATGTTCAGAATAGAGCATTGGTCAACAAAACTCACAATAAAACCCCCTATGAGCTATTTTGGAATAGAAAACAAAATATAGATTTTCTTAGACCCTTTGGATGTCATGTGGTAATTCTAAATACTAGTGATAACCTAGGTAATTTTAATTCAAAAGGTGATGAGGGATATTTTCTGGGTTATTCAATGAACAACAGAGGGTATAGGGTTTAACACATAAGGGATAAGGTCATAACAGAAAACGTGCATGTTGAATTTTTGGAAAATAAACCTAGTGATCTGCAAATGGACCAGATTGGCTTTTTGATTTAGAGCCATTATCTAGATCCATGATTTATTTGCCTGTTACTAATCCAGATGTCTTGGAGAATTCTCCAAAGATTATGGAAGCATATGTTGTTGATAATGGAGGTACACAAGCTACAAAGGTGACGGGATCACAAGCAAATGAACTTACTCCTACATTTTCCTTTATGCACTTACCCATTTGGAGTGAAGAATTCATTATAGCATCTGCTGCTGAAAGAGAAGTGGAGAGAAAGCAACAAGAAGAGCAAGTCAATGAATCAATTTCATTTGCTGACAAAAGTAGTTCAGCCGTTGATACACCTGATCCAGCCGCTGACAACTTGCTTTCATTCGCTAACAAGGAAGTGCTTAAACTTGTTGAAGATTCCATGCCCAATGAAGGTGTCAACGTCATCAATCTAAACGCTGACAATGTGTTTCCTAGTTCAAGTAGGTATGGAAATCACGATGATGGGGATTATGGTACCTTGGAATCTACAGTTCATGACAACACATTGTTTGAGGGAGGAATTGCTACTAAAGTGTCTAGAATTCATCCTCGCACTCAAATAATTAGTCCCATTCAAACAAGAAGGAATAAGAATCCTAAAGGAGTGTTAATATTATCATGTCTAAAAACGTTACTTGCATTTTTCGGTCTCGCTTTATTTTGATTATGATAATATGTAAAAACTAGCATTTACGGAAACAACGAAAAATGAATTCTTGAGTTCAAATATTTCTCATTTCTACCATTATCACTTATGGTATGTACAAACAAGTACTCATCCTAATTAAGTGATCAAGGATTTAATGTTTTCTTAAAACTCACTTTTTATTAAGTGTGACAAGTTTTTATTAAACTTTCTTTTTAAGAAAATGTTTTATTAAATTAATTATTTGAAAATTTGAAAATGGCATATTCTATCTTGGTTTGGAATATCCTTTCAGAATATTTTATTCACCAGATTCGAACCATACCACTAAAAGACAAAAAAGGAGCAGAGTCTACTTTGGTGGTTCCTTAAGTGGCTATGCGGTTCCTTATCGATAAGGAACCGCGGGCTGCAATAAAGAACCGCGGGCAAATATAGCCGTTGGAGCCTTGTCTTATAAATAGTGGACCATTCTCAGATTTTCTCTTCACCTCTTTTGCACATATAATTTTAGATTCTTTCATACTTCTAAAATCACTCAAATCCTTGGTCATTTGTTTGATTACTACTTGTTTAGAAGTGAATCTTTCTTCTCCCATCTCTTCCTCTCCAAGTGCAAAGAGAAGAACACTTTCATCCTTGAAGTGTTGTGTCTACATCAAAGATCTATTGAAGATCAAATCTTATTTAGTCATTGTTGTTTCATAGTTGTGAAGATCCAAGTAGTTGTGTCTATTTGGAAGTTGTGTATGTACTAAGGTTTATACTTGGTCCTTAAAGTATACTAGTGTAAATTGGTCCTAGCTAAGATTAGGGCTCGACTTATAGCTTAGAGTCAGAAGTTGGATAAGCAATGTTGTGTACGGTTTCTTCACCTTAAGGAGCTTTTTGATAGTGAACTCTCGAGTAAGGATTACTCGAGGAGTGGAGTAGGGACGAGGAGTGAGCTTCGTTGCCGAAACACTATAAATCCTTGGTGTTTGGTTTGATCTTTCTTTCCCTTATCTCTTTTCATTCATTATTCTTTATACATGTGATTATTAGTTTAGTTTCACTATACCTTGTTCATATTATGTATAAGAAGGTTTCACATAATCACTTAAGTATAAGTTTTTGAAAAGGATTTTTAAAAACCATCTTTTGACAAGTAAATTTTAAGAAACTATTCAACCCTCCTTCTAGTTTCTACAATTGGTATCAGAGCGTGGTTGCTCAAGCCTTTTTAAAATATATTGTATTTTAAAACTTGAATCGATCTATGGATTCCAACAAGTACCTAGAAGGGAAATCCATGAAAAGACCACCTCTTATTGAAACTGATTGTTTTATTTATTGGAAAAATAGATTTTAGACTTATGTGAAATCAAAAGATTTAGATCTTTGGCAGGTTATTACCCATGGTGATTTTTTACCTTATCAATATAATGAAGTTTCTAAAAGCAAAGAGATAGTCTCTTTTGACAAAGCTAATGATGACACTAAAAAGAAACTTGCTAAAAATATTGAGGCTATAATGGTGATTTATAATGCTTTACCAAAGAAAGAGTACGAAAGGATTTTTATGTGTGAAATCGCTAAACATATTTGGAAGACTCTTTTAGTAACCCACCAAGGTAATAACCAAGTCAAAGAAAGAAAAATCGATCTTCTTGTTCAAAAATATGAACAATTTGTCATCTTAGAAGACGAAACTATTGATAGTGCATTTTCTAGATTTAACACTATTATTACTAGTCTAAAAGCACTTGATGAAGGTTTTTCTAGAAAGAACAATGTTAGGAAGTTTCTTAGGGTGTTACATCCAAAATGGAGAGCCAAACTCATGACGATTGAAGAATCAAAGGATCTAACCCCATTATCACTCGATGAACTAATTGGCAACTTGAAAGTTCATGAGATGATAATTTTGAAGGACTTGGAATTAGTGACAACCAAGAGTGAAAGAAAGTCTCTAGCACTTAAAGCCAAAAAGGCACAAAGTGACCATGAAATCTCCTCGTATAGTGATGATGAGGAATATGCCGTGGCGGTTAGAGATTTCAAGAATTTCTTCAAAAGACGAGGTCAACACGTGAGGCAACCAAGCAACGAAAAGAAATCCTTCTCCAAAAATCATTTTACCAAGGACGACAAAGGTGATAAGAAATGCTTTTAGATGTGGTGATCCGAATCATTTCATCGATGATTGTCCTAAGTCTTCATGCGACAAGAACCACACGGCGTTCGTGGGAGGTTCATGGAGCGATAGCGGTGAAGATGTTGATGACAAGCCCAAAGATGAGAAATGTCTCATGACTCACACTTCTAAAGAGGTACATTCTGAAACCGATTACTATAGTAATAATAGTTCTTCTCAAGATGATATAGAATCAGAATGCCAATACAATAACTTACACAAAGTTAGCCTAAAATTCATTGAAAAGAACAAAGTGCTAAAATCAACTAGAACTAAGCTTGAAAATGAGATTAGTGAGCTAAGAGAGAAATTAGCTAAGCTTGAGAAAAACAAAGAAGTTGATTTAGGTTGTCTAAAATGTGAAAACCTTAGACAAGAGAATGAAGATCTCAAGAGTACCTCCATTAAATTGGAAAAGTTCATGAAAGGTACTAGTGCTCTTAATGATATGTTAAACAAACAAATTCATTCTAAGGAAAGACTTGGGTTGGGTTATAACACTAATGAAGCATCTACTAGTGAACCTAAAAAAGTTAGGTTTTTAGAAAAACGAACCACTGTACGCGGTACACCAGTATATGGCGCGGTTCCCTATTGCTATGGAACCGCGAGTACTGATAATGAACCGCGGACAGAGGATAGTTTTTGTGAAAATCCTGAACTTTCTTAAAAGCCTATTTTAGGTGAAGGGCTAAAACATATTCTTATTAACAAGTTCAAAGTACCTATTATTGAAAAGCCTACGCTAGATTAATTCTACAAGCCATTGAGTAAACCTCTAATGGGAACTAGAAACTTATCTAGATAAACATCTACTCCTCCAAGAGTAAGAAATGAATCAAAACCTATGAGTAGAACACCTACACCAAAAAGGGGCGATCAAGCTAAGTCACGACCTAGAAGTAGAACTCCAACACCTAGAAGAAATAACAATAATTCTAGATCAAGATCAAAGACACCTAGGAGAAACAATGGACAACAAAAAGGCCATATGAAAAAATTGGAACAATTACCAACAACAATACTTTTCCCTATGGGGAATGTCTCCTCCATTCATGCATCCCAACCAAATGCAAAAGATGTTTGGAACTGAAAACTTTGGACCCATGAGATATTAGGGATCAAATGTTTGATCTTGCATGTTGTTACCTAGATATGCTTAGGAATCGATTTAGAGTCCGACGAGTGGATTAAGGATAGTGGATGTTCTAAACACATGACGGGTAATCGAAGTTTGTTTTCGTACTACAAAGCATATGATGGAGGTAACGTTACATTCGCAAGTAATCGACGTGGTAATATCATTGGCAAAGGTACGGTCTCTCTTGACTCTATGACCATAGAAAACGTAGAGCGCGTAGATAACTTAGGTTTTAACCTTCTAAGTATAGGTCAAATTTGTGCCAATAAGTGTAAGGTCATATTTTCGGAATATGACGGTGAAATCGTAAAAGATGGAAAGGTCAGTGGAAAAGGTGTTAGAAAGCATGGGTTTTACGTCATGAAGGTCAATAGGAAGTCAAAGGACAACTTATGTCTAGCGACTTTATATTATAGTTATACTCTTTGGCATAGGAGATTAGGTTACACTAGTATGTGTTTAATTCAATCTTTAGTCTCTAAGGAGTTGGTAAGACATATCCCCAAGATGAAGTTTCATAGTCACTTTTGTGATGCTTGTAAAGTTGGGAAGCAAGTTCACTCAAGTCACAAAGCCAAGAATTTGGTTTCGACCTCTCGGTGCTTAGAGCTCCTACATATGGATCTCTTTGGGCCTTCCATCATACGGAGTTATGGAAGTAACCTTTATACCCTAGTCGTAGTTGACGACTATTCTAGATTCACTTGGACTAGATTTTTGGCGTCTAAGAATGAGGCTTTCGATCACTTAGAAATCTTTGCTCGAAGAATCCAAAATCAACTAGGATGTTCAATTGTATCTATTAGGACGGATCATGGTAGGGAATTTGATAATGAAGTACAATTAAGTGCCTTTTGTGAAGCTCATGGTATTACCCATAACTTCTCGGCTCCCCGCACTCCTCAATCAAATGGGGTAGTTGAAAGAAAAAATAGGAGCCTCCAAGAGATGAGTAGGATGATGTTAAAGCAGTGCAAGATAAGCTTCATCAGTTTGCAATACAGGATGTTTGGGAGCTTGTTGATTGTCCTAAGCATGTAAGACCAATTGGAGCACGTTGGGTTTTAAGGAACAAGAGAGATGAGAGAGGTATTGTGATCAGAAACAAGGAAAGACTGGTTGCTCAAGGTTATACACAAGAAGAAGGCATTGACTATGAAGAGGTTTTTGCACCTGTTGCTAGGATTAGAGAAATAAGGATTTTCCTATCCTATGCTTCATGCATGGGTTTCACAGTCTACTAGATGGATGTCAAGGGTGATTTCTTGTATGGAATAATTCAAGAGGAGGTGTATTTATGCAACCTCCTGGTTTTGAAGATTCAGAGCATCCAGAAAAGGTATACAGAGTTAAAAAGGCAATGTATGGCTTTCATCAAGCCCTAGAGCATGGTATGGTACTTTATCCACTCACCTTGTGGAAAATGTCTTCAAGAGGGGAAACATAGACCAAACACTTTTTACCCAGCAGAATGGAAATCATTTTCTGCTTGTCGAGGTCTATGTTGATGATATCATTTTTGGGTCATCTAATCCAAAGATGAGTGAAGAATTCTCCAAGCTTATGACTGACAAATTTCAGATGAGTGCCATGGGAGAGATGAAATTCTTTCTAGGTCTACAAGTTCAACAGAAAGAAGATGGTATCTTCATCTCTCAAGATAAGTATGTGGATGAAATTTTGAAGAAATTTTGCTTTTCCCGTCATGAAAAACGGGCTAGCACCCCCATGGACAGGGAACCCCCTGGGGAAAGATTGGAGATGGCAAAGATGTAGATGTTAGGCATTACAGGTCAATGATTGGATCATTGATGTATCTCACTACTTCTAGACATGACATTATGTTTGTTGTGTGTGCATGTGCACGTCATCAAGTGACTCCCAAAGAGTGTCATCTTCATACTGTCAAACGGATCTTTAGGTATCTTAGGTGCTATCTGATAGGTGTGTAAACACCCATCTTTTCTACCACTTAATTACAATAATAACCGGACCAAAACATGTATTTTATGTCTTTTATGTCGGAATTATGCGTGGTTTGTGTTTTTGTTGTGATTTAGGATGAAAAGGTGAAAAATGGAGAAAACACGGACATTCACAGGCATTTACGGACTTTTATTGAAGAAAAGGATGAAAGACGAAGTAAAGAAGTCAAGAGTGCAAAAATAACGGAAGTCCACGACCAATTCTGAAGATTTATCGAAGAAAAAGTCAAAAGACGGAAGTTTATCAAAAGCCGAAGAATTCAAGTCTATTTTATTGAAGAATTTAAAGACGAGTTCAAAAGAAATCCCGAAGTCAAAAAGTCCCTTAAGTCCAAGATTAAAGAAGATTAGAAGAAAAGGACTAAGTACGCAATTAAATGAAGATTAAAGAAGGAGGGACTTAATTATGCAATTAAGAGAAAAGGAAAGAGGGGAGGAAGCTTCCTAATCCTCCCCTATAAATAGATTAGGCTCGATTACTTTTCTTTCTTGTTGGCTAAGTGTGACAATTAGTCTTCCTCCATTTTCATATCTTGCTATTTACTTTTCATGTCATTTAAATTCATTTTATGCACCTTAATTACCATTTAATTCCAAGTAAGTTTTCATTTTAATTCTTGTCAAGTCTTTATTTTATCTTGTCAATCTCTTATCTACCTTTCTTATTCTTTGATTCATGTGTTTATGTTTATGTTCATGCTTTTATTTTGATCCAAAGTGGTTTTTGATTATTGTGGTAAAAGTTGTTTGATTTCATGTTTTTAATTGTTTGTTGATGTTTATTCATTGAATCGTTACTGTTTATATTTATACTTGTGTTTGATTTTGGTTACTTTGTGTTTATTATCTGCTGCTACTGTTTTCCTTGTTCTTCGGGTGTGTTTGCTTGTTTCTGATCTTTCCAGGCTTCATTCGGAACTCCAAACTTCCAAACCAAGAAGGAGGGAAGAGCTCATTCGGAACTCCCAAAGTTCCGGATCAAGGTTTCATCCGGAACTCCAAAAGTTCCGAACCAAGCTTGTTCATCCGGAACTTTCAAAGTTCCGGACGAAGTTAAAACTTCCGAACCAAAGGGATTCATTCGGAACTCCATACTTCCGAACCAAGGGTTTCATTCGGAACTTTTCAAAAGTTCCGAATCAACTTAAAGTTCCGAATCAAGGACCAAAGTTCCGAATAAAGGCTTTTCATTCGGAAGTCATAAACTTCCGAGTCAAGGTTGTTCACTCGGAACTTCCAAAAGTTCCGGATCAAGGGTCATCTTCCGACTCAAGGAAGGTTCATTCGGAAGTTCAAAACTTCCGAATCAAGAGCTTCATCCGGAAACTTCCGAATCAAGGGGTGACCTAATACTTCCGAATCAAGGCAGATTTTACAAGTTTCTAATCAGTAAGTTCCGAACGAAGCATTGTTTTGGATAAGTGACATATTCAGATCAATTCGTTCCGGATCAAGGATTTTGGTAATATTCCAAGTGAAGAAGAATCATTTCAACCAAAGGTGACATTTAGGACGAGTGATTATTCCAAACGAAGGTTTATTCCGAATGAGCTGTATTCAGGTTCTTATTAGCTTTTGTCTTTGATTTTTATTTTCAAGCTTTATTTTTCTTGCCTTATTATTTAATTGCACTTTTAGATTATTTGCCTTAGTTTTATTTTAGACTTGCCTTAGTTTTAGTCACACTTTAAGTTTGCCTTAGATAGATTTAAGTTTACGTCATTTTACTTTAGTGCCCTTTTAAATTCAGTCACGTTTTTAAATACTTGCACTTTACTTTAATTAGACTTAGATTTACGTTAAGTGCCCATTTACTTTAATTGTTTTGCACCTTTTAATTTTAAAATACTACAACGACACATCTTTGTTCCACCAAAATAAAACGAAGTCACACAGAGAGCTAAGATCAATTCGATTAGACAGGAACACAACGAACTTTAATTAATTTTTATACGGGCAAAAGCCGTGTATCAAATGGCGCCGCTGCCGGCTCTTTTCGTTAAGATCAACAGTTTTCTGTGCTAGACACGTTGCTTTTTGGGATCCGTTCACTTGTGAACGTTATTTTTCTTGCCTTAAAAAATTCAAAAATCATAAAAATTAAAAATTGATAAAAAACCATAAAAATTAAAAATATCAAAAATCCAAAAAGATTTTCTTTTTATTGTGTATATATATTGTCTCTGTGTTTGGTTTTGTTTTGTTTTGCATTTTCAGGTGTATGCGTACTAGATCTTCTATTTATCAAGAGCCCGAGCCTCAAGAAGATTTAAGTATGGCAGGTGTTAACAACAACATTCCACCGAACCTCCATAATAATAATAACAACAATGCTCTTCCACAGCCCGATCTTCGGACCATGGAGGAACTTTGTCAACCAACAATGTTTGGACGAGGAGGACCGATTGCGCCGATGCAAATCAACGCTCCTGAGTTTTCGTTGAAGCACCACATGATTCAGCAAGTGCAAACAAACCCATTTAGAGGATTGCCTGATGATGATGCCAACAAACACCTCGACATGTTCATTACAATCACCCAAAGCATGAAGTTGCCTGGTGCCACAATGGATGTTCTCCGCCTACAACTTTTTCCACATACTTTATCGCATCATGCCGAGAAATGGTTTGATCGTCTCCCGAAGAATTCTATTCACACTTGGGATGATATGACTCAACGCTTTCTATCGCGCTACTTTCCACCATCCATGGTCACAAGTCTTCGCAACCAGATCAGCGGTTTCATGCAAGACCCTGATGAATCTCTTTTTGACGCTTGGGAGAGATATAATGTCTTGATCGACCGATGTCCAAACCACAACATGCTCCCTGTGACCCTAATTGATACTTTCTACAACGGATTGACTTTTCGAGATCGTGATACGATCAATGCAGCCGCCGGTGGCACATTCATGAAAAGGAGACCCGAGGAGTGTAGAGAGTTAATTGAGAACATGACTACTTACCACAAGAACTGGGATTCCTCTGCATCTTCCAGGAACAACCCGAGAGTCAATGTTTCCTCTACCTCAGCAAACCCTGAGATGACCGAACTCACCCGCATGATGGCCGAAATGAGCAAAAGTATTACGCTTATCGCTTCAAACCAACAACAACAACAAGTTAAAGCGGTTGCTAATCCTTGTGAAACATGTGGCGGTCCTCACTCATACACCGATTGTCCTTCGACACAAGGAAATCCGGAAAATGTGTATGCTGCTTACGGTAATTATTCACCGGAAAATTACCAAGCTAGACAACAAGGGGATAGAAATCTGCTGAGCTACCGTTCAAACAATTACCTTTCACCCGGTTTTTCTCCTCAAAAACAAAATCCCGCCAACAACTACAATAGAAGCAACCAAATCCCACCTCGTGCTTCTAATACTTATCAACCACCCACCCAACAACACCCACCCATTAATCCCGATGTTGACACCATCATGAGAACTCAAGGTGAGCAAATCAAGAATCTACAAAGCCAAATAATCAATTTGAAAGGAGATATCTTGAAGCAAGGTAATGACATCAGAACCGAGGTTCGTGAAAACCTTCAATCTTCCTTCATCACTCAAACAACTGAATTAAAGAATCTGTTGGTTAGTTTCTTGCCCGAAGCTCAATCTTCTTCTTCTTCGGGTTCTCTACCTTTAAACACCGTCCCCAATCTGCGAGCTAATGTGAGTGCTATAACTACGCGTAGTGGAATTACCATTGTCAATCCACCTACCCCACCACCATCATCTACACCTTCTCCACCACCATGTATCCTACTCCTCCTACACCTAGTAGTAGTGCACCATTACCGTCTCCGCCTCGTCATGACGATGTATCTCGAAAGGACCCTTCAACATCACAACCTTCACCGACTACACCTTCACCTAACCCTTATCAACTTAGAATCCCATACCCTTCTCGCATAGGCAAGACCAACGAGCTAACCAAGAATGACTCTCAAATAACAAAATATATCAGTATGATTTCTCAAATGGGATTCAGCATTAGTTTTCTTGAAGCACTTGTCCACATGCCCAAATTTGTCAAAGCATTTAAGGACTTGCTTAACAAGAAGGAGAAGTTGATTGAACTCGCCAACACACGCTTAAATGAAAACTGCTCTGCAGTTATTCTTAAAGAACTTCCGGAAAAACTAGGGGATCCCGGTCATTTTGTGTTGCCTTGCGTGTTCAACAAAACTGAAGAATTTACTGCCCTTGCTGATCTCGGGGCTAGTATTAATCTGATGCCTTTGAGTGTTTACAAAACACTATCATTACCCGATCTCATTCCAACAAAGATGACTCTCGAACTTGCTAATCGCACTCTCGCTTACCCCGTTGGTATAGCCGAAGACGTATTCATTCAAGTTGGCGCATTTACTTTCCCGGTCGATTTTGTCGTAGTTGATTATGAAATGGACCCTCGTATTCCTTTAATACTTGGTCGGCCATTTTTGAGATCCGGACGTGCTTTAGTAGATGTGGTCGAAGGTGAGTTAATCTTAAGAGTCGGGAATGCCTCACAAAATTTCAAAATGGGGACGCTTACAAATAAATCCTTTGGAGGACGAGAATCAGTGAATATGATAAATGTGCTCGATGACTTTACCGTCTACGACAATCCTCTATTCGACTCTTGCATCGATAATCCACTTTTTCAAAATCATGTGGATGATTCTCTCCCTACTTTGGACGCTTCTCCCATTTTTGATTCTCCACCGGTCTTCGATGCTTATGATGATGATGATTCTAGCTCAGATTCGGATGATTTTGATTGTACTTCTGAGTATCCCGAGCTGCCTACTTTCGATGATTTTGATGAGGCTGATACTCTATCGAGCGATTCTTCACATGATGAAGATCCTCCGCCATCACTCGATCCTACTTTGGACGATTATTCATTTGAGGAAGATTTCTCTGAATTTCTCAACACATACTTCCCTCATGAGAGTGATGCTCCTCCTTTGGATTTTGAAGATTATCGTCTTGATCCTACTTTGGATTTGAAGAAAATTTTGTCAAAGGAGAAGAAACCGGTCGACACCGAAATCCGTTGCACTTATGATTTAACACCTCTTTGTCCCACTTCTGAGGACGAGGTTGTGCTTCTTTGCGGATCTTCTTCACACTCGGCTGAGCCTGAGTGCTATTTTCCCTTGAAGGAAAAGGTGTTCGATCCCGGTATTGAAATTTTTAAGCCATCTCAGTATCCACCTGATGAAATAAAAGGAAAAATCTTTGGAAATCTTGAAGACATGATCGCACCACTTCACCCTTGCTTCTACTGTGCTCCATCACTGCTTAAGGGAACCTGGCCTACTCTTCTTTGGCTTGCCTTGTTCGCCTTAAGCTCTTGCTTATTGATGGATGAAAACTATGTCTTTGATCCTGGTGGATATGTTTCATGCTACTTCCGTTGATGATCAAGGTCGAGTCAGGCTCACGACTCGGTTAACAAAAATCAAGCGCTTCTTGGGAGGCAACCCATGCATCTATCCTTTCGCTTTCTTCACCATAAGTGTAGGGGGGACCCTTTGGATTGCTATTTCCTCTCCTCATTTCTTAATCAGGGATTCGAGCTTCAATGATCCACTCTTGATGATTCTTGACGACCCGTGATTCCGTGTTCTATTTCTTCCCGGTTCTATCCTAAACTCTTTTCGATTCACTATTTTATATATTTTCTCAAATATTAAAATAGGAATCTCTTTAGTTATCCTTTCCTTAGCGAGATTTAAACAACGTGCACAATGTCCTAAGTGTAGGGGAGCTTACTCCCACATGCTTAAACATTGAGGACAATGTTTATCTTAAGTGTAGGGGGGACTTCTATCGAAGTTAAGTGATCTTTTCCTTGTATTTGTCCTCATTTTAACCGGAAAATCAATTTTTCGACATTTTTCAAAATTTTTTGATCTATTTTGGCCTATTAGTTGTTATCTTTGTATAGTTATTTCCTTTCTTTTCTAGAATAAATGTTTAATAAGTGGTTTTAATTTTCAAATGTTGTGAATCTTTTGACTCAATCCGAGTTTACTCTAGCTAGTATCCTTAACGTGTTTAAGTCAAGTTTTGCTAGGCTTTTATTTAGGGAGCTATAAAACGCGAAAGTCTTAACTCTTACGGGTTAAGAACAAGAACTTTTCGCAAGTTCCTATAATTGATCCTAGAGAGTCGTTTATCAAGGGAACTTTAAAACGCGATTTCTAAAACTTGAAAAAGTCTAAGAATTTGCAAGATCTTATAGGCGACTCGAAAACCCAAAACTTTGATTTAATAGGCTAAGTATCCACGAGTCTCATTACTTGAGATTTTAAACTGTGGAGAACGAGAGATGATAGAGCCAATTATAAGTTCGGTATTCTTTCATGAATTTATGTGAGTTAATTATGAGCCTATTCTCCTATCGCTTGCTAATAATTTATTTGCTAATAAATAAGGTTGTACGATTTGAAAAGTTACTTAGCTTCTAGCCCCAGATCGTTTAAAAGTTGCTCGGTAATGACGAGAGTTCATAGCCAAGGCATAACTTATGAAGCGGGGCGTGAAGATTGGCGAGTCCGAAAAGGCCCTAACAAGGCATGAGGGCTATGTTTTGTTGCTAAAGATTCAAAGTGATGTGAAGAATCATTTATCGAAAATCAATATGAAGGATCGAGACACACGACGTAAAGCAAAAACTCCCCAAAAGTCATGGAGAAGTGTATCCGAAAATACCCTAGCAAGGTATGAGGATAAATAGATCCAAGTCAATAAAGGAGGCGGATCGTTGTATATCAAAGTCCAAAATAATGATTGGAGAAAAATGAAGAAGTCGTGGTCCAAGTATGAATCTCTCAAAACTTCAAGTGAAGAAATTCCAATTATGAAGAGAAGACCATTATTTCATGAACGTCTCTCAAGATTTGAAGTATGAAGTCGCTGCCAAATATCGGCCCGAGAAAGGTCTCAAATCGCGAACCAAGTTATGCCAAGATATGAACTTTTTGATATCCCGAGAAGCAGTTTTAAAAGATTTGGTCCTTTAGCTAACTATTGATTAAATCGTGCACTTTATTTTCAAACTAAATAATTATCGAAATAAGTCAAACAATGCATCTTCGTGATCATTCAAGACAAATAATAAAATATAAGAGATACCCATAGGAATAAGGGAGTCTAAGTGAATAATTGGCCCACATGAGTTCGTGTTAGTTTACTAACTTATAATAACAATGATCTCGTTTTTAAGCTTGGTTTGGAGAAAGTGAAAACTTGAGGATGATGATTATTCATAACTTTTCCAAAACCCAAGGTATGCTTTTGATTTCTTTATTTTGTATGTTTTTATTTTCTATCTCTTTAATAAAGGCCAACGTGGATTGATTATGATGAAAAGTGTAATCTTGCTTTGTAACTAATGCATTGCATGAGGACATTGCAATGGTCAAGTGTAGGGGATTTGATAGGTGTGTAAACACCCATCTTTTCTACCACTTAATTACAATAATAACCGGACCAAAACATGTATTTTATGTCTTTTATGTCGGAATTATGCGTGGTTTGTGTTTTTGTTGTGATTTAGGATGAAAAGGTGAAAAATGGAGAAAACACGGACATTCACGGGCATTTACGGACTTTTATTGAAGAAAAGGATGAAAGACGAAGTCAAGAAGTCAAGAGTGCAAAAAGAACGGAAGTCCACGACCAATTCTGAAGATTTATCGAAGAAAAAGTCAAAAGACGGAAGTTTATCAAAAGCCGAAGAATTCAAGTCTATTTTATTGAAGAATTTAAAGACGAGTTCAAAAGAAATCCCGAAGTCAAAAAGTCCCTTAAGTACAAGATTAAAGAAGATTAGAAGAAAAGGACTAAGTACGCAATTAAATGAAGATTAAAGAAGGAGGGACTTAATTATGCAATTAAGAGAAAAGGAAAGAGGGGAGGAAGCTTCCTAATCCTCCCCTATAAATAGATTAGGCTCGATTACTTTTCTTTCTTGTTGGCTAAGTGTGACAATTAGTCTTCCTCCATTTTCATATCTTGCTATTTACTTTTCATGTCATTTAAATTCATGTTATGCACCTTAATTACCATTTAATTCCAAGTAAGTTTTCATTTTAATTCTTGTCAAGTCTTTATTTTATCTTGTCAATCTCTTATCTACCTTTCTTATTCTTTGATTCATGTGTTTATGTTTATGTTCATGCTTTTATTTTGATCCAAAGTGGTTTTTGATTATTGTGGTAAAAGTTGTTTGATTTCATGTTTTTAATTGTTTGTTGATGTTTATTCATTGAATCGTTACTGTTTATATTTATACTTGTGTTTGATTTTGGTTACTTTGTGTTTATTATCTGCTGCTACTGTTTTCCTTGTTCTTCGGGTGTGTTTGCTTGTTTCTGATCTTTCCAGGCTTCATTCGGAACTCCAAACTTCCGAACCAAGAAGGAGGGAAGAGCTCATTCGGAACTCCCAAAGTTCCGGATCAAGGTTTCATCCGGAACTCCAAAAGTTCCGAACCAAGCTTGTTCATCCGGAACTTTCAAAGTTCCGGACGAAGTTAAAACTTCCGAACCAAAGGGATTCATTCGGAACTCCATACTTCCGAACCAAGGGTTTCATTCGGAACTTTTCAAAAGTTCCGAATCAACTTAAAGTTCCGAATCAAGGACCAAAGTTCCGAATAAAGGCTTTTCATTCGGAAGTCATAAACTTCCGAGTCAAGGTTGTTCACTCGGAACTTCCAAAAGTTCCGGATCAAGGGTCATCTTCCGACTCAAGGAAGGTTCATTCGGAAGTTCAAAACTTCCGAATCAAGAGCTTCATCCGGAAACTTCCGAATCAAGGGGTGACCTAATACTTCCGAATCAAGGCAGATTTTACAAGTTCCGAATCAGTAAGTTCCGAACGAAGCATTGTTTTGGATAAGTGACATATTCAGATCAATTCGCTCCGGATCAAGGATTTTGGTAATATTCCAAGTGAAGAAGAATCATTTCAACCAAAGGTGACATTTAGGACGAGTGATTATTCCAAATGAAGGTTTATTCCGAATGAGCTGTATTCAGGTTCTTATTAGCTTTTGTCTTTGATTTTTATTTTCAAGCTTTATTTTTCTTGCCTTATTATTTAATTGCACTTTTAGATTATTTGCCTTAGTTTTATTTTAGACTTGCCTTAGTTTTAGTCATACTTTAAGTTTGCCTTAGATAGATTTAAGTTTACGTCATTTTACTTTAGTGCCCTTTTAAATTCAGTCACGTTTTTAAATACTTGCACTTTACTTTAATTAGACTTAGATTTACGTTAAGTGCCCATTTACTTTAATTGTTTTGCACCTTTTAATTTTAAAATACTACAACGACACATCTTTGTTCCACCAAAATAAAACGAAGTCACATAGAGAGCAAAGATCAATTCGATTAGACAGGAACACAACGAACTTTAATTAATTTTTATACGGGCAAAAGCCGTGTATCACTATCCAACATTGGGATTATCGTATCCTAAAGATTCTCCATTGGAGCTTGTGGGCTATTCAGACAGTGATTATGGAGGTGATAACAATGATAGGAAATCCACAACTGGTGGATGCCAATTTCTTGGGAGTAGACTTATCTCTTGGCAATGCAAGAAAAAAACGATGGTGGCCAATTCAACAACTAAGGCTGAGTATGTAGCTGCTGCTGCATGTTGTGGGCAAGTGCTATGGATTCAAAACCAATTGTTGGATTACGTGTACAATTTTATGCATACCAAGATATTTTTTGATAATAACAGTACATTATGCATTATTAAAAATCCTATGCATCATTCTAAAACTAAACACATAGAAATTAGGCATCATTTTATAAGGGATTTTTTTAAAAAAGGTTTAATACATCTAGATAGAATAGACACAGAGAATAATGTGGCTGATCTTTTAACTAATCCTTTTGATGTTGGGAGGTTCCAGTACTTGGTAACAAGTATTAGAATGATCAATCCATAAAAATATGTGTTTTTGAACTTCATGTATAGTATGTACAGGATGTGCACTGTTATTATTCTTTGTAAAAATATTAGATTTTCCACTCTATTTTCTAACCGCTGACAAAGGCATTCTATCCGCTGACAAGTGGAAAGAAGCCGCTGGCAGCATATGTTAGTTTTTGTGGTTTTTAATCTAATCATGCAGGCCTATTGAGCATTGTGCAATTGGTTACAGAGTTGCTTATGGACTTCAAGGATGTGACAAGTGGTTTTTTTATGATGGTTGGAATGTTTACATTTCTGTCTTGAAATAAATATTTGTCATATATTTATTTTGCAAACTGTGTAAGCTTAGTTTAAGGGGAGGTTTAGGACACCTTTAGGTCATTGGGTACTTTTAGAGTGCTCTTATCACAATTCTAGATTGTGTCCAACGGTGAGTAAGGGTTAGGATAATGAAGACTTTTCTTTTTAAGAATTATTGTAATTTCTAAACCTTGAGGCACTGTAACATGTAATGTTGATATAACTGTGCATGTTGCCAAGACTGTTTGGCCTAGATTTGGGATGGTCGGTTGGGAGACTTGGTATAATTTAAAAATGGGCTTATCTGGGAGTTACTAAGTGTTTATATGAGATAATTTCACTCTAAAGGACTTACTTTAGTAAGGTTCACTTGAGGACAGTTATGTCTATCTTGCGTATGCAAGTGTGTATAATTGGACAGAGAATGCTAATTTCAGTCTGTGTCAGAGGAAGAGTTATCTTCAGTAGGATAAACTTCTTTGTTAAGGTCTTTGATGAGACTGCTTTTATACATAGTCTCATCATCCAAAAAGGGCTTTAAATGCATAAAATACCATGAAAATACCCAAATATATGCTTGTGTTTGTTGCTTGTGTATTTTAGGTACGGATATTGAAAAAATAACAAAAGATCACAAGAATCATGAAAAAACGAACACGAGAAACGAAGCCGTACATTGAACCAAGCCCTAATGAAGATTTTACAAAGAAAACCCTTGAAGATTTGAAGATTTATGAAGAAGGGTCCTCCAATATGGAAGAATTGACACTTTATACCCTTGTATCTTCATAATTACAAGATTGGTCCATAAAGTTTGTCAAAATCACAAAAAGGGCCCTCTACTTTGAAGAATTGGCAATTTTAGTCCCTCAACAAAATTAAAATTTCAATATTTATCCTCCTCAAAGTCAAACATACCAAGAAGTACTCCAAGTTACAAGAAATTACAAGTTTGGTCCTTTGAAAACGTCAAAATTACCAAAAGGACCCTTGACTTTGAAGACTTGGCAAGAATGGTCCCTCAAAAATGAAGACTTGTCATGTTCAGTCCTCCAAAATGTCAATCATATAAGTCAAGACCATAATCCTTGAAGAAAATACCAAATCAGTCCTTCAAGAATCAAGAATTGGCAAGAAATACCCCTGAAATCATTTTACAAAACTTTTTGGGGCAAAAGTGTGAAAATGAAAACTTCAATAACAAAGGAAATGAAGTTTGGCCGGATTTATTTGAAAATGAAAGGAGTATAAGAGATGGGGGACTAATCTTGGCAGACAACAATACTTACCTTAACTAGTGTCATGGTGACACGTGCCCCACTCAACCAAATCCACCAATCAACTCTCTCCCTGGTGCCACATCACATCCCACTCACCCTTTATTTAACTAATCACAACTGATTAGTTAAAAGTGGCGCCTAACACAATGTTTAAACATAAAAACAGATCAAAAACATGTTCTTCATGTTCATCACAAGATTTGGGTTTTTCTTAAATACAAATAATTAAGTGCTAAAACCTTCCAGATTTATGATTAAGGTGTCCTTAATCACATCCCAACTTTCAAAAGGTCTGCCACATCACCACATTGTCACATGTTTCCCCCTGCTTTTCACCCTTTGAAGAAGACGCCAAAGCAGTGGCCCTCATCCAACGTCCCACAACATAGCTTGGAAGCTAAGCATTATTTGGACCCTTTGATCAACTTTTCACATTGCCAGCTCCACAAAGAAACAAGAATCAGTCACATGATCTTCAAAGCTCAAAACAAGACAATGGGCATTTCTGGGACTTCACCAAGCATTAGGGTTTCATTTTTATGTTTGCTAGACATCATTGTACGCCTATATAAGGCATAGGACCATTTACATTTTAGTTTGCTCTTGAATTTTCCTTGGTTCACAAATCTGTAAATCATATATTCATTAATGAAATGTGTTTGAATTTGGTGAAGAAAACTCAAGTGCCACTCATATTATATGCTTGTTATTGTTCATTGTTTATTGTTCTTGAATCCTAAACCTGTTTTCAAAAGGAGTGTGCAAAAGTTTGCACATTTTCCACTTTTCTTGATATTTTGCTAAGTCTTGTTCGAACCTTGGAATTTTTGGGCTATAAAGCTGATCATAGCATCCTGATATTGAGTTATCAAGGTGTGGTGAAGCCTATAACTTGGGGATAATCAAGTGTGGGGAACTAAGGTTGCATTAATCAAGAAGTTTTCATCTTTCTGTTTTGATATTTGTGCTCTTAACTTTGTTGAATCTTATCAGGCTTTATTGTGGAGGCTTGTGCTTGTTCTTGCTAGCACATAAGCTCAAAATTCGTGGGTGTGGATGTACATCCATGAGGTACACATCATTCTACTCAAAATCTGATAAAAATTTGGATTATTGTGATTTTGTGTGTGACTTGTGTTCTTGCTGATTTTGTGGCTCAATCTTGCTTAAATCTGCATATTACATCTGTTATTGTGCTTATTTGGGCTTGGGTAACCTTGGAATGCACTTTTGATTTGAAAATCTTGTTTTGAAAAGTTAAAAGGGTGTTTGGGATTACCTGTTTGAGATCATAAGTTGTTATTGTGTGGTTGGAAGTTTGTGTTATTGCTTTGTATCTGTTAAATACTTGGTTGAGTGCTATTTGCTGCAAGTTTTTGGGTTTAAACCCTCAAATCAAAGATTGTGCTATAGCTTGTTGAGTTTGACTGCTATTGACCTAAAATTTTGGGAATACTTAGAGTATATGCATGTTTAGGGATATAATCTGTTAAATCATCATTAATATAACATATGTGATAGATTTGAGTGTTTGAATTTGGCTTGTTGGTGAAGTGCATCAGCAAAAGTAAAATCTGCTTGTATTAGTGTTCATCAGTAACCTTCATCTGCTTGAATCTTGATTTAGGCTTTGAACCATTGCATGAAACCTGTTTAAACTTGTTCATTTAAGTTTATTATAGCTTGTATATGCTTTTGGTGTAAGTTGGTTGGCTGAAATTTGCTAAAACAGCTTATAAGTGCTTAGCTGCTTATTTGTTCATGTCTGGTGCATATCTGGTGATGTTTTGATTAAATTGTACTAATTCGCTGTTAGTGATTGTGATTTCTTTGTTGTGATTGACTCCTTATGATCCACTGATCATTTGGGTGCCTTTGTGTAACTTGAATCTCCAAAAAAGTCACTAAAGACAAAAAGTCAAACAAGTCAAGCAGTGGAAAAAGTTTCCACTGCTCAACATCCAAAACTAGCCCCTACTAGTGTTAATTTTTATTCACTTTATTAATAAGCCATATTGGCTTATCCAGACCCGCAAAAACTTATTTTTTGTGATCAATCTTCCTCATTTGACCCATTTGTTTGAGCTGGAGCTTATTAGACTTTGACATTGACTTTTTACTAGAAAACTCATAAAGTTGACTTTTAAAGAAGTGCTTATTTGCTTATTCCAGCTTATTGAGTGAACTTGTTTGAAAACTTTTTGTTGATTAAGCTTAGTTAAGTCATTTAAAAGCTTTTGAAACTTGAATCAGCTCTTGGGATAGCCTAGAACTCGAAAATGACTATTTTGTCGTTTTGTGTAGATTGCTTATTGCATTTTCAGGCTTATTCCTTGGACTTTTTTCAAATTTTTTTTACAGAAGTCTTAAGTAACTCAAAATAAGCTTGTGTGTCTAATTTGAGCTTATGGCATCAGATTATAGCTTAATGGGCCAAAAAGCCCATTAAGAATAAGCTGTTTGATATAAGCCAGCTTATTTTACATTTTAAGCTTTTGGGCCTTTGAATAATTGTGTTCAGAATCAAATTTTGAGTCAGATAGGAGCTTTTGGGCTTAATTGGACAACATTTTGCTTATTGGGCCTATTTGAGCCCATTAAGGGGACTGTTTGGACTTTTGGCCCATTTGGAGGCCCATTAGGGTTATTTTGTAATTTCAACTTCATTTCTGTGTTATTTAGGTTAAATTAAGCTAGTTTTCAAGTTTTTAGAATTTTTTATAAATTTTGGATTTTTAATATTATTTTATTATTATTTTATGATTAAAAATTAAAATTTAGATTTTTCAAGTTTTTATATTTTTCTTAGGTTAAATACATTAAGTTAGGAATTTTACAACTTTTAGAATATTTTTATTGTCATTAGATTAATTTTTATAATTATTTTAAGTTTTAATAGTTTTTAATTGTTTTTAAATAGTTTTAATTAATTTTAAAATTTTCAAAACTAGTGTTAAATTAAGTTAGGTCATTTTAGAGGTTTACAATTGAAAAAATCTCATTTTGGGCTTTTTGTTAATTAAATTGAATTTTAGGGCTTTAATTAGTATTAAAAAATTATTATTTAATTAAATAAAAGGTTTGAGTGATTTTTGATTTTTTGTAAACTCTAATTACATTATTTAGGATTTATTGAAATTTTCTAGGAATTTTTAGGGTAAACTTTTAATTTTGGTACTTTTTACGGTTTTACGTGTACGACCTTTTCGTCTTAGTTTAATTCGTCATCGTAACCGTCATTCTCTTCTCACCTCATTTCTATTTTCTTTTCTCATAATCATATAATCACAAAGTTAATCATCTCTCTACACAACACACTAGCCTCCGTGGGAAACGAACTTGAACCACATTGGTCATTAGTGCTTGGTTTTCCTAAACCGACACTTAATACTTTCCCTATTTTGCTCTCTTTTCCTAAAAAAAAGTAAAAACACTACATCAATTTTGGCGCCGCTGCCGGGGAGGCGTGTTGTGTTTTGATTTGGCAATTGTTGTTTTTATATAGCCATAATATCTATTTGTATTAGTAGCACTCTACTAATACGTATTATCGGTTTTTCGTTTTTTGTGTGAATACTATTAATATATTGTATACGTAGAACAATAAATTCACAAGTACTCCAAAAGTGTGAAAACACAACCTTGACTTGGGAGGTCATTACCCAATCATTGTATTCGAATCTTAAACAAGAAAGAAAACGCAAAAATAGATAAATACTTTCGTGAAGCTCGATTTTGAAAAATACTATAACACCCCCACCAAATGGTATGCGCAGCAGAACTACAACATTTGGGTGCTATACAGTTATCATCACACACAAGCTATTTCGAACGACTCAAAGAGACGTAGAAATTTAAACATAAATTAAAGATTGTTTAAAACAACAAAGTCTACTGTTTTCCAAACCCCGAAAATAATATAAAACAGAGTTTGCGTTTTGGTCCCCACTGAATCTCAACCCAAAATACAATTTTTGTTCACATGACATAATATAAGGTATTTAAGAACTAAAAGGGAGGAAAAACAAAGTAGACCGCCAAGCCACAACAACTTCCATCCTCGCATGCTCCACTGCTATCAACCTTGATTACCTGAAACACATGCTTAAAATCGTCAACACAAAGGTTGAGCGAATCTATAGGTTTATCAAATCATCAGTTGAACATAAGTGTTAAAAACCAATCATGATCATTCAATAGCATTGTGGCCATACAATCTATTATTCAAGGATATGACAATTGTGTTTAAGCTCATGACACTAAACCGTTAACTCAATCACCCGCGTAATAATTACCGGCGTGATTCAGATGAAACCAGTGCCCCTACTAAGGCATTAGTTGCAATTATACCTTATCTCTCATACAAGATAATCTACCGCAGAACTTACTCAACGTACAGCTTCTCGGCTAGCATTGGGTCGTTATCCCCGTAGTACTACAAATTGTATAAGCGGCTATTTCCAACCCACACAAGGGCAAGACAATAGTTAATAGTTCATGAAATTAGGGCCTTGTGCAACTAGGTACTCAACACAATTTCGAGGCAACATTCGGGTCCAACAATCATTCATGACTTATGTTCATTTTCATTTAAATAGCATGTATCCCCCTCGCGGGTAAAAACATTTGAAATAAGTAAAAAGCGAGGCTATAGACTCACCTTGCGTAGTAGTATTGTAACACCCCATTTTGGAAATGGAATCTTACGCATAATCATGGAGTGTCATCAAAGCATACAAGGATAAATGTCTAAGCATTATTTGACCATAAAAGGGAAATACCGGAATCAAACATCGGTAACCCCAAAGTAGAGCTCATCACACACAAACATAAATATTGTAAAAGGAAAGGACGAAACAATGTCCATAGCAAACTGTATTAAAGTAAAGGAAATGCATAAAGTAAAGAAAGACAGTAATGCTTCCAGTCCATATGCACGTACGTTTGAGATCTACGAGCGTCCCTGAGTACCTGCCGTTTTGGGAACATGAAAAGGAAAACGGCTGAGCAAGACGCTCAGTGCACGGATGTACAATATAGCATGAAATAGAATAAACATGTAACATATAACAGCGGAAGACTAAGTTCTGAGTAAACTGGTTAAGTATCAAGAAAACTGGTTTTATAGTTTGAAAAGCCTTATGTTTATCTTGTGAAAACTGTTTTAACATATATATACCATAGCCCATATAGGTCATGAAAAGGTCACGTGCATGAATACTTGGAGGGGTAACCTCATCATGCTGATTAGAGGGGATGCCTCTAACCAATATACTGGTTTGGGTAGGAGGGATCAACTCCTTGTGAAGGGTGCAAGGCACACACCACATTCACCATGAAATACTAAATAAAACATGTAACTAGGATGCACCCATACGCCCCACCTGATATAATAATATGGCCAAAACTGAAAAGGGACGCCACAAGCAATCACTCCGCCGTGGGGAAGTCATAACATCGGTGCCTCCAATGCTATGGTTATGGTACCTCCATAACTAGGTGAAACTGGTCATGCTTGTATATGGCTATAGATTATGCTAATTAAACATAAGCAGTTCAAAACAATAAAACAAATACTGGGGAAAACAGTTGGCTGCATACGGGGAAATCCTAATAAGGAAAGAATGTCCATATTGAAAGGACGGGAATCCGTACCTTAAGTCCAGTGAATGAACAGAAGAAAGACTCCTACTTCTGGATCACTAACGCTACATGAATACACACGTGTATAAGTATCGATTCACTGATTACGTACTGGGTTTTATGTCTCATATTAGCTGACTTGGTATGTTTTAGGTCATGGTTCACTGTTTAAAGCCTTAAACTGTGTTTATCTTGTATTCTGATTAATCCGTTTAAGTATTACTGGTATTTCATGTATTATTATACTTACTGTGTAATAATAAGTAACTTTCCAAAAATAGCAGGTTTCTAAAAATAGAAAGTTTCCAAAAATAGAAAGTTTCCAAAAATAGAAAGTTTCCAAAAATAGAAAGTTACCAAAAATAGAAAGTTTCCAAAAATAGAAAGTTTCCAAAAATAGAAAGTTTCCTAAAATAGAATTTACTGCTTAAAATAGATTAGTTTCTAAAAATAGAAAGTTTCCAAAAATAGATCAGCTGCCTTAATTAAATAAGTTTCCATATATAGAAGGTTTCCATGATTAGATTAGTTGCCTTATTTAATTAAGTTTCTATAAATAGAAGTTTTCATATTTAGAATTAAGCTGGTTACATAAGCTAACATATAAGTCTAAGTGTTTATAAGCTTGTTTCTTAAGTCATAGGATATAGTATATAGTTTAATTATTATTTCATGTATTTTAATTAAACTATAGGTTAAGCATTTTAATTAAAGTATAACATGTTTTAATTAAAATGAAATGAAATACTTAGGTTAAAATATGTATTATTATTATTAATAATATAACCTAAGTCATGTCTAAATTAATTAATTATAGGCATGTTTTAAATAATTAATTAATTATAACTTATAACATAAAATACTTAGGTTAAATTAATATCATGCTAAATTAATAATTAGAATAACCTAAGTCATGGTTTAATTAATATCTCATGTTATTAATTAATTTATATCCTAAGTTCATGATTCATAAAAATTAACATGTAACATAGATCATGATTTAACCAACGAACCATGAATCGGGCATGAATTCGACACCGTACCCCGAGCCAAACCCGGGGCACGTGTGCCTCCTTGCTGCCGTAGGTCCCACAAGCACCAACCAAGACCTAAAATGGTCTTGGTGGTGGCGGCAATAAGCAGACCAAACCCCCCTCGGGTTTGT
Source organism: Glebionis coronaria (assembly GCA_025667525.1). Lineage (NCBI taxonomy): Eukaryota > Viridiplantae > Streptophyta > Magnoliopsida > Asterales > Asteraceae > Glebionis > Glebionis coronaria. The sequence goes on from CM046878.1 coordinate 254,610,459, forward strand.
TTTGCTAGGTGGCTAAAAACAAACACCCTTTTAAATCATTCTTTGATTTTAATTTATATCAAAACATGTTAGATCAATGTTTAATTATCATGTTTAAATAAGAAAAACAATAACATATTCATGAACATAAACAAAGATTCAAAAGAATTAAAAAGAAGGGTTTAAAAAGGTATACCACTATGTAGCTTGGAAAAGGATGAACAAACACTGATTATAGCAATAGTTTTTAAGATCAAAATCAACCAATCACCCTCCTATGGTGATGCTAAGGTGGCGGCACAAAGAGAGAACAAGGAGGAGGAGAGAAAACTCTTTTAGGGTTTTTGTGTTTATTTCTTGAAAGTGAAGAATGAAAACATATTTTTACCATAACCCCCCCTTTACTTGTAAAAGTCCATGGGCTAAGCCCATTATGGTTGTTGTGCCGTGGGTATGGGGGCCCCACATGGGGTACCCGTACCTTTCTCGTGTCCCGATGTTTCGTGTTCGTTCGTGGTTAAACGTGTTCGTGTCTGAAGCGTTTCTGTTTATTTTATCATGTAGTTATCGTAATCTTAACGCTCGTAATTATATTATATGTATTTACGTAATTATTCTAGTTCGTAATTTTAATGGTGATCATGATTTAATTATGTTCACGTGACATTTTTATTAACTGTTTATCATGAGTTCGTACGTAATCGATACTTATTCTGTCATACACGTATGCACCTGCTTGATTACTAGCACATGAATGTGATCAATACTAAATGAGGTAAGTTTTAATCTAGGACGTACGATCTTAAGGGCACTATTCATGGTAAAAGCATGCGGGTTTTACAATTCTTCCCCCCTAAAAAGAATAATTCGTCCTCGAATTATAGATAAAGTAAGCTGGAAAGAAGTAACATACCCGAACTCAAAATATGAAGTGAGGGTAAGAAGCCCGGATAGACTCCTCTGTTTCCCAAGTGGCTTCCCGCTCGGTATGGTCCCTCCAAAGAATTTTGACGAATGGAATCGTCTTCCTTCTCATGACTCGTTCTTGCCTGTCGAGTACTCGTTCGGGTTCTTCTATGAAAGTGAGATCTTCACGTATCTGTTCCAGTGGATACTAAACCATGTGAAGGGGATGATAATTGTACCCTCTGAGTAAGGACACATGGAACACGTTATGCACGTGCGAAAGCTGAGGAGGTAACGCCAATCGGTAAGATACTTCACCGATTCGTTCAATGATATCAAAATGTCCGATGAAACGAGGACTGAGTTTCCCTTTGATCCCGAAGCGTTTAACACCACGTGCCGGCGAAACCTTGAGGAAGACGTGATCTCCCACATTAAAATGTATGTCTCTACGATGCTTATCGGCGTAACTCTTCTGACGTGACCGTGCTTCCTGCAGTTTCTGCTTAGCTACTTCGATCTTCTCATTGGTCATTTCTATAATCTCTAGTCCTTCGAGGGTTCGCTCTCCCACTTGATCCCAGCAAGTTGGAGCGCGACACTTTCTGCCATACAACATTTCAAAAGGAGCACATTTGATACTTGCGTGCCAGCTGTTGTTGTATGCAAACTCGACTAAACAGATGTAATCGTCCCAATCACCTGTCCATTCCAACGCACACGACCTTAACATATCTTCCAATGTCTGAATTGTTCGCTCCGATTGTCCGTCCGTTTGAGGATGAAAGGCCGTACTCAGCTTAAGTTGTGTACCCCAAGCTTTTTGCAAACCTTTCCAGAATCGCGACGTGAAACGAGGATCTCTGTCTGAGACGATGCTGGAGGGAGTGCCGTGGAGTCTCATGATCTCCCTTCTGTAAGTATCTGCGAGTTTACTTACCGGATCTTCCTTGCGTATCGGTAAGAAATGAGCTGATTTGGTGAGTCGATCAACAATGACCCAAATCGCATCGTGCTTCTTCTTGGTAGGCGGAAGACCGGTAACAAAATCCATGGTGATTTTGTCCCACTTCCACTCTGGAATATCCAACGGTTGAAGGAGACCACCCGATCGCTGATGTTCGATCTTAACCTGCTGGCAGGTAAGACATTTGGAGACATAAGTGGCTACATCCTGTTTCATACCACTCCACCAAAAGTGCTGTCTGATGTCATGGTACATTTTTGTCGACCCAGGATGTATAGAAAATGGGGAGCTGTGAGCTTCAGCTAACAATGCTTCCCGGAGTTCTTGATTGTCAGGAACACAAAGTCTCGTGCCCTGCCAAACGATACCGTCTGCGTCCATTCTGAATTCCGTCTGCTTCTCTAAATTCTGAATTATCGCCCAAATCACTCCATCATCCTTCTGCGCTTCCTTGATCCTAGTCAGTAACTCAGGTTCTACTCTAAGATTCGGCCAGTATCCGTGCTGCCCACGTACCATGATTTCGATGTCTAGCCGCTCCAAGTCTCTTATGTTTTGTTCCTTGATCTCAATGCCGTTGATCATTCCGGACTTTCTGCTGAGTGCATCTGCTACTACATTAGCTTTCCCGGGATGATACTGTAGGTTAATATCATAATCCTTCAACAGTTCCAACCATCTCCTTTGTCTCATGTTCAATTCTCGTTGTGTGAAGATATACTTCAAGCTCTTATGATCCGTGAAAATGTCGCATGATTCTCCGTATAAGTAATGCCTCCATATCTTCAATGCGAACACCACTGCATCAAGTTCCAGGTCATGCGTAGGGTAGTTTTCTTCATAGGGCTTAAGCTGCCGTGAAGCATACGCGATCACTTTCCCATGATGCATGAGAACACAGCCCAGTCCCTTCCCCGATGCATCGCTATAGATCTGAAATCCACCTGTACCAGATGGGAGAGTAAGAATGGGTGCAGATACTAACTTCTGCTTTAGGTCTTCGAAGCTCTTCTCTCGATCTTCCGTCCAGACGAATTTCTCTCCTTTTCGCATCAGTTTGGTGAGAGGTAGTGCCAAGCGGGAAAAGTTCTCCACGAATCTGCGATAATATCCAGCTAAGCCTAAGAAACTGCGGACTTCTGTCGCCGACGTTGGTCTTGGCCATTTAGTGATAGCCTCAACCTTCGCTGGGTCCATAGTGATCCCTTCTGCTGATACAATGTGACCTAAGAATGCCACCTTGTTTAACCAGAACCCACACTTGGAGAATTTCGCATACAGCTGCTTCTGACGAAGAATCTGTAGTACCGTACGAAGATGGTCTTCGTGTTCCTCCGTGGACTTTGAGAAAATCAGGATGTCATCGATGAATACAATGACAAATTTATCAAGGAATTCATGGAAGATTCTGTTCATCAGATCCATGAATACTGCTGGAGCGTTAGTCAGGCCGAATGGCATGACCACAAACTCATAATGGCCATAGCGGGTACGAAAAGCAGTCTTAGCAATGTCCTGCTCTTTAACCCTCAGCTGATGGTAGCCTGACCTTAGATCGATCTTTGAGAAGTGTTTGGCTCCTTGAAGTTGGTCAAACAGATCATCTATACGTGGTAGTGGATATCTATTGCGGATGGTAATCTTATTAAGCTCGCGGTAGTCAATGCAAAGTCGCATGCTGCCGTCCTTCTTCTTAACGAACAAGACCGGTGCGCCCCATGGAGATGCGCTTGGTCTAATGAACCCTCGTTCAAGAATTTCCTGCAGTTGGTCCTTCAGTTCTTTTAACTCTATGGGAGCCATACGATACGGAGCCTTAGAGATTGGTTCAGCTCCTGGAACAAGGTCGATGTTGAACTTCACTTCTCTTGCAGGTGGTATGCCTGGAAGTTCATCTGGGAAGACGTCTTGAAATTCCGAAACTACTGGTTGATCCTGAATCGATGGGGATTCAGCATCCATGTCGTGAACCGTAGCTAGATAACCTTCGCAGCCATGTGACAGTAATGCACGTGCTTGCAAGGTAGATATCACTTGTACAGACCGTCCGGGTATGAACCCGTTATGAATGTACTCAGGTGCATTAATGTCGCCGAAGATCACCCGATATGAGTGGCAGTCAATGGTAGCATGGTGCTTGGATAGCCAGTCCATGCCGAGAATCATATCGAACTCAATCATGTCTAGGGGAAGTGCATCTACTGCACGAACTTTATCGTCAAACTCTAGAGGAAGACTCTTGTATACTTGAGTTATTAATACAGAGTCCCTCAAAGGCGTGGAAATGGTAAGCCTATTTTCTAATGGCAAGGGAAGTGTCATGATGTTCTTGGCATAAGTAGTGGAAATAACTGAATGAGTGGCACCCGTGTCGAAAAGAACACATGCAGCCTGGCCGTACATATACAAAATTCCAGTAATGGTACCTGTAGATTTGTTTGCCTGATCGCGCGATGTCGTGTAGACACGCCCAGTGGTAGGAGGCGGTTTAGTATCAGCATGACCCGAAGTACCCTCCATTTCACCCTTACGGCAATCTCTCATACGATGGCCAGGGAGGTCGCACTTGTAGCACGCGTCGGAATCACGACGACATGGGCCAGGGTGTCTGCGATGGCAAGTACTGCAAAGAGGATGAGTGAATCCTCCAGCAGGAGTCCTTGCTTGCTGAGGGCCTGCTGATGACAAAACGTGTTAAGAATAAAGTATATGCACGAGTATAGGACGTAAGCGTCATAAGATGTTTACCAGTGTTAGCTGAACGGTTAGGCTGAGAACCCCTGTGGTTCTGGTCCTTCCCGTTACCGTGGTTCCTGGTAGAGGTTAATATAGTGTCAGCATGAGAGATATAACATGAAATCATAATAAGATGCGTAAATAGTAGGACCTTCTGTTGTTGGAGTGTCCCGCATTGTTACGGTAATTATCATTACCGTTGCGCCTTTCCACAACAGAACGGTCGTTATTGTGACCGTTTCCTTTGGGCTGATGAGGCTGCTGCTGGGTAGCCGGCTGAGACCGGTCCCTAGTTTTCTGCCTGGAAGATACAGTTTAAGAGATGATTATAGAACATATAATGATAGGATGCGGTCTGGTTAACGCTAGAACACGAAATGTTTTACCTCTTGTCGGGTCTTTCAGCTTCCCCGAACTCATCTCGTTCCTGCAACATCTCAAGCTTCCTTGCTGCGTCGGCCACTTGTGCTACTGTATTGAACGTAGCACATACCAGATTGTTCGCGACCGAGGTGCGAAGTGCCCACCTAAAGTGGTGTGCCTGCTCCTCAGGAGTACCAGCTGCTGCTCCTAGAAAACCAGCTAGGCGAAGAAAGCGCTGCATGAATTCGTTGCTATTCTCGCCCGCTCTCTGACGTATCCCATGGTATTCACGCTTGAGTTTGTCCTGCTCTGCCTTAGGAAAGAACTGCTCCATCACTCTGTCCTTGAATTGGGCCCATGTCAAACCAGCGACCCATTCATCACCTCCTTCTGACTGCGTCAAAGCTAGCCACCAGTTGAGTACATCGCCTTCAAACCGGTAGCATGCCAATCTCGCCTTGAAGGCGGGGTCACATCCCATAGCATTGAAGATTTTCTCAATGTGAGTCAACCAGCTTTCAGCATCGCTGGGGCTATCAGTCTTTTCAAAAGCTCTAGGACGGAGCTTGTTAAATCTTTCCAACCATACTGCTAGTGTCACTGGGGGAGGAGGAGGAGGAGGTGCCTGATTCTGCTGCTGCTGATTGTTGGCAGCTTGGACTTCAGCACGAATGTCATTCCTCAGTTGAGGAAGTAAGGCTTGCATGGCAGCCTGAATTGCAGCATTGAGCTGCTCTTGCTCGCGTGTGAGAACCATCTGACAGTATAACATAACATATGATTAACAGTTCAAACATAAAATATAACTTGTATATATACATAAAAAAAAATTATGGTAAAAATTTCACGAGAAAAATTTATGCAAGAAAATCTTTGTAGGAATGCATGATGCGGTTTTATGAAAACTTTTGATGCTCGAGAGTGAACGCCTCTGGTCAGTTCACTCAAAATAAAAGACATATCGAGGGGACGCCTATGGGTCGGTCCCAAATCTAAAAATTTCGATAAAACACATGCGACTAAATAGGGCCAGTCCTGTACCAACCATTACTTAGTCAAAAACCCTGTAACAATGACATGTATATGTATGCTTAAAAATGATGAATGCATGAAAACAACTGTCAGTTCTAGGAAGACCGTAGTGACTACCTACTAATCACAGGTCATATTTGAGAGCCTACAGGTCGAAACCTTGGCTCTGATACCATAATTGTAACACCCCATTTTGGAAATGGAATCTTACGTATAATCATGGCGTGTCATCAAAGCATACAAGGATAAATGTCTAAGCATTATTTGACCATAAAAGGGAAATACCGGAATCAAACATCGGTAACCCCAAAGTAGAGCTCATCACACACAAATATAAATACTGTAAAAGGAAAGGACGAAACAATGCCCATAGCAAACTGTATTAAAGTAAAGGAAATGCATAAAGTAAAGAAAGACAGTAATGCTTCCAGTCCATATGCACGTACGTTTGAGATCTACGAGCGTCCCTGAGTACCTGCCGTTTTGGGAACATGAAAAGGAAAACGGCTGAGCAAGACGCTCAGTGCACGGATGTACAATATAGCATGAAATAGAATAAACATGTAACATATAATAGCGGAAGACTAAGTTCTGAGTAAACTGGTTAAGTATCAAGAAAACTGGTTTTATAGTTTGAAAAGCCTTATGTTTATCTTGTGAAAACTGTTTTAACATATATATACCATAGCCCATATAGGTCATGAAAAGGTCACGTGCATGAATACTTGGAGGGGTGACCTCATCATGCTGATTAGAGGGGATGCCTCTAACCAATATACTGGTTTGGGTAGGAGGGATCAACTCCTTGTGAAGGGTGCAAGGCACACACCACATTCACCATGAAATACTGAATAAAACATGTAACTAGGATGCACCCATACGCCCCACCTGATATAATAATATGGCCAAAACTGAAAAGGGACGCCACGAGCAATCACTCCGCCGTGGGGAAGTCATAACATCGGTGCCTCCAATGCTATGGTTATGGTACCTCCATAACTAGGTGAAACTGGTCATGCTTGTATATGGCTATAGATTATGCTAATTAAACATAAGCAGTTCAAAACAATAAAACAAATACTGGGGAAAACAGTTGGCTGCATACGGGGAAATCCTAATAAGGAAAGAATGTCCATACTGAAAGGACGGGAATCCGTACCTTAAGTCAAGTGAATGAACGGAAGAAAGACTCCTACTTCTGGATCACTAACGCTACATGAATACACACGTGTATAAGTATCGATTCACTGATTACGTACTGGGTTTTATGTCTCATATTAGCTGACTTGGTATGTTTTAGGTCATGGTTCACTGTTTAAAGCCTTAAACTGTGTTTATCTTGTATTCTGATTAATCCGTTTAAGTATTACTGGTATTTCATGTATTATTATACTTACTGTGTAATAATAAGTAACTTTCCAAAAATAGTAGGTTTCCAAAAATAGAAAGTTTCCAAAAATAGAAAGTTTCCAAAAATAGAAAGTTTGCAAAAATAGAAAGTTACCAAAAATAGAAAGTTTCCAAAAATAGAAAGTTTCCAAAAATAGAAAGTTTCCAAAAATAGAAAGTTTCCTAAAATAGAATTTACTGCTTAAAATAGATTAGTTTCTAAAAATAGAAAGTTTCCAAAAATAGATCAGCTGCCTTAATTAAATAAGTTTCCATATATAGAAGGTTTCCATGATTAGATTAGTTGCCTTATTTAATTAAGTTTCTATAAATAGAAGTTTCCATATTTAGAATTAAGCTGGTTACATAAGCTAACATATAAGTCTAAGTGTTTATAAGCTTGTTTCTTAAGTCATATGATATAGTATATAGTTTAATTATTATTTCATGTATTTTAATTAAACTATAGGTTAAGCATTTTAATTAATGTATAACATGTTTTAATTAAAATGAAATGAAATACTTAGGTTAAAATATGTATTATTATTATTAATAATATAACCTAAGTCATGTCTAAATTAATTAATTATAGGCATGTTTTAAATAATTAATTAATTATAACTTATAACATAAAATACTTAGGTTAAATTAATATCATGCTAAATTAATAATTAGAATAACCTAAGTCATGGTTTAATTAATATCTCATGTTATTAATTAATTTATATCTTAAGTTCATGATTCATAAAAATTAACATGTAACATAGATCATGATTTAACCAACGAACCATGAATCGGGCATGAATTCGACACCGTACCCCGAGCCAAACCCGGGGCACGTGTGCCTCCTTGCTGCCGTGGGTCCCACAAGCACCAACCAAGACCTAAAATGGTCTTGGTGGTGGCGGCAATAAGCAAACCAAACCCCCCTCGGGTTAGTTTTGCTAGGCGGCTAAAAACAAACACCCTTTTAAATCATTCTTTGATTTTAATTTATACCAAAACATGTTAGATCAATGTTTAATTATCATGTTTAAATAAGAAAAACAATAACATATTCATGAACATAAACAAAGATTCAAAAGAATTAAAAAGAAGGGTTCAAAAAGGTATACCACTATGTAGCTTGGAAAAGGATGAACAAACACTGATTATAGCAATAGTTTTTAAGATCAAAATCAACCAATCACCCTCCTATGGTGATGCTAAGGTGGCGGCACAAAGAGAGAACAAGGAGGAGGAGAGAAAACTCTTTTAGGGTTTTTGTGTTTATTTCTTGAAAGTGAAGAATGAAAACATATTTTTACCATAACCCCCCCCTTTACTTGTAAAAGTCCATGGGCTAAGCCCATTATGGTTGTTGTGCCGTGGGTATGGGGGCCCCACATGGGGTACCCGTACCTTTCTCGTGTCCCGATGTTTCGTGTTCGTTCGTGGTTAAACGTGTTCGTGTCTGAAGCGTTTCTCTTTATTTTATCATGTAGTTATCGTAATCTTAACGCTCGTAATTATATTATATGTATTTACGTAATTATTCTAGTTCGTATTTTAAATGGTGATCATGATTTAATTATGTTCACGTGACATTTTTATTAACTGTTTATCATGAGTTCGTACGTAATCGATACTTATTCTGTCATACACGTATGCACCTGCTTGATTACTAGCACATGAATGTGATCAATACTAAATGAGGTAAGTTTTAATCTAGGACGTACGATCTTAAGGGCACTATTCATGGTAAAAGCATGCGGGTTTTACAAGTAGTGTTTCTAGCGAAGACGTAACGAGAAATGTCACCGACGATGTGGATGCCCGGGATAATCAAACACTTGACCTAAAAGTCAAAGTACGAAAACCAAATCAATACACCGCGTACATAATTGTACTAAACACACGCAAATCGAAACACTTAATGCTTATGAAAACTCACGCCAAAACCAAACAAGTAGTTGTTACTAGACTTATACCATTTATCAATGTTATTAAAGTTACTATCCATTTTACGGTTTCGCCGATACTTACCAAAAGTATGGGCTATTTTACTAGACTTAACCCTTGTTATAAAAATTAAGAAAATTCTCAAAAATACCTTAAGACCTGTAGAAAATCCATTTTTAATCCCATTAAAATTTTTCGCTTTTACGACCCGTTACTCAACACATTACTAAACCTACATTTTTCGGACTGAAATTGCACTTTGACCAAGTCGGACTCATTTGACCCATTTAAAATATACCATTGACCTCTACGACACCTAAGTCTAATAATAGACCCAAATACACAGGTTTGAGACCAAAAATCAACTTTCAAACATTTACCAAACTCTATCTATGATCCCCGGGATTTGACCCAAAACCAAACACAAATTCGGATTGTGTTGATTCTCATCTCCCGGTACACGAACTTTCAAAATATCATAACTTTTGACTCGTTTGGAGTTAAAAGCTCTATCTTATACCGAAACGAGCGTCTCGACGACCACTACAACTATATCCAACAATCACAACCTGGACCAAAAATTAAAACCACGAAAATATCCCTAAACAATCTATTTGAAAATGACTCATTCAAAATCACCTTTCTACTTGTTTTCAATCCATTCCACCATTACCTAGACCTATTCTAACCACTTATAATCATTCCCAAACATCCAAACAGCCCTTAACCCTATGAAAATCGAATCCTAATCAAAACCCAAAACCTAAATCATACATGCAATATGTTTAAACAAGTTAAAAACACTAAAAACACCATCCTACATACAAACCCACAACATAAAACATCAACTCATCAAACCACAACCAAACCCACTTTGGCCGTGGGTTTGGTGTAGCCAAAACACCCAAGAAAAACAGCCCCCAATTCGTTTTATTGATGATTCAACATTATTGACACATGGATTAAACATGTGGACCATTTAATTAGATCAAAATCCATTTTTGAAAAATTATAATTTTTTGGAAAAATCAAAGATGTTGCATGTGTGTTTTTAATGGATTAGATTACTTACAATGATGAAACAGGAGGTGGTATTTGATTGGATTTGTCAAAAATCAAGTTTTTGTGGCGGATCTATGGTGGTGGTGGTGGTAGGTCGGCGGCCTAGAGAGAAAACGGAGAGAGTGTGTGTGTTTTGAAATGAAAAATGAGTGGTGTGTGTGTAAAATTGGCCTTTTATATGGTGGGGAGGGTAGATTGTGTAATATTAGTTTTCTTTTGGCCTTAGTTGAAAGATAACTTTTTAAAAAGGCAAAAATGGTACCTTGTAAGTTTTTATAAATTTACAAGAGTCGGGTTTCGTCCCGGCTACCTCAAAATACTTTTAAATGGTTCAAACGCACCAAAACGATTATACATATGGTTCCGACTCGACTTAACTCGTAAAAAAAAATAAAATCTCGAAAAACTCAAATATCGATCAATCGATAATAAAAGGTAAATTTTGGGCATTCGTCGGGATCGTAGTCATCATCGGTTCTTCTTAAATCGCCAAACGTTAAATTACGACCGTAAACGTTGGTTTCAGCTTAAACCGTCAAATAAATCCACGATAAAAATTCTTAAAAATTTCAAAAATATACGTAAAATAGGATTAAATAAATGACGTTGGGCTCGGGATATCACATCCACAAGTGAGCCACAACTTAAGAGAGATGCTCATACTGAACAGCTCTTGAGACAATAACTTAGCATCTTACTGCACTTTCACGGGTCTTACATCCTCCCCTCCTTAAAGGAGCGACGTCCCGGCGCTCTCCGGTTCTTATACTCGCATTTCGTACTACTAGAAAGATGGGGGGGGTACTTCTTACTATAGAGGTATTCACGTTCCAATATGGACTTCGGTTAACGTCTCGGGTTCCATCACACCTTCACAATGAGTATTACACCTTGTTTAATTCTCTTAACATCTCGATCCATGATCTGCACTTCAATTTCCCAAATTCTTCCTACGGTTATCAACACGTCTCTTTTCAAAGCTTCTCGCGGTTAGCAAGTGATTCTTAATCTACACCATCTCTTCCGTAGCCTCTCGAATCATTTCAAGTCCATTCAACTAACGTTTTCCTGCTTCATTGCATCCAACTGGCGATCTATACTTTCATTAACGTAATTCTTCAAAGGTTACAGCTTCAATGCTAACATGGTAAATGTCGTTTTACGAAGATACTACCAACGGCAAATGTCGGTCCCAACTACTATCAAAATCAATCACACATGCTCGGAACACGTCTTCCAACGTTCAAATTGTCCTTTCACTTGGTTCATCCTCTCATAAAAACAATTAAACATAAAGAAAAATCACACGGGTCACATATAACCCCAATGAAAACGTTCAGAATACACAAGACTAAGTAATTAATACTAGTCGTACAAAATCACCTTATTGCAATATTACATACATACAAACCTATTTCGTCAAAAAGAACAAATTCATCGATACGGGAAATCATCCGACGTATACACAACTCTCTCGAAAACATCACAATCCAATCAAACACAAAAGACATATTAAAACACATATAACCATATTACGACATGTTTGCAACATAGCCAAACCATGCCAAGCCAATCAGTTAATCAAGTTAACTCATGCTTGCAAATCAGCCAAACCATGATAAAATAAGGATATTGACTTAATTCTCGGATGAGTCCAGTCAAAAGAAAATTACAATACTACGAAGATTCACGAGCTTGCTAGCTATGGATGCATATCCAAAAAGAAATAAAGTACACACATATGTCATCGCAGGGTGCTCACACACGGATCCATACCCACAAGTTATTACAAGAACACCATCCTACTTTCGTCCCAAACGTGGTCAAAATCTCAATAAGCATCACCGTTCACAGTTAGATATAAAAGAAATACATTACATGGCGCGTGTTCTCCATGATCGGACTTCATTGGACAATGTCGTCTCAAGTTCTCACAACTTACGATCACTCGACTAGATCACATACAACATAAACACATAAAAGACAAGGGTTCACCATAAAAACATCAACTATGGCTATCTATCGTTTAACCATCGATAATCAAGGATGGTTGAGTCAAGCAAAGAGGATTCCTCACTTAAATAAACGAAAACGACAATGGAATTGTCTTCCAATTACTGATGCACAGTTGGTAAACTTCAACAGTTTATCGCGTGTCGTTTAAATATATCAAAAGAACAAGAAAAGAAAATATATAAGGTACGATACATTCGATGTAGGAGAAGTCTTCGTCATTCCCCTCAGAGTCCCTTGAACTCTGATTTCATCTACTTTGGCAGTCTTCTATTCTTGTTTAAATTTCTTCTCAGCGTCGGTACGAGTCCCTTTGGTATTTCATCAACACCCTCGTGATTCCGATGAAATTCGCACGTTACACACACACATAAAAACATTTTCAAAATTACTCGGTCACCGTGACTTACTAAGTCAACGCCAAACAAAAAGAAAAGATTTCAAAGAACACAAGAAAATTCAAAAATTTTCTTTAGGAATCAAAGAGAATACGATTACTTGCATAAGGATCCACCATTTTTAAAAGCGTTTTCATCCAAACATTTATCAAAAACACTACCGGTTTTAAAGATGACCAATTGACTTGAAACTACACCGCCCTTCCAAAATTATGCATAACTAGCTAGATCATGCATACTTGAGGACCAAGCAACGACAATTAACAAAACAGGACTCTTCCTGAATTATGCATAGTTAGCTAAGCTGTGCATAATTGAGGATCGAGTGACGACACAAACATTATTATTACATACCAAATATGACTACGAAAGTTTTCGACCTAATCTTCAAAATAATTAAACCATTTGAAATGGGAAAATATTGTCACTATTGTTTTAAGAAACACATCAAACATTTTTCGTCCACTTTGGAAATATACTTTTGCTTTGCCTTTTTATGAGAAAATAAATAAATAAATAATTAAATAAATCGACACCATTCGCATTTGGTTGAACGAACCATTTGACACACTCATACATATTTTCAAAATAGAATATTCACAAAATAACGGTAAGGTGGTTCAAGATTAAAGATCATTGCAAGCACATCAAGTAATAAAATCAAAAATCAATGGGATCGAACGAGGTAAACGAGCAATATAATTGCCAGCTAAAATTAACTACATCAGAAACGAAAATACTTCAAATATATGACAAAAGTCTTAGGATAATGACAGCAATCTACGAATACATGGAGTAAAAAAAATGAATATCAGCACAAGCGTAAAAAATAACACAATGATCATAATTCCCCTCGTCTCAAGTTGCACACACATTCCACCAAGGGTAAACGGGGAGAGGAAATTAATCACTTGGTCGAATAGAAACAATTTCACCAGGAAGCTCGAGTTCTTTCACCTCTACAATTTGGTAAAGCGGCTTCGCCTCCTCGCTTTTGTTCAATATAAATAAATAACCAATTTAATGAATATTTATAGCATCATTCAAGTAAATATAGAATTTTAGGTTCCATTAACCGTAAGAAGAAAAGTCACAACGTCCATGAAGAGAACAAAAATACACCGGGTGACATACTCTCATCGTCAAGTCCTAGCGAAATAGCAACCCAAAAAATAAATATAATAATAATGGTTTCATATCATGGAAAATATTAAAATGAGCAGTCGCATGACGACTCAAGTTTAGATACAGACTCACAAAATCAAATAAGGGATGTCGTACGATCGAACCATCGTGACTCAAAACATTATACATACATCTTTATAAAATATTATACAAGTAGGCGTGTGTTGTATAATCCAGTTGCGTATAATAATTAGTGTTACCTTGTACATTGTAAAACCGAACATTTACACATTTTTAATTTGTGTTACACCATTAAAGAATTTATACCTTTCATTTTCCAATCTTTACAACGTTTTCATTTCTAGAAAAAAAATTTCAATCTCTCGGAAATTATTAACATTAGTGTATGCGGTGACTCGGTTATCATAATTGACAAATCATTAGGTTTGAAAATCTCCATACTTGTGTCAAAATCTCGTTAATGTTCATATCTTAAGTACCAAAACGTATACAGTAAGAATTTTCCAAGTTTTACGTTTTTATTATTACGACTTATATTATCATATATATACACATATCCAACATGACTCATACTAGTCCAATTAACTCTTAAAATCAACTTTTAACTTGTTATTATATATCAGTCTTCCTTAAAACTGGTTTGTTAAATCACATTCGCGCGCTTCGACTCAAATGATAAAGAGGTTTCACGTAGTTTTATGTCAGATAATTTACTGATTCTAGTCGACACTTGAATCTCGATGATAATAATAAAATAATAAATAATTAAGATGCTTATTTCAATAATTCAAAGATTTATATAAAATTCAACTTTTAATCATTAGCCCATTATCAAGTGATTTTAAAATTAACACATCTCGCAGCGGAATAAAACAAAAGATTTTTCAAACGATTTTAAACAAGCATCATCGAATTATGCATAGTGATTCTCTATAACGACAATTAAATAAACAAATGATTTCCAATGACGTTCCATCAATATTTAAAAATTTATTTCAAGCATTATAATTTATCACTTATAGTGTATATTCCGATTTTATCCCAGTTTATTCACTACAACAAGTAACGCGTTCTAGTTTACACCAATGCATACGTAAACATAACCTTATGTTTAAAATAAAACCAGTTTTATAAAGCCTCTAGCTCCAAAATACATGACCAATTCTTCTACTCGTGTTTTATATTACAAGATACGTCCATAGTTTAATGACCTAACATTTATTTCATATTAAATTCAAAGTTACATATACTCAATAGTCATATCGTAAATTTCATTATAAACTCCTTTTTCAAATTAAATTAAACAAATTCTTAACAAGTCCATCACAATCTTTTAGTATCAAAATTTAACATATAAAAACAAGGATTTTACGAGTAATGATAATTACTTATTAAGATTTACCAACCAAGGTTGAAGGAAAAAAAATATTTTCACTTTGTCCATTTACACTCTACACATATTTTACTTGTTTACAAAACACATCATAAGTCATTTTTATCCAAAAGTTTCATCCGCCAAGTATTAAATATGTAAAACACTTTATGTTTAAACCATTTAATCAACAAAGTTTAGTGCTTATTTAACTCACACAAATGCCGGACCTCGTCATGTATAATATCAAATTCAAAATAATAAGACAACAAGAACAAAATGAAATAAACGAAGCGAGAATACGTATGTCAACTAAATGTTGTTATCGGCCTCGGATGAGTCTCGAAATCATACTCCACAAAATTAACACAAACCAACCAAATTCCAAGTTATCACGCTTGATCACAACGCTAGTCTATTTTTAAAACGCATACTTAAATCCAAGTAGGATGATAAAAACGATCAAATGGCAACATGCCTCAACCACGTTTTATAACATACACATGTGATTCGTCGCTACGATGTACGCATCGTTGATTATACTTCGTCTATATTATAGTTACGCCAACTATCATATCAAACCCATAAGGAATAAAGAAAATAAAGTAATACGTAAGTAAATTACGTTTCAAAAGAAAATGTCCACAATGACACATCACGGTGCGATAACGACAATCGAGATCAACCTAGTCAATATACAATATGTTACGAAGCGTTATTTACGTATCTAGAGTATCAAACGAGGTTCATATTCGGTTATCCGACAATAAATTAATTATCAAGATTGATAATTAGCGGTAAGGCCTAATTCTCAGCAAAACAGCATTTTAATGTACGATAATTACCCAAGGACCATTGCTTCACGTGCAATGCCTTTAAATACCATAGTATATACATACTTATACATACAACCATTCCTACATACACGTAGGATTACAACGCGGTGTTGCCATGTAATGCAATGTAGCCCGTTATGCCAATTACATGCAACATATACGATAATCTTTACAAGAATTTGCAAATTACGATGATAAGTACTCAACGTACAAAACAATATATCTCAATCAATATATATCAAAGTATTTACTTACTAAATACTAGGGAATTCATATCAATTTTGAGGGATACATCTAAAATATAAAGCAATGCTAAAGAATTCTTACCGGAGCCATGCAGGATAGTTGTGTGCTTGGACAATTTCTTACGACACCAAAAGTTATAGTTTAGGATTTTTCAAAATGACCTAGTTCTCTATAACTCATGGCTCTGATTACAATCTATAACACCCCCACCAAATGGTATGCGCAGCAGAACTACAACATTTGGGTGCTATACAGTTATCATCACACACAAGCTATTTCGAACGACTCAAAGAGACGTAGAAATTTAAACATAAATTAAAGATTGTTTAAAACAACAAAGTCTACTGTTTTCCAAACCCCGAAAATAATATAAAACAGAGTTTGCGTTTTGGTCCCCACTAAATCTCAACCCAAAATACAATTTTCGTTCACATGACATAATATAAGGTATTTAAGAACTAAAAGGGAGGAAAAACAAAGTAGACCGCCAAGCCACAACAACTTCCATCCTCGCATGCTCCACTGCTATCAACCTTGATTATCTGAAACACATGCTTAAAATCGTCAACACAAAGGTTGAGCGAATCTATAGGTTTATCAAATCATCAGTTGAACATAAGTGTTAAAAACCAATCATGATCATTCAATAGCATTGTGGCCATACAATCTATTATTCAAGGATATGACAATTGTGTTTAAGCTCATGACACTAAACTGTTAACTCAATCACCCGCGTAATAATTACCGGCGTGATTCAGATGAAACCAGTGCCCCTACTAAGGCATTAGTTGCAATTATACCTTATCTCTCATACAAGATAATCTACCGCAGAACTTACTCAACGTACAGCTTCTCGGCTAGCATTGGGTCGTTAGCCCCGTAGTACTACAAATTGTATAAGCGGCTATTTCCAACCCACACAAGGGCAAGACAATAGTTAATAGTTCATGAAATTAGGGCCTTGTGCAACTAGGTACTCAACACAATTTCGAGGCAACATTCGGGTCCAACAATCATTCATGACTTATGTTCATTTTCATTTAAATAGCATGTATCCCCCTCGCGGGTAAAAACATTTGAAATAAGTAAAAAGCGAGGCTATAGACTCACCTTGCGTAATAGTAGTGTTTCTAGCGAAGACGTAACGAGAAATGTCACCGACGATGTGGATGCCCGGGATAATCAAACACTTGACCTAAAAGTCAAAGTACGAAAACCAAATCAATACACCGCGTACATAATTGTACTAAACACACGCAAATCGAAACACTTAATGCTTATGAAAACTCACGCCAAAACCAAACAAGTAGTTGTTACTAGTCTTATACCATTTATCAATGTTATTAAAGTTACTATCCATTTTACGGTTTCGCCGATACTTACCAAAAGTATGGGCTGTTTTACTAGACTTAACCCTTGTTATAAAAATTAAGAAAATTCTCAAAAATACCTTAAGACCTGTAGAAAATCCATTTTTAATCCCATTAAAAGTTTTCGCTTTTACGACCCGTTACTCAACACATTACTAAACCTACATTTTTCGGACTGAAATTGCACTTTGACCAAGTCGGACTCATTTGACCCATTTAAAATATACCATTGACCTCTACGACACCTAAGTCTAATAATAGACCCAAATACACAGGTTTGAGACCAAAAATAAACTTTCAAACATTTACCAAACTCTATCTATGGTCCCCGGGATTTGACCCAAAACCAAACACAAATTCGGATTGTGTTGATTCTCATCTCCCGGTACACGAACTTTCAAAATATCATAACTTTTGACTCGTTTGGAGTTAAAAGCTCTATCTTATACCGAAACGAGCGTCTCGACGACCACTACAACTATATCCTACAATCACAACCTGGACCAAAAATTAAAACCACGAAAATAGCCCTAAACAATCTGTTTGAAAATGACTCATTCAAAATCACCTTTCTACTTGTTTTCAATCCATTCCACCATTACCTAGACCTATTCTAACCACTTATAATCATTCCCAAACATCCAAACAGCCCTTAACCCTATGAAAATCGAATCATAATCAAAACCCAAAACCTAAATCATACATGCAATATGTTTAAACAAGTTAAAAACACTAAAAACACCATCCTACATACAAACCCACAACATAAAACATCAACTCATCAAACCACAACCAAACCCACTTTAGCCGTGGGTTTGGTGTAGCCAAAACACCCAAGAAAAACAGCCCCCAATTCGTTTTATTGATGATTCAACATTATTGACACATGGATTAAACATGTGGACCATTTAATTAGATCAAAATCCATTTTTGAAAAATTATAAATTTTTGGAAAAATCAAAGATGTTGCATGTGTGTTTTTAATGGATTAGATTACTTACAATGATGAAACAAGAGGTGGTATTTGATTGGATTTGTCAAAAATCAAGTTTTTGTGGCGGATCTATAGTGGTGGTGGTGGTAGGCCGGCGGCCTAGAGAGAAAAGGGAGAGAGTGTGTGTGTTTTGAAATGAAAAATGAGTGGTGTGTGTGTAAAATTGGCCTTTTATATGGTGGGGAGGGTAGATTGTGTAATATTAGTTTTCTTTTGGCCTTAGTTGAAAGATAACTTTTTAAAAAGGCAAAAATGGTACCTAGTAAGTTTTTATAAATTTACAAGAGTCGGGTTTCGTCCCGGCTACCTCAAAATACTTTTAAATGGTTCAAACGCACCAAAACGATTATACATATGGTTCCGACTCGACTTAACTCGTAAAAAAAATAAAATCTCGAAAAACTCAAATATCGATCAATCGATAATAAAAGGTAAATTTTGGGCATCCGTCGGGATCGTAGTCATCATCGGTTCTTCTTAAATCGTCAAACGTTAAATTACGACCGTAAACGTTGGTTTCAACTTAAACCGTCAAATAAATCCACGATAAAAATTCTTAAAAATTTCAAAAATATACGTAAAATAGGATTAAATAAATGACGTTGGGCTCGGGATATCACATCCACAAGTGAGCCACAACTTAAGAGAGATGCTCATACTGAACAGCTCTTGAGACAATAACTTAGCATCTTACTGCACTTTCACGGGTCTTACAAATACAAACTATAAGGTGGGTATAAGGCGGGTATTATAAAATATACCCTAAGGAAAAAGGCTCTTAAGTGCTTCGCGCCGCCTCGTTTCCCCGCTTGCTTGTGAGTATTTGATTTTGAGAGCTAATCGAGGGTTTTGCCGCCCAAAGTATTATTAAGTATCATATATACTTTCTTGGTTTTATTGATTAAACCCTCTTGAACGTTGTGGTGTTCCATCAACGTTCTAAAGTCATCGAAGGCGTTCACTTCACGTGATCGTTTTCATTCCTTGAGGCTTCTTTAATCAAGAGATTTGATTAAGGAGGAGATTTGTAGATTTTGGTCTACTTAATACAATCACAAAAATCCAAAAAAAAGTAAAAACAATCAAAAACCACAAAAAAAAATTGGAAAAATACAAAACACCAAAAAGAATCTTCTTTGCTCACCCCCACGTTGTACGTGACGTTTAAGCTTACTCGTAATCAAGCAAGGCGTGCACGTAAACGAAAAAACCAAAAGGAGTCAACACCTACTCCTAATCTTTCTAGTGAGGAGTCTCCTATTGACGAACCCATTGTAAGAGAAGAACCAACCATGGCGAATCGAACTATGATGGAGTTACTTCAAGCACCCACCGAGGGTTATGGAGAGGCTATTGTGATTCCCGCTATCCTTGCGGAGAATTTTGAAGTGAAAACGAGTTTGTTGTCGATGATCCAAAACAACAAATTCCGTGGTGATGAAAAGGACAACCCGCACAACCATATCCGCCAATTCAATCGTCTTACCGCCACTTGCAAATTTAAGTTTGTTGCTAATGACTCGATTAAGATGATGCTTTTCCGTATTCCTTAGCGGGGCCCGCTAAAATTTGGTTAGAGAAAGAACCACCCAATTCTATATTGACGTGGAAGGATCTCGTTTCAAAATTTGTGAACCAATTTTTTCCGCCCTCTAAGACTACGCATTTGAAAAACAAGATTTCAAAATTTTCACAAGAATTTAATGAGAGTTTTTCAACGGCTTGGAATAGGTTTAAGGAAATGTTACATGAGTGTCCTCATCACGGTTTTTCCGACTTGCATCAAATCGACACGTTTTACAATGGACTTAATGATCATGAAAGGGATTATCTAAATGCCGTCGCGGGTGGTAAGTTTTTGTTTAGCGGGTGGTAATTTTTTGTTTAAAATGGTTGAGGAAGATTTGGTGATAATTGAGAATAGATCTAAGGTGTATAGTCCTCGTAGCACGTCGAGTGTTCGTAAGGCTTCGTCTTCGGCTTCACCTTCTTTGTCTAATACCATCGATGCTTGCCAAATTGAGGCGAACTTGGAAAACAAAATCTTTGATAAGCTTAAAGGACTTTTGATTGAATTCAAAGTTGGAGAACCAAGTGCTCCCGCTACGGCTAAAGCGGTTGACGTTTCATGCATGTATTGTGGTGGAGGTCATGATTTCTCCGAGTGCATTACCAACGGTGGTAACGCTTCGAGTGCCTACGCGGCCACGGGAACTTACAACCAAAACGGTCAAGTTACCCGCTCTAATCAATTGACTTCACCGGGTTTTGGTTCAAATCAAAATGCTAACAACAACTATCGCAACAATCAAGTTGGTTTCAGAAACAATTACAACAAAGGAAACTATGGTAATCAAGGGGCTAATAATCAAGTTTAAAACAAAAATCAAAGTGATTTTCAAAACAACAAAAGTTTGTAAACTTTGAAAGATCTTCCAAATGAATTTGTTGAATATGCTAATGGAAACGATGCTAGGTTTGACAACATTCAAAGAGAAATCATTAGCCTAAGATCCGAGTTTAAGAATGACTTGAAGAAAGAATTGAAAAATGAGTTAGCAAATGAGATTAAAATCCATACAAACAAAATGGAAGGAAATGTAACTAGGTTACAACAAAACCAACAAAAAATGGAACAAGGGCAACATGAAATTAAGCAAGAAATGATTATGGCCAAGAAGAGGCAATCCATGTTTGAGGACAAAATTTCATCTATGTTTGAGGATATTATGTGCAAACCATCTTTGAGTAGTCTTCCTAGCAACACCGTATCAAACCCTAAGGGTGAGATAAAAGTGATTACCACACGTAGTGGTAAGACACTTAAGGAACCGACTCCTCAACCAGTTTCTCCTACGGAGGATGCAATTAAGGAAGAACCCGAGGTGGTGGTCGAAAAGGAGCATGTCCAAATCCCACGAAGTACCGCTCATACCACACCTACGGTTGACCCATTACCAACATTGGAAACCGAGATTCCAAAGACTATGCCTATGCCTCAACCCACACCACCTTTGACCTATCCATCGAGACTTAGAAAGGAGAAATGTCAAGAGCGCGACAATTACCAATTTGAGCTTTTTATGAAAATGTTTCGTGATTTGCACTTTAATGTGAGTTTCGCCGATGCTTTGGTCATGATGCCTCGATTTTCCGCTAACTTTAAGAGTATGTTGAACAACAAGGAGAAATTGCATCAATTGTCTAGTTGTTCGTCGGTTTATCTTAATCGCATACCTCAAAAAGTCGGTGATCCCGGTAAATTCTTGATCCCTTGTGCAATCCAAGATATGGAGGAATGCTATGTCTTGGCCGATCTTGGTACTAGCATTAACTTGATGCCACTTGCAATCTTCAAGTCGCTCAATCTTCCTAATCTTACTCCTTCACTGATGTCTATTGAGTTGGCCGACCATTCCACGATTCCCGCATGTGGATTGGCGGAAGACGTTTTTGTGAAAGTGGGAAAGTTCTATTATCCGGTAGACTTTATCGTTGTCGATATTCCCACGGATCCTCAAGTTCCTCTCATTTTAGGTCGTTCGTTTTTAGATACGTCTATGGCTTTGATCGATGTGCATGCTAGAAATATCACCTTACGTTTCAACGACGAGGAGCTTGTTATAAATGCAACTCAAAACTCTCAAATTTCTCATGTTTATTCCGTTGCAACCATAAACCTCGTTGATATGATTGATGTGGTTTGCGAGGAATTTTCACTAGAATTTCTAGGTTTTGGTGATGATGAAAATAGTGGCAATCCCACTATGTTAGATCCCATTCTTGATAACTCGACACCAACCTTCACTCCATTTGAAGGTGGTGGTTTTACGTTGGAAGAATTCGATGTTCCACGTACTTGTAACGAAGACCTCGACAATGATGAGGACTTCTCGATTATCAAGGATTTTCTTAACGATTTCCCATTTCCTCCACCCGAGGAGGTTATGAGTATCGAGCCCAAGTCTTCAATTGAGGAACCACCTATCCTCGAGTTGAGAGATTTACCTCCTCATCTCGAATATGTCTTTTTGGAGGAGGGCGATAAGTTGCCGGTTATTATTGCGAAAGAACTTTTAGATGTTGAAAAAACCGCACTTGTCGATGTTCTAAAGGATCACAAAGGGGCAATTGCGTGGAAGTTATCCGACATTAAGGGGATCGATCCCAAATTTTGTACCCACAAAATCTTAATCGAGGAGGATTACAAGCCCGCAATCCAATGTCAAAGGAGGGTGAACCCCAAAATTCACGACGTCATCAAAAAGGAGGTCCTAAAACTCCTTGACGCGGGAATGATTTACCCTATTTCTGATAGCCCTTGGGTGAGTCCTATTCATTGTGTCCCTAAGAAGGGAGGAATGACCGTTGTGCCAAACGATGCCAACGAGTTAATTCCCACTAGACTCGTGACCGGATGGAGAGTGTGCATTGAATATCGTAAGTTGAATGAAGCCACTCGAAAAGACCATTTTCCCTTGCCCTTCATGGACCAAATGTTGGAGCGTCTTGCGGGAAACGATTTCTATTGCTTTTTAGATGGTTTTTACGGTTACTTCCAAATTCCCATCGATCCTCGTGATCAAGAAGAAACTATGTTTACATGTCCATGTGGAACGTTTGCCTATCGTAGAATGCCATTCGGACTTTGCAATGCACCGGGAACCTTTCAAAGGTGCATGATGGCTATTTTTCATGATATGATCAAGAAGACGATGGAAGTCTTCATGGATGACTTTTCCGTGTTTGGTTGTTCGTTCACTTCGTGTTTGTCGAATCTTGAGAGAATGTTGAAGCGTTGTGAGGAAACCAACCTTGTGCTTAACTGGGAAAAATGTCATTTTATGGTTAAAAGTGGAATCGTCTTAGGGCACAAGGTTTCGAAAGCGGGGATTGAGGTAGATCAATCTAAGGTATACGTCATCGCCAAATTACCTCATCCCAAAACCCTTAAGGGAGTTAGCGAGTTTCCTAGGCCACGCGGGCTTTTATCATCGATTCATCAAGGATTTTTCAAAGATCTCTCGACCTATTACACATCTTCTTGAAAAAGAGGCACGT
This sequence comes from Glebionis coronaria, assembly GCA_025667525.1. Classification (NCBI taxonomy): domain Eukaryota; kingdom Viridiplantae; phylum Streptophyta; class Magnoliopsida; order Asterales; family Asteraceae; genus Glebionis; species Glebionis coronaria. The sequence goes on from CM046878.1 coordinate 254,634,270, forward strand.
TTTGTCTTTGACGAAGATTGTGTACGAGCCTTTGAAATCCTTAAGAGGAAACTTACCTAAGCTCCCATTCTTGTTGCTCCCAATTGGAACCTCCCCTTTGAGCTCATGTGTGATGTTAGTGACTACGCTATTGGGTCCGTATTGGGGCAACGTCATGAAAATCACTTCTTGCCTATTCACTATCAGCAAGACGATGACCGAGGCTCAACTAAAATACACTACAACGGAGAAGGAGTTCCTTGCCGTGGTGTATGCATTTGAGAAATTCCGACCTTATCTCGTCTTGACGAAATGCATAGTGTATACGGATCATTCGGCTATCAAGTATCTCATGGCTAAACAAGATGCAAAGCCGAGATTACTTCGTTGGATTCTCCTCCTTCAAGAATTTGATCACAAAATCGTTGACAAAAAAGGAGCCGAGAATCTAGCGGCCGATCATCTTTCTCGTTTGGAAGATCCTCACCAAAGTGTTTACGAGCCCAAGGAAATCACTGAAACATTTCCGCTCGAGACACTTGGTGTAGTGAATTCTAAGCTTGATTCTTCCAACCCATGGTTTGCGGACTTTGCAAATTACCATGCGGGAAACTTCATCATCAAGGGTGACGACTCAAGAAAAACGAAAATTCTTTCGTGACGTCAAGTTCTACTTTTGGAACGACCCTTACTTGTTTCGAACTTGTGCGGATCAAATCATTCGATGTTGTGTCTTTGGTACCGAAGCTTCTAACATCCTTAGAGCTTGTCACGAGGGACCCACGGGTGGTCACCATGGTGCTAATCTCACGGCTAAGAAGGTCTTTGATGCCGGTTTCTTTTGGCCTACTATTTACCGAGATGCACATGAACTTGTGAAGTCATGTGACTCATGCCAACGACAAGGAAAATCCTCACAAAAAAATGAAATGCCAAAAAATATCATCCAAGTGTGTGAGATCTTTGACGTTTGGGGCATCGACTTTATGGGGCCGTTCCCATCATCTCGTGGTAATAAGTACATCCTTATCGCGGTTGAATACCTATCTAAGTGGGTGGAAGCTAAGGCTTTGCCCACCAATGATGCTCGTGTGGTAGTCAAGTTTTTGAAAAGCTTGTTTTCTCAGTTTGGAACCCCTCGTGCGATCATAAGCGATCGTGGAACCCATTTTTGTAACGACCAATTCGAAAGGGTCCTAAGGAAATATGGGGTTACACATCGTCTTTCTACGGCTTATCACCCACAAACGAGTGGGCAAGTCGAGGTTTCAAACCGAGCGTTGAAGAGGATCTTGGAGAGATCCGTTGGGGAAAACCGACAATCTTGGTCGGATAAGTTGGACGATGCTTTATGGGCCTTTAGGACCGCTCATAAGACACCCATTAGGTGCACTCCTTATAATCTTGTGTATGGGAAAAATTGTCACTTGCCAATTGAATTGGAACACAAGGCTTATTGGGCCCTAAAGCATTGCAATGATGATATGGAGACCACGGGAAAACACCGGAAAACGCAATTAAATGAATTGGATGAATTAAGGGATATTGCTTATGAAAATTCATTAGTTTATAAAGAAAAGACTAAAAAGTTGCATGATTCTAAAATTAAAAACCGGGTTTTTAACATTGGGGATCAAGTTTTGCTTTTTAATTCTCGTTTAAAAATATTTTCCGGTAAGTTGAAATCCCGTTGGTCCGGTCCATTCACCGTGACTCAAGTTTTTCCATATGGGACCATCGAGCTAGCTCAAAATGATGGCCCCAATTTCAAGGTGAATGGACATAGGTTGAAGCACTATTTTGGCGGGGAAGTTCCATCCTTGAACTACCTCGACCAAATCACCTTCCCCAATGATAATTAGTATTGAGGGGATCGATCGAGCTCATGACTCGGTAATCAAAAACGAGGTGCCTCGTGGGGGAGTCCCATGCTTATCCTAGGTACATATTATCGCTTTCTAATATAGTAATGTGAGGGGATTTGCTCCCTTCCAACCTTTGTTTCGTGGTTGTTTGTGAATTGTGGTTTTTAGATGATCATTATCTTCACGATTGGAGCCTCTCGTGTTCGTTTTATGGGAGCACTTGATCGTTTGCTTTGAAGACTTTCTCAATATCCATGATATATCCTTTGATGTTCTAACCTTAGGTTTATAGCACACTTCGAAAACGGCTTTAAATTTAACGGTTACACCCTTTCCATGCTAGATTAGGCATTCGACTACGTCTCTAGTATGGGGGTGTTTGCACCCCTAGACTCGAAACATTGAGGACAATGTTTAACTTTAGTATGGGGGTGAATTGATACTTGCCTTGCCGAACCTTCACTCTTTCCAAAGTTTATCTTTTCGTTTATCGTTTTGTTGCAAAATAAGGCTAAAAATGGCCATATTTTAAATTTTTTCTCATGTTTTATAAGTGTTTGAAGACACGAATGTAGGTTTTCCGATGGTGAGCATAAGAGTAATTTTTGACTCGACCGTGCGTGTTGAGCACTTAGCTTCGATTCCTTAACTTCACATTAGGCTAAGTCTCTTAAATGAGGACGAGAAATGATAGGGTTAATTATAAGTTACTATGTTAAACGTAGAGTACTCGTATTCTTTCAAAAACTCATGTGTTCTCGTTGTTTGTTTATTCTCCCTTCGCTTGTAAATATTTTTTGCTTAATAAATATTGACTTAGCGGTTTAGTCTTGATTGTTGGGTTTCTAGTCTTTTCTAGTAGCTTCCGTGTAATTAAATTGGGAAGACATTAAGGTATCGCCAGCGTCACGGTTTTGAAGTATTGGCACCCGAATAATCGAAAGCTTCACCCATTAATAAGATTTCAAGTTCTCACCTAAATCAAGCAAACAATTTGAAGCTCACAAGGCCGAAAAATCTATGCAAAACTGAAAGTGAAACAAGCCTTAATCTTTGAAGCTTTAAAGATCCAAAATTCGCCTTAGCGTGAGGATATACGTCTTTGGCTAATAAAACCACCGATGAGGTGGATAATAAAAGGCATGGAAAGAACGAAGTCATAATAAAAGCTTCATGGAGAAGTTGAAGAAAAGATGGAGGTAAACCTATGATAATAAGGCCCTTCCGTTAGGGGGCGTATAAAAGTCTTGGCAATAAGTCTCATGTTCAAAACCGTTATAAAATCGTGTTTATCGATCCTTCTTGTTGACTTAATTTTTTGACATCGTTGTCTATTAGGAGGGGTTATTGATTTGATGGTCTTGGTTACATCGTTAGGACTCTATTTTAGACCTAAATCTCTATTATCGCATAAGTCAAACAATGTATCCTCGTGAAACATTCAAGACATAATAAAATATAAGAGATACAACTTAGGAAATTGGGAGGATTAAGTACGTGATTAGGGCATATGAGTAGTGTTAGCATTACTAACTTATAATGACAATGATCTCGTTTCACGCTTGGCATGGAATTAGGGTGAAAATCGAGGACGATGAAATTATTTCTAACGAAGCATTCACGTGTTCTTGTTCTATGAACCTAAACGTCCCATTTTGCGATGAAAATCATACGTTATGTCTAAAACACAAGTAGTAGTAATAGTAGTAGTATAGCTAGTTTATCATTCAACAAAAGTGAATAAAAATGAATTTTGAAGGTGCTACGATACTTTATTCTAGCATTGCGTGAGGGCACGGCAATGGTTTAGTATGGAGGAGTGATGAGACTGTTTTTATACATAATCTCATCGTCCAAAAAGGGCTTTAAATGCATAAAATACCATGAAAATACCCAAATATATGCTTGTGTTTGTTGCTTGTGTATTTTAGGTACGGATATTGAGAAAATGACAAAAGATCATAAGAATCATGCAAAAACGAACACGGGAAACGAAGCCGCACATTGAACCAAGCCCTAATGAAGATTTTCCAAAGAAAACCCTTGAAGATTTGAAGATTTATGAAGAAGGGTCCTCCAATATGGAAGAATTGACACTTTATACCCTTGTATCTTCATAATTACAAGATTGGTCCATAAAGTTTGTCAAAATTGCAAAAAGGGCCCTCCACTTTGAAGAATTGGCAATTTTAGTCCCTCAACAAAACTAAAATGTCAATATTTATCCTCCTCAAAGTCAAACATACCAAGAAGGACTCCTAGTTACAAGAAATTACAAGTTTGGTCCTTTGAAAATGTCAAAATTACCAAAAGGACCCTTGACTTTGAAGACTTGGCAAGAATGATCCCTCAAAAATGAAGACTTGTAATTTCAGTCCTCCAAAATGTCAATCATACAAGTCAAGACCATAATCCTTGAAGAAAATACCAAATCAGTCCTTCAAGAATCAAGAATTGGCAAGAAATACCCCTGAAATCATTTTACAAAACTTTTTGGGGCAAAAGTGCGAAAACGAAAACTTCAATAACAAAGGAAATGAAGTTTGGCCGTGTAGAAACTAGAAGGGGGGGTTGAATAGTTTCTCTTCGATTGGTGACTAAATTAAAATTACTTTAAATTTGGTTTGTATCAAAACTATCTTTTACTTGAGGCTAAGTTGCATAATAATTAGGTTCAATTCAAATGCACTAGCAAAGATAATAGGTAAGTGTAATGATAATGAAATAAGTAAAGAGTAAGGAAGGAGACAACCTAGTGGGAAGACACCAAGATTTATAGTGGTTTGACAACGAGGCTCTATCCTCGTTTCTACTCCACTCCTCGAGTACACCTACTCGAGATTTCCACTATATCCACAAGCTCCCTTCTCGGCGGAGAAAACCTTACATCGTTGCTTACATTATTTTCCGACACTAAGCTAAATGTTGAGACCTAATCTTTAGCTAGGACCAATCTACACAACGTTGCCTACTTCACAATTTAACGACACAAGGCTAGATGTCGGGTTCTAATCTTAAGGTAGAACCAATCTTCACGACGTTGCCTACTTCACCATTTTACGACATAAGGCTAGATGTCGAGTTCTAATCGAAAGCTAGAACCAATCTTCACGACTCTTCACTTTGAAGCTAAGTGAGAACTTCACACAACACAACTACTAGTCACTTTATAGTTTAGTGAGAACTCACAAGACACAACCACATCACTTTATAGTTTAGTGAGAACTCCTAATCAAATCTATTACAACTCAACTAGACTTATCCAAGTACACACATGTATCTTAGAATTACACAACACAAATCCAAGCAAACACATATGCAATGGATGTACACAACAAATCCAAGTATTCACAAATAACTTGGATGAACACAACTAGTCCTAGTATTCATAAATACATTGGATTGACCTAAAACAAAAAAGGTATCATGATGAATATGACTAGCTCATAGATTCATCTTTATCACAACACTAGTGAGTGAGTGATCTTCTCATTGGACAAGGTAAAGGAGGGGATTGATAGTTGTAAAATTAGATACTTGCTCTAGGAAAAACAAGCAACTAAAATATAGGGCAAGTGAGCACGGCGATTTAGGAAAACCGTGTGTGAATGACCCTAAAAGTGAGTTCGTTCTCGAGGAGGCTAGTGCGTTGTGTAATGAATTGATTAATGTTTGTGATTATATTGATAAAAAGAAATAATAGAAATGGGGTGAGAAGAGAATGACGGTTACGAAGACGGATCGAGCTAAGACGAAAAGGCGTTCACGTAAAACCGTAAAAAGCTACAAATTAAAAATTTTAAACCTAAAAATTAATTAAAAGCTAAAAGTAGTCTAAAATAATATAAATAAGAATAAAAATCCAATAAAAATATTTTAAAACCTTTTATTAAATAAATATTCAATTTTAAATGCTAATTAAAGCCCTATAATTAAATATAATTAATCAAAATGTCCAAAATATTATTTTATTGAACAAATAACTTACTTATATTATCTAAAGACTAAAAAGTATTTTTTCTAAATTTAAAAAACTATTTTTCTATTTTTAAATCCCTTAAAACTATTTTTAAGCTAAAATAATTGTAAAAAATAATAAAATAATGCTAAAAATAAGTTGACAATTTTGAAAATCCTAAATTACTCTAATGAACAGTAGAAAAATGAAAAAGTTTGAAAAATATAAAATTTTACACTAAAGGACAAAAACAGTTTGAATAAAACCCTAATTAAACTAATTTAATTCTAAAAAATAAATAAAAGGTGAACAGTAAAAACTTTTTATACTAAAAATCTTAAAATGTTTTTCTTAATCTATGAAAAATGTTTAAACTGAAAAATAATGATTTTTGGCACTAAATGCCAAAAACAGAAATATTAAAAGTAAATAAAATAGCTATAAAACCTAAAAAATAGCAAATGAACAGTAATAAAAAATCTAATTATACTAAAAAATCAGAAATAAAATTAGAAAAATATGGAAACTGGTTTCAAGGTCTAATTCCAATTTTCATGCACTAAAGACAAAAAACCTAATTTCTGATAGTGACACTTTGCTTGTTTTTGTCCAGTAGCTGAGCAGTACTAACCAGTCTAATAGTAGGGGAAACCTTTTTCCCACTGCTAGTGTAAAAATCAGGTCTGGTGACCTTTGAGCTTAGGAAAGCTTGTTGGATTGGTTTCTTTTGGAACAAAAGGCACCCCTATACTCAGTTGAGTATAGGGAGTCAATTTATGCAAGAAAACACACAAGTCACTTCACAAAAATTCACACAAAAGGCACACAAAGTTTCTGATTAAGCTTGCACAGGTCTAGGAGTATTTTGCTGGTTCAATTGGCAAAATGGTGAGATTCAAACCTTTAAATCAAGTACACAAATCCACCAAATGACATATAAGCAATATCAAACCCTAGAATGACCTATCTCCCAACAATGATCAAGATTTAAGGCACAAATAAACACAAAACCTGGCAAAACAAAGACCTACTGATTTTGACTGTTTTACCAATTTTTTTATCATGCAAATGAGTTTAAAACTCTACCAATCAGAAAGCCAAGCTAACATACGACATATGACCACCTAATGAGTGATTATAACAGGTTTATAACCCAAAAATCTTTCACCAACCTCAATTAAACACCAGATCCAAACACTCCTTTTACTTCTGAAAATGGACTTTTAACAAGACAAATCTCAATAAACTCAAACCAAACTGGTTAGACAAGTCCTAAACATGCATACAACCAACTAGTGAGCAATATCAAACACTTAAACAAACACTTGAACAACTTGCATGCCAAATCAACAAATCACATAAATCTGAAATATTTGAAAACTCAAATATGGGACAAGATGGTTACCTTGTGGGACCCACATCCAGGTCCCACAATGGCTGCATAGCCATCTCCAAACAGACTCGGGCCTGTGCAGATCCTTGGACAACAATCAATTGCTCAAAGATATCCTGCTAAGAACAAATGAAGAAACACAATATACCAATAATTTGTTTTATGAAACTTTTTAAACCTTTTCACAAACTTCTCAGATAATCCTTTTCAAATAATCTTCTTTTAAAACACTTAAACAATCACTTAAAAACCTGGAAATCCAATTTTTGGAACAAGGTTTTACCAAAACCAACACCTTTTCATAAACTTGAAAAACAAGAATTATTTTGAAAATTCTTGAACTAAGATTAAAATGTGGAACTCAGAACTTAGCTAAATCAATACCAACTTTAAAAAAAAATAAAAGGAATTACAATTTAACACAAAACACCAATTTTAATTTCATAAAAAGGCATTACATGAATTTAGATAAAAAATCTGGAACAAGAAGTATGGGTGCATTTCACCCTATACTTATAGTACTGAATAGAAGATACTAGAATTACAATAAAATAATGCAATGTCCTAAACCCTAATTGCTGAATTCCCTAGAATGCCCTTTGACTGAAGATTCAAACTTGGTCAAAATTCGTCTTCACGTGATGAGAGTGATGGCCAGTTGTCAAGGATTGATCTGGGACGTTTGATATACCTTTGGGAACAAGAAAACCATCTTGGCTATTTATCTGGTCGGTTTGGGGGTTTGGGTGGAAAGGGACATTGCAGGGGAGTACCCCACACTCACATGGGAGTGTTGTGAGAATCTTTGTGAGTGGGTTTAGGATGAGAGAGACCCTAATTAACCATCTGGAGACTTTTAGGCAAAAACCCCTTGTTTTGATCTTTGTTCTTCCTGGGAAATTTTAGGGTTTAAGGGGTGATGAACATGGGTTTAATCTATTTTTTGGGGATTAAGTTTTTAAACTTTTGTTTAGTGGGAAAAACATTTGACCTTTTGACCCAGGTTTAATTAAATTAACCTGGTGGTGAGTGGAAGGTTGACGTGGAGAGGAGTGGTGAGGTGGTGGGGTGTGATTGGTGGAGTGGGATGACATGGAGGGATGATTGGCTGGGAAGGGTTTGTGTGTCTGGCAATTTTAGTCCCCCAAAGTTCCAATTGTCTTCACTTTGTTTTAAACAGCATAAACTTCTTTTTCCTTTGTAAATAAGTTTCATCCACTTGTCTCTTTTGGCACATCTTTGCAAAAAAGTTATAACAAGGACTTTAAATGCAATTTCTTCAATTCCAAGGGCTATTCTTAACATTTCTTCAAACTTTAAGGATTTTTCTTATACAAATGACTATTGGAGGGTCATTTGTGACAAGTCTTCAAAGATGAGGGACCAAACTTGTATTTCTTCAATTCTTCAAGGACCAATTTGGAAAATCATGATTCGGGTTCGGTTCATTGTACGGCTTCGTTTCCCGTGTTCGTTTTTGATTGATTCTTGTGATCTTTTTGCCATTTTCTCAATATCCGTACCTAAAATACACAAGCAACAAACACGAGCATATATTTGGCAGTTTTAATGATATTTAATGCTTTTTAAGCCCGGTTTGGACGATGAGACTATGTATAAAAGCAGTCTCATTACTCCCCATACTAAACCATTACCGTGCCCTCACGCAATGCTAGAATTAAGTATCGTAGCACCTCCAAAATTCATTTTTATTCACTTTATTGAAAGATAAACTAGCTACATTACTACTATCACTACTACTTGTGTTATAGACATAATGTATGATTTTCATCGCAAAATGGGACGTTTAGGTACATAGAATAAGAACACGTGAATACTTCGTTAGAAATAATTTTATCGTCCTCGATTTTCACCCCAATTCCATGCCAAGCGTGCAACGAGATCATTGTCATTATAAGTTAGTAATGCTAACACTACTCATATGCCCTAATCACGTACTTATCCTCCCATTATTCCTAAGTTGTATCTCTTATATTTTATTTTGTCTTGAATGTTTCACGAGGATACATTGTTTGACTTATGCGATAATAGAGATTTAGGTCTAAAAATAGAGTCCTAACGATGTAACCAAGACCATCAAATCAATAACCCCTCCTAATAGACAACGATGTTAAAAAATTAAGTTGACAAGAAGAATCGAATAACACGGTTTTATAACGGTTTTGAACATGAGACTTATTCCCAAGACTTTTATACGCCCCCTAACGGAAGGGCCTTATTATCTTTGGTTTACCTCCATCTTTTATTCAACTTCGCCATGAAGCTTTTATTATGACTTCGGTCTTGCCTTGCCTTTTATTATCCGCCTCATCGATGGTTTTATTAGCCAAAGACTTATATCCTCACGCTAAAGTGAATTTTGGATCTTTAAAGCTTCGAAGATTAAGGCTTGATTCACTTTCAGTTTTGCATAGATTTTTCGGCCTTGTGGGGCTTCAAATTGTTTGCTAGATTTAGGTGAGCACTTGAAATCTTATTATTGGGTGAAGCTTTTGATTATTCGGGTGCCAATACTTCAAACCGTGACGCTGGCGATACCTTAATGTCTTCCTAATTTAATTACACGGAAGCTACTAGAAAAGACTAGAAACCCAACAATCCTAACTAAACCGCTAAGTCAATATTTATTAAGCAAAAAATATTTACAAGCGAAGGGAGAATAAGCAAACAACGAGAACACATGAGTTTTTGAAAGAATACGAGTACTCTACGTTTAACATAGTAACTTATAATTAACCCTATCATTTCTTGTCCTCATTTAAGAGACTTAGCCTAATGTGTAGTTAAGGAATCAAAGCTAAATGCTCAACACGCACGGTCGAGTCAAAAATTACTATTATTCTCGCCATCGGAAAATCTACATTCATGTCTTCAAACACTTATAAAACATGAGAAAAATTTTAAAATTTGGCCATTTTTAGCCTTATTTTGCAACAAAACGATAACAAAAAGATAAACTTTGGAAAGCGTGAAGGTTTGGCAAGGCAAGTATCTATTCACCCCCCCATACTAAAGTTAAACATTCTCCTCAATGTTTCGAGTCTAGGGGTGCAAACACCCCCATACTAGAGACGTAGTCGAATGCCTAATCTAGCATGGAAAGGGTGTAACCAATAAATTAATAGCCATTCATGAAGTGTGCTAAAAACCTAAGGTTAGAACATCAAAAGGATATATCATTTGGATATTGAGAAAGTCTCCAAAGCAAACGATCGAGTGCTCCCATAAAACGAACACGAGAGGCTCCAATCGTGAAGATCATGATCTAAAAACCACAATGCACAAACAACCACGGAACAAAGGTTGGAAGGGCACAAATCCCCTCACATTAAACTACATTAGAAAGCGATAATATGTACATGGATAAGCATGGGACTCCCCCACGAGGCACCTCGTTTTTTATTACCGAGTCATGAGCTCGACTCGATCCCCTCAATACTAATTATCATTGGGGAAGGTGACTTGGTCGAGGTAGTTCAAGGATGGAACTTCCCCGCCAAAGTAGTGCTTCAACCTATGTCCATTCACCTTGAAGTTAGGACCATCATCTTGAGCTAGCTCGATGGTCCCATACGGAAACACTTGAGTCACGGTGAATGGACCGGACCAACGGGATTTCAACTTACTGGAAAAGATTTTTAATCTTGAATTAAAAAGCAAAACTTGATCCCCAATGTTAAAAACCCGGTTTTTAATTTTAGAATCATGCAACTTTTTAGTTTTTTCTTTGTAAATCAATGAATTTTCATAATCAATATCCCTCAATTCATCTAATTCATTCAATTGCATTTTCTGGTGTTTTCCCGCGGTCTCCATATCATCATTACAATCGTTTAGGGCCCAATAAGCCTTGTGTTCTAATTCGATAGGCAAATGACAATTCTTTCTATACACAAGCTTATAGGGAGTGCACCCAATGGGTGTCTTATGAGCGGTCCTAAAGGCCCATAAAGCATCGTCCAACTTATCCGACCATGATTGTCGGTTTTCCCCAACGGATCTCTCCAAGATCCTCTTCAACGCTCGGTTTGAAACCTCGACTTGCCCACTCGTTTGTGGGTGATAAGCCGTAGAAAGCCGATGTGTAACCCCATATTTCCTTAGGACCCTTTCGAAGTGTGTCGTTACAAAAATGGGTTCCACGATCGCTTATGATCGCATGAGGGGTTCCAAACCGAGAAAACAATTGCTTCAAAAACTTGACTACCACACGAGCATCATTGGTGGGCAAGGCTTTAGCCTCCACTCACTTAGATAGGTAGTCAACCGCAACGAGAATGTACTTATTACCACGAGATGATGGGAACGGACACATAAAGTCTATACCCCAAACGTCAAAGATCTCACACACTTGGATGATATTTTGAGGCATTTCATCTATTTGTGAGGCTTTTCCTTGTCGTTGGCATGCATCACACGACTTCACAAGATCTTGTGCATCTCGGTAAATAGTAGGCCAAAAGAAGCCGGCATCAAACACCTTCTTAGCCGTGAGATTAGCACCGTGGTGACCACCCGTGGGTCCCTCGTGACAAGCTCTAAGGATGTTAGAAGCTTCGGTGCCAAATACACAACGTCGGATGATTTGATCCGCACAAGTTCGAAACAAGTAAGGGTCGTTCCAAAAGTAGAACTTGACGTCACGAAAGAATTTTCGTTTTTCTTGAGTCGTCATACCCTTAATGATGAAGTTACCCGCATGGTAATTTGCAAAATCCGCAAACCATGGGGTGGAAGGATCAAGTTTAGAATTCACTACACCAAGTGTCTCGAGCGGAAATGTTTCGATGATTTCCTTGGGGTCGTAAACACTTTGGTGAGGATCTTCCAAACGAGAAAGATGATCGGCCGCTAGATTCTCGGCTCCTTTTTTGTCAAAAATGGTGTGATCAAATTCTTGAAGGAGGATGATTGTGGTAAAAATACGTGTTTAGGAAAACAACGTATGTGTGGCAAGTATTAATCGACACGATTTAGGAAAATCGCGAAGACGAATAAATTCCAAGTTCGTTCTCGAAGGAGGTGTGTGTGAGTTATGTGCCAAAATAAAATAACAATGTTTGGATTAGTGACGTTTTTGTTTTAAAGAGAGAAAAATAAAAGACGAGCTACGATTACGATTAAACTACGACGTTGACGTAAAACGCGAACGTAAATACGTAAAACGTGACGAAATTAACAATTAAACCTAAAAATTAATTAAAAGATTAAACTAAGTCTTAAATAATATAAATGAGAATAAAAATCCAACAAATATATTTTAAAACCTTTTATTAATTAAATATTCAATTTTTAATGCTAATTAAAGCCCAAAAATTAAATATAATTAACAAAATGCCCAAAATATTAATTTATTGAACTAATAAGTCACTTATATTATTTAATGACTAAAAACTATTTTTCTAAAATTTTAAAAACTATTTTTCTATTTTTAAATGACTTAAAACTATTTTTAAACTATTTAAAACTAAAATAATGATTAAAAATAATAAAATAATGCCAAAATTAATTGACCAACTTTAAAAATCCTAAAATACTCTAATGAACAGGAGAAAATTGAAAAAGTTTGAAAAATGCAAAATTTTACACTAAAAGACAAAACAGTTTATTAATTAAAACCTAATTAAACTAAATTAATTATAAAAAATAATTAAAAAGATGAACAGTGAAATACTTTTTGACTAAAAATCTTAAAATAATATTCTAATTCTAGAAAAAATTTTAAAAGTGAAAAATATGTATTTTCTACACTAAAAGACAAAAAACAGAATATTAAAAAGTAATTAAAAATGCTAAATAATCTAAAAAATATAAAATGAACAGTAGAATAAAAATAAATTATACTAAAAAATCAAGAATTAAAAAAAAGAAAAATATTGAAGAAAAAATGGAATTCTAACTCCTATTTAAAGGCACTAAAGACAAAGAACTAAGAAAGCTGATGTTGACAACCTTGGACTTTTGTCCAGTAGCACAACAGGGGGAACTTTTAACAAAGTCAGTGGGAACTGGGTTCCCACTGTTAGTGTAAAAAAACGGGTTGTGGACTAGATTGCTTGGATTTTGCTTATTTGTTGGTTTTGGATGACAACAAAGGCACCCCCACACTCAGTGGAGTGTGGGGAGTCAATAACAACACAAAAAAACACACAGCACAATACAAGAATCACACAGAGATGGGCAATTAAAGTTGCTGTGACAAGCTAGGGGGCTGTGGGGGGGCAGAAAGCTATTAGAGTGCACTAGGGTGAGTTTTAAAACTACCAAACTAGCATACAACTCAAACACAACAAGTGAAAGCTATCTAATATCCTAGGTACCACCCTAAGCTAGTAGTTAACAAGAGAGGTGGGGAAATTTAGGCTAAAAACAGACAGAATAGAGGCACTTGCTGAATTAAGCTAGTTTTACCAAGTTTAACTTGCAACTTCCTAATTCTTCCCACAAAACTGAAACAAATAATACTTTAAACCAACACTACCCTAACTGAATATATTAAAACTACTATTAGGCCAAAAGTATGTAAAACCTATGACCTAACAAGCAGATCCAAACACTACCTTAAATCTGAAATCACTACTTTAACACACCAAAGCTATAGAACACATGATTAAACTGAGTTTAAAAGATCTAAACATGCATACATATACCTATTAAACATAACTAAGCAGATCCTAACACATCAAACAAGCACATACACAAAATCACATAAATCACTTGAAAATTAAAAATATAGCACAAGGGGGTTCAAGCCTTTTACCCTAGAGCTGATGCCTTCCCTGGTGCGACTTTTTGGCTTTCAAGGGCTTATGGAGAGCTACTTGATAAGCTTTTGATGTAGAGAGGAGGTGGTGTTGACTAGTCAGTCAACACCCGTTATATCTTCAACTTGCACAAAAATATGAAGATGGAAAGGATGGAAGGGTCCTGTTTTGTACCTGCACAAACAAAATAAATAGAGAAAATGGAGCACTAAAAAGCTTAAGGGAATAAGAACTGCTTATTGAATAAGCAGGCTTATTAGCTTATGGCTTATGTAAAAAAAACTGAAATTTCCTTAAAAACTGATTTTTAAAATCCTATTTAAGCTAAACTGTGAAACCAACTACACAAATCTCCATAAATCAACAAGCCTTAAGTCTTCCACTTTCACTTCAACTTTAAAGCAAAGAAGATTTTCTGAAAAAATGTTAAGACACGTTTTTACTTCCTTAAAAACTTAGAGAACTTAAAACTAAAAGCTTGAAGATATCTTAAACTAACTTGCAATCTAAATAAGAAAACAGAAAAAATGGAACTCAGTTAATGCAAAAAAAATCAACTTTCATTTTCATTAATCATCAAACTTTTTTACAAAAAAAACTGGAACAAAAGAGAAGCTAACAGGCTAGCTCTCTATTTATACTAACAAATGGAACAATCTAGAAATCAGAGAAATATAAACCCTAAACTATATAACTTCCAAGAATGCCCTTTGACTGAGATTTTGAATGAGGGTCAAAAGTTAGCTCCCATGTGATGTTGTTTGTAGTCTTGTGATGCCAGCTGCATTAAATTGATCCAAGCCCTCAAAATACTCCGTAGCCAACAAGAAAACTAGCATATCCGTTGATTCTTGTTGATGTACTGTTCACGTGGGGACAGGGGAGGGGACACGAACATGAGGGGTCGTTTTCTGGGCACATGGGGGTGTCTGGGACAGACTAACAAACATAACCCCCAAGGTTAATTAAGGCATGACCCTCAATTAAGCTTGATTATGGCTGGAAAGTAGCTAGGGTTCTTGGTTAAAAAGAGGGGTTATAGATCTGATTAGTTATTAATCATCTTGTTTCCCTCCTTTAAAAAGGTTTGACTAAGTTGACTTAATAAAAAAAACGGGTTTATATTATAAGTGGGGTGGAAGGTGACGTGGTCATTGTGGTGAGGTGGAAGGCTATAATAGGCTGATGGAGTTTGGTTGTCTGTCCCCTTTGGCCCCTCACGTCTCAAATGTTTGTCAAACAAGTTCTAACAGCCCAACATGCAAATCCCTTTACATTAAAGTTTGGTCAAGTTGTCAAAAGTGGCACATGGTTTGGTAAACTTTTTACCAAGGATCAAAAGTGTACAAAAGGCATTCTTCAAGGGCCAATCATGCATATTCTTGAAACTTTAAGAACCCATTTGTAGTTTTACAAGGGTTAAAAGTGACAAGTCTTCCAAAGTTGAGGGACCATTCTTGCCAATCTTCAATTCTTCAAGGTCATTTTTGGAAATTCACGTTTTTAGGCCCGGTTCTTTGTGCGACTTCGTTTCCCGTGTTCGTTTTTGCTTGATTCCTTTGATCTTTTGGTGAATTCACGATATCCGTACCTGAAATACACAATGAACAAATACAAGCACATATATGGGTATTTTGATGATATTTTAAGCGTTTTAAGCCCGATTTGGACGATGAGACTATGTATAATTACAGTCTCATCACTCCCCCATACTAAACCATTGTCGTGTCCCCACGCAATGCTAGAATTAAGTATCATAGCACTTCCAAAATCCATTTTATGATGACATTTATTCAAGACATAAATTTAAATAAACTACTGCACGTGTTTTAGACATAATGTATTGTTTTCATCACGAGAATGTGACTTTTGGGATCATAGAACAAGAACACGTGAATGCTTCGTTAGAAATAATTTCGTCGTCCTCGATTTTCACCAAATTCCATGCTAAGCGTGTGACGAGATCATTGTTATTATAAGTTAGCAACACGAACACATCTCATGAGTGTTAATTACGAACCTAAACTCCCTTATTTCTACTTGGTATCTCTTATATTTTATTTTGTCTTAATGATCACGAGGATACATCATCGACTTATGCGTGAATAGAGATTAAGTCTAAAAATAGAAACTTAGCGGTGTAACCAAAATCATCAAATCAATAATTCATCCTAATAGACAACGATGTCAAAAAGTTAAGTCAACAAGAAGGATCGATAAACACGGTTTTATAACGGTTTTGAACATGAGACTTATTACCAAGACTTTTATACGCCCCCTAACGGAAGGGCCTTATTATCTTTGGTTTACCTCCATCTTTTATTCAACTTCGCCATGAAGCTTTTATTATGACTTCGGTCTTGCCTTGCCTTTTATTATCCGCCTCATCGGTGGTTTTATTAGCCAAAGACGTATATCCTCACGCTAAAGCGAATTTTGGATCTTTAAAGCTTCGAAGATTAAGGCTTGATTCACTTTCAATTTGGGCATAGATTTTTCGGCCTTGTGAGCTTCAAATTTTTGCTTAATTTAGGTGAGCACTTGAAATCTTATTATTAGGTGAAGCTTTCGATTATTCGGGTGCCAATACTTCAAAACCGTGACGCTGGCGATACCTTAATGTTTTCCCAATTTAATTACATGGAAGCTACCAAAACAAATTAGAAACCCAACAATAGTGACTAAACCGCCAAATCAATATTTATTAACAATTTATTATGCAAAAGCGTTGGGAGAATAAGCCAATAATTACTACACATAAGATCATGACGATTACGAGACTTATAAATAACTTTATCATTTCTCGTCCTCATTTAAGAGACTTAGCCTAAAAAAGTTAAGGAATCGAAGCTAAGTGCTCAACACGCACGGTCGAGTCAAAAATTACTCTCGTTCTCACCATCGGAAAACCTACATTCGTGTCTTAAACACTTATGAAAAACAAGAAAAATTTTAAAATTTGGCCATTTTTAGCCTTATTTGCAACAAAACGATAGCAAAAAGATGAATATTGGATTGCGTGTTGACGTGAGCAAGGTGAAGTATCTACTCACCCCCCCATACTAAAACTAAACATTGTCCTCAATGTTTCGAGTCTAGGGGTGTAAACACCCCCATACTAGAGACGAAGTCGAATGCTTAATCTCGAGCATGGAAAGGGTAAAACGAATAACCTAAAAGACGTTTATGAATTATGCTAATAAGATAAACGTTAGAACATAAAAGGATATCATCGGATATCGGAATCTCCAAAGGCAACGATCGAAGCTCGAGTGATCCAAAAAACGAACACGAGAGGCTTCAATGATGACGATGAACCTAATAGATCACAATCACAAACAACCACGAAACAAAGGTAGGAAGAGCACAAGTCCCCTCGTTACGTTAAACTAAGAAAGCAATAATATGTACAAGGATAAGCATGAGAATCCCCCACGAGGCACCTTGTTTTTGATAACCGAGTCAAAAGCTCGACTCGGATCCCCATAAATGTGATCATTTAGGGATAATTGGTTTGGTCATTTTTAGTGGGGCTTACATGATAAACAAGGCCCAAAAGTACATGGAGTACTTTAAAAACCCGATAAACGTATACCGGGGTCAAAGATAGCGTCCTCGTTTTCGGATGAAAGACGAAACAACGCTACTTCAACACAAACCCCAATGGGGTAGAAGAAAAGAGATAAGAAGTAGAAAGGTGGGGCAAATGGTAAGTCAAACATATGAGCTACTCGAGGTAGACTCACACCAAGCAAATAGATACGATTTCCATTAATTGCATCGGTGGAAGACCGAGATTTCCCTTTACAAGCAATTCCGGGATCGTAAATCTCGTCCTCAGTGGAGAAATGGGAGGGAACATTTGGGGCTTCCCCCACACTAGATCCACACCAACCATCGTCAAAAGGAGTAGACGAGGTGGTAGCACTCAGAACACGATGTGATGACGGAGTTAAACATGTAGAAAAATCTTTTAAAACATTTTTAAAATCCTTTCCTTTTTCATCGTTTTTAAACTCTTTATGAAAACCCGATTGAATAATGTCGAAAATATTTGGCGTGCAAATTCAAAATTAGTCGCGCTAAAAATCCTTACATTTAAGTCGTGGTTAGGGGGTGGTGGATTATATAAGTTCTCAAAACGTCGATCAATAAAGAACACCGCCCCCTCGGGGTCTACATACTCGTCATCCTCATGAACGTCGATCTCATCGATTTCCTCATCAAAGATAGGCTTGTCAAACCAAGGTTTGTCATTCCCCTCCTTGAGTATCTTAGAAACTCTCTCGAAGAGATCACGATCAAGCACGAAACCATCATTCTTTTGTGGGGATCGTTGATAAGTTAGATCCTCACGAATGTGGTAAACGTCATTCTCAAATGAGGAGTGTTTATAAGGTAACTCCTCGAGAATGGGACTTGTGTCTATAGCAAGAAAATCATCGACCTCCTTAAAGAATTCTTCATCATCACAATTGTGAAACGAAGGAGGATCGATGATATGGTCATCAACGTTCTCGAATTCATCATCAAAAATGGGATTATGATGAAAAATAGGTTCGTATACGGAATTCGAGTACGTTGTGAAAGTGTCGTCATTCTCATCATCATAAGAAATTTCCGACATGAGATCGTCCTCTTCATTTGAAGATTTATCAAAGGGTAAATCCTCGAAGATGGATGGCGGATTAGCAAGTATATGCTCGATCTCGGCAAAATCACCATCGTCATCAAAGAAAGTGTCGATGTGAGCAAGTTCTCGAGTGGATTTCTCAAGAGTCACAACCATGGACTTACAAGTCGAATGACTATGCTTAGGTGACATTTCTATGATGGATGAGATTGCATTGGGTTGGGCCACTTCCTTAGCCTTAATGGATTTGGGGCTAGGAGTGGGAGGCACTTCAATGGTTTTAGAAGTATAGGCCTCAAAGTCATGGTCCTTCGAAGGTGGTGAAGACGAATCCATTTTGGTCATTGTCGTGATGGCATTAACGTCGCCCTTCGGAATTGGTGTTTCACTTGTTTCGCTAAAAACATCCCAAAGTGAGTTTTCATCCATAAATTTACACATACCCTTTTGAATTAGGTACACGTATTCTTTGTCATTAAAATCATCATCCTTAAAACCGTTTTTCTTAATTCTTTCAAAACATGCATCAAGCTTCATTCTTTCCGCTAAAGTAAACATTTTGAAATCATTAGAATTTGAATCATTAGGTTTTAAAACCTCGGTTTTTTCATTCTCATAAAATCCTTGGGATTTTCTAGCGAAAAAGTCTATTTTCTCATCCCCATATCTCATAGTAAGTCTTCCCTCGTGAACGTCGATTACGGTTCGAGCCGTCGATAAGAATGGTCGGCCTAAAATAATGGGACATTTAGGGTCACACTCGTAATCGGATATAACGAAATCCGCGGGAAAAACAAACTTTCCAATCCTAACATAGACATCCTCGGCTATTCCAATTGGTATTAAAGGTGTACAATTTGCAAGCTCGATTGTCATGTTCGTGGGGGTAAGCGAAGGCAATCTCATCAATTTCCAAAGAGAATGAGGCATAAGATTGATGCTAGCACCTAAGTCGGCAAGGGCTAAACATCCCTCAATCTCGGAAAAATCACAAGGTAATAGAAATTGGCCCGGATCCTTTTCCTTTCTCGGCATACGCCTTTTGGGTTTTTTAAGAAGGATCGAAGCACAAGTTTCTTCAAGGGTTACTTTGGTAAGGTCGACAAAGCTCTCTTTTTGAACCGTGGATGGAATTTGAGGTACACGAGGGTGTGCACTCCTTTCCTTGGTCGCCACGTTCACCCCATCGACTTTAGAATAAGAAGACGTCTTAGAAGTCGAGGGTTGAGAGGGATAAACAACACGGAATCCTTCAAGGTTAGGGGTAATCACACGACCTTTCTCACGAGACGAGGCGGCTTTACATTGTTCTTTCGGATTAGCAACGGTGTCACTAGGTAACGAACTCGATGACGAACCCGAGGCCTTGTTCATTATAGCCGAAAACATCTTTTTAATATCAATTTGCCCTTGCTCAATCTTCGTGTTTTGTAATTTCAAAGTATTTGTAAAGTCGTTTTTCAAAGTACCAATTTCTCCCTCTAATCGTCTCATATTAGCCTCATTCGTTTTCATGTAATTTTGAAAATCGTTTGACGAACTATTTTGATTAGAATTAAAGTTCCCTTGGTTTTGATTACTTCTTTGAAAATTGTTTTGATTCCCACTTGAAAAATTGTTGCCTTGATTGTTGTTGTTTGAAAAATTCGAGTTTTGATTGTTGTCTCGATTTTGCCAAGTTATATTACGACCTTGATTATAACCTCCTTGATTTTGATTCGAAAAATTTCCTTGTTGATTGTTTCCTTGAAAATTGTTTCGATTTTGAAAATTGTTGCCTTGGTTATAATTGCCTTGTTGTGATGGACCCGCGTTATTTTGATTTGAAAAATTGTTGTTTAACGCACTCACATTCGACGTTTAGCCATCCGTAGCCGCACACTCGTAATAATTATGAGGTCCACCACAAAACGTACACGAAACCTCAACCGCTTTCACCGTAGCGGGAGCGTCTTTCTTTTGCATCTCAATGAGATAAGACGTAAACACATTCGTAAGCTTGTCGACTTTTGCATCAACTCTCTCAATGTCGCGATTAGAACTACTAACATTGGCGACATTGGCAACACTCGGTGTATTGCGGAGTTGGTAAACCTTGGATCGGTTCTCGATAATTATCAAAGCTTCTCTCGGAGTCTTACACAAAAAGTTGCCACCGGCGGCGGAATTCAACGAGTCTTGTTCGTGAAAATTAAGACCGTTGTAAAACGTATCGATTTGGTGCAACTCGGAAAAACCATGGTGAGGACATTGCCTAAGCAATTCCTTAAAACGATCCCACGCGTCTCTAAAAGATTCATTCGATTTTTGCTCAAATTTTGTAATTTCATTCTTGAAAAACGTTGTCTTAGACGGTGGGAAAAAATAATTAACGAACTTGGAGACGAGATCCTTCCACGTAGTTATCGAATTAGGTGGCTCTTTCTCGTACCAATCCTTGGCGGCACCATCGAGCGAGTATGGAAAAAGCATAAGCTTGACGACATCGGTGTCGACGTTCTTAAACTTGCTCGTGGCCAAAAGACGATCAAAATTCCGAATATGGTCGTGAGGATTATCGGCTTCACGACCTCGAACTTTGTAGCTTGGATCAACGAAAGCATTCCGCTCTTAATCTCAAAATTCTCCGCTTCGATAGCGGGAATTACGATCGCGTCTCCATAACCCTCGGTGGGCGCTTGGAGCAATTCCATCATAGAACGATTGTCGGCCATCTCCTCTACGGTTTCTTCAACAACGATATTAGGAACGTCGGTTTCTAATTCTCGTCTACGTCGTCGATTCCTTCGATTACGATTGCGTCGATTCGAAGCTTCACTAGAATTGGAATAATCCTTCGATCGAGTGCGCATGCACTAAGCGTAGAATGGGTGGTAGCAAAGAAGATTCTTTTTGCGGCTTTTTGATTTTTTTTCAATTTTTTTGGTTTTTGATTGGTTTTTTAATTTTTTTGGATTTTTGTTGTATTACGTAGACACAAATCTACAAATCTCCCCTCGAATCGACTTTCTCGATTAAAGGAGCCTCAAAGAATGAAAACGGTCACGTGGAGTGAACGTTCTCGATGACTTTAGAACGTTGGTGGAACACCAAAACGTTCAAGAGGGTTTAATCTTGAAAACACAAGCAAATATAATATACGTAGATAATACTTGGGCGGCAAACCCTCGATTAGCCCTCTTTCTCAAAACACGCACAAGCAAGCGGAGGAAACGAGGCGGCGCGAAGCACTTAAGAGCCTTTTTCCTTTAGGTCGTGAAATACAACCGCCTTATACCCACCTTATAGTTTGTGTTAATTGAAATTAAGCCTCACGAAAGTATTTATCTATTTTGCCTTTAAACTTTTTGCTTTAGATTCGAATACAATGATCGAGTGATGAAATCCCGAATCAAGGTTGTGATTTCTCACGTATTTGGAGTACTTGTATATTTATTTGTTCTTACGTAGTACAATATAGTAATAATATTCACAAAGAAAAACGAAAACCAATATATCTACAATATAGTAAAGATTGTTTTGTGTTTAATTTAGGAAAATTAAACACGATTTATTTGGATACTATAATATAATAAGGAAAAATAACAAAAATGAGTATGTACGATATTTACGCTTTTCAAAAAATGAAAAGCAAAAACGCACTACTCACACAAACACGATACTAATAATAATGGCAACACAAACACCTCCCCGGCAGCGGCGCCAAAATGATTGTGGTAAAAATACGTGTTTAGGAAAACAACGTATGTGTGGCAAGTATTAATCGACACGATTTAGGAAAATCGCGAAGACGAATAAATTCCAAGTTCGTTCTCGAAGGAGGTGTGTGTGAGTTATGTGCCAAAATAAAATAACAATGTTTGGATTAGTGACGTTTTTGTTTTAAAGAGAGAAAAATAAAAGACGAGCTACGATTACGATTAAACTACGACGTTGACGTAAAACGCGAACGTAAATACGTAAAACGTGACGAAATTAACAATTAAACCTAAAAATTAATTAAAAGATTAAACTAAGTCTGAAATAATATAAATGAGAATAAAAATCCAACAAATATATTTTAAAACCTTTTATTAATTAAATATTCAATTTTTAATGCTAATTAAAGCCCAAAAATTAAATATAATTAACAAAATGCCCAAAATATTAATTTATTGAACTAATAAGTCACTTATATTATTTAATGACTAAAAACTATTTTTCTAAAATTTTAAAAACTATTTTTCTATTTTTAAATGACTTAAAACTATTTTTAAACTATTTAAAACTAAAATAATGATTAAAAATAATAAAATAATGCCAAAATTAATTGACCAATTTTAAAAATCCTAAAATACTCTAATGAACAGGAGAAAATTGAAAAAGTTTGAAAAATGCAAAATTTTACACTAAAAGACAAAACAGTTTATTAATTAAAACCTAATTAAACTAAATTAATTATAAAAAATAATTAAAAAGATGAACAGTGAAATACTTTTTGACTAAAAATCTTAAAATAATATTCTAATTCTAGGAAAAAATTTAAAAGTGAAAAATATGTATTTTCTACACTAAAAGACAAAAAACAGAATATTAAAAAGTAATTAAAAATGCTAAATAATCTAAAAAATATAAAATGAACAGTAGAATAAAAATAAATTATACTAAAAAATCAAGAATTAAGAAAAAGAAAAATATTGAAAAAAAAATGGAATTCTAACTCCTATTTAAAGGCACTAAAGACAAAGAACTAAGAAAGCTGATGTTGACAACCTTGGACTTTTGTCCAGTAGCACAACAGGGGGAACTTTTAACAAAGTCAGTGGGAACTGGGTTCCCACTGTTA
Source organism: Glebionis coronaria (assembly GCA_025667525.1). NCBI lineage: Eukaryota > Viridiplantae > Streptophyta > Magnoliopsida > Asterales > Asteraceae > Glebionis > Glebionis coronaria. The sequence continues at coordinate 254,657,708 of CM046878.1, forward strand.
GTGTAAAAAAACGGGTTGTGGACTAGATTGCTTGGATTTTGCTTATTTGTTGGTTTTGGATGACAACAAAGGCACCCCCACACTCAGTGGAGTGTGGGGAGTCAATAACAACACAAAAAAACACACAGCACAATACAAGAATCACACAGAGATGGGCAATTAAAGTTGCTGTGACAAGCTAGGGGGCTGTGGGGGGGCAGAAAGCTATTAGAGTGCACTAGGGTGAGTTTTAAAACTACCAAACTAGCATACAACTCAAACACAACAAGTGAAAGCTATCTAATATCCTAGGTACCACCCTAAGCTAGCAGTTAACAAGAGAGGTGGGCAAATTTAGGCTAAAAACAGACAGAATAGAGGCACTTGCTGAATTAAGCTAGTTTTACCAAGTTTAACTTGCAACTTCCTAATTCTTCCCACAAAACTGAAACAAATAATACTTTAAACCAACACTACCCTAACTGAATATATTAAAACTACTATTAGGCCAAAAGTATGTAAAACCTATGACCTAACAAGCAGATCCAAACACTACCTTAAATCTGAAATCACTACTTTAACACACCAAAGCTATAGAACACATGATTAAACTGAGTTTAAAAGATCTAAACATGCATACATATACCTATTAAACATAACTAAGCAGATCCTAACACATCAAACAAGCACATACACAAAATCACATAAATCACTTGAAAATTAAAAATATAGCACAAGGGGGTTCAAGCCTTTTACCCTAGAGCTGATGCCTTCCCTGGTGCGACTTTTTGGCTTTCAAGGGCTTATGGAGAGCTACTTGATAAGCTTTTGATGTAGAGAGGAGGTGGTGTTGACTAGTCAGTCAACACCCGTTATATCTTCAACTTGCACAAAAATATGAAGATGGAAAGGATGGAAGGGTCCTGTTTTGTACCTGCACAAACAAAATAAATAGAGAAAATGGAGCACTAAAAAGCTTAAGGGAATAAGAACTGCTTATTGAATAAGCAGGCTTATTAGCTTATGGCTTATGTAAAAAAAACTGAAATTTCCTTAAAAACTGATTTTTAAAATCCTATTTAAGCTAAACTGTGAAACCAACTACACAAATCTCCATAAATCAACAAGCCTTAAGTCTTCCACTTTCACTTCAACTTTAAAGCAAAGAAGATTTTCTTAAAAAATGTTAAGACACGTTTTTACTTCCTTAAAAACTTAGAGAACTTAAAACTAAAAGCTTGAAGATATCTTAAACTAACTTGCAATCTAAATAAGAAAACAGAAAAAATGGAACTCAGTTAATGCAAAAAAAATCAACTTTCATTTTCATTAATCATCAAACTTTTTTACAAAAAAAACTGGAACAAAAGAGAAGCTAACAGGCTAGCTCTCTATTTATACTAACAAATGGAACAATCTAGAAATCAGAGAAATATAAACCCTAAACTATATAACTTCCAAGAATGCCCTTTGACTGAGATTTTGAATGAGGGTCAAAAGTTAGCTCCCATGTGATGTTGTTTGTAGTCTTGTGATGCCAGCTGCATTAAATTGATCCAAGCCCTCAAAATACTCCGTAGCCAACAAGAAAACTAGCATATCCGTTGATTCTTGTTGATGTACTGTTCACGTGGGGACAGGGGAGGGGACACGAACATGAGGGGTCGTTTTCTGGGCACATGGGGGTGTCTGGGACAGACTAACAAACATAACCCCCAAGGTTAATTAAGGCATGACCCTCAATTAAGCTTGATTATGGCTGGAAAGTAGCTAGGGTTCTTGGTTAAAAAGAGGGGTTATAGATCTGATTAGTTATTAATCATCTTGTTTCCCTCCTTTAAAAAGGTTTGACTAAGTTGACTTAATAAAAAAAACGGGTTTATATTATAAGTGGGGTGGAAGGTGACGTGGTCATTGTGGTGAGGTGGAAGGCTATAATAGGCTGATGGAGTTTGGTTGTCTGTCCCCTTTGGCCCCTCACGTCTCAAATGTTTGTCAAACAAGTTCTAACAGCCCAACATGCAAATCCCTTTACATTAAAGTTTGGTCAAGTTGTCAAAAGTGGCACATGGTTTGGTAAACTTTTTACCAAGGATCAAAAGTGTACAAAAGGCATTCTTCAAGGGCCAATCATGCATATTCTTGAAACTTTAAGAACCCATTTGTAGTTTTACAAGGGTTAAAAGTGACAAGTCTTCCAAAGTTGAGGGACCATTCTTGCCAATCTTCAATTCTTCAAGGTCATTTTTGGAAATTCACGTTTTTAGGCCCGGTTCTTTGTGCGACTTCGTTTCCCGTGTTCGTTTTTGCTTGATTCCTTTGATCTTTTGGTGAATTCACGATATCCGTACCTGAAATACACAATGAACAAATACAAGCACATATATGGGTATTTTGATGATATTTTAAGCGTTTTAAGCCCGATTTGGACGATGAGACTATGTATAATTACAGTCTCATCAGAGGAGAATCCAACGAAGTAATCTAGGCTTAGCATCTTGCTTTTCCATGAGATACTTAATAGCCGAATGGTCCGTATACGCTATGCATTTAGCTAAGACGAGGTAAGGTCGGAACTTCTCAAATGCATACACCACGGCAAGGAACTCCTTTTCCGTTGTAGTGTATTTTAGTTGAGCCTCGGTCATCGTCTTGCTAGCATAGTGAATAGGCAAGAAGTGCTTATCATGACGTTGCCCCAAAACGGCCCCAATAGCGTAATCACTAGCATCACACATGAGCTCAAAGGGGAGGTTCCAATTGGGAGCAACAAGAACGGGAGATTCAGTAAGTTTCCTCTTAAGGATTTCAAAGGCTCGTACACAATCTTCGTCAAAGACAAAACGTGCCTCTTTTTCAAGAAGATGTGTAATGGGTCGAGAAATCTTCGAGAAATCCTTGATGAATCGACGATAAAAGCCCGCGTGGCCTAGGAAAATCCTAACTCCCTTAACGGTTTTGGGATGAGGTAATTTGGTTATGACGTCTACCTTAGCTTGATCTACCTCAATCCCCGCTTTCGAGACCTTGTGCCCTAAGACGATTCCACTCTTAACCATAAAATGACATTTTTCCCAATTGAGCACAAGGTTGGTTTCCTCACAACGTTTTAACATTCTCTCAAGGTTCGAAAAACACGAAGTGAACGAATTACCAAACACGGAAACGTCATCCATGAAGACTTCCATCGTCTTCTCGATCATATCATGAAAAATAGCCATCATGCACCTTTGAAAGGTTCCCGGTGCATTGCAAAGTCCGAATGGCGTTCTACGATAGGCAAACGTTCCATATGGACACGTAAACGTAGTTTTTTCTTGATCACGAGGATCGATGGGAATTTGGAAGTAACCGAAAAAACCATCTAAAAAGCAATAGAAATCATTTCCCGCAAGACGCTCCAACATTTGGTCCATGAAGGGCAAGGGAAAATGGTCTTTTCGAGTGGCTTCATTCAACTTACGATAGTCAATTCACACTCTCCATCCGGTCACGAGTCTAGTGGGAATTAACTCGTTGGCATCGTTTGGCACAACGGTCATCCCTCACTTTTTAGGGACACAATGAATAGGACTCACCCAAGGGCTATCGGAAATAGGGTAAATCATTCCCGCGTCAAGGAGTTTAAGGACCTCCTTTTTGATGACGTCGTGAATTTTAGGGTTCACCCTCCTTTGACATTGGATTGCGTGCTTGTAATCCTCCTCCATTAAGATTTTGTGGGTACAAAACTTGGGATCGATTCCCTTAATGTCGGATAACTTCCACGCAATTGCCCCTTTGTGGTCCTTTAGAACATTGACAAGTGCGGTTTTTTCATCATTCGAGAGTTCCTTCGCAATAATAACCGGCAACTTGTCACCCTCCTCCAAATAGACATATTCGAGATGAGGAGGTAAATATTTCAACTCGAGGATAGGTGGTTCCTCAAGTGAAGATTTGGGCTCGATACTCATAACCTCCTCGGGTGGAGGAAATGGGAAATCGTTAAGAAAATCCTTGATAATCGAGAAGTCCTCATCGTTGTCGAGGTCTTCGTCACAAGTACGTGGAACATTGAATTCTTCCAACGTTAAACCACCGCCTTCAAATGGAGTGAAGGTTGGTGTCGAATTATCAAGAATTGGATCTAACATAGTGGGATTGCCACTAGTTTCTTCATCACCAAATCTTATAACTTCTTGTGCAAATTCCTCGCAAACCACGTCGATCATATCAACGAGGTTTATGGTAGCAACGGAATAAACATGAGAAAGTTGAGAATTTTGAGTTGCGTTTATAAGAAGTTCCTCGTCGTTGAAACGTAAGGTGATCCTTCTAGCATGAACATCGATCAAAGCCATAGACGTATCTAAAAATGAACGACCTAATATGAGAGGAACTTGAGGATCCGTGGGGATATCGACAACGATAAAGTCTATGGGATAGTAGAACTTCCCCACTTTCACAAAAACGTCTTCCGTCAATCCACATGCACGAATCGTGGAATGGTCGGCCAACTCGATAGACATTAGTGAAGGAGTAAGATTTGGAAGATTGAGCGACTCGAAGATTGCAAGTGGCATCAAGTTAATGCTAGCACCAAGATCGGCCAAGGCATAGCATTCTTCCATATCTTGGATTACTCAAGGGATCAAAAATTTACCGGGATCACCGACTTTTTGAGGTATGCGATTAAGATAAACCGACGAACAACTAGACAATTGGTGAAATTTCTCCTTGTTGTTCAACATACTCTTAAAGTTAGCCGCAAATCGAGGCATCATGACCAAAGCGTCGGCGAAACTCACATTAAGGTGCAAATCACGAAACATTTTCATAAAAAGCTCAAATTGATAATTGTCGCGCTCTTGACGTTTCTCATTCCTAAGTCTCGATGGATAGGGCAAAGTTGGTGTGGGTTGGGGCATAGGCATAGCCTTTGGAATCTCGGGTTCCAATGTTGGTAATGGGTCAACCGTAGGTGTGGCATGAGCGGTACTTCGTGGGATTGAGATATGCTTCTTTTCGACCACCACCTCGGGTTCTTCCTCAATTACTTCCTCCGTAGGAGCAATTGGTTGAGGAATCGGTTCCTTAAGTGTCTTACCACTACGTGTGGTAATCACTTTCATCTCTCCTTTTGGGTTTACGATGGTATCACTAGGAAGACTACTCGAAGAAGAAGGTTTACACATGATTGCTTCAAACATTTTTCCCATTCGGTCTTCAAACTTAGATTGCCTAGCATCCGCTTTTAACAATTCTTGCTTAATCTCATGTTGACCTTGCTCCATTTTTTGTTGATTTTAATTGGAGTCGTTGAACATTTCCTTCCATTTTATTAGCATGAATTTTAAGTTCATTAGCGAGTTCGTTTTTAAGCTCGTTTTTTAACTCGGATCTTAAGCTAACCATTTCACGTTGCATATTGTCAAACTTAGCATCGTTTGCCTTAACATAATTCAAAAACTCTCCTTGAAGATTTTTGGTGTGATCATTTTGAAAACCTTGTGTGGTAGTTTGAAAATCACGGTTTTGGATTTGGTTTGAAATTTGCCCATTTCCACTTTGATAATTACCCTTGTTGTAATTACGTTGATTGCCTTGATAATTACCACCTTGGTTGTTGTTTAGATAGTTATTAGCATTTTGATTTGGTGGAGCTTGATTTTGGCGGGAACCTTGACCGTTTTGGTTATAAGTTCCCGTGGCTATATAAGCACTCGAAGTGTTACCATCCGCGAAAATGCACTCGGAAAGATCATGAGCTCCACCACACGACAAACAACTCTTAGCAACCGCTTTAACCGAAGCGGAATTCGAAGCTTCTTGAGCTTTCCAATGGGACATAAGAGTCGAAAACCTATCGAAAAACCGATTTTCCTCATTAGCTTCATCTTGTAAGGCATTAATGCTACGAGACGATGGTGACGATGATGAACCCAATTTGGTAACACTCGGTGTGTTACGAGGGCTATAAACCTTAGACCTATTTTCAATTATCACCAAAGCTTCCTCAACTGTTTTACACAAAAATTACCACCCGCGGCGGCATTTAAATAATCTCTTTCATGATCATTAAGTCCATTGTAAAACGTGTCAATTTGATGCAAGTCGGAAAAACCGTGATGAGGACATTCATGTAACATTTCCTTAAACCTATTCCAAGCAGTTGAAAAACTTTCATTTGATTCTTGTGAAAACTTTGAAATCTCGTTTTTCAAATGCGTAGTCTTAGAGGGCGGAAAAAATTGGTTCACAAATTTCGAAACGAGATCCTTCCACGTCAATATAGAATTGGGTGGCTCTTTCTCTAACCAAATTTTAGCGGGCCCCGCTAAGGAATACGGAAAAAGCATCATCTTAATCGATTCATTCGAGACATCCTTAAATTTGCAAGTAGCGGTAAGACGATTGAATTGGCGGATATGGTTGTGTGGATTGTCCTTCTCATCGCCACGGAATTTGTTGTTTTGGATCATCGACAACAAACCCGTTTTCACCTCAAAATTCTCCGCAAGGATAGCGGGAATCACAATAGCTTCTCCATAACCCTCGGTGGGTGCTTGAAGTAACTCCATCATAGTTCGATTCGCCATGGTTGGTGCTTCTCTTACAATGGGTTCGTCAATAGGAGACTCCTCACTAGAATGATTTGGAGTGGGAGTTTTGTTCTTGCGTTTACGTGCACGTCTTGCTTGATTACGAGTTAGCATAAACGTCACGTACAACGAGGGGACGAGCAAAGAAGATTCTTTTTGGTGTTCTGTATTTTTCAATTTTTTTGTGGTTTTTGATTGTATTAACCTTTTTGGATTTTGTGGAATGTATTAAGTAGACACAAATCTACAAATCTCCTCCTTAATCAAATCTCTTGATTAAAGAAGCCTCAAGGAATGAAAACGATCACGTGAAGTGAACGCCTTCGATGACTTTAGAACGTTGGTGGAACACCAAAACGTTCAAGAGGGTTTAATCAATAGAAACCAAGAAAATATATATGATACTTAGTAATACTTTGGGCGGCAAAACCCTCGATTAGCTCTCAAAATCAAATACTCACAAGCAAGCGGGGAAACGAGGCGGCGCGAAGCACTTAAGAGCCTTTTTCCTTAGGATATATTTTATAATATCCGCCTTATACCCACCTTATAGTTTGTATTTTCAAGATTAAGCTTCACGAAAGTATTTATCTATTTTTGCCTTTTTCTTTGGTTTGAGATTCGAATACAATGATTAGGTAATGACCTCCCAAGTCAAGGTTGTGATTTCTCACGTATTTGGAGTATCTATGAATTTATTGTTCTACGTATACAATATAGTAATAGTATTCACACAAAAACCGAAAACCGATAATACGTATTAGTAGAGTGCTACTAATACAAATACTAATTATGGTTAGTATATAAAAACAACAATTGTTCAATCAAAACACAACACGCCTCCCCGGCAGCGGCGCCCAAATGATAGTTGTAAAATTAGATACTTGCTCTAGGAAAAACAAGCAACTAAAATATAGGGCAAGTGAGCACGACGATTTAGGAAAACCGTGTGTGAATGACCCTAAAAGTGAGTTCGTTCTCGAGGAGGCTAGTGCGTTGTGTAATGAATAGATTAATGTTTGTGATTATATTGATAAAAAGAAATAATAGAAATGGGGTGAGAAGAGAATGACGGTTACGAAGACGGATCGAGCTAAGACGAAAAGGCGTTCACGTAAAACCGTAAAAAGCTACAAATTAAAAATTTTAAACCTAAAAATTAATTAAAAGCTAAAAGTAGTCTAAAATAATATAAATAAGAATAAAAATTCAGTAAAAATATTTTAAAACCTTTTATTAATTAAATATTCAATTTTAAATGCTAATTAAAGCCCTAAAATTAAATATAATTAATTAAAATGTCCAAAATATTATTTTATTGAACAAATAACTTACTTATATTATCTAAAGACTAAAAAGTACTTTTTCTAAATTTTAAAAACTATTTTTCTATTTTTAAAACCCTTAAAACTATTTTTAAGCTAAAATAATTGTAAAAAATAATAAAATAATGCTAAAAATAAGTTGACAATTTTGAAAATCCTAAATTACTCTAATGAACAGTAGAAAAATGAAAAAGTTTGAAAAATATAAAATTTTACACTAAAGGACAAAAACAGTTTGAATAAAACCCTAATTAAACTAATTTAATTCTAAAAAATAAATAAAAGGTGAACAGTAAAAATTTTTATACTAAAAATCTTAAAATGTTTTTCTTAATCTATGAAAAATGTTTAAACTGAAAAATAATGATTTTTGGCACTAAATGCCAAAAACAGAAATATTAAAAGTAAATAAAATAGCTATAAAACCTAAAAAATAGCAAATGAACAGTAATAAAAAATCTAATTACACTAAAAAATCAGAAATAAAATTAGAAAAATATGGAAACTGGTTTCAAGGTCTAATTCCAATATTCATGCACTAAAGACAAAAAACCTAATTTCTGATAGTGACACTTTGCTTGTTTTGTCCAGTAGCTGAGTAGTACTAACCAGTGTAATAGCAGGGGAAACCTTTTTCCTACTGCTAGTGTAAAAATCAGGTCTGGTGACCTTTGAGCTTAGGCTAGCTTGTTGGATTGATTTCTTTTGGAACAAAAGGCACCCCTATACTCAGTTGAGTATAGGGAGTCAATTTATGCAAGAAAACACACAAGTCACTTCACAAAAATTCACACAAAAGGCACACAAAGTTTCTGATTAAGCTTGCACAGGTCTGGGAGTATTTTTCTGGTTCAATTGGCAAAATGGTGAGATTCAAACCTTTAAATCAAGTACACAAATCCACCAAATGACATATAAGCAATAGCAAACCCTAGAATGACCTATCTCCTAACAATGATCAAGATTTAAGGCACAAATAAACACAAAACCTGGCAAAACAAAGACCTACTGATTTTGACTGTTTCACCAATTTTTTATCATGCAAATGAGTTTAAAACTCTACCAATCAGAAAGCCAAGCTAACATACAACCTATGACCACCTAATGAGTGATTATAACAGGTTTATAACCCAAAAATCTTTCACCGACCTCAATTAAACACCAGATCCAAACACTCCTTTTACTTCTGAAAATGGACTTTTAACAAGACAAATCTCAAAAAACTCAAACCAAACTGGTTAGACAAGTCCTAAACATGCATACAACCAACTAGTGAGCAATATCAAACACTTAAACAAACACTTGAACAACTTGCATGCCAAATCAACAAATCACATAAATCTGAAATATTTGGAAACTCAAATATGGGACAAGATGGTTACCTTGTGGGACCCACATCCAGGTCCCACAATGGCTGCATAGCCATCTCCAAACAGACTCGGGCCTGTGCAGATCCTTGGACAACAATCAATTGCTCAAAGATTTCCTGCTAAGAACAAATGAAGAAACACAATATACCAATAATCTGTTTTATGAAACTTTTTAAACCTTTTCACAAACTTCTCAGATAAGCCTTCTCAAATAATCTTCTTTTAAAACACTTAAACAATCACTTAAAAACCTGGAAATCCAATTTTTGGAACAAGGTTTTACCAAAACCAACACCTTTTCAGAAACTTGAAAAACAAGAATTATTTTGAAAATTCTTGAACTAAGATTAAAAAGTGGAACTCAAAACTTAGCTAAATCAATACCAACTTTTAAAAAAAATAAAAGGAATTACAATTTAACACAAAACACCAATTTTAATTTCATAAAAAGGCATTACATGAATTTAGCTAAAAAATCTGGAACAAGAAGTATGGGTGCATTTCACCCTATACTTATAGTACTGAATAGAAGATACTAGAATTACAATAAAATAATGTAATGTCCTAAACCCTAATTGCTGAATTCCCTGGAATGCCCTTTGACTGAAGATTCAAACTTGGTCAAAATTCGTCTTCACGTGATGAGAGTGATGGCCAGTTGTCAAGGATTGATCTGGGACGTTTGATATACCTTTGGGAACAAGAAAACCATCTTGGCTGTTTATCTGGTCGGTTTTGGGGGTTTGGGTGGAAAGGGACATTGCAGGGAAGTACCCCACACTCACATGGGAGTGTTGTGAGAATCTTTGTGAGTGGGTTTAGGATGAGAGAGACCCTAATTAACCATCTGGAGACTTTTAGGCAAAAACCCCTTGTTTTGATCTTTGTTCTTCCTGGGAAATTTTAGGGTTTAAGGGGTGATGAACATGGGTTTAATCTGTTTTTTGGGGATTAAGTTTTTAAACTTTTGTTTAGTGGGAAAAACAGTTGACCTTTTGACCCAGGTTTAATTAAATTAACCTGGTGGTGAGTGGAAGGTTGACGTGGAGAGGAGTGGTGAGGTGGTGGGGTGTGATTGGTGGAGTGGGATGACATGGAGGGATGATTGGCTTGGAAGGGTTTGTGTGTATGGCAATTTTAGTCCCCCAAAGTTCCAATTGTCTTCACTTTGTTTTAAACAGCATAAACTTCTTTTTCCTTTGTAAATAAGTTTCATCCACTTGTCACTTTTGGCACATCTTTCCAAAAAAGTTATAACAAGGACTTTAAATGCAATTTCTTCAATTCCAAGGGCTATTCTTGACATTTCTTCAAACTTTAAGGATTTTTCTTGTACAAATGACTATTGGAGGGTCATTTGTGACATGTCTTCAAAGATGAGGGACCAAATTTGTATTTCTTCAATTCTTCAAGGACTAATTTGGAAAATCATGATTCGGGTCTGGTTCATTGTGCGGCTTCGTTTCCCGTGTTCGTTTTTGATTGATTCTTGTGATCTTTTTGCCATTTCCTCAATATCCGTACCTAAAATACACAAGCAACAAACACGAGCATATATTTGGCAGTTTTAATGATATTTAATGCTTTTTAAGCCCGGTTTGGACGATGAGACTATGTATAAAAGCAGTTTCATCAGGGATCAAGAGGATAATCATATGTAAACATCCTTAACAATTTAAGTGATCATTTACTAATGATTATGCTATAGAAAATAGAAAGAGGGCTGAGAAAAACGTCCAAGAGGCTTACTGGAAAATGAGATTTGACCCACTATTTAAAGGAGACAAAGTATAACGGATCTATAACGGCTAGCTGTGCACGGTACCTTATCTCACCCCGCGGTTCCATATCACTAAGGAACCGTGTAGGTACTTAAGGTACCGCCACTAGACTACACTCTGTTTTTTTGTCTTTTAGTGGGGTGGGTATATCTGAGGTATTTGAAACCTTCAAAGGATATTCTAACAGCATTTGGAATATGCTATTTTCAAATTTTCATTTTCCATTTTAATAAAACATTTTCTAAAAAATAAAGTTTATTAAAAAGTCTTTTGTCATATTAACAAAAGTGAGTTTTAAGGATAATCATTTTGATGATCACTAAGTATGATTAAGAAAAGTTAGTTATATGATTATTACCTTGATGATAGTGTTAGTTAAATAATTCATTTTGTGTTTTACACTAAATGTGTTGTATGGTTTGTTGTGATCAAAACTAAGAAAGATTAGTTAACACTAATAATGTTTTTAGGCATCACTTGCATTAACAATCTCCCCTTTTTTGATTACGACAAACGATAAACTCATTTACGTAGAAACACAAAATATGGAATTATTAACTAGCTTATCACTATCATTTCTCCCCCTTTGTCGTAGCAAAAAGGTTAGCACAAGTCTTTGAAGAACATCGAACTTTGCTAGTAGCTCCCCCTTGGTGATTGCTCCCCCTTGCTTGGGGCACCAAGTTTGTGAGCTAAGGTGACATGCTACACAAAGGTTAGTAGAAAGGAAAGAAACACCAATGTATATATGATCACTACCTACTAAGTAACTTGAGAGGGAGAGAGAGAATAAATCTCAAATTAGAAGCAAGTATTTTGCTAAGTATGTCCAAAGAAGTAATTGACAAAATCAAGCTTCAATCCGATGAAGATGATAAGCTTGTCAATGGGTTAAAGTTTAGAATTGATGGAATCACCCATAAGCAATTGTAAAAATTAACCATGATCAACTCAAAATAGAACTAATGAAATAACACACAAACGACACAAAGGTTACATAAAAAAAAGACACAACAAAGAATATAGTCATACACACAATATGAGTATCTAAAAGCAATAAATATGGAAAATAAACCACTAAGCATAAGCTAGTCTAATAGTGATATTTTCCAAGATTGCTTAAAAAAATAAAAGACTAAAAAGACGACGATGCATCATTCGAAGTTTTGTCCACCGGAACGAAAACTTGAATAGGAGGTCGAGTGAGGAGGAATTCAAGAAAATTTAACTTCTCATACACATGATCAAGTTCAATTTGTTGAAATCGACAACAAGCACACGAGGATCCATGATGCAACACAAAATCGTTTGATGGGGGTATGGCATCAAACTTAGGGTTTGGTGGTGGTGGGGTAATGGGTTTGGGTTCACAATGCCTTGTGAGGTTTGGGAAGGTTGAAAGGTCATTGAGTTGAGGGGTATTGAAGGATTGTGGTGGTGGGGGAACATTTTCTTTTGCTCCGGTGATGGGGTTTATGGTATAAGTCTCATTCCAATACTTGATTGGAGAGAAGGTAGGGTTTATTGGTGGTTTGGACGAAGATGGTTCATTCTTCTTAACCCAAATAGGTCGAACCGAGATTTTCGGTTTCTTTGAAAGCTTGGATGAGGAAGGTTTGGGTGAGTGGGGTTGTGACAAAGAAATGTCAAGGTTAGGAATGTAGGAGTTAGGCATTGTTGAGAGTGTGAGAATAAAATCTAAAGGTTGTGTGAGAATGAAATCTCAAGGTTGGGAAGGTGTGAGAATGAAATATCAAGGTTGTGTGAGAATGAATTCTCAAGGTTGGGAAGGTGTGAGAATGTAATCTCAAGGTTGGGGTATAAGTAAAATGTAATCAAGGTAAGAATTTGAATACAAAATGTGAAGTGTCAATGAATGTTTAGCCAAAATGAGTAAACAAGGAATCTTGACAGGGTATAGGGTTTTAAAAGTTTTGACCAAAAATTCGTCAAAAACTGATTTCTGCCCGCGGTACCTTAAAGGGACCGGCGGTTCCTTAGCACATAAGGAACCGCGCGACTTTATTGAGCCGCGTCCAGTGGACATGAAACCATGTTTTTCCAGGTTTTTTGGGAAAAACTAAGACTTTTTCAAAAAGTTGCAAATCTTGGAATTTCACCTCTATTAGCACCAAATTATGCTAGGGTTGCATAAAGCAACACATTCACAAAGAATGTCTTGACAAAGGATGACAAAATAATTTAGATATCATTTTGAACCAATTTTAGTCAAGTTTTTAGAGGTTGTGATAGATTTAGGTTCAATTTTAATTTCAAATTAAAGTTGATTAATGGGCACATAAGGATAGAAACACACAAAGCTAAATCCATAGATCAACAACATGAAACATTCATGAAGGAAGCAAGTACAATGACAAATAAAACTAACTAATACATAACTAGCTTAACATTAAATCTAGATAAGTAGTTTTCTTTGGCTTGGTTTTGTTGAAAACTCTTATTAAGAAAACTCCATCATTCATCTCCTAGGAGGAGGCATGGAGAACAAGGCAAGCAAGAACTCTTGCAACCTCCTATGTAGTCCATACATATCCATCCTAAGGTTATGGATGATGTAGGGGTTGTAAAGACAACATGGACAACTAGGACCATATGTTTGTTGAAACCCATAGTATGGATCACCCAAAAGGAGGGAAAGTGGAACACCCAAAATTGGAATGTTTGAGTTGGGTGGAGGTGGAGGAGGCAAGTTCTCCAAGGGTGATGTGGGTGAGAGTGGAGGCATGTTCCCTAAAGGGGAAATGGGTGAGTGTGGAGGTAAATTCTCCAAGGTTGGTGAAATGGGTGAGTTATGAGGGGTAAATGATGAAGTCACCAAAGTGTCATCAAAGTCATTCACAAAAGGAATGCTTTGGATTGGTTGGGGTTGTGTGGTCACATCCAAGGGTGCACTTGGAGTGAAGGGTGAAGAGAGCTCATTCATTCTTGAGTTGAATGAAGAGGAGGTAGGACCAATAGAGTGGTTAGTACCATGGGTGGATGATGTCTTGCATGGTGCAAGAGGTGGGGAAGGTGATGAAGAAATGAGGATAGGAACCATCTCATTCTTAGGTGTGTGGAAAGGTGAGGAGTTAGGCTTGGCTACCTTAATCCTTATTTTGAGTGTTTTCCTTGGGGTGGAGGTCTTGGAAGTGTTTGAGGTTTTGGTACACACCATGGTTGAAAAGGGTGGTTTAAGGTTTAGGGAAGTATGTTTGATGTGTGAAGAACATGGCAAACAAGGTGGGTTTAAATGGGTGAGGGGATGATCCAAACTAGTAATGGGTTAAAATAATTTTAGGTGAATAATGAATTTAGGTAAGCTAGTTTAGGAAATGTGCAGTTTATTACTGAAAATCATGCAAGGTTTACACAGATTTAAGAAAACAGTGTAAAGCAAAAGATGTTGTCGTGCACAGTGGCCGGCGGTTCCTTATCTAGGACCGGCGTTACCTTATCGATAAGGATCCGCGGGTCGATATGGAACCACGACCAAAGGGCTTTCAAAAATTTCACCTCGCAAATTTTGGTTAACCCAGAATTTTACCAAAAGATTTACAAGCCAAAGTTAACTACAGATCATAATCTAATAAGCTAACTATCACAAAGATGTACAAAGATATGTAAATCACAAACATCATGGCATAAACAATATTAAGGATCAAAATAGATAATAATCCAAACATGTAGCATAAGTTAATACACATTCAAGATAATAAAAAGTATTGTTCAACATTACATGTTTACCAACATGTATTCTTTAAAAAACTTCAAAGCTTTCACCTTCTCTTTTTGCCCAATCCCTTGATCATATTCCCCAAGAACTTGAAACCTTTTCTTGATTCAACCCGGTGTTCGTGCAAATCCCCTCGAGTTCTAAGGTTTTCACGGTAAAGATGCTCCATATTGAGATCTTCCGGTACTTCACTAGAATGATGAGGAGGAGGAGCTAAGTCTTCAAATTCATCCTCGAATGGGTTTGAGGATGGATGGGAATTACTCGAAGAGTGGAAATGAGAACTAGTACCTATGCCATCACCATCACTTGTTGGCATGTCCATGTCCTCATCATCCATCTCTTGATGATCAGATTTTCTCGATCCTCGATCACTTCTTGTCTTTCTTGCATATGCCTCTTGAATAGGCAACATAACCCGATGAACCGGGTAGAAGCGAAAGAGATCGAGGTGGGAAAAATCATGAGCAACCCATTTGAAAAGGCGAGTTAGAAGCATAGCATAGGGAAGGTTTGTTTTGGGCTTCGAAAGGGCATAATTGATTCGTCGAGCGATATAGAATGCCAAGTTGTACTTGGTGGATGTAAATATGCAACTCAACATATGCACCATACACGCCGGGATATGATCTCGGTTTCCACCAAGACAAAAGCCATTCTCCCTAAGGATATTGGCCCATTGGACCATAAAATCCTTAAGGTCGCTAGAGAGCACTTCATATCGATTCACATTTCGTACATTTGAATGAAGGCTTCTCACAACGTTTCCATCACGCTCTTTCGAGATGATGTCAAGGATGAACTCTAGATCAATTTCGGTGAGGTCATTTGGAGGTTTATCGTAGGATTCCGAGAGAGCATCAGGTCTCCATTTATCCGTAAAACGACAAGTGCCTTCATATGGCACACCGAGAATTTGACCAAAGTTTTTGAGGGAGTATTGAATCGATTGATCATTCAACACGAAACGAATGAAAACTTCTCCATTGTATTCAAGCATGGAGTAGGTGCTAAAGAATTTAAGAAGGAATAAGGGGTAAATATCTTCCTCTATGTTGAGCAAGCAATCAAACCCCGAAAGCTCAAACATAGATTGGATATAGTCATAACCCGTTATTTCCTTGTCAACGACTCTACCCTCATGGAAACAACGAGTAGAAAGGGATGGAAAAGCGTTTTGAAGTTGGGGGGAAGCATAGGTTTGGGAGAGGTTTGGCATGTATTGTCTAGTGTATTGATGATCTTTTTGATATTGAGAAGGCATGATTAGTACCTAAATAAACATAAGACAATATTTTTCCAATCACTCATATGAAAATTTAAAATCAAAGATCAAAAATATGAGAATGTGTTACATCAATTTCTTGACAAACATAGGATTGAATCCATATCATTCTCATGTTCACAATGTGTCTATTCCATAATTAACCAATAACATATGAACTATGTTGGATCAACAATGGACTAGAACATTGGTTTTTCAAAACAAAGTTTTTAGGTAAGCATTAACAATGTCATTACCTACTTGTTCATGGGTTCATCTCAAATCCATCTTTTAACCAAAATCATTTAGCCAAAATTCGGATTTGTTCTACAAGTGGGTTTTAGTGAAATCTTAATGAATATGAACCTAAGGAATCATAGTAAAATAACCATGTCAACCCACATTCCTATTAAGGTTTTAATTCAATTTCAATTTTAAAAATCCCCAATTATGAAAGGATGAACCCTAGAAGAAAATAGATGAAATTGAAAGAAAATACTTACAATTAATTGATGTTAGATGAAGGATTAGTGAAACCCACAACTTGGAATCAATTAATTTGAGTGACTGAAGGTTTTGGAAGCTTCAACAATGGTGGAAAAATAAGAAAACCGTCGCTGTGTGTTTTTGGGAGAGAGATAGTGGTTTGAAAAGTATAAAATAATAAAACTGGCGCTCTGACAAAAGTTTCTGTCCGCGGTTCCTTATCGATAAGGTACCGCGGGTTTGATCCGCCTAGATAAGGAACCGCCTACAGAGGCAGGTTTTTATCTATGAAAAACGCCAAATTTTGAAAACCAAGTTTTTCTAAAATACTTAAAATTAAATCATGAGCCTTTTAGAATATCATTGGATCATCATAACACTAAGCAATATACCTTAACGAAGGATTACGAGTTAAATCAAGATCGAAAAGAACCGAAACGGACAAACGACTACTCGTAGCAAAACGGTAAAGTGGAGAGAAGTCAAGGGAAGTGAATCAAGACTAGGACCAATGCTCAAGGGATTAATGACAATCTTCAAATAGTGGTAACGAAGAGCTTGTGTCATATATAGTGGTTTAAGACGTGCCTTTCCGGCGAAACGTTAAACGGCTTTGGTAATGAATAAGCACAAAGCAATTATTCAAGTATAGACTAAGATCACTTTCAATAATAGTCTTAGTCTAAACCAATTTATGAGCAAGGCATTGATTCACTTTCTCTCCCACGAAGGGCCTACTAACCGTATGGGTGCAAACCATGATATCATGCTTGATACTTTAAACTACTATTAACTCACTCTACATCACCATAGTGAGTTAAGTATCCAAGCAATGAAGGTTTGAGAGGATAAAGGAAAAGAAACACAAACCACAAATAAATGTCAAGGCAAGGATGCCGAGAACAAGCACATAGTCAAGTAATGATCAAAAGAATGATCAAAGGGCGTGTGGAAGAACGAAAGCGTACCTTGGCCACAAGAGCATTCCAATCCATCAATGAAAACCCTAAGAGTGACTATCATGAATACTAAGTCTTCAATGACTAGTATCAATCCCACTCATCATTCAAAGATATTGAAAATCGATGATGATAAGTCTTCTACAAGTGCAAGTAACTCAATCCGCAACCAATTCAATGATTGATCTTCATGAGTACCTACACAAAACAAGATGCAAACTAGTAGATACATTTCAAGAGTATATCTAAAATGTATAAAGGCTACTAATCTAAGTGGGATGCAATATTACCAATTAAAAGACCTATTTTCAAAGGAAAAAATAATTCTGACCAAAGAGAAACTTTAGTACAACTAGACCTTCTTATTTGAGGAGACAATGGATCGATCCAAGTTTCAAAGTACAATATACTTCAAATATCTTGAGTGACCATCGCTCTGATACCAATTGTAGAAACTAGAAGGGGGGGTTGAATAGTTTCTCTTCGATTGGTGACCAAATTAAAATTACTTTTAATTTGGTTTATATCAAAACTATCTTTTACTTGAGGCTAAGTTGCATAATGATTAGGTTCAATTCAAATGCACTAGCAAAGATAATAGGTAAGTGTAATGATAATGAAATAAGTAAAGAGTAAGGAAGGAGACAACCTAGTGGGAAGACACCAAGATTTATAGTGGTTCAACAACGAGGCTCTATCCTCGTTTCTACTCCACTCCTCGAGTATACCTACTTGAGATTTCCACTATATCCACAAGCTCCCTTCTCGGCGGAGAAAACCTTACATCGTTGCTTACATTATTTTCCGTCACTAAGCTAAATGTCGAGACCTAATCTTTAGCTAGGACCAATCTACACAACGTTTCCTACTTCACAATTTAACGACACAAGGCTAGATGTCGGGTTCTAATCTTAAGGTAGAACCAATCTTCACGACGTTGCCTACTTCACCGTTTTACGACACAAGGCTAGATGTCGAGTTCTAATCGAAAGCTAGAACCAATATTCACGACTCTTCACTTTGAAGCTAAGTGAGAACTTCACACAACACAACTACTAGTCACTTTATAGTTTAGTGAGAACTCACAAGACACAACCACATCACTTTATAGTTTAGTGAGAACTCCTAATCGAATCTATTACAACTCAACTAGACTTATCCAAGTACACACATGTATCTTGGATTTACACAACACAAATCCAAGCAAACACATATGCAATAGATGTACACAACAAATCCAAGTATTCACAAATAACTTGGATGAACACAACTAGTCTAAGTATTTATAAATACATTGGATTGACCTAAAACAAAAAAGGTATCATGATGAATATGACTAGCTCATAGATTCATCTTTATCACAACACTAGTGAGTGAGTGATCTTCTCATTGGACAAGGTAAAGGAGGGGATCAAGAGGATAATCATATGTAAACATCCTTAACAATCTAAGTGATCATTTACTAATGATTATGCTATAGAAAATAGAAAGAGGGCTGAGAAAAACGTCCAAGAGGCTTACTGGAAAATGAGATTTGACCCACTATTTAAAGGAGACAAAGTAGAACGGATCTATAACGGCTAGCTATGCGCGGTATCTTATCTCACCCCGCGGTTCCATATCGCTAAGGAACCACGTAGGTACTTAAGGTACCGCCACTAGACTACACTCTGTTTTTTGTCTTTTAGTGGGGTGGGAATATCTGAGGTATTTGAAACCTTCAAAGGATATTCTAACAGCATTTGGAATATGCTATTTTCAAATTTTCATTTTCTATTTTAATAAAACATTTTCTAAAAAAGAAAGTTTATTAAAAAGTCTTTTGTCATATTAACAAAAGTGAGTTTTAAGGATAATCATTTTGATGATCACTAAGTATGATTAAGAAAGGTTAGTTATATGATTATTACCTTGATGATAGTGTTAGTTAAATAATTCATTTTGTGTTTTACACTAAATGTGTTGTATGGTTTGTTGTGATCAAAACTAAGAAAGACTAGTTAACACTAATAATGTTTTTAGGCATCACTTGCATTAACAGGCCGGATTTATTTGCAAATGAAAGGAGTATAAGAGATGGGGGACTAATCATGGCAGACAACAATACTTACCTTAACCAGTGTCATGGTGACACGTGCCCCACTCAACCAAATCCACCAATCAACTCTCTCCCTGGTGCCACATCACATCCCACTCACCCTTTATTTAACTAATCATAACTGATTAGTTAAAAGTGGCGCCTAACACAATGTTTAAACATAAAAACAGATCAAAAACATGTTCTTCATGTTCATCACAAGATTTGGGTTTTTCTTAATTACAAATAATTAAGTGCTAAAACCTTCCAGATTTATGATTAAGGTGTCCTTAATCACATCCCAACTTTCAAAAGGTCTGCCACATCACCACATTGTCACATGTTTCCCCCTGCTTTTCACCCTTTGAAGAAGACGCCAAAATAGTGGCCCTCATCCAACGTCCCACAACATAGCTTGGAAGCTAAGCATTATTTGGACCCTTTGATCAACTTTTCACATTGCCAGCTCCACAAACAAACAAGAATCAGTCACATGATCTTAAAAGCTCAAATCAATACAAGGGGCATTTATGGGACTTCACCAAGCATTAGGGTTTCATTATTATGTTTGCTAGACATCATTGTACGCCTATATAAGGCATAGGAAATTTACATTTCAGTTTGCTCTTGAATTTTCCTTGGTTCACAAATCTGTAAATCATATATTCATTAATGAAATGTGTTTGAATTTGGTGAAGAAAACTCAAGTGCCACTCATATTATCTACTGGTTATTATTCTTTGTTTATTGTTCTTTGTTTATTGTTCTTGAATCCTAAACCTATTTTCAAAAGGAGTGTGCAAAAGTTTGCACATTTTCCACTTTTCTTGATATTTTGCTAAGTCTAGTTCGAACCTTGGAATTCTTGGGCTATAAAGCTGATCATAGCATCTTGATATTGAGTTATCAAGGTGTGGTGAAGCCTATAACTTGGGGACAATCAAGTGTGAGGAACTAAGGTTGCATTAATCAAGAATTTTTCATCTTTCTGTTTTGATATTTGTGCTCTTAACTTTGTTGAATCTTAGTAGGCTTTATTGTGGAGGCTTGTGCTTGTTCTTGCTAGCACATAAGCTCAAAATTCGTGGGTGTGGATGTACATCCATGAGGTACACATCATTCTACTCAAAATCTGATAAAAATTTGGATTTTTGGTGATTTTGTGTGTGACTTATGTTCTTGCTGATTTTGTGGCTCAATCTTGCTTAAATCTGCATATTACATCTATTATTGTGCTTGTTTGGGCTTGGGTAACCTTGGTATGCACTTTTGATTTGAAAATCTTGTTTTGAAAAGTTAAAAGGGTGTTTGGGATTACCTGTTTGAGATCATAAGTTGTTATTGTGTGGTTGGAAGTTTGTGTTATTGCTTTGTATCTGTTAAATACTTGGTTGAGTGCTATTTGCTGTAAGTTTTTGGGTTTAAACCCTCAAATCAAAGATTGTGCTATAGCTTGTTGAGTTTGACTGCTTTTGACCTAAAATTTTGGGAGTACTTAGAGTATATGCATGTTTAGGGATATAAGCTGTTAAATCATCTTTAATATAACATATGTGATAGATCTGAGTGTTTGAATTTGGCTTGTTGGTCAAGTGCATTAGCAAAAGTAAAATCTGCTTGTATTAGTGTTCATCAGTAACCTTCATCTGCTTGAATCTTGATTTAGGCTTTGAACCATTGCATGAAACCTGTTTAACCTTGTTCATTTAAGTTTATTATAGCTTGTATATGCTTTTGGTGCAAGTTGGTTGGCTGAAATTTGCTAAAACAGCTTATAAGTGCTTAACTGCTTATTTGTTCATGTCTGGTGCATATCTGGTGATGTTTTGATTAAACTGTACTAATTGGCTGTTAGTGATTGTGATTTATTTGTTGTGATTGACTCCTTATGATCCACTGATCATTTAGGTGCCTTTTTGTAACTTGAATCTCCAAAAAAGTCACTAAAGACAAAAAGTCAAACAAGTCAAGCAGTGGAAAAAGTTTCCACTGCTCAACATCCAAAACTAGCCCCTGCTAGTGTTAATTTGTATTCAGCTTATTAATAAGCCATATTGGCTTATCCAGACCTACAACAACTTATTTTTTGTGATCAATCTTCCTCATTTGACCCATTTGTTTGAACTGGAGCTTATTAGACTTTGACTTTGACTTTTTACTAGAAAACTCATAAAGTTGACTTTTAAAGAAGTGCTTATTTGCTTATTCCAGCTTATTGAGTAAACTTATTTGAAAACTTTTTGTTGATTAAGCTTAGTTAAGTCATTTAAAAGATTTTGAAACTTGAATCAGCTCTTGGGATAGCCTAGAACTCGAAAACGACTATTTTGTCGTTTTGTGTAGATTGCTTATTGCATTTTCAGGCTTATTCCTTGGACTTTTTTCAAATTACTTTTTAAATAAGTCTTAAGTAACTTAAAAGAAGCGTGTGTGTCTAATTTTAGCTTATGGCATCAGATTATAGCTTAATGGGCCAAAAAGCCCATTAAGAATAAGCTGTTTGATATAAGTCAGCTTATTTCACATTTTCAGCTTTTGGGCCTTTGAAAAATTGTGTTCAGAATCAAATTTTGAGTCAGATAGGAGCTTTTGGGCTTAATTGGACAACATTTTGCTTATTGGGCCTATTTGAGCCCATTAAGGGGACTGTTTGGACTTTTGGCCCATCTGGAGGCCCATTAGGGGTATTTTTGTAATTTCAACTTCATTTTTGTGTTTTTTTAGGTTAAATTAAGCTGGTTTGCAAGTTTTTAGATTTTTTATAAATTTTGGATTTTTAATATTATTTTATTATTATTTTATTATTAAAAAGTTAAATTTAAATTTTTCAAGTTTTTATATTTTTCTTAGGTTAAATACCTTAAGTTAGGAATTTTACAACTTTTAGAATATTTTTATTGTCATTAGATTAATTTTTATAATTATTTTAAATTTTAATAGTTTTTAATTGTTTTTAAATAGTTTTAATTAATATTAAAATTTTCAAAAATAGTGTTAAATTAAGTTAGGTCATTTTAGAGGTTTACAATTGAAAAAATCTCATTTTGGGCTTTTTGTTAATTAAATTGATTTTTAGGGCTTTAATTAGCATTAAAATTTTATTATTTAACTAAATAAAAGGTTTGAGTGATTTTTGATTTTTTGTAAACTCTAATTACATTATTTAGGATTTATTGCAATTTTCTAGGAATTTATAGGATAAATTTTTAATTTTGGTACTTTTTACGGTTTTACGTGTACGACCTTTTCGTCTTAGTTTAATTCGTCATCGTAACCGTCATTCTCTTCTTACCTTATTTCTATTTTATTTTCTCATAATCATATAATCACAAAGTGAATCATCTCTCTACACAACACACTAGCCTCCTTGGGAAACGAACTTGAACCACATTGGTCATTAGTGTTTGGTTTTCCTAAACCGACACTTAATATTTTCCCTATTTTACTCCCTTTTCCTAAAGAGTAGTAAAAACACTACATCAGTCTTTCTAATTTATTACTTTTTATTTTTATCCGTTGACACATAAGTGGTTTATCCGCTGACAAGCACATTTTTAGACGCCGACATGGCAAAACTTACATGCGGACAAATATAGCCGTTACCCGCTGACAAATTCTTTGACCGTTGAAGAACACTGGGTCCCACCTAGTTGTTACTTTTGCGATATTTTGGGCCGTAACTTTATGGGTTTGGTAAATTTCTTTTAAAGCAAAGAGATAAGTTATTGTTTTTCAAAGATTATCATCATTACTTTTTGAATAACTTACCTCTTTTTCAACCAATAGTAGCCTAGTTTACTTCCTATTTATACTGCTCAATAATTTCAAATAGGGTAACTTGCATATTTGTATATTTTTCTCCATAAACCAAAATTCTCCATTTTCTTTCATCCTAAAGCTTTCACCAACAGTTTTCATGGCACCATTTTTTAAACCTGCTGCTGCTACATTGGGGTTCAGAGATCAACACAGCATGATTGCTTATCTTGAGGCTGATGATGAACATCATCCGCAATACATACGAATTATTGAGTATCTCTTGGCGTCCAACTTAAGGTATGCTTTGACTCATGCTCCTCTCATTCCTACCACACACATCAAGCAGTTTTGAAATACTGCTCGTTCTGAAACAAATGATGGAGTGGTTACACTTGTTAGGACTGTTCATGGGACTCAATGGGTGGTTACTGAAGCACGTATTCATCAAGATTTATAGCTTGATGATGTTGATGGTGTGATCACCCTTCCCATTGAACAACTAGAGGAAGGACTTCGAGGCTTAGGGTATGCTTTGCCTCTTGTTGGGCATATAAACAAATATTCAAAACAACAATTTCCCCCAGCCTGGAAGTTCTTGATACATGTCCTCCTTCAGTGTCTTAGTCCCAAATGCACATCATTCAGTGAAATCAATCGATCATTCGGGGTGCTCTTGTTTGTGTGGCAAATGGGCAAAAATATAACTTTTATGGTATGATTTTTGAGGGCATGTTGCATAATAACGGTAGCAAGATGACACTTTCTTACCCTAGGTTTTTACAAATGGTTTTTGATCAACAATGGTATTGTCGTAGGGATAATGACAACTTTTATAAGATCCCTACTCAAAAATCAAAAAATTTCTTGTCCATGAACACTACACCTTTTAGGGACTTACCTTTGACCCCTCCAATGTTGGCTGTTATTGAAGCATCCTTACACCCTCACCCACAACAAGAACCACCCATTAAACAACCTCTAACTTCCCATCACCATGATGAACACATGAACCTTGACCCACAGCCGTCAGCCGCTGACACTCCTGTTTCAGCCGCTGACACAGCCATTCCACCCACTGACAACTCTCTACCCCATACTTCACATATACCATATTCCACCTCATCTTCTGAACCCTTTGATTTTCGTTTGGAGAAACGCCAAAGGACTATTGGAGTGTTCTCCTCTAGTGGTCCTAGTCATGCAACAGAGAGAACCTTGCCTGATGAATCCATCTTGAGGAGTCAAATCCCAAGTATCAAGGTGGGCAGTATGCAACCACTTACAAATTTAGAATTGACGGCCATCTGCATTAGCTTGCAAAAGTCTAATGCAGAACTTGTACAAAAGGTCAATGAACAAGGCCTTGAACTCGTTCAGTTGAGAGAGAGGTTGGTAGCTTTGGAGAATGCTTGTTCTAGGAAAAGGAAGCTTATGGTGATGTCCTCAGGAGATGATTCTTACAAAGGGGAGGATGCACCTACTGAACCAGTTTATTTGAGTGATAAGGGGTCCCAAGAAGGTTCGTATGGGACAAAGGAGGTAGCTGAGGCACTTACAGGTTTGAAGGAACAGTCTCCTTTTAATCCTTTTGATGTTACTCTTATAAAGAAGTCTTTCACAGAGATGATGTTGCAAATGAGTGGAATTTCAGCCGCTGACAAAGAGACTTCACACAATGACACATCTATTTCAACCGCCGACAGATCTTCTCCTATGATTGGTGTATCCCAACCGCATTTCATGATCAAGGAGCCTTCCACTCAGGTAACAACCACTTTTCCCTCACTTGATCCATTGGTTAAGGGTAAATCAGTTATGGTAAAAGAACATGTTCCCAAAGATGTAGCCCAGATTCAGTTTGATACTATGGTTGCTCAACAGCTTCATGAGCAAGAACATAGAGGGCTAGGGAAGGGAAGTATTGAAGCTCAGATTCTTTCATCTGAATCTGAGAGTGATGAGATTGGTAGTGATGATAGAAGTTCACATAGCTCCAATGCTGATATGAGCAATTTGCTGGACTTGGAAAAATTGGAGTTCGGGGAAGATGAGCTAGCAAGGGAAAAGCTCAGGGAATTGAAAAAGCTGTTTGATTTTGATATACCCCATGTTTCTGCTGTGTATTTCAAATGGGAAGAAGTCTGCATAGAAAATCCTAACATGACATTAATAGAGAAAATTTAGGGTTTGGAGATTCTGTTGAGAGTTTAAAGTGATTGCAAAATCATTTTGGAACACAGGGCAAACAAAGTGCTTTTTGAGAACAAGATAGCCAGAAGGGAGCTTTACTATAAGCTTCTTAGATGCCACCAAACAGGGTGGACTTATGGAAAATTGAGGAAGCTTTCTTTTGAACAATTGGAGTACTTTGCTTATCCCATTTGGGAGCCTGTGTGTGAAGCAAACACATTTAGGATGCTTTCTGTGGAGACACATGAAGAGATAGAGGAGGAGCTAAAGATTAGGAAGGCTTTGATTGTGCCTAAGCCATTTAATAAGGGGTTCAAGTTAAGATTCCCGGAACTTGACCAAGTGCACCCAACTGAAGCAACTTTAAAGAAAAATATGGTGCTTTCTCTGTTGGTGGCTTATGTTGTGCCTTTAGACTTCAAGAATCTAATCATCAAGTATGAAGAAGATTCTGTTAGATTTTGGAAGATCACCAGAGCTGGTGATAAGGTACATACTTTTACCTCTTTGGTTTCATTATTTGCTAGTATGGATAGAGAGGATATAGAAAGTCTTTGGAGTTTAATGAAGGAGGTGTATGAAGTTGAAGCTCCTTCACCAATGAATGGAATAAAAATCTAGACAACATTTAGAAGAATGTTTTCCCATGATGTTGTTGATCCAGTATGGTTGGATCTGGATGACTTGAATGAGTTGAAGTGGCATTTGTATTCAGCTGCTGGTGTTTACCATCTTAGTACTACAAAGTTTGTTTAATACTTGTTGATAGATCAAGAATATCCTCTATCACAAGATTTTTTGAAGAAGTTGGCATGTACCAAGCTTGAAGTTGATCACACCAGTGACTTTAGCATGGACTTTTTATGATTTATATATGCTCAGATTAAGGAGTAGGTTTTATTTGTAAGAATCCTCTCTTGTATTTTGTTTTTATTCAGAAACTTGATTATTAGAGTAAGTATCAAGTTTAGGAGAGGATTGTTGGGAATAAAAATAGCTAAGTCACTCAGCCGCTGACAAAGGGATTTTGGACGCTGACAAGAGCAAATGGAGCGCTGACAGATTGAGCACTGACAAAGGAAATCCCAGTCATAGAAAACTATTTAGTCAACACGTTTTGTATGTTTAGGAAAGATATGATCAATATTGTATTTTCTATGTTTTTCTTTTCCTATAATAGTTGATTAGTAGATTATTGTTCAAGACTCCTTATGTTATAAAAAAAGGTCTTAGGGTTTGATATTGATATACGTTTTCCACACTTTCATTGTACGCAATCGATTATCAATAAAAGTGAATGTTTGGTATACATTGTGTTTTGCTTTGTTCTTTGTTCTAAGTGTTAATTCCCCATAACACTTAGATTGTCATAAACACAAAGTTTCTCTACGTGTTATACTTGATTCAATCTCGTTAACACAAAGCTAAATCGATCTAAGTTTGGGATCAACAGATAGATCTGGGAATGTGATGTGTTATATCCTGAGTTTACACACGTAGCCTCGTTTAGTTGAATGAAGACACGTTTGAGATAATTGCTTAAAATATACACGTCACTGAATTTGGGAAAGAAACTAATACTGATGGGATTAAAAAATATATTTATTGATTAAAATATTAAGTTACTGTTCATAACTCTCTCATAAAATGTATGACAAACTAATATAAGTTATAATATTGTTTAACGATTTACACATGCGTCTCGTTAGGCTCGACCCGACTTATAGATATATATTATTTCATGTACATGTTCTTTCAGATGCCCCCATCCCATTTGTGATGAATCGGATACAAGTAGTGATTGCAGGTTAGTCTGACTAAAGACTATACGTCATGATCCACAATCCATTTTAAAGATTTAATCCACTATTAACTTTAGAACCCTCAATTACCTAATCCACCAAATTCTGTTTTTATACACGAAAGAAAACCTAACGTCCCTGTCAAAGAAAAAGTTTGAATAAACAGGGTCAATAATTTATATTAGATGGAGTCTAATTATCGGAGAAATTAAGGTCGCGTTTAGTTGCATATTTTTTTTTAATTTTTTTTCTAGATTTTTTGAAAATAAAGTATCTTTTCTTTCTTTGAAAAACTGAAGACCTCTAAATCCAAGTTTTCTAAATATTAGTTATAAAATGAGAATGCATGTTTTCTGTTTTCACTAGAAAATTTCAAAAAATACTCATTTTGAATAGATTTTTTGTTTTCATAGAAATCTTTTGTTGTCCCTAATTATATGATGATAGATTAAAGAAATGAGATGGAAAATATATGAATTTTAGAGAGAGAAAGTAGTGAGAGAAAGTAGAGAGAGAGGTGAATAACTAGGTGAAAATTAGATTAAGAAAATGAAAGCTTCAACCCTCCTAACATGCTAGGAGGGTGCTTATATAGTCCACCCACATGCGGGCTCTCTAATGGGCTATATATGTTTTGGGTCGGGCTTGAATAAATGCTTAGTACCTTGAAAGAGGCCTTTTAAGCTAACCATCAAGCTCGTAATTTCACGACTATTTTAACTAACTATTACAATGTTGTAATAAATATTACAATATAAACCTATGATCGAACATTCTTGTTTGACTCATTATTTGGAGGCTAACAATCTCCCCCAATGTGAGGTCATTGCTCTTCGATATTTGGAGATCAATGGAGATTACAAATTTCATCATAAATGAGTCTTGAACGTGTAATAGTAGTCTTGTTCCTTCATGCTGTGATCTTTGAGCCTTTGTCGTTGTCTTTCGACTTTGTCTTTAAACTTGAGATCTTCAAATCATTCTTGACTTATCTTTGCCATCTTGTGATCTTGTGTCTTTATCCACATGCTCGTACTTTGCACCATCTTGAAAGCTTGCTAACAATCTCCTTTGAAAAGAGGTCATTCCTCTACATTAATTTATAAGGAAGATTTTGATCATCAGAGTTGTGGAAGTCTTTAGCTTTCTTGATTGTTGAATACGTCTTTGGGCATGAGTATGTGGTTTTGAATCTTTGTCTTTTCTAAGTACACCGTAATGCCACCTTATCAAGACAAAACTTAGACACGGACTGAATGGCTTTGACATTCGTCCTAAATCGGTAGCGTTTTACCTCCGGTCGGTGAAGACCGTTACACGATATTAAATATCGTACATGTGATTAGGTAGATTCATTTAAGAATCTCCTTGACAGGGTTTTGGGCAGTACTAGACGTTCTCTTTACTCGACCGTCTCAAATCAAGACTGCGAACATAAAGAGTGAATCAATTGGATTTACATCCTCTTGATTAAAGTCGTCAATTCAAATTCCTAGAACAAGTTTGATTCTTTAAGAATCTTACCATTGTTGCTTTCCAGTTGACACAAGCTTGATTCATAAGAATCTCGCAAGTTACCTACCGTAGCGCTATTTAATGTTGACGCTAGAAAGATTTCCATTCGTCACTGTGAATATTAAAAAATATCACTATGAATGTTCTGGCAAGACCATAAAGATATTGCGTAGAAACCTGAAACGGGTTTGAATCGATAAAGAAACAAACCACTGTTACTTTTCAGTTTTACATATGTTTAATTCATAAAGAATCTTACGCATGACCTACCGCAGTGCTGTTTGATGTTTACACTAGAAGGATTTCCACTCATCATTATGAATACTAGGTAGTATCACTCTGAGTGTTCTAGCAATATCTCAAGGATATAGCGTAGGACTCTCTTGATTCATCTGTGTGTCCTAACAAGATTTAAATGATCTCTTGGCTCTAGAATCGATTTGTGCACTTTTAGTGGTCGGAGGCTGGAGCAGATGCTACCTATTCAATATCAACTATCTCGGAGTGAGAAGGTCAATAGAAGTCGTATTGATATCCGTGACAATAAAACAAACTTCTTTTGAGAGAAGCCCAAGTCAGCTAGGGAGGGGTTGTGCATTACATCACTGGGTCCATGATGCGTTGCCTTCATGGTGTGTTGACCTGGTTTCTGCCTAAGTTGTATGGAGGGCTTCTTTGTTTACACCCTTTTATCCTTACATTTCTTTTTCATTCTTCAACCCCTTCAATGCTTACCAAGATATCATTACTAGCACCTTGTTGTGGTTGTTCCAGTGCTAGCATCAGTACTCAGTCGGCATTCAGCTACGTTCACATTCTACTTCATCTTTCCTAAGGACTTCTAATAATCTATTGGATTGTCCCTGGGAAGATCCCTCTGGTTCTGGTTGGATCATAGGACTTAAACCTAACCACCCTTTTGACACCAATAACATCGTGAATTAAAGATGTTGTGGGTATTTGATCGTAACCATGAGTGCTTGAGTCTTTAGATCACATTTTAATCACATTTTCTCCCCTATCTCTAATATATAAAATCGTTTGATATTAGAGATACCAAATTTGATTAAAATATATTTTGAAAAATTGTCTTGAAACTTTTGGGGAGAAAAATGTGTAAAACTTAGCATGAATTTGGAACGCTCCCTCTCAAAAATTGATCCAATTGAATTGTCATTGTGAGGATGTGATCTACATTTCACTTTTTAAGGATAGGAGTTGTTGAACACAAAATTTTTGAAAGATTTTGAATAATCATTGAAAAATTCTTGATGAAAAAAAGTTATGTTCAACGCTTTTTGAAAAACGCTATTTCTTTTTGGCGAAGAGGTTTTTCTAAAGCATAAACTGGAGTTCATAGACTTTGAATGTCTTGACAAATCCACTCAAGTGTAAGAAGATTTAACTTCTTTTGCTGAGGGTAAGTGCACTAAAGCGTACACTCCCCCGTGAATATAGATCCGGGTTGCAATCTGAAAGTGATTACAAGCCATTGTGCTGAGCTCAAAACGTTGAATGTTTTGTGACAAGCTCAACCCAAGATAGATTGCTCTAGCCGTTGTAGGAAAAATTGTCCAAAATAGACATTTTCCTTCAAAAATAGAAATGACATGTTTTGAAAAATATTTACAACTTCATTCGAGCTTTATGTACACACCCGTGTCGTTATTGAGCGACATTTCTAGGTACGTCCATATTATCGATACTAAAAGACATGTCGAGAAGAATATTTTTGGATTTTAAAAGTTTTTTTTAATTTTGTATTTTGCTTTTTCATTAATATTTACAAGTAGATGTTTGATAGATGAATCAAGCAGGCTTCTTTGCCAGAATCTCCAGTTCTACTGGAGTCAAACATCTCATAACAATTTGCCTAACTAGATACGCAAACCCCTTTTTCGAAAGAGATTTTGTAAATAAGTCAGCTAATTGGTAATCAGTTCCAACAAAGTATAGTTCAACGATATCCCTTTCAACTTGTTCCTTAATGAAGTGATATCTGACATCAATGTGCTTCGTGCGGGAATGCTGTACCAGATTGCAAGAGATGGCTATGGCGGACTTTGAGTCACAGTACATAGGTACTTTATCAAAGTGGAAGCCATAATCCGTGAGTTGTGTTCTCATCCAAAGAACTTGAGAACAACACATAGATAGAGACACATACTCTGCTTCGGCTGATGACAATGATGTGCAATCCTACTTGTTGGAAGAGAAGCTTATCTTGACCTAGAGATTGTGCACCACCAGAAGTACTTTTACGTGTATCAAGGCACCCTGCATGATCAGAATCTGAATAGGCCGTCAGAAAGAAACCAGTTTCCCTCGGATACGAGAGTCCCATGTGAATGGTATTCTTGAGGTACCGAAAGATCCGTTTAACCTCCTTGAGGTGCTTTTCAGTGGGTCGTGCTTGATATCGTATAACATGTAGCATGTGATATATCTGGTCGGCTTGCTGTGAAGTACACGAGGGAGCCGATCATGGAACGATATCTCGTTTGATCTATTGCATCTCCCTCCAAATCAGCATCTAGGGATGTGGTTGATAATGGTTTCCCAACAGGGTCACATGAGGTCATACCATACTTTTTGATTATCTCTTGACCATACTTAGCTTGGTTGATAAAGATACCACTTGAGGATTGGTGAACTTGAATTCCTAGAAAGAATCTTAGTTCGCCCATCATTGACATTTCAAATCTGTTGTGCATTAATTTTTCAAACCATTTTGATAGTTTTGGGTTTGTAGACCTGAAAATAATGTCATCAACATAAATCTGCACAAGCAAAATGTCATCCCCATATTTATAAGTGAACAAAGTTAGATCAATGGAACCTTTTGAGAAACCTTTGGAGATCATAAATTTCGAGAGCTCGTCGTACCACGCCCTTGGAGCTTGCTTAAGTCCATAAAGTTCTTTGTGGAGACGATACACTTTTCAGGATAATGAGGATTAACGAATCCTTCTGGCTGTGTGACATAGACTTCTTCCTTCAAAGGACTATTAATAAACGCCGTCTTTACGTCTATTTGATAAACGATGAATCCCTTATGTGCAACATTAGCAAGGAAAATCCTGACCGCTTCCATACGAGCTACTGGTGCAAATGATTCTTCAAAATCAATACCCTCTTTCTGGCCATACCCTTTAGCCACGAGCCTAGATTTATTCTTGATGACTGTGTTCTCATCATACATCTTGTTTTTCCAGATCCATCGAAGATTTAATGGTATTACATCGTATGGTCTGTCAACAAGTTCCCAGAATTTAAGTCTTTCAAATTGTTGAAGTTCAACCGTCATCGATTCAATCCAAGCGTGATCGGCTAAGGCTTCTTTGATATTTGTTGGTTCAGTTGTACTCACGGCGAGTGCGAACATACAATCATCACCATCGGTTTCAAGTTGTCGTCTTGTACGAACGGGTTGTAATGGGTTTCCAATTACTTGAACGAAAGGATGATCTCGGGTCCAAGATGTGTTGAAGGATGTCGTTGATAGAACGTATGCATATTTGACAGATCAACATGGCGAGTAGAAGACTCTCCAGTTTCGTGTACCGGTTTACCGAATGGGTTGATAAAGTCGTCTTCGTCATTTAATGCATAGTTTGCTTGATTTGTGTCCTCTGGAGCATTGACAGTAGTTGTGGATGTTGTAGGATCTGTTATGGATGTGATATTCTGAGGAGGTAAATCTGCAGCAACCCGTGTTGAAGTAGATGAAAGTTGTATCCTTTTGTTGACGATGATCGGTATCATCATTCTTATCATGAGTGACAGCTGAAGACTTCGATACAACATGTTTCTCCCCCGTGAAATATTCATCATACATTGGTCCATATAACATTTCCAACTCTTCAATTGTCGTGTTGACTGTCATATCTGCTCTTGGAACATGTCCTTGAACTAGCTTTGAACTTGACGGTTCATTGTTGTGGTTTTAAGTTCCGAGTTCCGTGCGGTTGTGAACGGAAGTCGTTTGTCGTTGTGGATCGGGACTTAAACTATTTTGTTCAAGTGCATCTCTTGTAATTCATCAAATCAGATGTGAATAGTCTTGACTATCAATTTTGTTCTCTTGTTGTAAACTCTATATCCCTTAGACTGAGTTGCATATCCCACAAGAATACATGCATAACCTTTCTCTTTCATCTTGTCCAGATTTTCACCATCTCGAATAATGTGACACATACATCCAAAAACATGAAGGTCTGTGAGTGAAGGTATTCGATCATGAATTATGTGATATGGTGTCTTTTCGTGTCTTGGGATAATTAAGGATCTGTTTTGTGTGTAGCATGCGGTTGACACGGCTTCGGCCCAAAAATATAATGGTAGTTTTGAAGCGGATTATAATGTTCGAGCTGCCTCAACCAAAATACGGTTTCGTCTTTCAACAACGTCGTTTTGTTCGGGTGTTCGAGCAATAGATGTTTCATGTTCAATTCCTTCAGCTTCAAAATAGTTTTCAGAGTTGAATTCAAAAATTATGTGCCTCTGTCAGTACGAATCACTTTTATTTGAGCTTGAAGACCACGTTGTATCAGTTTTAGGAAGTTGATGAGAACTTCGGGTGTTTCATCCTTGGACCTCAAGAAGCGAGTCCATATGTACCTTGAGTAATCATCGATAATTACCATAACATATTTCTTTCCATTGATACTATGAACACGCATGGGACCACACAAATCTATATGAAAAAGATCTAACCGTCCTTTAGAGCTTGGTGTAGTCTTTGTTTTGAAGCTACTTCGTTTAGCTTTACACAACTCACAAGAAAAACAAAGATGCTCTTTGATGAATTTCAAGCTTGGAAGGCCTCTCACAATATCTTTCTTAGAAAGCAAGTTGATGGTATCAAAGTTGAGGTGAGATAGACGTTGATGCCATAACCATGCCTGAGTCATTGAAGCTTTAGCCATGAAGAAAATTGGAGTTGTATAATTTGTGTCTTGAAGTGAAATAGTGTAGAGATCAGTACCCCGTGTACCGGTAAGTAAGTCATTCCCATAATAATCACGAACAAAACATGTCTTCTCTCTGAAAGCAACCTACAAATTCGCATCACAGAATTGACCAACCGAGAAAAGATTGTGATTGAGCCCTTCGACGTATTATACCCTTTTGATCGTGATATTCCCATGAACTAAATATCCATATCCTAGGATCGGTGCAAATTAATCATTTCCGAATCGGACCGTACCCAAGAACTTCTCCACGAAGTTAATTAGAAGCTTGAAATTCCCCGTCATGTGCTTCGTGCATCCGGAGTCCAGTATGAAGAGAATTATTTGTATCACCTGCAGAAGATTTAGAACACGATGGAGCATTTACTAAATTGGATACCACAGTAGTTGTGATTGTAGAATCATTAGTGTCCTTAGCAACATTTAAAGGCATACTAACACTCGTTGTCACATTTTTTGTCCTAACTTTAGGCATCCATTTATATCCTGGAGGACATTGATTAGCAAACCACCATTTCCAAGACTAGCTAGCAGACTCATATAATTCCGTAATTCTGCTTCTAGGGTTCTTAGTGGTGGAGTCTGATGCATTACTTTTCTTAGTGGGGGTTGCACCAGAATGGTTCACTTTGCGTTTGGGTTTACTAGCACTAATAGGCATCGCAAGTTGCTTCTTAGTTCTAGTATCTACGCCTTTGATATTATTCATTGCACACATAGAATGATTAGCATTAGCGCATTTTCCACATTTGACACAAATAAATTTAACATTCAAAGCATTCAAAGCATTCAAATCGTCATTACACGCGATTACAAACTTTTTATTCTTAAAAGCATTCAAATTCCTAGGGTGTTCTTCTACTTCCTTCATCTTCCCTTGACTCTTGTGCTTCCAGACCTTATCATTCACTTGAGTGCTCTTAAGCTGAGGCCGACTAACACTAGCAGTGGAGACTACTCCTGTAGTAGAAGACACACGAGTATTAGTGTTTCTAGAAGTCTGGGGCGATTGACTAACTTTGTTTGTGGGTTTAGTGGTCATTCTATACATCCTTGGTTTAATCACATTATTGTGCTTAACGCTTGGTGCTATATTATTCCTTATGGGTTGATTGTGTGGTAACCTTTCCTTTCCATCCATCTTGGGGAAAACAGGTTTTGCAAACGACGAATTTGAGAAAGCGGATGGTTTTCCCAAGATAGAGGATCTATTCACTTTAGAGGCATTGGGTTGTCTAACAACAGGTTTCTTAACGCTAGGTTCCACAACTTTCCCACCCATCTTAGCAACGAGTTTCTTCAACTCTGCTATTGCTATGTCTTTTTCTTGTAACTGAGCTTTCAAATCCGAAATATCAAGAGTTTTTTCATTTAGTAATCGACATGACTTAGATAATTTTACTTCTAAAGCTGAATCATTTGAAAAGCTACCAACTTTATTTTGCAAAGCAAGTTCAAGTGAGTGACAATGTTTTTGAGGATAATCATTGTTGTCCCATATTTTAGATGATTCTACACGAATAAAGAAGAAAGAAAGGTAGATAAAAGATGGAATATTTCTAGAGAGAGAAAGTAGTGAGAGAAAGTAGAGAGAAGTGTGTGAAATAATGGGAGGATTAGATTAAGAGAAAATGAAATCAACCAACACCCTTCCTAACACCCTAGGAAGGGTATTTATAGCCTTTGCCTACATGTGGCATAATGGGCTATATGAATATGGGTCGGGCTTTCCTTTTGGGCTTTGGTTACTTATGAATGAACCTTAGCTTAAAGTTAAGCCCGTAATACATGACTAACCTACTACCTATTACAACATTCTAATATACGATACATAATAAACATATGACCGAGCGTTCTTGTTTGACTCAATATTTTGAGGCTAACAATCTCCCCCAATGAGAGGTCATTACCCTTTAAGAGAGGCCATTACCCTTTGTTATTTGGAGATTTGTAGAGATTACTAATCTCGCCATAAATGAGTCTTGAACATGTAATAGTAGTCTTGTTTCTTCATGCTGTGATCTTTGAGCCTTTGTCGTTGTCTTTCGACTTTGTCTTTTAGTCTTGAGATCTTCAAATCATCCTTGACTAGACTTTGCCATCTTGCGATCTTGTGTCTTCATCCACATGCTCACACTATTAATTGTTGAATATGTCTTTAGGTATGAGCATGTGGTTTTGAATCTTTGACTTTGCTGAGTACACCGTGACGCCACCTTCTTGAGACAAAACATAGACACGGACTGAAAGGCTTTGACATTCGTCCTAAATCGGTAGCGTTTTACCTCCGGTCGGTGACTACTGTTATACGATATTAAATATCGTACCTGTGATAGGTAGATTCAGTTAAGAATCTTCTTGACAGGGTTTCACGGTTTTACTAACCGTTCTCTTTACTCGGCCGTCTCAAAGCAAGACTGCGAACATAAAGAGTGAATCAATTGGATAAATATCCTCTTGACTAAAGTCGTCAATTCAAATTCCTGGAACAAATATGATTCATAAAGAATCTTACCATTGTTGCTTTCCAGTTGACATAAGCTTTATTAATAAGAATCTCACAAGTCACCTACCGTAGCGCTGTTTAATGTTGACGCTAGAAGGATTTCCATTCGTCACTGTGAATATTAATGAATATCACTCTGAATGTTCTGGCAAGACCATAAAGATATTGCGTAGAAACCTGAAACGAGTTTGAATCAATTCAGAATCAAACCACTGTTGCTTTTCAGTTATACATATATTTAATTCATAAAGAATCTCACATATGACCTACCGCAGTGCTGTTTGATGTTAACACTGGAAGGATTTCCACTCATCATTGTGAATACTAAGTAGTATCACTCTGAGTGTTCTAGCAATATCGTAAGGATATAGCGTAGGACTCTCTTTATCGTCATTCCGTGTGTATAACGAGATAAGATAGATCTCTTGGCTCTAGACTTGATTTGTGCACTTTTAGTGGTCGGAGGCTGGAGCAGATGCCACCTATTCAATATCAACTATCTCGGAGTGAGAAAGTCAATAGAAGTCATGTTGATCTCCATGACAATAAAACAAACTTCTTTTGAGAGAAGCCTGAGTAGCCAGGGAAAGGGTTGTGCATACATCACTAGGTCCATGATGAGTTGTCTTCATGATTTGTTGACCGTGTTTGTGCCTAAATTGTATGGAGGGCGTCTTTGTTTACACCCTTTATCCTTAGATTTCTTTTTCATTCTTCAACCCCTTCAATGCTTACCAAGACATCATTACTAGCACCTTGTTGTGATTGTTCCAATGCTAGCATTAGTACTTAGTCGGCATTCAGCTACGTTAACATTCTACTCCATCTTTCCTAAGGACTTCTAATAATCAATTGGATTGTCCCTGGGAAGATCCCTCCGGTTCTGGTTGGATCATAGGACTTAAACCTAACCACCCTTTTGACACCAATAACGTCGTGAATTAAAGATGTTGTGGGTATTTGATCGTAACCATGAAAATCACTTCAAATGTCTAACAAGGTGTTTGAAAAACATTTAACACCTTGATAGTTTTGTCGTTTCAGAAATGCTCCCCCTTCACATGTGCATCAATAATCGAAAGTGTTTTGCACATGTAGGTAAGAGTTAAAGTGCTTGAGTCTTATATAAGATCACATTTTAATCACATTTTCTCCCCTATCTCTAATATATAAAATCTTTTGATATTAGAGATACCAAATTTGATTAAAATATATTTTGAAAAATAGTCTTGAAAATCTCTGGGAGAAAGATGTGTCAATCTTTGCATGAAGTTGAAACGCTCCCCCTCAAAAATGAATCCAATTGAATTGTCATTGTGAGGATGTGATCCACATTTCACTTTTTGAGGATGGGAGTTTGTTGAACACACAATTTTTAAAAGATTTTGAATAATCATTAAAAAATTCTTGAAAAAATTGTGTTCAACGCTTTTTGAAAAATCCTATTTCTTTTTGGCGAAGAGGTTTTTCTAAAGCATAAACTTGAGTTCATAGACTTTGAATGTCTTGACGAATCCACTCAAGTGTAAGAAGATTTCTCTTCTTTTGCTGAGGGTAAGCGCACTAAATTGTACACTCCCCCGTGAATATCGAACCGGGTTGCAATCTGAAAGTGATTACAAGCCATAGTGTTGAGCTCAAAACGTTGAATGTTTTGTGACAAGATCAACCCGTGATAGATTGCTCTACCCGTTGTTTGGAAATATTGTCCAAAATAGACAATTTCCTTTATTAAAAGAAGAAATGACATGTTTGGAAAAATATTTACAACTTTCATTCGAGCTTTATGTACACACCCGTGTCGTTATTGAGCGACATTTCTAGGCACGTCCATATTATCGATACTGAAAGACATGCCGAGAAGAATATTTTTGGATTTTGAAATATTTTTAATTTTGTGTTTTGTTTTTATATGTTTTATATTTTTGTATTTTGCTTTTTCAAAGGTATTTACAAGTAGATGTTTGATAGATAAATCAAGTAGGCACCTTTGCCAGAATCTCCATTCTGCTGGAGTCAAACATCTCATACCAATTTTCCTAACGATGTACTCAAACCTATCTTTCGATAGAGCTTTCATAAACAAGTCGGCTAATT
Organism: Glebionis coronaria; assembly: GCA_025667525.1. NCBI lineage: Eukaryota > Viridiplantae > Streptophyta > Magnoliopsida > Asterales > Asteraceae > Glebionis > Glebionis coronaria. The sequence continues at coordinate 254,696,111 of CM046878.1, forward strand.
GGTAATCTGTTCCAACAAAGTATAGTTCAACGATACCTCTTTCAACTTGTTCCTTAATGAAGTGATATCGGACATCAATGTGCTTCGTGCGGGAATGCTGTACCGGATTGCAGGAGATGGTTATTGTAAAACCCGTATGCTTTTACCATGCATAGTACCCTTAGGATCGTACGTACTAGTTAAAAACTTTCCTAATATAGCATGATTATGATTACGTGTTAGGAGTTTACGTATTACGTACGTGTTAGAACACGATAAGTATTTTATATGAACGATCACGTAATATATATTTAGCGATAATTAATCACGAACATACGATCACGAAATCACGAGCGTAATTAAAACACGAGCTATTATTAATTACGTATATATATTTAATACGAGTGTAATTAAATATATAAGAGTATGGTATTTACGTAACGAGAACATTTAAAACACGAACATAATTAAACATAAACGAGTACTAAATAACAAGACACGAAACGAGGTACGGGAACCCCACGGGGGAGTCCCTACCCGCGGCTAAACAAGGGTAATGGGCCAAGCCCATTACCAATTTTACTAAAAGGGGGGTTAAGTAATTTTTACTACTCAAAAATTACTTTACAGAAGATTACAGGAAAAACCTAAAACCCTCCCTTTTCTCCTCTCTTTGTGCCGCCACCTACAATCACCAACAAGGTGATTTCTTGATCTTGGATCTTGTTGATTTATTGTTTGTTCGTGTTTGTTCTTCACCCTCTTGATCCACGAATACGGTAAAACCTTTTTAAACCTTTTCTTTTTAGTTAATCTTCTTATTAATTATGAACACGTGATGTTTTTTTTTATAAAAACACATTAATTAAACAAAGATCTAACATGTTTTGATCATTAATTAAATCAAATGGTCGATTAAGGGGTGTTTTGTTTTGGGCCGCAGGCTGCAACCGACCCCAAGGGGGTTTCGATTTGCTTAAGCCGACCACCACCAAGACCATTTTGGTCTTGGTTGGTGCGTATGGGTCCCACGGCAGCAAGGGGTACCCCGATTTGGGTCGGGGTACGGTGTCGATTCATGTCCGGTGCATGTTTTTAAGCTTAGATCCGGATCATGGTTATGTTAGTTTTGTTTATGTTATAAACTTATGTTAAAATTAAATTAATAAAAGATGATATTAATTTAATAACATGACTTAGGTTAATTATTTATTAATAATCATGAAATTATTTTAACCTAAGTATTTATATTATTAAGACTTATAATTAATTAATTATTTTAAAAAACCATGGATATAATTAATTAATTAACATGACTTAGGTTATATTATTAATATTTAATAATACATATTTTAACCTAAGTATTTAATATATTTAATTAAAACATGTTCTACTTTAATTAAATATTATAACCAATAGTTTAATTAAATTACATGAAATAATTATTAAACTATACAATATATCATATGACTTAGAAAATAATTATGAAAACACTTAGGCTTATATACTTAGCTTATTTAACCAGCTTATTTCTAATTATGGAAACTTTCTATTTTTGGAAACTTTCTATTTTTGGAAACTTTCTATTTTTGGAAACTTTCTTTTTTTGGAAACTTTCTATTTTTGGTAACTTTCTATTTTGTAAACTTTCAATTTTTGGAAACCTTCTATTTTTGGAAACTTTCTATTTTAGGAAACCTGCTATTTTTAGAAAGTTACTTATTATTACACAGTAAGTATAATAACACATGAAATACCAGAAATACTTAATCAGATTAAGCAGAATATAAGATTTAACACAGTTTAAGGCGTTAAACAGTAAAACATAGTAAGAACATATAAAATAAGCTAAGACATGACGTAAAACCAGCTATGTATTTAGTAAGCAAATACTTATTTCATGTACGTATTTATGTAGCACTAGTGTTTCGGAAGTAGGATTCTCGCAGTTCATCGTTCTCGTTCACTGGACATAAGGTACGGATTCCCGTCCTTTCAGTATGGACATTCTTTCCTTATTAGGATTTCCCCGTATGCAGCCAACTGTTTTCCCATAGTATAAGTATGAGTTTGATTGCTTATGTTTAAATATGATTACCTATAGCCATATACATGCATGAACAGTTTCACCTAGTTATGGAGGTACCATAACCATAACATTAGAGGCACTGATGTTATGACTTCACCACGGCGGAGTGATTGCTCGTGGCGTCCCTTCAGCTTTTGGCCATTTATTTATATTATCATGTGGGGCGTATGGGTGCATCCTAGTTACACGTTTTTATTCAGGATTACATGGTGAATGTGGTGTGTGCCTTGCATCCTTCACAAGGAGCTGATCCCTCCTACCCATAAAACCAATATATTAAATTAGAGGCAGCCCCTCTAATTTGCATGATGAGGTCACCCCTCCAATTATTCATGCACGGTGGATATTCATGACCTATATTGGCTAATGGTAAAATATGATAAACAGTTTTTATAAGATAAACATAAGACTTTCAAACTATAAAACCAGTTTTATTAAGACTTAACCAGGTTACTCGGGACTTAGTTTCTTCCGTTGTTATTATGTTATATGCTTATCTTATTCATGTTTTATTGTACATCCGTGCACTGAGCGTATTGCTCAGCCGTTTTCCTTTTCTATGTTCCCAAAACGGCAGGTACTCAGGGACGCTCGTAGACACTAAGAGTACGTGCATATGGACTGGAAGCTGTCTAGCCTTCTTTACATTATGCATTTCCTTTCTTTATGATACTTATGCTTTGGACATTGTTTAGTCCTTTTCCTTTACTATACTATGTTTGTGTGTGATGAGCTTACTTTTGGACTACCGATGTTTGATTCCGGTATTTTCCTTTTTATATGGTCAAGTAATGTTTAGACATTTTACCTTGTATGCTTTGATGACACGCCATAATTACTGTGATATTTCCATTTCCAAAATGGGGTGTTACAATTATGGTATCAGAGCCAAGGCTTCGACCTGTAGGCTCTCAAATATGACCTGTGATTAGTGGGTAGTCACTACGGTCTTCCTAGAACTGACATTTGTTTTCATGAATTCATCATTTTTCAGCATACATACACATGTCATTGTTACAGGGTTTTTGACTAAGTAATGGTTGGTACAGGACTGGCCCTGTTTAGTCGCATGTGTTTTATCGAAACTTTTAGATTTGGGACCGACCCATAGCCGTCCCCTCGATATGTCTTTTGTTTTGAGTGAACTGACCAGAGGCGTTCACTCTCGAGCATACAAAGTTTTCATAAAACTTCATCAAGCATTCATACACAAAATTTTCTTGCATAAAATTTTTCTCGTGAAATTTTTAGTATAAATTTTTTTTTTCATGTATATATTTTGTATTTTATGTTTTGAACTGTTTAATCATATGTTTTATGTTATACTGTCAGATGATTCTCACACGCGAACAGGAGCAGCTTAATGCTGCAATTCAGGCTGCCATGCAAGCTCTGCTTCCTCAACTGAGGAATGACATCCGGGTTGAAGTTCAAGCTGCCAACAATCAGCAGTAGCACAATCAGCCACCTCCTCCTCCTCCTCCAGTGACATTAGCAGTATGGCTGGAGAGATTCAACAAGCTCCGCCCTCGAGCTTTTGAGAAGACAGATAGCCCCAGCGATGCTGAAAGCTGGTTGGCTCACATCAAGAAGATTTTCAACGCTATGGGTTGTGACCCCGCATACAAGGCGAGGTTGGCATGCTATCGGTTCGAAGGCGATGTACTCAACTGGTGGTTAGCTTTGATGCAATCTGAAGGTGGTGATGAGTGGGTTGCTGGTTTGACTTGGGCTCAGTTCAAGGACAGGGTGATGGAGCAGTTCTTTCCCAAGGCTGAGCCGGACAAGCTCAAGAGAGAGTACCATGGGATCCGTCAGAGGGTTGGGGAGAATAGCAATGAGTTTATGCAGCGCTTTCTTCGCTTGGCTGGTTTCCTTGGTGCGGCAGCAGGTACTCCTGAAGAGCAGGCACATCACTTCAGATGGGCTCTTCGCACATCGGTCGCAAACAATCTGGTGTGTGCTACGTTAAATACTGTAGCACAAGTGGCCGATGCAGCACGGAAACTGGAGATGCTGCAGGAGAGGGATGAGTTCGGGGAAGCTGAAAGAACCGACAAGAGGTAAACCTTCGTATTCAAGCGGTGATCAATCCGTATACTTTCCGCATGTCAATTATTGATCCCTTTAAATGTATCTTCCAGGCAGAAAACTGGGGACCGGTCTCAGCCGGCTACTCAGCAACAGCCTCATCAGCCCAAGGGAAACGGTCAGACTAACGACCGTTCTGCTACGGATAGGCGTGGCGGTAATGACAATTACCGTAACAACGCCAGGCAATCCAGCAACAGCAAGTCCTAATACTTATAAAATCCCTTATGTTTTATGTTATAGCTCATATTCTGACACTTTAGCAAACTTCTACCAGGAACCATGGAAACGGTAGGGACCAGAACCAGAGAGATTCGCAGCCTAGCCGTCCAGCTATCACTGGTATTCAATCTTACGATTATCCGCTTCGTCCTTTGTACCCAAATATTATGTCTCATGTAAAATGTTTTATCAGGTCCTCAGCCAGCCAGAGCACCTGCTGGAGGATACACTCATCCTCTTTGCTTTAATTGCCACCGTAGGCACCCAGGACCATGTCGTCGTAATACTGATGCGTGCTTCCAGTGTGGTCTTCCTGACCATATTATGAAGGATTGCCGTAAGGGCGAGATGGAGGGTACATCGGGACATGCTGATACCAAGCCGCCTCCTACTGCCGGGCGTGTCTACACGACATCTCGAGACCAGGCCAACAAGTCTACAGGTACCATCACTGGAATCTTGTATATGTATGGTCGCGCTGCATGTGTTCTTTTCGATAAGGGTGCTACTCACTCGGTTATTTCTACTGCTTATGCTAAGAACATTAGGATGCCTCCCCTGCCACTAGAAAAGAGGCTTACTATTTCCACGCCTTTGAGGGACTCTATATTAATCACCCATGTATACAAGAGTCTTCCCCTAGAATTTGATGATAAGGTTCGACCTGTCGACGCACTTTCGCTGGACATGAATGACTTCGACATGATTTTGGGCATGGATTGGTTATCCAAGTATCATGCTACTATAGACTGCCATTCATATCGAGTTATCTTCGGTGATGTCAACGCACCAGAGTACATTCATAATGGGTTCATACTCGGACGGTCTGTACAAGTCATATCCACCCTGCAAGCGCGTGCACTACTGTCACATGGCTGTGAGGGTTATCTAGCTACGGTTCACGACATGGATGCTGAATCTCCATCGATTCAGGATCAACCAATAGTGTCGGAATTGCAAGATGTGTTTCCAACAGAACTTCCGGGCATACCACCTGCACGAGAAGTGGATTTCAGTATCGAACTGGCTCTAGGAGTTGAACCAATCTCCAAGGCTCCTTATCGCATGGCTCCCATAGAGATGAAGGAGCTAAAGGATCAACTGCAAGAACTTCTTAAACGAGGTTTCATTCGACCGAGCGCATCTCCATGGGGCGCACCGGTCTTGTTTGTTAAGAAGAAGGACGACAGTATGCGTCTTTGCATAGACTATCGCGAGCTCAACAAGATTACTATTCGGAATAGGTATCCACTGCCACGCATTGACGATCTGTTTGACCAACTCCAAGGGTCCAAACACTTCTCCAAGATCGATCTTAGGTCAGGCTATCACCAGTTACGAGTCAAGGAGCAGGATATTGCTAAGACTGCCTTTCGTACTCGTTATGGCCACTACGAGTTTGTAGTTATGCCATTTGGCCTGACAAATGCTCCATCAGTGTTCATGGATCTGATGAACAGAATCTTCCATGAATTTCTGGACAAATTCGTCATTGTTTTCATCGACGACATCCTGATTTTCTCAAAGTCCAAGGAGGAACATGAAGACCATCTTCGTACAGTACTACAGATTCTTCGCCAGAAGCAGCTATATGCTAAATTCTCCAAGTGTGAATTCTGGTTAGACAAGGTGGCATTCTTAGGTCACATTATATCAGCAGAAGGAATCACTATGGATCCAGCGAAGGTTGAGGCCATTACTAAGTGGCCGAGGCCGACATCGGTGACGGAAGTCCTCAGTTTCTTAGGCTTAGCTGGCTATTACCGTAGGTTCGTGGAGAACTTTTCCCGCCTAGCACTACCATTGACCAAACTGATGCGGAAAGGGGAGAAATTCGTTTGGACTGAAGATCGAGAGAAGAGCTTTGAAGACCTGAAGCAGAAGCTAGTATATGCACCTATTCTTACTCTACCATCTGGTACGGGTGGATTTCAAATCTACAGCGATGCATCGGGGAAGGGACTTGGCTGTGTTCTCATGCAACATGGGAAAGTGATCGCGTACGCTTCACGGCAACTTAAGCCTTATGAAGAGAATTACCCCACGCACGATCTGGAACTTGCTGTAGTCGTGTTTGCATTGAAGATATGGAGACACTACTTATATGGAGAATCATGTGACATTTTCACGGACCACAAGAGCTTGAAGTATATCTTCACTCAACGTGAATTGAACATGAGGCAGAGGAGATGGTTAGAGCTATTGAAAGATTATGACATTAATCTACAGTATCATCCCGGAAAGGCAAATGTAGTAGCAGATGCCCTTAGCAGGAAGTCCGGTATGATCAACGGCATTAGAATCGAAGAGGAAGTCATCAGAGACTTGGAGCGACTAGACATCGAGTACATGGTACGTGGACAGCACGGTTACTGGGCTAATCTTAGAGTAGAACTCGAGTTACTATCTAAGATCAAGGAAGCTCAGAAGGATGACGGAGAAATTTGGGCGATAGTACAGAATTTGGAGAAGCGGACAGAATTCAGAGTAGATACAGATGGTATCGTTTGGCAGGGCACTAGACTTTGTGTTCCTGATGACCAAGAACTCCGGGAAGCTTTGTTAGCTGAAGCTCATAGCTCCCTATTCTTGATACATCCTAGTTCAACAAAAATGTACCATGACATCAAGCAGTACTTTTGGTGGAGTGGTATGAAATAGGATGTGGCCACTTACGTCTCCAAATGTCTTACCTGCCAGCAGGTTAAGATCGAGCATCAGCGATCTGGCGGTCTCCTTCAACCGTTAGATATTCCAGAGTGGAAGTGGGACAAAATCACCATGGATTTTGTTACCGGTCTTCCGCCTACGAAAAGGAAGCACGATGCGATTTGGGTTATCGTTGATCGACTTACCAAATCAGCTCATTTATTACCGATCCGCAAGGAAGATCCGGTAAGTAAACTCGCAGATACGTATAGACGAGAGATCATGAGACTCCACGGTGCACCATCCAGCATCGTCTCTGACAGAGATCCTCGATTCACTTCGCGCTTTTGGAAAAGTCTGCAGAAAGCTTGGGGTACACAACTTAAGCTTAGCACGGCTTTTCATCCTCAAACGGACGAACAGTCGGAGCGAACCATTCAGACATTGTAGGATATGTTGAGGTCATGTGCGTTGGAATGGACAGGTGATTGGGACGAATACATCTGTTTGGTGGAGTTTGCGTACAACAACAGCTGGCACGCAAGCATCAAGTGTGCTCCATTTGAGATGTTGTACGACAGAAAGTGTCGCGCCCCAATCTGCTGGGATCAGGTTGGCGAGCGAACACTCGAAGGACCAGAAATCATAGAGATGACAAACGAGAAGATCACAGTAGCTAGGCAGAAAATTCAGGAGGCACGGTCACGTCAAAAGAGTTACGCCGACAAGCATCGTAGGGATTTACACTTTAACGTAGGAGATCACGTCTTCCTTAAGGTTTCGCCGGCACGTGGTGTTAGACGCTTCGGTATTAAAGGGAAGCTCAGTCCTCGTTTCATCGGACCGTTTGATATCATTGAACGAGTCGATGAAGTATCTTACCGATTGGCGTTACCTCCGCAGCTTTCGCATGTGCACAATGTGTTTCATGTGTCCTTACTCAGAGGGTATCAATATCATCCCCTTCACATGGTTCAGTATCCACTGGAACAGATACGTGAAGATCTCACTTTTATAGAAGAACCGAACGAGTTCTTGATAGGCAAGAACGAGTCATGAGAAAGAAGACGATTCCATTCGTCAAAATTCTATGGAGGGATCATACCGAGCGGAAGCCACTTGGGAAACTGAGGAGTCTATCCGGGCTTCTTACCCTCATTTCATATTTTGAATTCGGGTATGTTCTTCTTTTCCAGTTTACATTATCTATAATTCGGGGACGAATTATTCTTTTTAGGGGGGAAGAGTTGTAAAACCCGCATGCTTTTACCATGCATAGTACCCTTAGGATCGTACGTACTAGTTAAAAACTTTCCTAATATAGCATGATTACGATTACGTGTTAGGAGTTTACGTATTACGTACGTGTTAGAACACGATAAGTATTTTATATGAACGATCACGTAATAATTATTTAGCGATAATTAATCACGAACATACGATCACGAAATCACGAGCGTAATTAAAACACGAGCTATTATTAATTACGTATATATATTTAATACGAGCGTAATTAAATATATAAGAGTATGGTATTTATGTAACGAGAACATTTAAAACACGAATATAATTAAACATAAACGAGTACTAAATAACAAGACACGAAACGAGGTACGGGAACCCCACGGGGGGGTCCCTACCCGCGGCTAAACAAGGGTAATGGGCCAAGCCCATTACCAATTTTACTAAAAGGGGGGTTAAGTAATTTTTACTACTCAAAAGTTACTTTACAGAAGATTACAGGAAAAACCTAAAACCCTCCCTTTTCTCCTCTCTTTGTGCCGCCACCTACAATCACCAACAAGGTGATTTCTTGATCTTGGATCTTGTTGATTTATTGTTTGTTCGTATTTGTTCTTCACCCTCTTGATCCACGAATACGGTAAAACCTTTTTAAACATTTTCTTTTTAGTTAATCTTCTTATTAATTATGAACATGTTTTGATCATTAATTAAATCAAATGGTCGATTAAGGGGTGTTTTGTTTTGGGCCGCAGGCTGCAACCGACCCCAAGGGGGTTTCGGTTTGCTTAAGCCGACCACCACCAAGACCATTTTGGTCTTGGTTGGTGCGTGTGGGTCCCACGGCAGCAAGGGGTACCCCGATTTGGGTCGGGGTACGGTGTCGATTCATGTCCGGTGCATGTTTTTAAGCTTAGATCCGGATCATGGTTATGTTAGTTTTGTTTATGTTATAAACTTATGTTAAAATTAAATTAATAAAAGATGAGATTAATTTAATAACATGACTTAGGTTAATTATTTATTAATAATCATGAAATTATTTTAACCTAAGTATTTATATTATTAAGACTTATAATTAATTAATTATTTTAAAAACCATGGATATAATTAATTAATTAACATGACTTAGGTTATATTATTAATATTAATAATACATATTTTAACCTAAGTATTTAATATATTTAATTAAAACATGTTATACTTTAATTAAATATTATAACCTATAGTTTAATTAAATTACATTAAATAATTATTAAACTATACAATATATCATATGACTTAGAAAATAATCATGAAAACACTTAGGCTTATATACTTAGCTTATTTAACCAGCTTATTTCTAATTATGGAAACTTTCTATTTTTGGAAACTTTCTATTTTTGGAAACTTTCTATTTTTGGAAACTTTCTATTTTTGGTAACTTTCTATTTTTGGAAACTTTCTATTTTTGGAAACTTTCTATTTTTGGAAACTTTCTATTTTAGGAAACCTGCTATTTTTGGAAAGTTACTTATTATTACGCAGTAAGTATAATAACACATGAAATACCATAAATACTTAATCAGATTAAGCAGAATATAAGATTTAACACAGTTTAAGGTGTTAAACAATAAAACATAGTAAGAACATATAAAATAAGCTAAGACATGACGTAAAACCAGCTATGTATTTAGTAAGCAGATACTTATTTCATGTACGTATTTATGTAGCACTAGTGTTTCGGAAGTAGGATTCTCGCAGTTCATCGTTCTCGTTCACTGGACATAAGGTACGGATTCCCGTCCTTTCAGTATGGACATTCTTTACTTATTAGGATTTCCCCGTATGCAGCCAACTGTTTTCCCGTAGTAGAAGTATGAGTTTGATTGCTTATGTTTAAATATGATTACCTATAGCCATATACATGCATGACCAGTTTCACCTAGTTATGGAGGTACCATAACCATAACATTAGAGGCACTGATGTTATGACTTCACCTCGGCGGAGTGATTGCTCGTGGCGTCCCTTCAGCTTTTGGCCATTTATTTATATTATCATGTGGGGCGTATGGGTGCATCCTAGTTACACGTTTTTATTCAGGATTACATGGTGAATGTGGTGTGTGCCTTGCATCCTTCACAAGGAGCTGATCCCTCCTACCCATAAAACCAGTATATTAAATTAGAGGCAGCCCCTCTAATTTGCATGATGAGGTCACCCCTCCAATTATTCATGCACGGTGGATATTCATGACCTATATTGGCTAATGGTAAAATATGATAAACAGTTTTTATAAGATAAACATAAGACTTTCAAACTATAAAACCAGTTTTATTAAGACTTAACCAGGTTACTCGGGACTTAGTTTCTTCCGCTGTTATTATGTTATATGCTTATCTTATTCATGCGTTATTGTCCATCCATGCACTGAGCGTATTGCTCAGCCGTTTTCCTTTTCTAGTTTCCCAAAACGGCAGGTACTCAGGGACGCTCGTAGACACTAAGAGTACGTGAATATGGACTGGAAGCTGTCTAGCCTTCTTTACATTATGCATTTCCTTTCTTTATGATACTTATGCTTTGGACATTGTTTAGTCCTTTTCCTTTACTATACTATGTTTGTGTGATGAGCTTACTTTTGGACTACCGATGTTTGATTCCGGTATTTTCCTTTTTATATGGTCAAGTAATGTTTTGATATTTTACCTTGTATGCTTTGATGACACGCCATAATTACTGTGATATTTCCATTTCCAAAATGGGGTGTTACAGTTATGGCCGACTTTGAGTCATAGTACATAGGTACTTTATCAAAGTGAAAGCCATAATCCGTGAGTTGTGTTCTCATCCATAGAACTTGAGCACAACACGCAGATAGAGACACATACTCTGCTTCGGCTGATGAAAGTGACGTGCGATCCTACTTCTTGGAAGACCATTCCACAAGCTTATCTTGACCTAGAAATTGTGCACCACCAGAAGTACTTTTTCGTGTATCAAGACACCCTGCATGATCAGAATCTGAATAGGCCGTTAGAAAGAAACCGGTTTCCCTCGAATACCAGAGTCCCAAGTGAATGGTATTCTTGAGGTACCGAAAGATCCGTTTAACCTCCTTGAGGTGCTTTTCAGTGGGTCGTGCTTGAAAACGTGCACAATAACATGTAGCATATGAAATATCAGGTCTGCTTGCTGTCAAGTACATGAGGGAACCGATCATGGAACGATATCTCGTTTGATCTATAGCATTTCCCTCCAAGTTAGCATCTAGCGATGTGGTTGATAATGGTGTCCAAACAGGGTCACATGAAGTCATACCATGCTTTTTGATTATCTCTTGACAATACTTAGCTTGGTTTATAAAGATACCACTTGGGGATTGGTGAACTTGAATTCCTAGAAAGAATTTTAGTTCGCCCATCATTGACATTTCAAATTTGCTTTGCATGACTTTTTTAAACCATTTTGAAAGTTTTTGGTTTGTAGACCCGAAAATAATGTCATTGATGTAGTGGTTTTACTACTCTTTAGGAAAAGAGAGCAAAAGTGGCAAGTATTAAGTGTCGGTTTAGGAAAACCGAGCACTAATGACCAAATAAGTTCGAGTTCGTTCTCGAGGAGGCAAGTGCGTTGTGTAATGAAATGATTATCTTTGTGATTATATGATTTTGAGAAAAGAAAATAGAAATGGGGTAAGAAGAGAATGACGGTTACGAAGACGGATTAAGCTAAGACAAAAAGGTCGTTCACGTAAAACCGTAAAAAGCTACAAATTAAAAATTTTAAACCTCAAAATTAATTAAAAGTTAAAAGTAAGTCTAAAATAATATAAATAAGAATAAAAATCCAACAAAAATATTTTAAAACCTTTTATCAACTAAATATTCAATTTTAAATGCTAATTAAAGCCCTAAAATCAAATATAATTAACAAAATGTCCAAAATGTTATTTTATTGAACAAATAACTCACTTATATTATTTAAAGGCTAAAAAGTATTTTTTCTAAATTTTAAAAACTATTTTTCTATTTTTTAAAGGCTAAAAACTATTTTTAAACCAAAATAATCATAAAAAATAATAAAATAATGCTAAAAATAATTTGACAATTTTAAAAATCCTAATTTATACTAAGGAACAGTAGAAAATTGAAAAAGTTATTTTTCACTAAAAGACAAAACAGTTAATAAATAAAACCCTAATTAAACTAAATTAATTCTAAAAAATAATTAAAAAGTGAACAGTAAAAACTTTTTGAACTAAAAGTCTTAAATTATTTTTCTTAATCTATGAAAAATTTTAAAACTGAAAAATATTAATTTTTACCACTACAAGACAAAAACAGAAATTAAAAAGTTAATTAAAAATAGCAATTTAATCTAAAAAATATTAAATGAACAGTAAATGAAAAACTAATTAAATTGAAAAATCACAATTAAAACAAGAAAAATAATAAAACTGGTTTCAAGTCCTAATTCTTAAATTCACCCACTAAAGACAAAAAAGTGAAAGGCTGAAAGTGACATGTGCCTTGGATTTGTTCTTTTGCTGAGCAGTGGAAACAAATGTGTTAGCAGGGGGAACTTTTTTCCCACTGTTAGTGCAAATTCAAGGTCAGTTGACCAATAAGCTTAAGAAAGCTTATGTGAGAGCTTATCTTGGGCAATAAGGCACCCCCACACTCAGTGGAGTGTGGGGAGTCAGTTTATGCTAAAAAAACAAACAAATTCTTCACAAGAATCAAACACAATAGGCACAAGAAGGTGACTGATTAAGCTTAGGCCCTATCTGATGAACAGTTGACTGAATCAAATGGCACAAGGGTGATTTTCAATGCTCCAAATCTTGCATACTAGCTAACCAAATCACAATATTACTGAATCCAATCCTTACTAGACCTGTATTCGAACAATCATGCAAAAATGGTGGTCTAAAATCATCTAATTGAAGCAGAAATCTAAGTCAACAGTTTTAGACTATATTAACTAATTTTTAGCATACAACTTGCTTCAAATCTGTTCTAAACTCACAACCTAAGACTGATATAACCCAATACTAGCAATAAGAGTGTGTCTAGACTGGATTCAAGCCAAAAACGTGTCTCAAGGCCTAGTTAAAATGCAAATCCAAACACCCTTTTAAATCAGAAAAGTGGGATTCTAACAAACCAATCCTACACAAACTCAACCAAAGTAATCCCAATCTATCTAAACATGCAAGTACAACCTAAGCAAGCTAAATCAAACAGGAAACAGGCAATTCAAAGCAGATTCATGCAAAATCATCATGCAAACAGATTTTCAACAAACTTCAAAAAGAAATATGAAAGAGAAAAGGAGAAAAGCTTATACCTCAAAAATCCTAATTTTAACTTATGAGATGCTTATAAGTGTAGAGAGTCCCTGTTGAGGTTCAACAACTGAACCAGGGATGACATATCTTCAGTAAAGAAAAAGGATGGCAATTTGAGATTTGTTGTCCTTGAGGTCCTGCACAAGCACCACAAAACCAAGAAAAAGAAATCAAGTTATATAAGCTTGACCATAAGCTGTTGTAAGCAGCTTATGGTGAACTTATATAACAGTAAGTATAGAGAAAACCAAAGATTTTGATAAAATCTTTAAAAACAAACTTTGGAACTGAACTTTTGGACTTTGACACTAAAACAATCACGAATCAAAGCTGAAATACACACACACACTTCCACTTTCACTTTAGTGTGTGTGGATTTCAGAAAATACAAAGACTGATTTTCAGAAAACTTAAACTTTCCTTCTTTGAAAACTTTTTATCTCTCAAACTAATTCGAACCTTGAATAACAAGAATATTATGGAACTCAGATCATGCTAGATTTAATACCAACTTTTAATAAAGAAAAAGGAATTACATTTAACAAAACACCAACTTTTATATATTAAAAAGGGATTACAAAAAAACTTAGCAAAATCTGGAACAACTGAAAAAATGAAATCCTATTGCCTTATATAATGGCTACAAGAAGAGTCTAGAATGATAAAACCCTAATAGCTGAAAATCCGTTTTTGCCCTTGGTTGTTGACTGAAAAAATGGTCAAATTGGTTCCATGTGATCTCTGAAATGGAATCTTCAATCTAGGACGTTTAAATGGTCTTGGGGACCAATAAAATTGCTTGGAGACGTTGATTCTCTGAGGGATTCGTTTGTTGCCATTTTGAGTGCAGCAGGGGAACACGGGGGACCCACTTGGAGGTCACGGGGTGGGGATTTTGTTGGTGGGTTTTGGCTAGGGGATGGTTAATTATTGATCTGGATAAATTGGGGTAAAACCCCTATGATTTGGGGTTAATTGGGTCTGGGAATTTTAGGGTTTATGAGGGGATTAAGGGGGTTGTTTAATCTGATTTGGGTAGTTAAGTTTTTAAATAATGTGTTTGGGTGGGAAATTAAGGAGGTTGACTAGGTTTGACCATTTTAATAAATAAACTGGTGGTGGGTTTGGGTAATGGGTTTTTGGACGGGTATTGGGTTGGGTAAAAGAGTAGGGTCGGGTTTAGGTGACGTGGAGGGAGTGTATTGGTGGGGATAAGTTTGTTGTCTGGGCAGATATGGCCCCCCATGTATCATACTTTCTTCATTTTGTAATAAACAGCACAAACAACTTTTCCCTTTGTTAGCAAGTTTGCTCTTCTTGTCAAATTTGGCACAACATATTTTCAAACTTGAAACTAGGACTTCTTTTGTAATTGTTGATCCCAAACTTAGATCGATTTAGCTTTATGTATACGAGATTAGATCAAGTAATACACTTAGAGAAACCTTTGTATATGCTTATGATAATCTAAGTGTTATGCGGAATTAACACTTAAACAAGAACACACAATGATATAAACAAACTTTCACTTTGATTAATGATATCAAACTTGCTTACAATGAAAGTAGTTTACGAATGAAAACTTATATGAAACATTAACCTAAAGGTCTTCTTTTATAGACATAAGAAGCCTTGTACAATAATCTACGTATCAGCTATTCTAGGTAAAGATAAATATAGAAAATACATTGTTGTTCCTATCTTTACTAGAAGTAATCTAGAATACTATAAACGCGTAGAGTATCTCTTTCCATCAGTGCTTGTCTTTAGTGTGTCAACGCTTGACTTTATCTTGTCAACGCTTGAGCTGTCAGCGCTTGTTTTGTTCTTGTCAACGCTTGTTTTACTCTTGTCAGCGCTCAAGTGATCTGGCCTTAATTTATTCCCAACAATCCTCCCCTAAACTTGATATCCACTCTTATGATCAAGTTTCTGAATAAGCATTAAGGACTAGGAGGAATCTTACAAACCTTCTCATATTGGTAATGAATAAATCTGATCAAATCTTTTGCCACGTCACTTGAATAATCTATTTCCAGCTGAGTGTCCTTCATCTTCTCCAAAATAGCCTTGGATATGAAATACTGACCATCCACAAGTAGATACTCAGCAAACTTGGTAGAACTCAAATGGTAAACACCAGCAGCTAAATATAACCTCCATTGAAGACCACGGAGGTCATCTTCAAGATCCTTCCAAATAGCAGGATCCTCATCTTTTGGTCCACACATTCTTTTGAATGTGGACCACAGTTTTATTCCATTAGCTGAAGTTGGTGCTTCAGCCTCATACTTGGTCTCCAGCAACCTCCAAAGGTCCACCAAGTCTTCTCTATCACAACTTGCAAACAAAGATATGAGAGTGGTAAAAGTGTGTACCTCTTTGCCATATCTGCCAATCTTCCAAAACCCACATTCATCTTCTTCATAGCTCACAATTGGGTTTCTGGAATCTAATGGTAACACTTGCACCATATCTGAAGCTTCTAATGGTGAGAGCTTGAGGCTCTTTCTTATAACAGCTTCACTTGGATATAGTGGATCCATATCTTTGGGAAACTCAAGAGAAATTCCCTTTTTCACTGGCCTGGGAACAAACATAGCTTTCTTGAGTTCCATTTCTTCTACAAGTTCTTCTTTCCTTTCATCAGAAAGAAGTCTGAGAGTGTTTGCTTCCTGCACTCTCACCCAAATAGGATAAGCCTTGCATTCCAACTCATCAAATGTCAATGCCTTCAACTTCTGATAAGTCCATCCTACTCCATGACATCTGAGCAACATGCAGTATAGCTCCCTTCTATCCCTTTTCAATTCTGAGAGAATATTACTTGCCTTGTGTTTCAAAATTACCTGGCAATCTTTCTGAACTCTGAGGAGAATCTCCAAACCCCATATTTGATCTGAAGTGGTCAAGTGTGGATTCTCCATACATCTTTCTTCCCAAGCATTGTACATTTGAACTACCTCTGGCATGTCAAAGTCAACCTGTAATTTCAATTCTCTCAATTTCTCCTTGGCCAACTCTTCTCCATACTCAAGTCTTTCTGGTTCTATAATCATCACACTTGAGTCTGAGCTAGCTCCATCACTTCCTTCTTCTGAAGTCACAACAAATGGTGACTCTTTCACCTCCTTTTTATCCTGTTCCATGATTTGTGCAGCTAATCTTCTATCAAACTTAACTTGAGCTGCATCCTTTGGAACAATCTCCTCTACCATTATACCCTTACCCTTATCTGATGGTGCAATGGTTGGTAAGGTAGATGGTGATACCTGTGCAGAAATCTCCTTGATGATAGATGATGACTGGGATACATCACCTTCATGTGCAGGTCTGTCAACGCCCAATTTTGTTCTATCAGCGCCCAAAATATTTCTTTCAGCGTCCAAATGTTCCTTGTCAACGCCCAAATATCCTGCCTCAGCGCCTTTTGTATCCTCTCTCAACATAGCTGTAAATGATAAATTCAAGTTGGTAGGAGAGACTAAGGACGTATCAAAACCTGTTTGTTTCTTCAAAGTTGTAAGGGCCTCAGCAACATCCAAGGATTGACCATCATGGCTGCCCTTATCACTCAGATTTATTGGATCTTCCTCCCCTTTGGAAGATTCCTCCATACCCCTCCTGGCACTAGCACTCTCCAAAACAACAATCCTCTCCCTCAATTGCTTGAGTTCAAGGCCTTGTGAGCTGACAACTTGTACTAAGTCTGCATTTTGCTTTTGCAAGCTCATGCAGACTGCCGTCAATTCCATAAGAGTCATTGGTTCCATTCTGCCCTCTTCTAAAATGGGAATTTGACCTCCCAAGTCAGATTCATTGGGCATGGATGAGGACTTAATGATGGTGGGACTGCCTTGGCCAGCATCTAAGCCAGAACCAATAGTCCCAGCCTCATCCAGGTCACCAGCCACACTTGTGGTGGTAGTTCTCTCTGCTACATGGCTAGGACCACCAGAGGAGAACACTCTAGTAGTCCTTTGGCGTTTCATCAACCTATATTCAGGGGGTGTGGAAGATGGTGTGGAAGAATGGGTGGATGTGGGTTGGTTAAGGGGTGTTTGGGTTTGTGAAGGTTGTGTGTCAACGCTGGAAATAGGCACATCAACGCCAACATTTAATGTGTCAGCGTTGAAGGGATCTTGGTCAAGTTGCATATGTTCAGGTGAAGGTATGGGTTCAGGTATTGGATCAATTTGTGGTTGGGGGTCTGGTTGGGGTTCAATTTGGGGTTGGGTCTGGTTGGGGTTGTGCTGCTGCAATAACAGCAAGCATAGCTTGGGTTAAAGGTAGGTCACGATGGGGTGGTGAGTTCATCTTCATAAAATTAGCTTTCTTTTGCTCAGGAATCTTATAAAAATCATTATGATCCCTTGTGCAATATCCTTGAACATCAAAAACCATTTGTAAAAATCGGGGATAAGCTAAAGTCATTTTGTTCCCCTTATTTTTGCACATGCCCTCAAAAATCATTTTAGAATAATTAAATTTTTGCCCTGTTGCAATGCACGCAATAGCACTAGCAATAGATCTATTGATCTCATTGTGTGCAGTGCATTTGGGACTCAAACATTGAAGGAGGACATGTATGAGGTACTTCCAGGCTGGGGGAAATTCCTGCTTATGATACTTGTTTAAGGTACCTTCATTAGGAAAAAGGATATCCCAAAGCCCTTAGCCCTTGTTCTATTGCATTAATGGGAAGGGTAGCTATACCATCAGCATCATCAAGATGCAAGGCTTGGCGTACCAAAGCCTCAGTAACCACCCAAGGTCTCCCATGAACAATAGAAGTCAATGTAGTCACTCTATTAACTGTTGAGGAACTGACAGTGTTCCAAAACTGTTTAATATGTGTGACTGGAATGAGTGGTGCATGAGAAAGAGCATACCTTAAGGGGGATGCGTTCAAATACGCCACCATTTGTGTGTATTGGGGAAACAGAGTATCATCAGCTTCAAGATACGCGATCATGTTATGTTGACTTCTGAATCCCAATTCCAAATCTGATGGTCTAAACTTTGGTGCCATTGATGAAAGCTGTTAAAAATATGTGATGAAGATGAAGTTGAGAAGAGAAAATTGTGTTAGACAAGAATTATAGATACCCTGTTTAAAAATAGGAGACAATTTTATAGGAGAAGAAAATGCATGTGATAGGCCCAAAAATAGGCAAGTATTTTCAAAAAGTAATCATGAAAATATTGAAAAATTATAAGTTTATCTCATGCATTAAATGAAAAGTAACAACTCCCAAAATTACGGCCTAAAAATATGTCAAAAAGTAACAACAGGGTAGGTCCCATTGAGTGTCAACGGTCAAAAATAACCTATCAACGCCCAACGGCTATAATCTTGTCAATGTTTGCCTATAGCCATGTCAGCGTCTAATTAGGTCACAACAACGCTTGGAAAATTCTTGTCAGCGTCCAAAAATAAAAATGTTTAAAAATGAAAAATGACCTAAACAAAGTAATTTATCCTAGAGAAGATAACCAAAAAGCTGATAATTATTATAGGGCGGCAAGCACTGTCCAGTTATGCACACTTGCTTAAGCAAGATAGACATAACAGTCCTCTAGTGTCCCTTGCTAACCAAAACTCTTAACAACCAAGTTACCTTAGAAAATTCCTTGTTACTCCCAGGTAAATCCCATAACAAAATTATTCCCAAGTCTCCCAACAGACCACAACCAATTCTAGGCCAAAAATGTCTTGGCAGCATGCATAGTATATCAACTTTGCATGCTACAGTGCCTCATGATTTAGTAAAACTAACTCATACTCACGTGTGGACACAATCTAGAATTGTGATAAGAGTATCATATGGATACCCAAACATCCTAAAGGTTCCTAAAACCTCCCCTTAAACTATGATACATAAGTTTGTTAAAAACATGCATGAACATAAAAATTTATGTCAAGATAGGAATTTAAAATTCCAACCATCATCCATAAATAAAAACTTGTCCAAATGCTTCTCCATTGATCCATAAGCAACTCTGTATCCAATGGTATACTGCTAACACCATCTGCACATTTAGATTGAAAACCACAAAACTAACATTGTTGCTGACAACGCCCCGATAACACATGACAGCGTTGAGGGAAGCTTTGTCAGCGTTAGACAATTATATTGCTGACAACGTTGCAAAAACACTTATCAGCGTTCAAGCAACCTTTGACAATGTTAGAAAAATATAGTGGAAAATCTAAATCATAAATAAGACCAATAACAATGCATCATCCTGTACATACTTTTTCAAAAAGACTTCAAAACACATATTATGTGAGATTGACCATTCCAATACTTGTTACCAAGTATTGAAATCTCCCAGCATCAAAAGGTTTAGTTAGTAAATCTGACACATTTTCCTCAGTGTCAACCCTATCTGGTTGTATTAAACCTTTTTCAAAGCAATCTCTTATAAAATGGTGTCTAATTTCTATGTGTTTAGTTTTAGAATGATGTACAAAATTCTTAATGATGCATAAAGTGCTGTTATTGTCAACAAATATCTTGGTATGCATGAAATTATACCCATAGTCCAACAGCTGGTTCTGAATCCACAAAACTTGTCCACAACAAGCAGCTGCAGCCACGTACTCAGCTTCAGTTGTAGAATTAGCCACCACTGTTTATTTCTTGCATTGCCAAGATATCAACCTGCTCCCAAGAAACTGACATCCACCAGTTGTGGATTTCCTATCAAATTTATCACCTCCATATCACTATCTGAATATGCAATCAGCTCCAATGGTGAATCCTTTGGGTACCACAAACCAAGACTAGGATAGCATCTTAGGTACCTAAAGATCCTCTTCACAGCATAAAGGTGACATTCTTTGGGAGTCACTTGATGGCGTGCACAAGCACACACAGCAAACATGATGTCAGGTCTGGAGGCAGTAAGATACATCAAGGATCCAATCATGGATCTATAGTGCCTGACATCAACATCTTTCCCATCTCTAATCTTTCCCCAAGGGTGTTCTCTATCCATAGGAGTAGTAGCCCTCTTTTCATGTGGAGAAAAGCTAAACTTTTTCAAGATCTCAGCCACATATTTATCCTGGGAGATGAAGATACCATCTTCTTTCTGCTGAACTTGTAAACCAAGAAAGAAGTTCATCTCCCCCATAGCACTCATCTTGAATTTATCTGTCATAAGCTTGGAGAAATCCTCACTTATCTTTGGATCAGTAGACCAAAAAATGATATCATCAATATAGACCTGGACAAGCAACATATCCTTGCCTTTCTTCTTTGTAAATAGTGTCTGATCTATGGTGCCCCTCTTGAATCCATTGTCCACCAAATAGGTAGACAAATTACCATACCATGCTCTAGTGGCTTGATGAAGGCCATACATAGCCTTTTTAACTCTATACACTTTATCTGGATGCTCTGGATCCTCAAAACCAGGAGGCTGCATCACATATACTTCCTCAACAATAGTTCCATAGAGGAAGTCACTCTTGACATCCATTTGATAGACTATGAAGCCCATGCAAGATACATAGGCTAGAAAAATCCTAATAGATTCAATCCTTGCAACTGGTGCAAAGACCTCCTCATAGTCTATTCCCTCCTCTTGTGTATATCCCTGAGCCACTAACCTTGCCTTGTTTCTGACCACAATACCTCTTTCATCTCTCTTGTTCCTTAGAACCCATCTTGTCCCTATAGGTCTGATATATCTGGGACATCAACCAGCTGCCAAACATCCTGAATTGAAAATTGGTGAAGCTCATCCTGCATTGCTTCCACCCAACTTGGTTCTTTGAGAGCATCAAATATTTTCTTGGGTTCCTGTTGTGACAGAAAACAGGCAAACAAACATGCTTGCACAAGAGGGGTATCAACCTTCTTGTGTATATTGGCAATAAACCCACCAAGACCTTAATGAGATCTTCTAGTCTGAACTGGAGTATTAACAGGACCAATGATTTGAGAAGGAGGATGATTCTTCATGACTGAAGTAAGTACTCCTCCCTCAAAAAGTCTGGTATCTTCAACTTCATTCTCCATGTTGCCAATATCTTCTTCATCGGACTCTCTTATATCAACATAAGGATGACCTTCTTCATATGAATTGGATGGTTCACCTTGTTCAAAAGTGGAAGAGAAAATATGTGCAAAGGTGTTGTCAACGCCTGAATCTTGATTGTCAGCGCTTGGGCTAACAACGCTTGAACTGTTGTTGTCAACGTCTGAACCATCAACGTCTGAATTAGTCTTGTCAGTGCTAGATTTGCCTTTGTCAGCGCCTGAAGGACCATGCATGTTTGTATCTGGTGGTACTTGGGGACCACCATTATCTTTACCACCAGCAGCATCAGCAGCAAAAGCATCTGTCCAAATGGGAATTGTGACATATTCTAGTATAGGAGATGTCTTTTCTGCTTGTGATCCAACCTTTTCATGAACCTATGTACCTGAAACATCAACAACTTGTTCCTCCATAACATTTGAAGCTACCTTCACAATGTCTGGATTAGTGACAGGCATATAATTTAAAGTTCTAGATAAGGGTTCCAAGTCAAACAACCAATTAGGACCACTTTCAGGATCACTAGGTTTATTTTCTAAAAACCTAACATGTACTCTTTCAAGTATACGTTTTTCCTCTTTAAGATAAACCCTATATCCCTTGCTCTGCACTAAATACCCCATGAAGTAGCCTTCATCACCTTTTGCACTAAATTTACCTAAGGCATCACTAGTGTCCAAAACTACTACATGACAACCAAAAGGTCTGAGAAAACCAATATTAGGTTTTCTTCCCCAAAGCAACTCATAAGGTGTTTTATTCTGAATTTTGTTAACCAAATCTCTATTTTGAACATAACAAGCTGTATTAACAGCCTCAGCCCAAAAGGCTATAGGAAAATGAGCATCAGCCAACATTGTTCTGGCTGCTTCAATTAGGGTTCTATTTTTCCTCTCAGCAACCCCATTTTGTTGTGGGGTTCTAGCAATACTAAATTGCCTAGTAATTCCTTTCCTGGCACAGAAATCATCTAGCTTCTTATTCCTAAATTCACCACCATTGTCACTCCTAAGCATTTTAACCTCATTGCCAGACCTCTTCTCAATCTGAGTGATAAAATCAATTAGAATATCAGTTGTGTCACTCTTCATAGCTAGAAAGAATGTCCAAGTAAACCTAGAAAAGTCATCTGTGATAACAAAGCAATATGACTTACCATTCAAACTTTCTATATTGGTTGGACCATAGAGGTCCATGTGTAGCATATGAAGAGGTCTAGAACTAGTATGCACCTGTTTGGACTTGAATGAGACCTTGTGCTGCTTGCCTTTAAGACATGCAACACAAGAGTGTTCATTGTGGAAGGCCTTCTCAGGCAAACCATCAACCAAACCAAGTCTCACAAGTCTATTTATATTTTTAAAATGTGCCCTAGTCTCCTGTGCCACAAATTACTTTCATCTACTGAGGCTTTAGCATAAAAACAAGACATATTATTGTTTATTTTAATCCCATTCAAATTCACATTGTATATGTCCTTATGCCTAGGTGTTCTATACTCAATATATTTCTCATCAGGGATCTTAAAATCCTTGCTTAACACCAAACACTCAGTATCAGTAAACAGAACTTTATTTTTGTTATCACAAACTTGTGATACACTAAAAAGGTTGTAATCAAGTTCTTTTACCAGAAAGACGTTTTCAAAACGCAAATTCTTGGTGAGAAGGGTTCCTTTGCCTATGATAGTACCATATACGCCTCCAAAGTATACCTTATCACCATCCTTAATGGGAGTGAAGTTGGTCAAGTAGTCTTCCTTCCCTGTCATGTGCCTTGAGCATCCACTATCCCAATATCCATAATCATTGACCTGTCTTTGAATGCCATGCACATAAAGAAAACCATTTAGTTTTCTTTGGGAACCCAAGTCTTAAAAGACTTGGATTCATCTGGTTGTTCAATAAGAACAGACTTAGTTCTCACAACAACCCCATTCTCATCCTTCTTAGTATGAAATACCCAGTTAACCCCAATAGGTTTTGTAATGACCTTTGAAATGTGATTAAATCTGTTGCAGGTCATTGAAATCCCATTATCATTAGGGTTTTGATCTTTCTTGGGTCTCCATGTTAAGCTTGAATAAGCTTTAGACCTCTTACCCTGTGGTTGCAAATATTTAGGTCTGGTCACGTTTCTGTCAGCGTTGGAATTAGTCTTGTCAACGCTGAAATTACCCTTGTCAGCGTTGAATCTAGGGTTTGCTAAAGAAACCCATTGCCTATTAGACCAGGTGTTTGTCTTTTGAAATGGTCTTTGTCCATGAGTGTTAGACCCTCTAGTAAAGAATGGGTCAGGTCTAATCACTTGTGGACTTTGCTGCACACAAGGTTTGGGTCTGACAACGTTTGACTTTCTAACAACGTTGACTTTGTTCCTGTCAGCGCTGAAATTGTTCATGTCAGCGCTGGCTTTGGGAGCGTTGACACACTTGTATGCCAAGTGTGAAAAGCTACCACAAGTGTAACAAGCTTTTCTAGACACAACCTTAGGTCTAGAAGAGAAGAAGCCTGTTCCATTATTGCTAACTTGGCTCTTGGGTGACCTAGTATTCCTATACATCTCTGCATATTTAATGCTAGGTTTTCTATCAGTGTTTGAGCCTAGGTCAACAGCTTTACCAGTGACTGGGTTTGTAACCTTAATGGGAGTTGACTCATTGGGACTTTCACATAGTAAGCCACCCTTGACAAACAAAGTAGGGTTAGCTTTCTTCCATTCATTCAGGCCAGTCAACTTTTGTTGGTACTCTTCAACTGGAGTGACAACTCTTGGTGGAGGAATGAACTCCTCCTCTTGGAATTCTGGCAAACTAGTCCAAGATAAGTCCTTTTGTTGGACACCATAGAAGTCACCAGCTGGTGGTGGAACCAAAGAGTAATCATTCATCCCAATCCCAGTCATGTCCTTAGGATCTCTTTGTTTACCCACACAGTCTCCTAGGGTTTGGGTGGCTCTATCTAATCTTTGAATTTTAAGGCCAACATTGTCTTTATTTTTAATGGCCTCATCTAATTTAGCCTGTAACTCACCATTAACCCTTTCCATGATGTTTCTAATATCCATACTAGTCTCTAACTCATGTTTTAAGATATTTATTTTATCTTTTAAGTCAAATTCCATTTTCTTGTATTCAGAAACGGTTTTCTCAGTTTGAGTGAGAGCTACTTGGTAATTAGACAGTTTGCACTTTTCAGTACTCACATCACTCATTAATTTTAACACTTCTTTGTTAAGTTTCTCATTGTTTAACCTACAACCTTTATTACAAAAAGCATCATTGTATACCTCATTATCAGATGAAGAGGAGGAGTGTGCCATGAGAGCATATTCAACATGCTCTTCTTCTTCAACCTCAACAATCAAAGCTTTATCCTCTTCAACATTCTTGGCCAGATAGCTCCAATCCCATCCCATACCATCAATTCCTTGAACTGCAACCATGGCTTTGGAATCCTGAGCTTTAACAACCTGACTTGAGGGTTTACCAGCATCAGATCTTCTAGGAGATCTGCATTCCCTCATGAAGTGCCCCATACGATGACAGTTGTAGCATTCAACTTTGGATTTATCAAATCCATCTGTGTCTTTTGCATTGAAGGTCATCTTCTTCTTAAACCTTCTGTTCCACCTATTTGCTCTTATACTAGCAAGAGCCATGTTCCACTTGATGTCCATCTCTTCCAAGTGCTCATCACTTATCTGCTCAAGGTCCTCATATGTAATCACTGAACCATTGGGCAAAGAAGCAATATAAGCACATACAGTATCCAAGTCTAAACCAGTAGGTTTAACTCTTGAGGAGTCACTCTTGAATGTGTCAGCGTCTGAATAGGAGACGTTGACAGGACTTGTTCCAGCGCTGACATATGATGATCCAGTAACTGGATGCATGTAAGAGTCCTTCTGATTGAATTGACCTTCACTATGAGAGAATAAGGCCATGTTACTGGTGGTAGACTTGCCTCCATGCTCTAAAAGAGTTTCATCTTCCAACAGCCTTAGTTTGTTGTAGATGTCATCAAACGAGGAGCTCTTGTAAGTATTGTTGGCAAGAATAGATCTTGCCTCAATCTTCCATGCCTCACCAAGACTTTTAAGAAAGGTAGCATTAATGTCAATATCACCAAGTTGTGTCCCCATGAAGGACAACTTGCTTGTAATGTCAAGCAATCTGCTTCTCACACTACTCAGTTTCTCATTGGGTTGAGCTTTGAAGACAGCATAATCATGCATGAGTTGCTTTTTCTTTTCTTCCTTAGTGTCTGCATTGCCACCATATGCAACTTCAAGAGCTTCCCAAAGGGTTTTAGCAGATTCATAGCCTCTATATTTATGCTGGTTCTCTTGTCCCAAAGAGACTTTCAGAATATTTAGGGCTTTCATGTCGACTCTTTTCTTTGCTATGTCATCAGCAGCCACAGCTCTACCATCTCCAGGTTTTTCTCTCTTATCCTCATCAGAACATCCAGCAACAGCTGATCTTTGAGCAATAACATTAGCAATCTTTTAGGCTTTATTGAATGTGTTTCCATATTCAATAATCTCCCAGAGTGTGTAGTCATAGATCCCCAGATATTGCTCAAAGTTGAATTTCCACAAATCAAAGTTGGTTGCATCAAGCATGGGAATCTTGATGTTTGGTAAAGATGAGGAGGAGGAGGTTATTGCTTCAGACATGATGTTGTTAGGGTTTTTGAGAAAATTAGGGTTTTGGTGATTTTTAGGGTTCCTGTGTTCTTTAAGATCCAAATTTCCTCAACAAGCTCTGATACCACTTGTTGATCCCAAACTTAGATCGATTTAGCTTTATGTATACGAGATTAGATCAAGTAATACACTTAGAGAAACCTTTGTATATGCTTATGATAATCTAAGTGTTATGCGGAATTAACACTTAAACAAGAACACACAATGATATAAACAAACTTTCACTTTGATTAATGATATCAAACTTGCTTACAATGAAAGTAGTTTACGAATGAAAACTTATATGAAACATTAACCTAAAGGTCTTCTTTTATAGACATAAGAATCCTTGTACAATAATCTACGTATCAGCTATTCTAGGTAAAGATAAATATAGAAAATACATTGTTGTTCCTATCTTTACTAGAAGTAATCTAGAATACAATAAACGCGTAGAGTATATCTTTCCATCAGTGCTTGTCTTCAATGTGTCAACACTTGACTTTATCTTGTCAACGCTTGAGCTGTCAGCGCTTGTTTTTGTTGATCCCAAACTTAGATCGATTTAGCTTTATGTATACGAGATTAGATCAAGTAATACACTTAGAGAAACCTTTGTATATGCTTATGAATTTAAGTGTTATGCGGAATTTAACACTTAAACAAGAACACACAATGATATAAAAAAACTTTCACTTTGATTATTAATATCAAACTTGCTTAAAATGAAAGTAGTTTACGAATGAAAACTTATATGAAACATTAACCTAAAGGCCTTCTTTTATAGACACAAGAAGCCTTGTACAATAATCTACGTATCAGCTATTCTAGGTAAAGATAAATATAGAAAATACAATGTTGTTCCTATCTTTACTAGAACTATTCTAGAATACAATAAACGCGTAGAGTATATCTTCCTATCAGTGCTTGTCTTCAATGTGTCAACGCTTGACTCTATCTTGTCAACGCTTGAGCTGTCAGCGCTTGTTTTGTTCTTGTCAACGCTTGTATTGTTCTTGTCAGCGCTCAAGTGATCTGGCCTTAATTTATTCCCAACAATCCTCCCCTAAACTTGATATCCACTCTTATGATCAAGTTTCTGAATAAGCATTAAGGACTAGGAGGAATCTTACAAACCTTCTCATATTGATAATGAATAAATCTAATTAAATCTTTTGCCACGTCACTTGAATAATCTATTTCCAGTTGAGTGTCCTTCATCTTCTCCAAAATAGCCTTGGATATGAAATACTGACCATCCACAAGTAGATACTCAGCAAACTTTGTAGAACTCAAATGGTAAATACCAGCAGCTGAATATAACCTCCACTGAAGACCACTGAGGTCATCTTCAAGATCCTTCCAAACAGTAGGATCCTCATCTTTTGGTCCACACATTCTTTTGAATGTGGACCAAAGTTTTATTCCATTAGCTGAAGTTGGTGCTTCAGCCTCATACTTGGTCTCCAGCAACCTCCAAAGGTCCACCAAGTCTTCTCTATCACAACTTGCAAACAAAGATATGAGAGTGGTAAAAGTGTGTACCTCTTTTCTAAATCTGCCAATCTTCCAAAACCCACATTCATCTTCTTCATAGCTCACAATTGGGTTCCTGGAATCTAATGGTAACACTTGCACCATATCTGAAGCTTCTAAAGGTGAGAGCTTGAGGCTCTTTCTGATGACAGCTTCACTTGGATATAGTGGATCCATATCTTTGGGAAACTCAAATGAAATTCCCTTCTTCACTGGCCTGGGAACAATCATAGCTTTCTTGAGTTCCATTTCTTCTGCAAGTTCCTCCTTTCTTTCATCTGAAAGAAGTCTGAGAGTGTTTGCTTCCTGCACTCTCACCCAAATAGGATAAGCCCTATTTTCCAACTCATCAAATGTCAAAGCCTTCAACTTCTGGTAAGTCCATCCAACTCCATGACATCTGAGCAACATAAAGTAGAGCTCCCTTTTATCCCTTTTCAATTCTGAGAGAATATTACTTGCCTTGTGTTTCAAAATAACCTGGCAATCCTTCTGAACTCTAAGAAGAATTTCCAAACCCCATATTTGATCTGAAATGGTCAAGTCTGGATTCTCCATGCATCTTTCTTCCCAAGCATTGTACATTTGAACCACCTCTGGCATGTCAAAGTCAACCTGCAATTTCAATTCTCTCAGCTTCTCCTTGGCCAACTCATCCCCATACTCAAGCCTTTCTGGTTCTATAATCATCACACTTGAGTCTGAGCTAGCTCCATCACTTCCTTCTTCTGAAGTCACAACAAATGGTGACTCTTTCATCTCCTTTTTATCCTGTTCCACGATTTGTGCAGCTAATCTTCTATCAAACTCAACTTGAGCTGCATCCTTTGGAACAATCTCTTCTACCAATATACCCTTACCCTTATCTGTTGGTGCAATGGTTGGTAAGGTAGATGGTGATACCTGAGTAGAAACCTCCCTGATGATAGATGATGACTGGGATACATCACCTTCATGTGCAGGTCTGTCAACGCCCAAATTTGTCCTATCAGCGCCCAAAATATTTCTGTCAGCGTCCAACTCTGCCTTGTCAACGCCCAAATATCTTCCCTCATCGCCTTGTGTAACCTCTCTCAACGTAGCTGTAAATGATAAATTTAAGTTGGTAGGAGAGACTAAGGACGTATCAAAACCTGTTTGTTTCTTCAAAGTTGTAAGGGCCTCAGCAACATCCATTGATTGACCATCATGACTGCCCTTATCACTTAGATTTATTGGATCTTCCTCCCCTTTGGAAGATTCCTCCATACCCCTCCTTGCACTGGCACTTTCCAAAACAACAATCCTCTCCCTCAATTGCTTGAGTTCAAGGCCTTGTGAGCTGACAACTTGTACTAAGTTTGCATCTTGCTTTTGCAAGCTAATGCAGACTACCGTCAATTCCATAAGAGTCATTGGTTTCAGTCTGCCCTCTTCTGAAATGGGAATTTGACCTCCCAAGTTAGATTCATTGGGCAAGGATGAGGACTTAATGATGGTGGGACTGCCTTGGCCAGCATCTAAGCCAGAACCAATAGTCCTAACCTCATCCAGGTCACCAGCCACACTTGTGGTGGTGGTTCTCTCTACTACATGGCTAGGACCACCAGAGGAGAACACTCCAGTAGTCTTTTGGCGTTTCATCAACCTATATTCAGGGGGTGTGGAAGATGGTGTGGAAGAATGGGTGGATGTAGGTTGGTTAAGGGGTGTTTGGGTTTGTGAAGGTTGTGTGTCAGCGTTGGGAATAGGCACGTCAACACCAACATTTAATGTGTCAGCGTTGAAGGATTCTGAGTCAATTTTCATGTGTTCAGGTGAAGGTAAAGGTTCAGGGATTGGTTCAAGTTGTGGTTGGGGGTCAATTTGTGGTAGGGGGTCTGGTTGGGGTTGTGCTGCTGCAATAACAGCAAGCATAGGTTGGGTTAAAGGTAGGTCACGATGGGGTGGTGAATTCATCTTCATGAAAATAGCTTTCTTTTGCTCAAGGATCTTATAAAAATCATTATGATCCCTTGTGCAATAACCTTGGACATCAAAAACCATTTGTAGAAAACGGGGATAAGCTAAAGTCATTTTGTTCCCCTTGTTTTTACACATCCCCTCAAAAATCATTTTAGAATAATTAAACTTTTGCCCTATTGCAATGCACACAATAGCACTGGCAATGGATCTATTGATCTCATTGTGTGCAGTGCATTTGGGACTCAAACATTGAAGGAGGACATGTATGAGGTACTTCCAGGCTGGGGGAAATTCCTGCTTATGATACTTGTTTATAGTACCTTCATCAGGAAAAGGATATCCCAAAGCCCTAAGCCCTTGTTCTATTTCATTTATGGGAAGAATGGCTATACCATCAGCATCATCAAGATGCAAGGCTTGGCGTACCAAAGCCTCAGTAACCACCCAAGATCTCCCATGAACAATAGAAGTCAATGTAGTCACTCTATTAACTGTTGAGGAACTTACAGTGTTCCAAAACTGTTTAATATGTGTGACTGGAAAGAGTGGTGCATGAGAAAGAGCATACCTTAATGGGGATGCATTCAAATACGCCACCATTTGTGTGTATTGAGGAAATAGAGTATCATCAGCTTCAAGATATGCAATCATGTTGTGTTGAGACCTGAACCCCAATTCCAATTCTGATGGTTTAAACTTGGGTGCCATTGATGAAAGCTGTTAAATTTAAGTTTAGAAGATGAATTTGATAAGAGAAAAATGTGTTAGACAAGAATTATAGATACCCTGTTTAAAATAGGAGCCAAATTTATAGGAGAAAAAAATGCATGTGATTGGCCCAAAAATAGGCAAATATTTTCAAAAATCAATTATGAAAATATTGAAAAAGTTATAAGTTATCTCATGCATTAAATGAAAGTAACAACTCCTAAAATTACGGCCTGAAAATATGTCAAAATTAACAACTGGGTAGGTCCCATTGAGTGTCAACGGTCAAAAATAACCTATCAACGCCCAACGGCTATAATCTTGTCAACGTTTGCCTATAGCTATGTCAGCGTCCAATTTGGTCACAACAACGCTTGGAAAATTCTTGTCAGCGTCCAAAAATAAAAATGTTTTAAAAATGAAAAATGACCTAAACTAGTAATTTATCCTAGAGAAGATAACCAAAAGCTGATAATTATTATAGGGCGACAAGCACTGTCCAGTTATGCACACTTGCTTAAGCAAGATAGACATAACAGTCCTCTAGTGTCCCTTGCTAACCAAAACTCTTAACAACCAAGTTACCTTACAAAATTCCTTGTTACTCCCAGGTAAATCCCATAACAAAATTATTTCCAAGTCTTCCAACAGACCACAACCAATTCTAGGCCAAAAATGTCTTGGCAGCATGCATAGTATATCAACTTTGCATGCTACAGTGCCTCATGATTTAGTAAAACTAACTCATACTCACCTGTGGACACAATCTAGAATTGTGATAAGAGTATCATATGGATACCCAAACATCCTAAAGGTTCCTAAAACCTCCCCTTAAACTATGATACAAAAGTTTGCTAAAATCATGCATGAACATAAAATTTTTTATGTCAAGATAGGAATGAAAAATTCCAACCATCATCCATAAATAAAAACTTGTCCAAATGCTTCTCCATTGATCCATAAGCAACTCTGTATCCAATGGTATACTGCTAACACCATCTGCACATTTAGATTGAAAACCACAAAACTAACATTGTTGTTGACAACGCCCCGATAACACATGACAGCGTTGAGGGAAGCTTTGTCAGCGTTAGACAATTATATTGCTAACAACGTTGCAAAAACACTTATCAGCGTTCAAGCAACCTTTGTCAGTGTTAGAAAAATATAGTGGAAAATCTAAATCATCAGTAAGACAAATAACAATGCATCATCCTGTACATACTTTTACAAAAAGATTCCAAAACACATATTATGTGAGATTGACCATCCCAATACTTGTTACCAAGTATTGAAATCTCCCAGCATCAAAAGGTTTAGTTAATAAATCGGACACCTTTTCCTCAATGTCAACCCTATCTGGTTGTATTAAACCTTTTTCAAAGCAATCTCTTATAAAATGATGTCTAATTTCTATGTGTTTAGTTTTAGAATGATGTACAGGATTCTTAATGATGCATAAAGTGCTGTTATTGTCAACAAAGATCTTGGTATGCATGAAATTATACCCATAGTCCAACAGCTGGTTCTGAATCCATAAAACTTGGCCACAACAAGCAGCTGCAGCCACATACTCAGCTTCAGTTGTAGAATTAGCCACCACTGTTTGTTTCTTGCATTGCCAAGAGATCAACCTGCTCCCAAGAAACTGACATCCACCAGTTGTGGATTTCCTATCAAATTTATCACCTCCATAATCACTATCTGAATATGTAATCAGCTCCAATGGTGAATCCTTTGGGTACCACAAACCAAGACCAGGATAGCATCTTAGGTACCTAAAGATCCTCTTCACAGCATAAAGGTGACATTCTTTGGGAGTCACTTGATGGCGTGCACAAGCACACACAGCAAACATGATGTCAGGTCTGGAGGCAGTAAGATACATCAAGGATCCAATCATGGATCTATAGTGCCTGACATCAACATCTTTCCCATCTCCAATCTTTCCCCAAGGGTGTTCTCTATCCATAGGAGTAGTAGCCCTCTTTTCATGTGGAGAAAAGCCAAACTTCTTCAAGATCTCAGCAACATATTTATCCTGGGAGATGAAGATACCATCTTCTTTCTGCTGAACTTGTAAACCAAGAAAGAAGTTCATCTCCCCCATAGCACTCATCTTGAATTTGTCTGTCATAAGCTTGGAGAAATCCTCACTCATCTTTGGATCAGTAGACCCAAAAATAATATCATCAACATAGACAAAGTACCATACCATGCTCTTAGGGCTTAATGAAGGCCATACATAGCCTTTTTGACTCTATAAACTTTATCTGGATGCTCTGGATCCTCAAAGCCAGGAGGCTGCATTACATATACTTCCTCAACAATAGTTCCATAGAGGAAAGCACTCTTGACATCCATTTGATAGACTGTGAAGCCCATGCAGGATGCATAGGCTAGAAAAATCCTAATAGCTTCAATCCTTGCAACTGGTGCAAAGACCTCCTCATAGTCTATCCCTTCTTCTTGTGTATAAACTTGAACCACTAACCTTTCCTTGTTTCTGACCACAATGCCTCTTTCATCTCTTTTGTTCCTGAGAACCCATCTTGTCCCTATAGGTCTGACATATCTAGGACAATCAACCAGCTCCTAAACATCCTGAATTGCAAATTGGTGAAGCTCATCCTGCATTGCTTCCACCCAACTTGGTTCTTTGAGAGCATCAAATATTTTCTTGGGTTCCTCTTGTGACAGAAAACAGGCAAACAAACATGCTTGCACAAGAGGGGTATCAACCTTCTTGTGTATATTGGCAATAAACCCACCAAGACCTTGATGAGATCTTCTAGTCTGAACTGGAGTCATAACATCACCAATGATCTGGGAAGGGGGGTGATTCTTCATTGTGGAAGTGAGAACTCCTCCTTCAAAATATCTGGTGTCCTCAACCTCACGCTCCATGTTGCCAATATCTTCTTCATCAGACTCTCCTTCATCAACATGAGGATGAACCTCTTCATATAAATTGGAAGGTTCACCTTGTTCAAAATTGGAAGAGAAAAGATGTTCAGTATTGTTGTCAACACCTGAATCTTGTTTGTCAGCGCTTGGGCTAACAACGTTTGAAGTGTGGTTGTCAACGTCTGAACCATCAACGTCTGAATTGGTCTTGTCAGCGCTAGATTTGCCTTTGTCAGCGCCTGAAGGACCATGCATGTTTGTATCTGGTGGTACTTGGAAACCACCATTATCTTGTCCAGCAGCAGCAGCAGCAAAAGCATCCGTCCAAATGGGAATGGTAACATATTCTTGGATAGGAGATGTCTTTTCTGCTTGTGATCCAACTTTTTCATGAACCTGAGTACCTGAAACATCAACAACGTGTTCCTCCATAACACTTGAAGTTACCTTCACAATGTCTGGATTAGTGACAGGCATATAATTTAAAGTTCTAGATAAAGGTTCCAAGTCAAACAACCAATTAGGACCACTTTCAGGATCACTAGGCTTATTTTCTAAAAACCTAACATGTACTCTTTCAAGTATACGTTTTTCTTCTTTAAGATAAACCCTATAACCCTTGATCTGCACTGAATACCCCATGAAGTAACCCTCATCACCTTTTGCACTAAATTTCCCTAAGGCATCACTAGTGTCCAAAACTACTACATGACAACCAAAAGGTCTGAGAAAACCAATATTAGGTTTTCTTCCCCAAAGTAACTCATAAGGTGTTTTGTTCTGAATTTTGTTAACCAATGCTCTATTTTGCACATAGCAAGCTGTATTAACAGCCTCAACCCAAAAGGCTATAGGAAAGTGAGCATCAGCCAACATTGTCCTGGCTGCTTCAATTAGGGTTCTATTTTTCCTCTCAACAACCCCATTTTGTTGTGGGGTTCTAGCAATGCTAAATTGCCTAGTAATTCCTTTCCTGGCACATAACTCATCTAGCTTCTTATTCCTAAATTCTCCACCATTATCAATCCTAAGCATTTTAACCTCATTGCCAGACCTCTTCTCAATCTGAGTGATAAAATCAATTAGAATATCAGCAGTGTCACTCTTCATAGCTAGAAAGAATGTCCAAGTAAACCTAGAAAAGTCATCTGTGATGACAAAACAATATGACTTACCATTCAAACTTTCTATATTGGTTGGACCAAAGAGGTCCATGTGTAGCATATGAACAGGTCTAGAACTAGTGTGCACCTGTTTAGACTTGAATGAGACCTTGTGCTGCTTGCCTTTAAGACATGCAACACAAGAGTGGTCATTATGAAAGGCCTTCTCAGGCAAACCATCAACTAAACCAAGCCTCACAAGTCTATTTATATTTTTAAAATTTATGTGCCCCAGTCTCCTGTGCCACAAATTACTCTCATCTACTGAGGCCTTAGCATAAAAACAGGACATATTATTATTCATTTTAATCCCGTTCAAATTCACATTATATATGTCCTTATGCCTAGGTATTCTATACTCAATATATTTCTCATCAGGGATCTTAAAATCCTTGCTTAACACCAAACACTCAGTATCAGTAAATAGAACTTTATTTTTGTTATCACACACTTGTGATACACTAAAAAGGTTGTAATCAAGTTCTTTTACCAGAAATACGTTCTCAAAACGCAAATTCTTGGTGAGAAGGGTTCCTTTGCCTGTGATAGTACATATCCGCCTCCAAAGTAAACCTTGTCACCATCCTTAATGGGAGTGAAGTTTGTCAGATAGTCTTCCTTCCCTGTCATGTGCCTAGAGCATCCACTATCCCAATATCCATAATCATTGACCTGTCTTTGAATGCCCTACACATAAACAAAACAAATTAGTTTTCTTTGGGAACCCAAGTCTTAAAAGACTTGGATTCATCTAGTTGTTCAAAAAGAACAGACTTAGTTCTCATAACAACCCCATTTTCATCCTTCTTAGGATGAAATACCCAATTAACCCCAGTAGGTTTTGTAATGACCTTTGAAATGTAATTAAATCTATTGCAAGTCATTGAAATCCCATTATCATTAGGGTTTTGATCTTTCTTGGGTCTCCATGTTAAGCTTGAAGAAGCTTTAGACCCCTTACCTTGTGGTTGCAAATATTTAGGTCTGGTCACGTTTCTGTCAGCGTTAGAATTTGTCCTGTCAACGCTGAAATTACCCTTGTCAGCGTTGAACCTAGGGTTTGCTACAGAAACCCATTGCCTATTTGACCAGGTGTTTGTCTTTTGAAATGGTCTTTGTCCATGAGTGTTAGACCCTCTAGTAAAGAATAGGGCAGGTCTAATCACTTGTGGACTTTGCTGCACACAAGGTTTGGGTCTGACAACGTTTGACTTTCTAACAACGTTGACTTTGTTCCTGTCAGCGCTGAAATTGTTCCTGTCAGCGCTGGCTTTGGGAGCGTTGACACACTTGTATGCCAAGTGTGAAAAGCTACCACAAGTGTAACAAGCTTTTCTAGACACAACCTTAGGTCTAGAAGAGAAGAAGCCTGTTCCATGATTGCTAACTTGGCTCTTGGGAGACCTAGTATTCCTATACATCTCTACATATTTAATGGTAGGTCTTCTAGCAGTGTTTGAGCCTAGGTCAACAGCTTTACCAGTGATTGGGTTAGTAACCTTAATGGGTGTGGACTCATTGGGACTTTCACATAGTAAGCCACCCTTGACAAATAAAGTAGGGTTAGCCTTCTTCCACTCATTCAGGTCAGTCAGTTTTTGTTGATACTCTTCAACTGGAGTGACAACTCTTGGTGGAGGAATGAATTCCTCCTCTTGGAGCTCTGGCAAACCAGTCCAAGATAGGTCCTTTTGTTGGACACCATAGAAGTCACCAGCTGGTGGTGGAACCAAAGAGTAATCATTCATCCCAATCCTAGTCATGTCCTTAGGATCCCTTTGTTTAGCCACACAATCTCCTAGGGTTTGAGTGGCTCTATCAAATCTTTAAATTTTAAGGCCAACATTATCTTTATTCTTAATAGCCTCATCTAACTTAGCCTGTATCTCACCATTAACCCTTTCCATGATATTTCTAATATCCATACTAGCATCTAACTCATGTTTTAAGATATTGATTTTATCTTTTAAGTCAAATTCCATTTTCTTATATTCAGAAACGGTTTTCTCAGTTTCAGTAAGAGCTAGTTGGTAATTAGACAGTTTACATCTTTCAGTACTCATATCATCTAATAACCTTAACACCTCTTTGTTAAGTCTTTCAGTATTTAACCTACAACCTTTGCTACAAAAAGCATCATCATATACCTCATTATCAGATGAAGAGGTGGAGTGTGCCATGAGAGCATATTCAACATGCTCTTCTTCTTCAATATCAGCAACCAAAGCTTTGTCCTCTTCAACATTCTTAGCCAGATAGCTCCAATCCCATCCCATACCATCAATTCCTTGAACTGCAACCATGGCTTTGGAATCCTGAGCTTTAACAACCTGACTTGAGGGTTTACCAGCATCAGATCTTCTAGGAGATCTGCATTCCCTCATGAAGTGCCCCATGCGATGGCAGTTGTAGCATTCAACTTTGGATTTGTCAAATCCAGCTGTGTCTTTAGCATTGAAGGTCATTTTATTCTTAAACCTTCTGTTCCACCTGTTTGCTCTTATACTAGCAAGAGCCATGTTCCACTTGATGTCCATCTCTTCCAAGTGCTCATCACTTATCTGCTCAAGGTCCTCATATGTAATCACTGAACCATTGGGCAAAGAAGCAATGTAAGCACAAACAGTATCCAAATCCAAACCAGCAGGTTTAACTCTTGGGGAGTCACTTTTGAATGTGTCAGCGTCTGAATAGGAGACATTGACAGGACTTGTTCCAACGCCGACATATGATGATCTAGTAACTGGATGCATGTAAGAGTCCTTCTGATTGAATTGACCTTCACTATGAGAGAAGAAGGCCATGTTGCTGGTGGTAGACTTGCTTCCATGCTCTGAAAGAGTTTCATCCTCCAACAGCCTTAGTTTGTTGTAGATGTCATCAAACGAGGAGCTCTTGTAAGTATTGTTGGCAAGAATAGATCTTGCCTCAATCTTCCATGCCTCACCAAGACTTTTAAGAAAGGTAGAATTAATGTCAACATCACCAACTTGTGTCCCCATGAAGGAAAACTTGCTTGTAATGTCAAGCAATCTGCTTCTCACACTACTCAGTTTCTCATTGGGTTGAGCTTTGAAGACAGCATAATCATGCATGAGTTGCTTTTTCTTTTTTTCCTTAGTGTCTGCATTGCCACCATGTGTAACTTCAAGAGCTTCCCAAAGGTCTTTAGCAGATTCATAACCTCTGTATTTATGTTGATTCTCTTGTCCCAAAGAGAGCTTCAGAATATTTAGGGTTTTCATGTCAACCCTTCTCTTTGCTATGTCTTCAGCAGACACAGCTCTACCATCATCAGGTTTTTCCTTCTTGTCAGCTTCTGAACATCCAACAACAACTGTTCTTGCAGTAATAGCATTAGCAATCTTTTGAGCCTTATTGAATGTGTTTTCATATTCAATAATCTCCCATAGTGTGTAGTCATAGATCCCTAGATATTGCTCAAAGTTAAATTTCCACTGATCAAAGTTGGTGGCATCAAGCATAGGAATCTTGATGTTTGGTAAAGGTGAGGAGGAAGAGTTGGTGATTTCTAGAGTTGACATGATGTTGTTAGGGTTTTTGAGAAAATTAGGGTTTTGGTGATTTCTAGGGTTCTTGTGTTCTTTAAGATCAAAAGTTTCTCAACAAGCTCTGATACCACTTGTTGATCCCAAACTTAGATCGATTTAGCTTTATGTATACGAGATTAGATCAAGTAATAAACTTAGAGAAACCTTTGTATATGCTTATGAATTTAAGTGGTATGCGGAACTTAACACTTAAACAAGAACACAAAATGATATAAACAAACTTTCACTTTGATTATTAATATCAAACTTGCTTACAATGAAAGTAGTTTACGAATGAAAACTTATATGAAACATTAACCTAAAGGCCTTCTTTTATAGACACAATAAGCCTTGTACAATAATCTACGTATCAGCTATTCTAGGTAAAGATAAATATAGAAAATACAATGTTGTTCCTATCTTTACTAGAACTATTCTAGAATACAATAAACGCGTAGAGTATATCTTCCTATCAGTGCTTGTCTTCAATGTGTCAACGCTTGACTCTATCTTGTCAACGCTTGAGCTGTCAGCGCTTGTTTTGTTCTTGTCAACGCTTGTATTGTTCTTGTCAGCGCTCAAGTGATCTGGCCTTAACTTATTCCCAACAGTTTTGTTCCTGTCAACGCTTGTTTTACTCTTATCAGCGCTCAAGTGATCTGGCCTTAATTTATTCCCAACAGTAATTTCTTCATTCTCCAAGGACTAAACTTGTACATACTTGATATTTTAGGGACCCACAAGTAATTTTAAGGATTTACAGTGGTATAAAATGACAAGTCTTCTAAAGTTGAGGGACCATTCTTGCCAATCTTCAATTCTTCAAGGTAATTTTAGAAATTCTTGATTCGGGTCCGGTTCATTGTGCGGCTTCGTTTCCCGTGTTAGTTTTTATTGATTCTTGTGATCTTTTTTATCATTTCCTCAATATCCATACCTAAAATACACAAGCAACAAACACGAGCATATATTTGGCAGTTTTAATGATATTTAATGCATTTTAAGCCCATTTTGGACGATGAGACTATGTATAAAAGCAGTCTCATCACTCCTCCATACTAAACCATTACCGTGCCCTCACGCAATGCTAGAATAAAGTATCGTAGCATCTCCAAAATTCATTTTATTCACTTTATTGAATGATAAACTAGCTACACTACGACTATTGCTACTACTTGCGTTTTAGACATAATGTATGATTTTCATCGCAAAATGGGACGTTTAGGTTCGTAGAATAAGAACACGTGAATGCTTCGTGAGAAATAATTTCGTCGTCCTCGATTTTCACCCCAATTCCATGCCAAGCGTGCAACGAGATCATTGTCATTATAAGTTAGTAATGCTAACACTACTCATATGCCCTAATCACGTACTTATCCTCCCATTATTCCTAAGTTGTATCTCTTATATTTTATTTTGTCTTGAATGTTTCGCGAGGATACATTGTTTGACTTATGCGATAATAGAGATTTAGGTCTAAAAATAGAGTCCTAACGGTGTAACCAAGACCATCAAATCAATAACCCCTCCTAATAGACAACGATGTCAAAAAATTAAGTTGACAAGAAGAATCGATAAATACAGTTTTATAACGGTTTTGAACATGAGACTTATTACCAAGACTTTTATATGCCCCCTAACGGAAGGGCCTTATTATCTTTGGTTTACCTCCATCTTTTATTCAACTTCGCCATGAAGCTTTTATTATGACTTCGGTCTTGCCTTGCCTTTTATTATCCACCTCATCGGTAGTTTTATTAGCCAAAGACGTATATCCTCACGCTAAGGCGAATTTTAGATCTTTAAAGCTTCGAAGATTAAGGCTTGATTCACTTTCAATTTTGCATAGATTTTTGGCCTTGTGGGGCTTCAAATTGTTTGCTTGATTTAGGTGAGCACTTGAAATCTTATTATTGGGTGAAGCTTTTGATTATTCGGGTGCCAATACTTCAAAATCGTGACGCTGGCGATACCTTACTGTCTTCCCAATTTAATTACACGGAAGCTACTAGAAAAGACTAGAAACCCAACAATCCTAACTAAACCGCTAAGTCAATATTTATTAAGCAAAAAATATTTACATGCGAAGGGAGAATAAGCAAACAACAAGAACACATGAGTTTTTGAAAGAATACGAGTACTCTACGTTTAGCATAGTAACTTATAATTAACCCTATCATTTCTCGTCCTCATTTAAGAGACTTAGCCTAATGTGTAGTTAAGGAATCAAAGCTAAGTGCTCAACACGCACGGTCGAGTCAAAAATTACTCTTATTCTCGCCATCGGAAAACCTACATTCGTGTCTTCAAACACTTATAAAACATGAGAAAATTTTTAAAATTTTGCCATTTTTAGCCTTATTTTGCAACAAAATGATAACAAAAAGATAAACTTTGGAAAGCGTGGAGGTTTGGCAAGGCAAGTATCTATTCACCCCCCATACTAAAGTTAAACATTGTCCTCAATGTTTCGAGTCTAGGGGTGCAAACACCCCCATACTAGAGACGTAGTCGAATGCCTAATCTAGCATGGAAAGGGTGTAACCAATAAATTAATAGCCGTTTATGAAGTGTGCTAAAAACCGAAGGTTAGAACAATCAAGGATATATCATTTGGATATTGAGAAAGTCTTCTAAGCAAACGATCAAGTGCTCCCATAAACGAACACGAGAGGCTCCAATCGTGAAGATCATGATCTAAAAACCACAATTCACAAACAACCACGGAACAAAGGTTGGAAGGGCACAAATCCCCTCACATTAGGATTAACTAAAAATCAATAATATGTACATGGATAAGCATGGGTTTCCCCCACGAGGCACCTTGTTTTTGATAACCGAGTCAAAAGCTCGACTCGAATCCCCATAAATGTGATCATTTAGGGATAATTATGGTGTGGTCAATTTTTAGTGTGGCTTACATGATAAACAAGGCCAAAAAACAACCGGTATTAAGGACTAAGTCCTTTGATGGTGCAAAATACCGGGATCGAAGATGGCGTTCTTGTTTTCATTGGAAAAACAAATCAACGCCACTTCATCATGTGCCAATACAAACCCAAAGGGTTTCAAGAAAATAGATGAGAAGAAATAGAAGGGTGGGACAATGGGTAAGTCACAAAAACCATGAGCTACTCGAGGTAGACTCGCACCAATCAAATAGAAAGATTTTCCATTTATTGCATCAGTGGAAGACCGAGATTTCCCTTTATAAGCAATTCCGGGATCAAATATCTCATCCTCGGTGGAGAAAGGGGAGGGAACATAAGGGGCTTCCCCCACACTAAGTTTACACAAAGCATCGTCAAAAGGAGAAGACGAGCTTGTAGCACTCAAAACACGAGGTGATGACGGAGTTAGCATTGTAGTAAAATCTTTTAAATCCAATTTAAAATCTTTCCCTTTTTCATCTTTTAAACTCTCCTTATGAAAACCCGACTTAATTATGTCAAAAATATTTGGTGTTTCTAAAGCAATATTAGTCACACTAAAAATTCTCACATTTGAAAATCGTTTTGGTTTAGTTGGTGGTAAGTTCTCAAAACGTTTGTCAGCAAAGAAAACTTCCCCATCGGGATCAACATATTCATCGTCCGAAGAATCATTCGTAATTGGAATCGTAGGCTTAACACTCTTAACCTCCACCGGCGGAGGGGACGGAAAATCGTTTTTATCATCAACTTCTAAAACTCTTTTTGAAATCCTTTTACAAATGTTTTTGATGGGACTAACATTGTTCAAAGACGTGATAGAATACACATGAGAAAGTGTGGAGTTTTGAGTTGCATTTATGACGAGTTATTCCTCATTGAAACGAAGAGTGATTTTCCTAGCATGCACATCGATAAGTGCTCTCGAGGTATCCAAAAATGATCGACCTAAAATTAGAGGAACTTTAGGATCGATGGGAATGTCAACAACAATAAATTCTACGGGATAGTAGAACTTTCCAACTTTCACGAAGACGTCCTCGGCTACTCCACAAGCTAGAATCGTCGAATGATCGGCCATCTCGATTGACATTCTTGAAGGAGTGAGATTGGGAAGATTGAGCGACTTAAAAATCTCAAGAGGCATCAAATTAATACTAGCACCAAGATCGGCCAAGGCGTAGCATTCCTCCATATCTTGTATTGCACATGGGATTAAAAATTTACCGGGATCACCAACTTTTAGAGGTATGCGGCTAAGAAAAACCGAAGAACAACTAGACGACTTTTTCAATTTCTATTTGTTATTCAAAATACTTTTGAAGTTTGCGGCAAATCGAGGCATCATGACCAAGGCGTCGGCAAAACTTATATTAAACTGCAAGTCACGAAACATTTTCATAAAAAGTTCAAATTGATAATATTTCGTTCTTGTGCCTTTTCCTTGTTTTGCCTTGAAGGGTAAGGTAAGGGTGGTGTGGGTTGGGGCATAGGCAAAGGCCTTGGAATCTCGGGTTCCACTATTGGTATTGGTTCAACCGTAGGTGTGGTTTGAGCGGTACTTCGTGGGCTTGGAATTTGCTCCTTTTCTACCACCACCTCGGGTTCTTTCTCTTTTTCCTTCTCCATAGAAGTACTTGGACGAGAAATGGGTTCTTTGAAAGTTCTACCACTACGAGTAGTAATAACCTTCAATTCTCCTTTCGGGTTTACGATGGTATCACTAGGAAGACTACCCGAAAAAGAAGGTTTACACATGATAGCTTCAAACATTTTTCTCATTCGATCTTCAAACTTAGATTGCCTAGCATCCGCTTTTAACAATTCTTGCTTAATCTCATGTTGACCTTGCTCCATTTTTTGTTGATTTTGTTGGAGTCGTTGAACATTTCCTTCCATTTTATTAGCATGAGTCTTAAGTTCATTAGCAAATTCGTTTTTAAGCTCGTTTTTCAACTCGGATCTTAAGCTAACCATTTCACGTTGCATATTATCAAACTTAGCATCGTTTGCTTTGGCATAATTCAAAAATTCTCCTTGAAGATTTTTGGTGTGATCATTTTGAAAACCTTGTGTGGTAGTTTGAAAATCACGGTTTTGGTTTTGGTTTGAAATTTGCCCATTTCCACTTTGATAATTACCCTTGTTGTAGTTACGTTGATTGCCTTGATAATTACCACCTTGATTGTTGTTTTGATAGTTATTAGCATTTTGATTTGGTGGAGCTTGATTTTGGCGGGAACCTTGACCGTTTTGGTTATAAGTTCCCGTGGCTACATAAGAACTCGAAGTGTTACCATCCGCGATAATGCACTCGGAAAGATCATGAGCTCCACCACAAGACAAACAACTCTTAGCAACCGCTTTAACCGAAGCGGAATTCGAAGCTTCTTGAACTTTCCAATGGGACATAAGATTAGCAAATCTATCAAAAAACTGATTTTCCTCATTAGCTACATCATGTAAGGCATTAATGCTACGAGACGATGATGACGATGACGAACCCAATTTGGCAACACTCGGTGTGTTACGAGGGCTATAAACCTTAGACCTATTCTCGATTATCACCAAAGCTTCCTCAACCGTTTTACACAAAAAATTACCACCCGCGGCGGCATTCAAATAATCCCTTTCACGATCATTAAGTCCATTGTAAAACGTGTCAATTTGATGCAAGTCGGAAAAACTGTGATGAGGACATTCATGTAACATCTCCTTAAACCTATTCCAAGCCGTTGAAAAACTTTCATTTAATTCTTGTGAAAATTTTGAAATCTCGTTTTTCAAGTGCGTAGTCTTAGAGGGCGGAAAAATTGGTTCACAAATTTAGACACGAGATCCTTCCACGTCAATATAGAATTGGGTGGCTCTTTCTCTAACCAAAT
Source organism: Glebionis coronaria (assembly GCA_025667525.1). Lineage (NCBI taxonomy): Eukaryota > Viridiplantae > Streptophyta > Magnoliopsida > Asterales > Asteraceae > Glebionis > Glebionis coronaria. The sequence goes on from CM046878.1 coordinate 254,740,084, forward strand.
TTTAGCGGGCCCCGCTAAGGAATACGGAAAAATCATCATCTTAATCGAGTCATTCGAGACATCCTTAAATTTGCAAGTGGCGGTAAGACGATTGAATTGGCGGATATGGTTGTGAGGGTTGTCCTTTTCGTCACCACGGAATTTGTTGTTTTGAATCATGGACAACAAACCCGTCTTAACCTCAAAATTCTCCGCAAGGATAGCGGGAATCACAATAGCCTCTCCATAACCCTCGGTGGGTGCTTGAAGTAACTCCATCATAGTTCGATTCGCCATGGTTGGTGCTTCTCTTACAATGGGTTCGTCAATAGGAGACTCCTCACTAGAAAGATTGGGAGTGGGAGTTTTGTTCTTTCGTTTACGTGCACGTCTTGCTTGATTACGAGTTAGCATAAACGTCACGTACAACGAGGGGACGAGCAAAGAAGATTCTTTTTGGTGTTTTGTATTGTTCAATTTTTTTGTGTTTTTTGATTGTATTAACCTTTTTGGAATTTGGTGAATGTATTAAGTAGACACAAATCTAAAAATCTCCTCCTTAATCATATCTCTCGATTAAAGAAGCCTCAAGGAATGAAAACGATCACGTGAAGTGAACGCCTTCGATGACTTTAGAACGTTGGTGGAACACCAAAACGTTCAAGAGGGTTTAATCAAATGAAACCAAGAAAATATATATGATACTTAGTAATACTTTGGGCGGCAAAACCCTCGATTAGCTCTCAAAATCAAATACTCACAAGCAAGCGGGGAAACGAGGTGGCGCGAAGCACTTAAGAGCCTTTTTCCTTTGGATATATTTTATAATATCCGTCTTATACCCACCTTATAGTTTGTATTTTTCAAGATTGAGCTTCACGAAAGTATTTATCTATTTTTGCCTTTTTCTTTGGTTTGAGATTCGAATACAATGATTGGGTAATGACCTCCCAAGTCAATGTTGTGATTTATCACGTATTTGGAGTACTTGTGAATTTATTGTTCTACGTATACACTATAGTAATAGTATTCACACAAAAACCGAAAACCGATAATCGTATTAGTAGAGTGCTACTAATACAAATACTATTTATGGTTAGTAGATAAAAACAACAATTCCAAATCAAAACACAACACGCCTCCCCGGCGGCGGCGCCAAAATGATGTAGTGATTTTACTACTCTTTAGGAAAAGAGAGCAAAAGTGGCAAGTATTAAGTGTCGGTTTAGGAAAACCGAGCACTAATGACCAAATAAGTTCGAGTTTGTTCTCGAGGAGGCAAGTGTGTTGTGTAATGAAATGATTATCTTTGTGATTATATGATTTTGAGAAAAGAAAATAGAAATGGGGTAGGAAGAGAATGACGGTTACGAAGACGGATTAAGCTAAGACAAAAAGGTCGTTCACGTAAAACCGTAAAAAGATACAAATTAAAAATTTTAAACCTAAAAATTAATTAAAAGTTAAAAGTAAGTCTAAAATAATAAAAATAAGAATAAAAATCCAACAAAAATATTTTAAAACCTTTTATTAATTAAATATTCAATTTTAAATGCTAATTAAAGCCCTAAAATAAAATATAATTAACAAAATGTCCAAAATATTATTTTATTGAACAAATAACTCACTTATATTATTTAAAGACTAAAAAGTATTTTTTCTAAATTTTAAAAACTATTTTTCTATTTTTTAAAGACTAAAAACTATTTTTAAACCAAAATAATCATAAAAAATAATAAAATAATGCTAAAAATAATTTGACAATTTTAAAAATCCTAGTTTATACTAAGGAACAGTAGAAAAATGAAAAAGTTTGAAATATATAAAATTTTTCACTAAAAGAAAAAACAGTTAATAAATAAAACCCTAATTAAACTAAATTAAATCTAAAAAATAATTAAAAAGTGAACAGTAAAAACTTTTTGAACTAAAAATATTAAATTATTTTTCTTAATCTATGAAAAATTTTAAAACTGAAAAATATTAATTTTTACCACTACAAGACAAAAACAGAAATTAAAAAGTTAATTAAAAATAGCAATTTAATCTAAAAAATATTAAATGAACAGTAAATGAAAAACTAATTAAACTGAAAAATCACAATTAAAATAAGAAAAATAATAAAACTGGTTTCAAGTCCTAATTCTTAAATTCACCCACTAAAGACAAAAAAGTGAAAGGCTGAAAGTGACATGTGCCTTGGATTTGTTCTTTTGCTGAGCAGTGGAAACAGATGTGTTAGCAGGGGGAACTTTGTTCCCACTATTAGTGCAAATTCAAGGTCAGTTGACCAATAAGCTTAGGAAAGCTTATGTGAGAGCTTATCTTGGGCAATAAGGCACCCCCATACTCAGTGGAGTGTGGGAAGTCAGTTTATGCTAAAAAACAAACAAATTCTTCACAAGAATCAAACACAATAGGCACAAGAAGGTGACTGATTAAGCTTAGGCCTATCTGATGAACAGTTGACTGAATCAAATGGCACAAGGGTGATTTTCAATGCTCCAAATCTTGCATACTAGCTAACCAAATCACAATATTACTGAATCCAATCCTTACTAGACTTGTATTCTAACAATCATGCAAAAACGGTGGTCTAAAATCATCTAATTGAAGCAGAAATCTAAGTCAACAGTTTTAGACTATATTAACTAACTTTTAGCATATAACTTGCTTCAAATCTGTTCTAAACTCACAACCTAAGACTGATATAACCCAATACTAGCAATAAGAGTGTGTCTAGACTGGATTCAAGCCAAAAACGTGTCTCAAGGCCTAGTTAAAATGCAAATCCAAACACCCTTTTAAATCAGAAAAGTGGGATTTTAACACACCAATCCTACACAAACTCAACTAAAGTAATCCCAATCTATCTAAACATGCAAGTACAACCTAAGCAAGCTAAATCAAACAGGAAACAGGCAATTCAAAGCAGATTCATGCAAAATCATCATGCAAACAGATTTTCAACAAACTTCAAAAAGAAATATGAAAGAGAAAAGGAGAAAAGCTTATACCTCAAAAATCCTAATTTTAACTTATGAGATGCTTATGAGTGTAGAGAGTCCCTGTTGAGGTTCAACAACTGAACCAGGGATGACATATCTTCAGTAAAGAAAAAGGATGGCAATTTGAGATTTGTTGCCCTGCACAAGCACCACAAAACCAAGAAAAAGAATTCAAGTTATATAAGCTTGACCATAAGCTGTTGTAAGCAGCTTATGGTGAACTTATATAACAGTAAGTATAGAGAAAACCAAATATTTTGATAAAATCTTTATAAACAAACTTTGGAACCAAACTTTTGGACTTTGACACTAAAACAATCACGAATCAAAGCTGAAATACACACACACACTTCCAATTTCACTTCAGTGTGTGTGGATTTCAGAAAATACAAAGACTGATTTTCAGAAAACTTAAACTTTTCTTCTTTGAAAACTTTTTATCTCTCAAACTAATTCGAACCTTGAATAACAAGAATATTATGGAACTCAGATCAAGCTAGATTTAATACCAACTTTTAATAAAGAAAAAGGAATTACATTTAACAAAACACCAACTTTTATATATTAAAAAGGGATTACAAAAAAACTTAGCAAAATCTGGAACAACTGAAAAAATGAAATCCTATTGCCTTATATAATGGCTACAAGAAGAGTCGAGAATCATAAAACCCTAATAGCTGAAAATCCGTTTTTGCCCTTGGTTGTTGACTGAAAAAATGGTCAAATTGGTTCCATGTGATCTCTGAAATGGAATCTTCAATCTAGGACGTTTAAATGGTCTTGGGGACCAAGAAAATTGCTTGGAGACGTTGATTCTCTGAGGGATTCGTTTGTTGCCATTTTGAGTGCAGCAGGGGAACACGGGGGACCCACTTGGAGGTCACGGGGTGGGGATTTTGTTGGTGGGTTTTGGCTAGGGGATGGTTAATTATTGATCTGGATAAATTGGGGTAAAACCCCTATGATTTGGGGTTAATTGGGTCTGGGAATTTTAGGGTTTATGAGGGGATTAAGGGGGTTGTTTAATCTGATTTGGGTAGTTAAGTTTTTAAATAATGTGTTTGGGTGGGAAATTAAGGAGGTTGACTAGGTTTGACCATTTTAATAAATAAACTGGTGGTGGGTTTGGGTAATGGGTTTTTGGACGGGTATTGGGTTGGGTAAAAGAGTAGGGTCGGGTTTAGGTGACGTGGAGGGAGTGTATTGGTGGGGATAAGTTCGTTGTCTGGGCAGATATGTCCCCCCATGTATCATACTTTCTTCATTTTGTAATAAACAGCACAAACAACTTTTCCCTTTGTTAGCAAGTTTGCTCTTCTTGTCAAATTTGGCACAACATATTTTCAAACTTTAAACAAGGACTTCTTTTGTAATTTCTTCATTCTCCAAGGACTAAACTTGTACATACTTGATATTTTAGGGACCCACAAGTAATTTTGAGGATTTACAGGGGTATAAAATGACAAGTCTTCTAAAGTTGAGGGACCATTCTTACCAATCTTCAATTCTTCAAGGTAATTTTGGAAATTCTTGATTCGGGTCTGGTTCATTGTGCGGCTTCGTTTCCCGTGTTCGTTTTTGATTGATTCTTGTGATCTTTTTGTCATTTCCTCAATATCCGTACCTAAAATACACAAGCAACAAACACGAGCATATATTTGGCAGTTTTAATGATATTTAATGCATTTTATGCCCATTTTGGACGATGAGACAATGTATAAAAGCAGTCTCATCACTCCCCCATACTAAACCATTGTCATGCCCTCACGCAATGCTAGAATAGAGTATCGTAGCATCTCCAAAATTCATTTTTATTCACTTTATTGAATGATAAACTAGCTACACTACGACTATTGCTACTACTTGCGTTTTAGACATAATGTATGATTTTCATCGCAAAATGGGACGTTTAGGTTCATAGAATAAGAACACGTGAATGCTTCGTGAGAAATAGTTTCGTCGTCCTCGATTTTCACCCCAATTCCATGCCAAGCGTGCAACGAGATCATTGTCATTATAAGTTAGTAATGCTAACACTACTCATATGCCCTAATCACGTACTTATCCTCCCATTATTCCTAAGTTGTATTTCTTATATTTTATTTTGTCTTGAATGTTTCACGAGGATACATGGTTTGACTTATGAGATAATAGAGATTTAGGTCTAAAAATAGAGTCCTAACGGTGTAACCAAGAACATCAAATCAATAACCCCTCCTAATAGACAACGATGTCAAAAAATTAAGTTGACAAGAAGAATCGATAAACACGGTTTTGAACATGAGACTTATTACCAAGACTTTTATACGCCCCCTAACGGAAGGGCCTTATTATCTTTGGTTTACCTCCATCTTTTATTCAACTTCGCCATGAAGCTTTTATTATGACTTCGGTCTTGCCTTGCCTTTTATTATCCACCTCATCGGTAGTTTTATTAGCCAAAGACGTATATCCTCACGCTAAGGTGAATTTTGGATCTTTAAAGCTTTGAAGATTAAGGCTTGATTCACTTTCAATTTTGCATAGATTTTTGGCCTTGTGGGGCTTCAAATTGTTTGCTTGATTTAGGTGAGCACTTGAAATCTTATTATTGGGTGAAGCTTTTGATTATTTGGGTGCCAATACTTCAAAACCGTGACGCTGGCGATACCTTAATGTCTTCCCAATTTAATTACACGGAAGCTACTAGAAAAGACTAGAAACCCAACAATCCTAACTAAACCGCTAAGTCAATAATTATTAAGCAAAAAAAATTTACATGCGAAGGGAGAATAAGCAAACAACGAGAACACATGAGTTTTTGAAAGAATATGAGTACTCTACGTTTAGCATAGTAACTTATAATTAACCCTATCATTTCTCGTCCTCATTTAAGAGACTTAGCCTAATGTGTAGTTAAGGAATCAAAGCTAAGTGCTCAACACGCACGGTCGAGTCAAAAATTACTCTTATTCTCGCCATCGGAAAACCTACATTCGTGTCTTCAAACACTTATAAAACATGAGAAAAATTTTAAAATTTGGCCATTTTTAGCCTTATTTTGCAACAAAACGATAACAAAAAGATAAACTTTGGAAAGCGTGGAGGTTTGGCAAGGCAAGTATCTATTCACCCCCCCATACTAAAGTTAAACATTGTCCTCAATGTTTCGAGTCTAGGGGTGCAAACACCCCCATACTAGAGACGTAGTCGAATGCCTAATCTAGCATGGAAAGGGTGTAACCAATAAATTAATAGCCGTTTATGAAGTGTGCTAAAAACCTAAGGTTAGAACAATCAAGGATATATCATTTGGATATTGAGAAAGTCTTCTAAGCAAACGATCGAGTGCTCCCATAAACAAACACGAGAGGCTCCAATCGTGAAGATCATGATCTAAAAACCACAATTCACAAACAACCACGGAACAAAGGTTGGAAGGGTACAAATCCCCTCACATTAGGATTAACTAAAAATCAATAATATGTACATGGATAAGCATGGGTTTCCCCCACGAGGCACCTTGTTTTTGATAACCGAGTAAAAGCTCGACTCGAATCCCCATAAATGTGATCATTTAGGGATAATTATGGTGTGGTCAATTTTTAGTGGGGCTTACATGATAAACAAGGCCCAAAAACAACCGGTATTAAGGACTAAGTCCTTTGATGGTGCAAAATACCGGGATCGAAGATGGCGTTCTCGTTTTCATTGGAAAAACAAATCAACGCCACTTCATCATGTGCCAATACAAACCCAAAGAGTTTCAAGAAAATAGATGAGAAGAAATAGAAGGGTGGGACAATGGGTAAGTCACAAAAACCATGAGCTACTCGAGGTAGACTCGCACCAATCAAATAGAAAGATTTTCCATTTATTGCATCGGTGGAAGACCGAGATTTCCCTTTATAAGCAATTCCGGGATCAAATATCTCGTCCTCGATGGATGATAGGTGTGTAAACACCCATCTTTTCTACCACTTAATTACAATAATAACCGAGCCAAAACGTGTATTTTATGTCTTTTATGTCGGAATTATGCGTGGTTTGTGTTTTTGTTGTGATTTAGGACAAAATTGTGAAAAGTGGAGAAAACACGGCATTTACGGGCTTTTATTGAAGAAAAATATGAAAGACGAAGGCAAGAAGTCAAGAGTGCAAAAAGAACGGAAGTCCAAGACCAATTCTGAAGATTTATCGAAGAAAAAGTCGAAAGACGGAAGTTTATCAAAAGCCGAGAAACTCAAGTCTAATTTATTGAAGAATTTAAGGACGAGTTCAAAAGAAATCCCGAGCCAAAAGTCATTTAAGTCCAAGTTTAAAGAAGATTAGAAGAAAAGGACTAAGCATACAATTAATGAAGATTAAAGAAGGAAGGACTTAAGCTTGTAATTAAGAGAAAAGGAAGGAGTGGAGGAAGCTTCCTAATCCTCCCCTATATATAGTTAGGACTAGTTAATTTTCTTTCTTGTTGGCTAAGTGTGACAATTAGTCTTCCACATTTATTTTCTTGCACATTTAAATACTTGTCAAATTTAAATACCTTGTCTTGCACCTTAAATTCCTTTAATTTCAAGTAAGTTTTCATTTAATTCTTGTCAATCTTTACTTTATCTTGTTAATCTCTCATCTACCTTTCTTAATCTTTGATTTTTGAGTTTATGTTTATGTTTATGTTCTTATTTTGATCAAGTGGTTTTTGATTATTGTGGTTAAATTTGTTTGTTTTGTTGATTTAAACTGCTTGATTATGTTTAACTGTTGTTTTGTTATTAGTTTAGCTTAATCGTTTGTTTTGATTTTGATTAATCTGTGTTTAGATCTGTTGTTACTGTTATCCCTTGTTCTTCGGGGTTGTTTGTTTCTGTTTCTTTGTTCCCAGGAAAACTTCCGAACCAAGAGAAGAGAAAGCTTTCATTCGGAACTCAAAAGTTCCGGATCAAGAGTTCTTTCATTCGGAACTTCAAAGTTCAGGATCAAGGGCTTCATCCGGAAGATTTTCGGATCAGCAAAAACTTCCGAGTCAAGCTTGTTCATCCGGAACATTCAAAGTTCCGGACGAAGGACAACTTCCGAATCAAGCTTTGTTTATTCGGAACTCAGAAAGTTCCGGATCAAGAGACTTCATTCAGAACTCAAAAAGTTCCGAGTCAATTCTTCCGAACGAAAGTTCCGGATCAAGGGAAGGAAAAAGTTCCGGGTCAAGATTGTTCATTCGGAAGTTGAAAGTTCCGAGTCAAGCTAGTTCATTCGGAAGTTTTGAACTTCCGAATCAAGGTTTCTTTCAGTTCTTTTTAGTCTTTCTTTTTAAATTTCTGTCTTTCATTTTCAAGCTTTATTTTTCCCGCCTTTTATTTAGTTGCACTTTAAATTAATTTTGCCTTAGCTTTATTTTAGCCTTGCCTTAGTTTAAGTAGTTGCGTTTTAAGTTTGCCTTATATAGTTTTAAATTTGCGTTATTTACTTTTAAGTGCCCTTTAATTTCAGTCACGTTTTTAAATACTTGCACTTTATTTTAATTAGACTTAGATTTACTTTAAACGCACTTTTACTTTAATTGTTTTGCACCTTTATTTAAAAACAACAAAAAATATTTGTTTTACCAAAATCAACTGAGTCGTACTTTAAGCTGGAAATCAATTCGAAGAGATACCGAGAACAACAATTGAACCTAGTAAAATCTGTATATTAAAATGGCGCTGCTGCCGGGTCTTTTCGTAAAGATTAACGGTTTTATGTGAAAGACGCGTTGCTTTTTGGGATCCGTTCACTTGTGAGCGTTATTTTTCTTGCATAAAAAAAAATTCAAAAAATCATAAAAATTAAAAATTGATAAAAATACATAAAAATTAAAAATTTTAAAAATCCAAAAAGATTTTATCTTTATTGTGTATATATATTGTCTTTGTGTTTGGTTTATTTTTCTTTTGCATTTTCAGGTGTATGCGTACTAGATCTTCTAATTATCAAGAGCCCGAGACTCAAGAAGATTTAAGTATGTCAGGTGTCAACAACAACATTCCACCGCACCTCCACAATAACAACAATGTTCTTCCACAGCCCGATCTTCGGACCATGGAGGAACTTTGTCAACCTACCATGTTTGGACGAGGAGGACCGATTTCGCCGATGCAAATCAACGCTCCTGAGTTTTCGTTGAAGCACCACATGATTCATCAAGTGCAAACTAACCCATTCCGTGGATTGCCTGATGATGATGCCAACAAACACCTCGACAAGTTCATTACAATCACCCAAAGCATGAAGTTGCCTGGTGTCACAATGGATGTTCTTCGCCTACAACTCTTCCCACATAATTTATCGCATCATGCCGAGAAATGGTTTGATCGTCTCCCGAAGAATTCTATTCACACTTGGGATGACATGACTCAACACTTTTTGTCGCGCTACTTTCCACCATCCATGGTCACGAGCCTTCGCAATCAAATCAGCGGTTTCATGCAAGACCCTGATGAATCTCTTTTTGATGCTTGGGAGAGATATAATGTCTTGATCGATAGATGTCCAAACCACAACATGCTCCCTGTGACCTTAATCGATACTTTCTACAACGTATTGACTTTTCGAGATCGTGATACGATTAATGCAGCCGCCGGTGGCACATTCATGAAAAGGAGACCCGAGGAGTGTAGAGAGCTTATTGAGAACATGACTACTCATCATAAAAACTGGGATTCCTCTACTTCTTCAAGGAACAACCCGAGAGTCAATGTTTCTTCCACCTCAGCAAACCCTGATATGACCGAACTCACCTGCATGATGACTGAAATGAGCAAAAGTATTACGCTTCTCGCTTCAAACCAACAACAACAACAAGTTAAAGCGGTTGCTAATCCTTGTGAAACATGCGGCGGTCCTCACTCATACACCGATTGTCCTTCTACACAAGGAAATCCGGAAAATGTGTATGCAGCTTGTGGTAATTATTCACCGGAAAATTACCAAGCTAGACAACAAGGGGATAGAAATCTGCTGAGTTACCGATCAAACAATTACCTTTCACCCGGTTTTTCTCCTCAAAACCAAAACCCCGCCAACAACTACAATAGAAGCAACCAAATCCCACCAAGAGCTTCTAATCCTTATAACCCACCCGCCCAACAAAACCCACCCATTAACCCTGATGTTGAAGCCACTATGAGAACCCAAGGTGAGCAAATCAAGAATCTATAGAGCCAAATAATCAATTTGAAAGGAGATATCACGAAGCAAGGAAATGAGATAAGGTCCGAGGTTCGTGATAATATTCAATCCTCCTTCAGCACTCAAACGAATGAATTAAAGAATCTGTTGGCTAGTTTCTTGCCCGCCGCTCAACCTTCTTCTTCGAGTTCTCTACCTTCAAACACCGTCACCAATCCGCGAGCAAATGTGAGTGCTATTACTACTCGTAGTGGAGTTACCATCGTAGGACCACCAATCCCACCCCCATCACCTACACCTCCTCCACCACCATGTATCCCTACTCCTCCTACACCTAGTATTAGTGCACCATTACCGTCTCCGCCTCGTCATGACGATGTATCTCGGAAGGATCCTTCAACATCTCAACCTTTACCAACTACACCTTCACCTTCCACCTATAAACCCAACATCCCATACCCTTCTCGCTTAGGCAAGACCAACGAGCTAACCAAGAATGACTGTCAAGTATCGAAATATGTGAAGATGCTGTCTCAAATGACCATTAACATTAGACTTGTTGAAGCACTTGTCCACATGCCGAAATTTGTCAAAGCATTCAAGGAATTGCTTAGCAAAAAGGAGAAGCTGATTGAACTCGCCAACACACGCTTAAATGAAAACTGCTCTGCAATTCTTCTTAAAGAACTTCCGGAAAAGCTTGGAGATCCCGGTCGTTTTGTGTTGCCTTGCGTGTTTAACAAAACTGAAGAATTTACTGCCCTTGCTGATCTCGGGGCTAGTATTAATTTGATGCCACTGAGTGTTTGGAAAACACTATCATTACTCGACCTCACTCCAACAAAGATGACTCTTGAACTTGCAAACCGCACTCTCGCTTACCCCGTTGGTATAGCCGAAGACGTGTTCATTAAAGTTGGCGCATTTACTTTCCCGGTCGATTTTGTCGTAGTTGATTATGAAATGGACCCTCGTATTCCTTTAATACTTGGTCGGCCATTCTTGAGAACCGGACGTGCTTTAGTGGATGTTGCCGAAGGTGAGTTAATCTTAAGAGTCGGGAATGACTCACAAATTTTCAAAATGGGGAAGCTTACAGGCAAATACTATGGACGAGAATCAGTGAATATGATTAATGTGCTCGATGACTTTACCGTCTATGACAATCCTCTATTCGATTCTTCCATCGATAATCCACTCTTTGACGATGATGTGGATGATTCTCGGTCCACTTTGGAACCTTCTCCCATTTATGATTCGCCACCGATCTTTGATGCTTATGATGACGATTCTAGCTCAGATTCGGATGATTTTTATTGTACTTCTGAGTATCCCGATCTGCCCACGTATGATGATTTCGATGAGGCTGATACTCTTTCGAGCGATTCTTCACATGATGAAGATCCTCCGCCATCACTCGATCCTACTTTGGACTATTATTCATTTGAGGAAGACTTCTCTGAATTTCTCAACACTTACTTCCCTCATGAGAGTGATGCTCCTCCTTATGATTTTGAAGATTATCGTCTTGATCCTACTTTTGATTTGAAGCACATTCTTTCTAAGGAGAAGAAACCGGTCGACACCGAAATCCGTAGCACGTATGAGTTAACACCTCTTTGTCCCCCTTCTGAGGACGAGGTTGTGCTTCTTCGCGGATCTTCTTCACACTCTGCTGAGCCTGAGTGCTATTTTCCCTTAAAGGAAAAGGTGTTCGACCCTAGTATTGAAATTTTTATGCCATCTCAGTATCCACCTGATGAAATAAAAGGAAAAATATTTGGAAATATTGAAGACATGCTTGCACCTCACCATACTTGCTTCCACCGTGCTCCATCGTTGCTTAAGGGAACCTTGCCTACTCTTCTTTGGCTTGCCTTGTTCGCCTTAAGCTTGTGTTATTTGATGGACGAAAAGTGTGTCTTTGATCCTGGTGGATATGTTTCATGCTTCTTCCGTTGATAATCAAGGTCGAGTCAGGCTCACGACTCGGTAATAAAAACCAAGCGCTTCTTGGGAGGCAACCCATGCATCTATCTTTTAGCTTTCTTTATCCTAAGTGTAGGGGGGACCCTTTGGTTTGCTATTCCCTCTCCTCACTTCTTAATCAGGTATTCGAGCTTCAATGATCCACTCTTGATGATTCTTGACGACCCATGATTCCGTGTTCCATTATCCCGGTTCTATCCTAAACTCTTTTCGATTCACTATTTTATATTTTCTCAATATTAAAATAGGAATCTCTTTAGTTGTCTTTTCCTTAGCAAGATTTAAACAACGTGCACAATTTCCTAAGTGTAGGGGAGTTTACTCCAACATGCTTAAACATTGAGGATAATGTGTATCTTAAGTGTAGGGGGGACTTCTATCGAAGTTAAGTGGTCTTTTCCTTGTATTTATCCTCATTTTAACCGGAAAATCAATTTTTCGACATTTTTCAAAATTTTTGATCTATTTTGGCCTATTAGTTTTGCCCTTTGCATAGTTATTTTCTTTCCTTATTAGAATAAATGTTTAAATAAGTGGTTTTAATTTTCAAACGTTGTGAATATTTTGACTCAACCCGAGTTTACTTATCTCAGTTACTCTAGCTAGTATCCTTAACGTGTTTAAGTCAAGTTTTGCTAGGCTTTTATTTAGGGAGCTATAAAACGCGAAAGTCTTAAATCTCACGGGTTAAGAACAAGAACTTTTCGCAAGTTACTATAATTGATCCTAGAGAGTCGTTTATCAAGGGAATTTTAAAACGCGATTTCTAAACTTGAAAAAGTCTAAGAATTTGCAAGATCCTATAGGCGACTCGAAAACCCAAAACTTTGATTTAATAGGCTAAGTATCCACGAGTCTCATTACTTGAGATTTTAAACTGTGGAGAACGAGAGATGATAGAGCCAATTATAAGTTCGGTATTCTTTCATGAATTTATGTGAGTTAATTATGAGCCTATTCTCCCATCGCTTGCTAATAATTTATCTGTTAATAAATAAGGTTGTACGATTTGAAAAGTTACTTAGCTTCTAGCCCAAGATCGTTTAAAAGTTGCTCGGTATGGATTAGAGTTCATAGCCAAGGCATAACTTATTGAAGCGGGATGCGAAGATTGGCGAGTCCGAAAAGGCCCTAACAAGGCATGAGGGCTATATTTTGTTCCTAAAGATCCAAAGTGATGTGAAGAATCATTTATCGAAAATCAATATGAAGGATCGAGACACACGACGAAAAGCAAAAACTCCCAAAAGTCATGGACAAGTGTATCCGAAAAGACCCTAACAAGGTATGAGGATAAATAGATCCAAGTCAATAAAAGGAGGCGGATCGTTGTATATCAAAGTCCAAAATAAAGATTGGAGAAAAATGAAGAAGTCGTGGTCCAAGTATGAATCTCTCAAAACTTCAAGTGAAGAAATTCCTATTATGAAGAGAAGGCCATTATTTCATGAACGTCTCTCAAGGTTTGAAGTATGAAGTCGCTGCCAAATATCGGTCCGATAAAGGTCTCAAATCGCGAAGCGAGTTATGCCAAGATATGAACTTTATGAGGTCCCGAGAAGCAGTTTTAAAAGATTTTGTCCTTTAGCTAACTATTGATTAAATCGTTCACTTTATTTTCGGACTAAATAACTATCTAAATAAGTCAAAAATGCATCCTCGTGATCATTCAAGACAATAATAAAATATAAGAGATACCCTAGGAATAAGGGAGTCTAAGTGAATAATTGGCCCACATGAGTTCGTGTTAGTCTACTGACTTATAATAACAATGATCTCGTTTTTAAGCTTGGTTTGGAGAAAGTGAAAACTTGAGAATGATGATTATTCATGACATTTCTAAAACCCAAGATGCTTTTGATTTCTTTATTTTGAATGTTTATAATTTTCTGTCTCTTTGATAAAGGCCACTATGGACTGATTATGATGAAAAGTGTAAACTTGCTTTGTAACTAATGCATTGCATGAGGACATTGCAATGGTCAAGTGTAGGGGATTTGATAGGTGTGTAAACACCCATCTTTTCTACCACTTAATTACAATAATAACCGAGCCAAAACGTGTATTTTATGTCTTTTATGTCGGAATTATGCGTGGTTTGTATTTTTGTTGTGATTTAGGACAAAATTGTGAAAAGTGGAGAAAACACGGCATTTACGGGCTTTTATTGAAGAAAAAGATGAAAGATGAAGTCAAGAAGTCAAGAGTGCAAAAAGAACGGAAGTCCAAGACCAATTCTGAAGATTTATCGAAGAAAAAGTTGAAAGACGGAAGTTTATCAAAAGCCGAGAAACTCAAGTCTAATTTATTGAAGAATTTAAAGACGAGTTCAAAAGAAATCCCGAGCCAAAAGTCATTTAAGTCCAAGTTTAAAGAAGATTAGAAGAAAAGGACTAAGCATGCAATTAATGAAGATTAAAGAAGGAAGGACTTAAGCTTGTAATTAAGAGAAAAGGAAGGAGTGGAGGAAGCTTCCTAATCCTCCCCTATATATAGTTAGGACTAGTTAATTTTCTTTCTTGTTGGCTAAGTGTGACAATTAGTCTTCCACATTTATTTTCTTGCACATTTAAATACTTGTCAAATTTAAATACCTTGTCTTGCACCTTAAATTCCTTTAATTTCAAGTAAGTTTTCATTTAATTCTTGTCAATCTTTACTTTTGTTGGGAATAAATTAAGGCCAGATCACTTGAACGCTGACAAGAACAACTCAAGCGTTGACAAGAGCAAAGTGAGCGCTGATAGCTTAAGCGTTGACAAGTTAAAGTCAAGCGTTGACAGATTGAAGACAAGCACTGATGGAAGATGTGAGCTACACGTTTATTATGTTCTAGAATACTTCTAGTAAGGATAGAAACGACAATGTATTTTCTATGTTTATCTTTACCTAGAATAGTTGATACGTAGCTTATTGTACAAGGCTTCTTAGTCTATAAAAGAAGGCCTTTAGGTTAATGTTTAATATCAAGTTTTCATTAAGTTTTTCATTCGTAAACATCTTTCATTGTAAGCAAGTTCGACATTGATAATCAAAGTGAAAGTTTTGTTTACATCTTGTGTTCTTGTTTAAGTATTAAATTCCGCATAATACTTAGATTCACAAAGCATACAACAAATGTTTCTCTACGTGTTATACTTGATCTAATCTCGTATACACAAAGCTAATCGATCTAAGTTTGGGATCAACAAGTGGTATCAGAGCTTGTTGAGGAACTTTTGATCTTTGAAGAACACCATAACGATATACGAACACCAAAACCCTAATTTTCTCAAAACCCTAAAAACATCATGTCTGAAGCAATAACCTCCTCCTCCTCATCCTTACCAAACATCAAGATTCCCATGCTTGATGCAACCAACTTTGACTTATGGAGGTTCAACTTTGAACAATATCTGGGGATCTTTGACTACACACTCTGGGACATTATTGAATATGGAAACTCATTCAATAAAGCTCAAAAGATTCTGAATGCCATTGCGACAAGAACAGCTGTTGAAGGATGTCCTGATGAAGATAAGAAAGAAAAACCTGGAGATGGTAGAGCTGTAAGTGCTGAAGATATTGCAAAGAAAAGGGCTGACATGAAAGCCCTAAATATTCTGAAAGTGTCTTTGGGACAAGAAAATCAGCACAAATATAGAAGCTATGAATCTGCTAAGGATCTTTGGGAAGCAATTGAAGTTGCATATGGTGGTAATACAGAAACTAAGGAAGAAAAGAAGAAGCAACTTCTGCATGATTATGCTGTCTTCAAAGCTCAGCCCAATGAGAAACTGAGCAGTGTGAGAAGCAGATTGCTTGACATCACAAGCAAATTGTCCTTCATGGGGACACAAGTTGGTGATATTGACATCAATGCTACTTTTCTGAAAAGCCTTGGTGAGACATGGAAGATTGAGGCAAGATCTATTCTTGCCAATAATACTCACAAGAGCTCTTCGTTTGATGACATCTACAACAAACTAAGACTGTTGGAAGATGAAACTCTTTCAAGCAAAGCTAGCACCAGCAACATGGCCTTCTTCTCTCATAGTGAAGGTCAATTCAATCAGCAGGATTCTTTTATGCATCCAGTTACTGGATCATCATTTGTCAGCGCTGGAACAAGTCCTGTCAACGTCTCCTTTTCAGACGCTAACACATTCATGAATGACTCACCAAGAGTTAAACCTGCTGGTTTGGATTTGGATACTGTTTGTGCTTACATTGCTTCTTTGCCCAATGGTTCAGTGATTACATATGAGGACCTTGAGCAGATAAGTGATGAACACTTGGAAGAGATGGACATCAAGTGGAACATGGCTCTTGCTAGTATAAGAGCAAATAGGTGGAATAGGAGGTTCAAGAAGAAGATGACCTTCAATGCTAAAGACACTGCTGGATTTGATAAATCCAAAGTTGAGTGCTACAACTGTCATCGCATGGGGCACTTCATGAGGGAATGCAGATCTCCTAGAAGATCTGATGCTGGCAAACCCTCAAGTCAGGTTGTTAAAGCTCAAGACTCCAAAGCCATGGTTGCAGTTCAAGGAATTGATGGTACTGGATGGGATTGGAGCTATCTGGCTAAGGATGTTGAAGAGGACAAAGCTTTGATTGCTGATATTAAAGAAGAAGAGCATGTTGAATATGCTCTCATGGCACACTCCTCCTCTTCATCTGATAATGAGGTATATGATGATGCTTTTTGTAGCAAAGGTTGTAGGTTAAACACTGACAGACTTAACAAAGAAGTGTTAAAACTAAAAGAGGATATGAGCACTGAAAGGTGTAAATTATCCAATTACCAACTAGCTCTTACTGAAACTGAGAAAACCGTTTCTGAATACAAGAAAATGGAATTTGATTTAAAAGATAAGATAAATATCTTAAAACATGAGCTAGAGGGTAGTATGGATATTAGAAATATCATGTCAAAGGTCAATAAAGATCTACAGGCTAAGTTAGATGAGGCCATTAAGAATAAAGATAATATTGACCTCAAGATTCAAAGATTTGATAGAGCCACCCAAGCCCTAGGAGACTGTGTAGCTAAACAAAGAGATCCTAAGGATATGACTGGGCTTGGGATGAATGAGAATGATTACTCTCTGGTTCCACCACCAGCTGGTGACTTCTATGGTGTCCTTAGAAAGGATTTATCTTGGACTGGTATACCAGAATGCCAAGAAGAGGAATTCATTCCTCCACCAAGAGTTGTCACCCCAGTTGAAGAGTATCAACAAAAAGTGACTGACCTAAATGAGTGGAAGAAAGCTAACCCTACTTTATTTGTTAAGGGAGGTTTGCTATGTGAAAGTCCCAATGAATCCCCACCCATTAAGGTTACTCACCCAGTTACTGGTGAAGCTGTTGACCTAGGCTCCAACACTGTTAGAAGACCTTCCATTAAATATGCAGAGATGTATAGAAATAATAGGTCACCCAAGAGCCAAGTTAACAATCATGGAACAGGTTTCTTTGCTACTAGACCTAAGAATGTGTCTAAGAAAGCCTGTTATACTTGTGGTAGCTTTTCACATTTGGCATACAAGTGTGTCAACGCTCCCAAAGCCAGCGCTGATAGGAACAATTTCAGCGCTGATAGGAAGAAAGTCAACGTTGTTAGGAAGTCAAACGTTGTCAGACCCAGACCTTGTGTGCAGCAAAGTCCACAAGTGATTAGACCAGCCCCATTCTTTACTAGAAGGTCTAACACTCATGGACAAAGACCTTTTCAAAAGACAAATACCTGGTCAAATAGGCAATGGGTTCCTGTAGCAAACCCTAGGTTCAACGCTGATAAGGGTAAATTCAGCATTGACAGGACAAAATCCAACGCTGACAGAAACGTGACCAGACCTAAGTATTTGCAGCCACAAGGTAAGGGGTCTAAAGCTTCTTCAAGCTTAACATGGAGACCCAAGAAAGATCAAAACCCTAATAATAATGGAATTTCAATGACTTGCAACAGATTTAATTATATTTCAAAAGTCATTACAAAACCAATTGGGGTTAACTGGGTATTTCATCCTAAAAGGGATGAGAATAGGGTTGTTGTGAGAACTAAGTCTGTTCTTATTGAACAACCAGATGAATCCAAGTCTTCTGAGACTTGGGTTCCCAAAGAAAACTAATTTGTTTTCTTTATGTGTAGGGCATTCAAAAGCAGATCAATGATTATGGATATTGGGATAGTGGATGCTCAAGGCACATGACAGGAAAGGAAGACTATCTGACGAACTTCTCTCCTATTAAAGATGGTGATAAGGTATACTTTGGAGGGGGCTACGGCACCATCACAGGCAAAGGAACCCTTCTCACCAATAATCTATGTTTTGAGAATGTCTTCCTGGTAAAAGAACTGGACTATAATCTGTTTAGTGTATCACAAGTGTGTGATAACAAAAATAAGGTTCTTTTCACTGATACTGAGTGTTTGGTGTTAAGCAAGGATTTTAAGCTCCCTGATGAGAAGTATATTCAGTATAGAACACCTAGGCATAAGGACATATACAATGTGAATTTAAATGGGATTAAAGTGAATACAAATATGTCTTGTTTTTATGCTAAGGCCTCAGTAGATGAAAGTAATTTGTGGTACAGGAGACTAGGGCACATAAACTTTAAAAATATAAATAGACTTGTGAGGCTTGGTTTAGTTGATGGTTTGCCTGAGAAGGCCTTCCACAATGACCGCTCTTGTGTTGCATGTCTTAAAGGCAAGCAGCACAAGGTCTCATTCATGTCCAAGCAGGTGCATACTAGTTCCAGACCTCTTCATATGCTTCACATGGACCTCTTTGGTCCAACTAATATAGAAAGTTTGAATGGCAAGTCATATTGTTTTGTTGTCACTGATGACTTTTCTAGGTTTACTTTGACATTCTTTCTAGCTATGAAGAGTGACACAGCTGATGTTCTTATTGAATTTATCACTCAAATTGAGAAAAGGTCTGGCTATGAGGTTAAGATGCTTAGGAGTGATAATGGTGGAGAATTTAGGAATAAGAAGCTAGATGATTTTTGTGCCATGAAGGGAATTACTAGGCAGTTTAGTATTGCTAGAACCCCACAACAAAATGGGGTTGCTGAAAGGAAGAATAGAACCCTAATTGAAGCAGCCAGAACAATGTTGGCTGATGCTCACTTTCCCATAGCCTTTTGGGCTGAGGCTGTTAATACAGCATGCTATGTGCAAAATAGAGCATTGGTTAACAAAATTCAGAACAAGACACCTTATGAATTACTTTGGGGAAGAAAACCTAATATTCGTTTTCTCAGACCTTTTGGATGTCATGTAGTAGTCTTAGACACTAGTGATGCCTTAGGGAAATTTAGTGCAAAAGGTGATGAAGGTTACTTCATGGGGTATTCAGTGCAGAGCAAGGGTTATAGGTTTATCTTAAGGAGGACAAACGTATTGTTGAAAGAGTACATGTTAGGTTCTTAGAGAATAAACCTAGTGATCCTGAAAGTGGTCCTAATTGGTTGTTTGATTTGGAACCCTTATCTAGAACTTTAAATTATTTGCCTGTCACTAATCCAGACATTGTGAAGGTAACTTCAAATGTTGTGGAGGAACAAGTTGTTCATGTTTCAGGTACTCAGGTTGATGAAAGGGTTGGATCACAAGCAGAAAAGGCATCTCCTACATTTGAATATGTCACAATTCCCATTTGGACTGATGCTTTTGCTGCTGCTGCTGCTGCTGGACAAGATAATGGTGGCTTCCAAATACCACCAGATACAAACATGCATGGTTCTTCAGGCGCTGACAAAGGCAAATCAAGCGCTGACAAGACCAATTCAGACGTTGATGGCTCAGACGTTGACAACAACAGTTCAAGCGTTGTTAGCCCAAGCGCTGACAAACAAGGTTCAGACGTTGACAACACCTTTGCACATCTTTTCTCTTCCACTTTTGAACAAGGAGAACCTTCCAGAGTATATGAAGAGATCCCTATTGATCAAAGAGAGTCAGATGAAGAAGATATTGGCAACATAGAGCGTGAAGTTGAGGACACCAGACTTTTTGAAGGAGGAGTTCTCACTTCCACAATGAAGAATCACCCCCCATCTCAGATCATTGGTGATGTTATGACTCCAGTTCAGACAAGAAGATCCCATCAAAGTCTTGGTGGATTTATTGCTAATATACACAAGAAGGTTGATACCCCTCTTGTACAAGCATGTTTGTTTGCATGTTTTCTGTCACAAGAAGAATCCAAGAAGATATTTGATGCTCTCAAAGAACCAAGTTGGGTGGAAGCAATGCAGGATGAGCTTCACCAGTTTGCTATTCAGGATGTTTGGGAGCTGGTTGATTGTCCTAGATATGTCAGACCAATTGGGACAAGATGGGTTCTCAGGAACAAAAGAGATGAAAGAGGTATTGTGGTCAGAAACAAGGCAAGGTTAGTGGCTCAAGGTTATACACAAGAGGAGGGGATAGATTATGAAGAAGTCTTTGCACCAGTTGCAAGGATTGAAGCTATTAGGATTTTTCTAGCCTATGCATCTTGCATGGGCTTTACAGTCTATCAAATGGATGTAAAGAGTGCATTCTTGTATGGCACCATTGTTGAAGAAGTTTATGTCATGCAACCTCCTGGTTTTGAGGATCCTGAGCATCCAGACAAAGTGTATAGAGTCAAAAAGGCTATGTATGGCCTTCATCAAGCCCCTAGAGCATGGTATGGTACTTTGTCTACCTATTTGGTGGACAATGGATTCAAGAGGGGCACCATAGATCAGACACTATTTACAAAGAAGAAAGGCAAAGATGTGTTGCTTGTGCAGGTCTATGTTGATGATATCATTTTTGGGTCTACTAATCCAAAGATGAGTGAGGATTTCTCCAAGCTCATGACAGACAAATTCAAGATGAGTGCTATGGGGGAGATGAACTTCTTTCTTGGTTTACAAGTTCAGCAGAAAGAAGATGGTATCTTCATCTCCCAAGACAAATATGTTGCTGAAATCTTAAAGAAGTTTGGCTTTTCTCCACATGAAAAGAGGGCTTCTACTCCTATGGATAGAGAACACCCTTGGGGAAAGATTGGAGATGGGAAAGATGTTGATGTCAGGCATTATAGATCCATGATTGGATCCTTGATGTATCTTACTGCTTCCAGACCTGATATCATGTTTGCTGTGTGTGCATGTGCACGCCATCAAGTGACTCCCAAAGAATGTCACCTTTATGCTGTGAAGAGGATCTTTAGGTACCTAAGATGTTTTCCTACTCTTGGTTTGTGGTACCCAAAGGATTCACCATTGGAGCTGATTGCATATTCAGATAGTGATTATGGTGGTGACAAGTTTGATAGGAAATCCACAACTGGTGGATGTCAATTTCTTGGGAGCAGATTAATATCTTGGCAATGCAAGAAACAAACAGTGGTGGCTAACTCTACAACTGAAGCAGAATATGTGGCTGCAGCAGCATGTTGTGGTCAAGTGTTGTGGATTCAGAACCAGCTGTTGGATTATGGGTATAACTTCATGCATACTAAGATATTTGTTGACAATAATAGTACTTTATGCATCATTAAGAATCCTGTGCATCACTCTAAAACTAAACACATAGAAATTAGACACCATTTTATAAGAGATTGCTTTGAGAAAGGTTTAATACAACCAGATAGGGTTGACACTGAGGAAAATGTGTCAGATTTATTAACTAAACCTTTTGATACTGGAAGATTTCAGTACTTGGTAACAAGTATTGGAATGGTTAATCTCACTTAAATATGTGTTTTGGATTCTTTTTGTAAAAGTATGTACAGGATGATGCATTACTATTATTGGTCTTATTGATAATTTAGATTTTCCACTATATTTTTCTAACACTGACAAAGGTTGTTTGAACACTGATAAGTGTTTTTGCAACGTTGTCAGCAATATAATTGTCTAACGCTGACAAAGCTTCTTTCAACGCTGTTATGTGTTATCGGGGCGTTGTCAGCAACAATGTTAGTTTTGTGGTTTTCAATCTAAATGTGCGGATGGTGTTAGCAGTATACCATTGGATACAGAGTTGCTTATGGATCAAAGGAGAAGCATTTGGACAAGTTTTTATTTATGGATGATGGTTGGAATGTTTCATTCCTATCTTGACATAAATTTTTTTATGTTCATGCATGTTTTTAGCAAACTCTTTGTATCTTTGTTTAAGGGGAGGTTTTAGGAA
Organism: Glebionis coronaria; assembly: GCA_025667525.1. Taxonomy (NCBI): domain Eukaryota; kingdom Viridiplantae; phylum Streptophyta; class Magnoliopsida; order Asterales; family Asteraceae; genus Glebionis; species Glebionis coronaria. The sequence continues at coordinate 254,762,380 of CM046878.1, forward strand.
CCTTTAGGATTTTTGGGTATCCATATGATACTCTTATCACAATTCTAGATTGTGTCCACAGGTGAGTATGGGTTAGTTTTACTAAACCATGAGGCACTGTAGCATGCATAGTATATCAACTTTGCATGCTACCAAGACATTTTTGGCCTAGAATTGGTTGTGGTCTGTTGGGAGACTTGGGAATCATTTTGATATGGGATTTACCTGGGAGTAACAAGGATTTTATAAGGTAACTTGGTTGTTAAGAATTTTGGTTAGCAAGGGACACTAGAGGACTGTTGTGTCTATCTTGCTTATGCAAGTGTGCATAACTGGACAGTGCTTGCCGCCCTATGATAATTATCAGCTTTTGGTTATCTTCTCTAGGATAAATTACTTGTTAAGGTCATTTTTCACTTTTTAAAACAATTTTATTTTTGGACGCTGACAAGATTTTTCCAAGCGCTGTTGTGACCAAATTGGACGCTGACATGGCTTTAGGCGAACGTTGACAAGATTATAGCCGTTGGGCGTTGATGGGTTATATTTGACCGTTGACAATCAATGGGACCTACCCAGTTGTTACTTTTTGACATATTTTCAAGCCGTAATTTTAGGAGTTGTTACTTTCATTAAATGCATGAGATAACTTATAACTTTTTCAATATTTTCATGATTAGTTTTTGAAAATCTTTGCCTATTTTTGGGCCAATCACATGCATTCATCCACTCCTATAAATTTGGCTCCTATTTTTAGACAGGGTATCTATAATTCTTGTCTAACACTTTTCTCTTATCAACCTTCATCTTCTATACTTCAAATTAACAGCTTTCATCAATGGCACCAAGATTTAACTCAGCAGAATTGGATTTGGGGTTCAAGTCTCAACACAACATGATTGCTTATCTTGTTGCTGATAATACTTTGTTCCCTCAATACACACAAATGGTGGCGTATTTGAACGCATCCCCATTAAGGTATGCTCTTTCTCATGCACCACTCATTCCAGTCACACACATTAAACAGCTTTGGAACACTGTCAGTTCCTCAACAGTTAATGGAGTGACCACATTAACTTCTATTGTTCATGGGAGATCTTGGGTGGTTACTGAGGCCTTGGTACGCCAGGCCTTGCATCTTGATGATGCTGATGGTATAACCATTCTTCCCATAAATGAAATAGAACAAGGGCTTAGGGCTTTGGGATACCCTATTCCTGATGAAGGTACTCTTAATAAGTACCATAAGCAGGAATTTCCCCCAGCCTGGAAGTACCTCATTCACATTCTCCTCAATGTTTGAGTCCCAAATGTACTGCACACAATGAGATCAATAGATCCATTGCAACTGCTATTGTGTGTATTGCAATAGGGCAAAAATATAACTGGTCTAAAATGATTTTTGAAGGAATGTGTAAAAACAAGGGGACAAAAATGACTTTAGCTTATCCCCGTTTTCTGCAAATGATTTTTGATGATCAAAGATATTGTTCCAGGGATCACAATGATTTTTATAAAATCCCTGAACAAAAGAAAGCTATTTTTACCAAGATGAATTCACCACCTCATAGAGACCTACCTTTAACCCCAGCCATGCTTGCTGTTATTGCAGCAGCACAACCCCAACCATACCCCCAACCTCATATTGACCCTCACCCACAACCTGAACCTATCCCTGAACCTTTACCCTCACCTGACCAAATGCAAATAGACCAAGAACCCTTTGACGCTGACACATCTAATATGGGCGTTGATCTGCCTATTTTCATCGCTGACACCCAACCATCACAATCCCAAACACCCCTTAACCAACCCACATCTACCCCTTCTTCCTCACCATCTTCCACACCACCTGAATATAGGTTGATTAAACGCCAAAGGACTGCTGGAGTGTTCTCCTCTGGTGGTCCTAGCCATGAAGCAGAGAGAACCACCACCACAAGTGTGGCTGGTGACCTGGATGAGGCTGGGACTATTGGTTCTGGCTTAGAAGCTGGCCAAGGCAGTCCCACCATAATTAAGTCCTCATCCATGCCCAATGAACCTGACTTCGGAGGTCAAATCCCCATTTCAGAAGAGGGCAGACTGGAACCAATGACTCTTTTGGAATTGACGGCTGTCTGCACTAGCTTGCAAAAGCAGAATGCAGACTTAGTACAAATTGTCAGCAACCAAGGCCTTGAACTCAAGGATTTGAGGGAGAGGATTGTTGTTTTGGAGAGTGTTCATGCAAAGGGAGGTATGGAGGAGTCTTCCAAAGGGGAGGAAGATCAAAGAAATCTGAGTGATAAGAGCAGTCAAGATGGTCAATCATTGGATGTTGCTGAAGCTCTTACTACTTTGAAAGAACAAACAGGTTTTGATACGTCCTTGATCTCTCCAACCAATTTAAATTTATCATTTACAGATATGTTGAGAGAGGTTACACAAGGCGCTGAGGGAAAATATTTGAGCGTTGACAAGACAAGTTTGGACGCTGATAGAAGTATTTTGGGCGCTGATAGAGGAAATTTGGGCGTTGACAGATCTGCATATGAAGGTGATGTATTCCAGTCATAATCTATCATCAAGGATGTTCCTACTCAGGTATTATCATCTACCTTACCAACCATTGCACCATCAGATAAGGGTAAGGGTAAGTTGGTAGAAGAAATTGTTCCAAAGAATGCAGCTCAGGTTGAATTTGATAGAAGATTGGCTGAGCAAATGATGGAACAAGGTGAAAAGGAAAAGTCACCATTTGTTGTGACTTCTGAAGAAGAAAGTGATGGAGCTAGCTCAGATTCAAGTGTGATGATTATTGAACCAGAAAGACTTGAGTATGGTGATGAGCTTGCTAGGGAAAGCTTAGAGATTTAAAGTTGCAGATTGATTTTGATATGCCAGAGGTGGTTCAGATGTACAATTCTTGGGAAGAAAGCTGTATGGATAATCCAGACTTGACCATTTCAGATCAGATATGGGGTTTGGAAATTCTTCTTAGAGTTCAGAAGGATTGTAAGGTGATTTTGAAGCACAAGGCAAGCAACATTCTCTCTGAGTTGAAAAGGGATAGAAGGAAGCTCTACTTTATGTTGCTCAAATGTCATGGAGTTGGATGGACACATCAGAAGCTGAAGGCTTTGACATTTGATGAGTTGGAACATAGGGCTTATCCCATTTGGGTGAAAGTGCAAGAAGAAAACACTTTTAGACTTCTTTCAGATGAAAGAAAGGAGCAACTTGCAGAAGAGATGGCAATCAAGAAAGCTATGATAGTTCCCAGACCAGTAAAGAAGGGATTTACACTTGAGTTTCCAAAAGATATGAATCAACTATATCCAAGTGAAGCAGTTATTAGAAAGAGCCTCAAGCTCTCCCCATTAGAAGCTTCAGATATGGTGCATGTGTTACCACTAGATTCCAGGAATCCAATTGTGAGTTATGATGAAGATGAATGTGGATTCTGGAAGATTGGAAGATATGGCAAGGAGGTACACACTTTTACCACTCTCATATCTTTATTTGCAAGTTGTGATAGAGAAGACTTGGTGGACCTTTGGAGGTTGCTAGAGACCAAGTATGAGGCTGAAGCACCAACTTCAGCTAATGGAATAAAACTTTGGACCACATTCAAAAGAATGTGTGGGACAAAAGAGGAAGATCCTGAAATATGGAAGGATCTTGAAGATGACATCAGTGGTCTTCAATGGAGGTTATATTCAGCTGCAGGTGTATACCATTTGAGTTCTACAAAGTTTGCTAAGTATTTACTTGTAGATGCTCAGTATTTCATATCCAAGGCTGTTTTGGAAAAGATGAAGGACACCCAGTTGGAGATAGACTATACAAGTGACGTGGCAAAGAATTTGATCAGATTTATTTATTACCAATATGATAAGGTTTGTCAGACTCCTCCAAGTTCTTAATGTTTATTCAGAAACTTGATCATAAGAGTGGATATCAAGTTTAGGGGAGGATTGTTGGGAATAAATTAAGGCCAGATCACTTGAACGCTGACAAGAACAACTCAAGCGTTGACAAGAGCAAAGTGAGCGCTGATAGCTTAAGCGTTGACAAGTTAAAGTCAAGCGTTGACAGATTGAAGACAAGCACTGATGGAAGATGTGAGCTACACGTTTATTATGTTCTAGAATACTTCTAGTAAGGATAGAAACGACAATGTATTTTCTATGTTTATCTTTACCTAGAATAGTTGATACGTAGCTTATTGTACAAGGCTTCTTAGTCTATAAAAGAAGGCATTTAGGTTAATGTTTAATATCAAGTTTTCATTAAGTTTTTCATTCGTAAATATCTTTCATTGTAAGCAAGTTCGACATTGATAATCAAAGTGAAAGTTTTGTTTACATCTTGTGTTCTTGTTTAAGTATTAAATTCCGCATAATACTTAGATTCACAAAGCATACAACAAAGGTTTCTCTACGTGTTATACTTGATCTAATCTCGTATTCACAAAGCATACAACAAAGCTAATCGATTGAAGAAGATTTTCGCGAGTTTGTATTCTATCATATCTTAAAGTCGTGGCGTACCATTCACTGACTTTAAAGGTAACTTGTTCGTGCTTTACATGATTGGTGACGAAGACTTGTCATAACACTTGAAGGAGTTACATTATCGTGCTCAGTGTCTCACATAGGATGAGAATATTGACAAGGGATTGAGGTCTACTTATAGTTGGTCTGATATAAGTTCTTAGTCACATGGATAGTACAAGACATGGAACACAAGGTTGGGTTATTCTACTTTTACATCAAAAATATTATATTAATTGTTCTTCAAGATCATTACATAGAGCTACTTCTGGAGAATCTTCAACATTGCATACATTGTTTACTTCCTTGTTGATGTGACAAAAAGGGGAAGAAAATACATGCTACACTTGAGGGGAAGCAATTTGAAGATCATGTATAACTTACAAGAGATACACATAGAGTTTTGCCACTATCAACTAGGGGAAGATTGTTGGGTCAAAAAGTTGATGTGGCAGAAACTCAAAAACGAAGAAAACATGAAGGTATTTGTCTAGGCGTTGACAAGAGCATTCCAGGCGTTGACATGTACAATTTAGGCGTTGATGGAATCAAGCATTGTCAAGAGCAATCCAAGCATTGTCACATGCAATTCAAGCATTGACAAAACGTAGACAAAGAAGCTTATGGAAGCTTCTATTTAGATAAACATGCAAAAGATATTCTGCATAAGTTTATTTAAATAGAAGATTTACTTGTTTATTCATCATTATCTCTTGTAAACCCTAATCCTTACACTATAAAAGGAACCAAGGGTCATAGGTTTTATTCATTCAATTCATTCACAATGTAAACCTAAAGTGTGTGTCGACTAGACGTGGGATTCAATGTATACACGTCTAGTGATTGTTGGTTATTAATATAATTAGCAATCCATGTGTTTTAATTCATGTTTCGTGCCTAAACACCTTGTTAATGGTTGTTGTCCTAATTCCGCTTTGATTGTTTAATCATATGAACAATGATCATTCCTAGTAGCTTCAAAGATCCGGAAACCAAGGTTTCCACAACTTTATCTTGTTAATCTCTCATCTACCTTTCTTAATCTTTGATTTTTGAGTTTATGTTTATGTTTATGTTCTTATTTTGATCAAGTGGTTTTTGATTATTGTGGTTAAATTTTTTTGTTTTGTTGATTTAAACTGCTTGTTTATGTTTAACTGTTGTTTTGTTATTAGTTTAGCTTAATCGTTTGTTTTGATTTTGATTAATCTGTGTTTAGATCTGTTGTTACTGTTATCCCTTGTTCTTCGGGGTTGTTTGTTTCTGTTTCTTTGTTCCCAGGAAAACTTCCGAACCAAGAGAAGAGAAAGCTTTCATTCGGAACTCAAAAGTTCCGGATCAAGAGTTCTTTCATTCGGAACTTCAAAGTTCAGGATCAAGGGCTTCATCCGGAAGATTTCCGGATCAGCAAAAACTTCCGAGTCAAGCTTGTTCATCCGGAACATTCAAAGTTCCAGACGAAGGACAACTTCCGAATCAAGCTTTGTTTATTCGGAACTCAGAAAGTTCCGGATCAAGAGACTTCATTCGGAACTCAAAAAGTTCCGAGTCAATTCTTCCGAACGAAAGTTCCGGATCAAGGGAAGGAAAAAGTTCCGGGTCAAGATTGTTCATTCGGAAGTTAAAAGTTCCGAGTCAAGCTAGTTCATTAGGAAGTTTTGAACTTCCGAATCAAGGTTTCTTTCAGTTCTTTTTAGTCTTTCATTTTAAATTTTTGTCTTTCATTTTCAAGCTTTATTTTTCCCGCCTTTTATTTAGTTGCACTTTAAATTAATTTTGCCTTAGCTTTATTTTAGCCTTGCCTTAGTTTAAGTAGTTGCGTTTTAAGTTTGCCTTATATAGTTTTAAATTTGCGTTATTTACTTTTAAGTGCCCTTTAATTGCAGTCACGTTTTTAAATACTTGCACTTTATTTTAATTAGACTTAGATTTACTTTAAACGCACTTTTACTTTAATTGTTTTGCACCTTTATTTAAAAACAACCAAAAATATTTGTTTTACCAAAATCAACTGAGTCGTACTTTAAGCTGGAAATCAATTCGAAGAGATACCAAGAACAACAATTGAACCTAGTAAAATCTGTATATTAGTGGAGAAAGGGGAGGGAACATAAGGGGCTTCCCCCACACTAAGTCCACACAAAGCATCGTCAAAAGGAGAAGACGAGCTTGTAGCACTCAAAACACGAGGTGATGACGGAGTTAGCATTGTAGTAAAATCTTTTAAATCAAATTTAAAATCTTTCCCTTTTTCATCTTTTAAACTCTCCTTATGAAAACCCGACTTAATTATGTCAAAAATATTTGGTGTTTCTAAAGCAATATTAGTCACACTAAAAATTCTCACATTTGAAAATCGTTTTGGTTTAGTTGGTGGTAAGTTCTCAAAACGTTTGTCAGCAAAGAAAACTTCCCCATCGAGATCAACATACTCATCAATCGAAGAATCATTCGTGATTGGAACCGTAGGCTTAACACTCTTAACCTCCACCGGCGGAGGGGACAGAAAATCGTTTTTATCATCAGCTTCTAAAACTCTTTTTGAAATCCTTTTACAAATGTTTTTGATGGGACTAACATTGTTCAAAGACGTGATAGAATACACATGAGAAAGTGTGGAGTTTGAGTTGCATTTATGACGAGTTCTTCCTTATTGAAACGGAGAGTGATTTTCCTAGCATGCACATCGATAAGTGCTCTCGAGGTATCCAAAAATGATCGACCTAAAATTAGAGGAACTTTAGGATCGATGGGAATGTCAACAACAATAAAGTCTACGGGATAGTAGAACTTTCCAACTTTCACGAAGACGTCCTCGGCTACTCCACAAGCTAGAATCGTAGAATGATCGGCCATCTCGATTGACATTCTTGAAGGAGTGAGATTGGGAAGATTGAGCGACTTAAAAATCTCAAGAGGCATCAAATTAATACTAGCACCAAGATCGGCCAAGGCGTAGCATTCCTCCATATCTTGTATTGCACATGGGATTAAAAATTTACCGGGATCACCGACTTTTTGAGGTATGCGGCTAAGAAAAACCGAAGAACAACTAGACGACTTTTGTAATTTCTCTTTGTTATTCAACATACTTTTGAAGTTCGCGGCAAATCGAGGCATCATGACCAAGGCGTCGGCAAAACTTATATTAAACTGCAAGTCACGAAACATTTTCATAAAAAGTTCAAATTGATAATTATTTCGTTCTTGTGCCTTTTCCTTGTTTCGTCTTGAAGGGTAAGGTAAGGGTGGTGTGGGTTGGGGCATAGGCAAAGGCCTTGGAATCTCGGGTTCCACTATTGGTATTGGTTCAACCGTAGGTGTGGTTTGAGCGGTACTTCGTGGGCTTGGAATTTGCTCCTTTTCTACCACCACCTCGGGTTCTTTCTCTTTTTCCTTCTCCATAGAAGTACTTGGACGAGAAATGGGTTCTTTGAAAGTTTTACCACTACGAGTAGTAATAACCTTCAATTCTCCTTTCGGGTTCACGATGGTATCACTAGGAAGACTACCCGAAGAAGAAGGTTTACACATGATAGCTTCAAACATTTTTCTCATTCGATCTTCAAACTTAGATTGCCTAGCATCCGCTTTTAACAATTCTTGCTTAATCTCATGTTGACCTTGCTCCATTTTTTGTTGATTTTGTTGGAGTCGTTGAACTTTTCCTTCCATTTTATTAGCATGAGTCTTAAGTTCATTAGCAAGTTCGTTTTTAAGCTCGTTTTTCAACTCGGATCTTAAGCTAACCATTTCACGTTGCATATTATCAAACTTAGCATCGTTTGCTTTGGCATAATTCAAAAATTCTCCTTGAAGATTTTTGGTGTGATCATTTTGAAAACCTTGTGTGGTAGTTTGAAAATCACGGTTTTGGTTTTGGTTTGAAATTTGCCCATTTCCACTTTGATAATTACCCTTGTTGTAGTTACGTTGGTTGCCTTGATAATTACCACCTTGATTGTTGTTTCGATAGTTATTAGCATTTTGATTTGGTGGATCTTGATTTTGGCGAGAACCTTGACCGTTTTGGTTATAAGTTCCCGTGGCTACATAAGCACTCGAAGTGTTACCATCCGCGGTAATGCACTCGGAAAGATCATGAGCTCCACCACAAGACAAACAACTCTTAGCAACCGCTTTAACCGAAGCGGAATTCGAAGCTTCTTGAGCTTTCCAATGGGACATAAGATTAGCAAATCTATCAAAAAACCGATTTTCCTCATTAGCTTCATCATGTAAGGCATTAATGCTACGAGACGATGATGACGATGACGAACCCAATTTGGCAACACTCGGTGTGTTACGAGGGCTATAAACCTTAGACCTATTCTCGATTATCACCAAAGCTTCCTCAACCGTTTTACACAAAAAATTACCACCCGCGACGGCATTCAAATAATCCCTTTCACGATCATTAAGTCCATTGTAAAACGTGTCAATTTGATGCAAGTCGGAAAAACCGTGATGAGGACATTCATGTAACATCTCCTTAAACCTATTCCAAGCCGTTGAAAAACTTTCATTTAATTCTTGTGAAAATTTTGAAATCTCGTTTTTCAAGTGCGTAGTCTTAGAGGGCGAAAAAATTGGTTCACAAATTTAGACACGAGATCCTTCCACGTCAATATAGAATTGGGTGGCTCTTTCTCTAACCAAATTTTAGCGGGCCCCGCTAAGGAATACGGAAAAAGCATCATCTTAATCGAGTCATTCGAGACATCCTTAAATTTTCAAGTGGCGGTAAGACGATTGAATTGGCGGATATGGTTGTGAGGGTTGTCCTTTTCGTCACCACGGAATTTGTTGTTTTGAATCATGGACAACAAACCCGTCTTAACCTCAAAATTCTCCAGAAGGATAGCGGGAATCACAATAGCCTCTCCATAACCCTCGGTGGGTGCTTGAAGTAACTCCATCATAGTTCGATTCGCCATGGTTGGTGCTTCTCTTACAATGGGTTCGTCAATAGGAGACTCCTCACTAGAAAGATTGGGAGTGGGAGTTTTGTTCTTTCGTTTACGTGCACGTCTTGCTTGATTACGAGTTAGCATAAACGTCACGTACAACGAGGGGACGAGCAAAGAAGATTCTTTTTGGTGTTTTGTATTTTTCAATTTTTGTGGTTTTTGATTGTATTAACCTTTTTGGAATTTGGTGAATGTATTAAGTAGACACAAATCTACAAATCTCCTCCTTAATCAAATCTCTCGATTAAAGAAGCCTCAAGGAATGAAAACGATCACGTGAAGTGAACGCCTTCGATGACTTTAGAACGTTGGTGGAACACCAAAACGTTCAAGAGGGTTTAATCAAATGAAACCAAGAAAATATATATGATACTTAGTAATACTTTGGGCGGCAAAACCCTCGATTAGCTCTCAAAATCAAATACTCACAAGCAAGCGGGGAAACGAGGCGGCACGAAGCACTTAAGAGCCTTTTTCCTTAAGATATATTTTATAATATACGTCTTATACCCACCTTATAGTTTGTATTTTTCAAGATTGAGCTTCACGAAAGTATTTATCTATTTTTGCCTTTTTCTACGTATACACTATAGTAATAGTATTCACACAAAAACCGAAAACCGATAATCGTATTAGTAGAGTGCTACTAATACAAATACTATTTATGGTTAGTAGATAAAAACAACAATTCCAAATCAAAACACAACACGCCTCCCCGGCGGCGGCGCCAAAATGATGTAGTGATTTTACTACTCTTTAGGAAATGAGAGCAAAAGTGGCAAGTATTAAGTGTCGGTTTAGGAAAACCGAGCACTAATGACCAAATAAGTTCGAGTTTGTTCTCGAGGAGGCAAGTGTGTTGTGTAATGAAATGATTATCTTTGTGATTATATGATTTTGAGAAAAGAAAATAGAAATGGGGTAAGAAGAGAATGACGGTTACGAAGACGGATTAAGCTAAGACAAAAAGGTCGTTCACGTAAAACCGTAAAAAGCTACAAATTAAAAATTTTAAACCTAAAAATTAATTAAAAGTTAAAAGTAAGTCTAAAATAATAAAAATAAGAATAAAAATCAAACAAAAATATTTTAAAACCTTTTATTAATTAAATATTCAATTTTAAATGCTAATTAAAGCCCTAAAATCAAATATAATTAACAAAATGGCCAAAATATTATTTTATTGAACAAATAACTCACTTATATTATTTAAAGACTAAAAAGTATTTTTTCTAAATTTTAAAAACTATTTTTCTATTTTTTAAAGGCTAAAAACTATTTTTAAACAAAAATAATCATAAAAAATAATAAAATAATGCTAAAAATAATTTGACAATTTTAAAAATCCTAGTTTATACTAAGGAACAGTAGAAAAATGAAAAATTTTAAAACTGAAAAATATTAATTTTTACCACTACAAGACAAAAACAGAAATTAAAAAGTTAATTAAAAATAGCAATTTAATCTAAAAAATATTAAATGAATAGTAAATGAAAAGCTAATTAAACTGAAAAATCACAATTAAAATAAGAAAAATAATAAAACTGGTTTCAAGTCCTAATTCTTAAATTCACCCACTAAAGACAAAAAAGTGAAAGGCTGAAAGTGACATGTGCCTTGGATTTGTTCTTTTGCTGAGCAGTGGAAACAGATGTGTTAGCAGGGGGAACTTTGTTCCCACTGTTAGTGCAAATTCAAGGTCAGTTGACCAATAAGCTTAGGAAAGCTTATGTGAGAGCTTATCTTGGGCAATAAGGCACCCCCATACTCAGTGGAGTGTGGGAAGTCAGTTTATGCTAAAAAAACAAACAAATTCTTCACAAGAATCAAACACAATAGGCACAAGAAGGTGACTGATTAAGCTTAGGCCCTATCTGATGAACATTTGACTGAATCAAATGGCACAAGGGTGATTTTCAATGCTCTAAATCTTGCATACTAGCTAACCAAATCACAATATTACTGAATCCAATCCTTACTAGACCTGTATTCTAACAATCATGCAAAAATGGTGGTCTAAAATCATCTAATTGAAGCAGAAATCTAAGTCAACAGTTTTAGACTATATTAACTAATTTTTAGCATACAACTTGCTTCAAATCTGTTCTAAACTCACAACCTAAGACTGATATAACCCAATACTAGCAATAAGAGTATGTCTAGACTGGATTCAAGCCAAAAACGTGTCTCAAGGCCTAGTTAAAATGCAAATCCAAACACCCTTTTAAATCAGAAAAGTGGGATTCTAACACACCAATCCTACACAAACTCAACCAAAGTAATCCCAATCTATCTAAACATGCAAGTACAACCTAAGCAAGCTAAATCAAACAGGAAACATGCAATTCAAAGCAGATTCATGCAAAATCATCATGCAAACAGATTTTCAACAAACTTCAAAAAGAAATATGAAAGAGAAAAGGAGAAAAGCTTATACCTCAAAAATCCTAATTTTAACTTATGAGATGCTTATGAGTGTAGAGAGTCCCTGTTGAGGTTCAACAACTGAACCAGGGATGACATATCTTCAGTAAAGAAAAAGGATGGCAATTTGAGATTTGTTGTCCTTGAGGTCCTGCACAAGCACCACAAAACCAAGAAAAAGAATTCAAGTTATATAAGCTTGACCATAAGCTGTTGTAAGCAGCTTATGGTGAACTTATATAACAGTAAGTATAGAGAAAACCAAAGATTTTGATAAAATCTTTAAAAACAAACTTTGGAACCAAACTTTTGGACTTTGACACTAAAACAATCACGAATCAAAGCTGAAATACACACACACACTTCCACTTTCGCTTCAGTGTGTGTGGATTTCAGAAAATACAAAGACTGATTTTCAGAAAACTTAAACTTTCCTTCTTTGAAAATTTTTTATCTCTCAAACTAATTCGAACCTTGAATAACAAGAATATTATGGAACTCAGATCATGCTAGATTTAATACCAACTTTTAATAAAGAAAAAGGAATTACATTTAACAAAACACCAACTTTTATATATTAAAAAGGGATTACAAAAAAACTAGCAAAATCTGGAACAACTGAAAAAATGAAATCCTGTTGCCTTATATAATGGCTACAAGAAGAGTCTAGAATCTAAAACCCTAATAGCTGAAAATCCGTTTTTGCCTTCGTTGTTAACTGAAAAAATGGTCAAATTGGTTCCATGTGATCTCTGAAATGGAATCTTCAATCTAGGACGTTTAAATGGTCTTGGGGACCAAGAAAATTGCTTGGAGACGTTGATTCTCTGAGGGATTCGTTTGTTGCCATTTTGAGTGCAGCAGGGGAACACGAGGGACCTAATTGGAGGTCACGGGGTGGGGATTTTGTTGGTGGGTTTTGGCTAGGGGATGGTTAATTATTGATCTGGATAAATTGGGGTAAAACCCCTATGATTTGGGGTTAATTGGGTCTAGGAATTTTAGGGTTTATGAGGGGATTAAGGGGGTTCTTTAATCTGATTTGGGTAGTTAAGTTTTTAAATAATGTGTTTGGGTGGGAAATTAAGGGGGTTGACTGGGTTTGACCAGTTTAATAAATAAACTGGTGGTGGGTTTGGGTAATGGGTTTTTGGACGGGTATTGGGTTGGGTAAAAGGGTAGGGTCGGGTTTAGGTGACGTGAAGGGAGTGTATTGGTGGGGTTAAGTTTGTTGTCTGGGCAGATATGGCCCCCCATGTATCATACTTTCTTCATTTTGTAATAAACAGCACAAACAACTTTTCCCTTTGTTAGCAAGTTTTCTCTTCTTGTCAAATTTGGCACAACATATTTTCAAACTTTAAACAAGGACTTCTTTTGTAATTTCTTCATTCTCCAAGGACTAAACTTGTACATACTTGATATTTTAGGGACCCACAAGTAATTTTGAGGATTTAAAGGGGTATAAAATGACAAGTCTTCTAAAGTTGAGGGACCATTCTTGCCAATCTTCAATTCTTCAAGGTAATTTTGGAAATTCTTGATTCGGGTCCGGTTCATTGTGCGGCTTCGTTTCCCGTGTTCGTTTTTGATTGATTCTTGTGATCTTTTTGTCATTTCCTCAATATCCGTACCTAAAGTACACAAGCAACAAACACGAGCATATGTTTGGCAGTTTTAATGATATTTAATGCATTTTAAGCCTATTTTGGACGATGAGACTATGTATAAAAGCAGTCTCATCAGTCATCAACATAAATCTACACAAGCAAAATGTCATCCCCATATTTATAAGTGAACAGAGTTAGATCAATTGAATCTTTTGAGAAACCTTTGGATACCAAAAATTTCGAGAGCTCATCGTACCACGCCCTTGGAGCTTGCTTGAGTCCATAAAGTGCTTTGTGGAGACGATACACCTTGTCAGGATAATGAGGATTAACAAATCCTTCTGGCTGCGTAACATAGACTTCTTCTTTCAAAGGACCATTCAGAAAGGCTGTCTTCACGTCCATTGATAAACAGTGAATCCCTTATGTGCAGCATAAGCAAGGAAAATCATGACCGCTTCCATACGAGCAACTGGTGCAAATGATTCGTCAAAATCAATTCCCACTTTCTGGCCATACCCCTTAGCCACTAGCCTAGCTTTGTTCTTGATGATCGTGTTTTCTTCATCCATCTTGTTTTTCCAAATCCAACGAAGATTTAATGGAATCACATCATATGGTCTATCAACAAGTTCCCAGACTTGAAGTCTTTCAAATTGTTGAAGTTCTTCCGTCAACGATTCAATCCAAGCATGATCAGCCATGGCTTCTTTAATGTTTTTCGGTTTCGCTGTACTCACGGCGAGTGCGAACATACAAACATCGCCATCAGTGGCTAGTTGTCGTCTTGTACGAACAGGCTGTGAAGGGTTTCCAATTACTTGAACCAAAGGATGTTCTCGGGTCCAATGATGTCTTGAAGGATTTCGTTAATAGAACGTATGCATATTAGACGGATCAACATGGCAAGTAGAAGACTCTCCAATTTCGTGTACCGGTGTACCGAATGGGTTGTGAAAATCGTCATCGTTAGATAATGCATCGTCTGCTTGATTTGTGTTCTCTGGAGCATTGACAGTAGTGTGGATGTAGTAGGATCGATTGTTGAAGAGATATTCTGAGGAGGTAAATCTGCAGCAACCCGTGTTGAAGTAGATGAAGTTGTATCCTTTTCTTGACGATGATCGGTATCATCATTCTTATCATGAGTGACAGCAGAAGACTTTGATACAACATGTTTCTCCCCCGTGAAATATTCATCAAACATTGGTCCATATAACATTTCCAACTCTTCAAGTGTCGTGTCCACTGTCATATATGCTCTAGGAACATGTTCAGGAACCAGCTTTGAACTTGACGGTTCATTGTTGTGGTATTGTGTTTCGAGTTCCGTGCGGTTGTGCACATAAGTATTTTGTCTTTGTGGATCGGGATTTAATCTGTTCTGTTCAAGTACCATTTCTTGTAATTCATCAAATCTGATATGAATAGTCTCGACTATCAATTTTGTTCTCTTTTTGTATACTCTGTATCCCTTAGACTGAGTTGCATATCCCACTAGAATGCATGCATCACCTTTCTCTTTCATCTTGTCCAGATTTTCACCATCTCGAATAATGTAACACGTACATCAAAAAACATGAAGGTGTTTGAGGGAAGGTTTGCGATCATTAATTATGTGATATGGTGTCTTTTTATGTCTAGGGATAATTAAGGATCGGTTATGTGTGTATCATGTGGTTGATACGGCTTCGACCCAAAAGAATAATGGTAGTTTTGAAGCACATAATAATGTTCGAGCAGCCTCAACTAAAGTACGGTTTCGTCTTTCAACAACACCGTTTTGTTCAGGTGTTCTAGCAATAGATGTTTCGTGTTCAATCCCTTCGGCTTCAAAATACTTCTTCAGAGTTGAATTCAAGAATTGTGTGCCTCTGTCAGTACGTACCGCTTTTACTTGAGCTTGAAGACCACGTTGTATCAACTTAAGGAAGTTAATGAGCACCTCATGTGTTTCATCCTTGGACCGTAAGAAGAGGGTCCACGTGTACCTTAAGTAGTCACCGACAATTACCATAACATATTTCTTCCCATTGATGGTTTGAACACGCATGGGACCACACAGATCTATATGAAGAAGATCTAACCGTCCCTTAGAGCTTGGTGTAATCTTTGTCTTGAAACTACTCCTTTTAGCTTTACAAAGCTCACAAGAAGAACAAAGATGATCTTTGATGAATTTCAAGTTAGGAAGGCCTCGCAAAATATCTTTCTTGGAAAGCAAGTTAATGGTATCAAAGTTAAGATGAGATAAACGTTGATGCCATAACCAAGCTTGAGTCGTTGAAGCTTTAGCCATGAAACAGATTGGAGTTGAAGATGTGGAGTCTTGTAGTGAAATGGTGTAGAGATCAGTACCCCGTGAACCGGTAAGTAAGTCATTCCCATCATAATCACGAACAAAATATGTCTTCTTTCTGAAAGTAACCTCCAAATCCGCATCACATAATTGACCAACCGAGAAAAGATTGTGATTGAGCCCTTCGATGTAGTAAACCCTTTTGATAGTGATATTTCCCTGAACCAAGTCTCCATATCCTAGGATCGGTGCAAATTGATCATTTCCAAATCGGACCGTACCCAGGAACTTCTCCACGAAGTTAATTAGAAGCTTGAGATTCCCCGTCATGTGCTTCATGCATCCGGAGTCCAGTATGAATAGAATTATCTCGATCACCTGTTGAAGAATTAGAGCACGATGGAGCATTTGCTAAATTGGATTCCATGTTAGTTGTGATATCTGAACCATTAGTTTCACGTAAAGACACACTAACGATCGTAGTCACATTTTCAGTCCTAACCTTAGGCATCCATTTATATCATGGAGGAAATTGATTAGCAAACCACCATTTCCAAGACTTGCTTGTAGACTCATATAATTCCCTAATTCTGCTTCTAGGATTCTTAGTGGTGGAGTCTGATGCAATACTTTTCTCAGGGGGGTTGCACCAGAATGGTTCACTTTGCGTTTGGGTTTTCTATCACTAATAGGCATCACAGTTTGCTTCTTAGTTCTAGTAGCTACGCTTTTGACATTATTCAAAACACACATAGCATGATTGGCATTAGCACACTTTCCACATTTGACACAAACAAACTTAACATTCAAAGCATTCAAATTCGAATCATTCAAATCGTCATTACACGCGATTATAGACGATATACTCTTAGAAACATTGAAAATCCTAGGTTGGTCTTCTACTGTCTTCATCTTCCCTTGACTTTTGTGTTGCCAAACCTTTTCATTCATGCGAGTGCTCTTAAGCTGGGGCCGGCTAACACTATCAGTGGGAACTACTCCTGTAGTAAAAGACGCACGTCTATTAGTGTTTCTAGAAGTCTGAGGTGATTGACTTTCTTTGTTGTGTGTAGGTGTAGTGGCCAATCTATACATCTCTGGTTTAACCACATTTGTGTTCTTAATGCTTTGTGATCGAATATGTGTTTTGGGAGTGTTTTGTGGTAACCTATCCTTCACCTCCGTCTTAGGGGCAAATGCAGGTTTTACAAATGCAGAATTAGAGAAAACAGATGGTTTTCCTAAGACAGAGGGTCTAGTCACTTTTTGCGCATTGGGTTGTCTTACAACAGGTTTCTTAACACTAGGTTCCACAATTTTCCCACCCTAGCAACGAGTTTCTTCAACTCTTCTATCACTATTTCCCTGTCTTGTAACTGAGCTTTCAACCCTTTAATTTCCAATCTCTTTTCATTCATTTCTCGAAACATTTTGGAAAGTTTTTCTTGCAAGTTATTATCATGTGGAAAACTACCAACGTCTTTTTGCAAAGCAAGTTCAAGAGAATGACAATGTTTTTGAAGGAAATCAGTTTTGTGTTGAAGTAACTCAAAAGCCTTTTTATTAACATTTTCTTTACGTTTCGAAAGATCAAGTTCAAGACGCTCACATTCTTTGATTTTATCAAGATATTTGCATACAACATCAGAATATTCATCGATATCAGCACAAGATTGAAGAGTAACACACAAAATATATTTGGAGAGACATTCTTCTAAGAGTAGATCATATTCGTTTGAAAATTCTGATTTGTCATTTTGAAGTTCATCAATTTCTTTTTCAAGAGACTCAACATATTTCAAATCATCAAACCTTTCAGACCGAATCAAATTTTCAAACTTAATAACATGTTCTTTTATTATCTTTGTATTTGGTATTAAAAGTTCTTTCACAAGCACAGTTATGTCGTGAGGAATCTCAGTTTTCCACTTATCCTTTTGACATTTTTCCCAATCGCTTTCAACAACTGATTGAACATTATCAATGTGGTGTTTAAGAAAACCAAGTGTATTTCTACTTTTGTTTTTAGAAGCATCAAGAGGCAAATAGTTAATATATTTTCAAACATTAGTTTTCCTCTTCGTGGCAAAAGCTTTTTTCCACCGAATTCTTTTTTGTTTACATTCTAAAAACAATTCCTCACGAGACTTCTGTTTTTGTAGAGTGAAAAGACCATAAAGACTGTTTTCATAAGCATAGTTATATGGTTTCACAAAATCTTTATTGACCGGTGATCTACTCTCCTCATCCCAAAGGGACGTCTCTTCACTATCGAGGTTAGCTATCGGGCAATCATGATCGGTTCATTCGGACTCGTCAAGATATAAATGGGGGTTCGCAGCTTGAGCTTGCTCGAGACCCTTGAAAAACGACCGAGGTGCTATCATTCTGACGGTTTGGATAGAGTCATGTGTTTTATAAACAACTTTTTTCAAAAAATCGACTTGTTCTTCGAGATCCTTTACTTTTCAGTGTCTTTGCTTTGTCTATTTTTGAAATCTTGTTTTAATGTTTCAACCTCTTGTTTCTTTTCGTCAAGAATTTTAGCAGAATCGGTGGTATTCATAGAAAGCCTTTGTTCAACTTCATTAACTTTTATTGTGGCAAGGTACGTTTTTTTGACGTTCATCACTTAATAAGACATTAAATTGACGTTTTTCTTTAGTTAATAAAGCTAGAGCTTCGTTGTATTTATTTTCAAAATCGTCCTTTTTAACGTCGATGACACGACTTTTGTACCCCTCAAGCTCTTTGGTCTTTTGAAGCAGCTCAGCCCTATAACTATCAATTGTCTCACTAGATTTTATAAGAGCGGCTTTGCTTTCTTCAAAGTTTTGAGTGAGCGGTGTGTTTGCCTTCTTTAATTGCTTTTGACTCTTTATATTTTCATTGACATCTTTTTGTAAACTAGCAATTAAATTATCAAGCGCGACACGCTCCTCGTCATCATACTCATTTGCATGTTGATCATCCTCAAACTCATTTTTGCACATGTCTGATGAATCGGGTGTGGTATTGCTATCAACTGTTTCCATCATACATGTGTCAGTAATTGTTGTTGGTAGATCACTATGCTCATGTGTATCACCAAACACATTATATTCATCATCATGTTGTACCTTATCAATTGGCTCGGTATCAAAGATAGGGCCATTGTCATCTTCAGTGGCGTTAAGGACCTCATGAATCTTTGCCATGTATAAATATTGTGCCTCGAGTTCTTGGTCGAAGAGTTCATCATCTGTGTCGTCAAGCATTTCTCCTTCCTCAACTGATAACTTGATTCCAGCTTCTATTTTCTTGCACAACAGCATCTTCTCCTTATGATAACCATAATCTTTAACCCTCTTTGGCTGCCTGCATTCCCTAGCCAAATGCCCAAAACCTCTGCAGTTAAAACAATGAATCCCACTTTGTTGCACAACTTGAGTACCAACAGTTTCCCTATTTCCAACAACAGTAGCCACCCTCTGATTATCATACTTAGGTTGTCGATCATACTTTGGAGGACTCTCAGCACGTCTTTGTGTGTCATACCTTAGAGGACTCTGTGCATAGGTGTTCCTCGGGTTTGAAGATGTTCGAAGGTTGTTGTTGGTGGGTTTTTAGATTTTCCTGTATTGCTTCATAATGAAAGCTATTTGTTGCTTGATTTCCCTATCCTTTTGAGCTAGTTCTTCATCACTATCTTCTTCGGATGATTGCTCAGGTGTGGGTGATGGTGCTCTTGCAACTTCTTTGCCTCGGGTCTTGTTGGAGCATGTGACTTGGAGACATTGGATGATCGTGGTGATGATGATTGAGTAGAGTAGGTCTTTGAAGTACGAGAGTGATAATCTGGGTAATGTTGAGTGGTAGACATCAAAGCAAGTGGATTAGAAACCTTTACAACTCGTTCAGCTCGAAGTTCGTTTGCCTCATTTTGAAATTCTTTCAAAATGTCAAAGAGCTTGTGATATGAAACTTCGTGTAACTTTTGTTGTTGTTTCACCAAGGTGACAAACCGTGTCCACTCTGGTTGAATTTGCTGTAGAATTTGGACATTGACTTGCATGGTGGAAACTTGCAAGTTGTTTCGGGTCATATCATTCATCCTTTTGCAGAATCGAGAGTAATAAGAATAAATTGATTCCCCATCCTTTGATGTAAACTTGCCAAAGTTCCAAAACATCTTAGTTTTCACATATTGTTTGTTAAGTGATTCACCTTGTTGTAATCTTTCAATAGCCGTCCACATTTTTTGAGGAGTAGGGCATGCATCCACCGTGGAATAAATATCATCTCCAATTCCACTAATAATTAAGTAGATTTCTTCCTTCTCAGCATCAAACCAAGCACGGTTCTCTGGTGTGAGGTCGTTCCTCTTTTCATCACGTTCATAAAATGGTTGTTCTTCAGTAGTGTCTGTGGCTGGTACTCTAGGAACTTGAATCCTTGAGAGTTTATAGGGTCCCTCAAAAATACATTTCCTTAAAGCATCACCGTTAGGCTTTGTGTCAAGATAACGTAGAAAATGGGATTGCCATTGATCATATCGACCCGACACATACATTGGTGGTCTCTCTTTGTTACCCACCACCATTATGTTGTTGTTTGTCACACAATATTCGGCAGTAGAATCCATCTCAATATTCTCTGAAATGATGAACTGAATGTGGATCTTAAGTAGTTGTGTTGTGATTGTTTTGTTGTTGAAATTCCGAAAATTGCGATTTTTCTTTGTCCGACAATAAATTCCTCAGTCCGACAAAACGGTAGACCTAAAAAATTTGTAATTACCAAATTTTAAAATCGAGCTAGAAATAGCCTAAAACTAGTATGGAAAAAATTTGAATCTACTTGACGTAAAAATTTTAACTCTTTTTTTTAATCTTCGTGTAAACTACGTTCCGAACTAGTCTAGATAGTGGCTAAGTCTAATAAGTACTCGAACAAAATTTATATGTCCATCGGAATACCCATCGCACTCTTAGATCACACTCTTAGATCGCACTCTTAGATCGCACTCACCTATCGCAACGAGTGATCGCAGTCACCGATCGTAACACGTGATCGCAGTCACCGATCTCAACGAGTGATCGCAGTCACCGATCGTAACGAGTGATCGTAGTCACTGATCGTAACACGTGATCGCAGTCACCGATCGTAATGAGTGATCGCAGCCACTGATCGTAACGAGTGATCGCAGTCACTTATCGTATGATGTGATCGTGATAGTCGATCACAAGTAGAAACCCTAGGTTTACGCGATCGCAATATTCAGATCGTAACAAGTAATGAGTTTGAGACTTTTAGGCAACAAGAAAGATGAGAACTTTACCTCGGAATACTTGTTTCAATCCAAACCAAAGCAACCAAAATCTTACCACACGTATGAAATACGTAGAGATGTATAGAGGAAGATTTAGAGCACGGAAAACACAAGAGAAAAAAAAACTTGAATCCGAGTAGATTTTATGTTAAAATCACACGAACTAAGTAGTTAATCAACAACTAATCACAAAACTACCCCATGTTGATTGATACCAATTGTTGTCCCATATTTTAGATGATTCTACACGAATAAAGAAGAAAGAAAGATAGATAAAAGATGGAAGATTTCTAGAGAGAGAAAGTAGTAAGAGAAAGTAGAGAGAAGTGTGTGAAACAACGGGAGGATTAGATTAAGAGAAAATGAAATCAACCAACACCCTTCCTAACATGCTAGGAAGGGTATTTATAGCCTTTGCCTACATGTGGCATAATGGGCTATATGAATATGGGTCGGGCTTTCCTTTTGGGCTTTGCTTACTTATGAATGAACCTTAGCTTAAAGTTAAGCCCGTAATACACGACTAGCCTACTACCTATTACAACGTTCTAATATACGATACATAATAAACATATGACCGAGCATTCTTGTTTGACTCAATATTTTTAGGCTAACAATCATATCTATGTTGAAGTAATGAAAACTCTTTTTGGTCAACTTTATTCGAAAGCTCAGTTTCAAGACGTTCACATTCTTTAACCTGATCAAGATATTTGCATGCAACCTCGGAATATTCATCAATATCAGCACAAGATGTAACATAAACACACATAATATCTTTTGAGAGACATTCGTGTAAGAGTAGATCATATGCTGTAGAAAAGTCATCTCTTTCAGGTTGATGGTCGTTCACTTCTTGTTCAAGAGATTCCACATATTTCAAATCATCAAACATTTCTTGCTTAATTAATGTTTCAAATTCCAAAATATGTTTTTGCGTTCTTTCCGCAAGCGGAATCAAAATACTTTTCACAAGCACAGTTATATCGTGAGGAATTTCTTTATCACCTTTCAAAAGTTCACGTTTTTTCCAGTCATCATCAACAACCTTTTTGAAATTTTCAATGTTACTCTTGAGAATACTAAGTGCTTGCTTACTCTTGCTTACAGAAGCTTTATATGGCAAGTACTCAATAAATTTTGAAACATTAGTTTTCTTAGTGGTAAAAGCTTGTCTCCATTTAATTCTTATTTGTTCACATTCGAAAAATATTTGCTCATGAATTTCTGTGTTTGCGGTTTGAAAAGACCATAAAGACTGTTTTCATAAGCATAATTATATGGTGTAACGAATTCTTTATTAACTTTTGGTCTACTCCCTTCTTCCAAATCGTTTGTCTCTACACTATCGGGCCTAACGACAAAGCAATCAAGATCGATCTATTGGGACTCATGAAGATATAAGTGCTGATTCTCAGATTGAGCTTGCTCAAGGTACTTAGGATTTGAAAAACTAGGTCTATCCTTAAAAAATGGACGAGGTGCCAACATTCTCATGGTTTGAATTGATTGATTAGTTTTGTAAACAATTTTCTTGTAAAATCAATTTGAGTTTCACTTCCACCATTTTGTTGATGTCATTCGCTTGTTTAGTTTTGAAATCCTTTTCCATCTTTTCAACCACAACTTTCTTTTCATTAACAAGTTTAGTTTTATCCTCTTGAATAAAATCATTTACTTGAGTTATCTCATTGACTTTAGTGGTAGCAAGATACGTTTTGTGATGTTCAGTACTCAAAGAGGTGTTATAATTACGTTTCTCTTGTTCTAGAATCTTAAGAGTTTTGTTATATTTCTGTTGATAATAATCCTTTTTGACGTTAATTAAACACCATTTGTACCCCTCAATGTCATTGGTCTTTTGAAGAAGTTGAGCTCTGTAGCAATCAATGGTCTCACTAGATTTAATTATAGCAGCTTTGCATTCTTCAAAATTTTGAGTGAGCATAGCGTTTGCCTTCTTTAATTGCTTTTGACTTTTTCTAGTTTCTTTGACATCTTTTTGTAAAGAAGCAATTAAGTTACCAAGCGCAATACGCTCCTCATCATCATCATACTCATTTGCATGTTAATCATCCTCAGACTCATTATTGCACATGTCTGATGAATCGGGTGTGGTATTGCTATCAACCGTTTCCATCATACATGTGTCTTTAATGGCTTTGGGTAGCTCACAATGCTCATGAGTATTACGAAACACATTATATTCCTCTTCAGTGTGTACCTTATCGATTGGCTCAGTATCAAAGATAGGACCATTGTCATCTTCAGTGACGTTGAGAACTTCTTCAACCTTTGCCATGCACGAGTAATGTGCTTCAAGTTCTTGGTCGGAGGCTTCATCATCAGTGTCATCAAGCATTGCTCCTTCCTCAGCCGGTAATTTAACCCCAGCTTCCATCTTCTTGCATAGCAGCATCTTTTCTTTATGATAGCCAGAGTCCCTAACCCGTTTCGGCTTCCTACATTCCTTTGCCATATGCCCATAGCCTTGACAATTAAAGCACTGAATCCCACATTGCTGAACCACTTGATTACCAACAGTTTCCCTATTCCCAACAGCAGTAGCAATCCTTTGAGTATCATACTTAGCATTTTGACGATCATACCGTACAGAACCCTCAACATGTGTTGGATTACGTCGATCATACCTAGGAGGACTTTCATCACGTTGACGTATGTCATACCTCCGAGGACTCTCAACATATTGGTTCCTTGTATTTGATGATGTTCGAAGATTGTTGTTGGTGGGTTTGAAGATTTTTTGGTTTGAAGATTTTCTTGTAGGTCTTCATAATGAAAGCAATTTGTTGTTTCATCTCCATATCCTTCTGAGCTAGTTCTTCATCACTGTCCTCTTCAGATGATGGCTCAGGTGATGGTGATGGTGTTGTTGGTTCTTTGTCTCGTGATCTTGTGGGAGCTGAATACTTAGATGAAGTGGAGTATCTTGGTGAAGAGGATGTAGTGGAGTATCTTGGTGAGGAGGATGTAGTGGAGTATGACTTTGGAGCACGAGAGTGATGATCTTGGACGTGTTGAGTGGTAGACACCAAAGCAAGTGGATTCGCAGTCTTTGCTATCCTTTCAGCTCGAAGTTCATTCGCCTCATTCTAAAACTGTTTCAAAATGTCAAAGAGCGTGTGATAGTTGACCTCGTCTAAATTACTCTGTTGTTTCACTAAAGTTACAAACCATGTCCACTCTGGTTGAAGTTGTTGTAGAAATTGCACATTGACTTGCATGGTGGAGACATGTAAATTGTTTCTTGTCATGTCATTCATCATCTTGTAGAACCTTGAGTAACATGAATCAATTTATTTCCCATCCAATGAAGTAAACTTACCAAAGTTCCAGAACAAGTTAGTTTTGACATCTTGCTTGTTAAGTGATTCACCTTGTTGCAAGCGTTCAATGGCAAACCATATTTCTTTTGCAGTAGAGCACGCATCAAGCGTTGAGTAAATATCATCCCCAATCCCACTGAGAATCAAATAGATGGCTTCTTTCTTTGCATCAGTCCAAGAACGTTTCTCTTTCGAAGTGTTATCATATGTTTCCTCAATTGTTTGCTCATCGGAACCGGTCGTCGAGTCGGTTGCTGGAATTGCAGGAATGGTTATTGTAGTGAGAGTATAGGGTCCTTCTTTGATGCAACGTCGAAGAACATCACCATTGGGTTTAGTGTCAAGATATCGAAGGAATCGTGATTGCCATTGTGCATATCGACCAGTCACAAGCATTGGTGGTCTCTCTTTGTTACCCGCCACCATGATGTTGTTATTAGTAACACGATATTCAGTAGTAGAATCCATCTCAAGAATGAAGTGAAGTGTATAGGATCTTAAGTAGATGTTGTTGTGAGTAGATTGTGGTTGAGACTTCAAGAATGTTGTGAAAACCCTAAACAATGTCTTTGTAAGAAACCAAAAATTCGTAGGCGAAAAATCACACGATTAAAAAATTTCAAAATCACGTTGTTGAAAATTTTATAACTCAACAAGTCGGAATATGTCTTCAAAGAATAAGTCGGAATCCAATGTACACAATCCGGAATCCAAATGTTTAATTAATCCGGAATCACAAATCCGTACACAAGTCGGAATGAGTAATTTTACCCTAATCCGGAATAATGAAAAGTCCTAATTCGGAATACTTATCCTTACTTAATCCGGAATAAAAGGTCCTTACCTTATTCGGAAAAACAACAAACGTGACCTTGTTCGGAATCCAACTTCTTCACGTAATCCGGAATAGAACTTATCCGAAATCCAAGTCCCTAACGTAATCCGGAATAATTGTTTGATACGTAATCTGGGAATAAAAGTTTCTTACCTTATTCGGAATCAAAACCTGACCTTATCCGGAATACACCGTCTTAACGTAATCCGGAATAAATCTTCTTAACGTAATTCGGAATATCAACACTAAACCTTATCCGGAATAAAATTCCTAATCTAATCTGGAATAAAACTTTCACACCTTATCCGGAATCCGTGATATGAACCTTATTCAGAATACTAAGAAACACCAGATGCTAAGTCGGAATAAACCTTGTGTAAGCTAATCCGGAATCACCCAAATCTGCACCGAATCTGGAATCAAGTCTGCACCTAATCCGGAATATGGAATCAACACGCAAGTCGGAATATCACTAAACCCTTGTTTCCCGACTTATCAAATCCCTTTATTCCGAATAGAAAACAAACCAAAAGATGAAAGTTGGCGAAGATTTACCCAAGAATCAAGCCAAAACGTCCAATTTTTTTTCGTGAAAATCACCAAAATGAGTAACACAAATTCCTACCACAACTTTGTAGGCAATTTGTATGAAGATTTTGAGCTCGAAAACACAAAAATTTTTGAGACGAGACGATTTGAAGATTAAAATCACACGAATCTAAAATACTAACCACAAACTAAACACGAATCTACCCCATGGCGATTGATACCAATTATTGTCCCTTGATATATGATGATAGATTAAAGAAATGAGATAGAAAAGATATGAATTTTAGAGAGAGAAAGTAGTGAGAGAAAGTAGAGAGAGAGGTGATTAACTAGGTGAAAATTAGATTAATAAAATGAAAGCTTCAACCCTCCTACATGCTAGGAGGGTGCTTATATAGTCTACCCACATGCGGGCTCTCTAATGGACTATATATGTTTTGGGTCGGGCTTGAATAAATGCTTAGTACCTTGAAAAAGGCCTTTTAAGCTAACCATCAAGCCCGTAATGTAATAAGTGTGAAAACACTTATCCTTTTACCACTTGTTTCTAATAATAACAATACCAAAACGTGTATTTTATGTCGTAAAAGTCGGAATTATGCGTGGTTTGTGTTTTTATTGTGTTTCAGGATAAAAATATGAAAAAGGGAGAAAACACGGGCTATCACGGGCTTTTATCAAAGAAAAAGACAAAAGACGAAGTCGAAGGCCTATTCTGAAGATTTATCAAAGAAAAAGTCTAAAGACGGAAGTTTAACGAAGTCGAAGAACCAAGTCTATTAAAAGAAGAAAAATATAAGACGAGTTCAAGTTATCATTCGACTAATCCCGAGCCTAAGTCGAGAAAGACGAGAAGAAAAGAGAAGAAACAAGCTTACCACCTCCCCTATATATAGTCTTCTAATGAGTCATTAGAGGAGTAGTTAATTTTAGTCTTTAATTTTTAGTTTTATTTTTAAGTGTGTTTTATTTTTATTCTCTCTAATTTTTCAAGCTTATCAAACATTAATCTTGTAATCTTTGATCTTAATCTTCAATTTAATCAAGTTTATTTCATAATTCTCATTCTACCTTTCTTAATCTTGTGGTGATTAAATTAATCATGTAGTTGATTTCATCAAATTGTTTTTGTGATTGATTTATTCATGTGATTGATCTTATAGTTTTGATGTGGTGGATGTTTTAAGCTTATTGTGATTGTTGATTTACTAGTGTTTGGCTTATTTTTGATTAAGTTGGTTTAGTAGATTAATAGTTTTGATTAAAAGTTGATTTTTAATTTTTAGATTAATTAGTGTTTTTCAAGTTTTTAATTTGTGGCTTATTTAGTTTTTCCTAAAATTTGTTTAGATTAAGTTTTGGTTATTTGCTTATTTCGTAGCTTTTTCCTTGTTTCTAGATCATACTGTTACTGTCATTTGTTTTTCAATTTCTTCGCAAAAGGGTTTTGAAATTCCGAAGATGCATTCCTTATTCCGAATATAATTGTCCGAATTTGCATTTATCTGAATTTAATGTTTATTCCGAAAATTTCCCTGCAATTCCATTTATCCGAAATTTAGCATTTCTCTGAATTCGTCCTTATTCCGAAATTATTCATATTCCGAAAATCCTACATTTTTCTGAAAAGTTGTCATATTCCGAAGATAATAGATTATTCCGAAAATTTGTCTTTTATCCGAAAAGTTTGCTTTATCCGAAGATCTTCCATATCATTCCGAAAATATCCAGTTCTCCGAAAAAGCCATTTATCCGAATATATCTCTTATTCCGAAAACATTTCTTTATTCCGAATATACCAATTATCCGAAGATCCAAACATTCCGAAGAAACAAAAACATTCCAAAAAAAAATGACATGCAACTTGCATGCTTCCCTTCTTTCCCAACTTTTTTTAGCAGCTTGCTTGGGTGCTTGAGCTGCATGCTTGCTAGCTTGTTTATTATTTAGTATTCTTCCGTAATCGTTTAGTTTTATCTGAAAGTTGTTCCGATTTTTATTCTGAAAGTCACGTATTTTTAGTTGTATTTTTCGTCAATTTTTAGTATTAGTATTTTTTCAAAAAGTTTAAGTTTTATCTTTTATTTAGTACCCGCTTTAGCTTTTGCCTCGTTCAGTTTTAAAGTACCCTCATAGTTTTATTTTCTCCTTTTTCATTTAGTAAATTTTATTTTAAAATCGGAAGTTAATTTCCTCTTTTAGTTTTATTTTTATTAACTGTTTTGCTTTAATTTACGTTTTATTATTTATATTGTTTCGTTATTATTAGTTAATTATTTTTAGCTTATTTTTATTACTGTTTGCATTTACCTTTTACTTAGAAATAGATAACCAAACTTCCCTTTTTCTTAACCAAAAACAATTGAGCTCCACTTTGAACCGTGATCAATTCGTTAAGATACCGAGAACAAACAAAGATACAATTTTTAATATACTAAAAAACAGTTATTATAATGTCACGACTATTTTAACTAACTATTACAACATTCTAATAAATATTACAATATAAACCTATGACCAAACATTCTTGTTTGACTCAATATTTTGAGGCTAACATCTTCTCTAAAAAAATTATCATTTTTAGTAACTAAACACACCGTAAATAACTGCGAGTCTGTAGCTCTTATTTAAATAAGAAAATACAATTTTTTCCCTACATAGATTATTTAAAAAGAGCGAATTCTTTTGACTAAAATATACACGTATAGTTTTATCAGACTAAGAGCAACAACAATGTTACAAAGTCTTATAAAGACTTGAGCAATCAATGCATTAGTTTTCTCATTAATATTTGATTTTACAATTAATGCATGTGATATTAATGTCAATAGCTTTGTGTTTTTTTAATCAAACACTTGAAGTTCTCCAAGTCTTTGGCAATAAGTCATGTATAAAGTCATTCTCACAATAATAAAAACTATAACAATGACTTTTTCTAATAGTATAAAATCATCTTAAAACCCATACATTGTGGGTGCTCTAATCACAAAACAGTTTCTGACTCTTCTTATAACCTCAAATGTAACACATGCATTTAAGTGAAATGACGTAAGTTTATTTTTCATCTTTGGTATTTGCTTCAAATAGATATTCATTTTCGCAAAATTTATGAACATACTGAAAAGACTTTGTAAAATAAGAGTTGGAAGGTCGAGTCTCGGCTCGTCTCACTCCAGGTCCTCTGAATCAGGATAATTATCAAAACTATTTCTTGTAGAGTGAACAATAACTGATGAAAAAAACACTCTGAGTCAGAGTATTTCCGCCAAACCTTTTTGCGAAACAGTGTTTGAACAACTGATGTTTCATAACCATAATTATTTCACGATGGTTATCCGAGTGAGAAAATGATTAATTATACTATATTTATTTGTGACATTTTTATTTGTATAAAGTCTAAAAATCTATACTACTTTATAAAGTATTTAACACATTTTAAATAGGAAAGTCTTAAAAAATTAAGCCAAAAACATTACTATAAAAAGAAATTAAAAAGTTAAAGCAATATTATTTATTTCGTAATTAAGCGTTTTTATGTTTAGTCCATTTCATAACCGTTCTCATTAACTTTTGTAATGAGATTTAAATATTATCGGTTACGTTTTAACCAAAATCATAATTCTATTTTTAATATAACTTTTGTAACGTTTACTTTATTTGAGTATAAAAGCGTCATTTGGTTAATGCAAAAAACACAACAATTTATATTCCTCTACCGCTGCAATGCGCGAGTACCCGGCTAGTATGTCGCTAAACATTTATTTTGTAACTAACCATCACCTTCTTTTGTAACAACCTTTTATAATTACATATTAGATTCATTTTTATTTTTAAAATTAAAATATTTTTTTATTTAATTATTTTTTTCATAATCTAATTTCATCATATTTTATAAAGTTTTATGTTTTTGATTCAATATCTATTTTGATATATTTTAATTAATTTTTAATTTTCTCATTTTTAAGGGTTTATTTTATTTTGATTTAATTTTTTTACAATTTTAGTTTTTGAATACAAATTTAACGAGCAACATATTAATATTTGTCACTTAAAAAATCATCACCAAGTACATGTCGCTGCATTACGCGTATAATATGATTATATAGTGTGTGCGACACATGGAAATTCAGGTTAAGTTAAAAGCCAAAACATTTAAGCATGTCAGCTGAATTAAACAGTGGTCTATAGAATGTACTTACTAACAAGATATTAAGAGTTACTGAATTTGGTTCATTTTTAATTACATTCAAATCTGACGAAACATGCCGTTATTGAATAAAAAAGTTGGATATGAACTAAACTTAATCCATCTGCTTTACAGGTAGGTTTGTAGTGTGCCCAACCTCATGTCATTGTTGGTACCACTTTGGCTTTCTCCTTGTACGTTAGTATACCACATGCAATAGTTATATATAATTTTATTTTGACATGCAAAAGTAGCTTGGAATGTGCGTTTAAATATAAGCTATCCACATATATCTTAATACAACCACTTATTTGGAATTTAAACTGACTATTCCAAAACAAAAAGCGAAATACGGGGAGTAATGATGTAACTATGAATGAAGTCGAGAGTCGAGTCACACTGCACACACATGGTTACTTGAGGTATCGAGTACAGGGGCGGACACATCTTATAGATACGGGGTGACGGCGTCTTCCATAGCTCGATAAAAAAGACGAAATTTTAGTTTTTTTTTTTTAAAAAATTTGAGCCTTTTTTAAAATGCCTCCTACCCAAATTTCAAATTCCTCCTCCCTCCCCCACACACACTTTGAATTCCAACATTTAACATTGTAAATAACTTTTAAGTTATAATCGGCACCAATGAACCATGTAGCGTAGCATGAATGATGCATCCATGTCAAGTCATGTTTTCTTTTTAAAAAAAAAGAGTAATGCTATTTAGACCTAAAACACATGCCTAAAACACGTTCTCACAGTTAAAAAGTTTTATTTGAGAGACAAAATTTAATAGTCTTTAAAAACTACACTACTAATTAATTACTATTGGTTAGGAGGCAAATTACAAAAATAATCAAATTTTTTAGAATTTATATACAAACAATTGCTAGAAGAACATGTGCCCACCCGGCGGCCTTTGTCTCCGCCACGACGGCTATTCCTAGATGCAATAATAAATCGAACACGACACTTTGTACAAAGATGACTTAGAGGGTGTTTGGGGCTACGTTTTGGCCCATATTATCTGATTATCTCAGTTTATAAACGTAAATAATCCTAATTTAGTGTTTGGCAAAACAAAACTTAAAATCACTTAACTACGTTTCATAAACTCCAAAACTGTGATTTTGCAACTGTAACTCCCCACTTGCTTTTTGTGAAACGTGAATTTGTTTTGTCTAGAATTACAAAACTATCCTCATTATTGTTTCATAATAAAATTGAACATGTCTAGTTTAGTCATTTTGTCTATTAAATTGTTGTATACTCTCATTTGTCTAAAATAATCAAATCCAAACACTATATTTTAAAACCACGATTTATAAAACCCGATTATCTAATTATCCGTTCCAAAACGAATAATCTATTTTTAATAAACAACCCCAAACATCCCGTTATAACTGTATTAATGTAATAAAAATATGTGAAACGTAACTTAAATTCCATGAACTGAAACAAGAGTTCATCAAGAGTTTCTATGTCGATCGGTTCGGTCGCGTCCCATTTTGAATAGTTATTCAAAACGTTCCAACAATGGGAGTAAGGAAATTTTCTCCCCTCAAAACGTTGAAAGAAAGTTTTCTTTGAGTTGTCGACATGATCAGCCTAATTTTCACCGCTTTACGTTGCAAATGCTTGTAAATTTCGTTGAGTTTTTGGCAACCCGACGAAATTTTGGGTGAAAATTAGGAAACGCTGCAAATTCTTGTGTTGGGTGAAAATTGGGATAAGTTTGGCGGTTGTTGTTGTAGAGACCATCTGACAAAAATTTGTGACGATGGAGTAGACGAATTAGAAGAAGGTGAATATGGTGGAGGTTGTGTGTTAAGAAGATGGGTATATTAGCTTTCATTTGAATTTTGAGACATTTTTTAAGAGATTTAATAAGATTATTTGAGAAATTTGTGTGTAAAAATATAAAGTTTGTAGGACTTTTTACCAACTAATTGTTTTAAAATTACTTATTTACCTATGTGTGGTTTATTTAAAAATATTTACCATTATATAGTGTTTCATCTTATAGTTTTATTCTAATGAATCAATAGTGATAAAACAAAAGAAAATGATCGCATAGAAGTCGCATGCTCATCTTCATGCCTTTTAAGTCCTATTCTATATATGCATTAATATTTAACTTTTTTTACATATAAACTAGTTGATATGACATGTCGACATTCACTATATTTCATGCTAATGCCTTACTTATATACTTATATAATGTATAACGATAATAAAACTAAAAGTTATGGTTGCAAGGTTGTCAATTCGTGAAACTATATCGAAGTCATCATGACTAGTCGAAAATAACATTCACATAGCTCGTCCAGTCTTATTCTTCTAGCAAACATATAAATTAGCATAAACGACGTGAACAAGTAGTCTCATGGATAGGGACATAGCTAAGGAGTTCTCGCGGGTGCTCGAAACACATACAATTTTTTTATTTAGTTTTAATTTCTTAGGAAAATATCGATTTTATCAAACTGCATCATAAATGGGCCTGGTCAATGGAAATGTTTTTCTATTCTTTGTTTTAATTCACTTTATATCCCTATCATATTACGGTTCAAAAGACATTGTATACCCGATAATATTTCGTTCCGCCTTCGTCCCGACTCATAAATAAAATCATAAATGATAATAAAACATTAATAACGTATCAACTAAAGAAGAATAAACATTGCAAATCAACTCTAAGCATAATAAATAAAAACTTTAATAACGTATATAGCCCTAGTTTGAATAATGAAGTTTCTTACATTTTAACTTTAACCAAAAAGTAAATATAACTTGAAACTGAAAACCAAGCTCAAATGAATCATGCAAATAATGTTAGTAACAATATATATATAATAAGCATCATGAAGTTTCAGAAATGCAACATGCAATATAAACACATATTTTTAAGATAAATTGATTATGAATGCTATCATTTATATAAGTGATATCAGTAAATAGACAAAATATGAAATTGTACTTTGAAGAGATGAATGTGGCTCAACGAAAGAAACTCAAGGTCGCATGTTTTGGAGGCTTTTTCTTTTGTCATTTGCTTTTAATAAAGATATAATAGGCAAACAACACTATAGTATAGTTAATATTTTTGAACTAACTATACATTAGTAAATAAGTTTTCAATACACAATCAATTGGTAAGAAGATGGGTATATTAGCTTTTATTGGATTAGAGACATTTTTTAAAAGATTTAATAAGATTATTTGAGAAATTTGTGTGTAAAAATATGAAGTTTGTAGTGTATTTATATAGAAAAGGGAAAAATATTTTGTTTGTAAATTCTTTAAATCAAACGGTAATGGTACCATTGGTATGGATATATTCAAAAAAGTAGGCCCCAATTTCTTTGTCTTCATTCTCGCCAGTTAATTGGAGAATGATGTGTTTGGCGAGCCTTCATGGTGTGGTGATGAGCAATGGTGAGGTAGTGGTGAGGGCCACTAATGAGACTGCTTTTATACATAGTCTCATCGTCCAAATAGGGATTTAAATGCATTAAATATCATCAAAATACCCAAATATATGCTTATGTTTGTTGCTTGTATATTTTAGGTACGGATATTGAGAAAATGACAAAAGATCACAAGAATCATGCAAAAACGAACACGGGAAACGAAGCCGCACAATGAACCGGACCCAAGTGATGATTTTCCAAGAATAAACCTTGAAGATTTGAAGATTATACAAGAAGGGTCCTCCAATATTGAATAATTGACAATTTAAACCCTTGTTTATTCATAATTACAAGATTGGTCCTTAAAGTTTGTCAAATTTACAAAAAGGACCCTTAACATTGAAGAATTGGCAAAAATGGTCCCTTAAGAATTATGACTTGTCAATTTCAGTCCTCCAAGAAGTCAACCATACAAGTGAAGACCATTATCCATGAAGAAAATGCCAAAACAACCCTTCAAAAATCAAGAATTGGTAAGAAATACCCCTGCAAATACTTTGCAAAACTTTTTGGGGTAAAAGTATGAAAAAGAAAAGTTGTTAACAAAGGGAAAGGCGTTGATAGCTAGTTTTAACTGAAGTGAAAGGAAAATAAAAGTTGAGGGGTCAAATGTGGGAGACAAGAAAGTTACCTAGACCAGTGAGGGGGTGACACGTGTCCCACTCACTCCATCCAGCCAATCACAACTCATCCCTTGGCCATGTCACCTTCCACTTATAACAACTTTTAACTAACCCGGTTTAGTTAATTAATTTTGGGCGCTTAACATGTTTTTAAATCATAATCTGGATCAAAACCTTGTTCTTGAGTTCATAAGCCAAATTTGGGTATTCCTTAAATACTATGAATTAGCTTGTAATTCTTTCCAGATCTATGATTAAGCCAACCCTAAACACATCCCAACCCTTAAACATGACACCTCATCACCCACAAGTTCACATGAGTTCCCTCCTTCACACGTTTTTGAGGATACAGCCAAAACTTGCCAGAAAATCAATACTCAAGATTGAAGCTTACATTTTTAGCTTCTTTTAAGCCTTTGGATACAATTGCAACCTGCCAACTCATACAAACGGCCAAAAATCAGTCACATGTACAAAGAAGTTCAAAATCATCAAGGGCATTTGTGGAACTTCATTAGCTAGAGTTTTAAGCTTTCCTTTATGTTTCTAGAATCTTTGTAGCCCTATATAAGGCACCCTTATTCATAGTTTAGTTCTTGTTCTCAGTTTTACTTTGTCAAGCCTTGTAAAGCCATTTTTCTGAAATTAATAGAATTTGGTATTGTGTTGTGATTGAAACTGAGTTCCATTGATATTTATTGTGTTAAGTAGTTGTATTGTCACGTTTTTGTACTTAAACAAAACCTTGAACAAGTCCAAGATAGCCTATAAGCCTTTGAGTCCCTTTGTTCTTGAATGAGTTCAAGAATTTGGCATGTGCTTGGGTGAGGATTGTTCATTGAGGTGTTTCTTTAAGTGACATAAGTCACAAATCAACTAGCTTGAACAATATTCGAGTTTGGTTATACGTTTTTTATTCAAAAATTTAGTCAAGTGGTTTGCTAAGTACTTGTGGCTCAACAACCTGCTTATTTGAGCTTAAGGGTGATCATAGCCTCCTAATCTTGGTTGATTAAGGGGTGGTGAGGCCTTAAGGGAAGATTCAGGCCTTGTGGGAACCTAAGTCTTGTAAAGACTTGACCTTTTGTCACCTATTTTATCTTATTTTGTGCTAATCTAGGCTCAAGCCTTTGGCTAGGCCTGTTTGTTGTTCTTAGCAGGGGGAAGCTGGCGCTTGTTCTTGCTAGCACCTCATCTCTTTGATTCCAAGGTGTGGATGTACATCTCGGAGGTTTGAATTCTCAAAACTCATCTTTCTGATTAATCTTTGGTATTTATGTGATTTTGTGATTTTGCTGGTATAAGTGTGTTTTTATGCTTGATAATTGCTTCTTGATTCACTTGTGGTATGTTATGATGTTAAACTGTGCTTAAATCAATCTTGAGAAGACTTTTACTTGTTTAAATTTAAGTTTAAAAAAGTTAAAAGGGTGTTTGGGATTGACTGATTGTTCTAGTTTATGTGATTTTGAGTTGATATTGTGATATTGTTTGAGTGTGTATCTGTTATAGAGGTTATTGTGATATGATATATGCAAGTTTTGTGCCTTGAATCACTAAATCAAACATTTGGCTATAAAATCTTGAAAAGTTGTTGATTTGCTCTGAAATCTTGTGCACACCTGGTTTTCATGTTAACCTAGGGCTAACAAGTGTTTAATCATTGTTAATGCAACATATGTGATAGATCTGAGGCTTTGAAATTGGATTTTGTGTCAAGTAGATCAGCAAACTTAGTTCTTGTGTTCTTCATTGTTCATCAGTAACTGCATATGCTTGAATATTGTTCCTTTGTTGGATTAGTTGCATGAAATATGTTAATCTGTGTTACTTTAAGTTGTTTTGAGCTTGTGTATGCATTTGGTGGCTTGTGGTTAGCTTTTACTAGCTTTAAAGTAGCTTATTATCATTAGACCTGCTTATTACTTGTCTGGAACACAGCTGGGCAAAGATTGAATTAACTGCACTGATTGGCTGTGTGATTTTGTGATTTTCTGCTTGTTATTGACTCCTTGTGATTCACTGATCACAAGGGTGCCTTTATTGTCCAAAAATACCAAGTAAAACTCTCTAAAAGGCCAAGTCAAAAAGTCAAGGCAGTGGGAACTCCTTTCCCCTACTTCTAGCCACTGCTAGTTATAATTTGTGTTCAGCTTATTAATAAGTCATTCTGGCTTATTCCAATGTGCAACAACTTATTTTTTGTAATAGGTCTTAATCTTTTGAGCTTATAAGTGAATTTGGAAGTTTACAGCTTTTGGTTTTAAGTTTTTACTAGAAAATGACTACTTTATCTTTTTCAAAATTAGCTTATTGCTTATTTCAGCTTATTGAGGGTGCTTATTGAAAATCGTTTTGTTGATTAAGCTTAGTTAAGCCATTTGTGACTTATTTCAACTTGAATCAGCTCTTGAAATAGTCTAGAACTCAAAAACGACTATTTTGTCGTTTTGTGTAGATTGCGTATTGCATTTTCAGGCTTATTCCTTGAGCTTATTTCAATTTTCTTTTTGCAAATAGCTTAATTAGGTCAAGAGAAGGACGTGGGTAAAATCTTAGCTTATGGCATCAGCTTATAGCTTAATGGGCCAAAAAGCCCATTAAGAATAAGCTGTTTTGAAATAAGCTAGCTTAAGCTTATTTTCA
The DNA here is from genome assembly GCA_025667525.1 of Glebionis coronaria. Classification (NCBI taxonomy): domain Eukaryota; kingdom Viridiplantae; phylum Streptophyta; class Magnoliopsida; order Asterales; family Asteraceae; genus Glebionis; species Glebionis coronaria. The sequence continues at coordinate 254,799,167 of CM046878.1, forward strand.
GCTTTTGGGCCTTTGTAAAATTGTGTTTAAAATCAAATTTTAAGCTTGACTGGAGCTTTTGGGCCAATTCTGAGGACTTTTTCTTATTGGGCCCAATATCAAGCCCATTAAGGATCTGTTTGGGTATTTGGCCAATTTGAAGGCCCAATAGGGGCATTTTTGGTATTTCAAGTCCATTTTCTGTTTAATTAGGTTAAAATAAACTAGTTTGCAACTTTTTAGAATTATTTATAATTTTTGGATTTTTAATATTATTTTAATATTATTTTATTATTAAATTTCAAAATTTAGGTTTTTCAAGTTTTTACATTTTTCTTAGGTTAAATACATTAAGTTAGGAATTTTTCAATTTTTAGAATATTTTTAGTGTCCTTAGATTAATTTTTATAATTATTTTAAGTTTAAATAGTTTTTAATTGTTTTTAAATAGTTTTAATTAATTTTAAAGTTTTTAAAAATAGTTTTAAATTAAGTTAGGCCATTTATGGTTTACAAAGTGATAAATCTTATTTTGGGCTTTTTGTTAATTAAAATTGATTTTTAGGACTTTAATTAGCATTAAAAAATCATTATTTAATTAAATAAAAGATTTGAGTGATTTTTGATTTTTTTTGTAAACTCTAATCACATTATTTAGGATTTATTGCAATTTTTTAGGAATTTTTAGAGTAAATTTTTAATTTTGGTACTTTTTACGGTTTTACGTGTACGACCCTTTCGTCTTAGTGTAATCCGTCATCGTAACCGTCATTCTCTTCTTATCCCCTTTCTGTTTTCTTTTCTCATAATAAATATAATCACATAATTAATCATCTCTCTACACAACACACTAGCCCCTTTGGGAAACGAACTTTCACCATTGGTCATTAGTGCTTGGTATTCCTAAACCAACACTTAATACTTTCCACTATTTTACCTTCTTTTCCTAAAGGTGTGTAAAAACTCATACATCATTTTGGCGCCGCTGCCGGGGAGGCGTGTTGTGTTTTGATTTGGACATTGTTGTTTTTATATACTAACCATAAATAGTATTTGTATTAGTAGCACTCTACTAATACGTATTATCGGTTTTTCGTTTTTTGTGTGAATATTATTACTATATTGTATACGTAGAACAATAAATTCACAAGTACTCCAAAAGTGTGAAAACACAACCTTGACTTGGGAGGTCATTACCCAATCATTGTATTCGAATCTCAAACAATAATGAAAAGGAAAAAATAGATAAATACTTTCGTGAAGCTCTATTTTGAAAAATACAAACTATAAGGTGGGTATAAGACGGGTATTATAAAATATACCCTAAGGAAAAAGGCTCTTAAGTGCTTCGCGCCGCCTCGTTTCCTTACTTGCTTGTGATTATTTGATTTTGAGAGCTAATCGAGGGTTTTGCCGCCCAAAGTATTATTAAGTATCATATATACTTTCTTGGTTTCATTTGATTAAACCCTCTTGAACGTTTTGGTGTTCCACCAACGTTTTAAAGTCATCGAAGGCGTTCACTTCACGTGATCATTTTCATTCCTTGAGGCTTCTTTAATCAAGAGATTTGATTAAGGAGGAGATTTGTAGATTTTGGACTACTTAATACAATTTCAAAAAAAAAAAAAGTAAATACAATCAAAAATCCAAAAAAAATTGAAAAAGTTAAAAACACCAAAAAGAATCTTCTTTGCTCATCCCCACGTTGTACGTGACGTTTATGCTTACTCGTAATCAAGCAAGACGTGCACGTAAACGTAGAAACCGAAAGGATTCAACACCTACTCCTAATCTTTCTAATGAAGAGACTCCAAGTGAGGAACCTATTGTAGAACAAGAAGCTATCATGGCTAATCGTACTATGATGGAGTTGCTTCAAGCACCCACCGAGGGTTTTGAAGAGGCCATTGTGATTCCCGCCATCCTTGCGGAGAACTTCGAGATCAAGACGGGTTTAATGTCTATGCTTCAAGCCAACAAGTTTCGCGGACACGAAAAAGACAACCCACATTATCACATTAGGCAATTCAATCGTCTAACCGCGACAAGCAAGTTTAAGGATGTACCACACGATGCCATTAAGATGATGTTGTTTCCATACTCGTTAGATGGACCCGCCAAGATATGGCTCGAGAAAGAACCCCCAAATTCGATTTTGACGTGGGGTGATCTCGTTTCAAAATTTGTGAATCAATTTTTTCCACCATCTAAAACAACACATTTGAAAAACGAGATTTCACGATTTACTCAAAGGTCTAATGAAAGTTTTTCAATGGCTTGGGAAAGTTTTAAAGATATGTTACATGAATGTCCACACCATGATTTTTCCGAATTACATCAAATTGACACTTTTTATAATGGGCTTAATGATCATGAACGAGATTACTTAAATGCCGCCGCGGGTGGTAATTTTTTGTGCAAAACGACCGATGAAGCTTTGAAAATCATTGAGAATAGGTCTAAAGTTTATAGCCCTCGTAACACACCGAGTGTTGCCACTATGGGTTCATCGTCGTCTCGTAACATGAGTGCCTTGCAAGATGAAGCAAATGAGGAGAATCGGTTTTTCGATAGGTTTTCGACTCTTATGACTCATTGGAAAGCACAAGATGCTTTGAATTCCGCATCGGTTAAGGCGGTTGCCAAGAGTTGTATTTCGTGTGGTGGAGCTCATGATTTTTCTGAGTGCATTACCGCGGATGGTAACACTTCGAATGCTTATGTAGCCACGGGAACTTATAACCAAAACGGTCAAGGTTCCCGCCAAAATCAAGCTCCACAAAATCAAAGTGCTAACAACTATCGTAACAACAATCAAAGTGGTGCTTACCAAGGAAATCAACGTAAATACAACAAGGGTAATTATCAAAGTGGAAATGGGCAAATTTCAAACCAAAACCAAAACCGTGATTTTCAAACTACCACACAAGGTTTTCAAAATGATCACACCAAAAATCTTAAAGGAGAATTTTTGAACTATGCTAAAGCAAACGATGCTAAGTTTGATAATATGCAACGTGAAATGGTTAGCTTAAGATCCGAGTTGAAAAACGAGCTTAAAAAAGAACTTGCTAATGAACTTAAGACTCATGCTAATAAAATGGAAGGAAATGTTCAACATCTCCAACAAAATCAACAAAAAATGGAGCAAGGTCAACATGAGATTAAGCAAGAATTGTTAAAAGCGGATGCTAGGCAATCTAAGTTTGAAGATCGAATGGGAAAAATGTTTAAAGCTATCATGTGTAAACCTTCTTCTTCGGGTGGTCTTCCTAGTGATACCATCGTAAACCCGAAAGGAGAATTGAAGGTTATTACTACTCGTAGTGGTAAAACTTTCAAAGAACCCATTTCTCGTCCAAGTACTTCTACGGAGAAGGAAAAAGAGAAAGAACTCGAGGTGGTGGTAGAAAAGGAGCAAATTCCAAGCCCACGAAGTACCGCTCAAATCACACCTACTGTTGAACCAATACCAATAGTAGAACCCGAGATTCCAAGGCCGTTTCCTATGCCCCAACCCACACCACCCTTACCTTACCCTTCAAGACGAAACAAGGAAAAGGCACAAGAACGAAATAATTATCAATTTAAACTTTTTATGAAAATGTTTCGTGACTTGCATTTTAATATAAGTTTTGCCGACGCCTTGGTCATGATGCCTCGATTTGCCGCAAACTTCAAAAGTATGTTGAATAACAAAGAGAAATTGCAAAAGTCGTCTAGTTGTTCTTCGGTTTTTCTTAGCCGCATACCTCAAAAAGTCGGTGATCCCGGTAAATTTTTAATCCCATGTGCAATACAAGATATGGAGGAATGCTACGCCTTGGCCGATCTTGGTGCTAGTATAAATTTGATGCCTCTTGAGATTTTTAAGTCGCTCAATCTTCCTAATCTCACTCCTTCTAGAATGTCAATCGAGATGGCCGATCATTCTTTGATTCTAGCTTGTGGAGTAGCCGAGGACGTCTTCTTGAAAGTTGGAAAGTTCTACTATCCCGTGGACTTTATCGTTGTTGACATTCCCATCGATCCTAAAGTTCCTCTAATTTTAGGTCGATCATTTTTGGATACCTCGAGAGCACTTATCGATGTGCATGCTAGGAAGATCACTCTACGTTTCAATGAGGAAGAACTCGTCATAAATGCAACTGAAAACTCTACACTTTCTCATGTGTATTTTATCACGTCTTTGAACAATGTTAATCCCATCAAAAACATTTGCAAAAGGATTTCAACGAGAGTTTGAGGAGTTGATGATAAAAACGATTTTCCGTCCCCTCCGCCGGTGAAAGTTAAGAGTCATTAGCCTACGTTTCCAATCACGAATGATTCTTCGGATGATGAATATGTTGACCCCGATGGGGAAGTTTTCTTTGTTGACAAACGATTTGAGAACTTACCACCACCAAAACCAAAACGATTTTCAAATGTGAGAATTTTTAGTGTGACTAACATTGTTTTAGAAACACCAAATATTTTTGACATAATCAAGTCGGGTTTTCATAAGGAGAGTTTAAAATATAAAAAAGGAAAAAATTTTAAATTGGATTTAAAAGATTTTTCTACAATGCTAAATCCGTCATCACTTCGTGTTTTGAGTGCTACAAGCTCGTCTTCTCCTTTTGACGATGCTTTGTGTGGATCAAGTGTGGGGGAAGCCCCTTATGTTCTCTCCCCTTTCTCCACCGAGGACGAGATATTTGATCCCAGAATTGCTTATAAAGGGAAATCTCGGTCTTCCACCGATGCAATAAATGGAAAATCTTTCTATTTGATTGGTGCGAGTCTACCTCGAGTAGCTCAAGGTTTTTATGACTTACCCATTGTCCCACCCTTCTATTTCTTCTCATATATTTTCTTTAAACCCTTTGGGTTTGTGTTGGCACATGATGAAGTGGCGTTGATTTGTTTTTCCAATGAAAACGAGAACGCCATCTTCGATTCCGGTATTCTACATCATCCAAGGACTTAGTCCTTAATACCGGTTGTTTTTGGGCCTTGATTACATGTAAGCCCCACAAAAATTGATCATACCATGATTATCCCTAAATGATCACATTTATGGGGGATTCGAGTCGAGCCTTTGACTCGGTTATCAAAAATAAGGTGCCTCGTGGGGGAGACGCATGCTTATCTATGTACATATTATTGCTTTCTAATTAGTTTAATGTGAGGGGATTTGTGCCCTTCCAACCTTTGTTCCGTGGTTGTTTGTGAATTGTGGTTTTTAGATCCTTATCTTCACGATTGGAGCCTCTCATGTTCGTTTTATGGGAGCACTCAATCGTTTGCTTTGAAGACTTTCTCAATATCGATGATATATCCTTTGATGTTCTAACCTTAGGTTTATAGCACACTTCATAAACGGCTTTAAATTTAACGGTTACACCCTTTCCATGCTAGATTAGGCATTCGACTACGTCTCTAGTATGGGGGTGTTTGCACCCCTAGACTCGAAACATTGAGGACAATGTTTAACTTTAGTATGGGGGGGGGGGGGGGGTGAATAGATACTTGCCTTGCCAAACCTTCACGCTTTCCAAAGTTTATCTTTTTGTTTATCGTTTTGTTGCAAAATAAGGCTAAAAATGGCCAAAATTTAAAATTTTTCTCATGTTTTATAAGTGTTTGAAGACACGAATGTAGGTTTTACGATGGCGAGAATAAGAGTAATTTTTGACTCGACCGTGCGTGTTGAGCACTTAGCTTTGATTCCTTAACTTCACATTAGGCTAAGTCTCTTAAATGAGAACGAGAAATGATAGGGTTAATTATAAGTTACTATGCTAAACGTAGAGTACTCGTATTCTTTCAAAAACTCATGTCTTCTCGTTGTTTGCTTATCCTCCCTTCGCTTGTAAATATTTTTTGCTTAATAAATATTGACTTAGCGGTTTAGTCTTGATTGTTGGGTTTCTAGTCTTTTCTAGTAGCTTCCGTGTAATTAAATTGGGAAGACATTAAGTTATCGTCAGCGTCACGGTTTTGAAGTATTGGCACCCGAATAATCAAAAGTTTCACCCAATAATAAGATTTCAAGTGCTCACCTAAATCAAGCAACAATTTGAAGCCCACAAGGCCGAAAAATCTATGCAAAATTGAAAGTGAATCAAGCCTTAATCTTTGAAGCTTTAAAGATCCTAAATTCGCCTTAGCATGAGGATATACGTCTTTGGCTAATAAAACCACCGATGATGTGGATAATAAAAGGCAAGGCAAGATCGAAGTCATAATAAAAGCTTCATGGCGAAGTTGAATAAAAGATGGAGGTAAACCAAAGATAATAAGGCCCTTCCGTTAGGGGGCGTATAAAAGTCTTGGTAATAAGTCTCATGTTCAAAACCGTTATAAAACCGTGTTTATCGATCCTTCTTGTTGACTTAATTTTTTGACATCGTTGTCTATTAGGAGGGGTTATTGATTTGATGGTCTTGGTTACACCGTTAGGACTCTATTTTTAGACCTAAATCTCTATTATCGCATAAGTCAAGCAATGTATCCTCGTGAAACATTCAAGACATAAAAAAATATAAGAGATACAACTTAGGATAATGGGAGGATAAGAACGTGATTAGGGCATATGAGTAGTGTTAGCATTACTAACTTATAATGACAATGATCTCGTTGCACGCTTGGCATGGAATTGGGGTGAAAATCGAGGACGACGATATTATTTCTAACTAAGCATCCACGTGTTCCTGTTATATGAACCTAAACGTCCCATTTTGCGATGAAAATCATACATCATGTCTAAAACGCAAGTAGTAGCAATAGTAGTAGTGTAGCTAGTTTATCGTTCAATAAAAGTGAATAAAAATGAATTTTGGAGGTGCTGCGATACTTTATTCTAGCATTGCGTGAGGGCACGACAATGGTTTAGTATGGGGGAGTGATGAGACTGCTTTAAATGCATTAAATATCGTCAAAATACCCAAATATATGCTTGTGTTTGTTGCTTGTATATTTTAGGTACGGATATTGAGAAAATGACAAAAGATCACAAGAATCATGCAAAAACGAACACGGGAAACGAAGCCGCACAATGAACCGGACGCAAGTGATGATTTTCCAAGAATAAACCTTAAAGATTTGAAGATTATACAAGAAGGGTCCTCCAATATTGAAGAATTGACACTTCAAACCCTTGTTTATTCATAATTACAAGATTGGTCCTTAAAGTTTGTCAAACTTACAAAAAGGACCCTTAACTTTGAAGAATTGGCAAAAATGGTCCCTCAAGAATTATGACTTGTCAATTTCAGTCCTCCAAGAAGTCAACCATACAAGTCAAGACCATTATCCATGAAGAAAATTCCAAAACAACCCTTCAAAAATCAAGAATTGGCAAGAAATACCCTTGAAAATACTTTGCAAAACTTTTTGGGGCAAAAGTATAGAAAAGAAAAGTTGTTAACAAAGGGAAAGGTGTTGATAGCTAGTTTGAACTGAAGTGAAAGGAAAATAAAAGATGAGGGGTCAAATGTGGGAGACAAGAAAGTTACCTAGACCAGTGAGGGGGTGACACGTGCCCCACTCACTCCATCCAGCCAATCACAACTCATCCCTTGGCCATGTCACCTTCCACTTATAATAACTTTTAACTAACCCGGTTTAGTTAATTAATTTTGGGCGCTTAACATGTTTTTAAATCATAATCTGGATCAAAACCTTGTTCTTGATTTCCTAAGCCAAATTTGGATATTCCTTAAATACTATGAGTTAGCTTGTAATTCTTTCCAGATCTATGATTAAGCCAACCCTAAACACATCTCAACCCTTAAACATGACACCTCATCACCCACAAGTTCACATGAGTTCCCTCCTTCACACGTTTTTGAGGATACAGCCAAAACTTGCCAGAAAATCAACACTCAAGATTGAAGATTACATTTTAAGCTTCTTTTAAGCCTTTGGATACACTTGCAACCTGCCAACTCATACAAATGGCCAAAAATCAGTCACATGTACAAAGAAGTTCAAAATAATCAAGGGTATTTGTGGAACTTCATTAGCTAGGGTTTTCAGCTTTCCTTTATGTTTCTAGAATTTTTGTAGCCCTATATAAGGCACCCTTATTCATAGTTTAGTTCTTGTTCTCAGTTTTACTTTGTCAAGCCTTGTAAAGCCATTTTTCTGAAATTAATAGAATTTGGTATTGTGTTGTGATTGAAACTGAGTTCGATTGATATTTATTGTGTTAAGTAGTTGTATTGTCACGTTTTTTACTAACAAAACCTTGAACAAGTCCAAGATAGCCTATAAGCCTTTGAGTCCCTTTGTTCTTGAATGAGTTCAAGAATTTGGCATGTGCTTGGGTGAGGATTGTTCATTGAGGTGTTTCTTTAAGTGACATAATTCACAAATCAACTAGCTTGAACAATATTGGAGTTTGGTTATGCGTTTTTTATTCAAAAATTTAGTCAAGTGGTTTGCTAAGTACTTGTGGTTCAACAGCCTGCTTATTTGAGCTTAAGGGTGATCATAGCCTCCTAATCTTGGTTGATTAAGGGGTGGTGAGGCCTTAAGGGAAGATTCAGGCCTTGTGGGAACCTAAGTCTTGTAAAGACTTGACCTTTTGTCACCTATTTTACCTTATTTTGTGTTAATCTAGGCTCAAGCCTTTGGCTAGGCCTGTTTGTTGTTCTTAGCAGGGGAAGCTGGTGCTTGTTCTTGCTAGCACCTAAGCTCTTTGATTCCAAGGTGTGGATTTATATCTTGGAGGTTTTAATTCTCAAAACTCATCTTTCTGATTAATCTTTGGTATTTATGTGATTTTGTGATTTTGCTGGTATAAGTGTGTTTTTATGCTTGATAATTGCTTCTTGATTCACTTGTGGTATGTTATGATGTTAAACTGGGCTTAAATCAATCTTGAGAAGACTTTTACTTGTTTAAAATTAAGTTTAAAAAGTTAAAAGGGTGTTTGGGATTGACTGATTGTTCTAGTTTATGTGATTTTGAGTTGATATTGTGGTATTGTTTGAGTGTGTATCTGTTATAGAGGTTATTGTGATATGATATATGCAAGTTTTGTGCCTTGAATCACTAAATCAAACATTTGGCTATAAAATCTTGAAAAGTTGTTGATTTGCTCTGAAACCTTGTGCACACCTAGTTTTCATGTTAACCTAGGGATAACAAGTGTTTAATCATTGTTAATGCAACATATGTGATAGATCTGAGGCCTTGAAATTGGATTTTGTGTCAAGTAGATAAGCAAACTTAGTTCTTGTGTTCTTCATTGTTCATCAGTAACTGCATATGCTTGAATCTTATTCCTTTGTTAGATTAGTTGCATGAAATGTGTTAACCTATGTTACTTTAAGTTGTTTTGAGCTTGTGTATGCATTTGGTGGCTTGTGGTTAGCTTTTACTAGCTTTAAAGTAGCTTATTGTCATCAGACCTGCTTATTACTTGTCTGGAACACATCTGGGCAAAGATTGAATTAACTGCACTGATTGGCTGTGTGATTTTGTGATATTCTGCTTGTTATTGACTCCTTGTGATTCACTGATCACAAGGGTGCCTTGATTGTCCATAAATACCAAGTAAAACTCTCTAAAAAGGCAAGTCAAAAAGTCAAGGCAGTGGGAACTCCTTTCCCCTACTTCTAGCCACTGCTAGTTATAATTTGTGTTCGGCTTATTAATAAGTCATTATGGCTTATTCCAATGTGCAACAACTTATTTTTTGTAATTGGTCTTAATCTTTTGAGCTTATAAGTGAATCTGGAAGTTTACAGCTTTTGGTTTTAAGTTTTTACTAGAAAACGACTATTTTGTCTTTTTCAAAATTAGCTTATTGCTTATTTCAGCTTATTGAGGGTGCTTATTGAAATTATTTTTGTTGATTAAGCTTAGTTAAGCCATTTGTGACTTATTGCAACTTGAATCAGCTCTTGAAATAGTCTAGAACTCAAAAGCGACTATTTTGTCGTTTTGTGTAGATTGCTTATTGCATTTTCAGGCTTATTCCTTGAGCTTATTTCAAGTTTCTTTTTGCAAATAGCTTAATTAGGTCAAGAGAAGGACATGGGTAAAATCTTAGCTTATGGCATCAGCTTATAGCTTAATGGGCCAAAAAGCCCATTAAGAATAAGTTGTTTTGAAATAAGCTAGCTTAAGCTCATTTTCAGCTTTTGGGCCTTTGGAAAATTGTGTTTAAAATCAAATCTTAAGCTTGATTGGAGGTTTTGGGCCAATTCTGAGGACTTTTTCTTATTGGGCCCAATATCAAGCCCATTAAGGATCTGTTTGGGTATTTGGCCCATCTGAAGGCCCAATAGGGGCATTTTTGGTATTTCAAGTCCATTTTCTGTTTAATTAGGTTAAAATAAACTAGTTTGCAACTTCTTAGAATTTTTATAACTTTTGGATTTTTAATATTAGTTTAATATTAAATTTCAAAATTTAGATTTTTCAAGTTTTTACATTTTTCTTAGGTTAAATACATTAAGTTAGGAATTTTACAATTTTTAGAATATTTTTAGCACAAAGAAAGCTTACCGAATCTACAATCATAATTCTCGTAAGATCCTCGAAACTATGAATGTCGATTTTGATGAGCTGACAGCAATGGCTTCTGAGCAAAGCAGCTCTGAACCCGCACTTTATGAAATGGGACCCAGTAACGTAAACTCTGGTCTTGTCCCAAACAACCCCACTTCATCATTATTTACACCACCTTCTAGGAATGAATGGGATACGTTGTTTCAACCGTTCTTTGATGAATTCTTTACTCTTCCAAGTATTGTTGCTCCAGAACCTGAAGTAATAGCTCCGATTACCGAAGTTGTCGCTCCAGCAACCGAAGCACAATCAGATACGTCTACACCAACAATTGAGCAAGAGGCATCTTTAACGAGTAATTCTCAACCAACACATGTTTCAACAACCCATGTCATGCCTATTGATGATGAATAGGATGATGATGATCACGACTTGGAATTCGCTCAAATGCGTGAACTTCCATTCTTTGGTGTACCAATTCCCGACCGTAATCAAGCCGAGTCATCCACCTCAGAGGAAGCTCCTACTACGGTCTACTCCAATCCACGGATTCGTGAACATGACAGCAAGTGGACAAAGGATCATCCTATAGATTCTATTATTGGTGACCTTAATCGTTTGGTATTTTCACGAAGTCAGTTACAAGAAAGTGCAATGTTTTGTCATTTGGATGCTATTCTCAGTGAAGTTGAACCTAAGACGTAGCAACAAGCATTTACCCAATCTTGTTGGATAGAAGCTATGCAAGAAGAACTTAATGAATTTATACGTCTTGATATATGAGAACTTGTCCCATGCCCGGATCAAGTGAAGTTACTCACTTTGAAATGGGTTTACAAGGTGAAACTCGACGATTTAGGTAGAATATTGAAGAACAAACCTCGACTAGTAGCTCGTGGATACAAGCAATTATTGGGCATCGACTTTATGGAATCCTTTGCACCGGTTGCCCGTTTGGAAGCTATTAGACTATTCCTCGCTTATGCAGCCCACATGAATATAATTTTCTATCAAATGGATGTGAAGACGGCATTTCTCAATGGTGAAATCAAGGAAGAGGTCTATGTTCAACAGCCGGATGGTTTTGTGAATTCTAAATATCCCAATCACGTGTACAAGCTTAAGAAGGCTCTCTATGGGTTAAATCAACCTCCACGCGCGTGGTATGATCTATTTTCACAATTCCTCATTACGCAAGGCTTCGCTAAAGGCAAGGTGGATCCAACGCTGTTTATTCAGAAACGAGGTAAAGATATGATTATGGTACAAATATATGTTGATGATATTATATTTGCAGCCTCGACCCAAATCTTATCGGATGAGTTTAGGACACTCATGTCTTCCAAGTTTAAGATGTCAATGACGGGCAAGGTATCATTCTTCTTAGGTCTTCAGATATCTCAGATTCCCAGAGGCATCTTTATCAATCAATCCAAGTATGCCCTTGAATCGCTTAAGAAATATATGATGGAATCTTGCGACCCCGTGGATACTCCAATGGTGAAACGAACTAAGCTAGATGCAGATCCACATAGGATTGCCGTTGATCCGACACTTTATCGTGGAATGATCGGTACCCTTCTTTATATCACAGCTAGTCGACCTGATCTTCAATTTGCCATATGTATGTGTGCTCGGTTTCAAACTAGGCCTACTGAGTTACACTTAGCTACTGTTAAACGGGTCTTTCGATATATTAAAGGAACCATTAATCTGGGACTTTGGTACCCGAAGGACTCTTCGGTTTCACTCATGGCATATACAGATGCGGATTACGCGGGTTGTCAAGATACAAGGCGTAGCACAAGTGGAACTTTGTAGCTACTAGGAGACCGACTAATCAGTTGGGCATCGAAAAGGCAGAAAAGCACTGCAATTTCAAGTACGAAGGCAGAATACATAGCTATGTCTGGTTGCTGTGCTCAAATTCTTTGGATGAGATCGCAATTAACCGACTATGGTCTAGGTTTCAACAAAACTCCGATGTACTACGACAACAAAAGTGAAATTGCCTTATGCTGCAACAATGTCAATTCTCCCGGTCGAAGCATATTGACATTCGCTACCACTTTATCAAGGAGCAAGTGGAAAATGGAGTGATCGAGCTTTACTTTGTCCGATCTGAGTATCAATTGGCGGATATTTTCACAAAGGTTTTAGATCGCGCTCGAATGGAATTTTTGGCCGACAAGCTAGGATTGAACACTTTCTCGCCCGAGACTCTTAAGGAACTGGCAGATAAAGCGAAAGAATAGTGGTTGTAAACTATTCTCCGTATCCTTGGTGATCATCTGTATATATTGTTTATATTTTTATCCTCAAAAGAAAAATAGAAAAATATAAAACCATATAAAAACCATAAAAATTGAAAAATTCAGAAAAATCCAAAAATATTTTTACTTTATTTTTCAAAGGCATGTATTTTGGTACGATAATATTTACGGCCTTAGAAATGTTGATTAATATCGACACGTCGCTGTAAATAGAGTTTGTACAAAAGTTGTAAATATTTTAAAACCTGCCTATATGGCTTGTAGTTATTTCAGACTGCAACCCGCTTTTCATATTAAAGTCAAGTATTTTATTTTTGAAAGCTTTGGCTCAACAACAGGAATTAATTTTCTCGGGCATGGTTTACTTTATAACCATGTAAGGGATTGTGTTTACGTTATAATACAATCTAACACGGATATATGTACGCTTCAGTGCATTTATTTGTTAAAACAAGAGAAATCTTGTGTTTATGAAGTTATCATCTCTACAATCATAGAAATCTACAATTGGTATCTACATACTCGACAATGCGACTACTCAAACGGCGACTAGAGCTCTTTCAATAGAACATGGGTCAACAATTGAGGGGGAGAAATTGTCAAGCATTCAGAATCCTCAATGCCGAAAGTTCCAAGCTCACTAATTGGTGTCAAGACAACAATACCAATCATACATGTGATGTCAAGAGATAACTTCAGACGTGACGAGACGACCAACATTTGCCGACAAGAACCATTTGATCTTATCATATGATGTTCTCATAAACCAGGTCCAACCTTATCAATTCATTCTTATATGGTGAATATGTGATCATGTTACAAATCGGTATCATATCTCACAAATTGGTCTCATGAAGATTAAACGGACTTGCATTTTTCTTCCCAAAACCTTTGTTAAAACTTCATTAAATCAATTGATAACAAAATATCGGTTCGGTTAATATTTTTAATGTGGAGGAGAAAATGTGATTTAATATGCGAAATGATTAATAAAAAATGGTTTGACTTAACGTGATAGCTCATCCCGACATGTGCGAAATGTTTTCGAATATCGAGGCATATGTTAAGGGGGGGAAAATGGATTTTCTCATATAAAATGGATTTCATGGTGATTCATATTTAACCACAAACCATTTAATTCACGACGATGAAAATTGTGGTGACATAAGGATGGTAGGATAGGTTAAGTCCAATGTTTCTTCCTAAACCGGAGGAGTCTTCCCAAGGACATTCCATAGCTAGAAATAGTTGTCCTTGGGAAAGATGGAGAAAGATTGTGAACGTAGCTGAATGCTGACCAAGTACTTAAGTTAGCATTGGAACAATCACAACAAGGTGCTAGTTATGACGTATTGGTATGCATTTAAGGGGTTGAAGAATGAAAAAGAATTGTAAAGATAAAGGGTGAAAACAAAGAAGCCCTCCTAACAACCTTAGACAAAAACCGGGTCAACTCATTAACTATTGAGATCATTTTTATTGATGATCGATATCGAAGATAGACATCATGGACCCAGTGATGCAATGCACAACCCATCCCAGCTAACCCAGATATCTCTCAAAAGTTATTTGTTTTAATCACACGGAGATCAACAAGTTATCTCTCGATTTATTCACTCCGAGTAAATTGGCATTGAAAACATGGCACTCCTCTCCAGCCTCCGATCACTAAAAATCCAAAATGCACGATCGAGTCTAGATCCATTTGAGATCATCAAATATCTCATTAAGACACACTTCCATATTTCCTTGCTTCTTCACATTCTATGAAAAGTAAGAAAAAGTTTAAGAGTCCTACGCAAAATATTCATGATCTTGCCTGAACATCCGAGTAACACGCAAGTATTTACAATAAAGATAGAAATCCTTCTTGAGCGAACATTAAAAAGCTCATGGTAGGTGACTTGTGCGATTCTTTATGAATCAAACTTGTGATAATTGGAAAGCAACAATGGTTTAATTCTTAATTGAATTTAAACACGTTCCAAGCCTCTACGCAATATCTCAGTGATCTTGCCAGAACACTCAGAGTGACACCTTGGTGTTCATAGTGATGAGTGGAAATCCTTCTAGTGTTAACCTCAAACAACACTTGGTAGGTAACTTTCAAAATTCAATATGAATCGAGCTCGTGACAACTGGAAAGCAACGATGCTGCGATTCCTTAATGAATCAAACTTGTTCCAGGAATCAGAATTGACGGCTTCAATCATGTGGATAAATTTATCCAAATGATTCACTCTTTACATTCGCAGTCAGTTTTGGATGGTCGAGTAAAGAGAACGGTTTTACCCACGAAATCTTGTCAAGGAGATTTTTTAAATCTACCTGTTAATACTTAGTTTTTATTGGGTTCTAGATAAGTTCTCGGAATCTCCTCGAATTGATTTCCGGTTAATTGTGTGAGATTAGTTGTTTTTGGTGAAACAAATATTTTTGGTTGTGGTAAAATAAATGTGCAAGACTTAAAAATAGATGACGAGTAATTAAAGCTAAAACTAGTAGAAACGTAAACGGTGCAATATTTAAAACTTTAAAAGTAAATCACGGGAAATTAAATGACGTAAAATTAAAACTTAACAAAAAGAAAATTGACAATTAAATAAAAGTGCAAAACGAAATTAAAATGAACTAAAAATAAAACGAGAAAAATTGACACTTTAACTAAAACAAAATATTAAAACAAAACAAAATACCCAATCGGAATACACCCGATCGGAATCTAATCGGAATCCGATCGGAATGTACTCCATCGGAAAGTGCATGATCGGAATGTGCAAACAGGGACATGATCAGAATAATCGAAAATAACTCAATCGGAATGTCAAAAATTAAAACTAATCGGAATGTTCAGAAAAGGGCCAGATCGGAATGTTAAAAAGAAAGCTGATCGGAATGAAGCTATGAATCCCAATCGGAATACACTAAAATGCATATGATCGGAATATTAAAAAACAAGCTAGATCGGAATATTGAAAACCCTTTTCCGATCTAGTGATCGGAATGAGGGTGTTGGAGCTGGTCGGAATAATGCGATCGGAAAGAGGTTTAATACCCTTTCCGATTTAGGTGGGATTCAAAATAAGCAAGTAATAAGCTATGGTAAATAAGCTCAAACAAAAAAACTTGAAAGAATCAATAATTAAGCGAACAAAATAAGCATGAATAACAACTTTTCCAAACTTAAAATAAACAAACTTTTAAATCAAACCATAAAAAGATGAACTTTTTAAGCACGAAAACATTAATGAACAACACGGATCATATGTAACTCGCACCAAAAGTAAACTAGAATCATGAAAGGAAGATGAGAGATTAAACAAGAAAAGTAAAGAATCAAGAACAATAAATTAAAACTTACTTGAAAAATAAATGATTAAAGGTGCATAACAAGTAGTTAAAGTGCAAGAAAATAAATAACAAGAAATGAAAATGGTGGAAGAGTGGTTTGTCAAGCCACCAACAACAAGAAATGAAAGGGAACTAAACTATATATAGGGGTGATTAGGGAGGAGCTTAGGAAGCTTCCTCCCTCTTTCCTCTTTTCCTTAATTACAAAGTTAAGTCCTTCCCTTCTTTATCTTTTGTTAATCTTGGACTTAATGACTTTGTCTCGGGATTTCTTTGAACTCGTCTTGAATTTTCTTCATAAATAAGACTCGAGTTCTTCGGCTTTTAGTAAACTTCCGTCTTTTGACTTTTTCTTCGATAAATCTTCAGAATTGGTCTTGGACTTCCGTTCTTTTTCCACTTTTGATCTTTCGACTTCATCTTTCGTCTTTTTCTTCGATTAAAAGCCCGTGAATGCCGTGTTTTCTCCATTTTTTACCTTTTCGTCCTAAATCACAATAAAAACACAAACCACGCATAATTCCGACATAAATGGCATAAAATACACGTTTTGGCTCGGTTATTATTGTAATTAAGTGGTAAAAAGGATGGGTGTTTTCACACCTATCAAATCCCCTACACTTAACCACTGCAATGTCCTCATGCATTGCATTAGTTACAAAGCACTTTTACATTTTCCATCACAATCAATCCACATTGGCCTTTATTCAAGAGATATAAAATTATAAACATACAAAGTAAAGAAATCAAAAACATACCTTGGGTTTTGAAAATGTCGTGAATGATCATCATCCTCAAGTTTTCATTTTCTCCAAACCAAGCTTAGAAACGAGATCATTCTTATTATAAGTTAGCAAACTAACACGAACTCATGTGGGCCAATTATTCACTTAGACTCCCTTATTCCTAGGTGTATCTCTTTTATTTTATTGTTGTCTTGAATGATCACGAGGATACATTTTTGACTTATTTCGATAGTTATTTAGTCCGAAAATAAAGTGAACGATTTAATCAATAGTTAGCTAAAGGACAAAATCTTTTAAAACTGCTTCTCGGGACCTCATAAAGTTCATATCTTGGCATAACTCGCTTCGCGATTTGAGACCTTTCTCGGACCGATATTTGGCAGCGACTTCATACTTCAAATCTTGAGAGACGTTCATGAAATAATGGTCTTCTCTTCATAATAGGAATTTCTTCACTTGAAATTTTGAGAGATTCATACTTGGACCACGACTTCTTCATTTTTCTCCAATCTTTATTTTGGACTTTGATATACAACGATCCGCCTCCTTTTAGGACTTGGATCTATTTATCCTCATACCTTGTTAGGGCCTTTTTGGATAGACTTCTCCATGATCTTTAGGGGAGTATTTGCTTTTCGTCGTGTGTCTCGATCCTTCATATTGATTTTCGATAAATGATTCTTCACATCACTTTTGGATCTTTAGCAACAAAATGTAGCCCTCATGCCTTGTTAGGGCCTTTTCGGACTCGCCAATCTTCGCATCCCGCTTCAATAAGTTATGCCTTGGCTATGAACTCTAATCCGTACCGAGCAACTTTTAAACGATCTTGGGCTAGAAGCTAAGTAACTTTTCAAATCGTACAACCTTATTTATTAGCAGATAAATTATTTAGCAAGCGAAGGGAGAATAGGCTCATAATTAACTCACATAAATTCACGAAAGAATACCGGACTTATAAATGGCTCTATCATCTCTCGTTCTCCACAGTTTAAAATCTCAAGGAATGAGACTCGTGGATGCTTAGCCTATTAAATCAAAGTTTTGGGTTTTCGAGTCGCCTATAGGATCTTGCTAATTCTTAGACTTTTTCAAGTTTTAGAAATCGCGTTTTAAAGTTCCCTTGATAAACAACTCTCTAGGATCAATTATAGGAACTTGCGAAAAGTTCTTGTTCTTAACCCGTGAGAGTTAAGACTATCGCGTTTTATAGCTCCCTATATAAAAGCCTAGCAAAATTTGACTTAAACATGTTAAGGATACTAGCTAGAGCAAACTTAGATAAGTAAACTCGGGTCGAGTCAAAATATTCACAACGTTTGAAAACTAAAACCACTTTATTAAAATTTTATTCTAATAAGGAAAGAAAATAACTAAACAGAGGTAAAAACAACTATACAACTAGGCCAAAATAGATTAAAAATTTTGAAAAATGTCGAAAAATCAAATTTTCCGGTTAAAATGAGGACAAATACAAGGAAAAGGCCACTTAACTTCGATAGAAGTCCCACCTACACTTAATATAAACATTGTCCTCAATGTTTAAGCATGTGGGAGTAAACTCCCCTACACTTAGGACATTGTGCACGTTGTTTAAATCTCGCTAAGGAAAAGACAACTAAAGAGATTCCTATTTTAATATTGAGAAATATAAAATAGTGAATCGAAAAGAGTTTAGGATAGAACCGGGAAGAAGGGAACACGGAATCACGGTTCGGCAAAAGTCATCAAGAGTGTGTCTTTGAAGCTCTAATCCCTGCACATGATAAGAAAGAAAGCAAGAAACACCACGGGGCTCCCCCTACACTTATGGTGAAAATAGATAGATAATTGGGTTGCCTCCCAAAAAGCGCTTGTTTTTGTTGACCGAGTCATGAGCCTGACTCGTCCCCGATTAAATAGTCCATGGGGAAGCCTCGAATGTGATACTGGGATCAAAGACCTTGTCCTCGTTCCCAGTTGACATCAACAAAGGAGAGGCGGGGGGATAAGTCTTGTATGGGAGAAAGGTCCGTTCAACATACGAGAAGTATGTGAATTCAAGATCCACGGGAGGTGGGTTGGGTAAAGTAAGCACATTGTCCTCCCCCAAAGACAATAGATGCTGAGCAAGCGGCAAAGCCGGATTGTTATCAATCATAGCATAATCAATGTCACCTCCCGGGTCAAAGCACTCATCCTCCGTGATAGTGGCTAAAGGGGAGGATGAAAGGTGCTCGGGAGGGGGACTTGGGACAATATCTTCCTGCAGCAAATTATCAAAAATAATGTCCCCTTCCATGTCATCGTCATCATTACCTGGTGGTATGGAGTGAATGTCGATTTCTTCCGGCAATGGGTCATTATCTTCAACGGGAGTAATAGATGGAGGCAAAGACTCGGAAAGAGGAGGAGAAGTCAACGCTTCGATTTGAGCAATAAGAAGGTGCACTTTCCGTAATCTATCTCGAAGAAGCACGTCTTCCACCTTATCCACAAGATCATGTTCATCGGTGAACTTCTCGTAAACCGGAGAGAATAAATCGTCATCACCCGCATCTCCCGGTGGAGATTGAGAAATTTCAAAAGTGAAATTCTCATAGCTTGGAGAAAAATCGTCATCATTAGGATAGACCTCTGTCGTAAGAGCAACGTCGTCCTTAGGCTCTATAGCAGTCGGTATGTCACAAACCTCATCATCAAACACTTTATCAAGACCAACATCACTAAGCTCATTCAATGTATCACACTCCTTAGACACGTTTGGGATATTGAGAGGAGGGATGACAATTGCACTAGGACATTGAGCAGTAAGGTCATTCCAAGAAATAGTAGGCTCATCGTCATCATCATCATAATAGTATGGATACACCGGGGGAGGAGTATAAGTCTCGATATTTGATATTTGCTCTTGTCGATGATCCTCTTGACATTTCTCGATGATCTTGTTGCAAGCTTCTTGAATTTGTTGACTTAGTTTAACAAGAGTGTCCCATTGTTCATTGGAGCTCAATTGTTCGAAGGAGGGTTGATGATCGATGGGGTGTTGTGGGGGCTCAAAATGTTGAAAACCTGAATTATAGCATGGTTGTGGCTCATAGTAGTTCATCGGTTGAGAAGAATTATAAACCGGGTTTGGTTCATAATAATCCATTGGTGAAGAAAACTGAGGACACGGATTTTGCTCATAATAATTCATTGGTTGACAATAATAGGTATCGTGAGGACCCCCACAGTTGTTGCAAAATGGGTAAGGAGAAAGATCGGGTGCGTCTTGTGGATAGCTATTATCATTGTCATAATTGTACCCCGGTTCTTGCCCGTGATCATACGGGTATCGAACCGGGCACGAAACATGCCAATGAGAATCGCTTCCACAATAGATGCACGGGGAAAGAGTAGGTGGGTTCAAAAAGGACGAATTAGTCGAGTTGCACAAAGGGCAAAATCCGCTTATGAATTGTGTATTGTGGATATCGTTGCCACACCGCTCACATGTACACCATTGACATGAGTCGTTCCCGTATAATCGTCTCCCGCACCCGACGCAATAGACGTAAGAATCCATTGAGAAAAATAGATAAGCAAGAAGAATATTTTTGGTGCAAAACTTTGAAAAAGAAATGCTTTATATGATTTTTCAAATGTTTTTGGATTTTTGAAAATTTTTGGACACGAAAAATAACGTTCACAAGTGAACGGGTCCCAAAAGCCAACGCGTCTCTGACAAAAAACCTTTGATCCTCACGAAAAGAGCCGGCAGCGGGGCCATTTTAATACTTAGTTTTTATTGGGTTCTAGATAAGTTCTCGGAATCTCCTCGAATTGATTTCCGGTTAATTGTGTGAGATTAGTTGTTTTTGGTGAAACAAATATTTTTGGTTTTGGTAAAATAAATGTGCAAGACTTAAATATAGATGACGAGTAATTAAAGCTAAAACTAGTAGAAACGTAAACGGTGCAATATTTAAAACTTTTAAAGTAAATCACGAGAAATTAAATGACGTAAAATTAAAACTTAACAAAAAGTAAATTGACAATTAAATAAAAGTGCAAAACGAAATTAAAATGAACTAAAAATAAAACAAGAAAAATTGACACTTTAACTAAAACAAAATATTAAAACAAAACAAAATACCCAATCGGAATACACCCGATCGGAATCTAATCGGAATCCGATCGGAATGTACTCCATCGGAAAGTGCATGATCAGAATGTGCAAACAGGGACATGATCAGAATAATCGAAAATAACTCAATCGAAATGTCAAAAATTAAAACTAATCGGAATGTTCAGAAAAGGGCCAGATCGGAATGTTAAAAAGAAAGCTGATCGGAATGAAGCTTTGAATCCCAATCGGAATACACTAAAATGCATATGATCGGAATATTGAAAAACAAGCTAGATCGGAATATTGAAAACCCTTTTCCGATCTAGTGATCGGAATGAGGGTGTTGGAGCTGGTCGGAATAATGCGATCGGAAAGGGGTTTAATACCCTTTCCGATTTAGGTGGGATTCGAAATAAGCAAGTAATAAGCTATGGTAAATAAGCTCAAACCAAAAAAACTTGAACGAATCAATAATTAAGCGAAAAAAATAAGCATGAATAACAACTTTTCCAAACTTAAAATAAACAAACTTTTAAATCAAACCATAAAAAGATGAACTTTTTAAGCACGAAAACATTAATGAACAACACGGATCATATGTAACTCGCACCAAAAGTAAACTAGAATCATGAAAGGAAGATGAGAGATTAAACAAGAAAAGTAAAGAATCAAGAACAATAAATGAAAACTTACTTGAAAAATAAATGATTAAAGGTGCATAACAAGTAGTTAAAGTGCAAGAAAATAAATAACAAGAAATGAAAATGGTGGAAGAGTGGTTTGTCAAGCCACCAACAACAAGAAATGAAAGGGAACTAAACTATATATAGGGTGATTAGGGAGGAGCTTAGGAAGCTTCCTCCCTCTTTCCTCTTTTCCTTAATTGCAAAGTTAAGTCCTTCCCTTCTTTATCTTTTGTTAATCTTGGACTTAATGACTTTGTCTCGGGATTTCTTTGAACTCGTCTTTAATTTTCTTCATAAATAAGACTCGAGTTCTTCGGCTTTTAGTAAACTTCCGTCTTTTGACTTTTTCTTCGATAAATCTTCAGAATTGGTCTTGGACTTCCGTTCTTTTTCCACTTTTGATCTTTCGACTTCATCTTTCGTCTTTTTCTTCGATTAAAAGCCCGTGAATGCCGTGTTTTCTCCATTTTTTACCTTTTCGTCCTAAATCACAACAAAAACACAAACCACGCATAATTCCGACATAAATGGCATAAAATACACGTTTTGGCTCGGTTATTATTGTAATTAAGTGGTAAAAAGGATGGGTGTTTTCACACCTATCACCTGTCACAAGTACGATATTTTATATATCGTCCAACGGTCTTCACCGACCGGAGGTAAAATGCTACCGGATTAGAATGAAATGTTCAAAGCCATTTCGTTTGTGTCTACTCATGTTGCGGCATTTGAAGACGGTGGCATTGCGGAGTCCAAGATGAAGTCGTCCCCGCATGCTTATACTTTCTACACTTAATACTTCAACAAAATTCAAGAAAGCCTAAAAGTCAAGTCTTCCGCTGTATCAAACTCTGAAGCTTTCAAGAATTACAAAGGTATAAGTATGTGGTACATGAAGTCACGAAGAGGCGAAGATCACAAGTGATGCACAAGATCAAGGCAAGAGATTAATGCTCAAGATTGATATCAAAGATCACATCAACATATTCACCAGAAAAGAAAAAGAAATGAAGACAAAGACTACGAGCTCAAGACAAGCATAGAATGCTAGGTTTATTTTAATTGTATTGTAACTCGGGTAACCCCCTTGTACTTTGAAGTGACCTTCCTTAGGGGGAGATTATTAGAAATACGTTTTTACGTATTTAGGAAGATTCGGTCACTCCGATAATATATTATGTAGTAGCTCGTAGTCTAGTATCTTTAACTTAACAAACAAGGCCAAGCATGATATCTCTTTGTAAACCAAGCGGCCCATTGTGTAAGCCCAAGCCCATCACAAGGCTTGGGTATATAAGCCCTCTCCTTTGTTGGAGAGGGTGTGGTTTTCTCATACTTTACACATAGTAAAAGGTGTAATCTTTTATTTCTCTCTCTAAAAGTGTGTGTGAAATCTACCAACTTTCTATCTCTTTCTCTCTCTAGAATATACATAGATTTACAATATCCTACACCTTCTTTAACCATGAAATGGCACTTCTCCCAATTTAGAACAAGGCGGGTTTCTTCACACCTTTTAAGCATACATTCTAAATGGGAGAGACAAGAAGTGAATGAATCTCCAAACACCGAGAAATCTTCTATAAACACTTCCATGGTGTGCTCTATCATATCATGAAAGATTGACATCATACACCTTTGAAATGTCCCAGGAGCATTGCACAAGCCAAAAGGCATTCTTTTGTAAGCAAATGTGCCATAGGGACAAGTGAATGTTGTCTTTTCTTGATCTTTTGGATCAATGGGGATTTGAAAATAACCCGAGAATCCATCAAGAAAGCAATAGTATTCATTTCCCGCTAAACGTTCTAGCATTTGGTCCATGAAAGGTGTGACAATCCGTCAATTTCAGGTCGTTATTTTAATCTCGACTATTACGTATTATGTGTTACTTCATTGAGAATTTTGAAATATCGGCTAACCGAGAAGGTTATGGCTTGAAACTTAACGTAAGAATATCGCTTAGATGAAAACCGACAAGGAATACGTTAGGTATCGATATTATATTCTCAAATTTTCATAAGAATGATTATATCGTACTTATTTTTATTTCTCGTGCTTTACGTTTTAACGAATGACGAGACCTGCTACTGATCGCGATGCCGACGGATGCCCAAAAGTTTACGATTTATTATTGATTGTTTCGATATTTAATATTTTCGACGTTTTCGACTTAATTACGTTTTAAGTCGTGTCGAAGCTATATTACTACATTTATGAAGCGTTTTAACTTTTGAAAAGTATTTTACGAAATCCGAGTCCCGTAAATATTTTCAAATTTGACTAATAGTCATTTCTACCCTTAAAATTATTTAATTACTTTTTGGTCCAAAACTATGCAAGATTGGCAAAACTAGCCTTTCCACCCACCACATATAAACTCTTTTCACCTAACTTTTACAGATAGTAACTAGTTTATCAAAAAAAATCACCACTCTCCCCTTTCTATTTGTTCTAGCCGTCCACCCTCATCACCATATCCATCAAAATTTGTTGATTTCTACTTTGAATCATCCAAAAATAAAACAAGACCACCTCTTAGAATTCAAAGGTGATCATATCCATATAAAAATTTCCAACATGCAACAAGTTTTTTATTTTTGTTATGAACTAGTATTGATGTGAATTTTTGATAATGTGTTTATCTTGTGATAATCATGTGTAGATCTTTTTGTTTTGTTGAAGAAAATTTATTTTTGATTTTGGGTTTTTATTTATTTGATTCATACAAGTGTTAAGATAAATATATTTTGATATTAGGAGATTAGGATGAGTAGAAAAGTGGTTGGGATTGTTTGAAAAATTGTTTTAGTATGAGTTTTTTGGAGGTAATTTTGGGCAGTGACTTAAAGGCTGTTTTTAGGTATCTTAATATTGAGCTATTGTTAAACTAATAGGATAGTGTTGTAGAGAATTTCATTAGCTTCGATTTGATATAAATTAGAGCTTCTAACTCCAAACGAGTGCGAAGTTACAATAGTTTGATTATTCGTGTACCGGGAGACGAGTATCGACACAAAGTTGTTGTCGATATTTTGATCGAATATCAGGGACTATAGAATGAGTTTAAAAAATATTCAAGGGTTGTTGTAAGTCTCTAAACCTCAGGTTGTGAGTCCATAATAACTGTTTTTTAATAAGAAAAATGTTCTTTGTTGGTCTTATCGAATTATGTCTAATCGTTTTCTCTCGGTGTCTAATCGAATTGATCTTGGATTAAAGTGTGACTCAATTGTTTTTGGTGGATAAAAGAAAATATGGTTATCTATTTCTACTTAAAAATTAAATGAGAAAAACATTAAAAATAAACTAAAAACAAATGATAAATAATAAAGAAAATAAACAAATTAAAATTTAATAAAAAGCAAAATTAAAAATAAAGATAAAACAAAACAATTCGGAATAAAAATCTTAAAACAATTCGGGAAATTAAATCAACAAAATAATTCGGAATACATAAATTCTAAAACAATTCGGAATCTATAAATTATTCATAATTCGGAATATGTTATTCCTAATAACAATTCGGGATATAGGATTCCTAAAACAATTTGGAATATACGATTCCTAAAACAATTCGGAATATAGGATTCCTAAAACAATTAGGAATATTGGATTCCTAAAACAATTAGGAATATAGGGTTCCTAAAATAATTAGGAATATAGGATTCCTAAAACAATTAGGAATATAGGATTCCTAAAACAATTAGAAATATAGGATTCCTAAAACAATTAGGAATATAGATTCAACAAAATAATTCGGAATATGGGACATGTTTGTAATTCGAAAAAAAGGGTTTCTAAACACTATTCGGAATAAAAGGGTTTATGATTAATTCGGGAAATAGAAAAATTAAGCTATAACTAATTAAGCAAATAAGCAAAAATTAAGCTAAGGTAATTTCTAAAATAAGCCAAACAAGACACAAATTAAAACTATAAAAAGCAACAATTAAGCAAAATAAATAAATTTTTTTTTTAAAAACATTGAGCTACCAAATTCACTCAAATAAAAATAAGCCAAACTTAAAATAAGCAATAAGCACAATAAGCTATAAAAATCAACCACATAAAAAGTAATAAAAACAAGAAATAAGCAACTCAATCAAATAAGCAATAAGATCAAATAAGCTAACATGATGATTAACCAAATCAAACACGATTAAAACAAGAAAGGAAGAATGAGATTAATTGAAAAGCTTGAAATTAAATATGAAGATTAAAGGTTTAACAATTGAAAGATTAAAGAAGAAAGATGAAAAACTTGAAAGAAAAACTAGAGAATTATTCTACTCCTAATTACCTTAAAAATAAACTATAACTACTCACTAACTAACTATTACAAATGAAAGAAAATAGATCTATTTATAGTGGAGGAGTGGTTGGTGTGGTGCTTTCTTCTTTCTTTTGTCTTCTCGTCTTATTAATTAATTCGTTATTCTCAACTTCGTATCGGGATTTGTCGATATATAAAATTAACCCGTCTTCTAATTTCTTATTATATTAGATTTGGTTCTTCGACTTGTTAAACTTCCGTCTTTGGTCTTTTTTCTTCAGTAAATCTTCGGAATAGGCCTTTGACTTCCGTTCTTTTTACACTTTTAATCTTTTGACTTGTCTTTTGTCTTTTTCTTCGATAAAAGCCCGTGAAATCCCGTGTTTTCTTCTTTTTTATCTTTTGGTCTTAAAACACAACAAAAACACAAATCACGCGTAATTCCGACTTTTATGACATTAAACACACGTTTTGGTTTCGTTTTTATTTGTTTTAAGTGGTAAAAGGATAAGTGTTTTCACACTTATTAAATCCCCTACACTTGACCATTGCAATGACCTCATGCAATGCATTAATTTCAAAGCAACATTAACATTCTTCATCATAATAACCCCCCTTGGCCTTTATTACATAATACGACACTATGGAAACTAAAAAGGTAGAAAGTTTCAAAATTGTTTGATAGAAGAAACTTGTAAAGAAATCAAAGGGTTAAATTAGGGCTTTGGTGTCATGAATATTAATAACCCTCAAGTTTCACGTTCCTCACACCAAGCTTAGAAACGAGATCATTGTTATTATAAGTTAGTAAAGATAACACTTATTCATGTGGTTCAATTATTCACTTAGACCCCCTTATTCCTACGGTGTATCTCTTATATTTTATTTTTGTCTTAAATGATCACGAGGATGCATATTTGACTTATTTTGATAATTTATTAAGGCCGAAAAGTAGGACGATTTAATCAATAGTTAGCTAAAGGGCAAAATCTTTTAAAACGACTTCTCGAAATCTCATAAAGTTCATATATTGGCATAACCCGTTACACGATTTGAGACCTTTCTCAGACCGATATTTGGCTTTTACTTCATACTTCGAATCTTGAGAGAAGTTCTTGAAATAATGGTCTTCTCTTCATATGTGGAATTTCTTCATTTGAAGTTTTTAGAGATTCTTCAAACTTGGACCACGACTTCTTAATTTTTCTTCAATCTTTATTTGGAATTTTGATATACAACGATCCGCCTCCTTTTCAGACGTGGATCTATTTATCCTCATACCTTGTTAGGGTCTTTTTGGATAGACTTCTCCATGATCTTTATGGGAGTAATTGCTTCTCGTCGTGTGTCTTGATCCTTCATATTCATTTTTGAATAATGAATCTTCACATCATCTTGGATCTTTAGCAACAAAATGGAGCCCTCATGCCTTGTTAGGGCCTTTTTTGACTCACCAATCTTCGCATCCCGTTTCAATAAGTTATGCCTTGGCAAAGAACTTTAATTAATCCCGAGCAACTTTTAAACGATTTTGGGCTAGAAGCAAAGTAAATTTTCAAATCGTACGACCTTATTTATTGCATTTATTTATTTACAAGTGATGGGAGAAAAAGCTCATAGTTAACTCACATAAGTTCATGAAAGAATACAAAACTTATAATTGAATCTATCATCTCTCGTTCTCCACAATTTAAAATCTCAAGGAATGAGACTCGTGGATGCTTAGCCCAATAAATCAATTAAGGTCTATATGGTTAAGGATACTGAATGAACCGTCACAACCGCAGCAACTACTTCCGTTCACAACCACACGGAACTCGGAACTCACGACCACATCAATGAACCGTCAAGTTCAAAGCGGGTTCAAGAAAATGTTCCAAGAGCAGATATGACAGTCAACACGACAATTGAAGAGTTGGAAATGTTTTATGGATCAATGCATGATGAATATTTCACGGGGAAACATGTTGTATCGAAATCTTCCGCTGTCACTCATGATAAGAATGATGATACCGATCATCGGCAACAAAAGGATAAAACTTTATCTACTTCAACACGGGTTGCTGCAGATTTACCTCCTATCACATCAACAACCGCTCCTACAACATCCACAACTACTGTCATTGCTCCAGAGAACAAAAATCAAGCAGACAATGCATTAAATGACGAAGATGATTTTATCAACCCATTCGGTACACCGGTACATGAAACAGGAGAGTCTTCTAATCGCCATGTTGATCCGTCAAATATGCATACCTTCTATCAACGACATCCTTCAACACATCATTGGACCCGAGATCATCCTTTGGTTCAAGTAATTGGAAACCCTTCACAACCCGTTCGTACAAGACGACAACTTGCAACCGATGGTGATGTTTTTATGTTCGCACTCGCTGTGAGTACAAATGAACCAACAAATATCAAAGAAGCCTTAGCAGATCACGCTTGGATTGAATCGATGACGGATGAACTTTAACAATTTGAAAGACTTAAAGTCTGGGAACTTGTTGACAGACCATACGTTGTAACATCATTAAATCTTCGATGGATCTGGAAAAACAAGATGGATGAAGAAAACACAATCATCAAAAATAAATCTAGGCTAGTAGCTAAAGGGTATGGACAGAAAGAGGGTATTGATTTTGAAGAATCATTTGCACAAGTAGCTCGTATGGAAGCAGTCATGATTTTCCTTGCTTATGTTGCACATATGGGATTCATCGTTTATCAAATGGATGTAAAGACGGCGTTTCTTAACGGTCCTTTGAAGGAAGAAGTCTATGTCACACAGCCGGAAGGATTCGTCAATTCTCATTATTCTGACAAGGTTTATCGTCTCCACAAAGCACTTTATGGACTCAAGCAAGCTCCAAGGGCGTGGTACGACGAGCTCTCGAAATTTCTGGTCTCCAAAGGTTTCTCAAAAGGTTCCATTGATCTAACTTTGTTCACTTATAAATATAGGGATGACATTTTGCTTGTGAAGATTTTTGTTGATGACATTATTTTCGGGTCTACAAACCCAAAACTCTCAAAATGGTTTGAAAAAGTAATGCACAACAAATTTGAAATGTCAATGATGGGCGAACTAAAATTCTTTCTTGGAATCCAAGTTCACCAATCCTCAAGTGGTATCTTTATTAACCAAGCTAAGTATTGTCAAGAGATAATCAAAAAGCATGGTATGACATCATGTGACCCCATTGGGACACCATTATCAACCACATCCCTAGATGCTAATTTGGAGGTAGATGCCATATATCAAACGAGATATCGTTCCATGATCGGCTCCCTCATGTACTTAACAGCAAGCCGACCAGATATATCACATGCTACGTGTTATTGTGCGATATCAAGCACGACCCACTGAAAAGCACCTCAAGGAGGTTAAACGGATCTTTCGGTACCTTAAGAATACCATTCACATGAGACACTGGTATATGAGGGAAACCGGTTTCTTTCTAACGGCCTATTCAGATTCTGATCATGGAGGGTGTCTTGATACACGAAAAAGTACTTCTGGTGGTGCACAATTTATGGTCAAGATAAGCTCGTGGGATGGTCTTCCAAGAAGCAGGATTGCACGTCACTATCATCAGCCAAAGCGGAGTATGTGTCTCTATCTGCGTGTTGTGCTCAAGTTCTTTGGATGAGAACACAACTCACGGATTATGGCTTCCACTTTGATAAAGTACCTATGTATTGTGACTCAAAGTCCGCCATAGCCATCTCTTGCAATCTGGTACAGCATTCCCGCACGAAGCACATTGATGTCAGATATCACTTTATTAAGGAACAAGTTGAAAGGAGTATCGTTGAACTATACTTTGTTGGAACTGATTACCAATTAGCTGACTTGTTTAAAAAAGCTCTTTCGAAAGAGAGGTTTGTGTATCTAGTTAGGCAAATTGGTATGAGATGTTTGACTCCAGCAGAACTGGAGATTTTGTCAAAGAAGCCTGCTTGAATCATCTATCAAACATCTACTTGTAAATATCAATGAAAAAGCAAAATACAAAATTAAAAATCTTTGAAAATCCTAAAATATTATTCTCGACATGTCTTGCAGTATCGATAATATGGACGTACCTAGAAATGTCGCTCAATAACGACACGGGTGTGTACATAAAGCTCGAATGAAAGTTGTAAATATTTTTCAAAACATGTCATTTCTATTTTTAATAAAGGAACATGTATATTTTGGACAATTTTTCCACACAACGGGTAGAGCAATCTATCTTGGGTTGAGCTTGTCACAAAACATTCAAAGTTTTGAGCTCAACACAATGGCTTGTAATCACTTTCAAATTGCAACCCGGATCTATATTCACGGGGGAGTGTACGATTTTGTGCCCTTACCCTCAGCAAAAGAAGAGAAATCTTCTTACACTTGAGTGGATTCGTCAAGACATGCAAAGTCTATGAACTCAAGTTTATGATTTAGAAAAACCTCTTCGCCAAAAAGAATTGATTTTTCAAAAAGCGTTGAACACAATTTTTTCAATAATGTTTCAATGATATTTAAAATCTTTCAAAAAAATTGTGTTTTCAACAGCTCCTATCCTCAAAAGTTTAATGTGGATCATATCCTCGTAATGACAATTCAATTGGATCAATTTTTGAGGGGAGCGTTCGAAACAATTTCATGCTAGTTTGACACATTCTTCTCTCGAAAAGTTTTCAAGACTATCTTTCACAATATATTTTAATCAAATTTGGTATCTCTAATATCAAACGATTTCATATATTAGAGATAGGGGAGAAAATGTGATTAAAATATGATCTAAAGACTCAAGCACGCATGGTTACGATTAAATACCCACAACATCTTTAATTCATGACGTTATTGGTGTCAAAAGGGTGGTTAGGTTTAAGTCCTATGATGCAACCAGAACCAGAGGGATCTTCCAGCGACAATTCAATAGATTATTAGAAGTCCTTAGGAAAGATGGAGTAGTATGTGAACGAAGCTGAATGCCGACTAAGTACTGATGCTAGCACTGGAACAATCACAACAATGTGCTAGTAATGATGTCTTGGTAAGCATTGAAGGGGTTGAAGAATGAAAAAGAAATGTATGGATAAAGGGTGTAAAGAAATTAGCCCTCCATACAACTTAGGTAGAAACCGGGTCAACACATCATGAAGACAACGCATCATGGA
Organism: Glebionis coronaria; assembly: GCA_025667525.1. Taxonomy (NCBI): domain Eukaryota; kingdom Viridiplantae; phylum Streptophyta; class Magnoliopsida; order Asterales; family Asteraceae; genus Glebionis; species Glebionis coronaria. The sequence continues at coordinate 254,830,243 of CM046878.1, forward strand.
CCCAGTGATGTAATGCACAACCCCTCCACAGCTGACTTAGGCTTCTCTTAAAAGAAGTTTGTTTTATTGTCACAGAGATCAACACGACTTCTATTGACTTTCTCACTCCGAGTTAGTTGATATTGAATAGGTGGCATCTGCTCCAGCCTCCGACCACTAAAAGTGTACAAATCGAGTCTAGAGCCAAGATATCCGTCAAATCTCGTTAGGACACATGAAATGACGATAAAGAGAGTCTTATGCTATATCCTTGTGATATTGCTAGAACACTCAGAGTGATACTACTTAGTATTCACAATGATGAGTGGAAATCCTTCCAGTGTTAACATCAAACAGCATTGCGGTAGGTCATGTGTAAGATTCTTGTGAATTGAACATATGTAAAACTGAAAAGCAATAGTGGTTTGTTTCTTTATTGATTCAAACTCGTTTCAGGTTTCTACGCAATATCTTTATGGTATTGCCAGAACATTCAGAGTGATATTCATTAATATTCACAGTGACGAATGGAAATCATTTTAACGTCAACATCAAACAGCGCTACGGTAGGTAACTTGCGAGATTCTTTATGAATCAAGCTTGTGTCAATTGGAAAGCAACAATGGTAAGATTCTTAAAGAATCAAACTTGTCCCAGGAATTTGCACTGACGACTTTAATCAAGCAGATGTCAATCCAATTGATTCACTCTTTATGTTCGCAGTCTTGCTTTGAGATGGTCGAGTAAAGAGAACGGCTAGTACAGCCGCGAAACCCTGTCAATGAGGTTCTTAGTTGAATCTACCTAATCACCGGTACGATATTTAATATCGTGTAACATTCTTCACCGACCAGAGATAAAACGCTACCGATTTAGGACGAATGTCAAAGCCATTCAGTCCGTGTCTATGTTTTGTCTCAAGAAGGTGATGTTACGGTGTACTCAGCAAAGTCTAAGATTCAAAACCACATACTCATGCCCAATGACATTCAACAATCAAGAAAGCTAAAGACTTCCGCAACTCTGATGATCAAAATCTTCCTTATCAATTAAGTAGAGGAATGACCTCTTTTCAAAGGAGATTGTTAGCAATCTTTCAAGATAGTGCAAAGTATGAGCATGTGGATAAAGACACAAGATCGCAAAATGGCAAAGACAAGTCAAGGATAATTTGAAGATCTCAAGATAAAAGACAAAGTCGAAAGACAATGACAAAGGCTCAAAGATCACAACATGAAGGAACAAGACTACTATTACACGTTCAAGATTCATTTATGACGAAATTCGTAATCTTCATTGAACTCCAAATATCGAAGAGGAGTGACCTCACATTGGGGGAGATTGTTAGCCTCAAAATATTGAGTCAAACAAGAATGTTCGGTCATAGATTTTTATTTTAATATTTATTAGAACGTTGTAATAGTTAGTTAAAGTAGTCGTGACATTATGGGCTTGATGGCTAGATTAAAAGGCCTCTTTTAAGGTACTAAGCATTTTATTCAAGCCTGACCCATTAAACAATATAGTCCATTAAGGCTACTTGTATGAGCCCGACTATATAAGCCCTTCCTAGCATGTTAGGAAGGGTTGGTAGTTTTCATTTCTCAATCTAATATTCACATAGTTTCTCCATATTTCTCTCTACTTTCTCTCTCTACTTTCTCTCTCTATAAATCTTCTTTCTCTCTTCTTTAATTCATAAAATCACGGAACAACAGATACTAGCTAGAGTAAACTTAAATAAGTAAACTCGGGTTGAGTCAAAATATTCACGACGGGCCTAATATATCAAAGACGTCTAAACTCGTTAAAACCATTTTATTTAGTAATTTATTTTGACTTTATTCTAGAACGAAATACATACGTAAAATGAAAGAAAATAACGATAAGAAAGGAAAATAATACTAGGCTAAAATAGATCAAAAATTTGAAAAATGTCGAAAAAATCAATTTTCCGGTTAAAATGAGGCCATATTCATGGAAAAGCCCACTTAACTTCGATAGAAGTCTCACCTACACTTAATTTAAAAATTGTCCTCAATGTTTAAGCATGTGGAAGTATACTCTCCTACACTTAGGACATTGTGCACGTTGTTTAAATCTTGCTAAGGAAGAGACAACTAAAATGGTTCCTATTTCAACATTTATGGCTATAAAATATTGAATCACAAGAGTTAAGGATAGAACCAGGAAGACGGGTACACGGAATCACGGGTCGTCAAAAGTCATCAAAAGTGGATCTTTGAAGCTCCAATCCCTGCACATCATAAGAAACAAAACAACAAACACCTGCGTGGCTCCCCTACACTTTATTATGAAAAACGGATAAAGAAGGATAGATCATAGGGTTGCCTCCCGAGAAGCGCTTGGTTTTGTTAACCGAGTCACGAGCCTGACTCGACCCCGAATACTATGGTTGAAAGTTCATAGAAAACCTTGAAGAAAATCCGCTGGGGTCAAATACATGGTTCTCATCCAACAAGTAGCATAAACCTAAGGTGAACAACACAAGCCAAAGTATAGTAGGCGAGGTTCCCTTAAGAAAAAGTGGAGCACAGTGATAGAAGGTATGGTAAGGTGAAAGCGTAGCTCCGAATATTCCAAAAGTATTTCCTTTTATTTCATCAGATGGACACTGAGATGGCTTAAAAACTGTGATACGCGGATCTAACACCTTTTCCTTTAGGGGAAAATAAGAGAGACACTCAGTATACCTTGAAGAAGATTCGCCCATGTACCTCACAATCTCATCCGAAGAAGGTGGAAAGAGAGGTGTCAAAACATATGTACTGCGAATGTTGGTGTCGTCTGGTTTCTTTTCCTTTGAAACGGGTTTCTTAAAGTCCGAAGGAGGGTAAAGGCCATAATCAAAATCCAAAGGAGGAGAATCATGCTCATTAGGAAAGTAAGTATTGAGAAAGGTGGCGAAATCTTCCTCAAAAGAGTAATCCTCTAAAGTGGAATCAAGCGTTGTTGGTGGAGGATCCTCATCAAAGATAGGAGCAAAAACATCATCAGAAGACACAACAGTTGAAGAATCACTCGAAAGAGTGTCATCATCATCAAAGTCATCATAAATCGGCATGTCTTCATACTCGGAAGTAGAATCATCATATTCATCATAAATTGGTGGAGCATCCAAATCGGAAAGAGAATCATCATAATCTTCCACATGTTTTGGAAAAAGTGGATTATCATAGAAAGGCTTGAAAATAGGATTGTTGTGTAGTACAAAATCATTGACGTCAAGCTTTGTAGTTTCCAAAGGAGTTGTAACAAGCTCGTCTTGAAGCACATCAATCATTTTCGCCGATTCCTTTTCATTGGATTTGCTTGTAATCTTCCCTATTTTAAAAACTTGTTGAGCATTCCAGACCCTAAGAATTAGCTCACCTTCGGCAACATCAACTAAAGCTTTTCCGGTTCGCAAAAATGGGCGTCCAAGTATTAACGAAATACAAGGATCCATCTCATAATCAACAATAACAAAATCAACCGGAAAAGTGAAGGTAACACTTTAACAAAAACATCTTCAGCAATACCAACTGGGAAAGCGAGAGTTTGATTTGCTAGCTCAAGAGTCATACGGGTTGGTATAAGATCGGGTAATGATAACTTCTTCCAAACACTTAATGGAATTAAATTAATACTAGCCCCGAGATCCACTAAGGCAGTACAATCTTTGATTTGAGAAAGTGAACAAGGTAACACAAAACGACCAGGATCTCCAAGTTTCTTCGGAAGTTCTTTGAGAATGACTGCAGAACAATTTTCATTTAATCGAGTATTAAAAACTCAGCCATCTTCTCCTTCTTACTAAGCAACTCCTTGAACACTTTAACAAATTTGGGCATTTGGACAAGTGCTTCAACAAGTCTAATGTTAAAGTTCATTTGTGTGATCATCTTTAAAAAGGAAGTAACTTGAGTATCCTCCTTAGTGAGCACTTTACACTTGTCTAACCGAGAAGTATAAGGAATATTAGGCTTATGAGGTGTAGGTGTAGAAGGTGAAGGTTGAGAGGTTAAAGGGTGAGAGGGTGAAGGTGGAGATGGTGAAGGGTTTTTCGTGTGTACAACTTCAGTAAGAGGTGGAGACGGTAATGGATAACTAGTACTAGGCGTGGTAGTAGGAGGGATAAATGGGGGTGGAGGAGGTGAAACTGGAGTAACTGGGGGAGGGATAGAAGGTCATACTAAAGTTTCTCCACTGCGTGTAGTAATAGCACTCACATTAGCTCTAGGGTTGGTTTCGGTTGTTGAAGGAAGAGCACCTTAGGGACGAAGGGATTGAAACATTTGAACGAATTTCCTATCTGTGGACTCTTGCATTTCCTTTAATTTCTTATCTTGTTCCGAAATCTTTTGAAGAACTAAGTCCATTTGTGGATTAGGTAAATTGAACCCTTGTTGTGGAAAACCTTGGTTTTGGTATTGGTTGTATGGTGGAAAACCTTGAGGATTAAAACCTTGGTTTGGATAGCCTTGATTTTGCACTTGATAAGGTCCTTGATTAGCATTATAGCTCCGCACATTTGCATTTGGTTGAAAATTAGCTCGTAGTGGCCCTTGGTTGTTTTGGGTCAGTGGGGGTGGTCTTTGTTGAAAAACTGGTGGAGCCAAATAATTAGTGAAATTATACGACAAATGATTAACGTCGACATTCGGCTTGAAATGAACCCTCTCAGTGTTGTTATAAGCATACACTTCCCTTTGAGATTGGTTATAAGCCTTATCACAGTTAACATACGAGTGTGGCCCACAACATGTTTCACAAGTCATATTAAGGGCATTCACATGTTGAATTAGAGTGTTTTGAACATGTAAGGCAAGTGTTGTCACAATTGACGTAAGTGCTTGAATTTGATTGGTAGTCTCACTATCACTAGTACTAGCCATAGTATCCCTTACACTTTTAGTTGCACTTTGTCCTTGTTTTCAATTATATCCCAAGCCACTTGTGTTGTTTTCACTAGAATGTTACCCCCCCCCCCCCCAAAGCACTATTTAGTGAATCTTGGTCATTCAAACTTAATCCATTGTAAAAGGTATTAATTTGATGCACTTTAGTAAAACCGTGTTGTGGACACTTTCTCAAAAGTTCCTTCAAACGATCCCAAGATTCACTAAACGTCTCACCGTACTTTTGTTCAAAATTGATGATATCATTCCGCAAAGCGGTAGTACGTGAGGGTGGAAAAAAGTAATTGATGAATTTAGTCTCTAAGTCCGCCCATGTGGCAATACTTTGGGGTGGTTCTATCAAGCCAATTCCGGGCTTGTCCCTCGAGAGAGAAAGGAAAGAGGAGCAAACGAATTGCCTCTTGTGAGACCCCATTTTATTTTACAGTATTAGTTAAGTGTACAAACCTCTTGATATGATCGTGAGGATCATCATGAGTGCGACCCAAGAAAGGTGTAGTAGAGACCATTTGAATAAAACCGGTTTTGAGCTCAAAATTATTGGCTCCAATATCTGGCACCACAATTGCATCGTCATTGCCTTCAACGTGTGATTGCAAGAGCTCGATCATTGGGCGGTTATCCATGTTGTCAATAGCACGAGTCTCGATATCGGCTTGAGTGGTTTTCCTCTTGCGGCCACGAGTACGCATACGCCTATAAAAGAAAAAGATGGACAAGAAATAGAAGAAGAATCAAGGTTAATGTAAAAAGAAAATATTTTTGGTGCAAAACTTTAGAAAAGAATTGCTTTTTAAGATTTTTTAAATGTTTTTGGGTTTTTTGAAATTTTTGATTTTTATGGATTTTTGAAAAATTTTGTAGTTTTTGCAAGAAAATAACGTTCACGAGTGAACGGATCCCAAAATCCAACGCGTCTCTCACAGAAAACCGTTAATCTTTACGAAAAGAGCCGGCAGCGGCGCCATTTTAATAACCAAATTTTTGATAAGATAAATTTGTTCTCCGTTTCAATTCGAATTGACTTTCGATTCAAAGTGGACTCAGTCGTTTTTTTGGATAAAAGAAAATATGGTTATCTATTTCTACTTAAAAAGTAAATGCAAAAAAAAAATTAAAAATAAACTAAAACAAATGACAAATAATAAAGATAATAAACAGATTAAAACTTAATAAAAAGTAATAAAGCAAAATGGTAAAAATAAAATAAAGATAAGCAAAGTAAATAGATGACGGAATAAAATAAAATAAGAAAATAAAATAAAAATAAATTTTGAAATAAAATAAAAGTAAAAATAAAATTAATGCGGAATATCAAATTAAAAATATAATTCGGAATAAATAATAAAAACAATTCGGAATCTGGCAAAACAAAACAATTCGGAATGTGGAGTGAATTAAACAACTCGGAATGTGTAAACTAGATTACAATTCGGAATGGAAGTTTGGAACTACAATTCGGAATCCAAAATTGTAATTAATTCGGAATCCATAGCAAACAATTCGGAATACATGTTATTGAATGTAATTCGGAATAAAAGCAAGTTTTGGCGGGAAAAATTAAACAGTTCGGAATATTATTCATGTTTACAATTCGGAATATGCAAAAACAATTTGGAATATGTTATTCGGATTACAACTCGGAATGTAAAATTTTAACACTATTTGGAATATGAAAACTAATCACTATTTGGAATATGAAAAGTAATCACTATTAGGAATATGAAACCTAATCACTATTAGGAATATGAAACCTAATCACTATTATGAATATGAAAACTATCACTATTAGTAATATGAAAACTAATCACTATTAGGAATATGAAAACTAATCACTATTAGGAATATGGAAATTGTTTGTAATTTGGAATAAGGGTTTAGGAGTAATACAAAATAAAAAGAAAATAAGCCAAAACTAATAAAAGCAAATAAACAAAAATTAAGCTAAAATAATTTCAAAAATAAGCCAAACAAGACACAAATTAAAACTCTAAAAAACAACAATTAAGCAAAATAAATAAAATCTATTTTAAAAACATTAAGCTACCAAATCCACTCAAATAAAAAATAAGCCAAACATAAAATAAGCAATAAGCACAATAAGCTATAAAAATCAACCACATAAAAAATAATAAAAACAAGAAATAAGCAACTCAATCAAATAAGCAATAATGTCAAATAAGCTAACATGATGATTAACCAAATCAAACACAATTAAAACAAGAAAGGAAGAATGAGATTAATTGAAAAGCTTGAAATTAAAGATGAAGATTAAAAGTTTAACAATTGAAAAATTAAAGATAAAAGATGAAAAACTTGAAAGAAAAACTAGAAACAATTATTCTACTCCTGATTACCTTCAAAAATAAAACTAAAAAACTACTAACTATTACAAATGATGGAAATGAGATCTATTTATAGTGGAGGAGTGGTTGGTGTGGTGCTTCCTTCTTTCTTTTGCCTTCTCGTCTTTTTAATTAATTCGTCATTCTCGACTTTGTCTCGGGATTTGTCGATAAATAAAATGAACCCGTCTTCTAATTTCTTCTTATATTATATTTGGTTCTTTGACTTGTTAAACTTCCGTCTTTGATCCTTTTCTTCAATAATTCTTTAGAATAGGCCTTTGACTTCCATTCTTTTTGCAGTTTTGATCTTTTGACTTGTCTTTTGTCTTTTTCTTCGATAAAAGCCCGTGAAAGCCCGTGTTTTTTTATCTTTTGGTCCTAAAACACAACAAAAACACAAATCACGCGTAATTCCGACTTTTACGACATTAAACATACGTTTTGGTCTCGTTTTTATTTGTATTAAGTGGTAAAAGGATAAGTGTATTCACACTTATTAGTCTATTTTCAAACCAGATTGTCAGTTTTGTAAACGGAGTTGTTTAGAATAATTAAAATGGTTTTATGAGTCGAAGGCGTAAAACTTTCCAGTTTTTGTAACTCAAAGATTTGTCGAGCAGAAGGCCTGTGGAGTAATATTTTTGAATGAAATTTGAACTGAGTCTTAATCAGGTTATGTGTGAGTTTGTCACCAAGTTTCGTCGAAATCTGACTAGTCTAGATACGGTAGATTGGTGTGTACATTTGGAGTGTACATGCTGATTAGTATTTTGGACACGTAGTTCCATGTTCGTGTGGTGTGAGTTTGAGTATTCACTATTGGACATGGTGATTTACTCATGTGTTTAGTCATTATATCAATGACTTAGTTATTGTTCCGAGTGAAGTAAAGTGATAAATTGACTTGCGTTGACTTTGCGTCTTATGACGGGTCAATGTCAAGAGTGAAAGTGTTTAAACGAATAGAGTTGGATAAAAGGGTATAGTAGTATCACTTGTATTGTTTTTCTTTCGGGATTGTCATGGTTTTGTAACTTGAGTTTTGTGTTATTAAGTATGTTTTATATTTGAGTCATTTATTAACGAGCGTGCATTATTGGGTATGTTGCGGTTTTCGTGTTTAACGGGCATCATTAGTCGTCGGTGGTCATCTCATTACCACTCTTGTGCTAAGGTGAGTCTATAACCTCGCTTTTAAATTCTTTAATTGTTTTAGAAACCTGCGAGGGAGGTAACATGCTTGTTTTATTAAAAATAAAGAGTACAACTATAAGTTGCGGTAAACCATTTGAATGGTGCAACTAAAGGTTGTGGAAGCTCTATTTACTTGAAAAGTATTTATTGAAAATGAAGGGTACAACAAGAGTTGCTGTGAACCCATAAATGGGTGCAACCAGAAGTTGTGGTGAACCCTATTGTTTTAAAATAGAACACAAGGGACCCGATTGTATGCTTAGATGAAAGTTATTACATAAGTTAACTTTAGCCTTAAAAGACCCACATAATCGTGAATTGTTAATCGAAAGAACGCTAATACTATGGATAGATCGATCCGGGTGACGCCCAGTCCAGTCGCGACTAGCTATTGCGTGGTGTAGTGAAAAACTAGTAATGAAACATCGGATACATTGTATAAGAGAAATATACGCACTTGGCTAGGTGTGTTGGGCTGAAATAATATATGTTAACGTTCAATGTCATGAGGCATATGTAATAACACCGATGATTATGTCCGTACAACATAATTGTCTTTCGATGAAATATTAACCATGGAAGGTTATTCAGAATACTTGTGTTCTCTTTATTTAATTTAAACTCTATAGATTCACTCAGCAATTTTTTGACTTTTTAGCATGTTTTATCTCAGGTACATAGGGAAGGCACTCGAGGAAGGCGGTTTCGTGAAGCTTGCATATTTGAAATATTTTGGCCCACTATTTTAAATAATAACCATTCAAAGAATTTTTAGCATTATTTTGTTATGTAGACTTTAAGTTATCTGGGACCGTGTATTTAATTTATCTTTTATATAATACATGAATGGATATTATATCAAAATGACTCGTTTTTAGCCGTTTTCTATGATTATGAGCTTGAATCATGTTAGTAACACCCAACGACCCTTCCGCTGCTATGACCGAAATTTGGGGGTGTTACAAAAGGTAAGGGGAAATGGTCTTTCCTATTGGCATCATTAAGCTTTCGATAATCTATACAAACTCTCCAACCCGTGACAAGTCTAGTAGGAATCAACTCGTTGTTTTCATTTGGAACAACGGTGATTCCACCCTTTTTATGCACACAATGCACCGGGCTAACCCATGGTGAGTTGGAAATTGGGTAAATCATACCCGCATCAAGGAGTTTGATAGCTTCCTTTTTGATGACTTCATGGATTTTTGGGTTAACTCTTCTTTGGTTTTGAATGGCGGGTTTATAATCATCCTCCATAAGGATCTTGTGAGTACAAAAATTAGGATCAATCCCCCTTATGTCAGATATTTTCCAAGCAATAGCCTTTTTGTGCTTTTTAAGAACTTCAATAAGCTTCTTCTTCTCATCTTCTTTCAAGTCTTTCGCAATGATAACGGGTAGCTTATCCTCTCCTTCTAAGAAAGCATACTCAAGGTGTGATGGTAAATCCTTAAGCTCTAAAGTAGGTGGAATCTCAATAGAAGGTTTGACTAATGATGGATCATCATTGGTAACTTCCTTAGGAGTTTCTCAATGGTACGAATATCTTCTTCCTAATTGGTGGGAGAATCGTCATATGGTAAATCCCCATCTCCTAAACTTGCTTCAAATTCTTGCAAAAGAAAATTACTTGCTCCAAAAGAAGTCAAGGAAGAAGCAATAGAAGCTACGGTATCAACATGTGGAATGTCCTCATTACTACTCTTGCAAGCATCATGAAAGTGTTCATCGCAAACTTCATCAAGAACATCCACAATGTTAATGGTTTCACAACCTTGAGATTTCTTAGTCACTTTTCCCATCTTAAACACAAATTTCTCATCCTCGACCCTCATAATGAGTTCCCCTTCTTCAACATCAATAAGAGTACGATCGGTTCTTAAGAAAGGTCTTCCTACAATAAGGGGAACTCTAGGGTCCATATCATAGTCCACAACTACAAAATCCATAGGGAATGTGAACTTGTCAACTCCTACAAAAACATCTTCCGCTATCCCCATCGGATAAGTAATTGAACGATTTGCTAATTCGAGTGTCATTCTAGTGGGTGTAAGCTTAGGAAGGGAGAGTTGTTTCCAAACCGACAAATGCATTAAATTGATGCTAGCACCAATGTCCGCTACTGCCATACAATTCTCTACCACCGTGAAATTACATGGAATTAAGAACCGGCCCGGATCACCAAGTTTAATAGGTAAATTCTTCAACAACATCGTGGAACAATTCTCGTTCAATGAAGTGTTAGGCATATCAACCAATTTTTCTTTGTTTGAGAGAAGGTCCTTAAACATCTTGGCAAACTTAGGCATGTAAGCTAAAGCCTCTACAAAAGATATGTTAATATTAAATTGCTTAAACATCCTCAAGAAGTTGGACACTTGTATGTCATCTTTATTCTTGAACTTCTCTTTCCTCAACCTAGAAGGGTATGTTAGATTTGGTTTGGGTGAAGGTTAAGTAGAGGGTGGTCAAGTACTCTTCTCTTGGGTTTCTTCAAGGGTGGGCTTAGAAGGAATAGGGTCGGTTAATGGTGGAATACCACAAGGAGGAACCGTGGGAGGAATCACCGAAGGAGGAGTAGGAGTACTCATTATTACTGATGAGATGGCATTTATACATGATCTCGTCGTTCTTTTCGGGCTTTAAATGCATAAAATGTCATAAAAATACCATATATATGCTTGTGTTTGTTTACTTGTGTATTTTAGGTATGTATATCGTGAAAAATACAAAAGATCACAAGAAACAAGGAAAAACAAACACGAGAAACGGAGCCGCACAATGAACCGGGCCCTAGTTATGATTTTTTCAAAGAAAAGACCTTGAAGTATTGAAGATGTTCAAGAATGATCCCTCATCAAAGAAGAAATGACACTTAAATCCCTTGTATATTGATAATTACTAGTTTGGTCCGTTAAGTTTGTCAAAATTACAAAAAAAGTCCCTCAACTTTGAAGATTTGGCAAGTTTAGTCTCTCATGATTAAAGAATTGTCAACAATGGTCCTCCATAATATAAAACATACTTAGAAGACCTTCAAAGTTCAAGAATATACAAGATCAGCCCTTGAAATATCAAGAAAAGTACAAAACAAGTCCTTATGCCTTTTCACCAAAAGTTTTGTGGCCAAAGTATGAATTCTAAACGTTTTATAACAAAGGAAATGAGTTTTGATGGCTGAAAAACTTGTTAAACATACTTTGCCAAAGACTAAGGACCAAAACTGCCATTATGAAAGTTCAAATATACAAACACGCGCCAAACACCCAACACCCCTCTTTTACAGATCAAATGTGGCACTATTCACCTTTCATCCACCCAGATTTTACTTTTACAAAACAAAGGGTTATTTTCAATTACCTTAACCCAAAAGTAATTAACCTTCACACGAACACATCCCACACATGAACTCACCCATCACATCGCCATGGACCCCACCCCTAATTCCATTCTAGCCAATCAGCAAACAACTTCCTTTCCAAGAAATCCTAGGTGGCAAGATCAATGTTTTAAGACTCATACTTGGTCCCAAAGGCAAAAAGGAACGACCAAGATCAATTTGGACAACTCATCAACAACGAACGACTCAAGGGCATTTTTGAGAATTTCTAGCTAGGGTTTCATGAATTTTAGCATTCTAGAATAGTCCATTAGTCCTATATAAGGAGACCTCAACCTGTAAGAGTCCCTTGTTCCAGTTTTACTCTTAAACATTATAATTCCTTTTTAAAATTTATAAAAGTTTGGTATTTTTGAAAAATTGTAATTCCTTTTTATGTTTTTGAAAGTTGGTGTTGTTTGAGAGTGAAGCTGAGTTCCATTTAGTGATTTAAAGGTGTTTTGATCTTTGGATTAAAGCACGTTTGGTTTTGAAAAGGTTTTCAAGTATTGAAAATTTCAAATCTTAGGTTTCTGATTTGTATTTTTAACTGTCCTAACCCCAACCAAAAGCCATAAGCTCTTGCAAGCTTGTTGACACCAAGCTTGTGAAGGTTTATCAACCTTTGGTTGGATTATTTGTTGCATGTGTTGAAGATTTCAAGGCCTTAAGGTTCTGCTTTGAAGCATCAGCCAAGGTTCCATATTCCTTTCTTGTCCAAGTACCCTATGTGTGATCTAGCTGTTGATCTACATTCTAGGGAGCATTGCTAACCATCCCTAGGAAGTAAGGGGAAGGAGGTTCACTCTCTTGACCTTTTCTCTCTTTTAATTTTTGTTTTAAGTCTGCTATGTGATTGCCATGTGATTTCTGTGATTTTGTGTTTATGCTTTGAGTTTTATTGTTGAAACCTGATAATTGTCACCTTATTGAGATACTTGAAGGATAAAATCAGTAGGTCATTTGTATAAATAAAAACTTTGTTTGAAAAAGGACTAAAATTAGGTTGTTTGGATTTTGGGATCAAAAGGCCTTGTGGCCTTGTGCCCTTGGTTCTTGGGGGTTTTCTACTCTGAAAAAGTCATTTGTCACCTGTTTTGGTCATTGGTTAAGTCTCATAAGGTTTGGAAAAGAGTTTGCAAGTTTTGGAAAAATCTGACAAAAGTGGTTTGAAATTGGTCAAACATATCAACAAGCATAAAATCTTTGTTTGTTGGATTTAGGGTCTGATTTTTGGTTTGGGAAGAGTTTTTGTGGTGTGCTATCTGTGTTATATCTGTTTGTTAACTTCGGTGGCTTATTGAGTGAGCTAGGGCTTATTGAAGTTGGTTGAAGTGGTCATTTGCATCAGCAAAGTGACCACCTCTATTGTGTCTTACATTTGATTGTCTAGTGCTTGACCTGCTAATTTGTTGCTTGACATTTGTTATTGTGTTGCTTGTGAACTTATCTTGCTATTCGGATTGCATGTTTGAATGCTTATAAGCCAATTGGCTTATTGGTCATATTTGTACCAAAACTGAAATCATTTGGCTAATTGGCCTCTTGATTAAAAAGGATTCAACCGTGATTCCTTTACAAAAGTTGCTCAAAACAAGCTCATAAACAAGTCCTGGTAATTTGGTAAACCTTGGTGCACTTTGACTTTTGGTCAAATAAGCTCTATTTGGCTTATTTTTTAGTTCTGCTTATTGGCACATGCAACAACTTAGTTTTTGTGATAGATGTCATTTTTCTCAGTTTATTATCACATCTGAAAGGTTTCAGCTCAATTGATTAAGGCTTTGCTAGAAAACTAGCTTATTTGGTTTTTTAGTGTGCTTATTTGCTTCTACAGCTTATTTCACTTGGCTTTTTGGTGTTTTCTTTGTTGATTATCCTTAATTAAGCTATTTGTGAGCTTTTGCAAAAAGAATCAGCTTTTGAAACTAATAACTTGGTTTTACTCAGGTTAAAAAGATTTGTTCGTTGATGTATGTCTAATCGAATTGATCTAAGTTTTCTATGTGACTCAGTTTTATTTTGGTGAAAACAAATAATTTTAGTTTGTTTTTAAATTTAAATGTGCAAGACTTAAAAGTAAATGTCGTTAAAGTAAAGGGCAAGTATAAAAATATAAGTGCGTTAAATTAAATCTAAATCTAATTAACGAAAGGTGCAATATTTAAAAACGTGACGAAAAGTAACTTAATTAAAATGACTAAAAATTAAAACGTGACGAGAATTAAAATCAATCAAGTATAAAAATGTAAACTTAGAAAAGTAAACAAGACGAAAATATGAAAAACAACTCCCAAATCGGAGTATATTCCGATCAACCACGATCGGAATATAGACTTACCCTTGATCGGAATGTGAATAACCAACCCCTGATCGGAATGTAAATAAGTGTACCCAATCGGAATGCTGTCACCTAATCAGATCGGAATACCAAAGTTACCCTGATCGGAATGTTGCTTATCTACCTTGATCGGAATAATGTGTCAGAGCAACCAATCAGAATGTGTAGAAGATCTTTGATCGGAAAGCTGTCACCAAATACCAATCGGAATCCACTAGCCTCCCCAATCGGAATATCACTAACCCACGATCGGAAAGACTTCCTTTGCACACGATCGGAATGTATCGAACCACTCCAATCGGAATACAGAAAGGAATACCAAAACCCTTTTCAGATTGAACCAATCTGAATGTAAATCCCCTTTCGGATTGATACCAATCGGAATACGCAGAAAATAACCAAAAATAAGCTAGAAAAATAAGCTCTAAACCTAATAAGCACTAGACGAAAAACTTAACTAAAACCGTGTAAAAATAAGCTATAAAACTGAAAGTTAAAAACTTTTAACACACGAAAAAGATAAACTTTAATAAAAACGACTTTTATATAAAACTAACTTTTTATAAAAACTATATAAACTTGTAAATAAATCAAATAAGCTATGAAAACAAATGGTTTAAAACAATCAAAAGCATAAAAATCAAATCTTTAACAAATCAACGAATTAAAACGTGTAAATCAAAGAAAGGTAGAAGAAGATTAAGATCAACAAGATAAAGTAAAGGTGCAAGAAATTAAAGAACACTTACTTGAAAATTAAAGGTAATTAAAAGTGAAAGACAAGTAATTAAATGTGCAAGTAATTAAATGTGCATAAAATAAAGATGGAAGAACTAATTGTCACGATTAGTCAACAAAACTTAATGAATGAAAATGAGGGGTTTATATAGGTGATTAGGGAGTGGTTAGAGGAAGCTTCCTCTCTCCTTCCTTTCTTGTTAATTGCACCATCAAGTCCTTCCTTCTTAATCTTTTTGTTAATCTTGGAATGTGATGACTTTTGGCTCGGGATTTCTTTGGACTCGTCTTTTAATTCTTCGATAAATAAGACTTGAGTTCCTTGGCTTTAAATAAACTTCCGTCTTTAGACTTTTTCTTCGATAAATCTTCAGAATTTGTCTTGGACTTCCGTTCTTTATCCACTTTTGACTTCTTGACTTCGTCTTTCATCCTTTTCTTCAATAAAAGTCCGTAAATGCCCGTGAATTCCCGTGTTTTCTCCACTTTTCCCCTTTTCGTCCTAAATCACAACAAAAACACAAACCACGCATAATTCCGACATAAAAGACATAAAATACACGTTTTGGTCCGGTTATTATTGTAATTAAGTGGTAGAAAAGATGGGTGTTTACACACCTATCAAATCCCCTACACTTGACCATTGCAATGTCCTCATGCAATGCATTAGTTACAAAGCATGTTTACACTTTTCATCATAATCAATCCACATTGGCCTTTATTAAAGAGATAGAAAATTATAAAAAATGCAAAGCAAAGAAATTAAAAGCATACCTTGGGTTTTGAAAATGTCATGAATAATCATCATCCTCAACTTTTCACTTTCTCCAAACCAAGCTTAAAAACGAGATCATTGTTATTATAAGTTAGTAAACTAACACGAACTCATGTGGGCCAATTATTCACTTAGACTCCCTTATTCCTAGGTGTATCTCTTATATTTTATTATTTGTCTTGAATGATCATGAAGATGCATTGTTTGACTTATTTCGATAGTTATTTAGTCTGAAAATAAAGTGCACGATTTAATCAATAGTTAGCTAAAGGACCAAATCTTTTAAAACTGCTTCTCGGGATATCAGAAAGTTCATATCTTGGCATAACTTGGTTCGCGATTTGAGACCTTTCTCGGGCCGATATTTGGCAGCGACTTCATACTTCAAATCTTGAGAGACGTTCATGAAATAATGGTCTTCTCTTCATAATTGGAATTTCTTCACTTGAAGTTTTGAGAGATTCATACTTGGACCACGACTTCTTCATTTTTCTCCAATCTTTATTTTGGATTTTGATATACAACGATCCGCCTCCTTTATTGACTTGGATCTATTTATCCTCATACCTTGTTAGGGTCTTTTCGGATACACTTCTCCATGACTTTTTGGGAGTTTTTGCTTTTCGTCGTGTGTCTCGATCCTTCATATTGATTTTCGATAAATGATTCTTCACATCACTTTTGGATCTTTAGCAACAAAACATAGCCCTCATGCCTTGTTAGGGCCTTTTCGGACTCGCCAATCTTCGCGCCCCGCTTCAATAAGTTATGCCTTGGCTATGAACTCTCGTCATTACCGAGCAACTTTTAAACGATCTGGGGCTAGAAGCTAAGTAACTTTTCAAATCGTACAACCTTATTTATTAGCAAATAAATTATTAGCAAGCGATGGGAGAATAGGCTCATAATTAACTCACATAAATTCACGAAAGAATACCGACTTATAATTGGCTCTATCATCTCTCGTTCTCCACAGTTTAAAATCTCAAGTAATGAGACTCGTGGATACTTAGCCTATTAAATCAAAGTTTTGGGTTTTCGAGTCGCCTATAGGATTTTGCAAATTCTTAGACTTTTTCAAGTTTTAGAATTCGCATCTTAAAGTTCCCTATATAAAAGCCTAGCAAAACTTGACTTAAACATGTTAAGGATACTAGCTAGAGTAAACTCGGATTGAGTCAAAAGATTCATAACGTTTGAAAATTAAAACCACTTATTAAACATTTATTCTAATAAGGAAAGAAAATAACTATACAAAGGGAAAAACTAATAGGCCAAAATAGATCAAAAATTTTGAAAAATGTCGAAAAATTGATTTTCCGGTTAAAATGAGGACAAAAACAAGGAAAAGGCCACTTAACTTCGATAGAAGTCCCCCCTACACTTAAGATAAACATTGTCCTCAATGTTTAAGCATGTGGGAGTGAACTCCCCTACACTTAGGACATTGTGTACGTTGTTTAAATCTCACTAAGGAAAAGACAACTAAAGAGATTCCTATTTGAATATTGAGAAAATATAAAATAGTGAATCGAAAAGAGTTTAGGATAGAACCGGGAAGAAGTAGAACACGGAATCACGGGTCGTCAAGAATCATTGAAGCTCGAATCCCTGATTAAGAAGTGAGGAGAGGAAATAGCAATCCAAAGGGGTCCCCCCTACACTTATGGTAAAGAAAGCGGAAAGATAGATACATGGGTTGCCTCCCAAGAAGCGCTTGGTTTTTGTTAACCGAGTCGTGAGCCTGACTCGACCTTGATCATCAATGGAAGTAGCATGAAAGAAATCCACCAGGATCAAAGACATAGTTTTCATCCATCAATAAGCAAGAGCTTAAGGCGAACAAGGCAAGCCAAAAGAGACATGGCAAGGTTCCCTTAAGCAGCGATGGAGCATGGTGGAAGCAAAGTTGAAGTGGAGCAAGCATGTCTTCAAAATATCCAAAGATTTTTCCTTTTATTTCATCAGGTGGATACTGAGATGGCTTAAAAACTTCAATACCGGGGTCGAACACCTTTTCCTTCAGGGGAAAATAGCACTCCGGCTCAGCCGAGTGTGAAGAAGATCCGCAAAGAAGCACAACCTCGTCCTCCGAAGTGGGACAAAGAGGTGTCAAATCATACGTGCAACGGATTTCGGTGTCGACCGGTTTCTTCTCCTTTGACAAAATGCTCTTCAAATCCAAAGTAGGATCAAGGCGATAATCTTCAAAGTCAAAAGGAGGAGCATCACTCTCATGAGGGAAGTATGTGTTGAGAAATTCAGAGAAATCTTCCTCAAATGAATAATCGTCCAAAGTAGGATCGAGTGATGGCGGAGGATCTTCATCATGTGAAGAATCGCTCGATAGAGTATCAGCCTCATCAAAATCATCAAAAGTAGGCAGCTCGGGATACTCAGAAGTACAATCATCAAAATCATCCGAATCTGAGCTAGAATCATCATCATCATAAGCATCAAAGACCGGTGAAGAATCATAAATGGGAGAAGCGTCCAGAATGGAGCGAGAATCATCCACATCATCGTCAAAGAGTGGATTATCGATGTAAGAATCGAATAGAGGATTGTCATAGACGGTAAAGTCATCGAGCACATTTATCATATTCACTGATTCTTGTCCAAAAGATTTGCCGGTAAGCTTCCCCATTTTAAAAACTTTTGAATCATCCCCGACTCGTAAGATTAACTCACCTTCGGCCACATCTACTAAAGCACGTCCGGTTCTCAAGAATGGCCGACCAAGTATTAAAGGAATACGAGGGTCCATTTCATAATCAACTACGACAAAATCGACCGGGAAAGTAAATGTGCCAACTTTGATAAACACGTCTTCAGCTATACCAACGGGGTAAGCGAGAGTGCGATTTGCAAGTTCGAGAGTCATCTTTGTTGGAATGAGGTCGGGCAATGATAGTGTTTTCCAAACACTGAGTGGCATTAAATTAATACTAGCCCCGAGATCAGCAAGGGCAGTAAATTCTTCAGTTTTGTTGAACACGCAAGGCAACACAAATCGACCGGGATCTCCAAGCTTTTCCGGTAATTCTTTTAGAATAACTGCAGAGCAGTTTTCATTTAAGCGTGTGTTGGCGAGTTCAATCAGCTTCTCCTTCTTGTTAAGCAATTCCTTAAATGCTTTAACAAATTTGGGCATGTGGACAAGTGCTTCAAGAAAGCTAATGTTGAAGTTCATTTGAGAAATCATCTTGATATAGCTAGTCACTTGAGCGTCCTCCTTGTTTAGCATTTTGTTCTTGCCCAAGCGAGAGGGATAAGGGATATTGGGTTTGGGTGGTGAGGGTGCAGGTGTAGTAGGTAAAGGTTGAGATGTTGAAGGATCATTGGCGGGAACTTCATCACGTCGAGGCGGAGACGGTAATGGTGCACTAATACTAGGTGTAGGAGGAGTAGGGATACATGGTGGTGGAGGAGGTGTAGATGATGGTGGTGAGATTGGTGGTCCTACGATGGTGACTCCACTACGGGTAGTAATAGCACTCACATTGGCTCGCGGATTGGTGACGGTGTTTGAAGGTAGAGAACTTGAAGAAGAGGGTTGAGCGGCTGGCAAGAAACTAGCAAGCATATTCTTCAAATCATTGGTTTGATTGCTGAAGGATGATTGAATATCATGTCGAAGCTCGGATCTTATCTCATTTCCTTGCTTTGTGATATCTCCTTTAAGATTGATAATTTGGCTCTGCAAGTTCTTGATTTGCTCTCCTTGGGTTCTCATGATGGCCTCAACATCCGGATTACTGGGTGGGTTTTGTTGGGCGGGTGGGTGATAAGGATTAGAAGCTCTTGGTGGGATTTGGTTGCTTATAGTGTAGTTGTTGGCGGGGTTTTGGTTTTGAGGAGAAAAACCGGGTGAAAGGTAGTTGTTAGAACGGTAGCTCAGCAGATTTCTATCCCCTTGTTGTCTAGCTTGGTACTTTTCCGGTGAATAATTACCGTAAGCTGCATACACATTTTCCGGATTTCCTTGTGTCGAAGGACAATCGGTGTATGAGTGAGGACCGCCGCATGTCTCACAAAGATTAGCAACTGCTTTAACTTGTTGTTGTTGTTGGTTTGAAGCGAGAAGCGTAATACTTTTGCTCATTTCAGTCATCATGCGGGTGAGTTCGGTCATCTCAGGGTTTGCTGAGGTTGAGGAAACATTGACTCTCGGGTTGTTCCTTGAAGATGCAGAGGAATCCCAGTTTTTGTGGTGAGTAGTCATGTTCTCAATTAACTCTCTACACTCCTCGGGTCTCCTTTTCATGAATGTGCCACCGGCGGCTGCATTGATCGTATCACGATCTCGAAAAGTTAAACCGTTGTAGAAAGTATCGATCAAGGTGACCGGAAGCATGTTGTGGTTTGGACAACGGTCGATCAAGACATTATATCTCTCCCAAGCATCAAAAAGAGATTCATCGGGATCTTGCATGAAACCGCTGATCTGATTGCGAAGGCTTGTGACCATGGATGGTGGAAAGTAGCGCGACAAAAAGCGTTGAGTCATGTCATCCCAAGTGTGAATAGAATTCTTCGGGAGACGATCAAACCATTTCTCGGCATGATGTAATAGAGTGTGTGGAAAGAGTTGTAGGCGAAGCTCATCCATTGTGGCACCAGCCAACTTCATGCTCTGAGTGATAGTAATGAACTTGTCGAGATGTTTGTTGGCATCATCATTAGGCAATCCTCTAAATGGGTTTGTTTGCACTTGCTGAATCATATGGTGCTTCAACGAAAACTCAGGAGCGTTGATTTGCATCGGCGCAATCGGTCCTCCTCGTCCAAACATGGTTGGTTGACAAAGTTCCTCCATGGTCCGAAGATCGGGCTGTGGAAGAGCATTGTTGTTATTATTATTATTGAGGTGCGGTTGTTGATTATTGTTGTTAACACCTGCCATATCTAAATCTTCTTGAGGCTCGGGCTCTTGATAATTAGAAGATCTAGTACGCATACACCTGAAAATGCAAAAGAAAACAAAACCAAACACAAATACAATATATATACACAACAAAGATAAAATCTTTTTGGATTTTTGAAATTTTTAATTTTTATGGTTTTTTTTTTATCAATTTTCTAATTTTTATGATTTTTTTTTTTTATTTTTTATGCAAGAAAAGTAACGCTCACAAGTGAACGGATCCCAAAAAGCAACGTGTCTCTCACAAAAAACTGTTGATCTTTACGAAAAGAGCCGGCAGCGGCGCCATTTAATAACTTGGTTTTACTCAGGTTAAAAAGATTTGTTCGTTGATGTATGTCTAATCGAATTGATCTAAGTTTTCTATGTGACTCAGTTTTATTTTGGTGAAAACAAATAATTTTAGTTTGTTTTTAAATTTAAATGTGCAAGACTTAAAAGTAAATGTCGTTAAAGTAAAGGGCAAGTATAAAAATATAAGTGCGTTAAATTAAATCTAAATCTAATTAACGAAAGGTGCAATATTTAAAAACGTGACGAAAAGTAACTTAATTAAAATGACTAAAAATTAAAACGTGACGAGAATTAAAATCAATCAAGTATAAAAATGTAAACTTAGAAAAGTAAACAAGACGAAAATATGAAAAACAACTCCCAAATCGGAGTATATTCCGATCAACCATGATCGGAATATAGACTTACCCTTGATCGGAATGTGAATAACCAACCCCTGATCGGAATGTAAATAAGTGTACCCAATCGGAATGCTGTCACCTAATCAGATCGGAATACCAAAGTTACCCTGATCGGAATGTTGCTTATCTACCTTGATCGGAATAATGTGTCAGAGCAACCAATCGGAATGTGTAGAAGATCTTTGATCGGAAAGCTGTCACCAAATACCAATCGGAATCCACTAGCCTCCCCAATCGGAATATCACTAACCCACGATCGGAAAGACTTCCTTTGCACACGATCGGAATGTATCGAACCACTCCAATCGGAATACAGAAAGGAATACCAAAACCCTTTTCAGATTGAACCAATCTGAATGTAAATCCCCTTTCGGATTGATACCAATCGGAATACGCAGAAAATAACCAAAAATAAGCTAGAAAAATAAGCTCTAAACCTAATAAGCACTAGACGAAAAACTTAACTAAAACCGTGTAAAAATAAGCTATAAAACTGAAAGTTAAAAACTTTTAACACACGAAAAAGATAAACTTTAATAAAAACGACTTTTATATAAAACTAACTTTTTATAAAAACTATATAAACTTGTAAATAAATCAAATAAGCTATGAAAACAAATGGTTTAAAACAATCAAAAGCATAAAAATCAAATCTTTAACAAATCAACGAATTAAAACGTGTAAATCAAAGAAAGGTAGAAGAAGATTAAGATCAACAAGATAAAGTAAAGGTGCAAGAAATTAAAGAACACTTACTTGAAAATTAAAGGTAATTAAAAGTGCAAGACAAGTAATTAAATGTGCAAGTAATTAAATGTGCATAAAATAAAGATGGAAGAACTAATTGTCACGATTAGTCAACAAAACTTAATGAATGAAAATGAGGGGTTTATATAGGTGATTAGGGAGTGGTTAG
This sequence comes from Glebionis coronaria, assembly GCA_025667525.1. Lineage (NCBI taxonomy): Eukaryota > Viridiplantae > Streptophyta > Magnoliopsida > Asterales > Asteraceae > Glebionis > Glebionis coronaria. The sequence goes on from CM046878.1 coordinate 254,852,457, forward strand.
AGGAAGCTTCCTCTCTCCTTCCTTTCTTGTTAATTGCACCATCAAGTCCTTCCTTCTTAATCTTTTTGTTAATCTTGGAATGTGATGACTTTTGGCTCGGGATTTCTTTGGACTCGTCTTTTAATTCTTCGATAAATAAGACTTGAGTTCCTTGGCTTTAAATAAACTTCCGTCTTTAGACTTTTTCTTCGATAAATCTTCAGAATTTGTCTTGGACTTCCGTTCTTTATCCACTTTTGACTTCTTGACTTCGTCTTTCATCCTTTTCTTCAATAAAAGTCCGTAAATGCCCGTGAATTCCCGTGTTTTCTCCACTTTTCCCCTTTTCGTCCTAAATCACAACAAAAACACAAACCACGCATAATTCCGACATAAAAGACATAAAATACACGTTTTGGTCCGGTTATTATTGTAATTAAGTGGTAGAAAAGATGGGTGTTTACACACCTATCAGAAACCCTCTAGAACTCAAACCCGACTATTTTGTCGTTTTGTGAAAAGGTTCTTTTCAAGATTCTGGCTTATTACTTGAGCTTTTTAAAAATTTATTTTTGAAAAAGGGTTTAGAATCTCAATAGAAGGTTGTGTTTAAGCAGAGCTTATGGCATTATCTTATAGCTTAATGGGCTTATTGGCCCATTAAGAATAAGCTGTTGGTTATTTAAGCTGTGATTAGCACATATTCAATTGTTGGGCCTTTAGACTCTTGTGCTTAAAATTGAATTTTGATTCAGACTAGTGATTTTGGGCTTATTTGGTTGAGTTTGATTTTTATTGGGCTAAAAAGCCCATTAAGTGGTCTATTTTGGTTTTTAGCCCATTTGGGGGCCCAATAGGGGTATTTTGGTACTTTCACTTTCATTTTTTGATTATTTAGGTTAAAATAAACTAGTTTGCAAGTTTTTAGAATTTTTTATAATTTTTGGATTTTTAATATTATTTTAATATTTTATTTTTAGTTTAATTCATTTTAAATAGTTTTAATATTTTTAAAATTTTGGAAAAATACTTTTTAGTTTAATTAAGTCATTTCAGAGTTTTACAAATTGAAAAGTCTTTACTTGGGCTTTTTATTAATTAATTTGATTTTTAGGGCTTTAATTAGCATTAAAAAATTAATAATTAATTAAATAAAAGGTTTGGAAAAGTTTTGATCATTTGTAAACCCTAATTGGAGTTTTAGGAATTTTTGATAATTTTTTGGGAATTTTTAGAGTAAATTTTTATTTTGTCTATTTTTACGGTTTTAAGTTTTGTTGTCGTAGTTTAATTTTATTGTATCCATCATTCTATTTTCTCACCTTTTCTTTCTTCAAATATTAATCCAAAATATTACAAGTTATTCACACACAATAAACCTCCTTGGGAATCGAACTTTTCATTGGGTCATTAACATTTGATTTTCATTAATCATTTGTTTAATACTTACCGCATTTACGTCTTTTTCCTAAAAGGTCGTATTTTACCACAATCATTTTGGCGCCGCTGCCGGGGAGGTGTGTTGTGATTAATTTGGACCATTTTGTTTTTAATATATTAACCATAAATAGTATTTATGTTAAATAGAAATCTATTAACACGTATTATCGGTTTTTCATTTTCTTTGTCAATTATTATTACTATATTGTATATGCATCACAATTAATCCAAAATATCTCCAAAAGTGTGAAAGCACAACCTTAATTGGGATTTGATCTCCTAATTATCGTATTCGAATCTCAAATAAAAAGAAAAAGGCAAAAATAGATAAATACTTTCTATTAGCTCGATTTTGAAAAACACGAACTTTAAGGTGAATAGATAGGCAACATGCTATAAAACTCCTTTAAAGGGAAGCTAGGTACTTATGTGCTTCACGCCACCTCATTCCCCCCGTTCACTTGTGAGTATTTGATCTTGAAGGCTAATCGAGGGTTTTACCGACCAAAGTATTATTACGTATCATATATATTTGCTTGGTTTCTTTGTGATTAAACCCTATTGAACAATTTGGTTTTCACCAAAGTTCTAAAGTCAATCGAAGGCGTTCACTCCACGTGATTGTTTTTATTCTTTGAGGCTCCTTTAATCAAGAGTTTGATTCGAGGAGAGATTTGGTAGATTGTTGTCAACTTAATACACACAAAATCCCAAAAAAAATTAAAAACAATCAAAAACACAAAAAAAATTGAAAATCAACAAAAACCCCAAAAGAATCTTCTTTGCTCACCTCCAAGTTCTACTTCACGTTTATGCAAACTCGTAATCAAGCAAAACAAGCTCGCAAACGTCGTCAAAAAGAAGGAAATCAATATCCTTTGATTGAAGAAGAACATCCAATTGTCGAACCCGTTGTAGAACTAATAGTCAACAAGGCTAATCGTACTATGATGGAGTTGCTTCAAGCACCCATCGAGGGTTTTTGAGAAGCTATTGTGATTCCCTCCATCCTTGCAGAGAATTTCGAGATCAAGACGGGCTTAATTTCTATGCTTCAAGCAAACAAGTTTCGCGGACAGGAAAAAGACAACCCGCATTATCACATACGGAATTTCAATCGTCTCACCGCAACAAGCAAGTTTAAGGATGTTCCACATGACGCCATTAAGATGATGTTGTTTCCAAACTATTTAGATGGACCCGAAAAAATTTGGCTCGAGAAAGAACCGCCAAATTTGATTTTGACATGGGGTGATCTCGTCTCTAAGTTTGTGAACCAATTTTTCCCGCTATCTAACACGACACATTTGAAAAATGAGATTTCATGGTTTACAAAAGATCAAATGAAAGTTTTTCAATGGCATGGGAACGATTTAAGGAAATGTTACATGAATGTCCTCACCATGATTTTTCCGAATTGCATCAAATTGATACTTTTTATAATGGGCTTAACGATCATGAACGAGACTATTTGAATGCCGCCGCGGGTGGTATTATTTTTTGTAAAACGACCGATGAAGCTTTAAATAATATCAAGAATAGATCTAAGGTTTATAACCCTTGTAACACACCGAGTGTTTCCACTATGGGTTCGTCGTCATCGTCTCGTAACTTGAATGCCTTACATGATGAAGCAAATGAGGAGAATCGGTTTTTCGATAGGTTTTCGACGCAAATGACTCATTGGAAAGCACAAATGTTTTGAATTCCGCATCGGTTAAAGCGGTTGAAAAGAGTTGTATATCTTGTGATGGAGCTCATGATTTTTCTGAGTGCATTACCGCCGATGGTAACACTTTGAGTGCTTACGTAGCAACGAGAACTTACAACCAAAACGGCCAAGGTTCCCGCCCAAATCAAGCTCCCCAAAATCAAAATGTTAACAACTATCAAAACAACAATCAAAATGGTGGTTATCAAGGGAATAAACGTAACTATAACAAGTGTAATTACCAAAGTGGGAACAATGGGCAAGTGCAAAATCAAAACCAAAACCGTGATTTTCAAAATACTACACAAGGTTTTCAAAATGCTCACACTAAAAATCTTCAAGGAGAAGTTTTGGATTATGCTAAGGCGAATGATGCTAAGTTTGATAACATGGAACGAGAAATGATTAGCTTAAGATCCGAGTTGAAAAACGAGCTTAAAAACGAACTTGCTAATGAATTGAAAACTCATGCTAATAAAATGGAAGGAAACGTTCAACGTCTTCAACAAAATCAACAAAAGATGGAACAAGGTCAACATGAGATTAAGCAAGAGTTGTGAAAAGTGGATAAAAGGCAATCAAAATTTGAAGATCGAATGGCTAGTATCTTTGAAACTATCATGTGTAAACCCTCTTCCTCGGGTGGTCTTCCTAGTGATACCATTGCAACCCGAAGGGAGAAATGAAGGTTATTACTACTCGTAGTGGTAAAACTTTCATAGAACCAATCTCTCGTCCTAGTACTTCTACGAAGAAGGAAATCGAGAAAGAACCCGAGGTGATGGTAGAAAAGGAGCATATTACAAGCCCACGAAGTACCGGTCAAACCACACCTACGGTTGAACCAATACCAATTGTCGAACCCGAGATTCCAAGGTCGTTGCCTATACCCCAACCCACACCACCCTTACCTTACCCATCGAGACGAAACAAGGAGAAGTTACAAGAACGTAATAAACAACAAATTGAGCTTTTTATCAAAAGGTTTCAACAAGTGCATTTTAATGTGAGTTTAGCCGACGCGTTGTTATACATGCCTCGTTTCGCTTCCACTTTTAAGGGCATGATGAACGATAAGGAGAAGATTTCAAAGCTATCTAATTGTTCTTCGGTTTATCTTAACCGAATACCGGAAAAAGTTGGTGACCCCGTGAAGTTTCTCATTCCTTGTGATATTCAAGAAATGGAAGGGTGCCTCGCCTTGGCCGATCTTGGCGCGAGCATTAAGTTGATTCCTTTTTCAATGTGGAAATCGCTATCGCTTTCGGCTCTTACTCCATCGAAAATGTCAATCGAGATGGCCGATCATTCTATGATTCTCGCATGTGGAGTAGCCGAAGACGTCTTCGTGAAAGTGGGGAAGTTCTACTATGCCGTTGATTTTATCATAGTGGACATCCCCATGGATCCTCAAGTTCCTCTAATTTTAGTTCGTCTATTTTTAGATACCTCGAAATCGATCATTGATGTGCATGCTAGAAAAATCACTTTGTGATTTAACGAGGAGGAAATTGTTATAAACGCTACTCAAAACTCTGCACCTTCTCATGTTTATGCAATCGCTACCATCAACAATATTGACTTAGTCGATGTAGTTTGCGATGAGTTTTCACAAGAAGTGTTAGGTTTTTCTGATAGTTCGTCAAGTGGCAATCCCACTATTATGGATCCGATTCTTGCTAATTCTACACCAAATCTCACTCCATTCCAAGGAGGCGATTTTATTTTGAATGAAATCGACAATGAAGATGAGGTGATTATTGGAAATGATACTCTCATTCCACCATTTCTTCCGCCGATGGAAGTTATGAGTGTTGAACAAAAATCATCAATCGAGGATCCGCCAATCCTTGAATTGAATTATCTTCCATCTCACCTTGAATACAAATTCCTGGAAGGTGACGACAAGTTGTCGGTTATTATTACGAAATATCTTTCCAATGATGAAGAAGCCGCACTTTTGACAATTCTTAAAGCTCACAAAGGGGCAATTGCGTGGAAAATTTCTGACATTAAGGGTATTGACCCAAAATTTTGTACTCACAAGATTTTAATGGAGGAGGACTACAAACCCGCAATTCAATGTCAAAGAAGGGTAAACCCCAAAATTCACGATGTCATTAAAAAAGAGGTCTTAAAACTTCTTGACGCGGGAATGATTTATCTTATCTCTGATAGCCCATGGGTGAGCCCAATCCATTGTATCCCTAAGAAGGGAGGAATGACCGTTGTGCCTAATGAAAACAACGAGTTAATTCCCACTCGTGTTGTGACCGGTTGGAGGGTGTGTATTGACTACCGAAAGTTAAATGACGTCACTCGTAAAGACCACTTTCCCTTGCCCTTCATGGATCAAATGTTGGAGTGACTTACGGGAAATGACTTTTATTGCTTTTTAGATGGTTTTTCCGGTTACTTTCAAATCCCTATCGACCCTCGTGATCAAGAGAAAACTACGTTTACGTGTACATATGGAACGTTTGCTTATCGTAGAATGCCATTCGGACTTTGTAATGCACCGGGAACGTTTCAACGGTGTATGATGGCTATTTTTCATGATATGATCGAGAAGTCGATGGAAGTATTCATGGATGACTTTTCGGTGTTTGGTGATTCGTCCACGTCGTGTTTATCCAATCTCGAGAAAATGTTAAAATGTTGTGAAGAAACCAACCTTGCTTAATTGGGAAAAATGTCATTTTATGTGTAAACAAGGAATCGTCTTAAGGCACAAGATCTCGAAAGTGGGGATTGAGGTAGATAAAGCTAAGATAGACGTCATCGCCAAATTACCTCATCCCAAAACGTTAAGGGAGTTAGGAGTTTCCTTGGCCACGCGGGCTTTCATCGTCGTTTCATCAAAGACTTTTCAAAAATTACACGACCTATGACACACCTTCTCGAGAAGGATGCTCCTTTTAACTTCAATGAGGATTGTTCGAGCTTTCGAAACTCTTAAGAAGAAACTTACCGAAGCTCCCACTCTTGTTGCTCCTAATTGGGAATTAATCTTTGAAATCATGTGCGATGCAAGTTATTATGCAATTGGGGCCGTTTTAGGGCAACGTCATGAAAAGCACTTTCAACCTATCCATTATGCTAGTAAGACAATGACCGGGGCTCAAATGAAATACACTACAACGGAAAAAGAACTACTTGCCGTGGTGTATGCTTTTGAGAAGTCCTGATCTTATCTCGTCTTGACAAAAAGCATCGTGTATACAGATCAATCGGCTATCAAGTACCTCTTCTCTAAGCTTGATGCTAACCCGAGATTGCTCCATTGGACTCTCCTCCTCCAAGAATTTGATGTCACCATACTTGACAAAAAAGGAGCCGAGAATCTAGCGGCCGATCATCTCTCTCGTTTAGAAGATCTTCACAAGAATGAGTTCGAGAACAAGGAAATTACCGAAAAATTTCCTCTCGAGACTCTCGGTGTAGTGAATTCTAAAGATGACACCCCATGGTTTGCTGACATTGCAAATTACCATGCGGGTAAATTCATAATCAAGGGTATGACGACACAACAAAAGCCGAAATTCTTTCGTGACGTCAAGTTCTATTTTTGGGACGACCCTTATCTCTTTCGGGTTTGTGCGGATCAACTCGTTCGACGTTGTGTCTTTGGTATCAAAGCATCTAACATCCTTAGAGCTTGTCAAGAGGGACCCACAGGGGGTCACCACGGTGCTAACTTCACGGCTAAGAAAGTGTTAGATGCCGGCTTCTTTTGGCCTACGATCTATCGTGATGCACACGCACTTGTGAAGTCGTGTGATTCTTGCCAACTCCAAGGAAAATAATCTCGAAAGGATGAAATGCCGCAAAATATAATTCAAGTGTGTGAGATTTTCAACATTTGGGGCATTGACTTTATGGGACCGTTTCCATTGTCTCATGGAAACAAGTATATCCTCGTCGCCGTCAACTACCTATCTAAGTGGGTGGAAGTTAAGGCTTTACCTACGAATGATGCTCGTGTGGTAGTAAAGTTTTTGAAGCAACTATTCTCTCGGTTTGGAACCCCTCGTGCTATTATAATTGATCGTGGAACCCATTTTTGTAATGACCAATTCGAAAAGGTTCTAAAGAAATATGGGGTTACACATCGTCTTTCTACGGCTTATCACCCGCAAACGAGTGGGCAAGTCGAGGTTTAAAACCGAGCTTTGAAGAGGATTTTGGAAAGGTCGATTAGAGAAAACCGTGCTTCATGGTCCGATAAACTCGATGACGCTTTATGGGCTTTTCGCACCGCTTATAAGACACCTATCGGTTGTACTCCTTATAAGTTGGTTTATGGAAAGAATTGCCACTTGCCTATTGAATTGGAACACAATGCATATTGGGCCCTAAAGCATGCCAATTCTGACTTGAAGACCGCGGGAGATCACCAAAAAATACAACTTAATGAATTGCGGGATAATGCTTATGAAAATTCACTGATTTTTAAGGAAAAGACTAAAAAGTTTCATGATTCAAAGATTAAAAACCGGGTTTTTAACATTGGTGATCAAGTGTTACTTTTTAACTCTCGTTTGAAGATATTTTCTGGGAAATTGAAATCTCGTTGGTCGGGTCCGTTCACCATAACACAAGTGTTTCCTTATGGGACCATTGAGTTAGCTCAAAATGATGGTCCTAATTTCAAGGTGAATGGACATAGGCTTAAGCACTACTTCGGTGGGGAAGTCCCTTCTTTGGACGACCTCGACCAAGTCACCTTTCCCAATGATAATTAGCACTGAGGGGACCGAGTCGAGTTCATGAGTCGGTAATCAAAAACGAGATGCCTCGTGGGGGATATCCCATGCTTATCCATGTATATATTATCACTTTCTAATGTAATTAATGAGAGGGGATTTTTGACCTTCCAACTCGTTGTCTCGTGGTTGTTTGTGAATGTGTTATCTAGATCATCATCATCGCCACGATTGAAGACTCTCGTGTTCATTTACGTGAGCCCCGATCGTTTGCATGAAGAGTTTTTCACGAATCCATGACATATCCTTTATTATTCTAACAATTATCTTTTAGCATAAATCATAAACGGCTTTAGATATATTGTTGATCACCCTTTCCATGCTAGATCGTAAGCATTCGACTTTTCGTCTCTAGTATGGGGGGTGCTCCACCTTTAGACTCGAAACATTGAGGACAATGTTTAATTTTAGTATGGGGGTGAATAGATACTTGCCTAGCTACGCCCTCACGTTTTCCAGCTTTCATTGTTTTATTTTGTTTTAAATAAGGCTAAAAATGGCCTAATATTAAAAATTTTCTTAGTTTTCATAAGTGTTTTTAAGACACGAATGTATATTTTCCAATGGGTAGAATAAGAGTTAATTTTTGACTTGATGGGCATTTGGAGCCCTTTACATTCCTTAACCCGCTTGAATCAAGTTTTTCTAGACTTTTATATAGGGAACTTTAAAACGCGAAAGTCTTAGCTCATACGGGTTAAGAACAAGAACTTTTCGCAAGTTCCTATAATTGATCCTAGAAAGTCACTTATAAAGGGAACTTTAAAATGCATTATCTAAACTTGAAAATGTCTAAGAAAGTGCAAGATCCTATAGGTGGCTTGAAAACCCAAAACTTCGATTTAATATAGTCTTAATGAAGCTAATCCAAATTTGGCTTAATTTTGACTTGCATGGCTAAGTATTCACGAGTATCTTTAATTAGAGGTCTTTAAATAGTGAAGAACGAGAAGTGATAGAGTTAGACAAATGATCATGCTAAGCGTAGAACATGAAAATGTTCTTTCAAAAACTCATACGTTTTTAATTGTGGTTTTTTCTCCCATAAGATCAATGAATTAGGAATAAAATAATTGCAATAAGTAAGGTCGTACGATTTGAAAGGTTACTTAGCTTCTAGCCCAAGATCGTTTAAAAGTTGCTCGTGGTTGAATAGAGTTCATAGCTAAGGCATAACTTATTAAAGCGGGACGCGAAGATTGGTGAAGTTCCAAAAAGGCCCTAACAAGGCATGAGGAGCTCTATTTTTTTTTGCTAAAGATTCAAGATGATGTGAAGAATCATTATTCCAAAATCAATATGAAGGATCGAGATACATGACGAAAAGCAATTACTCCCCTAAAGATCATGTAGAAGTCTATCCAAAAAGACCCTAACAAGGTATGAGGATGAATATATCTAAGTCCTAAAAGGAGACGGGTCGTTGTATATCAAAATCCAAAATAAAGATTGAAGAAAAATGATGAAGTCGTGGTCCAAGTATGAAGAATCTCTAAAAAACGTCAAGTGAAGAAATTCCAAAATATGAAGAGAAGACCATAATTTCAAGAACGTCTTCCGAAGTTTCGAAGTATGAAGTACATGCCAAATATCGGTCTGAGAAAGATCTCAAATCGTGAAACGAGTTATGTCAAGATATGAACTTAAGGAGATTACGAGAAGCCGTTTTAAAAGATTTTGTCCTTTGGCCAACTATCGATTAAATCGTGCTACTTTATTTTCGTACTAATAAATACTCAAATATGTCAATATGAATCACTTGTGATCCATGACAAATAGTTAAAAAAATTCTAGATACATTTTCTTTTCATAATAACTAGGATTGCGGGGAGAAAAAGTATTACACAATTTGGACGTACGAGTAGTGTTAGCATTGTGACTTGTACCAACAATGATCTCGTTTTTGCACTTAGCATGGAATGTATGACAATCAAGGATGACAAACTTTACTCTATGAGACATTCACTTGTTTTTATTCGTTGACCCTAAAAGTCACATTCCTGATGAAAATCATACATTATGTCTTTCATATCTTAGTAGTAGTATATCAAGTTTACTTTTAAATAAAGGGTAATAAAACTGAATTTTGGAGATGCTTAGATACTTTAGCATTTCGTAAGGGCATGTCAATGATTTAGTATGGGGGAGTGATGAGATGGCATTTATACAACATCTCATCGTTCTTTTCGGGCTTTAAATGCATAAAATGTCATAAAAATACCATATATATGCTTTTGTTTGTTTACTTGTGTATTTTAGGTATGATATCATGAAAAAGACAAAATATCACAAGAAACAAGGAAAAACGAACACGAGAAACAAAGCCGCACAATGAAGCGGGCCCTAGTTATGATTTTTTCAAAGAAAAGACCTTGAAGTATTGAATATGTTCAAGAATGATCCCTTATCAAAGAATAAATGACACTTAAAACCCTTTTATATTGATAATTACAAGTTTGGTCCCTTAAGTTTGTCAAAATTATAAAAAAGTCCCTCAACTTTGAAGATTTGGCAAGTTTAGTCCCTTAAGATTATAGAATTGTCAACAATGGTCCTCTATAATGTCAAACATACTTAGAAGACCTTCAAAGTTCAAAAATGTACAAGATCAGCCCTTGAAATATCAAGAAAAGTACAAAACTAGTCCTTATGCCTTTTCACCAAAAGTTTTGTGGCCAAAGTATGAATTCTGAAAGTTTTATAACAAAGGAAATGAGTTTTGATGGCTGAAAAACTTGTTAAACATACTTTGCCAAAGACTAAGGACCAAAACTGCCATTATGAAAGTTCAAATATACAAACACGCGCCAAACACCCAACACCCCTCTTTTTCGGATAAAACGTGGCACTATTCACCTTTCATCCACCCAGATTTTACTTTTACAAAACAAAGGGTTATTTTCAATTACCTTAACCTAAAAGTAATTAACCTTCACACAAACACATCCCACACTTGAACTCACCCATCACATCACCATGGACCCCACACCCAATTCCCTTCTAGCCAATCAGCATACAACTTCCTCTCCAAGAAATCCTAGGTGACAAGATCAACGTTTTAAGACTCATACTTGGTCCCAAAGGCAAAAAGGAACGACCAAGATCAATTTGGACAGCTCATCAACAACAAACGATTCAAGGGAATTTTTGAGAATTTCTAGCTAGGGTTTCATGTATTTCAGCATTCTAGAATACTCCATTAGTCCTATATAAGGAGACCTCAACCTGTGAGAGTCCCTTGTTCCAGCTTTACTCTTAAACATTGTAATTCCTTTTTAAAATTTATAAAAGTTTGGTATTTTTGAAAAATTGTAATTCCTTTTTATGTTTTTGAAAGTTGGTGTTGTTTGAGAGTGAAGCTGAGTTCCATTTAGTGATTTAAAGGTGTTTTGATCTTTGGATTGAAGCACGTTTGGTTTTGAAAAGGTTTTCAAGTTTTGAAAAGTTTCAAATCCTAGGTTTCTGATTTGTATTTTTAACTGTCCTAACCCTAACCAAAAGCCATAAGGTCTTGCAAGCTTGTGAAGGTTTATCAACTTTGGTTGGATTGTTTGTTGCATGTGTTGAAGATGTCAAGGCCTTGAGGTTCTGCTTTGAACCATCAGCCAAGGTTCCATATTCCTTTCTTGTCCAAGTACCCTAGGTGTGATCTAGCTGTTGATCTACACTCTAGGGAGCATTGCTGACCTTTCCTAGGAAGTAAAGGGAAGGACGTTCACTCTCTTTACCTTTTCTCTCTTTTATTTTTTGTTTTAAGTCTGCTATGTAATTGCCATGTGATTTCTGTGATTTTGTGTTTATGCTTTGAGTTTTATTGTTGAAACCTGTTAATTGTCACCTTATTGAGATATTTGAAGGATAAAATCAGTAGGTCATTTGTATAAAAAAAAGTTTGTTTGAAAAAGGACTAAAACAAGGTTGTTTGGATTTTGGGATCAAAAGGCCTTGTGGCCTTGTGCCCTTGGTTCTTGGGGTTTTTCTACTCTAAACAAGTCATTTGTCACCTGTTTTGGTCATTGGTTAAGTCTCATAAGGTTTGGAAAAGAGTTTGAAAGTTTTGGAAAAATCTGACAAAAGTGGTTTGAAATTGGTCAAACATATCAGCAAGCATAAAATCTATGTTTGTTGGATTCAGGGTCTGATTTTGGGTTTGGGAAGAGTTTTTGTGGTGTGCTATTTGTGCTATATCTGTTTGTTAACTTTGGTGGCTTATTGAGTAAGCTAGGGCTTATTGAAGTTGACTGAAGTGGTCATTTGCATCAGCAAAGTGACCACCTCTATTGTGTCTTACATTTGATTGTCTAGTGCTTGCCCTGCTAATTTGTTGCTTGACATTTGTTATTGTGATGTTTGTGAACTTATCTTGCTATTTGGATTGCCTGTTTGAGTGCTTATAAGTCAACTGGCTTATTGGCCATATTTGTACCAAACTGAATTTGGCTAACTGGACTCTTGATTCAAAAGGATTCAGCCTTGATTCCTTTACAAAATTTGCTCAAAACAAGCTCATAAACAAGTCCTGTTAATTTGGTAAACCTTGGTGCACTTTGACTTTTGGTCAAATAAGCTCTATTTGGCTCATTTTTCAGTTCTGCTTATTGGTACATGCAACAACTTAGTTTTTGTGATAGGTGTCATTTTTGTCAGCTTATCATCACATCTGAAAGGTTTCAGCTCAATTGGATAAGGCTTTGCTAGAAAACTAGCTTATTTGGCTATTTCAGTGTGCATATTTGCTTCTATAGCTTATTTCACTTGGATTTTTGGTGTTTTCTTTGTTTATTATCCTTAGTTAAGCTATTTGTGACCTTTTGCAAAAAGAATCATCTTTTGAAACCCTCTAGAACTCAAACCCGACTATTTTGTCGTTTTGTGAAAAAGTTCTTTTCAAGATTCTGGCTTATTACTTGAGCTTTTTCAAAATTTCTTTTTGCAAAAGGGTTTAGAATATCAATAGAAGGTTGTGTGTTTAAGCAGAACTTATGGCATTAGCTTATAGCTTAATGGGCTTATTGGCCCATTAAGAATAAGCTGTTGGTTATTGAAGCTGTGATAAGCACATTTTGAGTTGTTGGGCGTTTAAACTTTTGTGCTTAAAATTGAATTTTGAGTCAGACTAGTGATTTTGGGCTTATTTTGTTGATTTTGATTTTTATTGGGCTAAAAAGCCCATTAAGTGGTCTGTTTTGGTTTTTAGCCCAATAGGGTATTTTGGTAATTTCACTTTCATTTTTTGATTACTTAGGTTAAAATAAACTAGTTTGAAAGTTTTTAGAATTTTTTTTAATTTTTGGATTTCTAATGTTTTATTTTTAGTTTAATTCATTTTAAATAGTTTTAATAGTTAAAAATTTGAAAAATTACTTTTTAGTTTAATTAAGTCAGTTTAGAGTTTTACAAATTGAAAAATCTTTATTTGGGCTTTTTATTAATTAATTTGATTTTTTAGGGCTTTAATTAGCATTAAAAAATTAATAATTAAATAAAAAAAGGTTTGGAAAAGTTTTGATCATTTGTAAACCCTAATTGGATTTTTAGGAATTTTGGGTAATTTTTTGGGAATTTTTAGAGTAAATTTTTATTTTGTCTATTTTTACGGTTTTACGTTTTGTCGTCGTAGTTTAATTTTATCGTATCCGTCATTCTATTTTCTCACCTTTTCTTTCTTCAAATATTAATCCAAAATATTACAAGTTATTCACACACAATAAACCTCCTTGGAAAACGAACTTTTCATTGGGTCATTAGCATTTGATTTTCATTAATCATTTGTTTAATACTTACCGTATTTACGCCTTTTTCCTAAAAGGTCGTATTTTACCACAATCAATTATGTTGGGTCCACTAGATGTAGATCTTGCAGCCTGTTAAGGATGGTGAACGACTTCTGTAATCACAAGTCTATTCACAGAGATACTCTTAATGTAATACAAAGTATACGTGCGGAATACAAATACTATGATCAAGAAGAAACATAATAACTAAATAACTTGATCCTTACTAAGGATTTCTACTATTAATATGAATTAAATAATGGTGAAAGGTGTGTCTAACCCTTTGGGCCAATGGGTTCCTTTTATACTACAAGGAAACCCTAATACTACATTAAACATAAACGTGTAACTCCCGGTATGCATATCCTTTCCTAACATATCTCATGCATATCCTAACAAACTACTAAGAATAATAATGTTTGACTTTATACTAGACCAGGAGCACGTGTTGCTCCTACTACTACTAGGACCAGGAGGAACTACATACCTCCTAGTTTATCTATTACAAATAGGTATTCCATAGGTCCTAACAATCCTCCCGTAAACTTGAATTTGACTGGTTGAGTTCAAGCTTCTTGGTAGATCTTGCAAAACAGCATGAGGATTGAAACAGCAAAACAAATAGCAGTAATATAACCATCAGAAGTGAAAGCACAAAGACCACTGCAACTAGTAACTCTGAGAAGCTTCTTGAAAGCTAGGAACATATTTGCACCTGTTGGATCTTCATAGCAACACGAGTAGATTTGGTAAGCCTTTACCAAGTAGCTGCTCGCTCTTGGGCTAGCTAGTCTTTGTGGTGGAATAAGCATCACCCTGGGAGACCAGAACCCAACCCAACTCTTAGAACGTAAATCAATGGTGAGTGGGAGTACCCTAATTATTTTGGGCAAATCATCACAGCCGTCAACGGATTTGATTTAGATCTTTACCAGAAGTCGTACCCTTCCGGACTAGCCAACTCTTAGCAATAAAGCATCAGTGAGCTGAAAACCCTATAGCTTTGAGCAAGCTATTACATCTATCAACGGATTTGATATGAGTCTTTACCAAGAGCCGTACCCCCTTGGACTAGCTACTTTTCAGTCTAGGACTAAGGCAAGTGAAAACCATCCACGGATTTGAGAATCACACCAGAGTCGTACCCTCATGGTGAATCAACTCTTTCTTGTCTGCAAGACATGGTGAGTTGAACATCATTTGTTGTGTGGACTAGGTCCAACACCAGTATACCACATGACAGCCCAAGTGTGAAAAATCCAAGTGTGTAAACAGTTTCATGATGGAAAAGTATAAGCAGATATTATATGATTTACAAGTTTTGAAATTCCATCACATGTTATAAGTATAAGCAGATATTATATAAAAGTATGTCTTTTTAACTAAATAATGTGTGAGTCACCAATCACTGTACATATTGGTGAAAAGAATGTATAAAGTATCAAAAGTAGAGAAGAAACAAACCAATCACTGACCAGAAGCATCAACCTTGTCCGCAAGTAGCTGAGCTTGAATTCTTTCAACCAAGGAGGTGGCCATAGCAGACTCGTTGCTAGTAGGAGCATTTGACACCACCAGGTGGCTCTCAAACATGGCTTCCAGGGCATCAATGGTCAAGGGATATTCCAAGTCAACAAGCATAAAAACACTAGCACCAGATTCAAGTTCCAATACATACACAGCACATCCCGCATACAACTTCACCTCCTAATCACCCAACGAGGTTGTTCCTTTCATACACCAGCACTAGGAGCATCAGGGGGACAATCCAACATTATTTTGAAATCACCCCAAAGGACCAACCCAGGCCAGTTAGGAACAAAACTTGGGGACTTGGGAATAGCATCATCAACCAACCCATACAACACCATAAGATCCTGACGATCCACCTAAGATAAAATATCATTCAAACCAGAGAAGTATTTATGGTGGGTATCATTGGTTCGGACCATATGAGTAAAAGTTCCAACACCAATGGGTGATGGGTTAACCTCCCAATGCACAATCCTTCCATAGCCAAGGGGCAAGTCATCATCGCTATCAGAAGCGGCATCTATCAAGTGAGCATGATCCCTTTTCTCAAATGGAACAGTCTTACCAAGGCGAGCCTGTTTCTTACGAATAGACCGGTGAGGGGTGGGGACAGCAGTAGAGGGTTCCTCCTTTACCTTGACAATGGTAGGTGAAGCAGCAATAGAAACATGATCTTTAACATTGATAGGTGCATTAGTAGCTTCAGCTTCATGTGGAGTGGGAAGTGGTCCAGAAACCGGTGGAGGTGTAGAATCAACAACATGAGTAAGATTAACAGCAGGAGTGGTAGCAACAGCAGGTGTGGTAGTAGCATCAACAAAAGATGGAACACCTGAAGTACCTTCTTCTTGAACAACCGAGGATGGAGTGGGAGCAGCATTAGGCTTAGAGGTGTGAACAACACGAGGAGGAGGGCGATAGATAGCATGAGCAAGTATAGGGACATCCCTTTGCTTGATCATCTTTGTATACAGCTCCTTAAGCTCATTATCAGATAGCTTCCTTACCTTCTTCCATGTCCAACCATTCTGATAATAGGCGCCAGACTGATTCTTCACATACTGCTGTATTAACCTCTTTTGCTCAGCATAAGAGAGAGGGTGATTGTGGCGTTTTTCGCGAAGTTGAGCAGCTAGATCTTCACTTTGTCGTTACATCAGAGACATCGCCCTTCCAACACAATTACCCTGGTTCACATCCGCACCCAACACATCAGAGAACTGAGAGTACTCAGATGTGAGAATGGTAATCACATTCATCCAATCTGCATTATCCCAAACATGGCATTGTGCCTTATCTGCTCACATCTTTGTTGTTTCAGGGCTTCATCCTCAGCCGCAGCCGCAGCCTGTTGGTCAAACTCCTCTTTCATCTTTTGAGCAGCCTCCTCTCCCAATCTTTCTTCCTCCATTTTTCTATGGGTTCTCTTTCTGGGAGGGGAGGTGCATCGATCATAGGGGCTTTACCCTTCGGATCATGAGAGGGACCAGGAGTGAGGGATGAAGGACCAGCAGTATCATCCTTTGGCACAGGGCCAACAACAGTAGGTGGAATGCGAGAAGCACTAGGAGGAGCAGGTAGGTCATCACTTAGCTTTGTAGCAAAAGTAGCCCTAGCCAACACAGTCAAACCATCTTCCTTCTCATCCTCATCAGACTCAGACAAAACCACCTTCTTCTTATGGCGTTTTAGCTGCTTCTCCAATGATTTGACCCTGTTCGCCAAAGGGAGCACAAAATCCCTTATGAGCTTTCGATGCTGGTTGAGCTCATCCTCCAAAGATACAATCTTCTCGTAATACCTGTGCACAAGAGCAAGCAAAGTAGTCAGAGTAACAGGTAACTCAGCTTCCCCACCAAGAGAACTTGGTTTGGGGGATGCTTCATTGGGACCAGAAGCAAATGATTAGTCATTCATATGTGCATGAGAGCTGGAAGGCTCCTCAGCTGAAGGATGAACTGGGTTAGGAGGGGGAGAATCAGCAAATGGGGACTCATGTGGGAGAGAAGACGAGGCTGCCTTTGAGGTATATGGCATTTCTACCACCACCTCTGGAACCGGCTCCTCAACCTCCACATGGGGCACACCAGCAGCAGGAATCTCCTCCTCCATAGGATCATCCACCAATTGAGGTTCCTCCTCGGCTTGACCAGCCGGAGGAACCACATTGGGACCCCCTTGGGCAAGGCCCAGCATAGCATCAGTGAGGGGCATGTGAGGTCCAACATGTCCAATGGTGATATTCGCATAAACTTTAGAAGTAAGCCTAGAAGGGTGATATTCTTGCCTATTCCTAGGTATACACATAAGAATCTGTTGCAACAACCTAGGATACATGAGAAACTTATTTCTAGAACCAGTAGCACTAAGATTACTAAGCATACCATCAAACAGATAATGAGAAAAGTTAAATGGGCGACCCTGATCAATACACACCAAACCAGTAGCAAGAGAGATGGGAAAGGCATCCCAACTCCCAGCTTTGGGACTTAAGCATTATATCAAGAAGTGAACAAGCATCCACCTTTGAGGGGAAAACCTATTCTTCTTAAAGTTAAACTTCCCCTCATGATTGTAACCAATCCCAGCCATACCATCCAACACCTCCGCATTTAGAATAGAAAGAATGCCATCTTCATCTTGGAGATGAAGGGCAGACCTAATGGATGCTTCTATCACCACATAGGAGCGACCATCTATAGTAACATGGATCTCCAATGGGTGACCCAAAACAGCGTGGGTGTTGGCAGTAGCCCAGAACTGACGAATGACTGAATCATACACAGTTGGGCAAACAGTAAGGGCGTACCTGAGATTAGAAGCTTCAATGTACTCCAAGATGTCAAGAAACTCTTCTCTTCTAGGACCGTCTCCGAGATAAGCAACCTTGTTGTGATCGGATTTGTAGTGAAGTGATGCCATTGATGAGGAATGAGCAGTGGAAGATGATTGATTGAGGAAGGTTAAGGGTAGGAGCGTATGTGTGTGTGTTTATGATTTGATAATTGAGTCAAATGAGCCCTTTGACCATAAATAATGGTCAGGGAAACTGTTCATTGAACCCTAACTATGGGGGTTGCCCTTTCAAAATTAAGTCATTAATGTTGAGTAAACACTTGCCCTCTAAACCATTATTAGTAAATCCCAGTTACCAAAGATAGACAAATATATGCACCAGAAGTAACTCACGTTGACTGAAAGCCAAAATGTGTAGAGGTCAACACTAGGAGCAGGGAGTGGTCAACAAAAGTCAACACAATGAACAATGACCCAATGTGGTACTAGAAGCCAAACACATGTGAAGAATAGGGGTTTTAACCCACTAGGAGCAGAAAAGTGCCACTAGGAGTAACCAAAATCTTTCGCTAGAAGTTGCACACACCGTAAATACCCACTAAAAATGTTGTTAGTTGCTACCATATGTAAGAATGTACAAGTAAATATGTACAATAAGCCTCCCCTTAGGCTTAGCCTCCCCTCAATCCTAGACCTTAAGGATTGACCATACTAATGTGAACCACCAAGTGGTTAAACCTTGGACCATCAAATGCTTTAGTCAGCAAATCAGCAACGTTATCATCCGTATGTACCTTGAGAACCTGTATCAGCTTCTTCTCATTGGCATCACGTATAAAATGGTGTCGAATCTCTATATGCTTGGTTCATTGATGAAACACATGATTCTTCACAATGCAGATAGTGCTTTGATTGTCGATGAAAATTTTGGTGTTCACGAAGTTGAACCCATAATCCAGCATTTGATTCTGTATCCACAAGACTTGTCCACAACAACTAGCAGCAGCTACATATTCAGCTTCTGTTGAGGAAGTAGCTACTATTGTTTGTTTCTTGCATTGCCATGAAATAAGTCTTCGTCCTAAAAACTGACAACCACCAATAGTGGACTTCCTATCATTATTAGCACCTGCATAATCACTGTCACTATAGGCTTCAAGAACAAAAGGTGATTACCTTGGATACCACAAGCCTAGCTTGGGTTGTGCCTTGATATATTTGAAAATTTTCTTGACTGCATTCAAATTAGACATGGTGGGAGCCACTTGATGTCTAGAACAAGCACTAACAGCAAACATAATGTCCGGGCGTGAGGCAGTCAAATACATGAGTGAGCCAATCATTGACCTGTACATGTGAACATTTACCGGGGGATCTGGCTCATTCTTGAGTTTGACTTTAGTGACTTCATAAGGTGTTGCTGCTGGTCTAAGAGGTTCCACATCAAACTTCTGAATGATCTCATGAACATGCCTATCTTGACTAATAAAGATACCATCCGACTTCTGCTTGACTTGAAGACCAAGGAAAAATGTGAGTTCTCCCATGGCACTCATCTGAAATTCGCCTTTCATTAGCTGTTCAAACTCATCACACCATTCCTTCTTAGTAGAACCGAAGATAATATCATCCACATATACTTGAACCGGGATGATGTCTTTGGCATT
This sequence comes from Glebionis coronaria, assembly GCA_025667525.1. NCBI lineage: Eukaryota > Viridiplantae > Streptophyta > Magnoliopsida > Asterales > Asteraceae > Glebionis > Glebionis coronaria. Next base: position 254,872,123 of record CM046878.1, read on the forward strand.
CCTTTTAAGGAACAATGTTTTGTCGATAGTGCCTCTTCTATAGCCATGCTTCAACAAGAAAGTGGATAGACGCTCATACCAAGCTCCAGGAGCCTGATGAAGACCATAAAGAGCTTTGACCACCTTGTAGACTTCTTAGGATGAAGTGAATCCACAAAGCCCTTAGGTTGAGTAACATATACTTCCTCTTCAACCTTGCCATAGAGAAAAGCACTCTTGACATCCATCTGAAAAATCGTAAAGCGAATATAAGAGGCAAAAGCCAAAAACAGACGAATGGCCTCAATTCTTGCAACAGGAGCAAAAAATTCAGTATAGTTAATTCCTTCTAGTTGAGTGTGACCTTGTGAGACTAGTCTAGCCTTATTCCTCACCACAATACCCCTTGCATCTTTCTTGTTTTTGAGAATCCATTTGGTACCAATTGTTGTCTATCCATCTGGTAAATCAACTAGGATCCAAACATTCTGAAACAAGAACTGCTGCATCTCCTCCTGCATAGCCTCCACCCAACTTTGATCCTCAAAAGAATGTGAGACCGACCTAGGTTCCACCTGTGAGAGAAAACAAGCAAACAAACAGTAAAGAAAATCTGTATGATTATTACGCTTTTGGTCTTCAATGTAGCTCACAAGAGCATGATGACCAGACGTTGCTTTCTTATGCATGCGGCGAGTCTTGATAGTAGAACCAGGATCTCTAATGATTTGAATAGTAGGATGATCTTTATTGATTTGCTGAATAGGAGTAGGAGCTACTTCTACTTCTGGTGCCAAGTTATTAAGATCCCCAACTATGTCATCATCATATGAAGTAGAGTCGAAAATGCCATCTATTGGTTGCTTATGTATATCATCCAGCTTAGTGGAAGACTTATTTTGATAGTTTCCCAAGTCAGAAGGACCAGAGAACCTAGTTGTGGAAGCAGGATCACTAACCGGGCTACCAATAGGTGTTGAACTTGCACTATGAGTAACAATAGGATCACCAGGAGTAACAGGTACAACATGAGTACTTAAAGGAAACTCAAAGCCTCCTTGAGTAGCTGTTGTAGTAGCATCTTGTTGTTGCTTAAGCAGTGTATCAAGAGCTCCTTGTGAGTCCACAATGTCTGATGAAGTAGCATCAATATGAGTAGCATTGGTGTCGGGAGCGACTATGGTGGAATAGGGTGGTATGACAAAAATGTCATCATCTTCTTCTGAGTCCAAAAAACTAGTTGTAGCACCTGCACTATAAGACACAAACACTTGTGGACCTGCATTTTGGTTAGTTTTGAAACGAAAATATCCCAATGAATCACTAAGATAATCAAGATCAAAATGCCATTCAGGACCTTTGCCTTGGATGTTTTTCTTTTCCTCAAAATACCTGAGATTAATAGTTTTAATGACACTCTTGGCAGTGAGATTATAAACCCTATAGGCTCTCGAGTGAGCTAAATATCCCACAATGTAGCCTTCATCCGCCTTGCCATCAAATTTCCCCAAATAGTCACTAGTATTCAAAATGGTGACAGGACAGCCAAATGGCTTCAAATGAGTAATGCTTGGGACTTTAGCTGTGAGTAGCTCATAGGGAGTCTTCCTATGAGGATTGGTAATGGAGACCCTATTCAGCACATAACACCAGTGTAGACAGCTTCTGTTCAAAACATAGTCAACAGCTTGGAATCAACAAGCATGGTTCTTGCTGCTTCTATAAGGGTCCTGTTTTTCCTTTCTACAATATCATTCTGTTGAGGAGTCCTAGCAGCACTATAATCTCTTTTGATACCTTTGGAACTGCAAAATGCTATGAGGTCTGCATTCTTGAACTCAGTTCTATTGTCGCAACGAATACCTTTCACCTTCTTGGACAGCTGATTCTCAATAAGTGTAATAAAGTCTTTGAGAATGGGGTAGGTCTCATTTTTAGAAGCCAGAAAGAAAACCCACGAAAACCTGCTATAGCCATCAGTTACCATAAGACAACAGTGTTTATGGTCAATGCTCCTAATAGAGGTAGGACCAAACAAATCCATATGTAGTAGCTGAAATGGTTCAGTTATTAAGCTGAGAGCAGTAATGGCTTTGAAGGATGCTTTGTGCTATTTGTCTTTGCTCCTAGAGCATCCACTATCTATAATTCCAAGAGATGGATCTTGGTATGGAGTAATCTACAACAACAGAAAAGTCATAGGTAATAGTTAGTGTCTTAAGGGGACCCATACCTTTTCAGGCTTGAGTCTGCCTTGTGGATCATTAGTAGATAGCCAAGAAGATTGATGAGATCCACTGTTGTTCTTGCGTTGCCTGTGCATCGTATGGGTGTTATTTTGTGTCCAAGAACAACCTGCTGAGGGCTTAATAGTAGTACCTAAATGTCCCAACCCAAAATGCATTTGGTCTGAATTAGTAGCATAATTCTGATTAAAATTATGAAAATAGTTGTTGGTTGGTCTATTATAGGTATAGGCATAAGCATCGCTTCTCTAAGAAGTAGACGCTAAGGAGAGGTCCTTCTAGTAGAAGGATAAGATTGGGCACATGGATTTAATCTTCTAAAAGCAAAAACCATGCCAACAGGAGCACCTCCTAGTGGACCAAGAATAGCAAAAGCTTGATAACCAGAAGGCTTTTGATCATAAAAATCACAATCCTTAATCAAATGTGATTTGCTACCACAAACAAAGCATGTTTTAAAAGACCTTTTATTCAAATGACATTGTTTTAAACTGCTATTCTTATTACAAACAATTTTTAGAGAAACAACATTCCTCGAACTCAACAAACTAGAATTAGAAACAATATAAGTAGAAGCAGAAGCAACTCTCTCATCACTCATCCTAGCACTAGTAGTAGCAGGGTCATTTGTCTTGGGACTCGAAGGTCTTGACTCTTCACTTGAACCATAGGATGCATAGTCACTGGCCTTGTCACTGAAAGTACAAGAGACAAAGTCATTAGTATTAGTAGAGCTTTTGGGAGACTCATGCATCTGTGATCCATCCAAGTCAGTATGCCTGGATATGGGCATAAATGTTCCTGTAAGAGGTGGAGGAACAGCATGCATTGCTGCGGCTGGTTTAAACCTATTGTAACTAGGTTTTCCCTCCTCCTCTTTATCAGGATCAAAGACACTTGAAAAAGATAAATCAAAAACATCACCTGAATCAATATATTTATCAAAACCTAACCATCTCTTAGTTCTACCAGACATGCTACTATCTATTAGCTTTGAAAGATTGTTGGGTGCTTTTTGCCATTTATCAAATCTTAAAAGTGTAGCATCCAATTTTTCTTGCATTTCTTTCTTAGCCTTAATACTCTCATTGTTAAGTTTTTTAGTATATTTAAGCATGTTAGTGGTATTCTATAAATCAATGCTTAACACTCGAATCTTATCCTCATACTCAAGTTGAGTATTTTGAAGCCACTTGTTTTGTTGTTCTAAAGTTTTTAGAGAACTCTTATAAGCTTTAACTTCTACAAAATATTTATCATTTTAAGTATTTAGTTCATTGCATTGACTTAAGAGGTCTGAGTATTTATCATCACAACCAACAGGGCAATTTTGTACCTAAGGAGAGATTCCCATAAGAGCAAATTCTTCTGCTTCCTCTGCATCAGTTATGTGACCAGCAATCATAGCAAACACATCAGTAGAAGACTCAACTGATTCCAATACTGGTGTCTCATGCTCATTCCAGTTGACCATAGAATCAACTGACAACAAAGCTTTCTTTTCATCCTTGAGCTCTTGAACCTTGAAGGCTGAATACCTGTTCTTCTCCTGGTCATTTTTGTTAGGACATTCCCTAGCAAAATGTCCTTGCTGCTGACAATTATAGCATTTGACCTTGCTCCTATCAAACCTGGCTTGCTCTCTTGGGTTGTAGCTGAACTTTCTACCTGCTTTCTTTTCAAACTTATGAACCCGAAGAGTGAGCATAGCCATCTGCCACTTTAGATCCATTTCATCCAAGTCAAGCTTATCAACCTGTTTGAAATCCTCAAAAGCTAGTTGCTGTTGTGGATCAACATCATCAACAAAGGAGTGAAGAACAGTTTCCACAATGCTACTCGTCTTGGCTTTTGATTCATGAGTAGTAGTATGTTGGGATGACAAAGTATAGCTTGGGCTACTGGCATAAGACATTGGACTAGAGCCCATGGAACTCAAAAAGGTAGAGTTAGCAGGAGTGGAAAAGGAATCACTTGAGTAACCTCTTATATGAGACTCAAAGGTTTTGAGTTTATAGAACAAGTCACAAAAAGAAAGATATTCAAGCCCACCTTTAGCCTTTAGAGAGATGACTACCTGGTTCCATGAATGGGGCAGGGCTTTGAGAAACCTGGCATTGATCTCTTCATTCTCTGGTTTGGAGCGAAGTTGGTTCAATTGGTCGAGTAACTTCTGAAACCTGTCATAGCCTTGATGAAGACCTTCTGTCTCAAAGATCTTGAATTCTGTAAGTTAATCTCTTAGCATTGATCTGCGCATCTTCTTGGATTCTTCATTCCCTCCAAATCTTGCCTTAATGCCATTCCAAATTTCTCTAGCATCATCCAAGTGATAGAAATCACCCATATGATCATCAAGAAGAGAGTGAATCAAAATAGTTTTTGCTTTGATTTCCTTCTGAACACCTGTGATTTCTTCATGAGTTTTTGGATCTAGAAGGATGACATTACCATTCTTGTCTCTACCAGTAAGCTTCTTATAGTTTCCATTCTGAACAATTTTCCAAAGGTCTAGATTAGTGTTGGTGATCCAACACTCCATCTTGATGGCCCAGCTATCATACTCCTCCTTCTTCAAGAGTGGGAATTTTCCATTTATATTAGAAACAGTAGCAATAATTTGATGTGTTGTGTTGGTGCTAGCTTCTCCTGTTTGAGTATAACTATAATCATACATGATTAAACAAAGATGTTAATAATAATAAAAATGATTCTTCTTTAGCAGAGACTCTCTCAGGCTCTGATACCACTTGTTGGGTCCACTAGATGTGGATCTTGCAGCCTGTTAAGGATGGTAAACGACTTCTGTAATCACAAGTCTATTCACAGAGAGACTCTTAATGTAATACAAAGTATAAGTGCGGAATACAAATACTATGATCAAGAAGAAACAGAACAACTAAATAACTTGATCCTTACTAAGGGTTTCTACTATTAATATGAAATGAATAATGGTGAAAGGTGTGTCTAACCCTTCTGCCGATCGGTTCCTTTTATACTACAAGGAAACCCTAATACTACATTAAACATAAACGTGTAACTCCTGATATGCATATCTTTTCCTAACATATCTCATGCATATCCTAACAAACTACTAAGAATAATAATGTTTGACTTTATACTAGACCAGGAGCACGTGTTGCTCCTACTACTACTAGGACCAGGAGGAACTACATACCTCCTAGTTTATCTATTACAAATAGGTATTCCATAGGTCCTAACAATTTACCTTCGGGCCTTGTTCTCCCTTTGATGGCGGAGGAAGGGGAAGGTCCCACGGTGGTTTTCCCACTCCCTGTAGTAATGGCATTAACATTAGCCCGAGGATTAGTTTGGGTATTTGAGGGTAAAGCACCTTGAGGTTTTTGGTTTAAGAGCAACATAAACTTCTTATTTGTCTCCTCTTGCATTGCCCTTAATTGATCTTGAGTCCTTCTTTCACTCTCACGAATCCTTCTTTCATTCTCTTGATTCATCTTATGAAGTAGCTCAATGGTTTCATTTTTTCCATTCTCTTGATTATACCCTTGGTTTTGGAAAAGTGGAGGTGGATTGTGAAACCCTTGGTTATTGTCATGAAAGTTGTTCCCTTGGTTTTGCCCTTGAAAGTTATTTGGCCCTCTATTTTTGTTATTCCCATGATAATTTCCTCTTGGCCCTTGGTTTCTATTAACCATTTGTGGATTGTTTGCTTGGGCTAGGGTGGGTTGTTGGGGAGGGAAACCCGGTGGAGCAAGGTAATTGTTGGATTTGTAAGAAAGGTGATTAGGATTGATGTTTGGTTTGAAATGTCCCCTTCCATCATCATTATAATCATAACATTCTCCTTGATAGTTTTGAACTTTGTCACAACTCAAGTATGAGTGAGGGCCTCCACATGTCTCACACTAAAGAGTGATGGCATTAACATTGTTGGTAGAAGAGTTGCTCAATTGAATTTTCATAAACTCTTGAAACATATCATGAGATTGGTTAAACATTTGAAGTAATTGTTCATCAATTGATTAAGTATCACACCCTTGCACAACATGTACCACCTCTTCCCTATCCCTATTACTTTGGACCATGGATTTTGTCTCAATTATGTCCCATGCCTCTTGGATAGACATAGCAAGAATGTTTTCACCCACGGCCGAGTTAAAGGAATCTTGATGGTGTGGTCTTAAACCATTGTAGAAGGTATTGATTTGATGGACTTGGTCAAAACCATGTTTAGGGCACTTTCTTAAAAACTCTTTGAATTCATCCCAAGCCTCACTAAAGGTTTGATCTCTCTTTTGTTGAAAGCCTATGATTTGATTCCTTAATGTGGTGTTTCGTGAAGGTGGAAAGAACTTGTTCACAAATTTATTCTTTAAGTCCTCCCAAGTGAGAATGCTATTAGAGGGTTGCTTATCTAGCCAAATCCTAGCATTTCCCTCCAAAGAGAAAGGGAATAACAACAACTTAACCGCCTCTTGAGGTACCCTGTTTTAATTGATGGTGTTACAAATGGACAAGAATCTCTTGATATGATCATGGGGGTCATCCATAGGTCTCCCTTGGAAAGGTATAGTAGAAACCATTTTTATCACACATGTCTTAAGTTCAAAATTGTTAGCGGCTATCTCGGGAATGACTATGGCATCCGCATTCCCATCCACATTGGATTGGAGAATTTCAATAAATGGTCGATTATCCATGGCTTCGTTTAAGTTGTCGAAATCACGATGCTCGTCATCGACTTGATGGATGGCTTTGTTCTTATTCTTCCTCTTGGGAGGATGAGGTACACCAATCGGTATGTGTGCACGCGCTCGAGTGCGCATGCAACTAAACACGAGGAATGAGAGAGGAGCTCTCAGTGTACTTTGAAAGAGAATATATTATCTCCTTCGAGATTCAATATGAAAATCACGAGAAAGTATAATATATATGTAATACTAATTGGGCGGTAAAACACTCAACAAGCCTTCCTTCTCAAAATACTCACTAGTGAACGGGGGAATGAGGTGGCGTGAAGCACTTAAGTACCTAGCTTCCCTTAGGCTTGCATATTATATCAAAGCCACCTTTCTACTCACTGTATAGTTCGTATTTATCGAATTCTTACTTATTGAAAGTATTTATCTATTTTTTGCCTATATTTTCTTTTATCGATACACGTATATGGGACCGGAACACCCCCAAATACGGTGTATTGCCAAGGTAATACTTATGGAAGTAGGTGTGTTAAGATTAGTATCTACGCATACTTATTTACATATAATAATATAGAGAAAATATTTTTGTATTTATTTGATTTTTTTAAGACAGTATAATATGTACGTAAAAACGAGTGAATACAATATATACAATATATTTTTGGTGTAATATTTTAGAAAAAAGATTACTTTTTATATTTAATATTTTTTGGTTCAATTCTTAGGAAAGAATTGATTTTGTGATTTTTTTATTTTATATTTTTGTATTTTTGATTTTTGATTTTTTATGTTTTTGATTTAGCAAAAAGGAACGTTCACAAGTGAACGGATCCCAATATCCAATATGTAACTCTCAATCAACCGTCAATCTCCACGCAAAGAACCGGCAGCGACGCCATTTAATGTGTCACTTTTTCAAGGTTCCTTTTTCTCTCGGTCTTTACGAATTGATTAATCGATATCACTCAAGTCACTTAATTGTTTTTGGTCTTTGATTGTAAAGATTTTGTTAATCTATTTCTAATTTCCACAAAACCGTCAAAAAGGTAAAAATAGTATCATCTACGTAACCGTACTATGCTAAAAACACCTTGCAAATACCACAAAGTACAAGCTTGTAATGCACAACAAGAATTAAAGGCAAAAAATGTAAATCTAAAAAGTTAAATTACTAAAAATGTAAACTATGTAAAGTATAAGGACTGAAAATGTAAACTATGAAAGATAAATGCCAAATGTAACAAATGTAACAAATATAACAAACTTGTAACAAACTATAACCAATCTATCAAGCAGCAAGGACTAATCAGCAAACCCTAAAAACTTATACCTAATTACCAGCAATTTAGCAAGATTAATAAACCAAGAGAACAAAGTGCAATTAATGAAATTTTTTAAGTAAAAATGGGCTTATGACTTCAGTAAGCTATATCTAGAGTTCTAGTTAACCATTTTAGCTGAAACCAGTTTTAAAAGATTTAGAATTGAAAATAAGCTAGCCATGAAAAAGGAAATAAGCTGAGTTGGTTTAATTCTCAAATAAGCTTTTTCCAATAAGCCAAGTTTAAAAGAAAAGAAAATCTAGATAAGCACTTGAACTCAAACTCACAAGAAACATGTATAAGCTCAAAAAAATAATACATGTCCAAGAAAATCCAAATTTCATCAACAGAATAAGCCAGAAAGTGAAATAAGCTAAAACTGGCTTATGTTGACCAAAGTTGACTTTCGTGTCCAAAGTTTAACCAAGTCCAAATCTTATTTTTATCACTTTTGTAACTGATTTATGAAAAAAAAATGGCAAGATTTGTGAAAAGAATCAATGGGAAATGGAAAATTGACTTGACAGAATAGCGCTTTTATCACAGAGACTTTTAAGGAAATGTAGCTTATTCTACAGTGGGCTACAGACTTTCAGCTTGCTAGGTTCTAAAAGCTGGTATATTAAGATATCCAACAAGCCAAAATTCAGACTCTAACTCCAAGAAATGAGCTAGTTATTAAGGCTTGAAAGTAGGCTGTTTTTAGTACACTTAACTGACCCAAAGTATTTATTGGTCATTTGCCTGATTGACTTTATGTTTGACTTTTAAATCATGCACAAGTGTTATTAAGCAGTTGATAAGTGAATGCAAACAAGTTTTACTCCAAATCATTCACTAAATCAAAAGATCAAAGATTAACCAAACACCACTGTAACTACTAAAACAGAATTTGAGCAAGTTTAATCAGATAAAAGCTAAGAGATCAAGTCTAAAACTACTCACACAAGTCAAATAGGACTAGTAGCAAGCAAAATCAAACAAATTTACACTAAAGAACTGGAATTGAACATGCATACTAGTTTTTAGAGGAATTGAAAACAGAATTAAGAACTTTTTAGCATTGAAGCCTCCTTTGATGGAGAAGCAAGTGTTGAACTTGCTTATTCAGTAACCAATCAACACCCAATCAACAAAGCACCAGTCTTCACCATGGATCATCATCTTGCTAACTACTACTGTCTGACTTGAATTATGGCTATAAACTAGATGTGAGCTATAATCTGCAACAATATTGATTAAATATGTTTCAAAAACACTCAACTAATTCTGTTATTCAGTTATGAATAACATAATCCATGTATTATAGGATAAGAACAGTAAGAGAGTAGTAGATTGAGAATTGAGTGAAAAGTGAATTGTGAATGTTTATTAATGGAGTAAAGTTTGGTAATCTGTTACAACTAACTTCTAACAGACTTAAGAGTGGTTGTCAATCACTCTTAAGTTGCTAACTATGAAAAGGAAAGAAATTGGGAGAGTTTAACTAAGTGTGTGTTTTTCACACACTTCTACAGATTAACAAATGAGCTAAACAATGGTATTTATAGACAAAATATGAGCTGAAGTGAGGTGCTATGACGTGTCCTCTCCAATTGCAGCCTTCCACGTGGAAAATTCTTGCAATTTGTTTTGAGTGTTCTTGGCCATAAATTGGGGGAAACTGAATCACTTGATCTCAGCTTAATTAAGTAGTTGGGTTGTGTTCGTCTCTTCATTGCGATCCTTTTTCATGTAGACAACTTCTTATGATATGGCTTCTAGCTTAATCCACGATCTGGTGATGAACGAGCCACGTGGCATCTTGTGATTTGCCAATTAATTGATACAGGGATCGTTATCTGATCGTTATCTGATGTCACGAATATTAAATTCAGAAACTACGTACGTGTTAGTACACGATAATTATTAAGTACATATTAATACATGATAATTATTAATCATAATAATTATAATCACAAGCATATGATCACGAACATTAAAACACGAACATGTGAGTACACGATAAATATTGATTACATACAAGTATTATTTATAACACGAACATTTAATCACGAACTAACACGAATATATCAGCAAACGAACACGTAAATTATTTAAGCATGAACAAGGCTCGGGTTTACCCTTGTGGGCCCCTTGTAGCCGCGGACAAGAGAGAAAGAAAGGGCCCATCCCATTTAATTTTGGCTAAATTAGGGAAAAGTAAAAACACAGGAAACATAATTCATTTATTTTTACAAACAAGAAAACCCTAGCCTCTTTTCTTGATCTCCTCTTGCCGCCGGCCAATCAAGACACCAAGGGAGTGGTTATTTGATTTTTGATCTTGGAATTCGGGTAGATCGTGTTCGTGTTCATTGTCCTTTCCAATCACGTATTCGGTAAAACATCAAAACCTTTGTCTAGTTAATTTATTCTTCTATTTATTATGTTCATGTGATAAGAAAACTTAAAAACATAATAAACATGTTGGATCAAATCAAGAAAACATGTAATAAAAGGGGTTTTTGTGGGATTGTTCGGCCGACGCACGCAAACCGAGAGCTGAAGATCTCGGTAGTCTCGCGATTCACCAACAGCCGAGACCTAGGGTCTCGACGTGGTCCTTCGTGGCTCGGTCCCAGGGAAAAAGGACCTCGACTCGCGTCGGGGTGGCCTTGTAGTTTGTTGTGGGTCTCGGCAGCAGCATCAGCACCATCGGCGTCAGCCGATGGCTGCTTTGTGTTAAGCAGGGGGAACGTAGGCCGAGCAGGGGGAACGTAGGCCGAGCAGGGGGAACCACCGGCTTTAGACGGTGGTGTCTTTCGGTCCAGTAGTGGCTAGCCAAGCCACGACAGTAGCAGCCGGCTAGACCGGTGTAGCCACTGTCGTGCTCGTTCGGTCCGGTTCATGGTTTGGTCCGGTTCACGGTTCGGTCCGGTTCACTGTTCGGTTCGGTTCATGGGTTGGTCTAAGTTAAAACTTGGGCACGAGATTATTTTAATTACAAGTTATATCAGTTTTCAAGAAAATTAAATTAATTAAAACATGACTAGTATTTAATTTAATTTAATCATGGACTTAGGTTATAATTATTTTAGTAAATAATACATGTTTTAACCTAAGTATATTATCCTTTAATTTAAACTATAGTATTATTTAATTATTAAAACATGCACTATAATTAATAAATAAATCATGACTTAGGTTATAATTAATAAATTATTAATACTTGATTAACCTAAGTATTTATATGTCCTAATTTAATTAAATCATGCCTTTATTTAATTAAATCATATAAACTATATTTTATTAAATTATCATGAAATTATTAATAAACTATACTAATAATTACATGACTTATGATATTTAACCAGTAAACTTAAGCTTATATTATTAACTTATTAATCCAGCTTATTTTTAAATATGAAAACTTTCTATTTCAGGAAACTGACTATTTTTGAAAACTTTCTATTTTTATTAACTAATCTATTTTTTGAAACTGGTCTATTTTTGGAAACTTTTTATTTTTGGAAACTTTCTATTTTAGGAAACTTGCTATTTTTAGAAAGTTAGTTATTATTACACAAGTATAATAATACAAGAATATCAGATAATACTTAATCAGAAATACATGATTAATATAGTATAACACTTAAAACAGTAAACAAGACAAGAACATATAAAACAAGCTAAGAACATACAGTAACCACTTACGTACTCAGTAACCAGAATACTTATACATGCCCCTTTATTATGTCGCATTAGTAAGGTCGGAGTAGGGCTATTAATCCTTTCGTCTTTCCTCGTTCACTGGACACAAGGTACGGATTTCCCGTCCTTCAGTATGGACATTCTTTTCTTATTAGGATTTCCCCGTTTGCAGCCAACTGTTTTCCCAGTGATTGTTTTATATGTTTGATTACTTATGTTAGTTTAAATGCCTAAGCCATATACATGCATGACTAGTGTCACCTAGTTATGAAGGTACCATAACCATAACACTGGAGGCACAAGTGTTATGACTTCCCCACGGCGGAGTGATTGCTCGTGGCTTCCCTTTTAAGTTTTGGCCTATATTTATTATCATGTGGGGTATATGGGTGCATCCTAGTTACATGTTTTACAGGATTTTCATGGTGAATGCGATGTGTGCCTTGCATCCTTCACAAGGAACCTCATGACCTATATAGGCTGTTGGCTAATTAATACAGTTTTCCTATAAAAACATAAGTCTTTTCAAACTATAAAACCAGTTTTATAAACATGTTCCAGGTTTCCAGGACTTTTACATTTCCGCTGCTTTTCAGTCTTATTTATGTTTCAACCATTCATAATAAGTCATATATTCGTTCACTGAGCGTATTGCTCAGCCGTTACTTTCCTTTCCATGTCCCAAAACAGCAGGTACCCAAGGACAGACTTGAGCATTTGGAGGACGTGCATAGAATGAAAGTTGCTTATGACTTCTTCTCCTTTTTTCCTTTATATACTTATGCTTGTTTGGACACTTGTCTTGTCCTCCTAGTTCATTTACTTTATTTATGTGTTGGGCTTATGTTTGGGACCGATGTTTGATTTTGGTTTTCTCTTTGGTCATGTATGTTTTAGTACATATTACCTTGCATGCTTTTTTGACAAGCCATAAATACGCGTAGCGGACCACTTATCAAAGTGGGGTGTTACAATTGGCTAGATGTGAGTGGTAGAAAAGTGATAGTGGGCTGCACTGTTTAGATTCATCTCTTTCCTCATTAATTGAGCACTAGTTAGCAATCCGTGTATACTCCATACTTACTTCTGATTGGCTAATGAGTGTGTTACTCGGATTAAGCTCAAAATAAGTTTCCACTTTGGTAGTTTCGGTCCCCCAACTTTGGCAGATTATTGTTTTAGCATAGAAACTTCATGAAGTTGACATCTTCAATCCTTCCACTTGTGAAATCAAGCAATTAGGCCCTTTGAATTTAGTTGACCTGGATCTTTGACTCTTTGACTTTCTTGAATTTACACTTTAAGTCCTTCATCTTCTTGAATTGTCATGTAAGGTCCTTGAACTTTGGAGACTTGTCAAAATATGTCCTTCTTTTGCCTTTTTCTTCATAATTATGCCTTGAAATCCGTGTTTGTACCAAATCGTATCATTTTACCTACAAAATCATAAACAACAAAGAATACCACATAATTATGCCTTTTCACATTAAACTTGGTATTTTTCTTTGTGTTTTAGGGTTTGATTTGTTATAATTTAAATGAGATTTCACTCATATCAGCACCCACTTATATCCTGGAGGACATTTATTAGCAAACCACCATTTCCAAGACTTGCTAGCAGACTCATATAACTCCCTAATTCGGCTTCTAGTGTTCTTAGTAGTGGAGTCTGATGCAATACTTTTCTTAGGCGGGGTTGCACCAGAATGGTTCACTTTGCGTTTGGGTTTACTAGAACTAATAGGCATCGCAATTTGCTTCTTAGGTCTAGTATCTACGCCTTTGACATTATTCATAGCACACATAGAATGATTAGCATTAACAGCAGATTTTCCATATTTCACACAAACAAACTTAACATTCAAAGCAGTCAAATCATTCAAATCATCATTACATGCAATTATAGACGTGTTATTCTTAGAAACATTTAAGTTACTAAGGTGGTCTTCTACTTTCTTCATCTTCCCTTGACTTTTTTGTTTCCAGACCTTATCATTCAGTTGAGTGCTCTTAAGTTGAGGCCGGTTAACACTAGCAGTGGGGACTACTCTTGTAGTAAAAGACACACGTCTATTAGTGTTTCTAGAAGTCTAAGGTGATTGACTATCTTTGTTTTGTGTGGGTTTATTGGCCAATCTATACATCCCTGGTTTGATCACATTTGTGCTTTGTGCTTGAATAACCGTTTTGGGACGAATATGTGGTAACCTATCCTTCCCATCTGTCTTGGGGCAAACCGAGATGTTGCAAATGAAGAATTTGAGAAAGCTGAGGGTTTTCCCAAGACAGAGGGTTTAGTCACCTTGTACGCATTGGGTTGTCTAGCAACGGGTTTCACAACTCTAGGTTCCATAATTTTCCCACCCATCTTAGCAATGAGTTTCTTCAACTCTTCAATTGCTATGTCTTTTTCTTGTAACTGGGATTTCAAATCCGTAATGTCAAGACTCTTTTCGTTTAATAATCGACATCACTTAGATAATTTTACTTATAAAGGTGTATCATGTGAAAAACTTCCAACTTTGTTTTGCAAAGCAAGTTCAAGTGAGTGAAAATGTTTCTGAAGGAAATCACATCGTTTTTTAATTAATATAATGTTGGAAATATGTTTTTACGTATTTAGGAAGATTCGGTCACTCCGACAATATACTAAGTAGTAGCTCGTAGTCTAGACATCGTTATTTAACAAACAAGCCCAAGCCTAACCTACAACATGTGTAGGCCGGCCCAAACATGTAAGCCTAAGCCCATTACAAGGCTTGGGTATATAAACCCTCTCCTTTGGTGGAGAGGGTAGTGTGGTTCTTCATTTTACACATAGTTGAAAAGTGTTTTTCTTTCACTTTCTCTCTCTCTAAGTGTGTGTGTTCTCACCATCTCTCTATCTCTTTCTCTCTCTAAAACATAAGCAAGATTTACATATCCTACAAATGGTATCAAGAGCCATGGGATGATTGTATTGTTCATGTGTTTGTGTTCTTGATTCTTATGCCTATTTTGATCCTTTTTACACACGTCCAAAAAATTTTTTTGTGTTCTTTATGGTTTTTTCTTGATACAAATCATCTACATAGTTGTGGTAGTGATTTGGTATATTTACTTTGGCTAAAAACACAAAATTTTTGGGTGTTTTGATCATTTTTTGGCTTAAAATCACGAATTGGTTGAGTTTTGTCCGAGAAAAGAGGGATTTATTCCGATCAGGTCATCGGAAAAGGGTTTATAGGACATTCCGATCAGTGTAATCGGAATAGGATTTAGGTATTCCGATTTGGTGCATTCCTATAAGGACTTTCCGATTTGATATTCCGACAAGGGTATTCCGATTAGGGTATTCCGATAGTGTTTATTCTGACAAGGATATTCTGATTAGGGTATTCCGATAGTGTTTATTCCGACAAGGGTACTCCGATTAGGGTGTGTGTAATTTTGACTTGGAATTTTTGGTTTATCGAGAACATATTTTAGGGGATTTTAACATTGTTTCTCGACTTCAACTCACAACAACAAACACATTTACTTTCTCTCATTGTTCGATCAATATTTGTAAATCTTAACTTATCGAAATGGAGTACACATCTCTTACGGATAAGTCCATCCTCTCGGGTATGGATAATCGTCCACCAATGTTGGAGAAGTCTATGTACGAGGATTGGACTTCCCGAATGGAACTTTACATGTTGAACAAAGAGAATGGACATCTCATTTGGGCATCGGTGCTCAATGGACCATTAGATTATGGTACAATGACGGAATGTACAACTACTCGTCCTCGCACAATGGGTGAGTTGACTGGAGATATGAAGATTCAAGATAAATGTGATAAGTATGCTACAAACATCATTCTCCAAGCCCTTCCTCCAGATGTCTACAAACTCGTCAGCAAACATAAAGTTGCCAAAGAGTTATGGGATAGAATTCGGGTTCTAATGCAAGGCACCTCGTTAAATAAACAAGAACGAGAGTGTAAGCTTTGTGATACTTTTGATAAGTTTGCCTATGTGCCAGGGGAGACTCTCAATGATTACTATCTGAGATTTACCCTATTGTTGAATGAGCTCAATATCTATGGCATGGCAATTCCTACCTTTCAATTGAACACCAAGTATTTGAACACTCTTCCTTCAGAATGGAAAAAATACGTGACGGATGTTAAATTGGCTAAGGACTTGCATAACACCAATGTGCATCAACTTCAAGCTTTTCTTCAACAACACGAGTGCCATGTGATCGAGGCTCGGTTGTCTACACCTCAAGTTCATGATCCACTTGCCATGTATGCTTCTCAACAAAACATGGCTTATACTTATCAACAACCATCATACTTGCAGCAGCCACCATCACACACCTATCAGCAACCACAACAACCATCTTATCAACCACCAATGATGCCACAGCAAGCATATCAACAAAGTGTTCATCAACAATCTTTTCCACAGCAACCACCATATCAGACGTCACCATCACAAGCCAACACTTCTCCAATGGGCTATACTCCTCAGCAAGGATATTTTCCAATAGAAGCACAACCAGCACAAGCTTTCTACTCTAATGAACTTCCACCAATCCAAGCACCGGTCTTTACTCCAAATGATATGCCAGCTGATGTACTAAACCATCTCACTGCCTACTTGTCAAAACTTGTTGCAACTAGAGGATTTCCACCAACAAACAATAAGCTCCGCACCTCTTCAAATCCTCGACAACAAGCTACTGTTCAAGATGGTCAAGTAACAGTGCAACCTATTCAGGGAAGGCAAAATTCATATGGAACTCCTACAAAGACAGTGAATGCTCAAGCTGTGAATTCACAAGCTAATGGAAATGGAAGTCCCATTGGTCCTCAAAAGGTTGTGACTTGCTACAATTGCCGAGGACAAGGTCATATGGCTAGGCAATGCACTCAGCCGAAAAGGAGAAGGGATGATGCATGGTTTCGTGAGAAGATGTATTTGGTTGATGCTCAGTCTAAGGGGAAGATTTTGGATTTAGAGGAGTTAGCATTTCTTGCAGACCTAGGGGCAGCAGATACTGAAGGCATTGCAGTCGTTTCTACTTCTAATGCAGCTTATCAAGCAGATGATCTTGACGCATATGATTCGGATTGTGATGATATTCACTCTGCCCAAGCTGCTCTCGTTGCTAATCTCTCTCACTACGGTTCTGATGTTGTCAGTGAGGTACCAACCACATCTAATAATATTGATGATAACCAACATCAAGTTGGGCATGAAAATGACAACCTCGAAAAGCATTGGGGGACTAGTAACTCAAATGATGTGGTACCCAATCCTACACATTTGAGTGAACCTCAACCAAATGCTACGACAGGTATGGCATGTTATGCTCAACATGATTTGGTCATGGTGCCTAAACATATTATTGATCAAATGCATATGGCTCTCAGACAATCCGTAGATACGAATTCCACCCTAACTGCTGAGCTTGCGTTGCATAAATAAAAGGTCAAAACTTTTGAAATGGTCCCTCAAGCAGAGAAAATAACATGTTCTGAATTTGACCAATTTCATTTTGAAAAGATTGAACATTTGAAAGAAATAGAATCATTAAAAGCCAATCTTTCCAATGAATTAAAAACAAAAGAGTCGGTTGTCAATGATTTTCAGAAACTTAAAATGGATTTCGAAACTCTCGAGTCTAAAAAATTTGAATCGGAAATTAATGCTACCAAACTTCTTAAATTCAAAGAACAACAGCTTTTAAAACAATACGCTTCCACAGAAAAGGTTCATCTTTTAACTAAATCATTTAAAGAATTCGAACTTAAATGTCTTCAAGATTTACCACCTAATCCCGGTTATGCAAAACAAGCTCATGACTATATTCTGTGTCTTTATGATATGACCCTAATTGGCAAATCGAAAGAAGCACCTTTTGTTCGTAGCTCTGAGGAGACACAGTCACTTGCGGATGAAACTCATTCTAAAATGCTTTAAAAATTCCATACAATTGATTATGATCAATATAACAAAGATCAATTTTCTAAAAAGACCCGCATTCGCTTACAAAAGGAATTAGCTGAATTGACAGTTCTTGTGCCCCAAAGTTTGTCAAATGAAAACCCTCCTAGTACGTATCCTACACTTGTCAAAATGGATTTAACGAAGTTAATTCCACCGGTAAGTAAGGCGTCCGTTAACTTAAATGCGGTACACCAACACTTAGCCGATTTTGACAAGGTCATTTTGGAACGTACGACGGCTTCGGCCATAACGGAAGGTGAATGGAACTTTGAGCACACTAGAGCTGCGTTTCGAGATGAAATTGTTCCGTTTGTAAAGAATGTTAAGGCTTGTCTTAGTAATCTTGATCAAGATTTTCTTTTGGAAATAGAAGAAGTTAGACGTGTTTTCAATGAAATGGATGATGCTTATGAAAACAGTTTACTTGAAATAGAACGGGTTTCGTGCCAAAATGATCAGCTTCTGAAGCAAGTGATGTCTCATGATATAGTCTCCGTCTGTGTGAATAATAGTGTTGATAATGATTCTATTGTGCATAATGTTGAATCTGTAGATAATGTGGTAGATAGTACTTGTCACGAATCTGACGCTGAATTTTTAAAGCTTCAAGATTCATATTCTTCGCTTTCAAAACGTTTTGATGAGATTCAAACACATTGTTTTTGGCTTGAATGCAAGCAACAACTTATTCAAGAAATCTTTGAAACGTCATTCGGAGGTGTTAATATCGATGATGCAAACTTTGAAAAGAATTTTCGATTGAATTTACAATCAAAACGGTGTCAGCCAAGTGACAAAGTTGCTACATCTTTGCCGATAGAAATAGAGAAATATAAGGAGCTTAACTGTGTGAACGTACTTGAGGCCGTTGAGAATTTTAAACTTGATTCAGATAATCGAGTTTCCAAGATTTTGTCCAAAGTTGATAACTTAAAACAAAAAAATACACGACTCTTCGATTCAGTAAAGCCCGCATGTGCTAATACCACTGCACAGAATCAATCGTTGATTGAAAAATTGAATCGAAAGTCGGTGGAAATATCTGATTTGAGGGAACAAATTTGTGATAAAAATCTAGTCTTGGCTGAATTAAAGGACACACTTCGTACTCTAAAAGGTAAGAATGTTGTGGATAACGCAACCACTGTCTCAGCATCGTCCTCTAGTGCAATCAAAAGGAACCTTATAGCCGTCACACCACTTAATAAGGGCTCTAGGACTAAACCATCTCAAACCTTGGTCATTAAAGATAAGGCGGAATCAAAACCAGCTTCTAATATTCCCGTGTTGCCTTCTACAGGAGTAAGCACCACTACTAAGGCTCAAAGATCTAAGCTTAAAAGAAACAAGAAGAATGATAGGATCTTGCCCCCATCTAGTAGTCAAGTGAAGAAGAAAGTAGAAGCCCATCCTAGGAATGTTATTTCTGTTTTGAATAAATAGAATCATGTAACTAAACCTAAAGGCTCTATAGTTGTGCAGCGTTCTTAGCCTAGTGTGAATTCTAATTTGAAATGTTGGAATTGCAGTGAATGTATGTTTTCTAGTCGTCATGATTCTTGCCTTATTGACCATGTGAATGAGATGTATGCCCGGAAAAATGGATTAGAATGGAAACCGACTGGGAAAGTGTTAACCTAAGTTGGTTGGATGTGGCGCCCCACTAGTAGAACTTTCACTATAGTAGGAAATATGTGCCCTTTAACTAGGATCACTCCCACTACAGCGAAGAAAGCGTGCCCTTTAACTAGGAGCACCAAGGCTACCAAAACACAAGCGTGTCCTTTAACTAGGAACACCGACACTACTGTAGGAACCAAGTGCCCTTTAAATAGGTCTACTCCCACTGTAGTGCCCGCGAATAATCCAAAACCTAAGAAAGTTGGAACAGTAAAACCTGTTAGTGCTAAAACTTACATTAGAAAACGCAGGAAATCTAGGGGTCACAAACCTGTTAGCAATTCTGATAATATTTTATCTGTATCTGCTAACACTCCGGAACCAATAGTTTCCAATGCATTGTCTATTGTTGTTGTTGAAAACAGGTGGTCCAAATTGTTCTCTGGTATTTGGACTCTGGTTGCTCCAAGCATATGACCGGAGATTGCTCTCAGCTTAGAAATTTTGTAAGCAAGTTTCTTGGTATGGTTCGATTTGGAAATGATCATATTGCAAAGATAATGGGTTATGGTGAATATCATATTGGGAATGTTATAATTTCAAGAGTGTATTATGTGGAAGGTCTTGGTCACAACTTATTTTCTGTGGGACAATTTTGTGATGCAAACCTAGAAGTTGCTTTTCGAGAGCATACCTGCTTCATACGTAATTTGGAAGGGGTTGATTTATTAAAAGGTACTCGAGGGAATAATTTGTATACTTTGTCTCTACAAGACATGATGGCCTCTTCTCCCGTATGTCTTCTCTCCAAAGCATCGAAGACTAAGTCTTGGTTATGGCATCGACAGTTATCTCATCTTAACTTTGACGCTATTAATCATTTGGTGAAAAATGAACTTGATCGTGGTCTTCCTAAACTTTCATTTCACAAGGATCATTTGTGTTCCGCGTGTACAATGGGGAAAAGCACTAAGAAATCTTACAAACCCAAGACGGAAGACACCAACCAAGAGAAACTTTATCTGTTGCATATGGATCTTTGTGGGCCAATGCGTGTTGAAAGTCTTAGTGGAAAAAAGTACATCCTCGTAATTGTCGATGATTACTCTCGGTTTACATGGGTGAAATTTCTTACAACAAAAAATGAGGCACCGAAATTCATCATCGGATTTCTCAAGATGATTCAAGTGCGTCTCAACACTACTATCCGACGCATTCGTACAGATAATGGAACCGAATTTGTGAATCAAATCTTGCGTGATTATTATGAAGAAGTTGGCATATCTCATGAAACATCCGTTGCACGCACTCCACAACAAAACGGTGTCGTTGAAAGGCGAAATCGCACACTTATGGAAGCTGCTCGAACGATGTTAATTTACGCAAAGGCTCCATTGTGTTTATGGGCAGAAGCAGTATCTACAGCAGTGTACACCCAAAACCGGTCACTAATTCGTAAACGCCATGGTAAAACACCTTATGAGATTCTCCATGGAAAAGTACCAGATTTATCGTATCTTCATGTATTTGGTTCTCTATGCTATCCAAATAATGATGGTGACAATTTGGGAAAACTTCAACCAAAGGCTGATATTGGTATTTTCATTGGTTACGCACCTACAAAGAAGGCATACCGAATCTACAATCGTAAGTCTCGTAAGATCCTCGAAACTATGAATGTTGATTTTGATGAGCTGACAGCAATGGCTTCTAAGCAAAGCAGCTCTGAACCCGCACTTCATGAAATGGGACCTAGTAACATTAGCTCTGGTCTTGTCCCAAACAACCCTACTTCATCATCATTTACACCACCTTCTAGGACTGAATGGGATACGTTGTTTCAACCGTTCTTTGATGAATTCTTTACTCCTCCAAGTATCGTTGCTCCAGAACCTGAAGTAATAGCTCCGGTAACCGAAGTTGTCGCTCCAGCAACCGTTGCACAATCAGACACATCTGCACCTACAATTGGTCAAGATATACCTTCAATGAGTAATTCTCAACCAACACATGTTTCAACTACCCACATCACATCTATTGATGATGAAGAGGACGATGATGATCACGATTTGGAATTCGCTCAAATGCATGAACTTCCATTCTTTGGTGTACCAATTCCCGACCCTAATCAAGCCGGGTCGTCCACCTCAGAGGAAGCTCCTTCTACAGTTTACTCCAATCCACGGATTCGTGAACATGACAGCAAGTGGACAAAGTATCATCCTATAGATTCTATTATTGGTGACCCTAATCGTCCGGTATCCACACGAAGTCAGTTACAAGAAAATGCAATGTTTTGTCACTTTGATGCTTTTCTCACTGAAGTTGAACCTAAGACATGGCAACAAGCTTTTACTCAATCATGTTGGATAGAAGCTATGCAAGAAGAACTTAATGAATTTGTACGTCTTGAAGTATGGGAACTTGTCCCATGCCCGGATCAAGTGTAGTTACTCTCTTTGAAATGGGTTTACAAGGTGAAACTCGATGAGTTGGGCGGAATATTGAAGAACAAAACTCGACTAGCAGCTCGTGGATACAAACAATTATTGGGCATCGACTTTATGGAATCCTTTGCACCTGTTGCCCGTTTGGAAGCTATTAGACTATTCCTCGCTTATGCAGCCCATGTGAATATGATCGTCTATCAGATGGATGTGAAGACGGCATTTCTTAATGGTGAACTCAAGGAAGAGGTCTATGTTCAACAGCCGGATGGTTTTGTGAATCCTAATTATCCTAATCATGTGTATAAGCTTAAGAAGGCTGTCTATGGGTTGAAGCAAGCTCCTCGCGCATGGTATGATCTATTGTCACAATTCCTCATTACATAAGCCTTCGTCAAAGACAAGGTGGATCCCACACTGTTCATTCAGAAACAAGGTAAAGATATGATTATGGTACAAATATATGTTGATGATATTATATTTGCAGCCTCGACCCAAACCTTATCCGACGAGTTTGGGAAACTCATGTCTTCCAAGTTTAAGATGTCGATGATGGGCAAGGTATCATTCTTCTTAGGTCTTCAGATATCTCAGAGTCCAGAGGCATCTTTATCAATCAATCCATGTATGCCCTTGAATCGCTTAAGAAATATAAGATGGAATCTTGCGACCCCATGGATACTCCAATGGTTGAACGAACAAAGCTTGATGCAGATCCACATGGAGTTGCCGTTGATCCGACACTTTATCGTAGAATCATCCTTACTCTTCTGTATATCACAGCTAGTCGACCTGATCTTCAGTTTGCTATATGTATGTGTGCTCGGTATCAAACTCGACCTACTTAGTTACACTTGGCCACTGTGAAACGGATCTTTCTATATCTTAAAGGAACCATTAATCGGGGACTTTGGTATTCGAAGGACTCTTCGATTGCACTTATGGCATATGCAGATGCGGATCATGCGGGTTGTCAAGATACAAGGCGTAGCACGAGTGGAACTTTGCAACTACTAGGAGATAGACTAATCAGTTGGGCATCGAAAAGGCAGAAAAGCGCTGCAATCTCAAGTACGGAAGCAGAATACATAGCTATGTCCGGTTGATGTTCTCAAATTCTTTGGATGAGATCACAATTAACCGACTATGGTCTACGTTTCAACAAAATTCTGATGTACTCTGACAACAAGAGTGCAATTGCCTTATGCTGCAACAACGTTCAATTCTCCCGGTCGAAGCACATTGACATTCGCTACCACTTCATCAAGGAGCAAGTGGAAAATGGAGTAATCGAGCTTTACTTTGTCCGATCTGAGTATCAATTGGCGGATATTTTCACGAAGGCTTTAGATCGCGCTCGAATTGAATTTTTGGCCGACAAGCTAGGAATGAGAACCTTCTCGCCTGAGACTCTTAAGGAACTGGCAAATGAAACGAAAGAATAGTG
This sequence comes from Glebionis coronaria, assembly GCA_025667525.1. NCBI lineage: Eukaryota > Viridiplantae > Streptophyta > Magnoliopsida > Asterales > Asteraceae > Glebionis > Glebionis coronaria. Next base: position 254,895,543 of record CM046878.1, read on the forward strand.
ATGGTAAACTATTCTCCGTATCCTTGGTGATCATTTGTATATATTGTTTATATTTGTATCCACAAAAGCAAAATACAAAAATATAAAACCATATAAAAACCATAAAAATTGAAAAATTCATAAAAATCCAAAAATAGTTTTATTTTATTTTTCAAAGGCATGTCTTTTGGTACGATAATATTTACGGCCTTAGAATGTTGATTAATATCGACACGGCGCCATAAATAGAGTTCGTACAAAAGTTGTAAATATTTCATAAAACATGCCCTTATGGCTTGTAGTTATTTCTGACTGCAACCCGGTTTTCATATTAAAGTCAATTATTTCTTATGAAAGCGTTGGCTCTCAACGGGAATTAATTTTCTCGGGCAAGGTTTACTTTAAAACCTTGTAAGGGATCAAGTTTACTTTATAACTTGGTCTAACACAAATCAATGTACGTTTCAGTGCATTTATTTGTTAAAACAAGAGAAGTCTTGTTTTTATGAAGTTATCATCTCTACAACCATGCTATCTACAATTGGTATCTACATACTCGACGATGCGACTACTCAACCGATGACTACAGCTCTTTCGATAGAACACGGGTCAACAATTGAGGGGGAGCAATTGTCAAGCATTCAGAATCTTCGATGCCGAACGTGCCAAGCTCACTAACTAGTGTCAAGAAAACAATACCAATCGTACACGTGGTGACAAGAGATGACTTCAGACGTGACGAGCCGACCAACATATGCTGACAAGAACCATTTGATCTTATCATATGATGTTCTCATCTATCAGGTCCAACCTTGTCAATTCTTTCTAATATGGTGAATATGTGATCATGTTACAAATTGCTATCATATCTCATACGTTTGATATCATGAAGATAAAATGGACTTGCATTTTTCTTCCCAAAACCTTTGTTAAAACTTCATTAAATCAATTGATATTAAAAACATCAGCTGGGTTAATATTTTTAATATGGGGGAGAACATATGATTTAACATGGGATATTATCACAAATGGTTTGACTTAATGTGCTGGCTCATCCTGACATATGCGAAATGTTTTCGAATATCGTGGCATATGTTAAGGGGGAGCAAAACGGATTTGCATATCAAAATGGATTTTCATGGTGACATATACTTACCCAAAACCCATTTATTTCAAGACGATGAAGATTGTGGTGACATAAGGATGGTAGGATAGGTTAAGTCCTATGATTCTTCCAGAACCGGAGGAATCTTCCCAAGGACATTCCATAGCTAGAAATAGTAGTCCGTAGGAAAGATGGAGAAAGATTGTGAACGTAGCTGAATGCCGACCAAGTACTTAAGTTAACACTGGAACAATCACAACAAGGTGCTAGTTATGACGTATTGGTAAGCATTGAAGGGGTTGAAGAATGAAAAAGAATTGTAAAGATAAAGGGTGTAAAGAAAGAAGCCCTCCTTACAACTTTAGGCAGAAACCGGGTCAACACATATGCTATTGAGATCATTTTAATGATGTTCGATATTGAAGATAGACATCATGGACCCAGTGATGCAATGCACAACCCATCCCAGCTAACTCAGATATCTCTTAAAAGATATTTGTTTTAATCACACGGAGACAACACGTTATCTATCGATTTGTTCACTCCGAATATATTGGTATTGAAATGGTGGCACTCCTCTCCAGCCTTCGATCACTAAAATCCAAAATGCACGATCGAGTCTACAGCCATTTGAGATCATCAAATATCTCATTAGGACACACTTTCATATTTCCTTGCTTCCTCACACACTGTGAAAGGTAAGAAAGATCTTAAGAGTCCTACGCAAAATCTTTATGATCTTGCTTGAACATCCGAGTAATACGAAAGTATTTACAATGAAGATGGAAATCCTTCTTGAGCGAATATCAAAAAGCGCATGGTAGGTGACTTGTGTGATTCTTTATGAATCAAGCTTGTGATAACTGGAAAGCAACAGTGGTTTAATTCTTAACTGAATTTAAACACGTTCTAGGCCTCTACGCAATATCTCAGTGATCTTGCCAGAACACTCAGAGTGACACCCTAGTGTTCACGGTGATGAGTGGAAATCCTTCTAGTGTTAACCTCAAACAGCACTTGGTAGGTAACTTGCAAGATTCAATATGAATCAAGCTCGTGACAACTGGAAAGCAACGATGGTGCGATTCTTGAATGAATCAAACTTATTCCAAGAATCAGAATTGACGGCTTCAATCATGCGGATAATTTTATCCAAATGATTCACTCTTTTCGTTCGCAGTCAGCTTTGGACGGTCGAGTAAAGAGAACGGGTTTACCCGTGAAATCTTGTCAAGGAGAATTTTAATTAAATCTACCTGCCACAAGTACGATATTTTATATCGTCCAACGGTCTTCACCGACCGGAGGTAAAATGCTACCGAATTAGAATGAAATGTTCAAAGCCATTTCGTTCGTGTCTACTTATGTTGCTGCATTTGAAGATGGTGGCGTTGCGGAATCCAAAAAGAAGTCGTCCCCGCATGCTTATACTTTATGCACTTAATATCTCATTTAATTCAAGAAAGCCTAAAAGTTAAGTCTTCCGCTATATCGAACTCTGAAGCTTTCAAGAATTACGAAGGTATAAGTATGTGGGACGCGAGATCACGAAGAGGCGAAGATCACAAGTGATGGATGCACGAGATCAAGGCAAGAGATTAATGCTCAAGATTGATATCAAAGATCACATCAGCATGTTTACCAGAAAAGAAAGACGAAGACTACGAGCTCAAGACAAGCATAGTATGTTAGGTTTATTTTATTATTGTAACTAGGGTAACACCCTTGTTTGGACTGACCTCCCTTAGGGGGAGATTGTTGGAAATACGTTTTTACGTATTTAGGAAGATTCGGTCACTCCGACAATATACTAAGTAGTAGCTCGTATTCTAGACATCGTTATTTAACAAACAAGCCCAAGCCTAGCCTACAACATGTGTAGGCCAGCCCAAACGTGTAAGCCCAAGCCTATTACAAGGCTTGGGTATATAAACCCTCTCCTTTGGTGGAGAGGGTAGTGTGGTTCTTCATTTTACACATAGTTGAAAAGTGTTTTTCTTTCACTTTCTCTCTCTAAGTGTGTGTGTTCTCACCATCTCTCTATCTCTTTCTCTCTCTAAAACATAAGCAAGATTTACATATCCTACATATAAACTCCTTATTATTAGCATTTTCCGAAAGCTCAGTTTCAAGATGTTCACACTCTTTGACTTCATCAGAATATTCATCAATATCAGCACAAGATGTAACATAAACACACATAATATCTTTTGAGAGGCATTCTTGCAAGAGTAGATCATATGCTATAGAAAACTCGTCTCTTTTAGGTTGATAGTCATCAATTTATTTTTCCAAGAGATTCCACATATTTCAGATCGTCAAACCTTTCTTGCTCTATTAACGTTTCAAATTCCAAAGCATGTTTCTTTGTTCTTTCCGCAAGCGGAATTAAAATAGTTTCCACAAGCACAATTATATCGTGAGGAATTTCTTTATCGCCTTTCAAAAGTTCACGTTTTTTCCAGTCATCGTCAACAACCTTTTTGAAATTTTCAATGTTACTCTTAAGAATACTAAGTTCTTGATTACTCTTGCTGATAGAAGCTTGATGCGGCAAGTACCCAATATATTTTGAAACATTAGTTTTTTTAGTGGCAAAACTTGTCTCCATTTAATTCTTATTTGTGCACATTCGAAAAATATTTGCTCACGAGACTTCTATTTTTGTGGTTTGAAAATTTCATAAAGACTATTTTCATACGCATAATTATATGGTTTCACAAAGTCTTTATTTACTGGTGATCTACTCTCCTCTTCAAAAGTTATTTATTCATCACTATCGGGCCTAACAATAAGACAATCAAGGTCGGTCCATTATGACTCCTTAAGATATAGGTGCGAGTTCTCAGATTGAGCTTGCTCAAGGTACTTAGGACTATCAAAACTAGCGTTACCCTTGAAAAACGAAGGAGGTGCCAACATTCCCATGGTTTTAATAGATTGATTTGTTTTATAAACTATTTTCTTATAAAAATCAATTTGAACTTCAAGTTCCACGACTTTGTCAATGTCTTTAGCTTGTTTAGATTTGAAATCTTTTTGAAAGTTTGCAACCTCTTCCGTTTTCGTAGTGACTAGGTTAGTTTTATCCTCTTAAAGGAAACCAATATTTTGAGTTAGCTCATTCAGTTTAGTGGTAGCAAGATACGTTTTGTGTCGTTCAGTACTTAAAGAGGTGTTATAATTACGTTTCTCTTGTTCTAAAAGCTTAAGAGTTTCGTTGTATTTAGTTTCAAAAACATCCTTTACAGTAGTAATGACACCCCCTTTGTACCTTGCAAGCTCTTTGTCTTTTTAGATAGGCTCGGCTTTGTAGCTTGCAAGAAGCTCACTAGATTTTATAATTGCAGCTTTGCTTTCTTCAAAATTTTAAGTGAGCGTAGCGTTTGCCTTCTTTAATTACTTTTGACTCTTTCTAGTTTCTTTGACATCTTTTTGTAAAGTAGCAATTAAATTAGCAAGCGCAATACGCTCCTCATCATCATCATACTCATTTGCATGATTATCATCCTCAGACTCATTATTGCACATGTCTAATGAATTGGGTATGGTATTGTTATCAACCGTTTCCATCATACATGTGTCAATAATGGTTGTGGGTAGCACACTATGCTCATGAGTATCACCACAACATTATATTCCTCGTCAGTTTGTACCTTATCGAGTGGGTCATTATCAAAGATATGACCATTGTCATCTTTAGTGACTTTGAGAACTTCTTCAACCTTTGCCATGTACGAGTAATGTGCTTCGAGTTCTTGGTCGGAGACTTCATCATCAGTGTCATCAAGCATTGCTCCTTCCTTTGTCGACAATTTGACCCCTACATCCATCTTCTTGCATAGCAGCTTTTTCTCCTTATGATATGCATAATCCTTAACCCATTTCGGCTTTCTGCATTCCTTTGCCATATGCCCAAATCTGTTGCAGTCATAGCACTGAATCCCACTTTGCTAAACCACTTGAGTACCAACCGTTTCCCTATTCCCAGTAACAGTAACAACCCTCTGATTATCATATGTAGTAGGTTGTCAATCATAACTTGCAGAACCCTCTACATGTGTTGTATTACGTCGATCATACCTTAAAGGACTCTCCCCATGCCTACGTGTATCATACCTTGGAGGGCTCTCAACATATTTGTTCTGTGTGTTAGATGAAGTTTGGAGGTTGTTGTTGGTGGGTTTGTAAATCTTCTTGTAAGACTTCATGATGAAAGCAATTTGTTGCTCCATTTCCCTATCCTTCTGAGCTTGTTCTTCATCACTATCTTCTTCGGATGAGTGCTCAGATGGTGGTGATGGTGCTCTAGGCTCTTTACCTCTTGATCTTGTGGGAGCAGATGTCTTGGATGCAGTAGAGTATCTTGGTGATGATGATTTAGTAGAGTATGACTTTGGAGCACGAGAGCGATGGTTTTGATAATGTTGAGTGGTAGACACCAAAGCAAGTGGATTAGCAGTCTTTGCTACCCGTTCAGCTCGAAGTTCATTTGCCTCACTCTGAAATTGTTTCAAAATGTCAAAGAGCGTGTGATAGTTGACCTCGTCTAACTTATTCTGTTGTTTCACCAAAGTTACAAATCGTGTCCACTCTGGCTGAAGTTGTTGTAGGAATTGCACATTGACTTGCATGGTGGAGACTTCCAAGTTATTTCGTGTTATGTCATTCATCATCTTGTAGAATCTGGAGTAATATGAATCAATCGATTCTCCATCCAATGAAGTAAACTTTCCTGTGACAACCCAAAATCGAGGTCATTGCTTAATCTTATTTTACGATTATTTTTGAAATTTTTGGATGAGTTTGAACGATATTTATTTTTGGAGGTTTATGTTTAAACCGATGTTGGAAGATTTATAATTAATATTTAATAAGTATAAGGAGTATTAGCAAGCGTGATGTCGATGGATGCCAAATATTTTACGTCTTATTGTCGGTTGTTCGATTTTTGTCATTTTTATGTTTATTTTAAATGACGTGTTAATTCGAGTCGAGAGTCGATATTATTATTTTTGAGGTACGTTTTAAATTTTTAAAAGTATCTTTATGAAACCCGAGCCCCGTAAATATTTTTAAAATTGACTAATAGTTATTTCCCGCTTTTTAGCTAACTATTTTCATTTTGAGCCACAACTATTGCAAATTTTCAACCAAGGTCCTTCAACCACTATATATAAAGCTAAAACAAACACACACTACACAATTCTCCACTCAAAAAATTTCACCATCTCCTCTTTCTCTCTCTATAAGCCGTAACATCCACCACCCTACCAAAACCAATCTTCAATCAATTTTAACTTGATTTTGAGGATGATTTGAGCAAAACTAAAGCAAGACCCACTCTTATAATTGATCAAGGATCATTTTGGTATAAAAAAATCTTACATGCAAGACATTTTTACTTTTTTGATGTTGGTAGGTAGATACCATGATCATGCATAGTGTTCTTGCCATGATCAATGGTGATTGTTGCAAGAATCTTGTTAAAAACTTCATTTTGATTCAAAGGTTTTAATTCTGATGATGATTTAGATGTTATGGTTCATATATGTTGATGTTAGGGTATAGGAATGAACATTTCTATGGTTGGTTTTGATCAAAAAGTTGATTTTGTACAAGATTTTGGTAGTCATTTTATAACAGTAAGTAAACAGTAAAATCCGAATTTTTAAGTTTTTAAAATGGCTTAACTTATAGCCTAGGGTTGTAGATAATTTTATTAGCTTCAATTTGATATAAGGTATAGCTTCTAGCTCCAAACGAGCGCGAAGTTATGATGTTTTTATTGATCGTGTACCGGGAGACGAGTATCGACACTACATATAGTTGTTGTCGATATTTGGATCGAATCTCGGGGACTCTAAATAGAAGTTTTGAAATATGTAACCTAGTGATAATGAGGTGTTTAACTTAGAGGTTGCGTTTACTTTAAAACCCGAGTGTCGGTTTTGTAAACGGAGTCGTTTAAATAAGTTAAAACGGTTGTATGAAAAATTAACGTAAATCTGTCCGGATTTTGTAGTTTGAAAATGAGTCGGGTAAAGGAATTTTAAAGTAATTTCATTTGATAAACTTGTAGGAGGACTTTCTATATATAGTAAGTTAGTTTATCGAGTCGTTTCATAAACGGTTGACGAGTTTAAAAGGGGTAAATAAGCTAGTACTATGTACCGGCGGACTTTGTTAAAAGTGTAAAATGGTAAAGTAAATGTGTAGTAAAGTATAATGAAGTTATTTATATTGTTTACTCTCGAGTGTATTGTGGTTTTATGAGTTGAGTTTGATGTTATATATATATATATATATGATTTATTTCTCGGGTCATTAATAATGAATGCGCCTTATTTGATAGGTAGCGGTTCTCGTGTTTGAAAGGCATCCATTATCATCGACGATCATCTCGCTAGATCTCTTATACTAAGGTGAGTCTGTAGCCTCGCTTTTTATGCTAGCTACTAAATGTTTTATACCCGCGAGGGGGATACATGCTATTTGAAAATAAATGAACACAAGTCATGAGTAATTGTTGGACCCGAATGTTGCCTAAAGTTGAATTCATTGTATTAAGTAACTTGTTGCTAAAGACCCTAAATTCGTTAGCCGTTAACTATCTTCTGACTTGATGTTGTGAGTCGGGAATAACCGCTTATTCTAATAATAGTACTATTGGGTTGACCACTCTATCTGAGACCAGGGCATTACGTTGAGTAACCCGCTGGGAAGGATAATTTTACGTGAATAAGATTGTGGTATTCTAGCAACTGATACCCTAGAGGGGCAATGGTTTGATTCTAGTCATGCCGGCATTTGGCGTGGGTGACTATTTGGTTAAGGGGTCGGTGTCATGAGCTTAAATACAATGATTATTATTATTATAATTGCCTTGAATATAGATTGTGTGTACGACAATTCTATTAATGATTATGATTGATTTTCTTCTTGTGTTCAAATGTGATTTGATAAACCTATAGACTCGCTTAACATTATTGTTGACTCGTTTTATGCATGTATTTCAGGTAATAGGAACTGATGGAGCATGGAGCTTTGCTGTGGAGGTTGTGGCTTGGCTTTTGGAAGAATGTTGGTCTAAAAACTGTTTTTATCCTTTACTGTTGAACAATTTACTTTATGTTGATGTACTGTACTAAACTTGTTGGTTGTTGGTCGAGATCCATGGGACTAAACGCTTTACGATGGTGTCGTGTCAGTACAATTTGGGATGAAATTTATGTTTTAGACCTTTTATGAAAATCTTGTTTATAATTATGTGTAAACGTCTCACTTTTGAGTCGTTCAATATACCTTGTGTGATGATGCTTGTGTCTAGCACCCAATTGTGTATTTCCGCTACGCAATGTAAATTGGGGGTGTTAGAGATTGGTATCAGAGCTGCAAGTTATAGAGAACTGGGTCGATTTTGAAAATTGTCCTAAACTATAACTTTGGTGTCGAAAGTATTTATTCTTCAAAAGCACACAACTCCTCTGCAACGCTCCGGTAAGATCACTTTTAATTTTGTTTTGCATTGTAGATGTATCCCTCATAACTAAAATGATTTCCCGAGTATTTATTAAGTAAATACTATGATATTGTATTGGAATTATTGAAAGTACGCTGAGTGCTTGTCAGTATCATATTTATTTATTTTTTTGCAAGCATTGTATAAACATCATTTGCATTGTGTTGCATAGCATGGATTATGTATGACATTTGCATGAGCATTGCATACTGATTATTATTTTATTAACGATGACCTTAAGTATCCTTGGACCCTTACAATTGTAGAAAATGGCTGGTTTACCTCGTGAGGATGGATGGATTGATATGACTAATGAAGTGGATGGTGAGGAAGTAGATAACTTTGGTGCTAGTAACGATGAGGAGCCTTTTGAGTTTTTAGATGATGGGATTTCACCTACTGCAGTTGGTCAGACAGAGCCTGAGTTGATACAAGGTAGTTATGTTCCAAGGGTTAATGTTGTGCCACAGACTGTTCCAGATTATCAGCGACCTGTTGTTCGTTCTTCGACTCCTACTTGTGATGCTTATATTAGCAGTTTGCCTGGGATTGCATTTGCTAGGGGTGATGTTCTTGTTGAGTCGAGTAGTGCTCGATCTATTCATGATGGTATTCCTAAGGTTTATTGTCCAGGTCCTAGGTCTTATGATGATATTTTCTGGTTTCTTAAGAAGTTTGATAGGTCCTTGTTTGAAAGGTATTTGGTTAAGACTCGTATGATTAGGAGGTTTGAGTAGAATGAGAAAACGTTTGACAGGTTTGTTGGTAGTGTGAGGAGGTCAGAGTTTGTTAGGGCAAGGGAAATGGATGAAGTTGTTAGATTAAGATCTATGGTGTTAAATTCAAGTGGGAAAGTTGAAAGGTTACGTAGGGAGCAAGAAAGAATGCAAGGTTGGATGCATGGGGTTTGCCGATGAGATCTTTTCCTAGTCGAGGTGTTGTGATTCGTGATGTGCCTAATCAAGTTGAAGCTCGAATGTTGGTGAAGCCAAGTGAAGGAGGTAGTCGAAAGGGAAAGGAAAAAGTGGAGGAAGATTCGGAGGATGATGATAGCAGCAGTGATGACGAGCCGATGTACAAGAAGCTGCAGGGATCTGATGTTTAGTTCTTTATGTTGTTTTATTTAGCCTTGTTGTAATAGAACTTATGTAGACTCGTACTGTAGTTTGTGATGAAACTTAATGACTTTTAAGTTTGTTGTGATGAAGGATTGTAGTGACATTACTTGTCACAATTTTGTGGAGATTTTCCAACGCAATCCAAATTACCTTCATGACTTATGATTTGTCTTATTAGTTCTTGTGTGAATTGGTTAATGATTCATTTTGAATTGTGTTGTTGGTGCATGTAGTATCCATGTTACATCTTGATAGAGAAATCCTTCTTCTTATCATGATATGAATACTTACTTGTTCCTTTTCTGTTATGGTCATACAGGAAGGAGTTGGGAGGCATTTTTTCTGACTTTACTAAATTGTTGTTTGGTTAGTTTTCTTGTAAACATGCCGCCTAAATTAACGACTGCTACTGTTAATACCATGATTGAGCAAGCTATTGCTAGAGCTTTAGAAGTTGAACGTGTTGCGAGGAACCAGAAGACTGAGAATAGGAATGCTGCTGGTCAGGTTGGAGGGAATGTTGAAAATCAGGTTGGAGGTAATGCTGATGAACAAGCAGGAGGAAATGCTACGGGACAAGTTGGAGGTAATGCTGCTGTTCAGCAGATTCAGAAGGAATGTTCTTATGCTAGTTTCATGAAATGTGGACCTACCCAATTTCGTGGTACTGGTGGTGCATTGGAATTAAGGAGGTGGATTGAGAAGATTAAAACTACTTTTGAAATCAGTGGATGTTCAGAAGCTAGTAAGGTGAAATTTGTTGCAGCTGCTTTTCAGGATGATGCGTTGAGTTGGTGGAATAGTCAAGTAGCTACTGTAGGATTGGTTGAAGCTAATGCTAGAACATGGACTGTGACCAAGGGACTGTTGACTGCTAAGTTTTGTCCTGAGGAAGAGTTAGGTCAGTTGGAAGATGAATTGAGGCATTTGGTGCTGAGGAACAATGATATTGTAGCTTATACAAGGAGATTTTCTGATTTATGTTTGTTGTGTCCTGATGCGTTTGCTGATGACCGTAAGAAGATGAAGCAGTATATTAGGGGTTTATCTGGTAATATCAAGGGAGAAACTACTTCGTTGAAACCCAAGTAATTTGATGAAGCTATTCAAATGGCTCATGCTTTAATTGATGTAAAGCTGAAGGATCGAAAGGATAGTATTGCTAAGGGGAATAAGAGAAAGTGGGAAGTTGCACACTCAAGCCAAGGGCAGAATCATGGTGGTTATCGTAATAGCAATAACCAAGGACCGAATAGGAATCAGCAATACAATTTGAGAAGGAATGATGGTGTTCGTGCTGCCACAGGAAATCAAGGTAACAAAGTGAATCCGAAGTGTGGTCGGTGTAATCTATATCATGTTGGAAATTGTCCACCTTCTTGCAACAAGTGTGGGAAGGCCGGACATAAGATAGCAGGTTGTAGAAACAAGGTTGTAGCCACTAGAGCCAATGCTGTCAAGGTAGTTTACTATTCTGGATGTGGAGGCCGTGGACATAAGCAAGGGAACTGTCCGAGGGTTGGCATACAACAGGGAGGCAATGTTGCTGCTGTTGCTGCTGGGATTGCTGCTCCAGCCTATGTCGTGGGAGATGCTGACAAACCTCAAGGGCCGAATGTGGTGACTGGTACGTTCATACTTGATGCTTGTTATGCTAGTGTGTTGTTTGATTCTGGATCCGATAGAAGTTTCGTAGATGTTAGATTCAGTCAGCTATTGGATAGAGAAACAGTGAGATCGACAACTAGTTATAATGTGGAGTTAGTTGATGGTAAGGTTGTAAGCACTAGTTCTATACTGAAAGGTTGTTCCTTGAAGTTAGGTAATTATGTGTTTAGTATTGATTTGATGCCCATAGAATTAGGATCTTTTGACGTGATTATTGGAATGGACTGGTTAGTTGGTAATGGTGCAGTAATTGTTTGTGGAGAAAGATTAGTTTAGATACCGCTAAGGAATAGGGTATTGACTGTGAAAGGTGATGAATGTACTTCTCATTTGAAAGTTGTTTCTTGTTTAAAGATGATGAGGTATATAGAAGCAGGTTCTGATGTGTTTCTTGCATAGATAAGTAATGATGGTGTGAATGAAAGGAAATTACAGGATGTGCCTGTGATTAGAGAGTATCCTGAGGTTTTCCCTGAGGAATTGCCAGGATTACCGCCGCATCGTGAAGTGGAGTTTCATATTGATTTAGTGCTCCTATGTTTCGTTGACTGTTGCTCGTGCACCGTATCGTTTAGCTCCATCTGAAATGAAAGAATTATCTGAACAATTGAAGGAATTGGTGGATAAGGGATTCATTAGACCAAGTTTGTCGCCGTGGGGTGCGCCTGTTTTGTTTGTTAGGAAGAAAGATGGTTCTTTTAGAATGTGTATTGCTTATAGAGAGCTTAACAAATTGACTGTCAAGAATCGGTATCCACTGTCGAGGATTGATGATTTGTTCGATCAGTTGCAAGGGTCATGTGTATACTCAAAGATCGATTTGAGGTATGGGTATCATCAACTGAGAGTTAGGGAAGAAGATATTCCTATAACAGCTTTCCATACTCGATATGGACATTTTGAATTTCAAGTGATGCCTTTTGGGTTAACAAATGCGCCTGTTGTATTCATGGATTTGATGAATCGTGTATGCAAGCCGTATTTGGATGAGTTTGTTATCGTATTCATTGATGATATTCTCGTTTACTCCAAGAGTGAGGAGGAACATGAGAAGCATTTGAGAACAGTTTTGGAATTGTTGAAGAAGGAAAAGTTGTATGCGAAATTCTCTAGGTGTGAATTTTGGTTGAAATCAGTGCAATTTCTGGGGCACGTGATTGATAGTGAAGGTGTTCGTGTGGATCCTGCTAAGATTGAGGCAATTAAGGATTGGTCAGTACCGAAGACGCCGACTGAAGTTCGCCAATTTTTTGGTTTGGATGGGTATTATATAAGGTTTATCGAGAAGTTTTCGCTAATTGCTAAGCCGTTGACTAAGCTTACGGAAAAGAATCGAGTGTTTGAATGGGGATTGGAAGAGGAATCTGCATTTAGTATGTTGAAGGATAAGTTGTGTTCTGCGCCGATATTGTCTTTGCCAGAAGGATCTGAGGATTTTGTAGTGTACTGTGACGCGTCTCATAAAGGATTTGGAGCTGTATTGATGCAAAGGGAGAAAGTAATAGCGTATGTGTCGAGACAATTGAGGAAGCATGAAGAGAATTACACTACGCATGATTTAGAACTTGGGGATGTTATTTTTGCTTTGAAGCTGTGGAGACAGTACTTGTATGGAACCAAGTGTGTGGTTTTCACTGATCATAAGAGTTTGCAGTATATTTTGGATCAAATGGAATTGAATATGAGGCAAAGGAGATGGGTTGAGTTGCTGAGTATGAATGACTGCGCGATTCGTTACCATCCTGGTAAAGCGAATGTGGTAGCTGATGCACTTAGTAGAAAGGAAAGAGATAAGTCTATAAGAGTTAGAGCTTTGACAATGTTGGAAAGTGTTGATTTGACAAGATCGATATTGAAAGCCCAAACTAATGGTTTGAAGGAAGAGAACGTTGAGGCAGAAAATTTAGGTAGAATGTTGAAGCCATTGTTTGAAGTAAGGTCGAATGGATTGAGGTACTTTGAGAATAGGATTTGGTTACCATTGTGTCCGTCTGAGGAAGGTTCTTTAGGAGTGCGAGATTTGGTGATGAATGAATCTCATAAGTCGAAGTATTCAATACATCCTGGATCAGACAAGATGTATCAAGATCTTAAGAAAGTTTATTGGTGGCCGAATATGAAGGCAGATATAGCACAGTATGTTAATAAGTGTTTAACTTGTGCGAAGGTGAAGGCTGAACATAAGTGTCACACCCCACCATGGCGGAATATGGGGCGCGACATATGGATATCATCACAACAATAGTGTGTCTATAGAGTTAACTAAATGAAGTAGAAATGTCATAAAAAGGTGACACAATGTCATGACAATATCTCAAATAATGTAGGCGTCTAGGTAAGTAGGTAATAGGCCTACCTCATACCAAAGACATTCAAATAACACACATCAAATATATAGGTATCAAACAATTTATTAAATCAAAAGACAAAATAAAATATAAGAGGAAAGGGATTCCTCCTAATGCAATCCTAGCATCCTCTATACTCTAGCCACCTCTAACATCACCTTGCACAACTACCTCACCTGAAAATGACACTAAAATCTGTCAACATAAAGTTGGTGAGAACATAGGTTTAAGTTATCTAGAACATCATAAGAAACCTTGACATTCGCTGTAAATAAGTTGAAGAGAACAAGTTAAAGCAATGGAACATAATGTGATAATCATGTTACATACAACTACAATCTAAGCACAATTATAACAATCAAGAACACACAATAAGAACAATGCACCACACTATTAACAATCAAGAAGTATCCCGTCACACACACAAGAACACACCACACTATCCGGATCTTTCCCACACCACCTGTGGAAGATGAACTATATCCCCGTCGAGATATCTTGCCTCCGAAGAGACGATGCACAAGTACTCAGGACGGATCGTGCCCCACGAACCAAGAACTCAGAACCAAGAACTCAGGACGGATCGTGACCCACGCTCCACACACATCACAACTGGTCCCATAGACGCCCATACATCTATGTACCAATCCCAATCGTAACGCAATCAAGATTCACATATTAGAACACATATCAAAGCACATATGAGAACACATAAGCATGCAAGTCACACAATAACACATCTATGTCCAAAAATTTATAAAAATATAGTACCAAAACATTTTAAGAACACCACTGTGTCATCTGTATCCCATACTGGAAAAACATTTAAAAACTTAGTTAAAATGGGACTATAAACTCACCTGAATGCTTCTTCACAATTCCTCGCACTAGCAACAAGCTAACAACCAAAAACACGCAATCAATACATGAACCAATCACTAAGATGGCTCATCAACCTATGATGGACATCTAGCATATTCCCATATAAATACCTCATTGATAAGCTCTAATCACCCCATTAACCTTCCTTAACAAGTCCTTAACTTGGTTAAGTTTAATAACTATCCCGTTCATACTTTACACAAAACAGTCCTAGTTTTTAGGTCTCAAAACTTTAAGTCAAACGTCCACTTAAACATACCCATGGTTTCTGTAAAAGGAATATTCATACCCTTACATATGTTGGCTAACACCTCCCACTTGCCCTAACCTTAAAGCTACTGTTAAAGCCCCGATATATATATATATATATATATATATATATATATATATATATATATATATATATATATATATATATATATATATATATATATATATATATATATATATATATATATATATATATATATATATATATATATATATATATATATATATATATATATATATATATATATATATATATATATATATATATATATATATATATATATATATATATATATATATATATATATATATATATATATATATATATATATATATATATATATATATATATATATACTTTTGTCATTCCAGATTCCTGATTTTAAACATACTAAAAGTTTGTTACATTTAAGGGGTCTTACCCTAAACCACAACCTTAGATCAAGTGCAGATACTTACTACAATATATAAACCATCTCTCATGTTCGTGAGAAGATCCCAATGCGACCCTAAGTACCCCAAACAACCCAAAACTTAAAAAGAAAACAGGCTGAATTCAAAACGGTTTTGACCTCCGACTGTTGTAACTTGTTTTTGACCCACTTCCTGACCTCCAATTTAGTTCTCGTTTCTTGAATTAGAAGCCACTTCAATTACCTTTTCGGGAATACTTGGATCGTAAAATAAGAGTTTGTAGAACTCCCAATATGATCAAAACAATTGACTCAAAATTCTGCCCAGTTTTTAAAAACGGGTTTAACAAAATCAACCACATTAATTAACCCTAATTCCTCTAATTACAAGCCCTAATTCATGTAATCATCCTAATATGATTATTACAACATTAATTCACTGTTTTTAAAATTAAACCTAACCTAAATTTATCATAAGATGATCAATTAAACATAAGAACATTTTAATTAAAAAGGTTTAAGAAGGTTTTACCTTTAATTCAATGGAAGATAAAAAAAGATACTGAAACCCTAAAACTTCTCTTCTAGCCGTCGCCTATGAAGTTCCAGGAAGAATAAAATGGTTTTTTTTTTAGTTAACACATTATATAGGGTATGGGTGAACCCAAGTCCAACCCATAGCCCATTTACACTTTCCTTTTTCTTTTTCCTTTCTTTTAGGCGGCCAAAACCGACCCTACACCCCCTTATTTCGTTTTTTTTTATTGTTAATTAATATCTTATTAATATTACCTTAATTTACATTAATTTATTTCAGCTCCTAAAACTCCCAAAACCTCAAAACCGTAAAACTAGTCAAATTTACGCGTTTTACCGTAAAAGACGTAAAATATACACTTTTAAAAAAAATATATCAAATTTTGAAATAAACTTTATAACTAAGTCCTAAATGACTTAAAACCATCCCGAAAAATATCCATATGACTAATTACCTCATCCAAGACCTCTAAATGCTAAACCCTAAATCTTAAAAATACGATTTACTATAATACTTATACGTACACATAAAATCCTAAAATAGCACCGCATTCTATCATAGTTACATCCAAGTGAACAAATGAGCATGAACTAACCCCATCATATCATTATATAATGTACCACGCAATACACGAACGAAGACTAACATCCAATCCAAGGCTCAAATATAAACAGAATGCTCGTAAACGCACACTAAGCACATAATCGAAGTCAAACTGTAAAAAGTGAAAAATCCAAAATCTAGGGTTGTCACATCACTCCCTCCTAATAGAAATCTCGTCCCGAGATTTACTCCCAAACTCAAACTTATTCTCAGCAAACAAACGAGGATACATATCCTTGATAAAACCTTTACGTTCAAACGTGAACTCAGTTTATACTAAAATAATCTCAACGAACAACACATGAGCCAAAACCGTCCGCGAGGAAACTTATTAAAACCATACAGTTATGTAATCGACCTAACTAAATCCCGCAACTCATCAAACAAGAACTGTCTTGAAACCAAGTTAGAAGCCATCACATAACTCGACGGGTTTAAAACTGTCACCCCGATTTCAGTCTTACTCATAAATACCATAAATCAAAACTCATCAAAATATAACCACGTATTCTAAAGTCTAAAGAACTCTCAAATTCCATCCCAACTCATCTCTATGTTAACCCTCCAAGTGTTTATTACCCAAAAAAACGATTTTAAACGATAAAACCCCTTATTAATTACCAAGTTCAAGCCCTAATTTATTTTAATTCTAGAAAATTAAAACTCTCACCCATCATATGATTAAATACATGATTTTAACATATTTAATTTAATAGGAACAAAAACTCTAACTAAAGAACAATAACTTTAGGTGATCAAAACCAAAATATTTTAAAATAAACAAGCCATGCTTATATATTAAAGAATTTATTTTTCACCTTATTTCAAACACGTTTTCGACACCTTACCCTCATTTTATCGACTACCAACAACTATCTTTTTACTATTTGCAAATTCCATTTTTTACCATGTAAGACTTAAAACAAAAGATATAGTTATTCCAAAATAAATCTCCACCCTCTCAATAGCTTCTACTCCAAAAGTAACGTATAAACAAACACGTGAAATGAGGACTCGATAAATGCGCTACTACAGAAGTTAAACTTCTCGAAGAGGAACGAGCTAGCAAACCATCCCAAGAATACAACCGATAAGTAGAAGGGAATTATACATATATAGGCATATGCATACATACACTCAAATCCATCCAACATATACTATACAAGCATGTATTAACCCTCTTTCATGCAACCATACTTAGGAATCCATCGATGTTGTGGTACTTGTATAACTATGTTGGCCACCATACTTATACCAGTCCCCTTTCACTAATGCACTCCCTCCTATGATGACACTTATAAGAATTAATACTACACATAACACATCAGTCTACCAGCTTAAATAAGCACATATATCCTACAACTCATATAAGCACATAACCACAACATAAAATAAAATCCAAAATCCATGTATTAAAATAACGTAGCCAATGCATGAAACACATAAACTCGTAATCCAGCTAAACTACCTTAGACGAAATTTAAAATGTATAAAGAAACATGAAAGAATAATCAAACGAAATCCAACAATGACTAGCGTATACGACCATGGTTCAACCCGCACTAGTCAAAACTCGTAAAGAAAATAACATGTAGTTAAGTATGAACCATAGAACCATACTAGTTCATAACTTAACAAATATCACAAAAATAACATCCAAACACATCGACTATTATAAAATGCACACATACCCCTATGACGCCTATATGCAGGGACCCTTAAGCTATAGACTAGGCTACGCGACTAGGCAACCAAATTCTCTATAACCATTGGCTCTGATACCATTCTGTCACACCCCACCATGGCGGAATATGGGGCGCGACGTATGGATATCATCACAACAATAGTGTGTCTATAGAGTTAACTAAATGAAATAGAAATGTCATAAAAAGGTGACACAATGTCATGACAATATCTCAAATAATGTAGGCGTCTAGGTAAGTAGGTAATAGGCCTACCTTATACCAAAGACATTCAAATAACACACATCAAACATATAGGTATCAAACAATTTATTAAATCAAAAGAAAAAATAAAATCTGAGAGGAAAGGGATTCCTCCTAATGCAATCCTAGCATCCTCTATACTCTAGCCACCTCTAACATCACCTTGTACAACTACCTCACCTGAAAATGACACTAAAATCTGTCAACATAAAGTTGGTGAGAACATAGGTTTAAGTTATCTAGAACATCATAAGAAACCTTGACATTAGCTGTAAATAAGTTGAAGAGAACAAGTTAAAGCAATGGACCATAATGTGATAATCATGTTACATACAACTACAATCTAAGCACAATTATAACAATCAAGAACACACAATAAGAACAATGCACCACACTATTAACAATCAAGAAGTATCCCGTCACACACACAAGAACACACCACACTATCCGGATCTTTCCCACACTACCTGTGGAAGATGAACTATATCCCCGTCGAGATATCTTGCCTCCGAAGAGACGATGCACAAGTACTCAGGACGGATCGTGCCCCACGAACCAAGAACTCAGAACCAAGAACTCAGGACGGATCGTGCCCCACGCTCCACACACATCACAACTGGTCCCATAGACGCCCATACATCTATGTACCAATCCCAATCGTAACGCAATCAAGATTCACATATTAGAACACATATCAAAGCACATATGAGAACACATAAGCACGCAAGTCACACAATAACACATCTATGTCCAAACATTTATAAAAATATAGTACCAAAACATTTTAAGAACACCACTTGTGTCATCTCCATCCCATACTAGAAAAACATTTAAAAACTTAGTTAAAATGGGACTATAAACTCACCTGAATGCTTCTTCACAAGTCCTCGCACTAGCAACAAGCTAACAACCAAAAACACGCAATCAATACATGAACCAATCACTAAGATGGCTCATCAACCTATGATGGACATCTAGCCTATTCCCATATAAATACCTTATTGATAAGCTCTAATCACCCCATTACCCTTCCTTAACAAGTCCTTAACTTGGTTAAGTTTAATAACTATCCCGTTCATACTTTACACAAAACAGTCCCAGTTTTTAGGTCTCAAAACTTTAAGTCAAACGTCCACTTAAACATACCCATGGTTTCTGTAAAAGGAATATTCATACCCTTACATATGTTGGCTAACACCTCCCACTTGCCCTAACCTTAAAGATACTGTTAAGGCCCCGATATATATATATATATATATATATATATATATATATATATATATATATATATATATATATATATATATATATATATATATATATATATATATATATATATATATATATATATATATATATATATATATATATATATATATATATATATATATATATATATATATATATATATATATATATATATATATATATATATATATATATATATATATATATATATATATATATATATATATATATATATATATATATATATATATCTTTACATTATATATAAGAGGAGAGATTTGCCACGTCATCAATCAGGGCACTAATCCCAGTCAGCACAGGGGTTACGTTTTGGGTTTAATGTGCCATGTTATGGGCTTACGTTTTGGGCTTAATGTCACGACTCCCATCTGATATATCTATCCTTCCAAAAACACTTCCCCATCTTTTATTGTTTTCAAAAACCTAAAGTAAACCCTCACAAACTAATCGATCCATATCTATGGTTCATCAAAAAGTACCAGATTATTAAAAAAACATACGAACGCACCCCACTAAAAACGGCCAGGTATTGGTAATCGACTTTTCTTTTTATTAATTATGCTATTGTTAAATAAACCTTGACTGGGATCATACACTGAACCCTAATATCATGATTTCAGGCGTAATACAAATAAATCAATATCAGATTCATAAATTTTAAAGGAGGTATGAATTTTAATTTAGATAATTAGGTTTTTTTAATTATGTGTAAATTACAATTGTTTTGTTTTGATGATACTAACCAAAGATTCACATAATCATTCTTCCAAATCATTCACATACGAGCTTCATATGATTTCCAGTGACTTAATCACATAATCATGTTCGTGTGATCATAACTAATAAGGTTTCTGGATTTTGTAGGTTGGATTTTGATGGATTAATTATTTAAAGATAGCTATCAGCAATCGTAAGGTATGTTTGATTTTAATTTCTGTTTTGTTAATGCTCTCTATCAATGTGTTTATTTGAAACATTGGTTTGTTTTGGCACTGATAAAATGGTGTTGATTATGTACCCTGATATTTATCATTAAACTAATTTCATTACACGTCTCACATCTTACTGTGACTTTGGTGGTGAATTCTTGCAGCACGGATTCCATTAACCGAGCATGGGAGATCCTTGATCAAATTCCTGGAAGAGCAACTGGTGCTTCCGATCACAGTCAGGTAAACTGCTCTCTGTTTTTAGCTTTAAAATATATTTGTGGCCAGAATAATATTGTGTTCGATTTCATGCTTTAGTTGGGACTACTTTATGTTTCTGATTATGTTTTATGATGCATTGAATATAAATATTGACGGCAGGTTGAGCAAAAGATGCAAAGTGCTCCAGATTATGGGTTGAGGTATTCAACAGTTTCTCAAAGCCAGCTTTTTACCACATTCTTTAACGTATCAGTTTTCCAGGTTTATTCGTATTGTTAGATTAATGCTAATTAAGGAATTTAACCATAAAGGGAGTGTAGGTGGGTCATCTCGGAAGTCGTTTGAGGTATACCACATGGATGTAGAGAGCACATGGAAGTTTCATGGCCTGCCTGTATGTCAGCAAAGGCAAGTATGTAAATGGTTTTTTAAACTTTTATATGTTTAAAAGTTGTCATAATTGTTTTACTTTTTTCAATTGATATTTGGTCCGAGTGTGTTACTTCGCTGATATGTTGCAGACCGGAGCGAAAAAAATGATGAATGAGAAGTTTTGTAGGCTCGCTTGTGGTGACTGCTCCTATTTTATTTTTGTAATTTTCCTCAATTCTCATCTAGCAAAAGTTGCTTTCAGTTTCATCGTTTAACAAAATGAATTGTCGCATACCTTTTTGGTTTTGGGCTTTTATCTGTTTATGAGAGACATGCTCTGGATTCTTATATAGCTATTACGTCTAGGAACTCCATATAATGTGAACGTGGTTAAACACAGACTCAAACCAACTTCTATTTGATAACGATTCAGAGGTTGACTTTGAATGTTTTTCTTTGAATGTTAATAATTATTACCCACTTCTCGAATTGTTATTTAGCCTTTCTAAGAGGCCAGGGAATCATGGCGACGTGGGGCGCCAAACCCACGGTGCGAGTCACGTTACCACTCCCCAAACCCAAAAAACCCACGGCGTGGGGCTGCTGCGTGACCCAACTCACGGGGCGTGAGTGGTGTTTCTGATTTTTTTTTTGTGTATGTATTGAGGAAGAAGAAAGGGGTATTGTGTGTATTGTGGGACCCACATTCACCCATCACTTGGAGTGATGACTCCCCACTTCTTTTCATGTGAGTGAGTGGGTGAGTTTCGATGACGTGGCACCCGAAAAACCCATCACTCCAAGTGATGGTTCCCTGTGCTCTAATATGATAGTAACACATTCTAAATACATGTACCTATAACTTGCAGCCTTTTGAATTGTAATCCCAGCTACATCACTTTTGAGTTTATTTGAGTAAAGGTACAGATAACTTGCAGCCTTGCGCCAATTATGTCGATGAATTGCAAGAGCATATAAGATCTTATAGCGGTTTGGAATTACAGGAACATCTGAACGTTTTGCCAACACGATATATTCAGAGAGATATTAAATATCGAGGGGGGTTTAGGATATGACCATACATAATTTATACAAACGTGTATAGGATAGACTAATATTGGCTGTATATAGCCTAATATAGGCTATCGAAGGGGCCAGAATTTGGGTAATGGGTCAAAACACTTCCTGGTCAAAATTTATGGCCACAAGTCCGCAACTTGAAAACTAAAAGAACCACATCTTTTGAATTGTAACCCTATCTGAAATCCATATTATCCAGACCTGTTTATAGTCGTGCTCACAAAGTACCCGTCCAAACTCGGTGTCTATTGTACCCGAAACCCTGTTACACCCGCTACTGATATGTCCTGATCTAATTATTTTACCACTTATAGATATTGGTCATATTTGAGTCTAAATGGACACCTACAGCCTCTAAGTGGTACTGCTGGAAACCTAATAGGACTACGCACAATGGATGAAGATCCCCCACTGAAAAGTAGTTAATCAACAATTTTTTGGTTATGAAGTCAGTATGGTTCATGTCTACTCTTTAGTATAAGAGAGGTTTGGGAAAGCAAGTGTGATTTTGATAGGACATGGTTTTTTATGGTTAGAAATCAATCATAGCATATGTGATATGTGTATAGCTTGGGTTGCTATTTTAATGTTATTGTCAAACGCTATGTGATATTTGCAACGTTCATTGTCTAACTTAAGTCTTTTCTGACCTGCATCTTAATGTATTAATTAGCAATCTTATGTTATGTCACAGTAAGGTATCATGACACTTGAATTATGTTTTGTTCATGTACAGGTCAAAAGAAGTTTGACATATAAGTTTTTCTATATTGTTTTTCTGCGTTACATTAGTGACTTTTCGATCATTTGTTTGCACTTTCAGTGCTTGGGTTGTTCAAATCTTATGTAACATTAAAAATAAGTAAAAAGAGATGTATTATGACCACCAATTAGAATGAATTCATCCTGCTCAGAAAAATAATAATGAAGTGAACATGCTTGCATCCCATGGTTTCACTAATTAAAATGTGTCTACTCTTTTTTTGGTGAAAAGGTGAAATTTTTACCAGTAACTTTAAAACAACTTACACCAAAAGGAAATGAAAGAGGTAACCTTAGGCAATCATTTTTTTAATTGAGAATCTCATTTAACCTCAAGACTTGATACTTGAATTATAAGCCTGAACATTTTCTAATAACTTCTCAGGAGACCATGAGATTATGGATTCACGTGATCTTGCAAAACTGGAAGGTGTTTTGTCTCAATCTCAAGAGGTTAAGTATTAATACCCTAAACTTATCATCTATGCACTTTGCATATATTCTCATGCGCATTGAAATGATTTATTTATGATTTTTACCGATGCATCGATGATTATTTTCTCTGGCGTACTCAAAATGGTGTACCATGAGTGTTGTTACTAGAAACATTGCATAGATTATAATATCAAAAATAATTAACAGGTTAACTGGTATTTTTTCTATTTAATAGTGTAGTTTTTTTTATCACACACTCATGTGAACACGTCAACGAGAAAGGCCAATAACATTAAGCTGTTGATGATGCACAAACTATATTGGATGCCAAGGGTTCATCAGTGCCTTTGAATGCTAATGATGTAAATCCTCAGCAAGCCAAGAGTTAATCTGATGGATTAAATCCCAATATTAATTCTAAAATTCCACATTTTTTATTTTAAAGAAGGATATTACCATAGAGTTTGATTTATCACATGTTGGCTAAACGAGAAACTGTTTGTTAGCTTCTGCGAAGGATCCTCTCATTCCAGTTATTGTCATTACATCCACTTGACATGGAGGTTGTAACTGGAATGAATGGAGTGTCATGCTCACATTCTATCAGGTAATGTTGCGAATCTATTATGTTTTTATTAATGATGGTTCACCAAAGGCCAAGTACCATGATTAGACACATTAGTAGTGAATCCGGTTATCAAACCTACACTTTTACCTATACACACACATGTTTTTTTTATAATATGTGAGTTGAACATGATTTGTTGTTCAGATATTTTTATTATTTTATATTAGCATTATTTTGTATGTTTAAAATGATAAAATTCTCTTTTTGTTTTATTAATTATATACAACACTAAGAGGAAAATTCTGTCACACCTATATACAAGAAAAAAGAGAGCAAGTATATATGATATCAACTCCCGTCCTATCTTATATTTTTGTGATTGATATTAAACTCCCGTCCTTAATATATCTTGTCGGTTTCAAATGTCTATGTACTGTTTTAAGTTATCATAATTTTTGTAGTTTTCTTAACTAGCTATGTCATGTATCTAATTATCTTTTTATTGCGAAATTTATTTTTTCGTTTCATCATACTGCTGTTGGGTAAAGTATCGTATATTTAGACATGACAACTGTTAACTTACTCCGGATAGTGGCGTATAGTCTACGATATCCTAATTGATTTTGTGGTTGAACCGATAATTTGGTGACTCGATTGTGTTGACTCGGAAGTCGAACTCGTGATCCGATGGTTCGATCAGGTTGACCCGGTGAGTGAACCCGAAAAACGGTGACTCGACCAGATGGACCCGATGGTCGACCCGAAAGACGGTGACTCAACCGGGAAGACATGGTGGACGAACCCGTCACTCGATGATCAAACCCACAATGTATTGGTTAATACACTTATTTCCTATTTATATAGAAATGTTAAATTTTCAACTTATTTAAATTTGAAAATAAGATTTTTAATAAAAAGTATAGATAGATAATACCATGATATTCTCGTGAAAGCGATAACACCAAACTTTTAAACATTCAATTAACTTGCCCATTTTTAATATGTAATGTATGTAAAAAATTCTTAAGCAATTTATCTGGTTGAAATATATCAAATGTAATAATAACGATACATGCATTTGGAACCCTTTATTTTTTTTTTAGTCTACTACGAGGAGTTCCCACCGTCCTTAGGACGAGTGGACTAATCTCCCGCGAGAGTTTGCTCGGTACCTCGATGGGTAGTATCTCTCCAAATAAGATTTTGTCCATTCCCAAGGCTTGAACCTAAAACCTTTGGTTAAGAAGCCCAGTGCTTTGACCAACTGTGTCAACCTCAATGGTTATTTGGAACCGTTTATCGCCATACCGACGATGGTTCTAAAGCAACGAAAGTTAATATGATACCACATGACTCATATACACGCAAATTGATAACCAAAAACAAAGTGTTAAAATATGCAAATAAGACAATTAAGACACATTATTTTTATTAATAACATGATTTATAACTGAGAAAAAGCTTTTGTGTACGAATATTATAACTATTCCAAGTAAGATAATAAAGTTGATACGAGTTTTATACGTTTACTACGAAAACTATAACATAGTAACAAAAAAATTCGCCAAATATTTCTACTATGTTTAAAAAAATCTAAGTAAAAAAATTAAAAACTAAAGTCAATATATAGCTAAACAAAGAAAACGTAAACGATAATTATACGTCATACCCGCCCGTCGGGCGGGTTTTGCAACTAGTATATATATATATATATATATATATATATATATATATATATATATATATATATATATATATATATATATATATATATATATATATATATATATATATATATATATATATATATATATATATATATATATATATATATATATATATATATATATATATATATATATATATATATATATATATATATATATATATATATATATATATATATATATATATATATATATATATATATATATATATATATATATATATATATATATATATATATATATATATATATATATATATATATATATACTTTTGTCATTCCAGATTTCCTGATTTTAAACATACTAAAAGTTTGTTACAATTAAGGGGTCTTACCCTAAACCACAACCTTAGCCCAAGTTCAGATACTTACTACAATATATAAACCATCTCTCATGTTCGTGAGAAGATCCCAATGCAACCCTAAGTACCCCAAACAACCCAAAACTTAAAAAGAAAACAGGCTGAATTCAAAACTGTTTTGACCTCCGACTGTTGTAACTTGTTTTTGACCCACTTCCCGACCTCCAATTTAGTTCTCGTTTCTTGAATTAGAAAGCCACTTCAATTACCTTTTCAGGGATACTTGGATCGTATAATAAGAGTTTGTAGAACTCCCAATATAATCAAAACAATTGACTCAAAATTCTGCCCAGTTTTTAAAAACGGGTTTAACAAAATCAACCACATTAATTAACCCTAATTCCTCTAATTACAAGCCCTAATTCATGTAATCATCCTAATATGATTATTACAACATTAATTCACTGTTTTTAAAATTAAACCTAACCTAAATCCATCAAGATGATCAATTAAACATAAGAACAATTTAATTAAAAAGGTTTAAGAAGGTTTTACCTTTAATTCAATGGAAGATAAAAAAAGATACTGAAACCCTAAAACTTCTCTTCTAGCTGTCGCCTATGAAGTTCCAGGAAGAATAAAATGGTTTTTGTTTTTAGTTAACATATTATATAGGGTATGGGTGAACCCAAGTCCAACCCATAGCCCATTAACACTTTCCTTTTTCTTTTTCCTTTCTTTTAGGCGGCCAAAACCGACCCTACACCCCCTTATTTCGTTTTTTTATTTTGTTTTTTTATTGCTAATTAATATCTTATTAATATTACCTTAATTTACATTAATTTATTTCAGCTCCTAAAACTCCCAAAACCTCAAAACCGTAAAACTAGTCAAATTTACGCGTTTTACCGTAAAAGACGTAAAATATACACTTTAAAAAAAATATCAAATTTTGAAATAAACTTTATAACTAAGTCCTAAATGACTTAAAACCACCCCGAAAAATATCTATATGACTAATTACCTCATCCGAGACCTCTAAATGCTAAACCCTAAATCGTAAAAATACGATTTACTATAATACTTATACGTACACATAAAATCCTAAAATAGCACCGCATTCTATCATAGTTACATCCAAGTGAACAAATGAGCATGAAGTAACCCCATCATATCATTATATAATTCACCACGCAATACACGAACGAAGACTAACATCCAATCCAAGGCTCAAATATAAACAGAATGCTCGTAAACGCACACTAAGCACATAATCAAAGTCAAACTGTAAAAAGTGACAAATCCAAAATCTAGGGTTGTCACAATAAGAAACCGTCTGGATTATTAGTACAACCTGAGTTTCCTGAGTGGAAATGGGAGAAGATTACAATGGATTTTGTGACAGGTTTGCCAAGGACTGCAAATGGTTGTGATATGATATGGGTGATTGTAGATAGATTGACTAAGTCTGCTCACTTTTTGCCAATGAAGAAGACAAATAGTATGGAGAGGTTAACAACAGTGTATGTGAAGGAGATTGTTTGTCGACATGGTGTGCCTTTGTCGATAATTTCTGATCGTGATAGTAGGTTTACTTCAAAATTTTGGAAATCTTTGAAGAAAGCGATGGGAACGGAGTTATGTTTAAGTACAGCATATCATCCGGAAACTGATGGACAAAGTGAGAGAACGATTCAAACGTTAGAGGATATGCTTCGTGCATGTGTGATTGACTTTGGAAATGGTTGGGATAAGCATTTTCCATTGGTTGAATTTTCGTACAATAATAGTTATCATTCTAGTATTAAAGCCGCACCATTTGAAGCTTTGTATGGACATAAGTGTAGATCACCAGTGTGTTGGAGTGAGGTAGGAGAAAGTCAATTGACTGGGCCTGAAATGATATTTGAGAAGACTGAAAAGAATGTGCAAATTAAGAAGCGTTTGTTATCTGCCAGAAGTAGACAAAAGAGTTATGCTGATAACAGAAGGAAACCGTTGGAGTTTGAGGTAGGAGACATGGTTATGTTGAAGATATCTTCATGGAAAGGAGTAATACGTTTTGGAAAGAGAGGAAAGTTGAGTCCGAGATTTATTGGACCATTTAAGATTATCCAAAGGATTTGATTGGTTGCTTATAAGTTAGAATTGCCAGATGAGCTTAAGGCTATTCATAATACTTTTCATGTGTCTAATCTGAAGAAGTGTTTAGCTGAAAGGGATGTGGTGATTCCATTGGAGGAAATTCAACTTGATGATAAGTTGCATTTTATAGAGGAACCTGTAGAGATAATGGATAGGGAAGTTAAGAAGTTGAAGCATAGTAGAATTCCGATTGTGAAAGTGAGATGGAACTCTAGACGTGGGCCAGAGTTTACGTGGGAACGTGAGGATTTCTTTAAGGACAAGTATCCTCATTTGTTTAGGAAGGATTAAGCGCCACGGACGTCGCTTCTTTTAAGAATGGGGGGGATGTGACAACCCAAAACCGAGGTCATTGCTTAATCTTATTTTACGATTATTTTTGAAATTTTTGGATGAGTTTGAACGATATTTATTTTAGGAGGTTTAAGTTTAAACCGATGTTGGAAGATTTATAATTAATATTTAATAAGTATAAGTAGTATTAGCAGGCGCGATGTCGATGGATGCCAAATATTTTACGTCTTATTGTCGGTTGTTCGATTTTTGTCATTTTTGATGTTTATTTTAAATGACGTGTTAAGTCGAGTCGAGAGTCGATATTATTCTTTTTGAGGACGTTTTAAATTTTTAAAAGTATCTTTATGAAACCCGAGCCCCGTAAATATTTTTAAAATTGACTAATAGTTATTTCCCGCTTTTTAGCTAACTATTTTCATTTTGAACAACAACTATTGCAAAATTTCAACCAAGGTCCCTCAACCACTATATATAAAGCTAAAACAAACACACACTACACAATTCTCCACTCAAAAATTTCCACCATCTCCTCTTTCTCTCTCTATAAGCCGTAACATCCACCACCTTACCAAAACCAAACTTCAATCAATTTTAACTTGATTTTGAGGAT
Source organism: Glebionis coronaria (assembly GCA_025667525.1). Taxonomy (NCBI): domain Eukaryota; kingdom Viridiplantae; phylum Streptophyta; class Magnoliopsida; order Asterales; family Asteraceae; genus Glebionis; species Glebionis coronaria. The sequence goes on from CM046878.1 coordinate 254,924,652, forward strand.
GATTTGAGCAAAACTAAAGCAAGACCCACTCTTATAATTGATCAAGGATCATTTTGGTATATGAAAATCTTACATGCAAGGCATTTTATTTTTTGATGTTGGTAGGTAGAAACCATGATCATGCATGGTGTTCTTGCCATGATCAATGGTGATTGTTGCAAGAATCTTGTTAAAAACTTCATTTTGATTCAAAGGTTTTAATTTTTATGATGATTTAGATGTTATGGTTCATATATGTTGATGTTAGGGTATAGGAATGAACATTTTATGGTTGGTTTTGATAAAAAAAGTTGATTTTGTACAAGATTTTGGTAGTCATTTTATAACAGTAAGTAAACAGTAAAATCCGAATTTTTAAATTTTGAAAATGGCTTAATTTATAGCCTAGGGTTGTAGATAATTTTATTAGCTTCGATTTGATATAAGGTAGAGCTTCTAGCTCCAAACGAGCGCGAAGTTATGATGTTTTGATTGATCGTGTACCGGGAGACGAGTATCGACACTACATATAGTTGTTGTCGATATTTGGATCGAATCTCGGGGACTCTAAATAGAAGTTTTGAAATATGTAACCTACTGATAATGAGGTGTTTACCTTAGAGGTTGAGTTTACTTTGAGTGTCGGTTTTGTAAACGGAGTCGTTTAAATAAGTTAAAACGGTTGTATGAAAAATTAACGTAAATCTGTCCGGATTTTGTAGTTGGAAAATGAGTCGGGTAAAGGACTTTAAAAGTAATTTTATTTGATAAACTTATAGGAGGACTTTCTATATATAGTAAGTTAGTTTATCGAGTCGTTTCATAAACGGTTGACGAGTTTAAAAGGGGTAAATAAGCTAGTACTATGTACCGGCGGACTTTGTTAAAAGTGTAAAATGGTAAAGTAAATGTGTAGTAAAGTATAATGAAGTTATTTATATCGTTTACTCTCGAGTGTATTGTGGTTTTATGAGTTGATTTTTATGTTATATATATATATGATTTATTTCTCGAGCCATTAATAATGAACGCGCCTTATTTGATAGGTAGCGGTTCTCGTGTTTGAAAGGCATCCATTATCATCGACGATCATCTCGCTAGATCTCTTATACTAAGGTGAGTCTGTAGCCTCGCTTTTTATGCTAGCTACTAAATGTTTTATACCCGCGAGGGGGATACATGCTATTTGAAAATAAATGAACACAAGTCATGAGTAATTGTTGGACCCCGAATGTTGCCTAAAGTTGAATTCATTGTATTGAGTAACTTGTTGCTAAAGACCCTAAATTCATGAGCCGTTAACTATCTTCTGACTTGATGTTGTGAGTCGGGAATAGCCGCTTATTCTAATAATAGTACTATTGGGTTGACCACCCTATCTGAGACCAGGGCATTACGTTGAGTAACCCGCTGGGAAGGATAATTTTACGTGAATAAGATTGTGGTATTCTAGCAACTGATACCCTAGAGGGGCAATGGTTTTATTGTAGTCATGCCGACATTTGGCCTGGGTGACTATTTGGTTAAGGGGTCGGTGTCATGAGCTTAAATACAATGATTATTATTAATATTATTATTATTATTATTATTATTATTTTTTTTTTTATTTTATTTTTTTTTTATCGAAATTCCAATTTTATTAATCACACAAAATTGGAAGGGAGCCGCGAAACAAGCTGCGCGCCCACCCCTTTTTGAATACAAAAACTAAGTCTAGACATCAAAAAACTACCACTCCTCGCGTCATTAGAATGACAACCAGCTAACCGCTTAAGACGCGAGAGAGTACCCATCGCCTCCTCCTCAAACTCCCCGAAGTCGAGAAGGCGAATGGAATAAATGAGTAACCATGCTCAGCACAAATAGAAGAATACTTCCTCTTCTTCTTCTGAACAGCCGACTGCAAAGCACTCCCAGGAACCCACGAATCCAACCCCGCCCCTGCAAACGGAGAAACCCCTGTAACATCTAAACACTCATCTTTACCCTGGGACCAATTGTGTAGCAATAAATCTGCTGGCCGAAGATCACGCCCACCATCAGAAACAAATCCCATATCAGCTTCTTTCCTCACCGACACACCAACCTTAGAACAAATATCAAACAACACATCACGAACAAGATTGTGCCGAAACTTAACCCCCAAATCACTAGCGCAATGAACAGCATGATCAAATATGATTTGATAAACCTATAGACTCTCTCAACATTATTGTTGACTCGTTTTATGCATGTATTTCAGGTAATAGGAAGTGATGGAGCATGGAGCTTTGCTGTGGAAGTTGTGGCTTGGCTTTTGGAAGAATGTTGGTCTAAAAACTGTTTCTATCCTTTACTGTTGAACAATTTACTTTATGTTTATGTATTGTACTAAACTTGTTGGTTGTTGGTCGAGATCCATGGGGACTAAACGCTTTACTCTGGTGTCGTATCAGTACAATTTGGGATGAAATTTATGTTTTAGACCTTTTATGAAAATATTGTTTATAATTATGTGTAAACGTCTCACTTTTGAGTCGTTCAATATACCTTGTGTGATGATGCTTGTGTCTAGCACCCAAATGTGTATTTTCGTTGCGCAATGTAAATTGGGGGTGTTAGATTTCCAAAGTTCCAGAACAAGTTTGTTTTGACATCTTGCTTAAGTGATTCTCCTTGTTGCAAGCGTTCAATGGCAAACCACATTTCTTTTGCAGTAGAGCAGGTATCAACCGTTGAGTAAATATCATCCCCAATCCCACTTAAAATCAGATAGATTGCTTCCTTCTCTGCATCAATCCAAGCACGGTTCTCTTTCAGAGTATTCTCATATGTTTCCTTAATATTCTACTCATCGGCACCTAGCGTCGTGGCGGTTGTTGGAGTTGCAGGAATGGTTATTGTATTGTGAGTATAGGGTCCTTCTTTGATGAAACGTCATAGAACATCACCATTTGGTTTAGTATCAAGATATCGAATAAAATGTGATAGCCATTGTGCTTCTCGACCAGACACAAGCATTGGTGGTGTCTCTTTGTTACCCGTCACCATGATGTTGTTGTTTGTAACACTATTCAGCAATAGAACCATCTCGATAATCTCTGAAATGTTGAAGTGAATACGGATCTTAAGTAGATATGGTGTGATTGATGTTGTCGAGAAAAGCTGTTAAAATCCCCTAAAAATGTGTTCTTGAGAAACCAAAAATTCTAAGGCCAAATAACACGAGATTTGAAAATTTTCAAAAACACGTTTTTGAAAAAATTTCAAATTTTCGGAATACTTTCTTCTACATAATTTCGCAATAATTAGACTTCAATGATTCTCGGAATATTGGAATTTACTTCAGGTTCTCGGAATGTGAGAATTCTAAATAGATTTTCGGAAATGGGAATATGATTTTCGGAATGATTTGGGATTTTCGGAATATGAACTTGATGATTTTCGGAATATGAGTGATTTTTGGAATGATTTGGGATTTTCGGAATATGAACTTGATGATTTTTGGAAGATGAGTGATTTTCGGAAAGATTTGGGATTTTCGGAATATGAACTTGATGGTTTTTTGGAATAATGGTTCCTGTGGTTTTCGGAAAATGCTTCTTGTAGATTTTCGGAAAAATATTTCTTCAATGATTTTCGGAAAAAATACCTTCTGTCAATTTTCGGAATCTTGTTTCCTTCAATGATTTTCGAAAAAATAATGTCTAAGCAAGATTTTCGGGAAATAATATGATTTGGATTTTCGGAATGTTGTGGTTTGGATTTTCGGAATAAAACAACTAAAGATTTTCAGAATATTGAGATTACTTACAGTTTTCGGAATAAATCACTTTCCACAAATTTTCGGAATAATACTGACAATATTCCAAAAATAGTTTTGAAAAAAAATGATGGCCGACTTTCTTAAACACAAAGCGCTGATCTTCGACTCCTTTCACCAAAATCAAGCCAAACGCCCCAAAATCTTGCGTTTTTAACCACAATAACTAACCCAAATTCCTACCACAACTATATAGGAGATTTATATAAAGATTTAGAACCCGAAACACAAAAAAAAATTTGGACGTGATGTTTTTGATGTTTATAACACACGAACCAAATCAAAACCAAACACCAATCACTAATCTACCCCGTGACGATTGATACCAATTGTTGTTCCCATATTAATTCACTTCACTTTGGTTGATTATAAGAAAATAAGATGAAAAGATATGAATTCTAGAGAGAGAAAGTAGAGAGAAGATGGAGAAACTATGTGATATTAGATTAAGAAATGAAACAACCAACCCTCTCCTAACATGCTAGGAGAGGTATATATAGCCGGGCCTATATGTGGCATAATGGGCTTTATTGTTTGATTGTGCCGGGCTTGAATAAATGCTTAGTACCTTGAAAGAGGCCTTTTATGCTAGCCATCAAGCCCGCATTGTTACGACTATTCTACTACCTATTACAACGTTCTAATAACCAAGACATAATAAATCTATGACCGATCATTCTTGTTTGACTCAATATTTTGAGGCTAACAAAAATGAAAGTAAAATGTGTTGTGAAGATTGCATGATACAACTCCCCTATTTATAGTAAGTGTAAAAGGCAAAATGGTACTTTTGATAGAGTTAAAATTCAAATACACGCTCCACCTACCGGTTATAAAATTCAAATTTTTAAAATTTTAAAAAAACCCACTCCTACCCGGTTGCAAAAAAACCAGTTCAAACTAGTCCTTAGCCTTGAAAATCCAAACCGGTTACTAACTGGCGGTTTGTAAAAAAACCCTAACCGGTAATTAAAAAAATCGGTTTGAACCGGTTGCGGTTTTTTGTTTCAAACCGATTAACCGGTTTGGATGTGCACCTCTATCGTGCGTGCACGGACATTAAAACTAGTACAATATCTAAAAAGCACAAGCTATTATAAAAGTTAACAAAATATTAACTAACCTCATTTGCAGATATAAAATCAAACTCTAATTTTCATTTTAACAATTGAAACAACATTAATAGATAAATGAACCTTAAATCAATTTTAAACAAAAATCAAGAAATAAAATATTAAAAGTTATACTTTTAAGCTATGGAATGAATTTTTGTTCTTACATAACCAACTATAGAAAACATCTTCAAAATCATTGAAACGACATCTGAATTGAAATATAATTTCTTCGATTTCTTTACAAATACCTCAATTTTTTGGGGTTACACTATAAAGAAGAGAAAAGTTCTATAAGAAACATGCATTCAAAAAAGAATAAAGGAAGCAATCTCCACCATTCAATATTAATCTTTTTAAATTTATTAAAAAAAACACATTTTCATCTTATTTCTTAAAAATTAAATATCTTTCAAACCGTTAATCGTTATGAAAAAATAATTATACCGTCACGACGGGAATTAAATTATCTTTCCATAGATATGTACTTCTATATACTTTCGGCGAACTTTTTTTAAAAAATTTCGTAAAAAAATCACATGTAATTCTCGAAAAATTACATGTAATTCTCGAAAACTCATGTTTGATTAATTATTTTAAAAATCACATTTGAATTTGTAACGTCACATGCGATTTGTGAAATCACGTGTATTTTTTTTGACGAGAATTTCAACATTGTAAAATCGTTAAAAGTATATGAAAATAACCGTCTATTAAATGACAAAAATATTTTCGTTATTATTTTAAAACCACACGTGATTTATGTGAATTACATTAAAATTTTGAATCACATGTAATTTTGTTAATATATTAAAATGTTTGTTGCCATTAATATAAAATATGTTCATTTTACCGGGGTGGAGTCCCCTTTACCCAAAAAAATATATGTAAAACAAATTAGCTTCTGAATTACATATGATTCAGTGATAATTACATGTGATTTTGCTTGCATTACATATGATTCAAGCATACCGAAACCGTAACTTTTTCTAACAAACCCACATTAGATGAATCACATGTGATTTTTTAATCATGTATTATATTTTCATTTATGTAAAATATATAAAACAAATTGGCTTCTAAATTACATGTGATTTTGTTTGAAACACATGTAATTCTGCTTGAATTGCATGTGATTCGGTGATAATTGCATATGATTTTTCTTGCATTACATGTGATTCAAGCATTCTGAAACCTTAACTTTTTCTAACAAACCCACTTTAGATGAATCACATGTGATTTTTTTAATCACATGTAATCTTGTTAATATATTAAATTGTCTGCTTGAATTACATGTAATTCGATGATAATTACATGTGATTTTGCTTGCATTGGATCACATGTAATTCGATGATAAATTCATGTGAATTTGTTTGCATTAAATGTGATTCAAACATTTCAAAACTTTAATTTCTTCTAACAAACCCACTTTAGATGAATCACATGTGCTTTTGTTTGAATCACATGTAATTTACCACGAATTACATGTAATGCAAGCAAATTCAGATGTATTTATCATACATGGATCACAAGATAGCATACATGGATCACAAGACCACTTTAGATAGCATACATGGATCACAAGACCACTTCAGAAGGATGGATGATGTGAGGAATGGAGAGAAAATGTTATTTACCACGAATCACATGTGATTTACCACGAATTACATGTGATTTATCACGAATCGCATGTATTAAAGTTGAAAATAAAAATCTATGAAAACATGTAACTTAAAAAAAAAGACTGACGCGTCAAATGGGACGAAAGTTAGATGTAAAGTTATGTGGGTCTACATGAATCACATGTGATTTAAAGCAAAATTACATGTAATTATTTATAAAATCACATGTGATTTAAAGCAAAATTACATGTAATTTTGTATAAAATCACATGTAATTTGAGCAAAATTACATGTAATTATTTATAAAATCACATGTGATTTGAGCAAAATTACATGTAATTCACACAAAATTACATGTAATTTTCATTCAACACTAACTAACCACTTTATTACAAAAATCACATGTAATTCACACATAATTACATGTGATTTGCATTTAACACTAATAAACTATTTTATTACAAAAATTACATGTAATTCACACATAATTACATGTAATTCACACAAAAGTTAACGATTTACAGTGTTAAAATTCTCGCCAAAAAAATTACACGTAATTTTTGAAAATTACATGTAATTTTTCGAGAATCACATGTAATTTTTTATGCGTAAATTTAAAAAAAAAAGTTTGTCGAAAGTGTATAGAAGTGCCTATCTATAGAAAGATAACTTAATTCCCGTCGCGATGGTATAATTAGTTTTTCGTAACGATTAACGGTTTGAGAGATATTTAATTTTTAAGAAATAGGATGAAAATAGGTTTTTAAATTAAATTTAAAAAGATTAATATAGACCATTAGATGAAACTTGAATGGATGGTTGAGATTGTTTCCTTCCTTCTTTTTTTGATGCATATTCTATAAGGATCTCACCTCCTATAAAGAAAGTATTTTAAAGAAAAATTTTAGAAAGTAAAATGGAATCGCAGTGAATTGTTGCCATGTTTAATTTACTAAATTTTTTGTTTTAACCCTTAGGTCTCAACCACTCAAATGTGGCTTAGTGGCAAAAGAATTTGTAGCTATCACTTCAAAGTGTGTGAGGTCTCAAGTTCAATTCTCTGCTAAGTGCAAATAAACTTGAAGTGGTCACGCCAACCTCCTGAAAAGGGAGGGCTTTACTCGGTCTGAGTTTGTTTGACGGTGGGCTCAAACCTCGTGGATTAGTCGACCAATGTGTCAGAAATCACGGTTACCAAAAAAAACCTTAGGTCTCTCGTAGATCACTTTCGCTTTTTAAAGTTTTATTTTTTTATTGTTTGACACACATAATGTTTACATTATTTTTGTGAAAAAAAAACATATAAAAATGAATTTTATAAATATTTTACAAATAAAGAAATACGTAAAGCTTTTTACTAAAAAAGTTTAAAAATTAAATTAAATTAATAAATTATTACTTATTATAGAAAAACTTAATTTTTGGATGAATACAATTTTCATTATTAAGTAAAAGATTCTTACTTTTTGAAATTATTTAATTTAATTGTTTATTGCTTATATCTTTATTTTAGATTAATATTTTAAAGCTTAAAATATATAATCAGTTAGTTAAAAATATTATTTTTTTAAAATATAAAAATAAAAAATAAAAAATATTATGAAAGTAGAGCTCTAAGAACACAAGTTGTGACAACAAGGTTTTGCCTCTTTATTTAGGCCCCACTGGCTACCACGTCATATGACACTCTCACTTCCTAAAAACTCAATTTGTGGCAACTAACACCCCCTCTTCATTTGGGCCTCAACACTAGGAATTTAATTTTTTTCATTTATTTTTAACATAACTTAATTCATTTCATTAAAATAAAATTACAATACAATAAAAACAAATACATTAAATTTAAAAAAAACCCGAAAAAAAATTGCGAAAAATAAAAAATTACGAAACCGAAATTACATTTATTCCGCTTGAAGCAGATGTTGTTGCCAAGTATGCTCAATGATATTTCGTTGAAGTTTTTGATGTGTCCGTTTATCACAAAGTTCTTTATCTAGTCTTCGACGAGTTTCACATCGCTCTTTCTAAGTCCGTAGAAAATTATTACGTGGACAAATTATAATTTTCGACTCCTCTGATATCGCAAATTTTTTATCTTTCAGTATCCTGTTATACAATATAATGCACGTGTACATGATACGTCGTAACTTGTTCATGGTATAAGCACGAGCCAGTTGAGCTATAATATGTCATCGGCCTCGGAGAACCCTAAATGCTCGTTCGATGTCTTTTCGAACACTTTCTTGCCTACGTTTAAATACGACATTTTTTTTCAAAATTTGCAACAGAAAAAGACTTCGCAAAGGATGCCCATTGAGGATCAATACCGTAATAAGTGTGAAAACACTTATCCTTTTACCACTTATTTCCAATAATAACAAGACCATAACGTGTACTTTATTTCGTAAATGAATTATGCGTGGTTTGTGTTTTTGTTGTGTTTTAGGATCAAAATATGAAAAAGGAAGAAAACACGGGCTTTCACGGGCTTTTATCAAAGAAAAAGACAAAAGATGAAGTTAAAATATCAAAAGTGCAAGAAGAACGGAAGTCAAAGGCTTATTCTAAAGATTTATCGAAGAAAACGTCTAAAGACGGAAGTTTAACAAAGTCGAAGAAACAAGTCTACTAAAAGAAGAAAAATAGAAGACGAGTTCAAGTTATCATTCGACTAATCCCGAGACAAAGTCGAGAAAGACGAGAAATTAAAAGACGAGAAAGAGAAAGAAAGAAGGAAGCAACATACCTCCCCTTTCCTATAAATACCCTCCTAATGCTTCATTAGAAGGGAGTTAGTGAGTTTTTTAGTCACTTTTCATTTTTCTAGTTTTTCATATCTTTAGAGAGAAGTAGGTGTCACACCCCACCAATGGCGGAATATGGGGTGCGACGTATGGATATCATCACAACAAATGGTGTCTCTATAGAGAATACTAAAATGCAAATATAATGTCATAAATGGCGACACAAATGTCATGACAATATCTCAACAATGCAGGAGTCTAGGTAAGTAGGTAACAGTCCTACCACTTACCCAAGACAAACAATAAACATAAACCAAACAAACATATAGGTAAACTAAGAAGGAACGGGGATCTCCTTCTATATGTAATCCTAAGGCATCCAAGTCTAGCCACTTCTATCCTCAAGCTTAACCACATTCTCACCTGAAAGAGACACTAAAACACGTCAACATAAAGTTGGTGAGAGTCATAGGTTTAGACTCCAACGCTAAATCAGTTACAAGCTGTGAATAACAACCATCAACACAATAACATATGGACAATGTGTTACAATTATGTATTAACAACTATCAATCAAGACCAATCATACCAAACCAATCCAAGGCTCCTACCTTGCCAAACAACACCATGGTACCTTAGATGATCACCCTATGTACCTATCCCAAGGCCACTACCTTGGCAAACCACAAGGCCACTACCTTGTCAAACCACAAGGCCACTACCTTGTCAAACCACAAGGCCACTACCTTGTCAAACCACAAGGCCACTACCTTGTCAAACCACATTAACTGAGACGGCACGTGTCCCCCAATCCAAATCACAAACAATCAAAAATCACATAGCAGTTAATCACATAATGTACACACAAGTCCATCTCAAATCACAAACACATTCACAACATCAATTTAAAAAATAACTCAACACAGTGTCTCTTCCATCCCATCTGGAAGTCAAAATCAATAGTAAACATGGGACTATGAAACTCACCTGATAGCTCCTTCACACATCCTTGCACTAGCAACAAGCTAACAAACCAAAAACACGAAATCAATAAACGAACCAATCACTAAGATGGCTCATTAACCTATGATGGACATCTAACCCATTCTCACATATTTACCTCATTAATAAGCTCTAATTACCCCATTACCCTTCCTTAACAAGTCCTTAACTTGGTTAAGTTTAACAACTAACCCGTTCGTATTTTACCCAAAACAGTCTCAGTTTTTAGGTCTCAAAACTTTAGGTCAAACGCCCACTTAAACCTACCCATGGTTTCTGTAAAAGGAATATTCACACCCTTGCATATGTTGGCTAACACCTCCCACTTTACCTAACCTTAAAGCTACTGTTAAGGCCCCGATATATATATATCTACTTTCGTCATTCCAGATTTCCTGATTTTAAACGTACTAAAAGTTTGTTACCATTAAGGGGTCTTACCCTAAACCACCACCTTAGCCCAAGTGCAGATATTAACTACAATATATAAGCCATCTCTCACGTTCGTGAGAAGATCCCAATGCAACCCTAAGTGCCCCAAACAACCCAAAACTTAAAAAGAAAACAGGCTGAATTCAAAACTGTTTTGACCTCCGACTGTTGTAACCTGTTTTTGACCCACTTCCCGACCTCCAATTTAGTTCTAGTTTCTTGCATTGGAAAGCCACTTCAAATATCTTTCCAGGGGTACTTGGATCGTAAAATAAGAGTTTATAGAACTCCCGATATGATCAAAACAATTGACTCAAAAATCTGCCCAATTTTTAAAAACGGGTTTAACAAAATCAACCTCATTAATTAACCCTAATCCCTCTAATTACAAGCCCTAATTTATGTAATCATCATATTATGATTAATACAACATTAATTTACTGTTTTTATATTAAACCCTAACCTAAATCCATCATAAGATTATTAAAGAAAACATAAAAACAATTTAATTAAAAAGGGATTTGAAGATTTACCTTGGATTTATGAAAACCCCCAAATTTTATGAAGAACCCTAATTTTTTTTATAAGACTCACGAATTTCCTTCATCTACAGGAGAAAAATAATGAATTTGGTTTAGTATATACATTATATAGGGTATGGGTGAATCCTAGTCCAACCCAAAACCCACTTTCCTTTTTTTTTCCTTTTTTTCCTTTTTTTTCTCTTCTAAACCGACCCAAACACCCCTAATTTCGTTTTTTCCTTTATTTATTTTTCTTTTTATTGTTAATTAATACCTTATTAATATTACCTTAATTTACCTTAATTTATTACAGCTCCTAAAGCTTCCAAAACCCCAAAACCGTAAAACTAGTCAATTTTACGCGTTTTATCGTAAAAGACGTAAAATATACACTTTTAAAAAAAATCTCAAATTTTTAAATAAACTTTATAACTATGTCCTAAATGACTTAAAACCATCCCGAATAATATTCATATGGCTAATTACCTTATCCGAGACCTCTAAATGCTAAACCGTAAATCCTAAAAAAAAATACACTATTACTATAATACTTATACGTATACGTAACCACCAAAATATCACCATTTCATTTCATAGTCACTAATTGTGATCTCATGAACATGAATTAACCGTTCCTCGATTTACTTATGAGTACTCTATACTCATAAACGATAATCACACCAACCTCGTTCACACAAAATAAACACGTAAGCACAAAAATCAAGTAGTCACACATAAAATAACCTAAAAGTAAGACCAAGTGACGAACCTCAAAACCACGGTTGTCACATCACTCCCTCCTAATAGAAATCTCGTCCTGAGATTTACTCCTTAGGATCAACACACAGACAACAAATCACACGAGGATACTTGTTCTAAATGAACTCCTCTCATTTCCACGTGAACTTCAGTTCAAGTTTCAAGATACCACATGTACAAACCAAAATTAAACCCATTGACAAACTCTTGACCTCACAGTCAATAAATCTCGCAAATGACTCTTCGATAAAACAAAGACTCTTATTAGCACAAAACCCGAATAACCGGACATGCAAATATGCATCCTCAAACAACATTTACCAATCCCAATACATGAAATGTATCATGTATACAACTCATTTCCCCCAGGTAATTCTATGCTCATAAGCTAATGGTCCGATCTTTCCAAAGATCTTATATGGACCTACAAAACTCTACATCAACTCTTCTATTTTACCAAAACATACCACCCGTTACTATGGGTGAAACTTCATACATAACTCTGTCACTAACTCTAGTGGTTTCCTCCTTTATTCCCTACATCCTCATTAATAGGGAACATGCCCCTCTCACCGGTGACTCTCTCCTTGTAGGAGACTTCTTGCTGATGTAACACGTTCTCCAACTATCTCCAAACCTCACGCCAATGCTCTAGGCGTCTTTCTCAATTACCCCTATAATATACTCATACCAACCATTAGTCTATCAACGGTATACTACGCTTGCTTTCCATCGTTTCTTCCCTTGCCATAATCCTTCATAAGGCATTCCATACATATTAGGCTAACTTTTACACAAAACTTCCTATCCCATCGCATCTGTACGCAATCCTTACAATTTCTTGAGTATGTGACTTCTCATCCCTCTTGAAATATGTAATGAATTAGGCAGTCTATCGACTATCACCCTACTCTCATCGTACTTATTCCTCCACCCAATTATGCATCCCTTTCACCAACTTCGTCCTTACATCGCCCTGTCTAAGCTACTCCTATCTATGTAGGAAGTATAGTCTACGTCCCTTTTCTCCATATGATTATCCAAGCCACGCAACATACGTGTTGACGCGTTCTCTGCTTTAGACAACTCAACTCGTGCAACCTACATCCTTCATCCAAACCACCCTATTACGTCATCCATATAGTTCAAGTTCGTCTCAGCTTCACTTCATTCTTCTTATTCCATGTCTCATCAACCATGCTTGCCTTTCCCAGATGGTACTTGGCCTTGCAATTTTCTTTCATCACTTAACTCCACCCATCACCTTTGCCAAATGTTCAATCAAGATGACTGAATATGTGTTGGAGACGTTATGATCCGTATAGATCATTCTCCACGTCTCGTACACCAAATTCCTCTAGCATTCTAGGCAGATATAACAGTCTAGCTCCACTAACTAAGTCTATCCAGTTCTTCTAAATCTTCAGTTCCTGCAACGTATAAGCGATCGCCTTTCTTTGTCGTCCTCGTATGCGTCCAAATCCCTGCTCCACGTATCGTCATGCTTCGCGAATTCATCCAGTCCTTCCGATAATGCCAAGATCTGCTCATCATCCAATCCACCTCTTCAGCCTCCAAAATGCTTCCTCGTCCTTCTTCACTTCGCCCCTTGCTGGTTCCACGTTATGCCATCATCTCTGACTACTAGTCCTAGCCAACCAAATCCTAAAACTCACACTTGAAAATCTCACGTTTCATTCCCTTTACTAACAACTCCAAAACCAACACATAATTCGCCTCATCCTCCTTCTATGATTTGAGTAGATCAAGATGTCGTCGATGCTCCCGATGACAACTCGTTTATATATGTTCATGCACACTCGGTTCATTGACTCCATGAAACCGTTAGTGCTTTGGCGAAGCCAAATGCATAACCGTAAACCCAAAGCGTTCATACAACATCCATAGCAATTTCAATTATGTCCTCCTCACACCCTCTCTTAGCGGCAATACAAATAAATTCCTTGCAATTTCTAACAGCTCTTGTTCTTAATTCACTCCATCAACGATTTGCCTTGGAAGATACTAACTACAACTCCTCTCACTTTTCCTACTTGCTCTATTCATGGTTCTACCTCAACGCTCCTAAACCATACAAAACCAAAACTACATCCTGAATACACCAGATACGATCGACGAATTAAACCCACGGATAACTAACGACATTTCACGTGCACCAATTAAAACAAATCAAAAACCACGAGACTCCAAAGAAAACTCAAACCCAAAACATGTATCAATTCCAAATGACCCATGACAACGAAAAATAATCCAAGAAACACCCAATGGTAACCAAACATATTACGCCCCGCGACATATTATTTAAATCGTGCAAAAGATCGACTTTCTAAAAGAATATATATATATATATATATATATATATATATATATATATATATATATATATATATATATATATATATATATATATATATATATATATATATATATATTTTTATATTTTTTTTACCTCCCCACATCTATGTGACTCAAACCATCTACAAACAACCTTCTAGACGTTCTCAAAACTCAACTCAAAGACTAGGTATGCCGTGCATCCCAAATCATAAAAATAAAACTACTATTCAAACTCAACCTTGAACCCGACACTTGTACAACAATTCCGACCAGTCCACTGACCTCCCATGACTATACATTCTGAATATTTGAAAAGTACGTTCCGAGTACATAATTTTATGCTTTTGAATCACCCAAAAAGCTTTAAAAACGAACAAGTTATGACCAAAACAATTTTATGCTAGTTGTTTTAAAAACTAAAGAATAGACTTAGTGATCAATGCAATCCTTTTCAATGAAAGATATAATTGTATGTGAAATATTCATAAACTCCTTTTAACCTTGTATTAATAACTATAAATGACATGAATCGGTTAAATCCAATTATATAAACTATGTAAGTAGAAAGAAATTTTACTTCGCTTTATTTTAAAGAAAGTCTTTTAGAATTTGAAATAAATAAGTGTTGATAAAAAAAAAACTTATGTTACATCTTGTTTGAAACATGACTTCAACACCTTACCCTTATTTTACCGAATACAACCAACTATCTAACCCTATAATAGATTTCCAAGTCCCCCTTTTTCTCAACATATACCGACCAAAAGAAATGCAAGACCCAACACAAAAGATTTCATTATCTCAAAAGGAATCCAAAGTTATTTCAATAGACTTAAAACCAAGAACACCATTTTAAAACGTACACGTGAAATACGAACTCAAAGAATACGCTACAAGACACAGTTCAAAAAATTTGAAACGTTGTTGAAACTCCATCAACTCCAGCACCATAAAACACGAACAAACACAAGGTACGTTCAAGTTATAATAACTAGTGAACGACCATATACCATAACTTAACACATAGTAGTATATATACATCCGCATATATATACCTATTAAATCACCCAAAACATACTCGTTACCATACATGTCGGATCAACCAATCACGTCATACACTCGTTTTTCCACACGAGTAATCACCATCTCACCGTGCCACAACAAAGCATAAAACCCACCTCCAAAACCAAACCATATCGTGTGACCCCAAAATCACACAACACAACTATAACCCAAAACATATAACACACTAATAAAAATAGCCATATCGTAGGCAGCCGTTACATAAACCCATATATTATACGTATACCCAATATCTACATCTCACCATATACAAGCATGTACTAACCCTCTTTCATGCAATCATACTTGAGAACCCATTGAAGTTGTGGTACTTGTATAACTATGTTGGCCACCATACTTATACAATTATCCTTTCCCCAATGCATTCCCTCCTATGATGACACTTATAAGAATCAATACAACATATAACACATAAATCCATCTACTCACATAAGCTCATAACCACATAACCAATAAGGTCCAAAAATCCATCTATAAAATAACATAATAAAACTCTTGAAATACAGAAATCCATAGTCTAGCTAAAACAGCCTAGACTAAATCCAAAACGAAAACATAATCAGTTATAAGTCATGTCGCCCATAAGAGTGGAAATAGCATAAGGTCCTTCATATTCACCTACTCCTAATAACTCGAACCACCACATGATTCTTAGGGAACATGACTTAAACATCAAAAGAAAATAATACCCCTCAGGTACATAAAATAACCCAACAAAAGATAGAAACTACTATGTACAAAATTATGTACTATAATGTACATTATAAGTAAAATACGACAATGACTAGCGTGGGCGATTATGGTTAAACCCGCACTACTCACAACTCGAAAAGAAAGTAACATGTGGCTAAGTATGAACTTACTATGGTTCAATTCATACCAGTCAAAACATCGCAATAAATAACATTCAAACACATCAATTATAATAAAATGTACACATACTCCTATGACGCCTATATGCAGGGACCCTTAAGCTATAGACTAGGCTACGCGACTAGGCAACCTAATTCTCTATAACCAGTGGCTCTGATACCATTCTGTCACACCCCACCAATGGCGGAATATGGGGTGCGACGTATGGATATCATCACAACAAATGGTGTCTCTATAGAGAATACTAAAATGCAAATATAATGTCATAAATGGCGACACAAATGTCATGACAATATCTCAACAATGCAGGAGTCTAGGTAAGTAGGTAACAGTCCTACCACTTACCCAAGACAAACAATAAACATAAACCAAACAAACATATAGGTAAACTAAGAAGGAACGGGGATCTCCTTCTATATGCAATCCTAAGGCATCCAAGTCTAGCCACTTCTATCCTCAAGCTTAACCACATTCTCACCTGAAAGAGACACTAAAACACGTCAACATAAAGTTGGTGAGAGTCATAGGTTTAGACTCCAACGCTAAATCAGTTACAAGCTGTGAATAACAACCATCAACACAATAACATATGGACAATGTGTTACAATTATGTATTAACAACTATCAATCAAGACCAATCATACCAAACCAATCCAAGGCTCCTACCTTGCCAAACAACACCATGGTACCTTAGATGATCACCCTATGTACCTATCCCAAGGCCACTACCTTGGCAAACCACAAGGCCACTACCTTGTCAAACCACAAGGCCACTACCTTGTCAAACCACAAGGCCACTACCTTGTCAAACCACAAGGCCACTACCTTGTCAAACCACATTAACTGAGACGGCACGTGTCCCCTAATCCAAATCACACACAATCAAAAATCACATAGCAGTTAATCACATAATGTACACACAAGTCCATCTCAAATCACAAACACATTCACAACATCAATTTAAAAAATAACTCAACACAGTGTCTCTTCCATCCCATCTGGAAGTCAAAATCAATAGTAAACATGGGACTATGAAACTCACCTGATAGCTTCTTCACACATCCTTGCACTAGCAACAAGCTAACAAACCAAAAACACGAAATCAATAAACGAACCAATCACTAAGATGGCTCATTAACCTATGATGGACATCTAACCCATTCTCACATATTTACCTCATTAATAAGCTCTAATTACCCCATTACCCTTCCTTAACAAGTCCTTAACTTGGTTAAGTTTAACAACTAACCCGTTCGTATTTTACCCAAAACAGTCCCAGTTTTTAGGTCTCAAAACTTTAGGTCAAACGCCCACTTAAACCTACCCATGGTTTCTGTAAAAGGAATATTCACACCCTTACATATGTTGGCTAACACCTCCCACTTTAACTAACCTTAAAGCTACTGTTAAGGCCCCGATATATATATATCTACTTTCGTCATTCCAGATTTCCTGATTTTAAACGTACTAAAAGTTTGTTACCATTAAGGGGTCTTACCCTAAACCACCACCTTAGCCCAAGTGCTGATATTAACTACAATATATAAACCATCTCTCACGTTCGTGAGAAGATCCCAATGCAACCCTAAGTGCCCCAAACAACCCAAAACTTAAAAAGAAAACAGGCTGAATTCAAAACTGTTTTGACCTCCGACTGTTGTAACCTGTTTTTGACCCACTTCCCAACCTCCAATTTAGTTCTAGTATCTTGCATTGGAAAGCCACTTCAAATATATTTCCAGGGGTACTTGGATCGTAAAATAAGAGTTTATAGAACTCCCGATATGATCAAAACAATTGACTCAAAAATCTGCCCAATTTTTAAAAACGGGTTTAACAAAATCAACCTCATTAATTAACCCTAATCCCTCTAATTACAAGTCCTAATTTATGTAATCATCATATTATAATTAATACAACATTAATTTACTGTTTTTATATTAAACCCTAACCTAAATCCATCATAAGATTATTAAAGAAAACATAAAAACAATTTAATTAAAAAGGGATTTGAAGATTTACCTTGGATTTATGAAAACCCCCAAATTTTATGAAGAACCCTAATTTTTTTTATAAGACTCACGAATTTCCTTCATCTACAGGAGAAAAATAATGAATTTGGTTTAGTATATACATTATATAGGGTATGGGTGAATCCTAGTCCAACCCAAAACCCACTTTCCTTTTTTTTTTCCTTTTTTTCCTTTTTTTTCTCTTCTAAACCGACCCAAACACCCCTAATTTCATTTTTTCCTTTATTTTTTTTTCTTTTTATTGTTAATTAATACCTTATTAATATTACCTTGATTTACCTTAATTTATTACAGCTCCTAAAGCTTCCAAAACCCCAAAACCGTAAAACTAGTCAATTTTACGCGTTTTATCGTAAAAGACGTAAAATATACACTTTTAAAAATAATCTCAAATTTTTAAATAAACTTTATAACTATGTCCTAAATGACTTAAAACCATCCCGAAAAATATTCATATGGCTAATTACCTTATCCGAGACCTCTAAATGCTAAACCGTAAATCCTAAAAAAAATACACTATTACTATAATACTTATACGTATACGTAACCACCAAAATATCACCATTTCATTTCATAGTCACTAATTGTGATCTCATGAACATGAATTAACCGTTCCTTGATTTACTTATGAGTACTCTATACTCATAAACGATAATCACACCAACCTCGTTCACACAAAATAAACACGTAAGCACAAAAATCAAGTAGTCACAAATAAAATAACCTAAAAGTAAGACCAAGTGACGAACCTCAAAACCACGGTTGTCACAGTAGGTGTTTCTACTTTCTCTCTCTAGATTTCTTCATCTTTTCTTTCAAGATTTAAGCTTTCGTTTTATCTTGTATTTTGGAATCATTAATCTACAAGTTCAAGTTTAAGATTTTCATTATTAATCTTCTTCTACCTTTCTTTATTTTTGATTTGTTTTTTATTCGAGATAATCTGAGACCTCGTTTCATCTTGATGTTTATGTGATTAAAAAGATTATCTTTTTGTTCATATCGTAGTTTTTATACGATTTGAGCTTTGAGCTTATTATGCTTTTTGGCTTATTTTGTATTTAGCTTACTTACTTTTAAGTTTCCTAAAAAGTTTCGTCTTTTTAAAGTTTATTTTATAAAGTTTGCTTATTTAGAGTTTTGAAAGTTCTTATTCGTGCTTATTTAATCTTTTCATTATAAATTTGGTAAAGTTTCGGATTGTGCTTATTAAAAAGGAGCTTATTCTTGTTGCTTATTAAGTTCTACATTCCATCGAAAAAGGTAAACCCTTTTCCGACGGTTATTCCGACCGTTCCATCAGATTAGGGTTTTGTATTCCGACCATTGTTCCGATACTTCTATCGGAAAAGGGTTTTGGATTCCGATCGATATTCCGATCGGTATTCTGACAGTAAGGTGATCCATCATTCCGACGCTTATTCCGTCATACATAACGATAGAATTTGGTTTTCATTATTCTGATACTTTAATAGATATTCCGACAGTATTCCTTTTTATACATTCCGATTGTCTTCTAACCCATTTTTCTGACAGTATTCCGACGGGATTCCGATATTGGGTATTCCGACAGGTTGAGTTTTCCTTTTTATTTCAAGTTAATTTTCAAGTCTTCTTTTTCCACCAATCAAGGGTAGACATTCTTGTTTTATTTTTAATATCTTTTACGTTTATGTTATTTAGAGACTTAGAAAATCAAGCTCCCCCTTTTAGTGACCGATACCAATAATTCCACTATAGACTGTGATCAATTCGATTATATACCGAGAACGATATCGAGTACACATTTCTAAAATCATTTATTAAATGACGCCGCTGCCGGCTCTTTTCGTAAAGATTAACGGTTTTTAGTGAGAAAAATTAGATTTTGGGATCCGTTCTTTTGGGAACGTTATTTTCAAGCACAAAAATTTTCAAAAAATCCAAAAACAATAAAAAAAGAGATAAAAAACCAAAAATATTTTATTTCATTTTAGTGTATGCGTACTCGATCTACGTCTTATTCTGAGCCCGAGACTCTTAGAGACTTAGATATGGTTGGTGTGCATAACAATAATAACAACCCACCTCACCCCAACATGAATAATAATAACAACCAAGGCCTACAACCCGAACTACGCACAATGGAGGAGCTTTGTCAACCAACCATGAACGGACGAGGAGGACCGATTGCGCTGATGCAAATCACGGCTCCTGAATTTTCGTTGAAGCATCACATGATCCAGCAAGTTCAAAACGCTTGTCCATTTCGCGGATTACCGGATGATGATGCCAACAAACACCTCGACAAATTCATTACCATCACTCAAAGCATGAATTTGCCCGGTGTTTCCATAGATTTTCTTCGCCTTCACCTTTTTCCACACACTTTATCCCACCATGCCGAAAAATGGTTTAATCGTCTTCCCAAAAACTCAATTCATACATGGAATGACATGACTCAAAAAATTTTGTCGCGCTACTTTCCACCATCCATGGTCACTAGTCTGCGCAATCAAATCAGTGGTTTCACACAAGAACCTGATGAGTCGCTTTTTGATGCTTGGGAACGTTACAATGTATTGATCGACCGTTGTCCGAACCATAATATGCTCCCCATTACTTTGATTGATACTTTCTACAAAGGTTTTACTTTTCATGATCGTGATACAATTAATGTTGCCGCTGGTGGTACATTCATGAAGAGAAGACCTGAGGAGTGTAGAGATCTTATAGAGAACATGACCACTCACCACAAAAATTAGGATTCATCTGCATCTTCAAGGAATAACCCGAGGGCCAATGTTTCTTCTACATCCTCCAACCCAGAGATAACCGAACTTACCCCCCAAATAGCCGAGATGAACACAAACTTCTTAACCATGGCTACAAACCAATTTCAACAAGCTAAAGTTGTAGCAACTTCTTTGCGGGGGTTCTCATTCATACACCGATTGTCCTTCTACTCATGACAATCGGAAAATGTGTATGCCGCTAACGGTAACTTTTCTACGGGAGGCTATCAAGCTCGTCCTCAAGGTGACCGAAATTTTCTCCGTTATCGTTCAAACAACTTCCTTTCACCACCCGGTTTTCCTCCTCAAAACCAAAACAATTTCAACCGCAACAATCAAAGCCAAACTCGAGCTCCTAATCAATATCAAACCCAAAGAAACCCATATCCTCCTCAAGGAAATAATCAAGTTTACCAACAACCCACTTATCAACCACCTGCCTACCATGCTCCTCCTTCCAACCAACCCACCGCATTTAATCACGAGGTTGAAACTTACATGAGGACTAATGACGCGCTAGTGAAGAATCTTCACAGTCAAATCCTCAACTTGAAAGGAGATATGGCGAAACAAGGGAATGATCTTCGATCCGATATGCGAAACTCTTTGAGCAGTCAAACGAATGACTTAAGAGATATGATGGTTAGTTTCTTCCCCAGTAATCAAACCTCTGTTTCAGGTTCTCTTCCGAGTAACACCGTTGTTAATCTAAGAGGGAAGATGAAAGCAATCACCACCCGAAGTGGCAAAGGTTTAAAGGAACCCGAGATTTCTACACCTACACCGGTGATTGTGACAAAGGAAAACGAGTCCGCTTCTCCAATTCCTCCACCTTCCACTTCCACCCCTCCACCACCCAAGGATGTGAGTGAGAATTCCATTCCAAAGCCTTCATCTCAACCCGATATACCTTATCCCTCAACGGGTGGAGGAGGGGTAGAAGGAAGAGGTGGAGAAATTGGGGAAGTAGAAGGATGAGGAATAGGAGCAGGTGACTCGTTCTCCTTAGTCACAACCACCGGTGGAGGTATAGGAAGCTCGGGTTCCTTGGTACCTTTGCCACTTCGAGTAGTGATTGCTTTCATCTCCCCTCTTGGATTTGCAACGGTGTTACTCGGAAGAGTACCCGAAGAAGAGGGTTGATTACCTTGGAAGAAACCAGCCATCATGTTCTGCAGATCATTAGTTTGGCTATCCAACGTGTTTCTCATGTCGGCTCTCAAATCGTTTCCTTGCTTGACCAAGTCTGCTTTCAAATTTCGCACTTCCTGTTGAAGATTTTCCACAATCACATCATTGGTCCTCATGTAGGTTGCAACCTCTTGGTGTAATGCAGTGGTGGTTTGGTTGGGAGGAGCATTGTATGCAGGTGGTTGGTAAGCAGGTTGTTGGTAGACTTGATTGTTACGTTGAGGCGGTTGTTGCTGCTTGTGAGGAGGTATGTATGGTTTTCGAGGCTGTTGTTGTTGTTGAGGAGGGCGATTGAGGTTTTGTTGTTGGTTCGGGTTGTTTTTGGGAAAACCAGGTGGGGAAAGATAATTGTTAGAGCGGTAGCTTAGCAAATTACGGTCACCTTGAGGTCTAGCTTGATAAGCGGGTTGAGGATAGGTGCCATATGCCGCATTCACATTCTCAGCAGGGTAGTCTTGGGTGGCAGTACAAGTTGTGTAAGAGTGAGGACCACCGCATATCTCACAAGGTTGGCTGACAGCGTTCACTTGAGCGTTTTTGGCGTTGTTGCTGTTGTTGTTGCTGACGGTGTGGGTGACAAGCGATTCAAGAAGCGTAGTGATTTTGTCCAATCGCTTGTCGCTGTCACTTGTGCTAGCACTAGCGACATCGGTCCGAACACTCTTGGTTTGCACACGAGATTTATTCTCAATGATGTCCCAAGCAGCATTGGAAGTCTTAGCCAATAGGTTACCCCCTGAGGCACTGTTCAGTGAATCTTGGTCACTCATGCTTAAACCATTGTAAAAAGTATTAATTTGATGTACTTTGGTAAAACCATGTTGTGGGCATTTTCTTAAAAGATCTTTGAAACGATCCCAAGATTCACTGAACGACTCATCGTACTTTTGTTCAAAATTTATGATTTCATTCCGCAAAGCGGTAGTACGAGAGGGTGGAAAAAAGTAATTGATAAACTTTGTTTCCAAATCCGTCCACGAGAGAATACTCTGTGGCGTTTCCTTAGCAAGCCAATGCCAGGCTTGTCCCTCTAAAGAAAAGGGAAAAAGTTGTAACCTTATAACCTCTTGTGGAACACCATTGAACTTGACCGTGTTGGTGAGTTGCAAGAATCTCTTAATATGGTCATGTGGGTCATCAATGGTACGTACCAAGAATGGTTGAGCGGAGACCATCTGGATAAAGCCTGATTTTAGCTCGAAATTGTTGGCGGCAATTGGAGGTATGACAATTGGATCCGTGTTGCCATCTACATGAGCTTGCAGCAGTTCAATCATCGGGCGATTATCCGGAAGGGGCTCATTGTTGTTGTTATTGTTCATGTTGTTGAAAGGTGTGTTGTTGTTATTATTATTGTTTGGTGGTGGTACACCGGCCATGTCTAAGTGATCGAGAGGCTCGGGCTCTTGATAAGACGTGGATCGAGTGCGCATACACCTGCAAAAGAACGAACAAAGAAAAACAAAGCAAAAATATTTTTGGTTTTTATGTTTTTTAATTTTTTTGTGTATTTTTGAAAATTTTATATTTTTTAGGGTTTTTTGAAAATTTTTGTGAAAAACTAACGTTCACGGGGAACGGATCCCAAAATCCAAGTTCTCACAAAAAACTTTTGATCTTAACGACAAGAGCCGGCAGCGGCGCCATTTGATACTCGATTTTTCTATGGGTTCGAAATATTTCTCGGAATCTTCTCGAATTGATCTCGGCTTTGTTGTGGAATGATTTGTTCTTGGTTAACAAAAAGATGATTGGTTTGTTAAACTAATGACAAGAAATTAAGTGTCGTAGAGTAAACTTAAAACTTAGAATGATTAAAATAAAAGACGAGTTTAAAAGTAAATGATTGGAAACTTAAAGATCATATAAGATAAATAAATGAACACTTAAAAGAAACTAACACTTGGAAAATTTGGTAAAAATATGAATTTAATTGGAAACTACTAAAAGAAAGTAAGAACGGAGAATAGCAAAACAACTCAATTGGAATAACCAAAAAAACGGGTGTAATCGGAATGTTATTCCGATCGATTGATCGGAATGGAGGCAGTAGTGGCGATCGGAATACAGGAAATGGACCAATCGGAATGTTGTAACTCGCACGATCGGAATGAGCAAAATAAGACTAATCGGAATATTAAAATTGACAATGATCGGAATATGAGGACAACTCCCAATCGGAATATTAAAATAGGTTACAATCGGAATGTGCTGAAAACAAGGAACAATCGGAAAGGCTAAACCCTTTTCCGATCGGCCGATCGGAAAGAGGGGGTGTTGCTTGGTCGGAAAACAAGGTCGGAAAAGGGAGTTACCTTTTCCGAAAATAGTGCAAATTCGAGTAAAAAGCAAAGGTATTAAGCTATTGGAATAAGCTAAAACCCAAAACTAACTCGAATCTAACAATAAGCTGATCAAATAAGCACTAAAACCAACTTTTATAACTTTAAAATAAACAATTTTAAAATCAAATCAATAAAAAGATGAACTTTTCATAAAACTTTAAAAAGTAAAGTAAGCTAAATCAACAAATAAGCCAATAAGAACAAGGATCTCAAAGCTTATTTATGTATAAACTTGAGGAAACATAAAAAGTAATCAACTTTTTAAGCACAAATCATTGATGAACAACACGGATCATACGAGATTTGTACCAAAATCAATAAAAGTAAAAGAAAGGAAGGATGAGATTAAAGATTAAAAGATAAAAACTAGAACTTGATTAATGAAAAAGTAATACAAATGTTTGATTTTGAAAGAGAAAAAGATGAAATCTAGTGAGAGAAAGTTTAGAACTTTCTCTCTCTAAAACTAAAAACTACCTAAAAGACTAAGTGTGTGAAAATTTGTGAGGTAAGGCCTTTATATAGGCGTGTGTAATGGTGGTGGACTTTTTGATTGGGCTTTGGTTGGGCTCCTTTTTCTTCTCTCTTCTTTAGTCTTCATGCGTCTTTAAATAAACGTTTCCGACTTGGATTTGAGAAGTGTCGGTGAATAATTCCAACTCGTCTTATAATCTTTTATTTAATAGACTCGAGTTCTTCGACATATATGAATCTTCCATCTTTGGCTCTATTCTTCGATAAATCTTCAAATAGGCACAATGACTTCAAATCTTTTGCATCTCTTGGACAATAGACTTCGTCTTGAGTCTTTTTCCTCGATAAAACCCGTGCAATCCCATGTTTTCTTCAATATTCATCCGGTTGCCTCTGAAAACACAATAAACACAAAAACCACGCATAATTCCAAACAAATGATATTAAATACGTGTTTTGGTCTTGTTTTAGCCAGAATTAAGTGGTAAAAGGATGGGTGTTTTCACACCTATCAGTTGAGGAAAGAGAAGTTGAAGAACAAGGATGATATTCAGGTTTCGAACTTTCTCAAAATGTTTAAACAATTGAATTTCAACATCTCTTTTGCTGAGGCTCTCGCTCATATGCCGAAATATGCTAAAATGTTTAAAGATCTTCTCAGTGATAAGGAGAAGCTTCTTGATATTGCTCAGACCCAACTTAATGAGAATTGCTCCGCAGTGCTCTTAAGAAAATTACCAACCAAACTTGGTGATCCGGGTTGCTTTCTCATTCCTTGCAACTTCCCTGGGGTAGAGAATTGTATGGACCTAGCCGATCTAGGTGCTAGTATAAACTTAATGCCCTTAAGTGTTTGGAAACAATTATCTCTACCTGAGCTAGTCCCCACACGAATGACATTGGAATTAGCTAACCGTATGGTTGCTTATCCGATGGGGATAGCCGAAGATGTCTTCGTCGGTGTCGACAAATTCACCTTTCCGGCGGATTTTGTTGTCGTTGACTACGAGATGGATCCCGTGTTCCATTAATCGTTGGACGTCCATTCTTAAGGACCGGTCGCACTCTCATTGATGTAGCCGCGGGCGAATTAATCATGAGAGTTGGTGACGATAAAATCGTTTTCAACATGGGTAAACTTTCTAAACAACCTTATGAAAACGAGAGCGTTAATTTCATTGACGTTCTTGATGAGGCTTGTGAAGAGCATTTCAAAGACGCTTGTAAAAGTGGTTTTTCTTCTCTACCCATTGTTGAGACCGTTGCCTCTATTGCTCCCTCACTAACTTCATTTGGAGAAAGTGATTTCCTTTTGAAAGAATTTGAAGCAACTTTAGGGGATGTGGCCTTAAAATATGACGATTCTCCCTCCGATTGGGATGAAGATATTCGTACCATTGAGAAACTTCTCAATGAGGACCATATTTCTCCATCGTCTCCTAAGGAAATCTCTATCGATGATCCGAATTTGACTATGCCTTCCATCGAAAATCCTCTGGATTTAGAGCTTAAGGATTTACCGTTGCAGGATCTTATTTTTCTAAGGATTAGACATTGTTGGATAATCTATTAAGATGGATGATAAATGGAGGAACCTAGAGAGAGAAAGAAGAGAGAGAAAGGAGAGAATAAGAAAGAAAGATGAAATGTGATTATGTGAAAATGGAAGTGAACCAACAACCCCTCCTAACATGCTAGGAGGGGGGTTTATATAGCCCACCCTACATGTGGGCTATATGGGCTATATTGGATCACGAGCCCAATATCATTGGAGTGACCGATCCTTTCTAAATACGTAAAAACGTATTTCCAACAATCTCCCCCAAAGGGAGGTCACTCCAAGTTACAATGTCCTAAATAGTCTAAAGCTCGTGATCTATGCTAATAATGATGTGACCGAGACTTTTCTTGGAAAAACGTATTTCCAACAATCTCCCCCAAAGGGAGGTCACACCATTTTACAAAATCTTAAACCTAGCATACTATGCTTTAGTCTTCGATCTTGTTCTTGTGAATGTGCTGATGAGATCTTTGACTTTAGTCTTGAGCATGTTCTCTTGCCTTGACCTTGTGCATTCATCACTTGTGATATTCGCCTCTTCGTGACTTCATGTTCCACACACTTATACCTTTATAATTCTTGAAAGCTTCAGAGTTTGATACAGCGGAAGACTTGACCTTCAGACTTTCTTGAATTCGTTGAAATGCTGAGTGTATGCAGTATAAGCATGTGGGGACGACTTCTTCTTGGATTCTGCAACACCATCGTCTTCAAATGCCGCAACATAAGTAGACACGAAAGAAATGGCTTTGAACATTTCATTCTAAATCGGTAGCATTTTACCTCTGGTCGGTGAAGACCGTTGGACGATATTAGATATCGTACCCGTGACGGATAGTTTCAATCAAGTAACTTCCTGACAGGATTTCGCGGGTAAACTCGTTCTCTTTATTCGACCGTCCAAAGCTGACTGCGAACATAAAGAGTGAATCATTTGGATAATAATGTCCGCATGATTTGAAGCCGTCAATTCATGTTCCTGGAACAAGTGAAATTCAATTAAGAACCGCACCATCGTTGCTTTCCAGTTGTCACGAGCTTGATTCGTATAGAATCTTGCAAGTTACCTACCAAGTGCTGTTTGAGGTTAACACTAGAAGGATTTCCACTCATCACCGTGATCACAAAGGTATCACTCTGAGTGTTCTGGCAAGATCACTGAGATATTGCGTAGAGGCCTGGAACGTGTTTAAGTTCAGTTAAGAATTAAACAGCCGTTGCTTTCCAGTTATCACAAGTTTGATTCACAAAGAATCGTACAAGTCACCTACCATGAGCTTTTTGATATTCGCTCAAGAAGGATTTCCATCTTCATTGTAAATACTTTCGTATTACTCGGATGTTCAGGCAAGATCATGAAGATTTTGCGTAGGACTCTTAAGATCTTTCTTACTTTTCACAGTGTATGAAGAAGCAAGGAATTATGAAAGTGTGTCCTAATGAGATATTTAATGATCTCAAATGGCTCTAGACTCGATCGTGCATTTTGGATTTTAGTGATCGGAGGCTGGAGAGGAGTGCCACCTTTTCAATACCAATTTATTCGGAGTGAATAAATCAATGGATAACGTGTTGTCTCCGTGTGATTAAAACAAATATCTTTTAAGAGATATCTGAGTTAGCTGGGATGGGTTGTGCTTTGCATCACTGGGTCCATGATGTCTGTCTTCAATATCAAGAATCATTAAACAATGATCTTAATAGCATATGTATTGACCCGGTTTCTGCCTAAGTTGTAAGGAGGGCTTCTTTCTTTACACCCTTTATCTTTACAATTCTTTTTCATTCTTCAACCCCTTCAATGCTTACCAATACGTCATCACTAGCACCTTGTTGTGATTGTTCCAGTGCTAACTTAAGTACTTGGTTGGCATTCAGCTACGTTCACATTCTTTCTCCATCTTTCCTAAGGACTACTATTTCTAGCTATGGAATGTCCTTGGGAAGATTCCTCCGGTTCTGGAAGAATCATAGGACTTAACCTATCCTACCATCCTTATGTCACCACAATCTTCATCATCGTGAAATAAATGGGTTTTGGGTAAGTATAAATCACCATGAAATCCATTTTTGATATGCAAATCCGTTTTGCTCCCCCTTAACATATGCCACGATATTCGAAAACATTTCGCACATGTCGGGATGAGCCAGCACATTAAGTCAAACCATTTGTGATAATATCCCATATTAAATCACATTTTCTCCCCCATATTAAAAATATTAACCCAATCGATGTTTTTAATATCAATTGATTTAATGAAGTTTTAACAAAGGTTTTGGGAAGAAAAATGCAAGTCCATTTCATCTTCATGATATCAAATGTATGAGATATGATATCGATTTGTAGCATGATCACATATTCACCATATTAAAAAAGAATTGACAAGGTTGGACCTGATAGATGAGAATCATCATATGATAAGATCAAATGGTTCTTGTCAGCATATGTTGGTCGCCTCGTCACGTCTAAAGTCATCTCTTGACACCACATGTATGATTGGTATTGTATTCTTGACACCAACTTGTGAACTTGGCACTTTCGGCATCGAAGATTCTGAATGCTTGACAATTGATCCCCCTCAATTGTTGACCCGTGTTCTACTGAAAGAGTTGTAGTCGTCGGTTGAGTAGTTGCATCGTCGAGTATGTAGATACCAATTGTAGATAGCATGGTTGTAGAGATGATAGCTTCATAAAAACAAGACTTCTCTTGCTTTAACAAATAAATGCACTGAAACGTACATATATTTGTGTTAGACCAAGTTATAAAGTAAACTTGATCCCTTACAAGGTTTTAAAGAAAACCTTTCCCGAGAAAATTAATTCCCGTTGTGAGCCAAAGCTTTCATAAGAAATACTTGACTTTAATATGAAAACCGGGTTGTAGTCTGAAATAACTACAAGCCATTTAGGCATGTTTTATGAAATATTTACAACTTTTGTACGAACTCTATTTATGGCGCCGTGTCGATATTAATCAACATTTCTAAGGCCGTAAATATTATCGTACCAAAAGACATGCCTTTGAAAAAATAAAGTAAAAATATTTTTAGATTTTTCTACATTTTTCAATTTTTATGGTTTTTATATGGTTTTATATTTTTGTATTTTGCTTTTGTGGATAAAAATATAAACAATATATACAAATGATCGCCAAGGATACGGAGAATAGTTTTACCGCCACTATTCTTTCGCTTCATCTACCAGTTCCTTTAGAGTCTCAGGCGAGAAAGTTCTCATTCCTAGCTTGTCGGCCAAAAATTCAATTCGAGCGCGATCTAAAGCCTTCGTGAAAATATCCGCCAATTGATACTCAGATCGGACAAAGTAAAGCTCGATTACTCCATTTTCCACTTGCTCCTTGATGAAGTGGTAGCGAATGTCAATATGCTTCGACCTGGAGAATTGAACATTGTTGCAGCATAAGGCAATTGCACTTTTGTTGTCGCAGTACATCGGAATCTTGTTAAAACCTAGACCATAGTCGGTTAATTGCGATCTCATCCAAAGAATTTGAGCACAGCAACCGGACATAGCTATGTATTCTGCTTCCGTACTTGAAATTGCAGCACTTTTCTGCCTTTTCGATGCCCAACTGATTAGTCGATCTCCTAGTAGTTGCAAAGTTCCACTCGTGCTACGCCTTGTATCTTGACAACCTGCGTGATTCGCATCTGCATATGCCATTAGTGCAATAGAAGAGTCCTTCGAATACCAAAGTCCCCGATTAATGGTTCCTTTAAGATATCGAAAGATCCTTTTAACAGTAGCTAAGTGTAACTCAGTAGGCCTAGTTTGATACCTGGTACACATACATATAGTTTCTGTCTGTGTGAATAAGAGTGTTGATAATGATTCTAATGTGCATAATGTTGAATCTGTGGATAATGTGGTAGATAGTACTTGTCACGAATTTTTAAAGCTTCAAGATTCATATTCTTCGCTTTCAAAACGTTTTGATGAGATTCAAACACATTGTATTTCGCTTGAATGCAAGCAACAATTTATTCAAGAAATCTTTGAAACATCATTCGAAGGTGTTAATATCGATGATGCAAATTTTGAAAAGAATTTTCGATTGAATATACAATCAAAACAGCGTCAGCCAAGTGACAAAGTTGCTACATCTTTGCCGATAGAAATAGAGAAATCTAAGGAGCTTAACAGTGTGAACGTACTTGAGGCCGCTGAGAATTTTAAACTTGATCTAGATAATCGAGTTTCCAAGATTTTGTCAAAGATCTTATTTTTCTAAGGATTAGACATTGTTGGATAATTTATTAAGATGGATGATAATGGAGGAACCTAGAGAGAGAAAGAAGAGAGAGAAAGGAGAAAATAAGAAAGAAAGATGAAATGTGATTATGTGAAAATGGAAGTGAACCAACAACCCCTCCTAACATGCTAGGAGGGGGGTTTATATAGCCCACCCTACATGTAGGCTATATGGGCTATATTGGATCACGAGCCCAATATCATTGGAGTGACCGATCCTTTCTAAATACGTAAAAACGTATTTCCAACAACCGTCTCATCTCGAATACGTTTTCCTTGAAGACAATAAGAAGTTACCCGTCATCTTTGCAAAGGACTTGAAAGAGGATGAAAAGTCTCGACTTATCGACGTGCTGAAGAATCATAAGAAAGCAATTGCTTGGAAAATTTCCGATATCCGCGGAATTGATCCGAACTTTTGTACTCATAAAATTCTCATGGAAGATGACTTTAAACCCGCAATCCAAAGCCAAAGAAGGGTTAATCCTAAAATTCATGACGTCATCAAGAAAGAAGTTATCAAACTTCTAGATGTCGAAATGATTTACCCTATTTCGGATTCGCCATGGGTTAGTCCCGTCCATTGTGTGCCTAAGAAAGGCGGAATAACCGTTGTTCCCAATGAAAACAACGAGCTGATTCCTACTCGACTTGTCACGGGTTGGAGAGTTTGCATAGACTATCGCAAGCTCAATGATGCCACTCGCAAGGATCATTTTCCTCTTCCTTTCATGGATCAAATGCTCGAGTGTTTAGCGGGTAATGACTACTATTGCTTCTTAGACGGTTTTTCCGGGTATTTTCAAATGCCCATCGATCCTAAAGACCAAGAGAAAACCACATTCACTTGTCCTTATGGAACATTTGCTTACAAAAGAATGCCTTTCGGCTTATGCAATGCTCCCGGGACTTTCCAAAGGTGTATGATGGCTATATTCCATGACATGGTTGAAGAAACTATGGAATTCTTTATGGATGATTTCTCGGTCTATGGTGATTCTTTCTCTACTTGCCTTGCCAATTTAGAACATATGCTCAAACGGTGTGAAGACACTCGTCTCGTTCTTAATTGGGAAAAATGCCATTTCATGGTAAAAGAAGGTATTGTTCTTGGTCATAAAATTTCCAAATCCGGTCTTGAAGTCGACCGTGCTAGAGTTGAAGTGATTGCTAAATTACCTCCACCTTTAACCGTGAAGGGTGTGAGAAGTTTCCTTGGTCATGCGGGCTTCTATCGTCGATTCATTCAAGATTTTTCTAAGATCGCTCGCCCAATGACCCACCTCTTGGAAAAAGATACTCCTTTTATATTTTCTAAAGAGTGTATTGAATCTTTCAATCTTCTTAAGGATAAATTAACTAAGTCACCGGTCTTGGTTACCCCCAATTGGGGGTTACCTTTTGAATTGATGTGTGATGCTAGCGACTTTGCTATTGGAGCGGTTTTGGGACAAAGAGTGAACAAACACTTCCAACCAATCCATTACGCTAACAAGACAATGATGGGGGCTAAATTGCATTATACCACTACCGAAAAAGAGCTTTTAGCTGTAGTGTATGCTTTTGAGAAGTTTTGCCCCTATCTTGTTCTTTCCACCACCATTGTATATACCAATCATTCCGCGTTGAAGTACTTATTAACCAAACAAGATTCCAAGCCAAGACTTCTTCGTTGGATTTTGCTCCTACAAGAATTTAAAATCGAAATTCGTGATAAAAGGGAGAAGAAAACCTAGCCGCGGATCATCTTAGTAGACTCGAGGATCCTTATCAAGGGGAGCTCCCAAATCAAGAGATTAATGACTCTTTTCCCCTTGAGGACTTGATGTCTATTAACTCCAATCTTGATGAAACCCCATGGTTTGCGGACATTACAAACTACTTGGCGGGTGGAATTCTCATGGAAGGGTTAACGTCCCAACAAAATAAAAAGTTCTTTAAAGACATTAAGCACTATTTTTGGGACGGCCCTTACCTTTTCAAACAATGTGCGGATCTTGTCATTCGTCGGTGTGTTGATGGGCCGGCAGCTTTATTAATCCTTGAAGCTTGTCATAAAGGACCCACCGGTGGTCACTTTGGTCCTAATTACACCGCGAAGAAAGTTTTCGATTCTGGATTTTATTGGTCCACCATTTATCGTGATGCACCCGAAATGGTTAAGCATTGTGATGCTTGCCAACGCCAAGGCAAGATCACACATAAAGATGAGATGCCTCGAAATTTCATCCAAGAATGTGAAATCTTTGACGTATAGGGCATCGACTTTATGGGGCCATTTCCATCATCCAAAGGGAACAAGTGCATCCTCGTAGCCGTTGACTACGTATCTAAATGGGTTGAAGCAAGCCCTCTCCCTACGAACGATGTGAGGGTGGTTATGAACTTTTTGAAGCAGTTATTTGCTCGATTCGGTGTTCCTCGTGTTATCATCAGTGACCGCGAGACTCATTTTTGCAACGATCAATTTGCTCGATTCATGGCTAAGTATGGTGTCAATCACCGTCTTTCCACCCCTTATCATCCTCAAACAAATGGTCAAGCCGAGATTTATAACCGTGGATTAAAGAGAATATTAGAGCGAACTGTGGGAGAGCATCGTGCTTCGTGGGCCGATAAGTTAGATGATGCTTTGTTGGCTTTCTGTACCGCATATAAGACACCTATTGGTTTCACTCCATATCGTCTTGTGTACGGGAAGGCATGCCACCTCCCTATTGAGTTGGAACATACGGCTTATTGGGCCTTGAAATGGGCTAATTTTGATATCAACAAAGCCGGTGATCTTAGGAAGATTCAACTCAATGAGCTGAATGAACTAAGGAATGAAGCTTATGAGAATTCATTGATCTACAAGGAGAAAACCAAGCTCATTCATGATTCTAGGATTAACAACCGAGAGTTTCATGCATGTGATCAATTTTTACTCTTTAACTCTCTGTTGAAGATCTTTTCGGGCAAGCTTAAGAGCCGTTGGTCTGGTCCATTCACCGTCAAAGTTTTACCCTATGGAACCATTGAGCTTTCTCAACCAAATGGGCCTAATTTTAAAGTGAATGGCCAACGTGTGATGTTGTACTTTGGTGAGGACATCTCTCCTGAGATGATTCCATCCCTCACCACGTTTCCTTGAATTAGTTCTGGGTCGAGTCAGGCTCGTGACTCGATTAACAAAAACAAGCGCTTCTCAGGAGGCAACAAATTGATCTATCCTTTACCGTTTTCATAATAAGTGTAGGGGGAGCTATATAGAGTTTGTTGTCTTGTTTCTTATGATGTGCAGGGATTAAAGCTTCAAATAGCACTTTTGATGATATTTGACGACCCGTGATCCCGTGTACCCGTCTTCCCGGTTCTATCCTAAACTCTTGTGTTGGGAATTATTTGTTAAGTGTCAAGTACCGTTAGTGTATTTGAAGTACTGTTAGTGTTATGTAAGTACCGTTAGTGTTAACGCGGTACATAGTAAGTACTGCAACTTATAAAGTAAGTACTGCTATGATGATTAGGACGAATATATCTTTGTATAAGATATGTCATAGTTATAGTTAGAGTATATCTTATGTGATATAGCTAAATAGTTAGAATATTGATAATATATCGTCTGTGATATAATTATCTTTATAGAATATTCTAAGGTTTCTAGAGTTCCTTAATCTATAAAAGGAACATAGGTACAATGTCTTTTATGTACCTCATACAAGTCGATTAATAAGAGAATCGAATAGTTAAAAGTAATTCTGTTCTTCTTTGCTTTATAAGTTAGATTTCGCATAACTTATTTAGTGTTTAGTAAGAGTGCTCAAAGTGTTTTAGTTTGATTACAAACTATTATGCTAATTCTTAACAGAATATAGATCCAACCAAAGGGATCAACAAGTGGTATCAGAGCTTGTTGAGAAACTCTGAAAAAGAGGAACACGAATCTATACACTCCACACATACCAAATCTCAATGTCTCAACCAGATGGTGTTAATGCTCACTTGGATGATGTTCAGAACACTGATCCTGTTCTACCACAAGCACAACCACAAGTTGTGCATCCTACACCAACCCAAGGTGCTCAAGTCGTGAATGATGTAGCTACCTCTACACCAACACCTTCTCATACTCTGTCTACTGTTAAACTCCCAGTTCTCAATGGTGACAATTATGAGACTTGGGCTATGCAGATGGAACACTACTTAAATCACACAGATCATACTGTGTGGCAAGTTATCAAGAATGGGAACACACCAAAGAAGCTACACTGGTTGCCAGACGGTACATGCTATGCTCTACCTGCTGTGACTGCTGAGCAGATACAAGCAGAGATCAGAGAAAGAAAAGCCAGAACTGCTTTGGCTATGGCTCTTTCTGAAGACATTCTACCAAGCTTTCATCATTATAAAGATGCTAAAGCTATGTGGGATGCTATAAAACTTAGATTTGGAGGCAATGACAAATCTAAGAAAATCAAGAAGATTGTTCTTAAGCAAGAATTTGATAACTTCTCAATTACCAGTATGGAGGGAATCCATGGTAGATATGGAAGGTTCAGCAAGTTGCTTATTCAGTTAGCAGTTTATGGACAAGTAATCCCTAATGAAGAAGCTAATCTAAAATTCTTAAGAAGTGTTCCACCATAGTGGAAAGCAATGGCTATACACTTCATCACAAGAGATGATTTGGAAAGAATTCCGTTTGATCATCTATACAACAATCTTAGAGCATATGAGATGGATGTGAAAGGCACTGAAGTAAAGAAAGCAACTGCTTCAAAGTCTAATTTGGCTTTTGTGTCAGATGGGAACAGCGGTACTTACTTCACAAATACCGCTGGAGGACTTACAAGCAGTACTTACCCACAAAGTATTGAAAGCAGCCCTATGATCTCTCAAAATCCACATGGAAGGTCTTCACCATTGTTTAGTGACAATGATGCCTTCTCATTCTTTGCTGGACAAGACAGCAGGCCAAGATTAACTCTCAATGACTTGTTCCAAATGGATGATGCTGATGTTGAAGAGATGGATCTTAAATGGCAAGCTGCTATGGTGTCAGTAAGATCTAATATGTTCTTCAAGAAAACTGGAAGAAAAATGACTGTTGATCCTAATGAACCATTGGGATATGACAAGTCTAAAGTTGAATGCTATAACTGTGGAAGGAATGGACACTTTGCAAGAGAATGCAATAGAGATAAAGCTGAAACAAGCAATCTGAAGTCTAAGAACAGCTATAGAACCAGTCCAAGAATAACTGAAAGCTTTCCAAGAAGAAACAGCAGGAGTCCTAAAGGAACCAAAGCATTGGTTACTGTAGATGGAGTGGTGAATTAGGCAGAAGAGGAAGAAGAAGAAGAGCTTGGATTAATGGCTCTCTCTCATGAAGATACTGAGGTACACCCTTGTTCTAAAGATTGTATTCTTAAATTTAATAGTCTAAAAGTAGAACTAGAGGAACAGTATCAAAAGGTTAACACATGCACTGTAGAAGTAGAGGCTTTCAAACAGGGTGTTGTTAAAGTTGAAGATAATATAGTTTTGTACAAAAAGGCTCAACAAAACTATGAAGAGAAAATTAGGATTTTGACTCTTCAAATGAGGGAAAAAGATGTGGAAATAAAATCTTTTGAGAGACAACTTTTAAAAATAAATACAGAAAATGAAGCTTTAAAAACCAGTCTTTGTAAAGAGAGGGAAGTGATTAGTCAATGGCAACAATCCTCTAAGGGATTGGAAAATTGATTAATTCACAAATGGGGTATTATGATAAAACAGGCCTAGGATATATTGAGGATCAACCTGGGATAACCTTAACTAACAAGGACTTATCAAAAGGGATTTTTGATAGTTCTGGTGAGGTACATGATACACCTGAAAATGATAGATATGCTGAAGGAATGAAGGCAGTTCCTCCACCAGTATCTGGAATTTTCATGCCCCCTTGTAATGATAGTAGTATAGAGTTAGAAGATCCCAAGATTAATAATGTCTTTAACTCTAGTACTGTGTCTCAAGAAAATACTGATGTGACCAAGAATATTGTTTATCCACCTCTAATGAATAACTTTGTTTCTGAGGAATCTAAGACTAGTTCTGCTCCCAAGCAGGTAAAAACTCCTAGAAAGATACTGGAAAACAATAAACAACATACTAAAAACAAAAGGGTTGGGCTAGGTTTTGAAAAAGTAAAGTCAAAATAACCTTTTGGGTCTTCTTTAAGAAGAAAAGGATGTTATATTTTTGGTAGTCTAAGTCATTTTATCAAAGACTGTACATTACATGAAGATAAAATTGTGAAACAAAAGGCTACACAAAGGGTCATGAAAAACAGTAATGGGAAAAATGCACAGGGTAATAGGAAACAGAAACTTAAAGATGACAAACCTAAGTTTGATCATGCAAGGGTAGTTAAACAGGTTAAAAACAATCCTACCAAAAGTTTTGTTCCTAAGGCAGTACTTATGAAGCAAGGACTTGTATCCTTAAAGTCTGGTAAACCAAGTACCGGCAAGCCTAAATCTACAAGTACTGCTAGACCAAACTCAAGTACTGTTGGTTTAAAGTCTGTAAAACCAATGTTCTCAAAGACTTATAAGAAGGTTTTTGAAAAATTTAAAGCACCTAGAAGTAAGGACAAGAACAAATCAGTACAAATGTGGGTTCCTAAAAGAGATATACCATGTGTTAAAGCAAGTACCGCTAAAGCAGTACTTAAGTCAAAGAAGTCAAAGCACATAGAGTCGCCCTATGAATTTGACTACATAAATGAAACCATGAAGTATAAGAGTAAAAGTAGCATTACTGGGAATGCTTTAGTACAAACTCTGAAATGTGTAGGTCCCACAAGATCCGAGCCAAATGTGGCTTGGGTCCCTGTTAAAAACTAATAAGTTTTATTTGTGTGCAGGGGCATCTCATTGATGAATTAAAAGATAAAGGAATTGTAGATAGTGGATGCTCAAGACACATGACAGGGAACAAAGATTTTCTTGTTGATTTTGAAGAATTCAGAGGAGGTCCAGTAGCCTTTGGGGGTAGCAAAGGTATAATCACTGGCAAAGGGAAAATCAACACAGGAAAGTTAGAATTTGAAGATGTCTTCTTTGTGAAAGAATTGAATGAGTTCAATCTCTTTTCAGTATCACAAATGTGTGATAAGAAGAACAAGGTGCTATTTACAGACAAAGACTGCTTGGTGTTGTCCAAAGACTTTGAGATTCCCAAGGAATCTCAAATACTGCTTAAAGTACCCAGGCAAGAAAATATGTACACCTTTAATCTTCATACTATTACTCCAACAGGTGGTATTACATGTTTGCTAGCTAAGGCTTCTTTAGATGAGTCAAATTTATGGCATAGAAGGTTAGGTCATGTGAATTTTAAGAATCTTAATAGATTGGTAAAAGGAATTTGGTTAGAGGTCTACCTAACAAATCTTTTCAAAATGATTTCACATGTGCTGCTTGTCAAAAAGGTAAACAACATAGAGCCTCTTGTAAGACCAAGACTGTTAATACTGTGACAAAACCTTTGCATCTCTTGCATATGGATTTATTTGGTCCTGTTTCTATAAGAAGCATTAGCCATAAGACCTTTTGTCTAGTCATAACTGATGATTATAGTAGATTCAGTTGGGTTTTCTTTTTAGCCCTTAAAAGTGAAACAAGTGAATTACTAAAGGATTTCATCACTTTAGTTGAAAAGCAGTTCACTAAACAGGTTTTAATCATTAGGACTGATAATGGGACAGAATTTAAGAATGCTGATTTTGATGAATTCTGTAGGTCTAAAGGAATTAAGAGGCAATTTAGTAATCATAGAACTCCTCAACAGAATGGAGTAGCTGAAAGTAAGAATAGGACATTAATTAAGGCTGCTAGAACTATGCTGGTTGATTCACTTTTGCCAAACACCTTTTGGGCTGAAGCAATCAATACTGCATGTTATGTGTTAAATAGAGTCCTAGTAACTAAGCCTCAAAACAAAACACCTTATGAACTTTTGACTTATGTAAAGCCTAACATAAGTCATTTAAAACCTTTTGGGTGTCATGTGTCCATACTAAATACTCTTGATTACTTGGGAAAGGTTGATGGAAAGTCTGATCCAGGATATCTTGTAGGATATTCATTGCAAAGTAAAGCTTATAGGGTTTACAATTTGGCAACTAAGAAAGTTGAAGAAAATTCTCATGTCAATTTCTTAGAAAATAAACCCAATGTTCCAGGAATAGGTTATGCTTGGATGTTTGATTTAGATTATCTAACTAACTCCATGGATTACTACTCTTTGCAAAAAGACTTTCAAACTAACAATGCAGGTGAGGAGTCAAGTGCAATTAATGCAAGTACTCAAGAAGATGTTTCTTCATCTGATGAAGATGTTCACATCTATGTGCCAAATATGCTTACTATCACTCCCATGTCTGCAACTCCCAAGAAGCAAACCATGCCATCAAATGATGATCAAGCCTCCCAGGAGCTTCAGAGGCTTCAAG
Organism: Glebionis coronaria; assembly: GCA_025667525.1. NCBI lineage: Eukaryota > Viridiplantae > Streptophyta > Magnoliopsida > Asterales > Asteraceae > Glebionis > Glebionis coronaria. The sequence goes on from CM046878.1 coordinate 254,964,080, forward strand.
ATCAAGAAACGAATGCTACATATGCTAATAAGCATTCAGGAGAAGAATCTTTTGAGTCACAACACTCAGTAGTACATACTATACCTAGCGGTACTTCATCTGCAAGTACTGCAAGTCAAAATCTGCTAGATCTGCTGACTCACTAGAAGAGATTTTGCAAGCATTGGACAATGAAGACTTATATGCCAGTCCAGCTGAAGGAATCTTCTCCAAAGCTTCCTATGATGAGCAGGGTGAAGTAACTGATTTAAACAATTTGGAAACTGAAATTCCAGTCAGTTCTATTCCCACTCATAAAGTCAACAACAACCATCCTGCTACTCAGATTATTGGTGATCCAAAATCTGTTGTACAAACCAAAAGACAACTGCAAACCAATATTGAAAATCATGCACTAGTGAGTTATGTCAAAAAACAGCAGAGAACAAATCATAAAGATACCCAGCATTGTTTGTTTGCCTGTTTCTTATCTCAAGTAGAGCCCAAAAATATCTCTCAGACTCTTGATGAAGAAAGTTGGGTGGATGCCATGCAAGAAGAATTAACACAATTTGAGCTACAAAAGGTTTGGATTCTTGTGGATCTTCCCTCAGGAAAAAGAGTAATTGGTACAAGATGGGTCTTCAGGAACAAGAAGGATGAAAGAGGTGTTGTTGTGAGGAACAAGGCAAGACTTGTTGCTCAAGGCTACAGATAGGAAGAAGGGATGGACTATGATGAGGTTTTTGCACCAGTGGCAAGGATAGAAGCCATTAGGTTATTTTTGGCCTTTGCATCATATATGGGATTTATAGTCTATCAAATGGATGTGAAAAGTGCCTTTCTATATGGTACTATTTCAGAGGAGGTATATTTCTCACAACCTCCAGGTTTTGTAGATCCTAAATTCCCCAATAGAGTCTACAAAGTTATCAAAGCACTTTATGGTCTGCATCAAGCTCCAAGAGCCTGGTATGCAACTTTATCCAACTTTCTGCTAGAACATGGATATAGGAGAGGAGCGATTAACAAAACTCTGTTCATCAAGAAAAATGCCAAAGACATTATTCTAGTTCAAGTCTATGTTGATGACATCATTTTTGGTTCTACCAAGAAGACATGGTGTGAAGAGTTTGAAGCTTTGATGAAAGGAAGATTTCAAATGAGTTCTATGGGAGAACTAACTTTCTTTTTTGGACTACAAGTCAAACAAAGGAAAGATGGAATATTTATCAGCCAAGATAAATATGTTGTTGAAATCTTAAAGAAATTTTCATGTATGGATACAAGGAGTACAAGCACACCTTTTGAAGCCAAGAAATCTTTATCAAAAGATGAACATGGAGAGGATGTTGACATTCATCTCTATAGGTCAATGATTGGTTCATTGATGTATCTTACTGCTTCAAGACCAGATATAATGTTTGCTGTGTGTGCATGTTCAAGATTCCAAGTTCATCCAAAGGTGTCACATCTATATGCTGTGAAGAAGATTTTTAAATATCTTAAAAGTCAACCTAATTTAGGATTATGGTATCCTAGAGACTCCACCTTTGAATTGGAAGCTTACTCAGATAGTGACTATGCTGGAGCAAATCATGATAGGAAATCCACAACATGAGGTTGTCAATTCATAGGAAGAAGACTCATATCATGGCAATGTAAGAAGCAAACCATTGTTGCTACTTCTACAACTGAAGCTGAATATGTAGCTGCTGCTCATTGTTGTGGACAAGTACTTTGGATTCAAAATCAATTATTGGACTATGGGTTCAATTTCATGAACACCAAGATCTACACTGATAATGAAAGTACTATATGCATTGTCAAGAATCCAGTATTTCACTCCAAGACTAAGCATATTGAAATAAGACATCACTTTATAAGAGATGCTTATGACAAAAAGCTTATTCAAGTCTTGAAGATTCATACAGACAACAATGTAGCTGCTTTGTTGACCAAGGCATTTGATGCAAAGAGATTCGAATTCCTGGTGACACACATTGGTATGATCAACCAATAACATGTTGCATATGTTGAGGGGAGGTAATAGATGTACAAGTTCTATATAAATTTTATTGTATAGTCTATGCCTTGTGTTTTTTATGTTATTGCAGGTTTATAGAAAAAGTTAAAAGAGGTTACATGTCTAGTGGAAAGCATGAACTGGTCAAAATTGTGAGGTACCGTTGTCACTCCAAGTACCGCTAGCACAAAACCAAGTACCGCTTATGTTCCATGTATCGCTACATGTCCGTTGTACCGTTAAGGGTCTCTTTTGTAAATTTGGCGGTTTCTTCGCGCTTGGGTTTGTTATTTACTTAAATACTTACCCCAATTACACAATTGATTCACCTAATCTTTTATTTTTCTCTCTTGTTTCTATAACCCTCTCTCTAATCTTTCGATCATCAAAAATACTAATGGCTGCCTTACAAGTAATCTCTAAGCATAATTTAGTTGTGAATCTTGCTACGAATGATGACTCACTTGGTTTCCATGAGATGCTTGGTTTCCTTTCTCGAAGTCATATTCGCTTCGCACTCACTGTAAGTCTAGTTGTCTCTATACCCATTGTTGAACAATTTTGGGATACTGTTGTTTTAGGTACTCGTTTTGATCAACCTTGCATTAAGGCTAGGGTAAATCATAGGAATATATATGTCGCTGAGGTACTGATAAGAGCAAGTTTGAGACTTAATGATGACAATGGACTTAGTATGCTTAATAATACAGAGATTCATGATGGCCTTGCAGCCATGGGCTATGGGGGTGGTAGGGAAAGTCTTACTTTCTTTAAAGAATTATTTTCACCTCAATGGAAATTGCTTTTTCATGCTATTATTCACTGTTTAAGTTTAAAAAGTACATCTTTTTATCAAATACCTGTTGCATTGGCATCTGCTGGTATTTGTCTAGCTAATAACAGGGTTTTTAATTTTTCAAAATTAATTTTTGAAGGCATGACTAGGAATTTGGAAGGGACTAAGAAGTTTTTAATGTATCCTAGATTCATTCAGGCTTTAGTTAGTGACCAAATACCTAACCTACCAGCATTAACTGATACATGGGATGTTCCTTCATTCACAAAGAGAACTTTCTCTTTCTTGAACAAACAAGGCAATGCCTTTTCAGGAACTGTAACACCATTGTTTGCTCATATGTTAGCCCAACCTGCCAATCAAGAAGGTGAGGAACCTAGCAATGCTAGTGCTTCTCAGCAAACTCCTTCTCACCAGAGCTCCCACTCTCTAGAAGATTCACAATCTTCTTCTCACAATGTTGGTATTCCACCAAACACTGATGAGATGATCCACACACCTGCTGCTTCTATTGCTGCTAGTGGTTCACCACAAGCACAAGCACTAGAGGTGATGGATGTTGCAAATTTAACTTCTTTGTGTACAAGTTTGTCCCAACATGTACAGGTATTGCAGAAAGATAAGCTTGTTCAAGACAGGAAAATTGTTGAATTGGAAGCTAGCCTACTCAAGTTAAGGAACAAAGTGTCATCTTGGATGAGGCAATATAGATCTGTTCAGACATCTGCAATCAGGAAGCAAAGGTTCAGGAACCTCAAGAAAAGGCAACTGAATGCAACCAAACAGGGGAGGAATATTGAAGAACAGGGAAGGAATAATGAAGAACAACCACCTTCTTCTGATAATCAAACAAGGATCTCTAGAAATGACATCAATTTTGAATTGGATGAAGATGTCATGAGGACTTTTAAAGATGGAACTGGTTTAGAGACTGGTGTGGATGAACCTTCAGACATAGAGATTCAACAACAAGACCCACAACCTACTCCAGAGGAACCACAAGTTCAAGAACAAGTTCAAGAAAAGTTGGTAAATCAACCAGAGGAGCCACAAGTTGCAGAAACATTGGCAACTCAGCCAGAACCATCAGTTCAATCACCACCTCAAGCTAATTGGAGTGCTTTCTATGAGAAGTTGGATGAAATTTCTAATCAGTTTCCTGATCCATCACCACAAAGCAATAAGTCAGAAAAGACTGAAGAAGTGCAAGTTGATATGATGGCTTCGATGGAAGATAAAGCATCTGGGGAAACACAAGTGATTGAAGAAACAAGTGTGTCAAATACTGGTGAAGTCAACTTTGTTGAAGATCCAAGTACTGCTAAGCCAACTGCAAGTACTGCTGACATTGTTGAAGATCCAAGTACTGCTAAGCCAATTGCAAGTACTGCTAAGCCAATTGCAAGTACCGCTGGTGATCATCCTTCACTAGAAAGTCAAAGTTCATTTGGATAAAATGAGACTTTATCCAAATTGCTGCTTGATCTAAAGAAGAATTTAGTTGAGAAGGCTAAACAAGCAGAAGTAGAGAATAAGACACAACAAGAAGTTCTTGCCTCAAAGGATCAAATTCAAGGTAAGAAAGTACAAGCTTCACACCCTACAAAAGGTATAGTCATTCAACAGTTAGCTAATGAAGAAGTAGCTGCCAAACTGAAGAAGAAGCTACCTAAGATAAATCCAAAGGATAAGGGGAAGAAGCAATTATTGTCAGAATCTGAAGATGAAAGTGACTCAGATGATGATATAAACAAATTCATGTACAGATTTAATCAAATTGACCATGATGAGGAATTTGATTATAGAATGCAAGCACAAATTCGTGAAGATGAATTCCAGGAAGAACTTGCAGCAAAGCAAAACTTGTTAGAAGCTAAAAGGATACAACAAGAATGGAACATACAAGAGTATGACATGATTCAAGCTGAGATACATGCAAGTGAGCTTCTTGCAGACTCATTGATAGCTGAAGAAATAGATGCATATGATGAAGAAGAAAAATCAAGATTGATTGATGATCTGGTAAGGGAGCAACAAAGATTCTTTGCTGAAAAGAGAAGGAAAGAAAAGATTAAGCCTCCAACTACTATGAAGATTAGAAGTCAAATGATGAAATTTCAAAAGAAAGTAAAAGGATTTACTCATATTCAGCTGGTCAAGAAAACTTTTGAAGAAATCAAGACTTTGTATGAGCAAAGTAAGAGGACTGAATTGAATTTTGTTGAGATTGGATCTGAAGCAGACAAGAAAGTTGTTGAAGAATTCAAGAAACGTCTACGACAACAAAGACAATTTGGTAGTACTCCTAGAATTGAGCCAAGTACTGTTGTACCTACAAGTACATCTCCACCTATCAAAACCACTTATGTGAGGAAGAATAGAAAGGAGAAAGTAAGTTCAAGGGAGGAAGAGACTGCTCAAAGGATGAATGCAGGAGTTGAAACTCAAGGAATTGCTCAGACTAAAAATGTACAAGCAGTACATACACAGTCAACAGTACATACAATAGTACATACTGATGAAACGGTACATACAAGCTTGGAAGAGGGTTCAACAGAACTTGAAGGAATTTCCAAGAGTGTTAAAAGGAAAAGATCAACAAAGCTAAAGAAGAAAGCTAAGAGAGCTAAAACTACAGCAGAAGATAGTGATAATGATGAGAGCTTAAGGAAGTACTTGAAGATTGTGAACTTTGAAGATCAAAGTTTTGATACAGAGATTTTTGGAAAAAGAGCATCCATTGTTAAATGGATTTACTCTACAGATCAAGGACTTGAAGCTCATGGAATTCAGAGATCTGATGGCACAAAAAAGATATTCAGACTTTTGGAAGATATCCTTCACATACTTGACATACAAGATATTCAAGATCTTGTAAGGTTAGTTGAAGATGCAGTGCAGGTAAAATTGAAGTATCACTATTATATAGGGAGATTATCTTTATGTATGAGCCACACAAATGTGATCAAGAAATGTTGAAGGAATTAGAGAATCGGGTTCCTAGTTACTAGAGATATTACAGGTCATGTGGATTGCATATTTTGGATGTAGATGATGTTACATATTATATGCTGCAAGAGAAGACTTATCCCTTCAAAAGAAAATTGTTGGAAAGGATGTGAGAACAACAATTGGAGGTTATAGAAGAGTCTGCTGATGCTTTGGAGTTGATCAGAATGGTTAAACAACAAATCAAGGATTTGAAAGATGAGGAAGAAGCTGAGAAAGAATCTTAAGTGTTTGACTTTCAGTCACACTTCATAAATGGTTCTGAGTTCACCATGTCTAACACACATAAGAACTGGCTAGTCCATAAGCAAATGGTTTGTGGTAAAGACTTATCAAATCCGTTGAAAGCTGATAGTTTGCTAAAAACTATATGGTTCTAACTCACCTTGTTTCGAGACAAAGAGTTAGCTAGTCCTAGACAAACGGTACTAGGTAAAGACTTCATCAAATCCGTTGATGGTTGACAATTTACCAAAAATTGTAAGGTTTTCATTACACCTTATTCTTTGTGAATAAAGTATTGGCTATTCTAGAGTGTACGGCTAACTGGTAAAGAATTTATCAAATCCGTTGATAGCTGGTGATTTGCTAAAAATCATGAAGCCAATACAGATTGGCGTTTTGTTGTTAACTGTTTTATTTCAGGTATGAAGATTGCAGATAAAGAAGTATTAAAAGATATAATACTTAGAAGGTTTTGTTATCATCAAATCAAGTGGAAGATTTATGATCAAGAGTTCAAGGACTAAACTCAAGAAGACAAATACTGTAACACCCCCAATTTCGGTCATAGCAGCGGAAGGGTCATTGGGTGTTACTATCATGGTTCAACCTCAATATCATAGAAAACGCCTCAAAATGAGTCGTTTTAACAAAACATACGTCCATTCATTTGTTTAAAGATAAAACAGTTTACACACGGTCCCAAATAGTTTTAAGTTTACACAACCAACCAAATGATAAAAGTTTCTTAGAATAGACATAGTTTAGAAAAGTGGGCCAAAACATTTTTAATTAAGCAAGCTACATGAAACCGCCTTCCTTGAGTGCCTTCTTCATGGACCTGAGATAAGACATGCTATAAAGTCAACAAAAATGTTGAGTGAATCTATAGAGTTTAAATTAAATAAAAACGAACACAAGTATTCTGAATAAACCTTCCGTGGTTGACAATCATGTGGATCAGACATAATTATCGTTGTTATTTCTATTTGCCTCGTGAAATTGAACGTTAACATATATATTTCAGCCCAACACACCTAGCCAAGTGCGTATATTTCTCTTATACAATTGCATCCGATGTTTCATTACTGGTGCATCACAACACCACGCGAGAGCTACTCGCGACCGGACTGGGTGTCACCCCGATAGATCTATCCCATAGTATTAGCGTTCCTTTCGATTAACAATTCACGATTCATGGGTCTTTTAAGGCTAAAACAAACTTGTATAACAACTTTCATCTAAGCATACAATCGGGTCCTTTGTGTTCAATTTTAAAAGAAAGAGGGTTTACCACAACTTCTCGTTGTACCCTTCATTTATCAATAAGTGTTTTTCCAATAATAAGGGTTTCCACAACTTCTCGTCGTACCCCTTTTATCTTAATAAAACAAGCATGTTATCCCCCTCGCGGGTTTTATAAAACAAGTAAACATGTAAAGCGAGGCTATAGACTCACCTTGATACGATAGTAGTGACGTGACGATCGCCGACGATTTGTGATGCCCTTTTAAACACGAAGACCGCAACCTACCAAATAAGGCGCGTTCGTTAATAAACGACTCAAGTATATTTAATACTTAAATAATATGAAAGTCAATTTCAAATGACCATGAAAATCCAGAAAAATAACAAAAATATAAGTGTACTTCTATACCCTTTTGTTCAACACTTATTCTTTTAAACACTTACTCCCTCGACATTGACCCGTCATATGACGCCAAGTCAACTCAAGTCAAACCTTCATTTTACTTCCCTCGGACCAGTAGCTAAGTCATTTATATAATGACTCAACACTCGAGTAAGTCACTATGTCCAATAGTGAATACTCAACTCACACCACACAAGTATTGAACTACGTGTCCAAAATACCACTCAGCATGTACACTCCAAATGTACACACCAATCTAACCTATCTAGACATGTCCGATTTCGACGAAACTTGGTGACAAACTCACACATAATATGAATAAGACTCAGTTTAAATTTCACTCAAAAATATTACTTCTAAGACCTTCTGCCCGACACACCTTCGTGTTGCAAAAACCGGACAGTTTTACGTCTTCGACTTGTAAAACCATTTTGACTTATTTAAACAATTCCGTTTGCAAAACCGACATTCGGGTTTGAAAATAGACTCATGACCTGAGGTTTATCAACTTACAACAGCCCTTGAACATTTTTAAAACTCATTTTATAGTCCCCGAGATTCGTTCCAAATATCGACAACAATTTTCGGATTATGCCGATACCCGTCTCCCGGTACACAAATACTAAAAGGAGCATAACTTTTCGCTCGTAATGAGTTAGAAGCTCTACTTTAGCTCAAATCGAAGCTAACGAAATTCTCTACGACCCTATCTTATTAGTTTACCAAGTTTACCACTGTAACAATTTCAAAAACGGACTTAAAGTTACTGCCTAAAATAGCCTATCTAAAAATCATACCAAAACAATTTTTCAACCCATTCCAACAATTCCTATAGTCCTAATATGATCCTAATATCATACTAACACATCTAACTAACTCATAACATCCTCAAATTTAATCTTACAAAAATAAAATATATAAAAATCTTACATGCAACCATAACCCACTATGAATATTATATTATTAACACCATAAATTAACATAAACATGGATCAAACATCAAGTTCTTCACCAAAAATTGAAAGTAAAATTTGAGTGAATGCATGTAGAAGAAAATTATACCAATAGAAAGCTTATGAAATTTCCAAGATGGGTCTTGTTTTAGTTTTTGAAGATTCAAGCTAGAAAATCAAAAATTTGGGTGGATTGGGGTTGATGGTGGACGGCCAAAATGAAGAACAAGAGAGAGGATTTGTGATTTTTTTATTAAATGAGTTTTTAAATAAAAGCTAGTTAGTGGAATTTGTTTAAATAGTGGGGTGAGGGTAGTTTTTGCCATATTTGCATTCTTTTGGTCCAAAGATGCAAGTAAATAGTTTACAAGGTAGAAAATGTAAATTGTAAATTTTAAAATATTTACGGGGCTCGGGTTTCGTAGAAATACTTTTCGAAAGTTAAAACGCTTCAAAATATAATATCAAAGCTTCGACACGACTTAAAACGCAATTAAATCGAAAACGTCGAAAATATACAATATCGAGACAATCGATAATAAAACGTAAATTTTTGGGCATCCGTCGGTATCGCGATCACTAATAGTTATCGTCATTCGTTAAAACGTAAAATACGAGAAATAAAGATTAAATATAATAAAAATCATTTTCGTGATTATTTGAGAATATAATATCGATACCTAACATATTCCTTGTCGGTTTTCATCTAATCGACATTCTTACGCTAGTTTCAAGTCATAACCTTCTCGGTTAGTCGATAATTTAAAATTCTCATTAAAGTAAACACGTAATACGTAATAGTCGAGATTAAAATAACGACCTGAAATTGACGGGTTGTCACATCATCCCCACCTAATTAGGATCTTCGCCCTCGAAGATCAACTTGCGTTCTTGCCCGATTGCTTGTTGAAATCAAAGAGATGAGGGTAATTCTTCCACATTTGGTCTTCTCGTTCCCAAGTAAACTCCGGTCCTCTCCGAGAGTTCCATCGAACTTTGACGATAGGTATTCGGCTTTGCTTCAGTTGCTTGACCTCGCGATCCATGATCTCGACCGGTTCTTCAATAAAATGCAACTTTTTATCAACCTTAACCTCGTCTAACGGTATAACGAGTTCTTCATCGGATAAACACTTCTTCAGATTCGACACGTGAAAAGTGTTATGAATTCCATACAGTTCTTGTGGTAGTTCAAGTTGGTATGCCACGGGTCCTACTCTAGATGTAACCTTGAATGGTCCGATATAACGAGGACTTAACTTCCCACGTTTTCCAAATCGTACAACACCTTTCCATGGTGATACCTTTAGCATAACCTTATCTCCCACGTTAAACTCCAATGGTTTTCTTCTCACATCCGCATAACTCTTCTGTCGGCTTCGAGCAGACAACAACCTATTCTTAATTTGCACAATCATATCCGTCGTCTCCCTAATCAAATCTGGTCCAGTGAGTTGGGCATCACCAACCTCACTCCAGCTAACGGGTGATCTACATTTTCTCCCATACAGTGCTTCAAAAGGTGCAGCTTTAATACTCGCGTGATAACTGTTATTGTACGAGAATTCGGCCAAATGTAAGTGCTTATCCCAGCTACTTCCAAAGTCTATCACACAAGCACGTAGCATATCCTCCAAAGTTTGAATTGTTCTTTCGCTTTGCCCATCAGTTTGCGGATGATAGGCTGTGCTCATATCCAAATTGGTTCCTAACGACTTTTGAAGTGATCTCTAAAATCCAGAAGCAAAACGACTATCTCTATCGGAAATGATTGAAATAGGAACACCATGCTTGCACACGATTTCCTTCAGATAAATATCAGCGAGTTTCTCCAATCCGAACCTCTCGTTGATTGGAATAAAATGAGCGGATTTAGTTAAACGATCGACAATAACCCAAATTGCATCGAACCCAGACGGTGTCCTTGGGAGTTTTGTGATGAAGTCCATCGTAATTCGCTCCCATTTCCAGACTGGAATTTCAGGTTGGACAAGTAATCCTGACGGCTTCTAATATTCAGCTTTCACTTTTGCACATGTTAAGCATTTCGCGACGTATGTTGCAATATCAGCTTTCATATTTGGCCACCAGTATAACTTTTTCAAGTCTTGGTACATTTTGTCTGATCCAGGATGAATAGAATACTTGGACTTATGAGACTCTAACATAATCAAGTCTCTCAGTCCACCAAAGAATGGTAACCAAATTCGACCTCTCAAACATCTGATACCATCGGGTCGTGTCTCAAATGTTTCACCGTCTCCTCTAAATCTTTCGGCTGCAATATTTTCCTTCTTGCATGCTTCAACTTGTGCGTTCCGAATCTGCTCAGGTAAGTTATTATGAACTGTCACCACCAAAGCACGCACTCGAATCGGTTTCTCCCTTTCCTTTCGACTTAACGCGTCAGCTACCACGTTCGCCTTTCCCGGATGATAACGAATTTCGCAGTCGTAATCACTCAATAGTTCAACCCATCGACGTTGCCTCATATTCAGCTCCTTTTGATCTAGTATGTATTGTAGGCTTTTATGATCAGTGAATACTGTACACTTCATACCATACAGATAATGTCTCCAAAGTCGCAAAGCGAAAACCACAGCGCCCAATTCCAAGTCATGGGTAGTGTAGTTCTCCTCATTTTTCCTTAATTGTCTAGAGGCATATGCGATCACCTTTTCGCGTTGCATGAGAACAGCACCATATCCTCTGAGAGATGCATCGCAATAAACAACAAAGTCTTCACTTCCTTCAGGTAACGATAAAATCGGCGCACTACAGAGTTTCATCTTCAGGGTTTGGAAAGCTTCTTCTTCATCATCGCCCCACGCATACGGTTTATTCTTCTGAGTCAGCTTCGTTAATGGTTTCGATATCAAAGAGAATCCTTCAATAAACCTTCGGTAATAACCAGTCAGACCTAGAAATTGTCGCACTTCAGTTGGAGTAGTCGGAGCACTCCAATTCTTGATGGCTTCGATCTTTGCAGGATCAACATGTACACCACTTTTATCAACCACGTGTCCGAGAAATTGTACAGAATTAAGCCAAAAATCACACTTTGAGAACTTAGCGTATAACTTTTCGTTCTTCAACAAGTTCAAGATAATCCTTAAGTGTTCGGCATGCTCTTCATTGCTCTTGGAGTAGATTAGAATATCATCTATGAAAACGATCACGAATTTATCAAGATACGGCTTACAAATGCGATTCATTAAGTCCATGAATACAGCAGGTGCATTAGTCAAACCAAAAGGCATAACCAGAAACTCATAATGACCATAACGAGTTCTAAACGCCGTAATAGGAATATCTCCCTCACGTATGCGAAGTTGATGGTAACCAGAACGAAGATCAATCTTGGAGAAAACACGAGAACCTTGAAGTTGATCGAATAAATCATCAATTCTTGGAAGCGGATAACGATTCTTGATCGTTAGCTTATTCAGCTCTCGGTAATCAATGCACATACGAAACGAACCATCTTTCTTCTTAACGAATAAGACAGGAGCTCCCCAAGGTGACGAACTCGGTCGTATAAAACCCTTATCAGATAGCTCTTGTAATTGCACAGATAACTCCTTCAGCTCGGATGGGGCTAAACGATATGGCGCACGAGCCACGGGTGCAGCACCAGGAATTAGGTCAATTTGGAATTCTACTTGCCTTGGAGGAGGAAGTCCAGGCAAATCTTCCGGAAACACTTCAGGAAAGTCGCGGATAACAGGTACATCTTCAGCACGTTTCTCCTTCGATTCTTTCTCCACTACTTTAGCTAGGAATAACTCACAGCCTCTTTCGATATACTTACGAGCCTTAATGCACGAAACGATTTTTAGTCGTGAATTACGTTGATCGCCTTCGATAACCATGGTCTTGTCGTCTAAAGGAATCCTAACTTTCTTTTCTCCACACAAGATAGACGCGTTATACTTGGATAACCAATCCATTCCGATAATAACATCAAAACTTCCCAATTCAACAATCATCAAGTCTATCTTACCCAACAGTCTTCAGTCTTGTGACCTAACTTGTTGCACTTTCCACACTTAGCACATTCACCAGTATGAGACTTCTTGCAGCGTTGACATCTGGTTCCCTTGTCCGCAGTTGCAGCTTCAGTCATCGCATTAGCGTTGCCCCTCCTTCGGTTCTGATTTCTGTTGTGAGATTGACGGTTATCACCACGATCATCACTGTCATTTTCAGCTCTTCTTTTGTTGCCTTCAGAAACACCATCAGCCTTGTCTTGGATGATTTGACCCATTAGTTGGTAGGCCATACGAACAGCTTCATCAATGTTGGCAGGTTTAGATGAGGTCACATCCCCACGGATGTTGGTAGATAAGCCTCGAATATACTGCTCCACCTTCAAGTATCCTGGGTTAACTTTGTTTGGACAAAGTAGAGCAAGTTCATGGAATCTGTTGGTGTATCCATCGATGTCAGTACCCTTCAGTCTCAGCTGATATAATTCCTGTTCTAACCCTTGAATAACACTCCTTGGACAGAATTCCTCAGTCATCCACCCTCTTACTTCCACCCAAGGTGTAGCGTAAGCAGCATCCATACCCATTGATGCCATTCTTCCATTCCACCAGGTTAATGCTCGCCCTTGAAGAGTAGCAGAGGCAAACATTACTTTATCTCCTTCCTCACTTCCACTAAATCGAAACACAAATTCCAATTTCTCAAACCATTGCATTAACCCAACAGCGCCTTCAGTACCCTTAAAAGTTGGAGGTTTGCATTTCATGAACGAGGTATAATTGCACTTCTTGTTTTCAGGAATCACCGGTCTATCAGCATTACCAGTTCCAGCACCAGCATTGCCAGCTCCAGTAGCGCCAGCTCTAGTATTACCAGCTCCAGTATTACCAGCTCCAGTATTACCAGCTCCAGTAGCGCCAGTTCCAGTAGCGCCAGCTCCAGTAGCGCCAGCTCCAGTAGCACCAGTTCCAGTAGCGCCAGCTCCAGTAGCACCAGTTCCAGTAGCGCCAGCTCCAGTATCGCCAGCTCCACCAGATCCACCAGCTCCATTATTCAAGTTTGCCATAAATGCATTCATAGATATCTGAAATTGATCAGCTACTATAGCACGTAACTGAGTCTCAGTCAACTGTTTTGGCGGCATGATCCTGTTACACAATTCACATCAAAATGAGTATTCATTCAACGCTTGTGATAACAAAACATGAATAACACAGAATAAGAATAGATAGATGAAAAGAAACAAGAATGGATGATAGAACGAAGAATAGAATTTAGACAAGGAACGAAGATTCACGGGGAATAAGTCAAAGGACAGGGATTTCTATTGTGACAATCAGCGTCGTTTGTAAATCACGTACTAGTATTATAATAATCAAATAATAGACATTTATAAGTAAATGTAATTTCATTATGCTTTAAGCATAATTAATAATTAAATATGTATAACATATATATATACTTTGCTTGTTCTCATCCATTGGCAACTCGGAGGTTTCGCTTGCAGATGTTATAGTCAAAAGATTTCAAAATTATATTTTTGGAAAATCTTTTCCTTCTCTATAACTTGAGCTCTGATACCAATCTGTAACACCCCCAATTTCGGTCATAGCAGCGGAAGGGTCATTGGGTGTTACTATCATGGTTCAACCTCAATATCATAGAAAACGCCTCAAAATGAGTCGTTTTAACAAAACATACGTCCATTCATTTGTTTAAAGATAAAACAGTTTACACACGGTCCCAAATAGTTTTAAGTTTACACAACCAACCAAATGATAAAAGTTTCTTAGAATAGACATAGTTTAGAAAAGTGGGCCAAAACATTTTTAATTAAGCAAGCTACATGAAACCGCCTTCCTTGAGTGCCTTCTTCATGGACCTGAGATAAGACATGCTATAAAGTCAACAAAAATGTTGAGTGAATCTATAGAGTTTAAATTAAATAAAAACGAACACAAGTATTCTGAATAAACCTTCCGTGGTTGACAATCATGTGGATCAGACATAATTATCGTTGTTATTTCTATTTGCCTCGTGAAATTGAACGTTAACATATATATTTCAGCCCAACACACCTAGCCAAGTGCGTATATTTCTCTTATACAATTGCATCCGATGTTTCATTACTGGTGCATCACAACACCACGCGAGAGCTACTCGCGACCGGACTGGGTGTCACCCCGATAGATCTATCCCATAGTATTAGCGTTCCTTTCGATTAACAATTCACGATTCATGGGTCTTTTAAGGCTAAAACAAACTTGTATAACAACTTTCATCTAAGCATACAATCGGGTCCTTTGTGTTCAATTTTAAAAGAAAGAGGGTTTACCACAACTTCTCGTTGTACCCTTCATTTATCAATAAGTGTTTTTCCAATAATAAGGGTTTCCACAACTTCTCGTCGTACCCCTTTTATCTTAATAAAACAAGCATGTTATCCCCCTCGCGGGTTTTATAAAACAAGTAAACATGTAAAGCGAGGCTATAGACTCACCTTGATACGATAGTAGTGACGTGACGATCGCCGACGATTTGTGATGCCCTTTTAAACACGAAGACCGCAACCTACCAAATAAGGCGCGTTCGTTAATAAACGACTCAAGTATATTTAATACTTAAATAATATGAAAGTCAATTTCAAATGACCATGAAAATCTAGAAAAATAACAAAAATATAAGTGTACTTCTATACCCTTTTGTTCAACACTTATTCTTTTAAACACTTACTCCCTCGACATTGACCCGTCATATGACGCCAAGTCAACTCAAGTCAAACCTTCATTTTACTTCCCTCGGACCAGTAGCTAAGTCATTTATATAATGACTCAACACTCGAGTAAGTCACTATGTCCAATAGTGAATACTCAACTCACACCACACAAGTATTGAACTACGTGTCCAAAATACCACTCAGCATGTACACTCCAAATGTACACACCAATCTAACCTATCTAGACATGTCCGATTTCGACGAAACTTGGTGACAAACTCACACATAATATGAATAAGACTCAGTTTAAATTTCACTCAAAAATATTACTTCTAAGACCTTCTGCCCGACACACCTTCGTGTTGCAAAAACCGGACAGTTTTACGTCTTCGACTTGTAAAACCATTTTGACTTATTTAAACAATTCCGTTTGCAAAACCGACATTCGGGTTTGAAAATAGACTCATGACCTGAGGTTTATCAACTTACAACAGCCCTTGAACATTTTTAAAACTCATTTTATAGTCCCCGAGATTCGTTCCAAATATCGACAACAATTTTCGGATTATGCCGATACCCGTCTCCCGGTACACAAATACTAAAAGGAGCATAACTTTTCGCTCGTAATGAGTTAGAAGCTCTACTTTAGCTCAAATCGAAGCTAACGAAATTCTCTACGACCCTATCTTATTAGTTTACCAAGTTTACCACTGTAACAATTTCAAAAACGGACTTAAAGTTACTGCCTAAAATAGCCTATCTAAAAATCATACCAAAACAATTTTTCAACCCATTCCAACAATTCCTATAGTCCTAATATGATCCTAATATCATACTAACACATCTAACTAACCCATAACATCCTCAAATTTAATCTTACAAAAATAAAATATATAAAAATCTTACATGCAACCATAACCCACTATGAATATTATATTATTAACACCATAAATTAACATAAACATGGATCAAACATCAAGTTCTTCACCAAAAATTGAAAGTAAAATTTGAGTGAATGCATGTAGAAGAAAATTATACCAATAGAAAGCTTATGAAATTTCCAAGATGGGTCTTGTTTTAGTTTTTGAAGATTCAAGCTAGAAAATCAAAAATTTGGGTGGATTGGGGTTGATGGTGGACGGCCAAAATGAAGAACAAGAGAGAGGATTTGTGATTTTTTTATTAAATGAGTTTTTAAATAAAAGCTAGTTAGTGGAATTTGTTTAAATAGTGGGGTGAGGGTAGTTTTTGCCATATTTGCATTCTTTTGGTCCAAAGATGCAAGTAAATAGTTTACAAGGTAGAAAATGTAAATTGTAAATTTTAAAATATTTACGGGGCTCGGGTTTCGTAGAAATACTTTTCGAAAGTTAAAACGCTTCAAAATATAATATCAAAGCTTCGACACGACTTAAAACGCAATTAAATCGAAAACGTCGAAAATATACAATATCGAGACAATCGATAATAAAACGTAAATTTTTGGGCATCCGTCGGTATCGCGATCACTAATAGTTATCGTCATTCGTTAAAACGTAAAATACGAGAAATAAAGATTAAATATAATAAAAATCATTTTCATGATTATTTGAGAATATAATATCGATACCTAACATATTCCTTGTCGGTTTTCATCTAATCGACATTCTTACGCTAGTTTCAAGTCATAACCTTCTCGGTTAGTCGATAATTTAAAATTCTCATTAAAGTAAACACGTAATACGTAATAGTCGAGATTAAAATAACGACCTGAAATTGACGGGTTGTCACATCATCCCCACCTAATTAGGATCTTCGCCCTCGAAGATCAACTTGCGTTCTTGCCCGATTGCTTGTTGAAATCAAAGAGATGAGGGTAATTCTTCCACATTTGGTCTTCTCGTTCCCAAGTAAACTCCGGTCCTCTCCGAGAGTTCCATCGAACTTTGACGATAGGTATTCGGCTTTGCTTCAGTTGCTTGACCTCGCGATCCATGATCTCGACCGGTTCTTCAATAAAATGCAACTTTTTATCAACCTTAACCTCGTCTAACGGTATAACGAGTTCTTCATCGGATAAACACTTCTTCAGATTCGACACGTGAAAAGTGTTATGAATTCCATACAGTTCTTGTGGTAGTTCAAGTTGGTATGCCACGGGTCCTACTCTAGATGTAACCTTGAATGGTCCGATATAACGAGGACTTAACTTCCCACGTTTTCCAAATCGTACAACACCTTTCCATGGTGATACCTTTAGCATAACCTTATCTCCCACGTTAAACTCCAATGGTTTTCTTCTCACATCCGCATAACTCTTCTGTCGGCTTCGAGCAGACAACAACCTATTCTTAATTTGCACAATCATATCCGTCGTCTCCCTAATCAAATCTGGTCCAGTGAGTTGGGCATCACCAACCTCACTCCAGCTAACGGGTGATCTACATTTTCTCCCATACAGTGCTTCAAAAGGTGCAGCTTTAATACTCGCGTGATAACTGTTATTGTACGAGAATTCGGCCAAATGTAAGTGCTTATCCCAGCTACTTCCAAAGTCTATCACACAAGCACGTAGCATATCCTCCAAAGATTGAATTGTTCTTTCGCTTTGCCCATCAGTTTGCGGATGATAGGCTGTGCTCATATCCAAATTGGTTCCTAACGACTTTTGAAGTGATCTCCAAAATCCAGAAGCAAAACGACTATCTCTATCGGAAATGATTGAAATAGGAACACCATGCTTGCACACGATTTCCTTCAGATAAATATCAGCGAGTTTCTCCAATCCGAACCTCTCGTTGATTGGAATAAAATGAGCGGATTTAGTTAAACGATCGACAATAACCCAAATTGCATCGAACCCAGACGGTGTCCTTGGGAGTTTTGTGATGAAGTCCATCGTAATTCGCTCCCATTTCCAGACTGGAATTTCAGGTTGGACAAGTAATCCTGACGGCTTCTAATATTCAGCTTTCACTTTTGCACATGTTAAGCATTTCGCGACGTATGTTGCAATATCAGCTTTCATATTTGGCCACCAGTATAACTTTTTCAAGTCTTGGTACATTTTGTCTGATCCAGGATGAATAGAATACTTGGACTTATGAGACTCTAACATAATCAAGTCTCTCAGTCCACCAAAGAATGGTAACCAAATTCGACCTCTCAAACATCTGATACCATCGGGTCGCGTCTCAAATGTTTCACCGTCTCCTCTAAATCTTTCGGCTGCAATATTTTCCTTCTTGCATGCTTCAACTTGTGCGTTCCGAATCTGCTCAGGTAAGTTATTATGAACTGTCACCACCAAAGCACGCACTCGAATCGGTTTCTCCCTTTCCTTTCGACTTAACGCGTCAGCTACCACGTTCGCCTTTCCCGGATGATAACGAATTTCGCAGTCGTAATCACTCAATAGTTCAACCCATCGACGTTGCCTCATATTCAGCTCCTTTTGATCTAGTATGTATTGTAGGCTTTTATGATCAGTGAATACTGTACACTTCGTACCATACAGATAATGTCTCCAAAGTCGCAAAGCGAAAACCACAGCGCCCAATTCCAAGTCATGGGTAGTGTAGTTCTCCTCATTTTTCCTTAATTGTCTAGAGGCATATGCGATCACCTTTTCGCGTTGCATGAGAACAGCACCATATCCTCTGAGAGATGCATCGCAATAAACAACAAAGTCTTCACTTCCTTCAGGTAACGATAAAATCGGCGCACTACAGAGTTTCATCTTCAGGGTTTGGAAAGCTTCTTCTTCATCATCGCCCCACGCATACGGTTTATTCTTCTGAGTCAGCTTCGTTAATGGTTTCGATATCAAAGAGAATCCTTCAATAAACCTTCGGTAATAACCAGTCAGACCTAGAAATTGTCGCACTTCAGTTGGAGTAGTCGGAGCACTCCAATTCTTGATGGCTTCGATCTTTGCAGGATCAACATGTACACCACTTTTATCAACCACGTGTCCGAGAAATTGTACAGAATTAAGCCAAAAATCACACTTTGAGAACTTAGCGTATAACTTTTCGTTCTTCAACAAGTTCAAGATAATCCTTAAGTGTTCGGCATGCTCTTCATTGCTCTTGGAGTAGATTAGAATATCATCTATGAAAACGATCATGAATTTATCAAGATACGGCTTACAAATGCGATTCATTAAGTCCATGAATACAGCAGGTGCATTAGTCAAACCAAAAGGCATAACCAGAAACTCATAATGACCATAACGAGTTCTAAACGCCGTAATAGGAATATCTCCCTCACGTATGCGAAGTTGATGGTAACCAGAACGAAGATCAATCTTGGAGAAAACACGAGAACCTTGAAGTTGATCGAATAAATCATCAATTCTTGGAAGCGGATAACGATTCTTGATCGTTAGCTTATTCAGCTCTCGGTAATCAATGCACATACGAAACGAACCATCTTTCTTCTTAACGAATAAGACAGGAGCTCCCCAAGGTGACGAACTCGGTCGTATAAAACCCTTATCAGATAGCTCTTGTAATTGCACAGATAACTCCTTCAGCTCGGATGGGGCTAAACGATATGGCGCACGAGCCACGGGTGCAGCACCAGGAATTAGGTCAATTTGGAATTCTACTTGCCTTGGAGGAGGAAGTCCAGGCAAATCTTCCGGAAACACTTCAGGAAAGTCGCGGATAACAGGTACATCTTCAGCACATTTCTCCTTCGATTCTTTCTCCACTACTTTAGCTAGGAATAACTCACAGCCTCTTTCGATATACTTACGAGCCTTAATGCACGAAACGATTTTTAGTCGTGAATTACGTTGATCGCCTTCGATAACCATGGTCTTGTCGTCTAAAGGAATCCTAACTTTCTTTTCTCCACACAAGATAGACGCGTTATACTTGGATAACCAATCCATTCCGATAATAACATCAAAACTTCCCAATTCAACAATCATCAAGTCTATCTTACCCAACAGTCTTCAGTCTTGTGACCTAACTTGTTGCACTTTCCACACTTAGCACATTCACCAGTATGAGACTTCTTGCAGCGTTGACATCTGGTTCCCTTGTCCGCAGTTGCAGCTTCAGTCATCGCATTAGCGTTGCCCCTCCTTCGGTTCTGATTTCTGTTGTGAGATTGACGGTTATCACCACGATCATCACTGTCATTTTCAGCTCTTCTTTTGTTGCCTTCAGAAACACCATCAGCCTTGTCTTGGATGATTTGACCCATTAGTTGGTAGGCCATACGAACAGCTTCATCAATGTTGGCAGGTTTAGATGAGGTCACATCCCCACAGATGTTGGTAGATAAGCCTCGAATATACTGCTCCACCTTCAAGTATCCTGGGTTAACTTTGTTTGGACAAAGTAGAGCAAGTTCATGGAATCTGTTGGTGTATCCATCGATGTCAGTACCCTTCAGTCTCAGCTGATATAATTCCTGTTCTAACCCTTGAATAACACTCCTTGGACAGAATTCCTCAGTCATCCACCCTCTTACTTCCACCCAAGGTGTAGCGTAAGCAGCATCCATACCCATTGATGCCATTCTTCCATTCCACCAGGTTAATGCTCGCCCTTGAAGAGTAGCAGAGGCAAACATTACTTTATCTCCTTCCTCACTTCCACTAAATCGAAACACAGATTCCAATTTCTCAAACCATTGCATTAACCCAACAGCGCCTTCAGTACCCTTAAAAGTTGGAGGTTTGCATTTCATGAACGAGGTATAATTGCACTTCTTGTTTTCAGGAATCACCGGTCTATCAGCATTACCAGTTCCAGCACCAGCATTGCCAGCTCCAGTAGCGCCAGCTCCAGTATTACCAGCTCCAGTATTACCAGCTCCAGTATTACCAGCTCCAGTAGCGCCAGTTCCAGTAGCGCCAGCTCCAGTAGCGCCAGCTCCAGTAGCACCAGTTCCAGTAGCGCCAGCTCCAGTATCGCCAGCTCCACCAGATCCACCAGCTCCATTATTCAAGTTTGCCATAAATGCATTCATAGATATCTGAAATTGATCAGCTACTATAGCACGTAACTGAGTCTCAGTCAACTGTTTTGGCGGCATGATCCTGTTACACAATTCACATCAAAATGAGTATTCATTCAACGCTTGTGATAACAAAACATGAATAACACAGAATAAGAATAGATAGATGAAAAGAAACAAGAATGGATGATAGAACGAAGAATAGAATTTAGACAAGGAACGAAGATTCACGGGGAATAAGTCAAAGGACAGGGATTTCTATTGTGACAATCAGCGTCGTTTGTAAATCACGTACTAGTATTATAATAATCAAATAATAGACATTTATAAGTAAATGTAATTTCATTATGCTTTAAGCATAATTAATAATTAAATATGTATAACATATATATATACTTTGCTTGTTCTCATCCATTGGCAACTCGGAGGTTTCGCTTGCACATGTTATAGTCAAAAGATTTCAAAATTATATTTTTGGAAAATCTTTTCGTTCTCTATAACTTGAGCTCTGATACCAATCTGTAACACCCCCAATTTCGGTCATAGCAGCGGAAGGGTCATTGGGTGTTACTATCATGGTTCAACCTCAATATCATAGAAAACGCCTCAAAATGAGTCGTTTTAACAAAACATACGTCCATTCATTTGTTTAAAGATAAAACAGTTTACACACGGTCCCAAATAGTTTTAAGTTTACACAACCAACCAAATGATAAAAGTTTCTTAGAATAGACATAGTTTAGAAAAGTGGGCCAAAACATTTTTAATTAAGCAAGCTACATGAAACCGCCTTCCTTGAGTGCCTTCTTCATGGACCTGAGATAAGACATGCTATAAAGTCAACAAAAATGTTGAGTGAATCTATAGAGTTTAAATTAAATAAAAACGAACACAAGTATTCTGAATAAACCTTCCGTGGTTGACAATCATGTGGATCAAACATAATTATCGTTGTTATTTCTATTTGCCTCGTGAAATTGAACGTTAACATATATATTTCAGCCCAACACACCTAGCCAAGTGCGTATATTTCTCTTATACAATTGCATCCGATGTTTCATTACTGGTGCATCACAACACCACGCGAGAGCTACTCGCGACCGGACTGGGTGTCACCCCGATAGATCTATCCCATAGTATTAGCGTTCCTTTCGATTAACAATTCACGATTCATGGGTCTTTTAAGGCTAAAACAAACTTGTATAACAACTTTCATCTAAGCATACAATCGGGTCCTTTGTGTTCAATTTTAAAAGAAAGAGGGTTTACCACAACTTCTCGTTGTACCCTTCATTTATCAATAAGTGTTTTTCCAATAATAAGGGTTTCCACAACTTCTCGTCGTACCCCTTTTATCTTAATAAAACAAGCATGTTATCCCCCTCGCGGGTTTTATAAAACAAGTAAACATGTAAAGCGAGGCTATAGACTCACCTTGATACGATAGTAGTGACGTGACGATCGCCGATGATTTGTGATGCCCTTTTAAACACGAAGACCGCAACCTACCAAATAAAGCGCGTTCGTTAATAAACGACTCAAGTATATTTAATACTTAAATAATATGAAAGTCAATTTCAAATGACCATGAAAATCCCGAAAAATAACAAAAATATAAGTGTACTTCTATACCCTTTTGTTCAACACTTATTCTTTTAAACACTTACTCCCTCGACATTGACCCGTCATATGACGCCAAGTCAACTCAAGTCAAACCTTCATTTTACTTCCCTCGGACCAGTAGCTAAGTCATTTATATAATGACTCAACACTCGAGTAAGTCACTATGTCCAATAGTGAATACTCAACTCACGCCACACAAGTATTGAACTACGTGTCCAAAATACCACTCAGCATGTACACTCCAAATGTACACACCAATCTAACCTATCTAGACATGTCCGATTTCGACGAAACTTGGTGACAAACTCACACATAATATGAATAAGACTCAGTTTAAATTTCACTCAAAAATATTACTTCTAAGACCTTCTGCCCGACACACCTTCGTGTTGCAAAAACCGGACAGTTTTACGTCTTCGACTTGTAAAACCATTTTGACTTATTTAAACAATTCCGTTTGCAAAACCGACATTCGGGTTTGAAAATAGACTCATGACCTGAGGTTTATCAACTTACAACAGCCCTTGAACATTTTTAAAACTCATTTTATAGTCCCCGAGATTCGTTCCAAATATCGACAACAATTTTCGGATTGTGCCGATACCCGTCTCCCGGTACACAAATACTAAAAGGAGCATAACTTTTCGCTCGTAATGAGTTAGAAGCTCTACTTTAGCTCAAATCGAAGCTAACGAAATTCTCTACGACCCTATCGTATTAGTTTACCAAGTTTACCACTGTAACAATTTCAAAAACGGACTTAAAGTTACTGCCTAAAATAGCCTATCTAAAAATCATACCAAAACAATTTTTCAACCCATTCCAACAATTCCTATAGTCCTAATATGATCCTAATATCATACTAACACATCTAACTAACCCATAACATCCTCAAATTTAATCTTACAAAAATAAAATATATACAAATCTTACATGCAACCATAACCCACTATGAATATTATATTATTAACACCATAAATTAACATAAACATGGATCAAACATCAAGTTCTTCACTGAAAATTGAAAGTAAAATTTGAGTGAATGCATGTAGAAGAAAATTATACCAATAGAAAGCTTATGAAATTTCCAAGATGGGTCTTGTTTTAGTTTTTGAAGATTCAAGCTAGAAAATCAAAAATTTGGGTGGATTGGGGTTGATGGTGGACGGCCAAAATGAAGAACAAGAGAGAGGATTTGTGATTTTTTTATTAAATGAGTTTTTAAATAAAAGCTAGTTAGTGGAATTTGTTTAAATAGTGGGGTGAGGGTAGTTTTTGCCATATTTGCATTCTTTTGGTCCAAAGATGCAAGTAAATAGTTTACAAGGTAGAAAATGTAAATTGTAAATTTTAAAAATATTTACGGGGCTCGGGTTTCGTAGAAATACTTTTCGAAAGTTAAAACGCTTCAAAATATAATATCAAAGCTTCGACACGACTTAAAACGCAATTAAATCGAAAACGTCGAAAATATACAATATCGAGACAATCGATAATAAAACGTAAATTTTTGGGCATCCGTCGGTATCGCGATCACTAATAGTTATCGTCATTTGTTAAAACGTAAAATACGAGAAATAAAGATTAAATATAATAAAAATCATTTTCATGATTATTTGAGAATATAATATCGATACCTAACATATTCCTTGTCGGTTTTCATCTAATCGACATTCTTACGCTAGTTTCAAGTCATAACCTTCTCGGTTAGTCGATAATTTAAAATTCTCATTAAAGTAAACACGTAATACGTAATAGTCGAGATTAAAATAACGACCTGAAATTGACGGGTTGTCACAAATACTGATGCTGCAAAGATGAATGAATGTTTAGAAGACACAAGAAGATCATAGTTTGAAGACAAAGATGATGCTCATAATGTTTGAAGATTATCTTATCAGAAGAAGATCTACATTTGAAGTGTTTGGCTACATTCAGTTGGATGCAAATACAAATTATCAAGTTCAATCCAAGGATGAAGGAAAGACTGAAGACATGTATTTCTAATACATCCAGTACAAAAGAAACAAGAAGACAACAAGTTATCATTTCTTGTTTAGGGGAGGATTGTTGGGAATTATTTGTTAAGTGTCAAGTACCGTCAGTGTATTTGAAGTACTGTTAGTGTTATGTAAGTACCGTTAGTGTTAACGCGGTACATAGTAAGTACTGCTACTTATAAAGTAAGTACTGCTATGATGATTAGGACGAATATATCTTTGTATAAGATATGTCATAGTTATAGTTAGAGTATATCTTATGTGATATACCTAAATAGTTAGAATATTGATAATATATCGTCTGTGATATAATTATCTTTATAGAATATTCTAAGGTTTCTAGGGTTCCTTACTCTATAAAAGGAACATAGGTACAACGTCTTTTATGTACCTCATACAAGTCGATTAATAAGAGAATCGAATAGTTAAAAGTAATTATGTTCTTCTTTGCTTTATAAGTTAGATTTCGCATAACTTATTTAGTGTTTAGTAAGAGTGCTCAAAGTGTTTTAGTTTGATTACAAACTATTATAGTAATTCTTAACATAATATAGATCCAACCAAAGGGATCAACATCTTGTGATTCAATATTTCATATCTTATATGTTGACATTGAAATCACTTTAGTTGTCCTTTCCTTAGCAAGATTTAAACAAAGTGCACAATGTCATAAGTGTAGGGGAGTTTACTCCCACATGCTTAAACATTGAGGACAATGTTTATCTCAAGTGTAGGGGGGACTTCTATCGAAGTAAGTGGTCTTTTCCATGAATTTGTCCTCATTTTATCCGGAAAATTTGATTTTGACATTTTTAAAAAAATTTAATCTATTTTGGCCTAGTTGTATAGTAGTATTTTCCTTTGCTATCGTTATTTAATTTCTTTGCTAGAATAAATTTTGAATAAAGTGGTTTTAATTTTTCAAAGTTATGAATCTTTTGACTCAACCCGAGTTTACTTATCCAAGTTTACTCTAGCTAGTATCCTTAACGTGTTTAAGTCAAGTTTTGCTAGGCTTTTATATAGGGAACTTTAAAACGCAGAAGTCTTAACTCTTACCAGTTAAGAACAAGAACTTATCGCAAGTTCCTATTATTGATCCTAGAAAGTCTTTTATCAAGGGAACTTTAAAATGCAAATTTTAAACTTGAAAGAGTCTAAGAAGTTGCAAGATACTATAGATGACTTGAAAACCCAAAACTTTGATTTAATTGGCTAAGCATCCACGAATCTCATTCCTTGAGATTTTAAATTGTGGAGAACGAGAGATGATAGAGCCAATTATAAGTTTGGTATTCTTTCATGAATTTATGTGAGTTGATTATAAGCTTTTTCTCCCATTGCTTGTTAATAAATTTAATTGCAAAAAATAAGGTCGTACGATTTGAAAAGTTACTTAGCTTCTAGCCCAAGATCGTTTAAAAGTTGCTCGGTATTAATTAGAGTTCATAGCCAAGGGATAACTTATTGAAGCGGGATGCGAAGATTGGCGAGTCCGAAAAGGCCCTGACAAGGCATGAGGGATACATTTTGTTGCTAAAGATCAAAAGTAATGTGAAGATTCATTTATCAAAAATCAATATGAAGGATCGAGATACACGACGAAAAGCAAATGCTCCCCAAAAGATCATGGAGAAGTCTATCCAAAAAGACCCTAGCAAGGTATGAGGATAAATAGATCCAAGTCCTAAAAGGAGGCGGATCGTTGTATATCAAAATCCAAAATAAAGATTGGAGACAAATGAAGAAGTCGTGGTCCAAGTATGATGAATCTCTCAAAAACTTCAAGTGAAGAAATTCCTATTATGAAGAGAAGACCATAATTTCAAGAACGTCTCTAAAGATTCGAAGTATGAAGTCACTGCCAAATATCGGTTCAAGAAAGGTCTCAAATCGTGAAGCGAGTTATGCCAAGATATGAACTTTAAGAGGTCCCGAGAAGCAGTTTTAAAAGATTTTGTCCTTTAGCTAATTATTGATTATTTCGTCCCACTTTATTTTCGGCCTAAATAAACTATCAAAATAAGTCAAACAACGCATCCTCGTGATCATTCAAGACAATATTAAAATATAAGAGATACACCTAGGAATAAGGGAGTCTAAGTGAATAATTAAGCCACATGAGTTTGTGTTAGTTTGCTAACTTATAATGGAAATGATCTCGTTTATAAGCTTGGTGCAGGGAACGTGAAACTTGAGGGTGATAATCATTCATGACAGCCAAAACCCTAATGTAAGTCTTTGATTTATTTACTTGTTTTGTATACATTTCTATCTTTTTAATTTCCTTAGTGTTTAGTATTTAGTAAAGGCCAAGGTGGGTTATTTATGATGAAAAATATAAACCGTGCTTTGAAATTAATGCATTGCATGAGGGCATTGCAATGGTCAAGTGTAGGGGGTTTAATAAGTGTGAAAACACTTATCCTTTTACCACTTATTTCCAATAATAACAAGACCATAGCGTGTATTTTATGTCTTAAATATCGGAATTATGCGTGGTTTGTGTTTTTGTTGTGTTTTAGGATCAAAATATGAAAAAGGAAGAAAACACGGGCTTTCACGGGCTTTTATCGAAGAAAAATACAAAAGACGAAGTCAAAAGATCAAAAGTGCAAGAAGAACGGAAGTCAAATGCCTATTTTGAAGATTTATCGAAGAAAAAGTCTAAAGACGGAAGTTTAACAAAGTCGAAGAAACAAGTCTACTAAAAGAAGAAAAATAGAAGACGAGTTCAAGTTATCATTTGACTAATCCCGAGACAAAGTCGAGAAAGACGAGAAATTAAAAGATGAGAAAGAGTAAGAAAGAAGGAAGCAACATACCTCCCTTTTCCTATAAATACCCTTAATACTTGGTTTTTAGACCTAGTATGAAAGTTCGTTAAACCGAATCTTTTCGAATTGAAAACCGGTCTTAAGTGCGACTCAATTGTCTTTTGGTGAATTAAGAGAATGGTTTGGTTTGTTTTAAACTATTTGCAAGTAATTAAAGTGTCGTTGAGTAAAAAGGAAGTTAAACGATTAATATTAAATTTACAAGTAAAATAAATGCATGGAAACTTAAAGGTGATAATTGGAAAAGTACTAACTCACTAAATAAAACTAACACTTGAAAAATTTGCTAAAATTAAACAAACTTGGTTGAAAAGTACTATAAGAAAGTGATATCGAAAGGAACCAAAATAAGCCAAAAGGGGACCCGATCGGAATGTAATCCGATCGGATGGTCAGAATGCAGGGAAATGCGCACAATCGGAATGTGTACAAAGGGGGGTCAATCGGAATAACTGCTAGTGGTACCAATCGGAATACAGGACAAATCTACCAATCGGAATATGTGGGAAATCAAACAATCGGAATAACAAGAAATAGGGCAATCGGAATATGAACTCCAAGTCCCAATCAGAATACACAACTACCTAATCCGATCACTCGATCGGAATGCGAAGATGGGCTGCTCGGAATGGGGGACCAATCGGAAAGGGGTTTTAAACCCTTTCCTAAAATTGTGGAAATCGGTTGGAATGGTGAACCCGGTCGGAATAAGCCAATCGGAAAGGGGCTTTACCACCCTTTCCGAAAATTGTGGAAATGGGGAAAAGCTAGGTAATAAGCTAAAGTAATAAGCTAATACCCGAAACTTATCAATCCAAATAATCAATCGAATCAAATAAGCACTTTATTCAACTTATCTAACTCGAAATTAGGCAACTTTTTAGATCAAACAATGAAAACATAAACTTTTTAACAAAACTTTTTAATAAGAAAAATAAGCTAATCATCAAAGTAAGCCAATAAGCACAAAAGTCTTAAAGCCTAATCAAATGAAAACTTATAAAATGATCGAAAGATTAACTTTTTAAGCACAAAATCAATTAGAACAACACGGATCTTATGATATTCGCACCAAAATCAATCTTAAATCAAAGAAAAGTAAAATGAGAATAAGAAATAAAAGCTTAAAGTAGAACTTTGATTAATGAAATAAGCAATACAAAGATGTTTAATCTAGAAAGATTAAAAGAAAAAGATGAACTAGTGAGAGAAAGTTTAAGACTTTCTCTCTCTAAAACTAGAGAAGACTAAAAAGTGAAAAATTAACTAAAAACTCTAACCACCCTCCTAATGACTATTAGGAGGGTATTTATAGGGAAGGTGGAAGGAGTGCATGTGTTGCATCTTCTTTCTTGCTTTCTTCACGTTTTCTCGACTCGACTTTAATTCTTCGTCTTTGTCATCTCGGGATTTGAACTTGTCTTTTAATTTTCTTCTTCTATTAGACTTAAGTTCTTCGACTTCGTTAAACTTCCGTCTTTTGACTTTTTCTTCGATAAATCTTCAGAATAGGCCTTGGACTTCCGTTCTTTTTGCACTCTTGATCTTTTGACTTCGTCTTTTCCCGTTTTCTTCGATAAAAGCCCGTGAAAGCCCGTGTTTTCTTCCTTTTTAATATTTTGGTCCTAAAACACAATAAAAACACAAACCACGCATAATTCTGACTTTTACGACATAAATCACACGTTTTGGTCTTGTTATTATTGGAAATAAGTGGTAAAAGGATAAGTGTTTTCACACTTATTAAATCCCCTACACTTGACCATTGCAATGCCCTCATGCAATGCATTAACTTTAAAGCACGGTTTACATTTTCCATCATAAATAACCCACCTTGGCCTTTATTAAATACTAAACATAAAAGATAGAAGTAAGTAAAGAAATTAAAAACTTACATTGGGTTTTGGCGGCCATGAACGTTTATCATCCTCAAGTTTCACGTTCCCCATACCAAGCTTAAAAACGAGATCATTGTTATTATAAGTTAGCAAACTATCACGAACTCATGTGGGCCAATTATTCACTTAGACTCCCTTATTCCTAGGTGTATCTCTTATATTTTATTTTTGTCTTGAATGATCACGAGGATGCATTGTTTGACTTATTTCGATAGTTATTTAGTCCGAAAATAAGGTGAACGATTTAATCAATAGTTAGCTAAAGGACCAAATCTTTTAAAACTGCTTCTCGGGATATCAGAAAGTTCATATCTTGGCATAACTTGGTTCGCGATTTGAGACCTTTCTCGGGCCGATATTTGGCAGCGACTTCATACTTCGAATCTTCGAGAGACGTTCTTGAAATTATGGTCTTCTCTTTATAATATGAATTTCTTCACTTAAAGTTTTTGAGAGATTCTTCATCTTTGGACCACGACTTCTTCATTTTTCTCCAATCTTTATTTTGGACTTTGATATACACCGATCCGCCTCCTTTTAGGACTTGGATCTATTTATCCTCATACCTTGTTAGGGTCTTTTCGGATAGACTTCTCCATGACTTTTGGGGAGTTTTTGCTTCTCGTCGTGTGTCTCGATCCTTCATATTGATTTTCGATAAATGATTCTTCACATCACTTTTGGATCTTTAGCAACAAAATGTAGCCCTCATGCCTTGTTAGGGCCTTTTCGGACTAGCCAATCTTCGCGCCCCGCTTCATAAGTTATGCCTTGGCTATGAACTCTCGTCATTACCGAGCAACTTTTAAACGATCTGGGGCTAGAAGCTAAGTAACCTTTTAAATCGTACAACCTTATTTATTAGCAGATTAAATTATTAGCAAGCGGAGGGAGAATAGGCTCATAATTAACTCACATAAATTCACGAAAGAATACCGAACTTATAATTGACTCTATCATCTCTCGTTCTCCACAGTTTAAAATCTCAAGGAATGAGACTCGTGGATGCTTAGCCTATTAAATCAAAGTTTTGGGTTTTCGAGTCGCCTATAGGATCTTGCAAATTCTTAGACTTTTTCAAGTTTAGAAATCGCATTTTAAAGTTCCCTTGATAAACGACTCTCTAGGATCAATTATAGGAACTTGCGAAAAGTTCTTGTTCTTAACCCGTGAGAGTTAAGACTTTCGCGTTTTACAGCTCCGTATATAAAAGCCTAGCAAAACTTGACTTAAACACGTTAAGGATACTAGCTAGAGTAAACTTAGGTAGGTAAACTCGGGTTGAGTCAAAATATTCACGACTAAGAAAAATCTAAAACCACTTTATTGAAAATTTATTCTAGCAACGGAAAGAAGCTAAACATGATAAAGGAAAGTACGACTATACAACTAGGCCAAAGTAGATTAAAAATTTTGAAAAATGTCGAAGAATCAAATTTTCTGGTTAAAATGAGGGCAAATTCATGGAAAAGACCACTTACTTCGATAGAAGTCCCCCCTACACTTGAGATAAACATTGTCCTCAATGTTTAAGCATGTGGGAGTAAACTCCCCTACACTTATGACATTGTGCACTTTGTTTAAATCTTGCTAAGGAAAGGACAACTAAAGTGAATTCAATGTGAACATATAGAATATGAATTATTGAATCACAAGAGTTTAGGATAGAACCGGGAAGATGGAAAACACGGTATCACGGTTCGTCCAAAGTCATCAAGATGCTTTCTGAAGCTTTAATCCCTGCACATCACAAGAAACAAGACAACAAACAGATGCGGGGCTCCCCCTACACTTATTATGAAAGCAGTAAAGGATAGAACACGGGTTGCCTCCCGAGAAGCGCTTGTTTTTGTTCACCGAGTCATGAGCCTGACTCGACCCAATTTTAGTTCATGGGGAACGTGGTGAGGGATGGGATCATCTCCTGAGAGATGTCCTCACCAAAGTACAGCTTCAAACGCTGGCCATTCACCTTGAAATTGGGCCCATTCGGCTGAGAAAGCTCAATGGTCCCATATGGAAAGACTTTGGCGACGGTGAATGGACCAGTCCAGCGGCTCTTCAACTTGCCAGAGAAGATCTTCAACTGAGAGTTAAAGAGTAAGACTTGATCACCAACGTGGAACTCTCGGTTCTTGATTTTGGCATCGTGGATAATCTTCGTCTTCTCCTTGTAGATCAGCGAGTTCTCATAAGCTTCATTCCTCAGTTCATTTAGCTCGTTGATTTGAACCTTGCGATGATCACCGGCTTTGATGATGTCGAAGTTAGCCCACTTCAAGGCCCAGTGCGCTTTATGTTCCAGCTCGATGGGTAGGTGGCAGGCTTTCCCGTACACAAGACGATAAGGTGTACAACCGATCGGGGTCTTGTAAGCAGTACGGAAAGCCCACAGAGCATCATCTAACTTATCGGCCCACGCGGCGCGATGCTCTCCCACAATACGCTCCAAAATTCTCTTCAAGCCACGATTGGAAATTTCGGCTTGCCCATTGGTTTGGGGATGATAGGTGGTGGAAAGACGGTGATTGACACCATACTTTGCCATGACTCGTGCAAATTGATCGTTGCAAAAATGAGTCCCGCGGTCACTGATGATAGCACGAGGAACGCCAAATCGAGCGAAAAGCAACTTCAAAAAGTTCACAACCACCCTCGCATCATTCGTAGGAAGAGCCTTAGCTTCAACCCATTTAGAGACGTAGTCGACAGCGACGAGGATGTACTTGTTCCCTTTGGATGATGGAAATGGCCCCATAAAGTCGATGCCCCATACATCAAAGATTTCACATTCCTGTATGAAATTTTGAGGCATCTCATCCTTATGTGTGATATTGCCTTGACGTTGGCAAGCATCACAATGCTTAACCATTTCGTGAGCGTCACGATAAATGGTGGGCCAGTAGAATCCTGAATCAAACACTTTCTTAGCGGTGTAGTTGGGACCAAAGTGACCACCGGTGGGTCCTTTGTGGCAAGCTTGAAGAATGTCAAAAGCTGCCGGTCCGTCAACACATCGACGAATAATCAGATCAGCACACTGTTTGAATAGATAAGGGTCATCCCAAAAGTAAGTCTTAACATCATTCAAGAACTTCTTCTTTTGTTGGGATGTTAACCCTTGGATGAGAATACCACCCGCTAAGTAGTTTGCAATGTCTACAAACCACGGGGTGCCATCAAGGTTGAGATTTATAGACATTAGAGTCTCCAGGGGGAAAGAATCATTGATCTCTTTGTTCGGATGATCCCCCTGATATGGGTCCTCAAGTCTGCTCAGATGATCCGCGGCCAGGTTTTCGGCTCCCTTCTTGTCACGAATTTCAATGTTGAATTCTTGAAGGAGCAAAACCCAGCGAAGAAGTCTTGGCTTAGAATCGTTCTTTGTCATCAAGTACTTCAACGCGGAATGGTCCGTGTATACGATGGTGGTAGATAAAACAAGATAGGGGAGAAATTTCTCAAAAGCATAGACAACAGCTAAAAGCTCTTTTTCGGTTGTCGTATAATGCAATTGAGCCCCCGTTATTGTTTTGCTAGCGTAGTGTATTGGTTGGAAGTGTTTATTCACTCTTTGGCCCAAAACCGCACCAATAGCAAAGTCGCTAGCATCGCACATCAATTTAAAAGGCAGCTCCCAATTAGGGGTAACCAAGACCGGTGCCTTAGTTAGCTTATCCTTAAGAAGATTGAAGGCTTCGAGACACTCTTTAGAAAAGATAAAAGGAGTATCTTTTTCCAAGAGGTGGGTCATCGGGCGAGCGATTTTAGAGAAATCCTGAATGAATCGACGATAGAAGCCCGCATGACCCAGAAAACTTCTCACACCCTTCACGGTTGAAGGTGGAGGTAATTTGGCTATGACATCTACTTTAGCACGGTCGACTTCAAGACCGGCTTTAGAGATTTTGTGTCCTAGCACAATGCCTTCTTTTACCATAAAATGGCATTTTTCCCAATTCAGAACAAGGCGAGTGTCTTTGCACCGCTTAAGCATACGTTCCAAATTGGCAAGGCAGGAAGAGAAGGAATCCCCGAAGACCGAGAAATCATCCATGAAGACTTCCATGGTTTGCTCAACCATGTCATGGAAGATAGCCAACATGCACCTTTGGAAAGTCCCGGGGGCATTGCATAAGCCAAAAGGCATTCTTTTATAAGCAAAGATGTCGTAGGGACAAGTGAATGTTGTCTTCTCTTGATCTTGGGGATCGATGGGTATTTGAAAATAACCCGAG
This sequence comes from Glebionis coronaria, assembly GCA_025667525.1. NCBI lineage: Eukaryota > Viridiplantae > Streptophyta > Magnoliopsida > Asterales > Asteraceae > Glebionis > Glebionis coronaria. The sequence continues at coordinate 254,997,973 of CM046878.1, forward strand.
AAACCATCAAGAAAGCAGTAATATTCATTACCAGCTAAACGTTCAAGCATTTGGTCCATAAAAGGTAGAGGGAAATGATCCTTTCTCGTGGCATCATTGAGTTTGCGGTAGTCTATACAAACTCTCCACCCAGTAACGAGACGGGTAGGAATTAACTCGTTGTTTGCATTGGGCACAACGGTGATTCCGCCTTTCTTGGGCACACAATGGACTGGACTAACCCATGGTGAATCCGAAATAGGGTAAATCATACCCGCATCAATAAGTTTGATAACCTCTTTTTTGATGACTTCATGTATTTTAGGATTCACCCTTCGTTGACTTTGAATTGTGGGCTTAAAGTCGTCCTCCATGAGAATTTTATGTGTGCAGAAGTGAGGATCAATTCCACGGATGTCGGAGATTTTCCAAGCGATAGCTCTTTTATGCTTCTTCAACACAGCGACAAGTCGGGCTTTTTCGTCTTCTTTCAGATCCTTTGCGATGATGACCGGTAGCTTCTCGTCGTCTTCCAGAAAAACGTACTCAAGATGAGGCGGTAGGTCCTTAAGCTCAAGAGTAGGAGGATCCTCAATAGATGGTGAAACTAACGATGGATCATCATTAGTCACCTCTTTAGGAGCAGGAGGAGACAACGGGTCCTCATTGAGAAGTCTCTCAATAGTACGAATATCTTCATCCCAATTGGTGTACAAATTATCATACTTAATGTCGAGAGGACCCAAGCTAGCTTCGAAATCATCTAAGTCACTTTCTCCGAAAGGAGTCAGTGCTGGAGCAATTGAGGCAACGGTCTCAACATTGGGTAGAGAAGGAAGAGTACTTTTGCAAGCATCATGAAAATGTTCTTCACAAGCCTCATCGAGAACATCAATAGCATTAACACTCTCATACGAAAAAGGTTGCTTAGAAATCTTACCCATGTTGAAGACAATTTGATCGTCACCAACTCTCATGATTATTTCGCCCGCGGCTACATCAATGAGAGTGCGACCGGTCCTCAGGAATGGACGTCCAACGATTAATGGAACACGGGGATCCATCTCGTAATCAACGACAACAAAATCCGCCGGGAAGGTGAATTTATCGACGCCAACAAAGACATCTTCGGCTATCCCCACTGGATAAGCAACCGTACGGTTGGCTAATTCCAAAGTCATTTTGGTGGGGACTAGCTCGGGGAGAGATAATTGCTTCCAAACACTTAAAGGCATTAAGTTTATACTGGCACCTAGATCGGCTAGGGCCATGCAATTCTCTACTCCCGGGAAGTTGCAAGGAATCAAGAAGCGACCCGGATCACCAAGTTTGGTGGGAAATTGCCTTAAGAGCACTGCGGAGCAATTCTCATTAAGGTGGGTCTGAGCAATGTCAAGAAGCTTTTCTTTATCACTTAAAAGATCTTTAAACATCTTAGCGTATTTGGGCATGTGAGCGAGAGCCTCGGCAAAGGAGATGTTAAAATTCAATTGTTTAAACATTTTTAGAAAGTTTGAAACCTGAATATCATCCTTGCTCTTTTGCTTCTCTTTCCTCAACCTTGAAGTATAAGGTATATTGGATGAAGAAGAAGGCTTTAAGGGAGTAGGATCACTCACAACCACGGGTGGTGGGGAAATGGGGATAGATAGTGAAGGAAGTGGGGAAAGTTGCTCTTTTTCCTTGTTCACAATCACCGGTGGAGGTGTAGGAAGCTCGGGTTCCATATAACCTTTTCCACTACGAGTGGTGATTGCTTTCATCTCCCCTCTTGGATTCGCAACGGTATTACTCGGAAGAGTACCCGAAGAAGAGGGTTGATTACTTTGGATGAGCGAACCAATCATATCACGAAGGTGAAGAGCTTGATTGTTAAAAGAGTTTTACATGTTGGCGTTAATATCATTGCTGTGTTTGGCCATATCATTCCTTAGCTCTGCTCGAATATCGCTCCCTTGTTTCACCATGTCATTCTTCAAGTTGACAAATTGACTCTGAAGATTCGTCACCATCTCACGATTAGTCTTCATGAACGTCTCGACGTCTTGGTTTACGGCCATCGGTTGATTGAGAGGTGGAGCTTGAGAACTTCCTTGAGTTGGGTATGGGTTTCTTTGGGATTGATATTGATTTTGAGCACGAGGTTGGGATTGGTTGTTTCGGTTGTAGCTTTGTTGTTGGTTTTGGTTTGCAGGAGGGAAACCAGGAGGAGCAAGATAATTGTTGGAGCGATAACTTAGCAAGTTACGGTCTCCTTGAGGGCGTGCTTGATAGCCTCTGGGATAAGTACCATATGCTGCGTTAACGTCTTCAGAATAATTGCCGTGAGTAGAAGGACACTCATTGTAGGAATGAGGACCACCACATGTGTCACAAGAAATAGCAACGGCTTTAGCTTGTTGAGTTTGGTTAGAAGTCAAAATTTGGAGACTTTTGTTAATATCAAGAATAGCACGTTCCAAAACAGACGAGTTGGTGGTGGAAGAAGTAGATGAAACATTGACTCTCTGATTAGATCTTGAGGATGCGGAAGAATCCCAATTCTTGTGGTGAGTAGTCATGTTTTCAATCAACTCTCGACACTCCTCCGGTCTCCTTTTCATAAAAGTACCACCGGCGGCGGCATTGATCGTGTCACGATCACGAAAAGTGAGACCATTGTAAAAGGTGTCAATGAGAGTGACGGGGAGCATATTGTGATTAGGACAGCGGTCGATCAAATCATTGTAGCGTTCCCAAGCATCGAAAAGCGATTCATCATTCTCTTGCATAAATCCACTGATTTGGTTACGAAGGCTAGTGACCATGGATGGGGGAATGTAGCGCGATAAAAAGCGTTGAGTCATGTCATTCCACGTATGAATAGAATTCTTAGGAAGACGGTCAAACCATTTTTCGGCATGGTGAGAAAGCGAGTGTGGAAAGAGTTGAAGGCGAAGGTCATCCATAGAAACACCGGAGCACTTCATGCTTTGGGTCATAGTAATGAATTTGTCGAGGTGTTTGTTGGCATCATCATCCGAAATTCCACGAAATGGGTTCGTTTGCACTTGTTGTATCATGTGATGCTTCAACGAAAACTCCTGAGCCGTGACGTGCATTGGCGCAATCGGGCCTCCGCGTCCGTTCATGGTGGGTTGACACAATTCCTCCATGGTTCGTAAATCAGGTAGAAGGACATTGTTGTTGTTGTTATTGTTGTTGTTATTCAAATTGTTTTGAGGTGGGTGATTATTGTTGTTGTTAACACCAGCCATATCTAAATCTTCACGAGTCTCGGGCTCAGAATAGTTCGTAGATCTAGTACGCATGCACCTGCAGAAGAAAAATATACACAAAGAGAATACCTAAATAATATTTTTGGTTTTTATAGGTTTTTTTTTAATGTTTTTGTATTTTTGAAGAGTTTTATATTTTTTATGGATTTTTGAAAATTTTTGAAGCGAGGAAAATAACGTTCAAAGAACGGATCCCAAAATTCAATGCTTCTCTCACTAGAAACCGTTTATCTTAACGAAAAGAGCCGGCAGCGGCGCCATTTAATACTTGGTTTTTAGACCTAGTATGAAAGTTCGTTAAACCGAATCTTTTCGAATTGAAAACCGGTCTTAAGTGCGACTCAATTGTCTTTTGGTGAATTAAGAGAATGGTTTGGTTTGTTTTAAACTATTTGCAAGTAATTAAAGTGTCGTTGAGTAAAAAGGAAGTTAAACGATTAATATTAAATTGACAAGTAAAATAAATGCATGGAAACTTAAAGATGATAATTGGAAAAGTACTAACTCACTAAATAAAACTAACACTTGAAACATTTGCTAAAATTAAACAAACTTGGTTGAAAAGTACTATAAGAAAGTGATATCGAAAGGAACCAAAATAAGCCAAAAGGGGACCCGATCGGAATGTAATCCGATCGGATGGTCGGAATGCAGGGAAATGCGCACAATCGGAATGTGTACAAAGGGGGGTCAATCGGAATAACTGCTAGTGGTACCAATCGGAATACAGGACAAATCTACCAATCGGAATATGTGGGAAATCAAACAATCGGAATAACAAGAAATAGGGCAATCGGAATATGAACTCCAAGTCCCAATCGGAATACACAACTACCTAATCCGATCACTCGATCGGAATGCGAAGATGGGCTGCTCGGAATGGGGGACCAATCGGAAAGGGGTTTTAAACCCTTTCCTAAAATTGTGGAAATCGGTTGGAATGGTGAACCCGGTCGGAATAAGCCAATCGGAAAGGGGCTTTACCACCCTTTCCGAAAATTGTGGAAATGGGGAAAAGCTAGGTAATAAGCTAAAGTAATAAGCTAATACCCGAAACTTATCAATCCAAATAATCAATCGAATCAAATAAGCACTTTATTCAACTTATCTAACTCGAAATTAGGCAACTTTTTAGATCAAACAATGAAAACATAAACTTTTTAACAAAACTTTTTAATAAGAAAAATAAGCTAATCATCAAAGTAAGCCAATAAGCACAAAAGTCTTAAAGCCTAATCAAATGAAAACTTATAAAATGATCGAAATATTAACTTTTTAAGCACAAAATCAATTAGAACAACACGGATCTTATGATATTCGCACCAAAATCAATCTTAAATCAAAGAAAAGTAGAATGAGAATAAGAAATAAAAGCTTAAAGTAGAACTTTGATTAATGAAATAAGCAATACAAAGATGTTTAATCTTGAAAGATTAAAAGAAAAAGATGAACTAGTGAGAGAAAGTTTAAGACTTTCTCTCTCTAAAACTAGAGAAGACTAAAAAGTGAAAAATTAACTAAAAACTCTAACCACCCTCCTAATGACTATTAGGAGGGTATTTATAGGGAAGGTGGAAGGAGTGCATGTGTTGCATCTTCTTTCTTGCTTTCTTCACGTTTTCTCGACTCGACTTTAATTCTTCGTCTTTGTCGTCTCGGGATTTGAACTTGTCTTTTAATTTTCTTCTTCTATTAGACTTAAGTTCTTCGACTTCGTTAAACTTCCGTCTTTTGACTTTTTCTTCGATAAATCTTCAGAATAGGCCTTGGACTTCCGTTCTTTTTGCACTCTTGATCTTTTGACTTCGTCTTTTCCCGTTTTCTTCGATAAAAGCCCGTGAAAGCCCGTGTTTTCTTCCTTTTTAATATTTTGGTCCTAAAACACAATAAAAACACAAACCACGCATAATTCTGACTTTTACGACATAAATCACACGTTTTGGTCTTGTTATTATTGGAAATAAGTGGTAAAAGGATAAGTGTTTTCACACTTATTAACCCTCTTAATGCTTCATTAGAAGGGAGTTAGTTAGTTTTTTAGACACTTTTCATTTTTCTAGTTTTTCATATCTTTAGAGAGAACTAGGTGTTTCTACTTTCTCTCTCTAGATTTCTTCATCTTTTCTTTCAAGATTTAAGCTTTCATTTTATCTTGTATTTTGGAACCATTAATCTACAAGTTCAAGTTTAAGCTTTTCATTATTAATATTCTTCTACCTTTCTTTACTTTTAATTTTTTTTTTTGATTCGAGATAATCTGAGACCTTGTTTCATCTTGATGTTTATGTGATTAAAAAGATTATCTTTTTGTTCATATCTAAGTTTTTATACGATTTGAGCTTTGAGCTTATTATGCTTTTTGGCTTATTTTGTATTTAGCTTATTTACTTTTAAGTTTTCTAAAAAGTTTCGTCTTTTTAAAGTTTATTTTATAAAGTTTGTTTATTTAGAGTTTTGAAAGTTCTTATTCGTGCTTATTTAATCTTTCATTATAAATTTGGTAAAGTTTCGGATTGTGCTTATTAAAAAGGAGCCTATTCTTGTTGTTTATTAAGTTTTACATTCCATCGGAAAAGGTAAACCCTTTTCTGACGGTTATTCCGACCGTTCCATCGGATTAGGGTTTTGTATTCCGACCATTATTCCGATACTTCTATCGGAAAAGGGTTTTGGATTCCGATCGATATTCCGATCGGTATTCCGACAGTAGAGGTGATCCATCATTCCGACGCTTATTCCGTCATACATTCCGATGGAATTTGGTTTTCATTATTCCGATACTTTAATAGATATTCCGACAGTATTCCTTTTTATACATTCCGATTGTGTTCCGACCCATTTTTCCGACAGTATTCTGACGGGATTCCGATATTGGGTATTCCGACGGGTTGAGTTTTCCTTTTTATTTCAAGTTAATTTTCAAGTCTTCTTTTTCCACCAATCAAGGGTAGACATTTTTGTTTTATTTTTAATATCTTTTACGTTTATGTTATTTAGAGACTTAGAAAATCAAGCTCCCCCTTTTAGTGACCGATACCAATAATTCCACTATAGACTGTGATCAATTCGATTAGATACCGAGAACGATATCGAGTACACATTGCTAAAATCATTTATTAAATGGCGCCGCTGCCGGTTCTTTTCGTAAAGATTAACGGTTTTTAGTGAGAAAAACTGGATTTTGGGATCCGTTCTTTTGGGAACGTTATTTTCAAGCACAAAAATTTTCAAAAAATCAAAAACAATAAAAAAAACAAAAAACCAAAAATATTTTATTTCATTTTAGTGTATGCATACTCGATCTACGTCTTATTCTGAGCCCGAGACTCTTAGAGACTTAGATATGGCTGGTGTGCATAACAATAATAACAACCCACCTCACCCCAACATGAATAATAATAACAACCAAGGCCCACAACGCGAACTACGCACAATGGAGGAGCTTTGTGAACCAACCATGAACGGACGAGGAGGACCGATTACGCCGATGCAAATCACGGCTCCTGAATTTTCGTTGAAGCATCACATGATCCAGCAAGTTCAAAACACTTGTCCATTTCGCGGATTACCGGATGATGATGCCAACAAACACCTCGACAAACTCATTACCATCACTCAAAGCATGAAATTTCCCGGTGTTTCCATGGATTTTCTTCACGTTCACCTTTTTCCACACACTTTATCCCACCATGCCGAAAAATGGTTTGATCGTCTTCCCAAAAACTCAATTCATACATGGAATGACATGACTCAAAAAATTTTGTCGCGCTACTTTCCACCATCCATGGTCACTAGTCTTCGCAATCAAATCCGTGTTTTCACACAAGAACCTGATGAGTCGCTTTTCTATGCTTGGGAACGTTACAATGTCTTGATCGACCGTTGTCCGAACCATAATATGCTCCCCGTTACTTTGATTGATACTTTCTACAATGGTTTAACTTTTCGTGATCGTGATACGATTAATGTTGCTTTTGGTGGTACATTCATGAAGAGAAGACCTGAGGAGTGTAGAGAGCTTATAGAGAACATGACCACTCACCACAAAAATTGGGATTCATCTGCATCTTCAAGGAATAACCCGAGGGCCAATGTTTCTTCTACATCCTCCAACCCAGAGATAACCGAACTTACCCCCCAAATAGCCGAGATGAACAAAAACTTCTTAACCATGGCTACAAACTAATTTCAACAAGATAAAGTTGTAGCAACTTCTTTGCGGGGGTTCTCATTCATACACCGATTGTCCTTCTACTCATGACAACCCGGAAAATGTGTATGCTGCTAACGGTAACTTTTCTACGGGAGGCTTTCAAGCTCGTCCTCAAGGTGACCGAAATTTGCTATGTTATCGTTCAAACAACTTCCTTTCACCACCCGGTTTTCCTCCTCAAAACCAAAACAATTTCAACCGCAACAATCAAAACCAAACTCGAGCTCCTAATCAATATCAAACCCAAAGAAACCCATATCCTCCTCAAGGAAATAATCAAGTTTACCAACAACCCACTTATCAACCACCTGCCTACCATGCTCCTCCTTCTAACCAACCCACCGCATTTAATCACGAGGTTGAAACTTACATGAGGACTAATGACGCGCTAGTGAAGAATCTTCAGAGTCAAATCCTCAACTTGAAAGGAGATATGGCGAAACAAGGGAATGATCTTCGATCCGATATGCGAAACTCTTTGAGCAGTCAAACGAATGACTTAAGGGATATGATGGCTAGTTTCTTCCCCATTAATCAAACCTCTGGTTTGGGTTCTCTTCCGAGTAACACCGTTGTTAATCCAAGAGGAGAGATGAAAGCAATCACCACCCGACGTGGCAAAGGTTTAAAGGAAACCGAGATTCCTACACCTACACCGATGATTGTGACAAAGGAAAACGAGTCCGCTTCTCCAATTCCTCCACCTTCCACTTCTACCCCTCCACCACCCAAGGATGTGAGTGAGAATTCCATTCCAAAGCCTTCATCTCAACCCGATATACCTTATCCCTCAAGGTTGAGGAAAGAGAAGTTGAAGAACAAGGATGATATTCAGGTTTCGAACTTTCTCAAAATGTTTAAACAATTGAATTTCAACATCTCCTTTGCTGAGGCTCTTGATCAAATGCCGAAATATGCTAAAATGTTTAAAGATCTTCTCAGTGATAAGGAGAAGCTTCTTGATATTGCTCAGACCCAACTTAATGAGAATTACTCCGCAATGCTCTTAAGAAAAATACCAACCAAACTTGGTGATCCGGTCGCTTTTTCATTCCTTGCAACTTTCCTGGGGTAGAGAATTGTATGGCCCTAGCCGATCTAGGTGCTAGTATAAACTTAATGCCATTAAGTGTTTGGAAACAATTATCTCTACCCGAGCTAGTCCCCACACGAATGACATTGGAATTAGCTAACCGTACGGTTGCTTATCCGGTGGGGATAGCCGAAGATGTCTTCGTCGGTGTCGACAAATTCACCTTTCCGGCGGATTTTGTTGTCGTTGACTACGAGATGGTTCCCCGTGTTCCATTAATCGTTGGACGTCCATTCTTGAGGACCGGTCGCACTCTCATTGATGTAGCCGCGGGCGAATTAATCATGAGAGTTGGTGACGATAAAATCGTTTTCAACATGGGAAAACTTTCTAAGCAACCTTATGAAAACGAGAGCGTTAATGTAAAACCCGTAAAAATAAGGTCATAATTTAATTGTATTTTCAATTATTTTGAAAGTATTTTATGACGTTAAATATTATTATGTTTAACGGTTTAAGTTGAAACCGATATTAAATATTTTATTTTAATATTTTGACGAGCAACGAGGACAACTAGTGATCGCGATACCGACGGATGCCAAAAATTTTATATTTTATCATCGATCGTTTCGATATTTAATACTTTCGACGATATCGTTTTAATTACGTATCGAGTCGTTATATTATTATTTTCTTTCGTGTGCGTTTAAACTTTTAAAAAGTAAAACTTTTAAAAAGTATTTTTACGAAACCCGAGTCTCGTAAATATTTCAAAATTTACAATTTACATTTTCTACCCTTTTAAACTATTTTATTACATTTTGGACCAAAACTATCACAAATTGGCAAAAACTACCCTAACCTTACACTATATATATAATTCCCACTATCTAAATTACATTAAAAAAATCATTTAACAAAATTCATCCCCTTCCTCCCTCTCTTTTCCTTTTGGCCGTACACCATACAAACAAAAACCATCAACATTTGTTGATTTTGAGTTTGATTCAATCCAAACTAAAACAAGTCTCATTCCTAATTTTTCAAGGTGATTCTAATGGTACCATTTTTACCAACATGCATTAAGTTTTAAATTTTGATAAAAACTAGGCTTGTTAGGTGGAGATTTTGATCATGCAGTGATGATCAAATAGTGTTTATGCTATATTTTTTTAAAAAGTTGATTTTTAATTTTTGGGTTTTTTATTTTGATGATGATACAAGTGTTAGGATGGGTTTATGATGATATTAGGATGTTAGAATGATGATAAAAGTTGTTGATTTTAATCAAAAACTTGATTTTGTAAGAGATTTTTATAGTCAATTTTGGGCAGTAGGTTTGAGGCCATTTTCGAGGGTCTTAAGTCTGAAAATGGGTTTATATTATGGGATTATGTTGTAGAAAATTTTGTAAGCTTCGATTTGATATAAGGTAGGCCTTCCAACTCCAAACGAGGTGGAAGATACACTAGTTTGATTTTCGTGTACCGGGAGACGAGTGTTGACACAATCCGAAAATTGTTGTCGATATTTGGATCGAATCTCAGGGACTATAAAATGAGTTTCAAAATGATTCAAGGGCTGTTCTCAGGCTCAAAGTTTAGCATTTTGAGTCTATTTTTAGAATCAAGTGTTGGTTTTATAAATAGAGTTGTTTTGAATGGTCAAAATGGTTTCGTAAGTCAAGGTCGTTAAACTGTCCGGATTTTGTGATTCAAAGATGAGTCGGGCAGGGAACTTTAGAAGTAAAATCTTTTAATGGGCTCTTGAGAGGACTTTCTACATATATTAAGTTCTCTGAGTAGTATCATAAAAATTTGATATGTCTAAGTATGGGAAAACGGCTTCGACATTCGGTATGTTCCGGCAGATTTTTATTAAAGGCATAGAATAATAAAATGAACATATAGGAGAGTGTAATAGAATCACTTGTATCGTTTTCTCTTGAGTTATCATGATTTTATACTTGAGTTTGATTTTATTATGTATCATTTATTTCTCGAGTCTATTATTAATGTACGCACCTTATTTGCTAGGTTGTGGTTGTCGTGTTTATCGGGCATCTACTATCGTCGGCGATCGTCTTCAACTACTATAAGTACTAAGGTGAGTCTATAGCCTCGTTTGAGCTCATTCAAATATTTTTAAAACCCGCGAGGGGGAATACATGTTTTATAAACTTAGAACACAAGATTTTTATGGTATGCTTGTCCCTCTTTGAATGGACCGTGGTTGCCTTTAAATTGCATTAAGTGATTGCCATTGTTAAAGCCTCAATTATGGACCGTTAATTAACCTATGATGGGTTAACCGCTAGTACAATTAATAGATCTATGGGGGAAGCCGCCCCGGTTCAGTTTGTGTGGACTTGTCACAGAAGCTTAGGCCCGACCTCCACACTGTTTGAACATATTGTATTGAGAAGTCAGGTATACGGCAATGTACCAATAATCTGGAGGTAACGGCAATTAATAAATCTCTTGTCTTATTAGACCTAACGGAGTGTCTAAGGGCTCGGTTCCATGAGCTTATTGAAATTTATGCTATATACAATTATTATTGTTGATGCAAATTATTGTTTGATGCTTGTTAAGCATGCCACAAACTTATAATCTTTGCTTGTGTTCAAATTGATTACATAAACCTATAGATTCACTCGGCATTTTGCTGATTGTTTTACTCACATGTATTTCAGGTAATCAAGAAGTGGAAGCTTGGAGGTCACGGGAATGAAGTTGTGCACTGCTTTTGTTGGTCAAACTCTTTGATTTATTTATCGTTCCATTTTTAAAACAAACTAATATGTTGTTTTAACTTATCTTTTGGTAACGATTACTTGGGACTACACTACTCTGATGAATGTTTTAGGAACGATAAATTTGAAACGTCTCTTTTTGAGTCGTTTTTTATAAATTGTGTGTTTTTATACCATTATTTAGCACCCAAAGATATATTCTGCTGCGTGTAGATTTGGGGGTGTTAAAGATTGGTATCAAAGCCATGAGTTATAGAGAACTAGGTCTTTATTTTAAAAACCTAAACTATAACTGTCAGTTTTTATTTTTCAAAGAGTCGGTGCACATGACTTCGCGTGACTTCAGGTTCAAGCTACTTCTGAGATTACAATTTTAGTATACGTTATTACGTATACCTTATTGGCAAGTATTTATAAATAAATGCTATGATCCATTTATAGATATATATTTATATCTAGGATTCCTTTATCGATATATATTTATGTCGTTAAACTTTTCAATAAAAGTTTATCATTTATTAATGATTAACTTAAATAAATAAAATGAATTTTCAAGATCTTTCTGTATTTATTTTTGAAGTATTTAAATTGATTTTATTGCAAGAATTTTATATTATGACCTTACATACCTTCATCTGCGCGCATTACTTTTATTGTTTAACTCTTTGAGATATCTATACAGATATCCAAATCGTCTTTCGGCTGTTTGTGCTTGGACGTCTTGAAACGTAATCTCTAGACCATTGTGTAGCTCAATGTGTCCTTGGAAAAGACTAACCGCCATCGTGTGAGTCATACATTTTGAAACATTTCTTAAAATCATGTTGAATAATATCATGGTTTTTCATAATATTTTGTTGATTTTTATCACCGTTATACACGGCATGTGAAGATTTAATTCGTTGACATTTATATGTATCGACTCCGAAGTGTATTGTTCGCTTATATCTTGGTAACGTCATCGTCATTTTATAAATCATCGTCTAGATTATGGCGCTAGATTGGAATACGATTTTACTTCTATAAAATTGTATCATTTGTTTTTCATTAACCTTCTTGCTCCCGGAGTGCAACACGTTAATGTTCCATTCTTTTCTTGTTATGTTATGTGTTTTTGGACAATCGTGTCACCAAGGAGATTTGTCTACATTACATTTCTAAGTCTAAATTATGGACGTCATTCACCGCTTTGCTTCCTAAATTTCGTGTTGGATACCTTGAAGCATCTTCTGTCATTCATTATGCTATATTTTTATTTGATGCTCATTATGAGATTTATTTATCGTTGTTGTAAAATCCACAAGACATGTGTCTATATATATATTTTTTGAGTCGTTAGGAAGTGTCAAAAAATACATTTTATGTAGAAACTGCAGGGGCAGTATAAACAGGTCAAAACTTAAGAGTAAAACCTGCGTTTTTAAAATAAAATAGTCAAACCTGCACAGAACTTGCAGGGGTAATTTGGTCATTTATACTGGGTTTCAGGTCTCAGGTAAAACTAGAAAGTCGTCTGAAACATCGTTTTGCATCAAAATTCTTTAGACTCCGAGTCTTGGAGATGTCGTTTATCAGGTCAATTAATCGGCTCATGTTTAAAAGTCAAATCTGATAGATAATTCGGAACATGGGTTTTAAACGTTTCTAAGCAGTTTTGATTTCACTAGAGATCGTAAAATTTTAACATAATATTATTTTACAACTAACGAATATTAGTTGCATGTGAAAATGTTTAAAAATAGAAACATTACAGGATTAGCAATTACTGGATTAATGGTGTAATTTGAAAACGAATAATATATTTTCTTAAAAGCATGTTAGTATCGTGTAGCTTACGATGAATACACATGTGGATTATTTTATTCTTTTTATATATATGACTCATTTGTCATTCGATGATTTTATTTTTATTTTCTTTTAACCTTCCACTGATTTGGGTTGAGTTTTGAAGTTTTGCCTTCACATTCTTCTTCGACATTCTCATCATGTGTCTCATGGCGTTTCCGTCTAAACCTTATAACCTTTTGAAACCTTAACAACTTGTAACCATTTCATTGGTTTTCCTATAAGCTACTATTTGCAACTTTTTGCAAAAGCTTTGGTTATTATATACTTCATCAAAATGTCACCTTATAATTTTAATTGACATTTTTATTACAATTATTTTCATAAATTGTTTTACTTTGATATTATGAAATAGTTTTCATAACATTTGAGTTATTGCTTAAAAATCTCGTCAATTACTTGTATCCTATAAATTTATAAACTATTTTAAATTCCATTTTTCAAATGGCATGGTTTATATATAAAGATAAGAAACGTAATACTTTTCGCCGAAACTGAGCACTGCATTGTTATTCCTAGATTATACATGGCCTGATCACCTATGTCTAATTTAGAAGGAGCCATGCTAGGCTGAATAGTAGTCGCCTTAAAAATCTTGATAATAATCAACTTTTTACTTGTATTTATGATAAAGATAAATAAAATGAAATAAAGTGAAAAGAAGTTTTGAAAACCTTTATATTTTATGCAAGTAGCATAATTTCTATGCATCCGCATATCTTTTCTTATCTTCTCTTGAATGAATTACACGCTTACGGGTACGTTTTTACTCGACGATCGTTTTTCTACTTGTTACTTCATTTTGTCTTATAACTGATTTCTTTTGACCGTTCGTCTAAATTACTGACTGTTGATAAATGACTTGAAAGTCTCGATGTTTTATCCTTCCTTCTTGTCCAATCTTCTTTATGCGACTGGGTAGATCTTTGGAATGTCTCCGCACGTGAATAACGAATTATCACTAGAGTGATTTCCGTATATCCGGGATGACGTCCGTCACTCTCGTATGTCTCGAAATCCACTCTTGTGAGCCGTGCTTTGACTTCTCTCTTTAAACACTAACATCTTTCATTTGGTTTATTTTAATTACAAGTGATTATTAGGAATTTTCATTTATTAAAATTTTTGTATGGGTCTTATTTCCGATCATGTATCGACCACCGCTAAGTTAACGAGCTGATGTTGGTGAACCATCGACCGCACTAACAAAATTGACAACTTGTTTAATCTATTATTTCTTATCATCTTACCATCAACGCCTTTATTTATTATTCTCTTTAAGAATTCATACGACATTTGCTTCGTCCCTTTTGTACCGTTGATTTCGTACTAATTGTTGACCATTATTTCTATTCGTATTCGTTTATTATCTTGTCACATTTTGAAACCCGAATATATCTCATGTTTAATTTGAAATAATAAACATCTTTATGTATTTCTACAATGTATTATAAAATTTTTATGGAACTTTTATACATTTTTCCAATGATTTTCAATTATCGAAATAACCATCACAAGTAAAAGGTCAAATTTATACATCATATTTTGTATAACTAAAACTAATGATTAAAATGAAATTATGTTCTACCTTTTGAACTAATTGACTTATTATACTTTACTTTTAATGTAATGAAATTACCGGTTTAATTTATATTCCTAATAATGATTTAATTTGGAAATTATACTTTCTAAATGTAACCATCAATATGAGTTTAATTAATAAATTCATGTCATTCTTTCAAAGCCTCTTAAGACGACCAAATAAACTGTGAAGCTATTTAACTTCTATTTTAATATATCATCCTTATCAAGAAAGTACCTCAATTGAGTTTTAAGGTAATACTAAATCCGGGACGGATAATTGTGACAAATATTATTTTAATGTTAATATTTAATTCATTCTTCGCTCTCATTTTTCTAGTATTGTGAATTATTATGTTTTACGGTTACGTGAGTCGAGATCCCTCGTCGATCGTCAACCTTAAATCATTTTACCACATCTTGTCCGTTTATGCGTTTATTGAATTCATTTTTTATCTCATTTTGTTCCTCGTACTGAAGATCACTATTTTATTCTGAGTTTAAAATGAATCTCGGGAAGCAGTGTATAAGAAGAAACGATAAGTGTCACCAGGATTTATGCGTGTACTTGTGGAATGATTGAGGACCGAATCTCTTAATGAATGGAGTTAATAAATTCGTTACAACCTCGAGGAGTATGTTGAAGCCAACACCGCAAGTGGAAAGACTCTGGAGATTAAGTGGTTATTATCAAGGGTTCGTTCAAGGTTTTCTCGATGATTAACGGTGGAGATCTATACTCGATGTTTATGTTCGACCTTTTCTTTTATGTACTTATATGGTGTGTGACCTAGTAAAATGATCTTAAGTTGTGAGAACTTGAGACGGCATCATCCGATGACGTCCGATCATGTAGAACACATATTATGTAATATCTTTTTGACTTTCAACGACGATGTTTATTGAGACTTTAATACGCGTTGGCGAAAGTGAGATGGTGTCTTTGTATTATCTTTTGAGTAGGGACCCGCGTGTGAGCACCCTCCGATGATGAAAATGTTTTTCTTGTTAGTTCTTTTTATGTGTTTCCATGGCTATCCGGCCAGTGGCTATCCTTTAAATTGCAACTTTCCTTCTAATTGGACTTACCTGAAAATCCTGTCATCTATTCTTGTCGTCGAATGAGCTTCGTGAGATTCATAAAATTTTCATGTGTCGAGCTTGACGGGTGACTGGTGGATAAGGATTTATTTATTCCTTTTTGGTGAGATACAACTTGACGACAAGTTGCGTTTTGTTAAAAAAAAAAAACAGTGGAGATCGTGGATCGTGATTCACGTGGGAACGTGAGGACTTCTTTATAAGGAATGTCGTTATCCTTCTGGGTAGTGAACAACTCGAGTATGAGGTGAGTTGAGCGTCGGGACGTCGCTCCCTTAAGGTGGTGAGGATGTAAAACCCGTAAAAATAAGGTCATAATTTAATTGTATTTTCAATTATTTTGAAGTATTTTATGACGTTAAATATTATTATGTTTAACGGTTTAAGTTGAAACCGATATTAAATATTTTATTTTAATATTTTGACGAGCAACGAGGACAACTAGTGATCGCGATACCGACGGATGCCAAAAATTTTATATTTTATTATCGATCGTTTCGATATTTAATACTTTCGACGATATCGTTTTAATTACGTATCGAGTCGTTATATTATTATTTTCTTTCGTGTGCGTTTAAACTTTTTAAAAGTATTTATACGAAACCCGAGTCTCGTAAATATTTCAAAATTTACAATTTACATTTTCTACCCTTTTAAACTAGTTTATTACATTTTGGACCAAAACTATCACAAATTGGCAAAAACTACCCTAACCTTACACTATATATATAATTCCCACTATCTAAATTTCATTAAAAAAATCATTTAATAAAATTCATCTCCTTCCTCCCTCTCTTTTCCTTTTGGTCATACACCACACAAACAAAAAGCATCAACATTTGTTGATTTTGAGTTTGATTCAATCCAAACTAAAACAAGTCCCATTCCTAATTTTTCAAGGTGATTCTAATGGTACCATTTTTACCAACATGCATTAAGTTTTAATTTTTGATAAAAACTAGGCTTGTTAGGTGGAGATTTTGATCATGCATGTGTTAATAGTGATGATCAAATAGTGTTTATGCTATGTTTTTGTTAAAAAGTTGATTTTTAATTTTTGGGTTTTTTATTTTGATGATGATACAAGTGTTAGGATGGGTTTATGATGATATTAGGATGTTAGAATGATGATAAAAGTTGTTGGTTTTAATCAAAAACTTGATTTTGTAAGAGATTTTTATAGTCAATTTTGGGCAGTAGGTTTGAGGCCATTTTCGAGGGTCTTAAGTCTGAAAATGGGTTTATATTATGGGATTATGTTGTAGAAAATTTCGTTAGCTTCGGTTTGATATAAGGTAGGCCTTCCAACTCCAAACGAGGTGGAAGATACACTAGTTTGATTTTCGTGTACCGGGAGACGAGTGTTGACACAATCCGAAAATTGTTGTCGATATTTGGATCGAATCTCGGGGACTATAAAATGAGTTTCAAAATGATTCAAGGGCTGTTCTCAGGCTCAAAGTTTAGCATGTTGAGTCTATTTTTAGAATCAAGTGTTGGTTTTATAAATGGATTTATTTTGAATGGTCAGAATGGTTTCGTAAGTCAAGGTCGCTAAACTGTCCAGATTTTGTGATTCAAAGATGAGTCGGGCAGGGAACTTTAGAAGTAAAATATTTTAATGGGCCCTTGGGAGGAATTTCTACATATAGTAATTAAGTTCTCTGAGTAGTATCATAAAAATTTGATATGTCTAAGTATGGGAAAACGGCTTCGACATTCGGTATGTTCCGGCAGATTTTTATTAAAGGCATAGAATAATAAAATGAACATATAGGAGAGTGTAATAGAATCACTTGTATCGTTTTCTCTTGAGGTGTCATGATTTTATACTTGAGTTTGATTTTATTATGTATCATTTATTTCTCGAGTCTATTATTAATGTACGCACCTTATTTGCTAGGTTGCGGTTGTCGTGTTTATCGGGCATCTACTATCGTCGACGATCGTCTTCAACTACTATAAGTACTAAGGTGAGTCTATAGCCTCGTTTGAGCTCATTCAAATATTTTTAAAACCCGCGAGGGGGAATACATGTTTTATAAACTTAGAACACAAGATTTTTATGGTATGCTTGTCCCTCTTTGAATGGACCGTGGTTGCCTTTAAATTGCATTAAGTGATTGCCATTGTTAAAGCCTCAATTATGGACCGTTAATTAACCTATGATGGGTTAACCGCTAGTACAATTAATAGATCTATGGGGGAAGCCGCCCCGGTCCAGTTTGTGTGGACTTGTCACAGAAGCTTAGGCCCGACCTCCACACTGTTTGAACATATTGTATTGAGAAGTCAGGTATACGGCAATGTACCAATAATCTGGAGGTAACGACAATTAATAAATCTCTTGTCTTATTAGACCTAAGGGAGTGTCTAAGGGCTCGGTTCCATGAGCTTATTGCAATTTATGCTATATACAATTATTATTGTTGATGCAAATTATTATTTGATGCTTGTTAAGCATGCCACAAACTTATAATCTTTGCTTGTGTTCAAATTGATTACATAAACCTATAGATTCACTCGGCATTTTGCTGATTGTTTTACTCACATGTATTTCAGGTAATCAAGAAGTGGAAGCTTGGAGGTCACGGGAATGAAGTTGTGCACTGCTTTTGTTGGTCAAACTCTTTGATTTATTTATCGTTCCATTTTTAAAACAAACTAATATGTTGTTTTAACTTATCTTTTGGTAACGATTACTTGGGACTACGCTACTCTGATGAATGTTTTAGGAACGATAAATTTAAAACGTCTCTTTTCGAGTCGTTCTTTATAAATTGTGCGTTTTTATACCATTGTTTAGCACCCAAAGATATATTCCGCTGCGTGTAGATTTGGGGGTGTTAAAGTTAATTTCATTGACGTTCTTGATGAGGCTTGTGAAGAGCATTTCAAAGACGCTTGTAAAAGTGGTTTTTCTTCTCTACCCATTGTTGAGACCGTTGCCTCTATTGCTCCCTCACTAACTCCATTTGGAGAAAGTGATTTCCTTTTGAAAGAATTTGAAGCAACTTTAGGGGATGTGGCCTTAAAATATGACGATTCTCCCTCCGATTGGGATTAAGACATTCGTACCATTGAGAAACTTCTCAATGAGGACCATATTTCTCCACCGTCTCCTAAGGAAATCTCTATCGATGATCCGAATTTGACTATGCCTTCCATCGAAAATCCTCCGGATTTAGAGCTTAAGGATTTACCGTCTCATCTCGAATACGTTTTCCTTGAAGACAATAAGAAGTTACCCGTCATCATTGCAAAGGACTTGAAAGGGGATGAAAAGTCTCGACTTATCGACGTGCTGAAGAATCATAAGAAAGCAATTGCTTGGAAAATTTCTGATATCCGCGGAATTGATCCGAACTTTTGTACTCATAAAATTCTCATGGAAGATGACTTTAAACCCGCAATCCAAAGCCAAAGAAGGGTTAATCCTAAAATTCATGACGTCATCAAGAAAGAAGTTATCAAACTTCTATATGTCGGAACGATTTACCCTATTTCGGATTCGCCATGGGTTAGTCCCATCCATTGTGTGCCTAAGAAAGGCGGAATAACCGTTGTTCCCAATGAAAACAACGAGTTGATTCCTACTCGACTTGTCACGGGTTGGCAAGTTTGCATAGACTATCGCAAGCTCAATGATTCCACTCACAAGGATCATTTTCCTCTTCCTTTCATAGATCAAATGCTCGAGCGTTTAGCGGGTAATGACTGCTATTGCTTATTAGACAGTTTTTCCGGGTATTTTCAAATTCCCATCGATCCTAAAGACCAAGAGAAAACCACATTCACTTGTCCTTATGGAACATTTGCTTACAAAAGAACGCCTTTCGGCTTATGCAATGCTCCCGGGACTTTCCAAAGGTGTATGATGGCTATATTCCATGACATGGTTGAAGAAACTATGGAAGTCTTTATGGATGATTTCTCAGTCTATAGTGATTCTTTCTCTACTTTCCTTGCCAATTTAGAACGTATGCTCAAATGGTGTGAAGACACTCGTCTCGTTCTTAATTGGGAAAAATGCCATTTCATGGTAAAAGAAGGTATTGTTCTTGGTCAAAAAATTTCCAAAGCCGGTCTTGAAGTCGACCGTGCTAGAGTTGAAGTGATTGCTAAATTACCTCCACCTTCAACCGTGAAGGGTGTAAGAAGTTTCCTTGGTCATGTCGGCTTCTATCGTCGATTCATTCAAGATTTTTCTAAGATCGCTCGCCCGATGACCCACCTCTTGGAAAAAGATACTCCTTTCATCTTTTCTAAAGAGTGTATTAAATCTTTCAATCTTCTTAAGGATAAATTAACTAAGGCACCAGTAATTGGTTACCCCTAATTGGGAGTTACCTTTTGAATTGATGTGTGATGCTAGCGACTTTGATATTGGAGCGATTTTGGGAAAAAGAGTGAACAAACACTTCCAACTAATCCATTACGCTAGCAAGACAATGACGGGGGCTCAATTGCATTATACCACTACCGAAAAAGAGCTTTTAGCTGTAGTGTATGCTTTTGAGAAGTTCCGCCCCTATCTTGTTCTTTCCACCACCATTGTATATACCGATCATTCCGCGTTGAAGTACTTGTTAACCAAACAAGATTCCAAGCCAATACTTCTTCGTTGGGTTTTGCTCCTACAAGAATTTAAAATCTAAATTTGTGATAAAAAGGGAGCGGAAAACATAGCCGCAGATCATCTTAGTAGACTCGAGGATCCTTATCAAGGGGAGCTCCCAAATCAAGAGATTAATGACTCTTTTCCCCTTGAGGCCTTGATGCCTATTAACTCCAATCTTGATGAAACCCCATGGTTTGCGGACATTGCAAACTACTTGGCGGGTGGAATTCTCATGGAAGGGTTAACGTCCCAACAAAAGAAAAAGTTCTTTAAAGACATTAAACACTATTTTTTGGACGACCCTTACCTTTTCAAACAATGTGCAGATCTTGTCATTTGTCAGTGTGTTGATGGGCCGACAGCTTTATTAATCCTTGAAGCTTGCCATAAAGGACCCACCGGTGGTCACTTTGGTCCTAATTACACCGCGAAGAATGTTTTCGATTCTGGATTTTATTGGCCCACCATTTATCGTGATGCACACGAAATGGCTAAGCATTGTGATGCTTGCCAACGCCAAGGCAAGATCACACATAAAGATGAGATGCCTCAAAATTTCATCCAAGAATGTGAAATCTTTGACGTATGGGGCATCGACTTTATGGGGCCATTTCCATCATCTAAAGGGAACAAGTACATCCTCGTAGCCGTTGACTACGTATCTAAATGGGTTGAAGCAACGGCTCTCCCTACGAACGATGCGAGGGTGGTTGTGAACTTTTTGAAGCAGTTATTTGCTCGATTCAGTGTTCCTCGTGCTATCTGTTAATGCAAGTGATGCCTAAAAACATTATTAGTGTTAACTAATCTTTCTTAGTTTTGATCACAACAAACATTACAACACATTTAGTGTAAAACACAAAATGAATTATTTAACTAACACTATCATCAAGGTAATAATCATATCACTAACCTTTCTTAATCATACTTAGTGATCATCAAAATGATTATCCTTAAAACTCACTTTTGTTAATATGAAAAAAGACTTTTTAATAAACTTTCTTTTTTAGAAAATGTTTTATTAAAATGGAAAATGAAAATTTGAAAATAGCATATTCCAAATGTTGTTAGAATATCCTTTGAAGGTTTCAAATACCTCAGATATTCCCACCCCACTAAAAGACAAAAAACAGAGCGTAGTCTAGTGGCGGTACCTTAAGTACCTACGCGGTTCCTTAGTGATATGGAATCGCGGGGTGAGATAAGGTACCGCGCACAGCTAGCCGTTATAGATCCGTTATACTTTGTCTCCTTTAAATAGTGGGTCAAATCTCATTTTCCAGCAAGCCTCTTGGACGTTTTTCTCAGCCCTCTTTCTATTTTCTATAGCATAATCATTAGTAAATGATCACTTAAATTGTTAAGGATGTTTACATATGATTATCCTCTTGATCCCCTCCTTTACCTTGTCCAAGGAGAAGATCACTCACTCACTAGTGTTGTGATAAAGATGAATCTATGAGCTAGTCATATTCATCATGATACCCTTTTGTTTTAGGTCAATCCAATATATTTATGAATACTTGGACTAGTTGTGTTCATCCAAGTTATTTGTGGATACTTGGATTTGTTGTGTACATCCATTGCATATGTGTTTGCTTGGATTTGTGTTGTGTAAATCCAAGATACATGTGTGTACTTGGATAAGTCTAGTTGAGTTGTAATAGATTTGATTAGGAGTTTTCACTAAACTATAAAGTGATGTGGTTGTGTCTTGTGAGTTCTCACTAAACTTTAAAGTGATTAGTAGTTGTGTTGTGTGAAGTTCTCACTTAGCTTCAAAGTAAAGAGTCGTGAAGATTGGTTCTAGCTTTCGATTAGAACTCGACATCTAGCCTTGTATCGTAAAATGGTGAAGTAGGCAACGTCGTGAAGATTGGTTCTACCTTAAGATTAGAACCCGACATCTAGCCTTGTGTCGTTAAATTGTGAATTAGACAACGTTTTGTAGATTGGTCCTAGCTAAAGATTAGGTCTCGACATTTAGCTTAGTGTCGGAAAATAATGTAAGAAACGATGTAAGGTTTTCTCCGCCGAGAAGGGAGCTTGTGGATAAGTGGAAATATCGAGTAGGTGTACTCGAGGAGTGGAGTAGAAACGAGGATAGAGCCTCGTTGTCGAACCACTATAAATCTTGGTGTCTTCCCACTAGGTTGTCTCCTTCCTTACTCGTTACTTATTTCATTATCATTACACTTATCTATTATCTTTGCTAGTGCATTTGAATTGAACCTAATTATTATGCAACTTAGCCTCAAGTAAAAGATAGTTTTGATACAAACCAAATTGAAAGTAATTTTAATTTGGTCGTCAATCGAAGAGAAACTATTCAACCCCCCCTTCTAGTTTCTACAATTGGTATCAGAGCGATGGTCACTCAAGATCTTTGAAGTATATTGTACTTTGAAACTTGGATCGATCCATTGT
Source organism: Glebionis coronaria (assembly GCA_025667525.1). NCBI lineage: Eukaryota > Viridiplantae > Streptophyta > Magnoliopsida > Asterales > Asteraceae > Glebionis > Glebionis coronaria. The sequence goes on from CM046878.1 coordinate 255,020,806, forward strand.
CTCCTCAAATTAGAAGGTCAAGTTGTACTAAAGTTTCTCTGTGGTCAAAACTATGTTTTCTTTGAAAATAGGTCTTTTAATTGATAATATTTCATCCCACTTAAGATTATATACTCTTGAAATGTATCTACTAGTTTGCATCTGGCTTTGTGTAGGTACTCATGAAGATCAATCACTTAATTGGTTGTGGATTGAGTTACTTGAACTTGTAGAAGACTCATCTTCATTGATCTTTAACATCTTTGAATGATGATACCAAGATGATTGGGAATGATACTAGTCCTTGAAGACTTAGTACTCATCATAGTCATTGATTGGGCATAGCACTTATTCCTTCATGGATTGCTCTTTGTGGCCAAGGTACGCTTTCGTTCTTCCACACGCCCTTTGATCATTCTTTTGATCATTACTTGACTATGTGCTTGTTCTCGGCATCCTTGCCTTGACATTTATTTGTGGTTTGTGTTTCTTTTCCTTTATCCTCTCAAACCTTCATTGCTTGGATACTTGACTCACTATGGTGATGTAGAGTGAGTTAGTAGAAGCTTAAAGTATCAAGCATGATTTCCATGGTTTGCACCCATACGGTTAGTAGGCCCTTTGTGGGAGAGAAATTGAATTAATACCTTGCTCATATTTTGGTTTAGACTAAGACTATTATTGAAAGTGATCTTAGTCTATATTTGAATAATTGCTTTGTGCTTATTCATTACCAAAGCCGTTTAACGTTTCGCCGAAAAGGCACGTCTTAAACCACTATATATGACACAAGCTCTTCGTTACCACTATTTGAAGATTGTAATTAATCCCTTGAGCATTGTTCCTAGTCTTGATTCACTTCCCTTGTCTTCTCTCCACTTAGTCGTTTTGCTACGAGTAGTCGTTTGTCCGTTTCGGTTCTTTTCGATCTTGATTTAACTCGTAATCCTTCGTTAAGGCATATTGCTTAGTGTTATGATGATCCAATGATATTCTAAAAGGCTCATGATTTAATTTTAAGTATTTTAGAAAAACTTGGTTTTCAAAATTTGCCGTTTTTCATAGATAAAAACCTGCCTCTGTAGGCGGTTCCTTATCTAGGCGGCTCAAACCCGCGGTACCTTATCGACAAGGAACCGCGGGCAGAAACTTTTATCAGAGCGCTAGTTTGATTATTTTATTCTTTTCAAACCACTATCTCTCTCTCCCAAAAACACACAGCCGACGGGTTTCTTGTTTTCCACCATTGTTGAAGCTTCCAAAACCTTCAATCACTCAAATTAATTGATTCCAAGTTGTGGGTTTCACTCATCCATCGTCTAACATCAATTAATTGTAAGTATTTTCTTTCAATTTCATCTATTTTGTTCTAGGGTTCATCCTTTCATAATTGGGGATTTTTTAAATTGAAATTGAATTAAAACCTTAATAGGAATGTGGGTTGACATGGTTATTTTACTATGATTCCTTAGGTTGATATTCATTAAGATTTCACTAAAACCCACTTATAGAACAAATCCTAATTTTGATTAATCATGTTTGATTAAAAGATGGATTTGAGATGAACCCATGAACAAGTAGGTAATGACATTGTTAATGCTTACCTAAAAACCTTGTTTTGAAAAACTAATGTTCTAATCCATTGTTGATCTAACATAGATCATGTGTTCTTGGTTAATGATGGAATAGACACATTGTGAACATGAAAATGATATGGATTCAATCCTATGTTTATCAAGAAATTGATATAACACATTTTCATTTTTCGATTTATTTATAAGTGATTGAAAAGATATTTTCTTATTTAGGTACTTATCATGTCCTCAAGATATCAAAAAGATCATGAACGAACACGAGCATACATGCCCTCTTCTCCTTACCCTCATTTGATTCATTCTCATAAAAACTCGTCTAAGTCTCTTAAACATCGTTGTTTCCATGAAGGACGCATCGTTCCTTCTAATTGTGTAAATGAGTTTATTCGCTTCATGTTTGTGTCTATTGGCTTTGATTGTCTTCTTGATATTGACGAGCCAATATTTCCTTCGTTCCTTATGGAGTTCTTTAGCTCATTCACTTTGATAGGCATCAATAATGGAATATCTATACGATTTTCCATCATGGGGAAAATCATTACTTACACTCTTGAAGAATTCGGTGATATTCTTGGAGTGCCATCTAATGGTCAATGTCGATTCACCGATGCTTGGAGTTTAGACTCTTTTGAATCGGCCCCTATTGATGCTCATTATGTGACCGTGCTTCCAACTCCTTCAGACATCATTCATGCCATTTCTAAACCTCGTGAGCATCCTATTCATGGTAAATTTCAAGGAGTTGTTCGAACTCTCTCTCCTTGGGAATTACTATCTAGTGATATTAATGATTTCATGACTCCTTGGGCCGAAATCATTAGGGAAAATGCAATGTGTCTTGATGGGAATCGGGATTTAGTACCCGCTTGCCTTGCACACATGTTGTATTATGTTGCCACCACAACTCCTTACAATCTCGCATTTTTCATAGCTAGAAGAATTAGATTTGTTCTTCTTGAGTCTGAGTCAAGTCTTCCCTACGGAATGCTTCTCTCTCGTCTTCTTAGAAGAGTCCTTATTGACTTTCCATCTCTTCTCTCGTCACCTTATCACTCCGTTGATCGTGTCATGTCTCCCATTCAAGGGAACATTTCACCCGAGATCAATGTGAACTCGTGTCAAGTCGAAAATACTTCTCAAGAAGAGTCTTCTAGCAACCCTCCCTCAAATTTCAATAACTTCATGTCCTCTTCAGTCTCCATCTTGTCCTCCCATGAAGTTGATTCCGACTATCAATTTTATCTCAATCATCTTCTCCGAGAACGTCTCAGAAGTGAATCAAGGAATTAGATGTTGTGCTCATGGTTACTTGCACCACCCTTCTAGGATGATTTTCTGACTTTCTTTCCTTCATTTGGTTGTGTATTAACTTATGTTTGGATTATTATTTACTTTGATCCTAAATGTTGCTTATGCAATGATTTGTGTGATTTACATAGCTTTGTGCATGCCTTATGATAGTTAGCTTATTAGATTATGATCTGCAGTTAACTTTGGCTTGTGAATCTTTTGGTAAAAAATCTGGGTTTATCAAAAACTGGGATGGGAAACTTTTGAAAGCCCTCTGGTCGCGGTTCCATATCGACCCGCGGATCCTTATCGATAAGGTACCGCCAGTCCTAGATAAGGAACCGCCGGCCACTGTGCATGACATCATCTCTTGCTTTACACTGTTTTCTTAAATCTGTGTACACCTTCCATGATTTTCAGTAATAAACTGCACATTTCCTAAACTAGCTTACCTAAATTCATTATTCACCTAAAATGATTTTAACCCATTACTAGTTTGGATCATCCCCTCACCCATTTAAACCCACCTTGTTTGCCATGTTCTTCACACATCAAACATACTTCCCTAAACCTTAAACCACCCTTGTCAACCATGGTGTGTACCAAAACCTCAAACACTTCCAAGACCAACACCCCAAGGAAAACACTCAAAATAAGGATTAAGGTAGCCAAGCCTAACTCCTCACCTTTCCACACACCTAAGAATGATATGGTTCCTATCCTCATTTCTTCATCACCTTCCCCACCTCTTACACCATGCAAGACATCATCCACCCATGGTACTAACCACTCTATTGGTTCTACCTCCTCTTCATTCAACTCAAGAATGAATGAGCACTCTTCACCCTTCACTCCAAGTGCACCCTTGGATGTGACCACTCAACCCTAACCAATCCAAAGCATTCCTTTTGTGAATGACTTTGATGACACTTTGGTGACTTCACCATTTACCCCTCTTAACTCACCCATTTCACCAACCGTGGAGAATTTACCTCCACACTCACCCATTTCCCCTTTAGGGAACATGCCTCAACTCTCACCCACATCACCCTTGGAGAACATGCCTCCTCCACCTTCACCCAACTCAAACATTCCAATTTTAGGTGTTCCACTTTCCCTCCTTTTGGGTGATCCATACTATGGGTTTCAACAAACACATGGTCCTAGTTGTCCATGTTGTCTTTACAACCACTACATCATCCATAACCTTAGGATGGATATGTATGGACTACATAGGAGATTGCAAGAGTTCTTGCTTGCCTTGTTCTCCATGCCTCCTCCTAGGAGATGAATGATGAAGTTTTCTAAATAAATGGTTTTCAACGAAACCAAGCCAAAGAAGACTACTAATCTAGATCTAATGTTAAGCTAGCTTTGTTTTAGTTAGTTGACTTAATTTTCTAGTTGTCATTTCCTTCATGTATGTTTCATGTTGTTTATCTATGGATTTAGCTTTGTGTGTTTCTATCCTTTTGTGCACACTAATCAACTTTAATTTGAAATTAAAATTGAACCTAAATCTATCACAACCTCTAAAAACTTGACTAAAATTGGTTCAAAATGATATCTAAATTATTTTGTCACCCTTTGTAAGACATTCTTTGTGAATGTGTTGCTTTATGCAACCCTAGCATAATTTGGTGCTAATAGAAGTGAAATTCCAAGATTTGCAATTTTTTGAAAAAGTCTTAATTTTTCCCAAAAACCTGGAAAAACATGGTTTCATGTCCACTGGACGCGGCTCAATAAAGTCGCGCGGTTCCTTATGTGCTAAGGAACCGCCGGTCCCTTTAAGGTACCGCGGGCAGAAATCAGTTTTTGACGAATTTTTGGTCAAAACTTTTAAAACCCTATACCCTGTCAAGATTCCTTGTTTACTCAAATTGACTAAACATTCCTTGACACTTCACATTTTGTATTCAAATTCTTACCTTGATTACATTTTACTTATACCCCAACCTTGAGATTTCATTCTCACACCTTTCCAACCTTGAGAATTCACTCTCACACAACCTTGAGATTTCATTCTTACACCTTCCCAACCTTGAGAATTCATTCTCACATAACCTTGAGATTTCATTCTTACACTCTCACAATGCCTAACTCCTACATTCCTAACCTTGACATTTCTTTGTCACAACCCCACTCACCCAAAGCTTCCTCATCCAAGCTTTCAAAGAAACCGAAAATCTCGGTTCGACCTATTTGGGTTAAGAATAATGAACCATCTTCGTCCAAACCACCCAAAAACCCTACCTTCTCTCCAATCAAGTATTGGAATGAGACTTATACCATAAACCCCATCACCGGAGCAAAAGAAAATGTTCCCCCACCACCACAATCCTTCAATACCCCTCAACTCAATGACCTTTCAACCTTCCCAAACCTCACAAGGCATTGTGAAAACACTCCCAAACCCATTACCCCACCACCACCAAACCCTAAGTTTGATGCCATACCCCCATCAAACGATTTTGTGTTGCATCATGGATCCTCGTGTGCTTGTTGTCGATTTCAACAAATTGAACTTGCTCATGTGTATGAGAAGTTAAATTTTCTTGAATTCCTCCTCACTCGACCTCCTATTCAAGTTTTCGTTCCGGTGGACAAAACTTCGAATGATGCATCGTCGTCTTTTTAGTCTTTTATTTTATTTTTATTTTTTTGCAATCTTGGAAAATATCACTATTAGACTAGCTTATGCTTAGTGGTTTATTTTCCATATTTATTGCTTTTAGATACTCATATTGTGTGTATGACTATCTTCTTTGTTGTGTCTTTTTCTTTTATGTAACCTTTGTGTTGTTTGTGTGTTATTTCATTAGTTCTATTTTGAGTTGATCATGGTTAATTTTTACAATTGCTTATGGGTGATTCCATCAATTCTAAACTTTAACCCATTGACAAGCTTATCATCTTCATTGGATTAAAGCTTGATTTTGTGAATTACCTCTTTGGACATACTTAGCAAAATACTTGCTTCTAATTTGAGATTTCTTCTCTCTCTCCCTCTCAAGTTACTTAGTAGGTAGTGATCATATATACATTGGTGTTTCTTTCCTTTCTACTAACCTTTGTGTAGCATGTCACCTTAGCTCACAAACTTGGTGCCCCAAGCAAGGGGGAGCAACCACCAAGGGGGAGCTACTAGCAAAGTTCGATGTTCTTCAAAGACTTGTGCTAACCTTTTTGCTATGACAAAGGGGGAGAAATGATAGTGATAAACTAGTTAATAATTCCATATTTTGTGTTTCTACGTAAATGAGTTTATCGTTTGTCGTAATCAAAAAGGGGGAGATTGTTAATGCAAGTGATGCCTAAAAACATTATTAGTGTTAACTAATCTTTCTTAGTTTTGATCACAACAAACCATACAACACATTTAGTGTAAAACACAAAATGAATTATTTAACTAACACTATCATCAAGGTAATAATCATATCACTAACCTTTCTTAATCATACTTAGTGATCATCAAAATGATTATCCTTAAAACTCACTTTTGTTAATATGACAAAAGACCTTTTAATAAACTTTCTTTTTTAGAAAATGTTTTATTAAAATGGAAAATGAAAATTTGAAAATAGCATATTCCAAATGCTGTTAGAATATCCTTTGGAGGTTTCAAATACCTCAGATATTCCCACCCCACTAAAAGACAAAAAACGGAGCGTAGTCTAGTGGCGGTACCTTAAGTACCTACGCGGTTCCTTAGCGATATGGAACCGCGGGGTGAGATAAGGTACCGCGCACAGCTAGCCGTTATAGATCTGTTATACTTTGTCTCCTTTAAATAGTGGGTCAAATCTCATTTTCCAGCAAGCCTCTTGGACGTTTTTCTCAGCCCTCTTTCTATTTTCTATAGCATAATCATTAGTAAATGATCACTTAAATTGTTAAGGATGTTTACATATGATTATCCTCTTGATCCCCTCCTTTACCTTGTCCAATGAGAAGATCACTCACTCACTAGTGTTGTGATAAAGATGAATCTATGAGCTAGTCATATTCATCATGATACCCTTTTTGTTTTAGGTCAATCCAATGTATTTATGAATACTTGGACTAGTTGTGTTCATCCAAGTTATTTGTGGATACTTGGATTTGTTGTGTACATCCATTGCATATGTGTTTGCTTGGATTTGTGTTGTGTAAATCCAAGATACATGTGTGTACTTGGATAAGTCTAGTTGATTTGTAATAGATTTGATTAGGAGTTCTCACTAAACTATAAAGTGACGTGGTTGTGTCTTGTAAGTTCTCACTAAACTTTAAAGTGATTAGTAGTTGTGTTGTGTGAAGTTCTCACTTAGCTTCAAAGTGAAGAGTCGTGAAGATTGGTTCTAGCTTTCGATTAGAACTCGACATCTAGCCTTGTGTCGTAAAATGATGAAGTAGGCAACGTCGTGAAGATTGGTTCTACCTTAATATTAGAACCCGACATCTAGCCTTGTGTCATTAAATTGTGAATTAGGCAACGTTGTGTAGATTGGTCCTAGCTAAAGATTAGGTCTCGACATTTAGCTTAGTGTCGGAAAATAATGTAAGCAACGATGTAAGGTTTTCTCCGCCGAGAAGGGAGCTTGTGGATATAGTGGAAATCTCGAGTAGGTGTACTCGAGGAGTGGAGTAGAAACGAGGATAGAGACTCGTTGTCGAACCACTATAAATCTTGGTGTCTTCCCACTAGGTTGTCTCCTTCCTTACTCTTTACTTATTTCATTATCATTACACTTATCTATTATCTTTGCTAGTGCATTTGAATTGAACCTAATTATTATGCAACTTAGCCTTAAGTAAAAGATAGTTTTGATACAAACCAAATTGAAAGTAATTTTAATTTGGTCACCAATCGAAGAGAAACTATTCAACCCCCTTCTAGTTTCTACACTATCATCAGTGACCGCGGGACTCATTTTTGAAACGATCAATTTGCTCGAGTCATGGCTAAGTATGGTGTCAATCACCGTCTTTCCATCCCTTATCATCCTCAAACAAATGGTCAAGCCGAGATTTATAACCGTGGATTGAAGAGAATATTAGAGCGAACTGTGGGAGAGCATCGTGCCTCGTGGGCCGGTAAGTTAGATGATGCTTTGTGGGCTTTCCATACTGCATATAAGACACCTATTGGTTGCACTCCATACCGTCTTGTGTACGGGAAGGCATGCCACCTCCCTATTGAGTTGGAACATAAGGCTTATTGGGCCTTGAAATGGGCTAATTTTGATATCAACAAAGCCGGTGATCTTAGGAAGATTCAACTCAACGAGCTGAATGAACTAAGGAATGAAGCTTATGAGAATTCATTGATCTACAAGGAGAAAACCAAGCTCATTCATGATTCTAGGATTAAGAACCGAGAGTTTCACGCATGTGATCAAGTTTTACTCTTTAACTCTCGGTTGAAGATCTTTTCGGGCAAGCTTAAGAGCTGTTGGTCTGGTCCATTCACCGTCGCCAAAGTTTTCCCTTATGGCACCATTGAGCTTTCTCAACCAAATGGGCCTAGTTTTAAAGTGAATGGCCAGCGTGTGAAGTTGTACTTTGGTGAGGACATCTCTCCTGAGATGATTTCATTCCTCACCATGTTTCCCTTGAATTAGTTCTGGGTCGAGTCAGGCTCGTGACTCGGTTAACAAAAACAAGCGCTTCTCGGGAGGCACCCGTTGATCTATCCTTTACCGTTTTCATAATAAGTGTAGGGGGAGCTACATAGAGTTTGTTATCTTGTTTCTTATGATGTGCAGGGATTAAAGCTTCAAATAGCACTTTTGATGATATTTGACGACCCGCGATCCCGTGTACCCGTCTTCCCGGTTCTATCCTAAACTCTTGTGATTCAATATTTCATATCTTATATGTTGACATTGAAATCACTTTAGTTTTCCTTTCCTTAGCAAGATTTAAACAAAGTGAACAATGTCCTAAGTGTAGGGGAGTTTACTCCCACATGCTTAAACATTGAGGACAATGTTTATCTCAAGTGTAGGGGGACTTCTATCGAAGGAAGTGGTCTTTTCCATGAATTTGTCCTCATTTTAACCGGAAAATTTGATTTTTAGACATTTTTAAAAAATTTTAATCTATTTTGGCCTAGTTGTATAGTAGTATTTTCCTTTGCTATCGTTATTTACTTTCTTTGCTAGAATAAATTTTGAATAAAGTGGTTTTAATTATTCAAAGTCAAGAATCTTTTGACTCAACCCGAGTTTACTTATCCAAGTTTACTCTAGATAGTATCCTTAACGTGTTTAAGTCAAGTTTTGCTAGGCTTTTATATAGGGAACTTTAAAACGCGAAAGTCTTAACTCTTACGGGTTAAGAACAAGAAGTTTTCGCAGGTTCCTATAATTGATCCTAGAAAGTCGTTTATCAATGGAACTTTAAAATGCGAATTCTAAACTTGAAAGAGTTTAAGAAGTTGCAAGATCCTATAGATGACTTGAAAACCCAAAACTTTGATTTAATTGGTTAAGCATCCACGAGTCTCATTCCTTGAGATTTTAAATTGTGGAGAACGAGAGATGATAGAGTCAATTATAAGTTTGGTATTCTTTCATGAATTTATGTGAGTTGATTATAAGCTTTTTCTCCCATCGCTTGTTAATAAATTTAATTGCAAAAAATAAGGTCGTACGATTTGAAAAGTTACTTAGCTTCTAGCCCAAGATCGTTTAAAAGTTGCTCGGTATTAATTAGAGTTCATAGCCTAGGCATAACTTATTGAACCGGGATGCGAAGATTGGCGAGTCCGAAAAGGCCCTAACAAGGCATGAGGGCTACATTTTGTTGCTAAAGATCAAAAGTAATGTGAAGAATCATTTATTAAAAATCAATATGAAGGATTGAGACACACGACGAAATGCAAATGCTCCCCAAAAGATCATGGAGAAGTCTATCCAAAAAGACCCTAGCAAGGTATGAGGATAAATAGATCCAAGTCCTAAAAGGAGGCGGATCGTTGTATATCAAAATCCAAAATAAAGATTTGAGAAAAATGAAGAAGTCATGGCCCAAGTATGAAGAATCTCTCAAAAACTTCAAGTGAAGAAATTCCTATTATGAAGAGAAGACCATAATATCAAGAAAGTCTCTCAAGATTCGAAGTATGAAGTCGCTGCCAAATATCGGTTCGAGAAAGGTCTCAAATCGTTAAGCGAGTTATGCCAAGATATGAACTTGTTGTCCCTAATATATGATGATAATATAATACGAATTAAAGAAAGAAAGGTAGATATGAGATGAATTTTAGAGAGAGAAAGTAGTGAGAGAAAGTAGTGAGAGAAATTAGTGAGAGAAAGTAGAGAGAAAATGGTTGGAGAAACTTGTGAAATATTAGATTAGAGAGAAAATGAAATGACCAACACCCTTCCTAACATGCTAGGAAGGGTATATATAGTCCACCCACATGCAGGCTTCTTTATGGACTATATGGTTTGGGCCGGGCTTTCCTTTTGGGCTTTAGTTACTTATTAATGAACTTTAGCCTAAAGTTAAGCCCGTATAACACGACTAATATACTACCTATTACAACGTTCTAAAATACGATACATAATAAACATATGCCCGAGCATTCTTGTTTGACTCAATATTTTGAGGCTAACAATCTCCCCCAATGAGAGGTCATAAACCTTGGTCATCTAGGAAATTTGTAGAGATTACTAATCTCGCCATAAATGAGTCTTGAACGTGTAATCGTAGTCTTGTTCCTTCATGCTGTGATCTTTGAGCCTTTATCGTTGTCTTTCGACTTTGTCTTTAAGCTTGAGATCTTCAAATCATCCTTGACTTGTCTTTGCCATCTTGCGATCTTGTGTCTTCATCCACATGCTCACACTATTAATTGTTGAATATGTCTTTAGGCATGAGTATGTAGTTTCTGAATCATTGACTTTGCTGTGTACACCGTGACGCCACCTTCTCGAGACAAAACATAGACACGGACTGAATGGCTTTGACATTTGTCCTAAATTGGTAGCGTTTTACCTCCGGTCGGTGAAGACCGTTATACGATATTAAATATCGTACCTGTGATAGGTAGATTCAGTTAAGAATCTCCTTGACAGGGTTTCGCGGCTGTACTAGCCGTTCTCTTTACTCAACCGTCTCAAAGCAAGACTGCGAACATAAAGAGTGAATCAATTGGATAAATATCCGCTTGATTAAAGTCGTCAATTCAAATTCCTGGAACAAGTTTGATTCATTAAGAATCTTACCATTGTTGCTTTCCAGTTGACACAAGTTTGATTCATAAGAATCTCACAAGTCACCTACCGTAGCGCTGTTTGATGTTGACTAAAAGGATTTCCATTCGTCACTGTGAATATTAATGAATATCGCTCTGAATGTTCTGGCAAAACCATAAAGATATTGCGTAGAAACCTGAAACGAGTTTGAATCAATTCAGAATCAAACCACTGTTGCTTTTCAGTTTTACACATGTTCAATTCATAAAGATTCTTGCATATGACCTACCGCAGTGCTGTTTGATGTTAACACTGGAAGGATTTCCACTCATCATTGTGAATACTAAGTAGTATCACTCTGAGTGTTCTAGCAATATCACAAGGATATAGCGTAGGACTCTCTTGATCTTCATCCGCGTGTCCTAACGAGATTTGATTGATCTCTTGGCTCTAGACTCGATTTGTGCACTTTTAGTGGTCGGAGGCTGGAGCAGATGCCACCTATTCAATATCAACTATCTCGGAGTGAGAAAGTCAATAGAAGTCGTGTTGATCTCCGTGACAATAAAACAAACTTCTTTTGAGAGAAGCCTGAGTAGCTAGGAAAGGGTTGTGCTTCACATCACTGGGTCCATGATTTCATGATGTGTTGACCCGGTTTCTGCCTAAGTTGTATGGAGGGCTTCTTTCTTTAGACCCTTTATCCTTACATTTCTTTTTCATTCTTCAACCCCTTCAATGCTTACCAAGACATCATTAATAACACCTTGTTGTGATTGTTCCAGTGCTATCCTTAGTACTTAGTCGGCATTCAGCTACGTTCACATTCTACTCCATCTTTCCTAAGGACTTCTAATAATCTATTGGATTGTCCCTGGGAAGATCCCTCCGGTTCTGGTTGGATCATAGGACTTAAACCTAACCACCCTTTTGACATCAATAACGTCGTGAATTAAAGATGTTGTGGGTATTTGATCGTCACCATAAAAACCATTTTAAATTCTAACAAAGTGTTTGAAAAACATTTAACACCTTGCTAGTTTTGTCGTTTCAGAAATGCTCCCCCTTCACATGTGCATCAATATATCGAAAGTGTTTCGCACATGTAGGTAAGAGTTAAAGTGCTTGAGGCTTATATGAGATCACATTTTAATCACATTTTCTCCCCCTATCTCTAATATATAAAATCTTTTGATATTAGAGATACCAAATTTGATTAAAATATATTTTGAAAAATAGTCTTGAGAATCTCCGGGAGAAATATGTGTCGATCTTTACATGAATTTAAAATGCTCCCCCTCAAAAATTGATCCAATGGAATTGTCGTTACGAGGATATGATCCACATTAAAATTTTAAGGATAGGAGTTGTTGAACACACAATTTTTGAAAGATTTTGAATATCATTGAGAAATTCTTGAAAAAAATTGTGTTCAACGCTTTTTGAAAAATCAATTCTTTTTGTCGAAAAGGTTTTTCTAAAGCATAAACTTGAGTTCATAGACTTTGAATGTCTTAACGAATCCACTCAAGTGTAAGAAGATTTAACTTCTTTTGCTGAGGGTAAGAGTACAAAAGCGTACACTCCCCCGTGAATTTAGATCCGGGTTGCAATCTTAAAGTGATTACAAGCCATTGTGTTGAGCTCAAAACGTTGAATGTTTTGTGACAAGCTCAACCCGTGATAGATTGCTCTACCCGTTGTTTGGAAATATTGTCCAAAATAGACAATTTCCTTTATTAAAAGAAGAAATGACATGTTTTGAAAAATATTTGCAACTTTCATTCGAGCTTTATGTACACACCCGTGTCGTTATTGAGCGACATTTCTAGGCATGTCCATATTATCGATACTGAAAGACATGTCGAGAAGAATATTTTTGGATTTTGAAAGATTTTTATTTTTGTGTTTTGTTTTTATATGTTTTATATTTTTGTATTTTGCTTTTTTCAATGATATTTACAAGTTGATTTTTGATAGATAAATCAAGTAGGCACCTTTGCCAGAATCTCCAGGTCTGCTGGAGTCAAAGATCTCATACCAATTTTCCTAACAAGGTACTCAAACCTATCTTTCGACAGAGCTTCCGTAAACAAGTCGGCTAATTGGTAATCCGTTCCAACAAAGTATAGTTCAACGATACCTCTTTCAACTTGTTCCTTAATGAAGTGATATCGGACATCAATGTGCTTCGTACGGGAATTCGACGTAGTAAACCCTTTTGATAGTGATATTCCCCTGAACCAAGTCTCCATATCCTAGGATCGGTGCAAATTGATCATTTCCGAATCGGACCGTACCCAGGAACTTCGCCACGAAGTTAATTAGAAGCTTGAGATTCCCCGTCATGTGCTTCGTGCACCCGGAGTCCAGTATGAAGAGAATTATTTCGATCACCTGCAGAAGAATTAGAACACGATGGAGCATTTGCTAAATTGGATTCCATGTTAGTTGTGATTTCCGATTCATTAGTTTCCCTAGGTTCATCTCTTAGAGTCACACTAACGCACGTAGTCACATTTTCTGTCCTAACCTTAGGCATCCATTTATATCCTGGAGGACATTGTTTAGCAAACCACTATTTCCAAGGCTTGCTAGCAGACTCATATAATTCCCTAATTCTGCTTCTAGGGTTCTTAGTGGTGGAGTCTGATGCAATACTTTTCTTAGGGGGGGGGGGGGGTTCACCAGAATGGTTCACTTTGCGTTTGGGTTTTCTAGCACTAATAGGCATCACAGTTTGCTTCTTAGTTCTAGTTTCTACGCGTTTGACATTATTCGAAACACACATAGCATGATTAGCATTAGCACACTTTCCACATTTCACACAAACAAACTTAACATTCATAGCATTCATGGTCGAATCATTCAAATCGTCATTACACGCGATTACAGACGTTTTATTCTTAGAAACATTAAAAATCCTAGGGTGGTCTTCTACTTCCTTCATCTTCCCTTGACTTTTGTTTTGCCAGACCTTTTCATTCATGCGAGTGCTCTTAAGCTGGGGCCAGCTAACACTAGCAGTGGGGACTACTCCTGTAGTAAAAGACACACGTCTATTAGTGTTTCTAGAAGTCTGAGGTGATTGACTTTCTTTGTTTCGTGTGGGTTTAGTGGCCAATCTATACATCCCTGGTTTAACCACATTTGAGTTCTTAATGCTTTGTGATCGAATATGTGTTTTGGGAGTGTTTTGTGGTAACCTATCCTTCCCATCCGTCTTGGGGGAAAACGTAGGTTTTGCAAATGCAGAATTAGAGAAAACAGATGGTTTTCCCAAGACAAAGGGTCTAGTCACTTTTTGAGCATTGGGTTGTCTTACAACAGGTTTCTTAACACTAGGTTCCACAATCTTCCCACCCATCTTAGCAACGAGTTTCTGCAACTCTGCTATCGCTCTGTCCCTGTCTTGTAACTGAGCTTTCAACCCATTAATTTCAAAATTATGTTCGTTCATTTCTCGAAACGTTTGGGAAAGTTTTTCTTGCAATTTATTATCATGTGGAAAACTGCCAACGTCTTTTTGCAAAGCAAGTTCAAGAGAATGACAATGTTTTTGAAGGAAATCAGTTTTGTGTTGAAGTAACTCAAAAGCCTTTTTATCAACATTTTCTTTATGTTTCGAAAGCTCAAGTTCAAGACGCTCACACTCTTTGATTTTATCAAGATATTTGCATGCAACATCAGAATATTCATCGATATCAGTACAATATTGAAGAGTAACACACAAAATATCTGTGGAGAGACATTCTTCTAAGAGTAGATCATATTCGTTTGAAAAATCTGATTTGTCATTTTGAAGTTCATCAATTTCTTTTTCAAGAGACTCAATATATTTCAAATCATCAAACATTTCAGACCGAATCAAATTTTCAAACTCAAGAACATGTTCTTTTATTATCTTCGTATTTGGTATTAAAAGTTCTTTCACAAGCACAGTTATGTCGTGAGGAATCTCGGTTTTCCACTTATCCTTTTGACGTTTTTCCCAATCGCGTTCAACAATTGATTGAACATTATCAACGTGGTGTTTAAGAAAACCAAGTATTTTTCTACTTTTGCTTTTAAAAGCATCTAGAGGCAAATAGTTAATATATTTAAAAACATTAGTTTTCTTCTTAGTGGCAAAAGCTTTTTTCCATTGAATTCTTTTTTGTTTGCATTCTAAAAAGAATTCCTCACGAGACTTCTGTTTTTGTGGAGTGAAAATCCCATAAAGACTGTTTAGACAAGCATAGTTATATGGTTTCACAAAATCTTTATTGACCGGTGATCTACTCTCCTCATCCCAAAGGGACGTCTCTTCACTATCGAGGTTAGCTACAGGGCAGTCATTATCAGTCCATTCGGACTCATCAAGATATAAGTGAGGGTTCGCAGCCTGAGCTTGTTCGAGGTACTTGGGTGTGGCAAAGCTAGGTTGACCCTTGAAAAACGACCGAGGTGCTATCATTCTTACGGTTTGAATAGAGTCATGTGTATTATAAACAACTTTTTTAAAAAAATCGACTTTTTCTTCGAGATCCTTTACTTTTTCAGTATCTTTGCTTTGTCTATTTTTGAAATCTTGTTTTAATGTTTCAACCTCTTGTTTCTTCTCGTCAAGAATTTTAGGAGAATCGGTGGTGTTCATAGAAAGCCTCTGTTTAAGTTCATTAACTTTTGTTGTGGCAAGGTGCGTTTTTTGACGTTCATCACTTAATAAAACATTAAAATTGACGTTTTTCTTTAGTTAACAAAGCAAGAGCTTCATTGTATTTATTTTCAAAATCGTCCTTTTTAACGTTGATGACACGACTTTTGTACCTCTCAAGCTCGTTGGTCTTTTGAAGAATCTCAGCCCTATAACTATCAATAGTCTCACTAGATTTTATAAGAGCGGCTTTGCATTCTTCAAAGTTTTGAGTGAGCGCTGCGTTTGCCTTCTTTAACTGCTTTTGATTCTTTCTATTTTCATTGACATCTTTTTGTAAACTAGCAATTAAATTAGCAAGCGCGACACGCTCCTCGTCATCATACTCATTTGCATGTTGATCATCCTCAAACTCATTATTGCACATGTCTGATAAATCGGGTGTGGTATTGCTATCAACCGTTTCCATCGTACACGTGTCAGTAATTGTTGTTGGTAGATCACTATGCTCATGTGTATCACCAAACACATTATATTCAGCATCATCTTGTACCTTATCAATTGGCTCGGTATCAAAGATAGGACCATTGTCATCTTCATTGACGTTAAGGACCTCATGAATCTTTGCCATGTATGAATAATGTGCCTCGAGTTCTTGGTCGGAGAGTTCATCATCTGTGTCGTCAAGCATTTCTCCTTCCTCAACTGATAACTTGATTCCAGCTTCCATTTTCTTGCACAGCAGCATCTTTTCCTTATGATAACCATAATCTTTAACCCTCTTTGGCTGCCTGTATTCCTTAGCCAAATGCCCAAAACCTCTGCAGTTAAAACACTGAATCCCACTTTGTTTCACAACTTGAGTACCAATAGTTTCCCTATTTCCAACAACAGTAGCCACCCTCTGATTATCATACTTAGGTTTTCGATCATACTTTGGAGGACTCTCAGCACGTCTTCGTGTGTCATACCTTGGAGGGCTCTGTGCATGGATGTTCCTCGGGTTTGAAGATGTTCGAAGGTTGTTGTTGGTGGGTTTGTAGATTTTCTTATATTGCTTCATAACGAAAGCCATTTGTTGCTTGAATTCCCTATCCTTTTGAGCTACTTCTTCATCACTGTCTTCTTCGGATGATTGCTTAGGTGTGGGTGATGGTGCTCTTGCAACTTATTTGCCTCGGGATCGTGTTGGAGCATGTGACTTGGAGACAATCGATGATCGTGGTGATGATGATTGAGTAGAGTAGGTCTTTGAAGTACGAGAGTGATAATCTGGGTAATGTTGAGTGGTAGACACCAAAGCAAGTGGATTAGAAATCTTTGCAACTCGTTCAGCTCGAAGTTCATTTGCCTCATTTTGAAATTGTTTCAAAATGTCAAAGAGCTTGTGATATGAAACTTCGTCTAACTTTTGTTGTTGTTTCACCAAGGTGACAAACCGTGTCCACTCTGGTTGAAGTTGCTGTAGAAATTGGACATTGACTTACATGGTAGAAACTTGCAAGTTGTTTCGGGTCATATCATTCATCATCTTGTAGAATCGGGAGTAATAAGAATCAATTGATTCCCCATCCTTTGATGTAAACTTGCCAAAGTTCCAAAACATCTTAGTTTTCACATCTTGTTTGTTAAGTGATTCACCTTGTTGCAATCTTTCAATAGCCGTCCACATTTCTTGAGCAGTAGGGCATGCGTCAACCGTAGAGTAAATTTCATCTCCAATGCCACTGAGAATTAAGTAGATTGCTTCCTTCTCTGCATCAAACCACGCACGGTTCTCTGGGGTGAGGTCGGTCCTCGTTTCATCACGTTCATATGCGGGTTGTGCGTCACTTGTGTCTGTGGCTGGTACTGCAGGAACTTGAATCCTTGAGAGTTTATCGGGTCCTTCCAAAATACATTGCCTTAAAGCATCACCGTTAGGTTTTGTGTCAAGGTAACGTATAAAACGGGATTGCCATTGATCATATCGACCCGACACAAGCATTGGTGGTCTTTCCTTGTTACCTGCCACCATTATGTTGTTGTTCGTCACACGATATTCGGCAGTAGAATCCATCTCAATATTCTCTGAAATGATGAATCGAATGTGGATCTTAAGTAGTTGTGTTGTAATTGTTTGGTTGTTGAAATTCCAAAAATTGCGATTTTTTCTCAGTCCGACAATAAATTCCTCAGTCCGACAAAATGGTAGACCTAAAAAATTTGTAATCACCAAATTTTGAAATCGAGCTAGAAATAGCCTAAAACTAGTATGGAAAAAATTTGATTTTACTTGACCTAAAAATTTTAACTTTTTTTTAATCTTCGTGTAAACGATATTTCGAAACTAGTCTAGATGGTGGCTAAGTCTAAAAAAATACTCAAACAAAATTTAGCTAAACATGTCATCGGAATGTCCATCGGAATGTGTCATCGGAATGTCCATCGGAATGTTGGCTGTCGGAATGCTTAGATCGGAATGCACTGGTCGGAATGTTTAGATCGGAATGTCCTTCTGTCTGAATGCTTAGATCGCAATGTATACCTGTCAGAATCCTTAGATCGGAATGTTCAGATCGGAATATGTTCAGATCGGAATGTTCAGATCGGAATGTGTCTAAAACAAATTTGGCAGAGTAACGACTCAAAAGTCCCTTGAAACCGTCGGAATCCAGATCGCAATGTACGATCGGAATGTCACGTCGGAATAAGGTATCGAAATCTTTAGATCGCAAAGTAGAACCTAGTGGTTATTGCGATCTGGCCTCACTCCCTTTGTACTTTCCGATGGTGATACTTGCTAGAAATTCGGAAAGACGAAAAACAAGAAAGTTTTCAACTTTTGATCCAAAAGACTTGTGTTTTAGCCAAAAACCAAGATACCCAAGTCACTATGATACGTATAAAGAAGTTATACGACTTGAAGAACGCTAAAAACATAAAAAATCTTGAATTCATGGTAGAAATAAGGATCAAATCAAATAAATCAAATGAAAACTCAAAAACCAATCACAAAACTACCCCATGGCGATTGATACCAATTGTTGTCCCTAATATATGATGATAATATAATACGAATTAAAGAAAGAAAGGTAGATATGAGATGAATTTTAGAGAGAGAAAGTAGTGAGAGAAAGTAGAGAGAAAATGGTTGGAGAAACTTGTGAAATATTAGATTAGAGAGAAAATGAAATGACCAACACCCTTCCTAACATGCTAGGAAGGGTATATATAGTCCACCCACATGCGGGCTTCTTTATGGACTATATGGTTTGGGCTGGGCTTTCCTTTTGGGCTTTAGTTACTTATTAATGAACTTTAGCCTAAAGTTAAGCCCGTATAACACGACTAATATACTACCTATTACAACGTTCTAAAATACGATACATAATAAACATATGACCGAGCATTCTTGTTTGACTCAATATTTTGAGGCTAACAGAACTTTAAGAGGTCCCGAGAAGCAGTTTTAAAAGATTTTATTCTTTAGCTAACTATTGATTAAATCGTCCCACTTTATTTTCGGCCTAAATAAACTATCGAAATAAGTCAAACAATGCATCCTCGTGATCATTCAAGACAATATTAAAATATAAGAGATACACCTAGGAATAAGGGAGTCTAAGTGAATAATTGGGCCACATGAGTTTGTGTTAATTTGCTAACTTATAATGGCAATGATCTCGTTTATAAGTTTGGTGTGGGGAACGTGAAACTTGAGGGTGATAATCATTCATGACAGCCAAAACCCTAGTGTAAGTCTTCGATTTCTTTACTTGTTTTGTATACATTTCTATCTTTTTAATTTCCTTAGTGTTTAGTATTTAATAAAGGCCAAGGTGGGTTATTTATGATGAAAAATATAAATCGTGCTTTGAAATTAATACATTGCATGAGGGCATTGCAATGGTCAAGTGTAGGGGATTTAATAAGTGTGAAAACACTTATCCTTTTACCACTTATTTCCAATAATAACAAGACCATAACGTGTATTTTATGTCGTAAATGTCAGAATTATGCGTGGTTTGTGTTTTTGTTATGTTTTAGGATCAAAATATGAAAAAGGAAGAAAACACGGGCTTTCACGGGCTTTATCGAAGAAAAATACAAAAGACAAAGTCAAAAGATCTAAAGTGCAAGAAGAACGGAAGTCAAAGGCCTATTCTGAAGATTTATCGAAGAAAAAATCTAAAGACGGAAGTTTAACAAAGTCGAAGAAACAAGTCTACTAAAAGAACAAAAATAGAAGACGAGTTCAAGTTATCATTCGACTAATCCCGAGACAAAGTCGAGAAAGACGAGAAATTAAAAGACGAGAAAGAGAAATAAATAAGGAAGCAACATACCTCCCCTTTCCTATAAATACCCTCCTAATGCTTCATTAGAAGGGAGTTAGTTAGTTTTTTAGTCACTTTTCATTTTTCTAGTTTTTCATATCTTTAGAGAGAAGTAGGTGTTTCTACTTTCTCTCTTTCAAGATTTAAGCTTTCATGTTATCTTGTATTTTGGAATCATTAATCTACAAGTTCAAGTTTAAGCTTTTCATTATTAATCTTCTTCTACCTTTCTTTATTTTTGATTTGTTTTTTATTTGAGATAATCTGAGACCTTGTTTCATCTTGATGTTTATGTGATTAAAAAGATTATCTTTTTGTTCATATCTAAGTTTTTATACGATTTGAGCTTTGAGCTTATTATGCTTTTTGGCTTATTTTGTATTTAGCTTATTTACTTTTAAGTTTTCTAAAAAGTTTCGTCTTTTTAAAGTTTATTTTATAAAGTTTGTTTATTTAGAGTTTTGAAAGTTCTTATTCGTGCTTATTTAATCTTTTCATTATAAATTTGGTAAAGTTTCGGATTGTGTTTATTAAAAAGGAGCTTATTCTTGTTGCTTGTTAAGTTTTACATTCCATCGGAAAAGGTAAACCCTTTTCCGACGGTTATTCCGACCGTTCCATCGGATTAGGGTTTTGTATTCCGACCATTATTTCGATACTTCTATTAGAAAAGGGTTTTGGATTCCGATCGATATTCCGATCGGTATTCCGACAGTAGAGGTGATCCATCATTCCGACGCTTATTCCGTCATACATTCCGATAGAATTTGGTTTTCATTATTTCGATACTTTAATAGATATTCTGACAGTATTCCTTTTTATACATTCCGATTGTGTTCCGACCCATTTTTCCGACAGTATTCCGATAGGATTCCGATATTGGGTATTCCGACAGGTTGAGTTTTCATTTTTATTTCAAGTTAATTTTCAAGTCTTCTTTTTCCACCAATCAAGGGTAGACATTCTTGTTTTATTTTTAATATCTTTTACGTTTATGTGTTGGGTCAAAAAGTTGATGTGGCAGAAACTCAAAAACGAAGAAAACATGAAGAAATTGTCCAAGCGTTGTCAAGAGTTAATCAAGCGTTGACATGTACAATTTAGGCTTTGATAGCTCAAGAGTTGTCATGTACAATGTAAGCATTGTTACATGCAATTCAAGCATTGACAAAACGTAGACAAAGAAGCTTATGGAAGCTTCTATTTAGATAAACATGCAAAAGATATTCTGTATAAGTTTATTTAAATAGAAGATTTACTTGTTTATTCATCATTATCTCTTGTAAACCCTAATCCTTACACTATAAAAGGAACCAAGGGTCATAGGTTTTATTCATATAATTCATTCACAATGTAAACCTAAAGTGTGTGTCGACTAGACGTGGGATTCAATGTATACACGTCTAGTGGTTGTTCGTTATTAATATAATGAGCAATCCTATTGTTTTAATTCATGTTATTGTGCCTAAACACCTTGTTAATGGTTGTTGTTCTAATTCTGCTTTGATTGTTTAATCATATTTACAATGATCATTCCTAGTAGCTTAAAAGATCCGGAAACCAAGGTTTCCACAATTGGTATCAGAGCCTCGTGGCTCGTGATGCTAGGACCAACAAGGTGTTCGTGTTTCGAGAAGAAAAGAAAAATCCGTCTAGGGTTTTTCTGGACGTTTTTGTGTGCGCAGCAGTATTCAGAAGGTTATAACTTTTGATTGAACCGTTGGATCGTCACGAAATTTTATATGTATGTTCTTCATACACATATCTAAACATCCACCGGAGGGATTGTCAAGTTTTATCCCCAGGAAAAAGTTATTAAGCGTCAAAGTCAGCAGTGAGTGAATGCAGTTTTCTGTGGACAACCATGTTCAAAACACGATCTCTCCTTCGTTAACCGTTGGATCTTCGTGATTTTTGAACTGTAGATTCTTGGCACTTGTGTCTTGAATCTCACTGAAGGGATCTTCGATCTGAGCTTTCATAAAGAATTTATTCAAGGTCGAAGTTGGCTAAAAAGAAGGTACAAAGTTTTTGTTTTGACATAAAATTATAAATTAGGGTTTCCTTCAAACCCTAGCTCGATTCAAAGCAGAAAAAGGATATTTGTAGCAGGTCGTTTAATTAGATGCAGCAAGAAAAGGGTTAAATAAACCCTAACACGACTGAAGCTATGGTATTTATATCAGTTTGTGACCAAGTTCTTCAATGATTTATGGTTTGTGTTAGAAGAGTGAAGACACGACAAAGGAATTAAAAAAAAAGACGTGGTCCCAAACATGTCCTATCTGTTTATTCAGAAAGTACCACAGTGATGGGGCAAACGAGTACAAGAGACATTCTATTGATGGATTAGCAATTTGTTTTATGCAAAATATGAACTAGTTTACTACCATGCTACGGTGGTCCCAGACATTGGTCAATGTGAAAAGGCTGCGATGGTCCATGGAGTAATACTCTTCGTTGGCTTATTCAAGGAATAAAGTTGGTTGAGTATATGCGTTCACACGGTTCATAGGAGGAAGAATATATATTCGCTATTCTGTATGTTCACACGAGGAGAACGTTGTGATTGGATGAAGCATGTGTGTTCACACGATCTACTATTCAATCTGCATTCACACGATAAAAAGGGTGAAAGCAGATTATGTTTCACACGAATATGTTTTTTTTTTTTGCAAGTTTTTGTGTTCACATGGTTCAACAGTTGTGATTGGCTATTGAAATTGTGTTCACACGAAGGAGCAAGAGTAACAAGGTATTTGTGTTCACACGGTTCTATAGCTATGATTGGAGGATGCAAAAGAAAGCAATATATTGTTGATACGTATGAATATGGAAGCAGCTTTATATTTCATGATTTTGGGATTTGTTCTATATTTAGACGTGATATATAGTTGCAATATATATCCTATGGGATGATTTGATCAAAGTCAAAGACGTGTGATCTATAGAAGAAATGGGGTGCTGCGTATTAAACAGATAAAGTTATGCATGGGATGACTAATTTTTAGGGATATTATTATCCTTATATATATACTTTGATAGCTGCTATTATGGAACAAAGAAGAGATTATACTGTTCATTGCTATCAACAAGAGTGTAGCCATTTGATGAAGTCAGCAGATGTATAGACGCTGACAAGGTTTATAGTTGACGCTGACGTTTGAAATCCAGACGCTGACAGGAAGAATTTTGACGCTGACAGAATAAGTCAACGCTGATAGAGTTGACAGTGTCGTCCGATATATAAACTTCAACGCTGATAGGTATTATCCGATATTGGACAATACATCTGACCAAGATATTGGATAGAAGAGGATATTGGACAACACAAGGTTTGCTGCTGTTTGAGAAAACTGGTACGTTTTAAGCACACAAAAAGGAGGATTATACACACGAAGGTACATGGAATCTCCGTTTTAATTTAGAATATCATGATGATATTTATGGCTCGGATATTTTTGAAAGGGATTAATGATTTTTAAGTAAGTTAGCAACAATTCATGAAGAATTTTATTGGATTATGTAATCGGGATAGCCTTGTGAAAGAGTTATCCGTTGACAACTTTTACATATGAAGATATTGACTTGTCATGAAGAGGTGTTAGCTTAAGGGGAAGAATTCTTATGGTAAGTTTGATGATTGAAGAAGATTTTCGCGATTTTGTGTTTTATCATATCTTAAAGTCGTGCACTTCCAGTCATAGACTTTAAAGGTAACTTGTTCGTGCTTTACATGGTTGGTGACGAAGACTTGTCATAACACTTGAAGGAGTTACATTATCGTGCTCAGTGTCTCACAAAGGATGAGAATATTGACAAGGGATCGAGGTCTACTTATATCCTCCTCTATAAGTTCTTAGTCACATGGATAGTACAAGACATGGAATAAAAGGTTGGGTTATTCTACTTCTACATCAAGAATACTTTATTTATTTTTCTTCAAGATCATTACACAGAGCCTACATATGGAGAATCTTCAAAGATTGCAACATTGTTTACTTCCTTGTTGATGTGACAAAAAGGGGAAGAAATACATGCTATACTTGAGGGGAAGCAATTTGAAGATCATGTACAACTTACAAGAGATACACATAGAGTTTTACTACTATCAACTAGGGGAAGATTGTTGGGTCAAAAAGTTGATGTGGCAGAAACTCAAAAACGAAGAAAACATGAAGAAATTGTCCAAGCGTTGTCAAGAGTTAATCAAGCGTTGACATGTACAATTTAGGCGTTGATAGCTCAAGAGTTGTCATGTACAATGTAAGCATTGTTACATGCAATTCAAGCATTGACAAAACGTAGACAAAGAAGCTTATGGAAGCTTCTATTTAGATAAACATGCAAAAGATATTCTGCATAAGTTTATTTAAATAGAAGATTTACTTGTTTATTCATCATTATCTCTTGTAAACCCTAATCCTTACACTATAAAAGGAACCAAGGGTCATAGGTTTTATTCATATAATTCATTCACAATGTAAACCTAAAGTGTGTGTCGACTAGACGTGGGATTCAATGTATACACGTCTAGTGGTTGTTCGTTATTAATATAATGAGAAATCCTATTGTTTTAATTCATGTTATTGTGCCTAAACACCTTGTTAATGGTTGTTATTCTAATTCCGCTTTGATTGTTTAATCATATGAACAATGATCATTCCTAGTAGCTTAAAAGATCCGGAAACCAAGGTTTCCACATTATGTTATTTAGAGACTTAGAAAATCAAGCTCCCTCTTTTAGTGACCGATACCAATAATTCCACTATAGACTGTGATCAATTCGATTAGATACCAAGAACGATACCGTGTACACATTGCTAAAATCATTTATTATACCGTCAGCTAAGTAATACCCTTGTTAGAATGTAACCCCGTTTACTTGAAACGGCACCATTGGGGTGTTGCCTTCAAGTAGTTCATCAAACAAGGGGGAGTTATTTAAAACCGTTAGATCATGATTTGCACCTGCTACCCCAAAATATGCATGCCAATTCCATAAATCCTGTGATGCAACCGCTTCAAGCATTATAGTTGGGTATTTCTTATCACCTCTATGAAATTTCCCATGCCATTCTTTCGGAAAATTTCTCCATTCCCAGTGCATACAATCAATGCTTCCAAGCATTCCCGGGAACCCATGATATGCGTTTTGTTTTGTGTATAGCTTTTGAATGTCGGCAAGAGTTGGACTTCTTACATATTTGGGCATAAACAATTCAACTACACACATAATAAAAAATTTTAAACAATCGCGGGCAGTGTGCTCCCCCATTTGTAAATACTCATCTAATGCATAAGGAGATGTGTCGTATGCCAATTGGCGTATGGCGGACGTGCATTTCATAAGAGCACTAAAAATAGGCAGACCCGTTAGCATTAACACGTTCTCTAGAATAATAAAAATGTGCAAGTAAAGGAGGAGGATCAGTGGAAATTTTAGTTTCAATACCTTTGACTATTTTCAGAAATAGTCGTTGGCTCATGCGAAAACGACGTTTGAAATAGTAGTCCAGGTATCTTCGGTCATCACCAAAATAATCGTAACGTAAACGTTCTTCAACTCCAAGACATCCCGATCAATATACCTACGCGACGACGAACTTCCGGCCTCTTGTTTAGAATTGCGCAGGTGCATAAACATATTAAAATCATCGCGATCATCAAAATCAGAAAACCCACCTTCGCAAGATGAACCACTCATATTTTGAGATTGAGTTTTTATAAATTGTGTTGAATATTTTTAGATTAAGAGGGTATTTATACAAAAGAAAAGAAAAAAAACAAAAAAACGGTAATATTACCGTTTGTTTTAAACGTTCACAACATGTGGGCACCGATTTGTTTGTCTTTAATTTGTAAGACCCCCGAAATCGGACACGGAACAATTAGGCAGCATGGGGGGTGTCAAGTCATGGTACAAGCAACAATGAAAAATAGATGACACAAAAATGACATAATAAAAGATATACATTACATCCTAAATATCAGAGTTTTAGACAAAGGTCCTAAAAGTTTTATAACATGGTAAAAGTACCATTACAACATGGTTTTGAAATGTATAGATACCAAAAACACATACATGATGAATTTATGACAGCTTTTACCAAACTAAAAGTTTAAATACAACATAGAATTTCCAAGCTGCTAATATCCTTCGGGATCCCATCCAAGCAAGTTAAATGTTATTACCTGAGAAATAACATGTAAAAAAAAGGTCAAAATAAAGTTGAGTGAAATTCATATGTTTAATAAGTAGTGATGTGAAATACAAACACTAATGTTATAAGAATAGCAACAAGATATGATTTAGTACCGTCGTACAAAATCTTTTATATTTATTTATTGCAATAGCTCACAACACCGAAGCTTTAACATAATTGTTTTACCCCTAGTAAGTATCTAGTCAAAATACTTAAGTAATAAAATGTAAGTGCGTCAAGGTAATCAGGACTCGCTAGTTAAGTGGCGAAATGAGGCTATGACGAGCTAGCACGGTATGGTAACGAGGGGTGGTGAGCGACTGGCGAAGGCCATGTCACTTTGGCGAGCCATGGTCGCTGCCACACCCAACCCTCTAAGTGTCATGAGACAAAACACCTCTTTATTTGGGTCCCACGAGATGCTACATCACTTAACACTCTCATTTTCAAAAAACTCATGTTATCTCCACTCTTCTTTTGAGCCTCACCACTACTTATTTTTATTTATTTTCCATCATTTTCTAATAAACTTAATTTATTTCATAAAAATTAAAATTAAAAAACAAAATACAATTACAATAATAAAAACGTACGAAATAAAAAAACATTACACTTAAAAAAATTACATAACGCTCAATGATGTGGCGCCGTTTGAAGTAGATGTTGTTTCTAGGTATGCTCAATCATATTTAGTTGAAGTTTTGCATGCGTTCGTTTATCACCACACCTTACGCTCGTGACGAGGGTTATGAAAGTCATTGGTGTAAGTGGCGAACTTTGCTGCAAGTGGCGAACGTCACGTCGGTTTGACGAAAGTTAAATATCATCACACCTTACGCTCTACCTAATATATTTGAGATGCAACGATTTGAATGATATGCATCTTTATTCATATAGATACCCTTTAAGTTCTAAAACTTACTTTGAAATGACACATAAAGTACCTTTTTGAGTTTTAAAAGTTACTTTTTGCAAATGGATTTTTACGATTTCATCACATGTAAAGGAACTTATAAAAGAGAAATCATGAAATGCATCTATAACCATATATACATTTGATTAAAAAGTTTGAAAACAATATTATTGTGCATATAAAATGATAGAGATGCTTTTAAACTTATATCGAGGATAAAGATCCTCCATTTTAGCCATTTGTACCTTATATTTTTTTTCAGTTTTTTTCTATTTTAATTTTGTTCATGTTATAAAAATGAAAATTAAAAATATAAAATAAAAATTATAAAGTTGAATAAGTTAAAATTAATACACCGAGAAATTTTTGAAATTGTGATAAAAAATCTGTTTTTTCTATTATTATTATTCATTGTAAAAAAACATATAATTTAAAAGACAAAAGTTCGGAAGGGAACAACTTCCCAAAAAATACAAGGGATGCCATCTCAGCCGTTCATTTTTAAGGGTATGATAGTAGTTTCACTCTCTTCACATATCTACTCCCCATCTACTTTCTCTTTCATTTCTTTTCACACACACTAACCCTAGCCACGACCACTCTCACGACCACCAGCGCCTTCATCACCACCAACCACTAATTTCTTCACCACTATCGGCCACCGCCTCCTTCATCACCACCGACCACCATATGGCCGCCTAAACCATTATATGACCGCCTCAACACCACCAGCATAACCACGACCACCACCACCATAACCACGACCACGACCATCATAACCACGACCACCACCACAAGCATTATATACCAGATAAAGGATCAACACCATTACTTGTCTTTTTCTAACCTCTGGCAGTATGAGGTCCAGGAATTGCAGCTTGCCACTCACTTTTATATCAATATACAGTATCCTGGTGTGTTTAAGATCCATTAATTAATTTTTTTAAGCTTCACATCCACGAGGTAGCGATGATTAGAATACTTCAAGGGAGAAAATAAAACCAATCAAATACATGAGTTGAGGTAGCGGCCATTAATTATTCTCAGTTAAGAATTAGTGCAACATATATAACACTTGCCACTGTTCCACCCATTTTATGAGTTATTAATGACATAGAAAAGTCGATGTTAAAATATAGTAATTCAAGTTCTGAGGTATTGTAATTGGCGTATGATCTTTAGTATATTTAGGAAGTCTGAACTCAATCATCCAAACGACTTAAACTGCGTGAAGTTAGAAGACAATTACAACGACCTCATAATGGTATAAACTTGTAGCAATACTACACGAGTTTTCATAATCTACGTGGTTCAAACAATAGTGAATCATTGTTTCAAGCTAACCGTTTTGAATATAAAAGGACAAATCAACGAACCATTGGACTTTTTGTTCAGCCCTACCTCAATTTATCCATTTTAAAAACTGACATTGAGTTATAAATTTTATTTAGTCTACGTATGTTGAATAGATTCTAGACGATGTGTATGAACTTCTAAAATAATAATCATGTTTTGCTTGAATTACATGTGATTCAGTGATTATTACATGTGATTCAGTAGTAATTACATGTGATTTATGCCAAATCACTTATGATTTTGGCCACATTTCTTGTGCTTAGGCGTTATTATCAGATTTCGTTTAATAAACTTGTAACCATAACTAAATAACTTACTAAAAAGGTGAAAATATATCCATATAATCTTTTGATTGAATTACATATGATTCAACGATAATTACATGTGATTTTTCTTGCATTACATGTGATTGCATTCGAAACCTTAACTTTTTCTAACAAACCCAATTTAAATGAATCACATGTGATTTTGTTTGAATCACATGTAATTTGTCATTATATTAAATTGCATGTTGTCATTCATGTAAACTGTATAAACAAATTGACTTCTCAATTACATGTGATTTTGTTTGAATCACATGTAATTTTGCTTGAATCACCTGTGATTCAATGATAATTACATGTGCTTCAAGCATTTTAAAACCTTATCATCTTTTAAAAAACCCACTTAAGATGAATCACATGTGATTTTGTTTGAATCACATGTAATTTTGTTAATATATTATACGCATGTTGTCATATAAACCAAATTGCCTTTTGAATTACATGTGATTTTCATTGAATCACATGTAATTTTGCTTGAATTACACGTGATTCGATGACAATTACATGCGATTTTAACATTTCGAAACCTTAACATCTTATAACAAACCCATTTTAGATGAATCACATGTGAGCTTGTTTGAATCACATGTAATTTTGTCAATATCTTTAATTGTCTGTTGTTGTTCATGTAAAATATATATAACAAATTGGCTTCTGAATTATATGTGATTTTGTTTGAATCACATGTAATTTTGCTTGAATTACATGTGATTCGTTTATAGTTACATGTGATTTTGTTTGCATTACAAAACAATTCAGACTGAAATTACAAGTAATTCATCACAATCACATGTGATTTTTTTGTTAATAGCAATACAACTTTTAACCAAAATCACAAGTAATTCACCAAAATCTCATGTAATTTACATTTATTAATAAAAAAGAAGAAAATAGCGAAATCCTCTATGATTCATCAAAATCACATATAATTCATGTTCACTAATAATATAAAAATCCGAGATAAAAAATCACATGTGATTCTACATGGGTTTTCTTGTATAACAGATCTTGAGCATCTAGATCTGTAATTTTTTCAAAAACATCTCCAGGCTCTATATTCAAAATCACTATCATATTTAATAGCTTTATGGTATATTTAAAATCATTATCATATAATAGATCTTGGACTAACCAACTGGTTTAACTCAGTTGGCCACCAATGTTCTACTAAGTGGTTTCCTTGGGGGAGAATTCCTGGAAGTCTTGGGTTCAAGACCTGCCAAGGGCCTTTCAGGTGAAGCGGATAAGGAGTCTAACATAACTAGGCGAGGGTTCGAAGAAAACATTCTTCCGCTTGGATGTCATTGCACGACTCGACCCACTAACCACTAACATTTGCCGTTCAAAAAAAATATAATAGATCTTGGACCAATTAAAAATGCATGGTGGAAAAGATCGACAATGACATGGTGGATTTACGGTGATATGGTGATATTTGTTATTTACCGGCCAGATTTGTGTTTTCTGGCGAGATTTGTTGTAGCAGAGGTGTTGGTTATGGTTCCGGTGATGGTTTGTTGTTTTCCGACGTGGTTTCAATTAGTCCTGGTGATAGGTTTTAATTTTTCGATGATGGTTTTTAATTATTTGGCGAGTGGTTGGTGGGTGATAGGGTGTGTATGTTTTTTAGAGAGAATAATTTTAAGAAATGAAAATTATTTGTGTTTTTTTTATGTTTTATATATAATTGTAAGAAGGGTTAATGACCATTGGATTGAAAAAGAATTAAAAATGAAAATATGCTCTTTTTTAGTTTTTTTCCTATTCTCTGTAGATCTCAAGTTCTCAACTCATCTATATTACATATAAAACATTTAGGCATCTCTCTCCTCATTAATTTTTAAGTAATACATATTTTTAAGCATATTGTACAAATTAATTAAACGTTACAACCATTTTTTGAGATATTAAGCATTACAAATTATATAGCTTATGGTACAAATATTTTATTCACTCTTAAAATGAATGCTAATTAATACAAATTATAAAACATACAGTATGTTACAAGTACGCATTAATGAATGTATTAAAAAGGCTAATTAATACTATTTTTTTAAAATACCCTCAAAATAAAATATACATGTTATTATACATTTGTACTAACTAATAAAACACACGAAATTTCATATAATTTACATGTTAGTGGTACATATGCGTTTAAAACCGCACAAGACCAACAGGTTTAACCGAAAACCAAAATAGCTATCTGTTCGGTTTGCTAATACAAGCCATGGGAAATCGGAACGGAGATAACCACGAGAGCTCGATACAAACCGATAAACCAAGTCAGACTACGGTCATTTTCTTATTATTCTTCAATTAACCGGTTTGTCATTTTTAATTTGTGACGCCTAAACTTTAATTACAAGTACCCGCAGCCGCAACGCGCGGGTACGCTGCTAGTAAAATAATAATGGACGAAAATAAAACAAATTTTATACTCTTGGAGGAGTTCCACTGTCTGTGACTAAACACTTTCCTCCACCAATAAGATTGTTTTGTTTTTGTTTTGTTTTGTTTTGTTTCTTGCGTGAAGAGAAATAATGGGTGATGATCGATCAACAAGAACAAATTGCAAACGTTTGTCAGAAACCAATGTTGGGGAGCTTTTCGATTCAGTTGCTGCTTTCCTCTTCGACTGTGATGGTCTGCTTTCCTATTCCTTTTTATTTGTGTTCTTTATTTTTATCTATACTGACGCGGAGTGAATGGGTCATAATCTCCACGACCCGGTTGCATTTAACAAAAATCTTGGCTTTTTAACAAAATTAATACTTACGACAAAAAAATCCATGGACGTCCCGGGACCCGCCTGGTTCCGTCGTGTCTGCCTTCTAAACAAGTTATATACGAAATGCAGCCAACATTATATATTTTTCGCATTCTATGTCATATTTACACCAAAATGCAATGGTTGCCACTTGGATGTAACATACAGTAGTTAGGACATAGGAACTCAGTTGTATACCAAATTACCAATGGGACTAAGTTGTAACTACACGAGGTTTTAATGTGTTTATCTAACATTTTTGGGTCATGGTCGGTTTGTTTTACACTTGATCTCATACTTTCTAGCCCCTTTAAGTGGCTATGGGGGTATCTTTGGCGAAAATAGCTGTATGTTTGTAATTATTAAGTGTTAACGCTAGTTGCTAGTGAATGCTCCTTCAAGTAGCAATTTTAATTAGAGCGTTTAGAAAAATTAGGAATGCTTGTTGCTTGTTGCCAAACAAGCATTGTGTACCAAATGCTAAACGCTAGTTGCTTCAAAATGCTCCTTAACTCTTGGCAGCGAGCGTTAATGGGCATTTTCAAGCACCAAGCGTTTAGCATTTGTTACACTATATGTTAGGTTCGGAGGACAGGTATCTTCTCCGAGTATTGGATTGTCACAATTGTAGTTTATAGGATTGTTGTTATTTTGGGGTTCAGAATATCATTCTTTGTTGTTGTAATCTCTAGGGCCATGATAGCTTTAGGTTGTTTGTTGAAATTTTGGTTTTAGTGTCGTATTTTTTATTAACTTCTTGTTAGTTTGCTATATAAATACTAATTACATGCCTTTCAAAATATAAGTAATAACAGTCGAAACAAATGAAAGTATGTCGACGGAGATATGTGATTGATGGTGTGTGTCTTGATGGTGATTAGGTGTAATCTGGAAAGGAGATACACTCATTGATGGCGTTGCACAGACTTTGGAGATGCTTAGGTCTAAGGTATATTCTATTCATTTACAAAATTAGATATCCTCTAATGATAATGATTTAATAAGGGATGTTTAAACTATATAATGACTCCAATGATTACTTTTGACGCCTTTGAACAAACTATCTTTTCGGTTGTATGCTGTTTAAGGGGTAGTTATGCTGTTTATAAGGACTAAATAACTAATTAGTTGCATGATCGTTTGGCAAGTTCTGAATTCTCAAGGTCTTAGCAACTAATGTAACCGAAAACTGATTGCTTGAATAATATGTTGATACGAACCGGATCGATAGAAGAGATAAAATGATAGATAGATTATATTAATGGGATAACCCGACCCCCCGATGGCTTATATTAATGAGATAAACCGACTCCCTAATTAACTAAGAAAACAGTAAACCAAAATAAAACATAATCATATTTCTCTGCATATTGAATTACAGCCCCTTATCTCTATATATAATCATACTTAACTTATTCCCTAAGATAATACAATAAAAGGAAAGTAAATAAACTAATTATTTATTTAATATATTGATAATAATCTGTTAGGATCATATCAATACTCCGTCCCCCAAAAACACCTTGTCCTCAAGGTGTTGTCTTGAAAAAGTCGCCTGCAGTGATTCCAGGATCCCAAGTTCTTCGCTGTATCCTCGTTGTGCGCTTCTTGAGCAAGCAGTAGTCTTGGTATATGTGTTGGAGCTTTCTTTTGCAGTGTTGGAGCTTTCTTTTGCAGACTTGTAATTCTTCATGCGAATCTGATCTTTCAAATCCAGGACCAAGTGAGGTACCTAGCTTTCTAGGTTTACTGTTTTGGACACGTGCCACCACAAACTTATTCCAAAACAGCCTTGCGTTGATCTTCCTGTTAGGAATTCGTTGATTTAGTTGGACCCTTGAAGAATCGACTTGTCCCTCCTTATTAATCTCTTCCTTCACTGATTTTATCGATCCTTGAATCTTCTCAATCCGCAATGAGCAATCTTGACGCACTTGTCTTATAGATTCTGTTAGTGTAGAATGGTGCAACAAGAACGTGGACCGTAACTCTTTCATCATCTTCATGACCTCAATTAACCCTTCTTCCAAACTCTTTGATTCCATTACAGCAACTTTTTTTTTTATGAACAGTAGCCGCTGAACAGTAACAGATGAACAGTTTTTTTTTTTTTTTTTTTTTTTGAAACCCTAGAATCGAAACAGCTCTGATACCAATTGATACGAACCTATCCCATACTAGGCTCGTAATCGGTTCATAAGTCCCAAGTGTAGAACTCACTCAAAAAGCTAGCTTGTTTGAGCAGGGGACACCTGGACATTATAAACCATCAACCATTCCCATACTTGGCCGATGTGGGATCATAACACTACCCCACCCTTTGAAGAACCAACGTCCTCGTTGGTCACGGCTATGTTGGTCACGGTTGGCACCCCCTTTGGGTCCAAGCCACCACTCCATAGGCCACCACTCCGAGCGTTGGAACCTCGTAAGGTAGGGCTAGCTCTGATACCAATTGATACGAACCGGATCGATAGAAGAGATAAAATGATAGATAGATTATATTAATGGGATAACCCGACCCCCCGATGGCTTATATTAATGAGATAAACCGACTCCCTAATTAGCTAAGAAAACAGTAAACCAAAATAAAACATAATCATATTTCTCTGCATATTGAATTACAGCCTCTTATCTCTATATATAATCATACTTAACTTATTCCCTAAGATAATACAATAAAAGGAAAGTAAATAAACTAATTATTTATTTAATATATTGATAATAATCTGTCAGGATCATATCATATGTTTCGGATAAGTTGCTCCCAAAATGAATATCCAAATCTTGTTATTTGGCCTTGGAATTATCAAATAACTAGAACTACGATTCCCTCATCATAACACTCATAAGTTTTTCTGAAACAACGCGAGAATAGGTTGTCAATGCAGTCCCAAACACCCCTTTAAATTTATGAGATATGTGATATTTGATTCATGCATTTCCTTCTGAGATTCTTTTACAGGGGAAGAAGTTGGTTTTTGTGACCAACAATTCAATGAAGTCAAGAAAACAGTTCGCTCACAAGTTCCAATCCCTTGGAATCCAGGTTACCGAGGTCCGTCATGTTCTATTCCCATTTTATAGATACGACATATGTTTTTATATGAATTTAGTACTCAAACTTGTAGTGCTTTGCAGGAGGAAGTCTTCTGTTCGTCATTTGCTGCGGCTATGTACTTGAAAGTCAATGAATTTCCTCCAGAGAAGAAGGTCCAGTTTTACATGTTTTCATTGCAGTTCTATTGATCTTTCTAGCTTTCAAATACTACATGTTGCTGCTATTCTTATATGAGTAATCTTGGTATATGGGGTTTTGTTGGAACAGGTATACGTCATAGGCGGGGAAGGCATAATAGAAGAGTTGAAACTTGCTGGTTTTACTGGAATTGGTGGTCCTGTAAGCTCTTTTCATAGATAGAAAAACATTGAAATAGATTAATACCTTCGAAATTTGAAACGAAGTCACCCTATAAAATGAATTTATTAACATGTGTTGTCATTAAGCATTTATTTCTCAATTTGCATCTACAGGAAGATGGGAAAAAGACTGTGCAGCTTAAAGCAAACACACTCTTCGAGCATGATAAAAGTGTAATGTAACTTCTTGTTAATTACATATTTTCATTTTTTAGTGGCTATTAGTAGAAGTACTTGAATACTACTCGTAGCTTTTAAATTTGTGATGACAGGTTGGAGCGGTTATAGTTGGGATTGATCAGTACATAAATTATTACAAACTTCAGTAAGATACCTTATTTATTTGAAAATTTTGGCTGAAGTTGAACACTTGAACTACTGAAAAGATGTTCTGTATGAAAATTTTGACCAGGTATGGAACTCTTTGTATTCGTGAGAATCCAGGCTGCATTTTCATTGCCACCAATCGTGATGCTACTGGAAATATGACTGATTTGCAAGAATGGCCAGGGGCTGGCTGTATGGTTGCTGCAATCTGCGGGTCAACACGGAAAGAGCCTATTGTAGTTGGAAAACCATCTACTTTTTTGATGGACTTTTTACAGAAGAAGTAAGTAACGAGTCCTTATATCAATACGTTAATTTAGTATATGTATGCTGACAGCTTACTGGTTCATGGGTGTTCAGATACAACATTCCTACAGGTAAAATGTGCATGGTGGGTGACCGATTAGACACTGATATATTATTTGGACAGAATGCGGGGTGCAGAACACTACTTGTTCTTTCAGGTCAATAAGTTTATATTTTCTTTAAAACCATTTAAAGTAGTATGTTTTTTTGTATTATATTTAGCTTTAGAGGCCCCATACTTAATATGTCGATAATGGTTGCAGGTGTGACAAGTC
The DNA here is from genome assembly GCA_025667525.1 of Glebionis coronaria. NCBI lineage: Eukaryota > Viridiplantae > Streptophyta > Magnoliopsida > Asterales > Asteraceae > Glebionis > Glebionis coronaria. Next base: position 255,056,710 of record CM046878.1, read on the forward strand.
AGTCAACACTCGAAGATCCCTCAAATCATATCCAGCCAGATTTTTACACAAACCAAATTTCCGACATTTTTGATCTAATAAATCATGAATAAAACCCCTGGCAGAGGATGTTGATCAATGAAGAAATACAGTTGTAATAATCCGCGTATAATCCAACAAGGCACTACAAATCATTGAAGTATGTTTCTTTTTTATGTCATGCAAGAACATATCTATTGAAATTACCAATAACTGGCAGCCAGCATTGGCCTATTTGGAGTCTCATTTAATGATTGAATGTTTGTGTGGGTCGTGTATTGGTTAACATTAGCAAGTGAAAATAGATTATGTCCTGTCTATGTGCCACTTACAAAGTGGGGGTAGGGGTAGCTTGCAATCGCACTTGCTAGGATCAAATTGCGATCACTTTAGTGTTATAGTGTTTGAATGATACACGTGCCAAACTATCTCACCGAACTCTAGAGATCACAATTAAGATTACAAATCATGTTATATAAAATCTTTTTGTAAGTTTGGTCCTTTCAGTAAGATGCAATTAATATCGATACTTTAACCAAGGTTTTGCTAAACGTAGCTCTTAGGCTATGTTTGAGACCTAATAACATATGGTCAAATCTTAGTATATTGTGAGGTTGCTATCATCAACCAACTTGATATTATTTTCTGAATTTACCTTAAGTGCTATGTTTGGCCAGATCTTTTTTTTACAGATAATCACAACATATTTGTTTTTAAAATTTAAGAAACTGTAAGCGCAGTTAAGGCGTGCAGCTTTGGCCACCGGTAGTATGCTGGTGGAGCGGAAGAGTGATCCCTAATTTCCTTGTATTGTGTGTGCATCTTAATCTTCATTTCGTTCGAGTCCGACTCTGCTTTTATTCGAGTCCTAGAGTCTTGGTATCGTTTCAGTCCTCGTGTTTGGCATTCTGTTACATATCTGAATGAATCACTACAGATCGTCGGATCTACTTTTCATCTTGGTCCTTTCACGGCCATAGAATAAGTTTTAGAAAAAATTTCATGTTTGGTCCCTATCGTTTACACAGAAAATCAAGTATGGTCCCTATCTCAAATTAAGTCCATAGATCGTCCCTATCGTTTACATTTACGATCATAAATCGTCCCTATCTTGGATGGGGTTAGTTTTCTCCGTTAAGTTCAATGAAAAGAGGGGTATTTTGGACTTTTCCATATTATACATTAATAAATCATATTATTTCTTTTTTTCTTTTTAATGTTTTTCTTTTCTTTCTTATATCTATCTCTCCCTCTGTGATCTCCTTCATCAATGTTTTGTTTTAAGCTACAGTATTACTGAACGACACATATTTCCTTCATCAGCTGTCAATTCCACCAGTTTTTTTCGAAGCAATATACACCCCTTTTTTTCCTCTCGTCAGTTTCTTTTATTGAAAATGAACAACCCACTTTTGTTCACTAAAGCTTATTAGCTTTACCCACACACTGAAACAAATACCGTTTTTGGTATATCTGACCATGCCCCTTCCGTTTTTATCCACATCAGCTTTTGTTTTCAGCTCATACACCCACCTTATCCATCAGCTACCATTTACTCATCCATTTACTCAACGATCTATAATTGCAAATCGAATCCCTTCCTCTGGCCAAAGAAAGTGAATCCATTCTTAGCTCGATTTGTTTGTTGGTGGAATCTGGGTTTTTTATTAGTTGGTTTGTTTGATTATAAGATCTCGACTTTGAAGATCTGTGTTTTGGGGTTTCGATTTTTGAATGAATCTGGGTATTAGTTTTGTGATGTTATAGTGTTGACTATGTGGCCACAACAGCAACAACAACAGTAGGTTAGGTGGTGGAGATGATTATCTAGGCTGGTGGAGCCGACGGTGGTATAAGGTGGTGCTGGTGATGGATCTGTAATAGATCTAGTGTTGTATCTGTTTATAAATATCAGTGGGTAGGTGGTGCTGGTAATGCATGTGGTGGTGATGGATGTGGTGGAGATGATTATCTTGGCTGATGGATGTGGTAGAGATGATTATCTGTGATAGATCTAGTGTTGGAGATGATTATCTTGGCTGGTAATGGATGTGGTGGAGATAATTATCTTGGCTGATGGAGAGAGAGAGAGAGAGAGAAGTGAGTGAGTGTATATATGCAGAAAAACAAGTAAATGTCTAAAATACCCCTCCCTTCATATCACTTAACGGAGAAAACTAACTCCCATCCATGATAGGGACGATTTTTGATCCAAGTTGTAAGTGATAGAGACGACTGGTGCACTTATTTTGAAATAGGGACGAGACTTGATTATCAGTGCAAACGATAGGGACTATTCTTGAAATTTTTTCTAAGTTTTAGTTAGTATGATCCTCTCGAAGTATAGGTTTGATAAACGAAACGACTGGTTTTCAGTTTGTCTGATATAGTCTAAGGTGGTGTTTGTCTTTCCTTTTTTACCCTTGTACCCCTCAAGCTCTTTGGTCTTTTGAAGAAGCTCAGCCCTATTACGTTCAAGGGTCTCATTAGATTTAATTAGAGCGGCTTTGCATTCTTCAAAGTTTTGAGTGAGCGCTGTGTTTGCCTTCTTTAATTGCTTTTGATTCTTTCTAGTTTCATTGACATCTTTTTGTAAACTAGCAATTAAATTAGCAAGCGCGACACGCTCCTCATCATCATACTCATTTGCATGTTGATCATCCTCAAACTCATTATTGCACATGTCTGATGAATTGGGTGTGGTATTGCTATCAACCTTTTCCGTCATACATGTGTCAATAAGGTTTGTTGTTTGATCACTATGCTCATGCGTATTGGCATTGGCAAACACATTAAATTCAGCATTGTGTACCTCTTCCAATGGCTCAGAATCGTAAACAGGACCATTATCATAGGAAGGTGTATTGCTGATGACATTCTTAGAGTCGATGTGTTGTTTGTCAGAGCTGCTGTTGTCTTTCCCGGAGTTGTTATGTTCATTCTGCTCACCATGCGTTGTTTTCCCTGTTCTGTAGATGTCAGTTGCATTACTCGATATTGTCTCGTTACTTACAGTTGAGACTGGACTCGTATCCACTCCATGAATCTTTGCAACCGTGCACTCTTGCATTTTCAGCCTTTTGTCATTCATCTTCTTGATCATGTCTTTTGCATGAAGTAGGCGTTCATCCAAAAGCCTTTCAATTGATTCCATGTTTCCAAAAATCAAGTCTCTGAATGATTTTGCTTCCATTGTAGTGTAGTCTTTGAAGTGTTGATTTGCATCTCGAACTTCGGACTCAAAATTGGGATTCTTGAATAGCTTTGAAGCAAAGAATGGTTGAAACGGTGTTCTGAGTGTTTGAAGGCTTTCTTGGAATTTGTCTCATGGAGGTTTTTGTTGAGTAATTCATTCTCAAGATTCTTCAAGTGGTCTCTTAAGTCATAAGTGAACGTGCGATGATCATTTCCGAAAAAGGAATGAAAAGCACGCATATACAAAGGATTGTACGAGAAGGTCTCTCTTTCCAGACGTTTTAGATTCGTTTTAAGATCACTGAAAGCTTGCATACAACGCTGTTTAAGGACTTGTTCTTGTAGTTGCATCTCTCGTTCTTCTCTGTCTGAACATGCATTGCTCGTTTCCATGATGATGGTTTCTCAGTTGATGAAGTGAAAATGGATCTTAAGTAGATATGGTGTGATTGGTTTGTGGTTTGAATTTTGAAAATTCCAATTTTTTCCCAGTCCGACAGTAAATTCCTCAGTCCGACAAAACGGTAAACTGAAAATTTTGTCTTACCAAATTTTGAAATCAAGTCCGAAATAGCCAAAAACTAATAGGGAAAAATTTTGAAAAGAGAAAAATTTTGACAAAAATAAAACCTAAAAATTTGAATTTTGGTCCGAAAATTTGAATTTTTGGTCGAAAAATTTTTCGCATCGCCAAAATTTGAAATCGAAGCTTAAATGGCCTAAAAATGGTCTAGGAAAAAATAAATTTTAAAATGGTTTTCCCGCCAAAAAACTCTTTTTTTTTATTTTTTTTTTAATCTTCGTGTAAACAATATTACGAAACTAGTCTAGATGGTGGCTAAGTCGAAAAAATACTCGAACAAAATTTAGCTAAACAAGTCATCGGAATGTCCATCGGAATGTGCCATCGGAATGTGCCATCGGAATGTCCATCGGAATGTGGCTTAGATCGCAATGCACTGTCGGAATCCCAGATCGCAATATACTGTCGTAATCCCAGATCGCAATGTTCAGATCGGAATATGTACCTATCGCAATGTGGCTGTCGCAATGTGGGCAGAGTAACGTTTCAAGATTGCCTTAAATCCGTCGCAATCCAGATCGCAATAACGATCGGAATGTCCAGATCGGAATAAGGGGGTTGTTGCAATACTGATCGCAAAGTAAAACCCTAGGGTTATTGCGATCAAAACTGTACTTACCTTTTCCGAAATTGTAGCTGTCGCAATAAGGGATTTTTTTCCAACTTTTTAGGCAACGATTTTAGCAACTTTTAGGCAACAAATTTAGCAACTTTTAGGCAACAAGATCGTGTTTTTAACCAAACCAAAACAACCAAATCTCTACAACAAGTATATAGAAGATTTGTAGCAAAAGATAGAACACGAAAAACACAAAAAAAATCGAATTCGAGATGATTTATGGATTAAATCACACGAATCATATGAAAAAACAACAACCAATCACAAATCTACCCCGTGGCGATTGATACCAATTGTTGTCCCTAATATATGTGATGTTATATACGAATTTATGAAAGAAAGGAAGAAATGAGAAGAATTCTAGAGAGAGAAAGTAGTGAGAGAAAGTTGGTTGGTGAAACTTGTGGAATATTAGATTAGAGAAAATGAAATGACCAACCAACCTCTCCTTACATGCAAGGAGAGGTTTATATAGCCTTGCTTACATGTAGCTTAATGGACTATATGATCATGGGTCGGGCTTTCTTTTTGGGCTTTGATACTTATTAATGAACCTTAGCTTAAAGTTAAGCCCGTAATAACACGACTAATATACTACCTATTACAACGTTCTAAAATACGATACATAATAAACATATGACCGAGCATTCTTGTTTGGCTCAATATTTTGAGGCTAACAGAATATGCAACTAAGTTTTCATGTACAAAACAAAGAATGATCAATATTTTTCTTCTCAAACATGCGATCGCCATCAGATGTTTTACTTATCGTGTTTTCTGATGTACATTGTTACATGGTTTAAACTTGATACATTATAGTTCATGCAGGAAGGGTTTTCTGTTTCAAAAGGAAGGCTTATTTTTTAACTTATTTTTTGTTTTATTAGGTGACATTTGATTGATATATTATTCAGTTCGGTTTGAGCCTATGTTTGACATATGATAGTATTATATTTAACAAAAAATTTATCAAAAACATGCAAATAAGTGAAGATACTACATGGAAAAGAGGCCCCATATAATTGGGGGCCCTGTGCAGCTGCCCCGCTTGTACAGGATTAACACCGGCTCTGATAGTAATTGTAACTCGGGGTATAGTAGTTACTCCTTAGTTAGTGAGGTGTAATGACGAGATTGTCGAGAAAGTAGAATGCCCGTATTTTTTTTAAACTTAGAAAGGTCAAATCTCATATCAGGTGTCAACATGAATTACCGAAATATGAAGTATTGGTCGATTGAGGGTAGTCTTGATTAGGGATGGCAACGGTGTGGGTTTGGGGCTGGGCGACTGTCCCCATCCCCAAATCCGATTAGTAAAGTTCTCCCCAAACCCGCACCGATCCCCGTCGGAGATTAAATTGGGGTGCTCCGTTGGGGCGCAATGCTCCCTCAAACCCGCTCTGTACTAATCGGGGATCTTATCGGGTACCCTCTTTGGGTGAAATTTTCTATCAAAACTGCATCATTTCACATTTATTATTATTTTTAAACTGTTCAAAATAAGCTTGAAATATTACAAACTTACTAATTATATAATAATGAATTACAAACAAGACTTATAAGATTTAAAACGATACTATTATACATAAATAACGATATGTTACACCACAAAGAACTTACAATACATTAAACAAGTTTCTGTAATAACAATTTGCAATAATGAAAAGATAAAATACTAAAGAAATATTTATTATTACGTAAATAGTAAGAAAATACTATATAAAAAAACTTATATTTGTATATGTGTATATTAATCGGGCGAGGCGGGTCGGGGACCTTATACCCCGCATTTGCCCCAAACCCGATTAAAAATCCCCTTTTAAGCCTCAAACCCGCCCCATAACCCAATAAAGTTAACCTGCCCCGCCCCAATTATTTCGGGTTTCGGTTTTCCCCGTCGGATTCAGGCTTTTTTGCCATCCCTAGTCTTGATATTTGTGCATGTAGGAGTTTTTTTTTAAATGTTGATATTTTAATTAAAAATAACTAATTTTTAATAATGTGTTTTTGAGTTAATATATGAAAGGAAATGAAAAAAGGAATTATTTTTGTTGTTTTTAAGAAAGAAAAAAGAATTTGAAAGGACGATAGGACAAAGTTTTTTTTATAAAACTAATTTTTTACTTTTGGGAAGAAAAAAAGGAAATTATTAATAATAAGTTGTATAAATATTAAAATGTCTTTTTATAATATTTAGTAATAGTAACAAAAGGGCATATATTAACAGGTTATTTTTCGTTTCTTTCAATTTAAAAACATGATTTATGATTACTTTTTTTTCATTTACTTTATCTCAAAAACTTATCAACTAACGCTCCCTTTACTTTTTCATTTTATTCCACTTTTCCATTCTTTTTATTTTTGTTTGCTTTAAAATCCGAGAACATAGTGTAAAAGATAAATTATCATCTCACAAAATAAATTTTTTCTTATAATATAAAAAGTGTTTTACAGTAACTAACTATAAGACTTGTAATTTGTGTTGAAGTTAATTTTTTTAACGATTCATAATTTTGTGATAATTCTATTAAATTGTACGTTACTTAAACATTTATAATATCCTGTTAAGAAAAAAAGCACATGTAAACTTTCTTACTGACTCGTCAGATGGAAGATTCACACTTAAACCGGCTGATGTTTTGGTTTTGGATGAGTTGGAAGGAAACATGCGTACGTGGATCTGACTGAGGTTTCTCCTCTTGTGGGGTTGAGTAGCCGGGGTTTTACAGAAAGATAGACTGCTTTGAAAGCCGTCTCATGCAAAGTGACATAACACGAAAAAGCTTGCATTAATAATCAACATGTGTTTATTCCTTTTGCATTTGATACCTTCGGTTTTCCTGCACATAAAGCGGTGAAGCTTCTGCCTAGATCCACAAATATCGTTTCTCGTAGAATTATCTTTATAACTCAAAAAGAGATTGTGACGCATCTTGTTGCTGGCTTGACTGCTACAACCATTAAATAATGTGATTTAAATTAATTTAAAAAAACATACGCACCAGTTAGATGTTAACAAGTTTATTAATAATTTAGATTTTTATTTTTGAAAAACATATCTCTATCTCTAATACTTTATATGTTAAATAACAAAAACAAACAATTGCTTAACTATTTATGTATTAAGCATTACAAAATTATGAATATATAAATCATGTATGTATAAGGTTGATGTAAATGATTTGTTAATTAAAATATAACTATCTAAAATAAAAATATCGAAAGTAAAAATAGTAGAAATTCGAAAAATACAACTTAAGACGAGTTTATATTAATTGACACGATGCACAGTAAAACAACAATATAATCAAACATATAAACATTAAATGTTCTTAAAAATCATATATATAAGAAAGACAGGTATGGTGGAGAGGCAACCCCTCTCCACTTTTTCCCCATAACTGTCACATCAGCGTCGCATTATCACGAAGTAACTAAAACACCCCCTTGGAGTGGAGAGCTAACCTCTCTCCACTTTGGCCCCACAAATTTTAATTCATTTCATCCAAATAAAAATTACAAATACTTAAGTAAAAATAAAAATACGGATAAGAAATTTTTTTACGAAAATTAAAAATACACAACAATAAAAATAAACTACTAATTTTTGGGTTGATTACGTTCCCAAATATGCTCAATAAAGCAACGTTGAAGCCTCATATGTGTCGGTTTATCACGGAGTTCCTTTTGTTGTCTCCGACGGATTACACAACGCTTGACCCATATCCTTAATATATTTGGTTGTGGACAAACATACATTTCAACCACTTTAGATATCGCATACCCTTAATCTTTCAAAATCATGTGATGCAATATGACGCACGTGTAGGACACCAAATGCCTTTCAATATCTTTTCGGGAACCTTCTTGGCAGCGTTTAAACAAAGAGTTTTTTATCGCATGCAATTGTGAATGATTTCACAAACGCTGACCAATGTGAGTAAATCCCGTCTGCAAGGTAGTACCCTCTATGAAATGTGTAGAAACTAGAAAGGGGGGGGGGGGGGGGTGAATAGTTTCTCTTTGATTAGTCACCTAATTAAAATTACTTTCAATTAGGTTTGTATCAATACTATCTTTTACTTGAAGCTAAGTTGCATAATGATTAGGTTCAATTCAAATGGATTAGCAATGGTAATAAGTAAGTGTAATGATAATGAAATAAGTAAAGAGTAAGGAAAGAGACAACCTAATGACAAGACACCAAGATTTATAGTGGTTCGACAACGAGGCTCTATCCTCGTTTCTACTCCACTCCTCGAGTACACATACTCGAGATTTCTACTATATCCACAAGCTCCCTTCTTGGCGGAGAAAACCTTACATCGTTGCTTACATTATTTTCCGACACTAAGCTGAATATCGAGACCTAATCTTTAGCTAGGACCAATCTACACAACGTTGCCTACTTCACAATTTAACGACACAAGGCTAGATGTCGAGTTCTAATCTCAAGGTAGAACCAATCTTCACGACGTTGCCTACTTCACCATTTTACGACACAAGGCTAGATGTCGAGTTCTAATCCAAAGCTAGAACCAATCTTCACGAGTCTTCACTTTGAAGCTAAGTGAGAACTTCACACAACACAACTACTAATCACTTTCAAGTTTAGTGAGAACTCACAAGACACAACCATATCACTTTATAGTTTAGTGAGAACTACTACACAATCTATTACAACTCAACTAGACATATCCAAGTACACACATGTAGCTTGGATCTACACAACATAAATCCAAGCAAACACATATGAAATGGATGTACACAACAAATCCAAGTATTCACAAATAGATTGGATGAACACAACTAGTCCAAGTATTCATAAATACAAATGAATTAACATAAAACAAAAAGGCTAACATGATGAACATGACTATTTCATGGATTCATCTTTATCACAACACTAGTGAGTGAGTGATCTTCTCTTTGGACAAGGTAAATGAGAGGATCAAGAGGATAATCATATGTAAACATACTTAAACCATTAAATGATCATTTACTAATGATTATGCTATAGAAAAGAGAATGGGGGCTGAGAAAAACGTCCAAAAAGGGTTGTTGGAATATGAGATCTGATCCACTATTTATAGAAGACAAAGTACAACGGCTAGCTGGGCGCGGTTCCTTAGCTAGCCTGATGGTTCCATATCGCTAGAGAACCGCCTAGCTATTTAAGGTACCGCCCAGTAGACTACACTCCGATTTTTGTCTTTTAGTGAGGTAGGAATATCTGAGGTTTTTTAAACCTTCAAAGGATATTCTTATGGCATATGGAATATGCCATTTTGAAATTTACATTTTCTATTTTAATAAAACATTTTCTTAAAAAGAAAGTTTATTAAAAAATCTTTTGTCATATTAACAAAAGTGAGTTTTAAGGATAATCACTTTGATGATCACTAAGTATAATTAAGAAAAGTTAGTGATATGATTATTACCTTGATGATAGTGTTAGTTAAATAATTCGTTTTGTGTTCTACACTAAATATGTTTTATAGTTTGTTGTGATCAAAACTAAGAAAGATTAGTTAACACTAATAATGTTTTTAGGCATCACTTGCATTAACAATCTCCCCCTTTTTGATTACGACAAACTATAAACTCATTTACGTAGAAACAAAATATCAAATTATTAACGAGTTTATCACTATCGTTTCTCCCCCTTTGTCGTAGCAAAAAGGTAAGCAAAAGTCTTTGAAGAAAATCAGACTTTGCTAGTAGCTCCCCCTTGGTGGTTGCTCCCCCTTGCTTGGGGCACCAAGTGTATGAGCTAATGTGACATGCTACACAAAGGTTAGTAGAAAGAAAAGAAACACCAATGTATATATGATCACTACCTACTAAGTAACTTGAGAGGGAGAAGGAGAAGAAATCTCAAATTAGAAGCAAGTATTTGCTAAGTATGTCCAAAGAGGTAAATGACAAAATCAAATTTCAATTGGTGGAATGGAGGTAGAAAAGAAACATCCAACCAATGAAGATGATAAATTTGTCAAGGGGTTAAAGTTTAGAATTAATGGAATCACCCATAATCAATTGTAAAGATTAACCACGATCAACTCAAAAGAAAAAGAGAGAATGATCAAGGAAAGAAAACAAACACAACACAAAGGTTTCATATTACAAAAATGTGAAAGAGACAAACAAGGTTGATAGTCATACACACCAATTGAGTATCTAAAGCAAAAGATATGGAAAATAAACCACAAAGCATAAGCTATTCTAATAGTGATAATTTTCAAAGATTGCTTAAAATGTTATTGACTCCAAAACAACTAAAGTATTATTGACTCCAAGAGTGCTTAGTCCTTTAATTGAAAAAATAAGACGACGAAGCATCATTCGAAGTTTTGTCCACGGGAACGAAAACTTGAGAGGAGGTCGAGTGAGGAGGAATTCAAGAAAATTTAACTTCTCATACACATGAGCAAGTTCAATTTGTTGAAATCGACAATAAGCACACGAGGATCCATGATGCAAAACAAATTCGGTTGATGGGGGAAGGTCATCAAACCTAGGGTTTGGTGGTGGTGAGGGGAGTGGGTAGGAAATGTTTTCACAATGCCTTGTGAGGTTTGGGAAGGTTGAAAGGTCATTGAGTTGAGGGGTGTCGAAAGGTTTTGGTGGTGAGGGAAGATTTTCCTTTTCTCCGGTGATGGGGTTAATGGAGTAGGTCTCATTCCAATACTTGATTGAAGAGAAGGTGGGGTTCTAGGGTGGTTTGGAAGAAGAGGGTTTATTTTTCTTGATCCAAATAGGTCGAACCGAGATCTTCGGTTTCTTAGAAAGCTTGGATGAGGAAGCTTTGGGTGAGGAGGTTTGTGACAATGAAATGTCAAGGTTATGAAAGGAGGAGTTAGGCATTGTTGAGGTGTGAGAATGATTTCTCAAGGTGGGGGTATAAGAAGAAAGTATACAAGGCAAAGATTTGAAAATAAAATGTGAAGTGTCAAGAAATGTTTAGCCAAATTGAGTAAACATGGAATCTTGACAGGGGATAGGGTGATGAAGAAAGACCAAAAAACGAGCCAAAACTTGGCTATCTGTCTGCGGTTCCTTATAGGGACCGCCGGTTCCTTAGCACTTAAGGAACCGCGCGACTTTAATGAGCCGCGTACAGTGGACTTGAAACTATGATTTTCCAGGGTTTTGAGAAAAACTAAGACTTTTTCAAAAAATTGCAAATCTTGGAATTTTATCTCTATTAGCACTAAATTATGCTAGGGTTGTATAAAAGCAACACATTCACAAAGAATGTCTTGACAAAGGGTGACAAAATATTTAGATAACATTTTGAACCAATTTTAGTCAAGTTTTAGAGGTTGTAATAGATTTAGGTTCAATTTTAATTTAAAATTAAAGTTGATTAATGTGCACATAAAGATAGAAACACACAAAGCTAAATCCATAGATCATCCTCATGAAAAACTCATGGAGGGAAGAAAATACAATAGGGAAATGAAAATAACTAACTAAAACAAAGTTAGCGTAAAACTAGTTCTTGATGAGTAGTCTTCCTTGGCTTGGTTTTTCTTGAAAAACACTTATTAAAGAAAATCATCATTCATCTCCTAGGAGGATGATTGGCAAAGAGATTCAACAAAAAGCTTTGCAAATCTATGTGAGCCCCAATCATCTCCAATCTAAGGATATCAATGAGATAGTAGTTGTTGAGGCAACAAGGGCAATTAGTGCCATTGTGCATGAAATACTCATAAAAGCGAGGATCACCCAAGTTTGGATTGTTTGAGGGAGGTGGAGGTGGAGGAGGTATGTTCTCCAAGGGTGATGTGGGTGAGTGTGGATGTATGTTCTCCAAGGGTGAAATGGGTGATGTTGGAGGGGTAAAGGGTGAAGTCACCAAGGTATCAACAAAGTCATTCACAATGGGAATGCTTTGGATGGGTTGAGGTTGGGTAGTCACATCCAAGAGAGTACTTGGAGTGAAGGGTGAGGTTAGCTCATTCATTCTAGATTAGAATGAAGAGGAGGTAGAACCATGAGAATGGTTGGTACTATAGGTTGAGGTAGTCTTGCATGGAGCAAGAGGTAGTGAAAGTGATGAAGAGATGAGAATTGGAACAATCTCATTCTTGGGTGTGTGAAAGGGTGAATAGTTAGGTTTGGGCAACTTAATCTTAATCTTAAGATTTTTCTTTGAAGTGGAGGTTTTGGATGAGTTTGAGGTTCTTGTAGAAACCATGGTTGTAATGAGTGGTTTAAGGGTTAAGGATGAATGGTTTGATGTGTGAAGAACATGGCTAACAAGGTGGGTTTAAAAGGGTGAGGGGATGATCCAAACTAGTAATGGGTTAAAAACATTTTATGTGAATAATGAATTTGGGTAACCTAGTTTAGGAAATGTACAGGTTTTTGCAAAGAATGAAGCAAGGTTTACACAGATTAAGGGAAATAGTGTAGAGCAAAGATTCTGTCGGATACAATAGCCGGCGGTTCCCTATCTAGGGTGGGCGGTTCCTTATCGATAAGGAACCGCTGGTCGATATGGAACCGCGACCAGTGGTGTTCAAAAATCACACTTCCTCAAAATGTGGTTAGCCCAGATTTTTACCAAAGGATTAACAAGCCAAAGTTAACTACTGACCAAAATCTAGGAAGCTAACTAACACATAGGATGCACAAAGCTATGCAAATCATAAACACGATGGCATAGACAACATTAGGATTAAAATAATAAGTAATCCAAACAAGTAGTATTAGTTAATACACAACCAAAATAAAGTAAAAAGAAGAAAATGTTCAACATCACATTACATGTTTACAACATGTATACTTTGAAACAATTCATAGTCTTCAACTTCTTTTCTTGCCCAATCCATTGATCATGTTTCCCAAGTACTTGAATCCCTTCCTTGAGTCAACCTGATGATTATGTAACTCACATCGGGTTCGAAGACTTTGACGGTAAAGTTCCTCCATATTGAGATTATCCAGAACTTCACTAGTGGAATGATGAGGAGGGGAAACAATGTCATTTAAACCGTCCACGAATGAGTTTGTGGAGTGGTGAGAAGTACTCGAAGAGCCAATGGGAGCACTTGTGCCAATACCATCACCATCACTTGTTGGCATATCAACGTCCTCATCATTGGACTCTTGTTGGTCGGATTTTCTAAGTCTACGATCACATCTTGTCTTTCTCTCATATACCTCTTGAATAGGTAGCATAACCCGTTTGACCGGTTGAAAATGAGAAAGATCAAGATTGGGAAAATCACGACCAACCCTTTTAAAAAGGCGAGTGAGAAGCATTGCGTAAGGGAGGTTTGTTTTAGGCTTGTGAATAGCATAATTGATCCATTAAGCGATAAAATATGCCAAATTGTAATTGGTGTTGGTAAAGATGCAAAATAACATATGCATTAAACACGCCGGAACATGATCCCGGTTTCCACCAAGACAAAACACATTTTCCCTAAGGATATTGGTCCATTGGACCATATTATCATTAAGGTCGCTTAAGAGAACCTCATGACGTTTCACCGAACGTACCTTAGTATGAAGGCTTATTTTAACGGGTCGATTACGCTTTTTGGAGACAATGTCAACAATGTAGTCAAGATCAATTTCCTCATGATCATTTGGAGGACAATTGTTGGATTCAAGGAGAGCACTAAGCTTCCATTTATCCGTGAAGCGACAAGTGCCTACAAATGGGACATCAAGAATTTGACGAAGACTACGAGAGAGTATTGCATGAGTTGATAATTCAAGATAAACCTAACAAATATTCCATCATTGTTTTCAATGACGGTATATGTGCTAAAGAACTCCAATAGGAATCAGGGATAGATGTCTTACTTAATGTGCAACAAACAATCAAACCCAATGTTTTCAAACATAGATTTGATGTAGACATAATCCCTAATATCCTTTTGGACAACTCTACCCTCATGAAAACAACGGGATTGAAGGGAGGAATAGGTATGGGCAAGATGTGTTGAGTGACAAAAGTCGGAATGGTTAGGCATATATTGTTTAGTGAGTTGATGATCCTTTTGGTATTGTGAAGGCATGATTAGTACCTAAATAAACATAATAAAATATATTCCCAATCACTCATATGAACAATAAACTCAAAAATCAAAATATGAGAATGTGTTATATCAATTTCTTGACAAACAAAGGATTAAATCTATATCATTCTCATGTTCACAATGTATCTATTCCATTAATAACCAAGAACATATGAACTATGTTGGATCAACAATGGACTAGAACATTGGTTTTTCAAAACAAGGTTTTTAGGTAAGCATTAACAATGCAATTACCTATTTGTTCATGGGTTCATCTCAATTCCATCTTTTAACCAAAATCATTTAGCCAAAATTCGGATTTGTTCTACAAGTGGGTTTTAGTGAAATCTTAATGAATATGAACCTAAGGAATCATAGTAAAATAACCATGTCTACCCATATTCCTATTAAGGTTCTAATTCAATTTCAATTTTAAGAATCCCCAATTATGAAAGGATGAACCCTAGAACAAAATAGATGAGACTGAAAGAAAATAATTACAATTAATCGATGTTTGATGAAGGATGAGTGAAACCCACAACTTGGAATCAATTAATTTGAGTGATTGAAGGTTTTTAAAGCTTCAACAATGGTGGAAAAAGTGGAACCCGACGGCTGTGTGTTTTTGGGAGAGAGAGGGTTTTGTTTGAAAAAGATTAAATTAATAAAACTGGCGCTCTAACAAGTTTTACTGCCCGCGGTTCCATATGGATAGAGAACCGCGGGTTTGAACCGCCAGAGATAAAGAACCGCCTACAGAGGCAGGTTTTTATCAATGAAATACGCCAAATTTTTGAAAACCAAGTTTTCCAAAATACTTAAAAATATATCTTAAACCTTTTAGTATATCATTGGATCATCATTACACTAAGCAATATGCCTTAATGGAGGATTACGAGTTGAATCGAGATCGAAAAGAACCGAAACAGACAAACGACTACTCGTAGCGAAAAAGCAAAGTGGAGAGAAGTCAAGGGAAGTGAATACAGACTAAGACCAATGCTCAAGGGATTAATGACAATCTTCAAATCGTGCAGACGAAGAACTTGTGTCATATATAGTGGTTTAAGATGTGCCTTTCCGGCGAAGTGTTAAACGACTTTGGTAATGAATAAACACAAGGCAAATATTGATGCATAGACTAAGATCACTTTCAATAATAGTCTTAGTCTAAACCAAAATATGAGCAAGGTATTAATTCACTTTCTCTCCCACAAAGGGCCTACTAACCGTATGGGTGCAAACCATGGATATCATGCTTGATACTTTAAGCTACTACTAACTCACTCTACCTCACCATAGTGAGTCAAGTATCCAAGCAATGAAGGTTTGAGAGGATAAAAGAAAAGAATCACAAACCACAAACAAATGTCAAGGCAAGGATGCCAAGAACAAGCACATAGTCAAGTAATGATCAAAAGAATGATCGAAGGGCGTGTGGAAGAACGAAAGCGTACCTTGGTCACAAAGAGCATTCCAATCCATCAAGGAATCAATGCAAAGCCCAACAATGACTATGATGAGTACTAAGTCTTCAAGGACTAGTATCATTCCCAATCATCTTGATATCATCATTCAAAGATGTTGAAGATCAATGAAGATGAGTCTTCTACAAGTGCAAGTAACTCAATCCACAACCAACTAAATGATTGATCTTCATGAGTACCTACACAAAGCAAGATGCAAACTAGTAGATACATTTCAAGAGTAGATCTAAAATGAATAAAAGCTACTAATCTAAGAGGGATGCAATATTACCAATTAAAAGACCTATTTAAAAAAAATAGTTTTGACCAAAGAGAAACTTTAGTACAACTTGACCTTCTAATTTTAGGAGACAATGGATCGATCCAAGTTTTAAAGTACAATATACTTCAAAGATCTTGAGTGACCATCGCTCTGATACCAATTGTAGAAACTAGAAAGGGGGGGGGGGGGGGGGTTGAATAGTTTCTCTTCGATTAGTCACCTAATTAAAATTAATTTCAATTAGGTTTGTATCAAAACTATCTTTTACTTGAAGCTAAGTTGCATAATGATTAGGTTCAATTCAAATGGATTAGCAATGCTAATAGGTAAGTGTAATGATAATGAAATAAGTAAAGAGTAAGGAAAGAGACAACCTAATGACAAGACACCAAGATTTATAGTGGTTCGACAACGAGGCTCTATCTTTGTTTCTACTCCACTCCTCGAGTACACCTACTCGAGATTTCCACTATATCCACAAGCTCCCTTCTTGGCGGAGAAAACCTTACATCGTCGCTTACATTATTTTCTGACACTAAGCTAAATGTCAAGACCTAATCTTTAGCTAGGACCAATCTACACAACGTTACCTACTTCACAATTTAACGACACAAGGCTAGATGTCGAGTTCTAATCTCAAGGTAGAACCAATCTTCAGGACGTTGCCTACTTCACCATTTTACGACACAAGGCTAGATGTCGAGTTCTAATCCAAAGCTAGAACCAATCTTCACGACTCTTCACTTTGAAGCTAAGTGAGAACTTCACACAACACAACTACTAATCACTTTCATGTTTAGTGAGAACTCACAAGACACAACCACATCACTTTATAGTTTAGTGAGAATTACTACACAATCTATTACAACTCAACTAGACATATCCAAGTACACACATGTAGCTTGGATCTACACAACATAAATCCAAGCAAACACATATGCAATGGATGTACACAACAAATCCAAGTATTCACAAATAGCTTGGATGAACACAACTAGTCCAAGTATTCATAAATACACATGGATTAACATAAAACAAAAAGGCTAACATGATGAACATGACTATTTCATGGATTCATCTTTATCACAACACTAGTGAGTGAGTGATCTTCTCTTTGGACAAGGTAAAGGAGGGGATCAAGAGGATAATCATATGTAAACATACTTAAACCATTAAGTGATCATTTACTAATGATTATGCTATAGAAAAGAGAAAGGGGGCTGAGAAAAACGTCCAAAAAGGGTTGTTGGAAAATGAGATTTGATCCACTATTTATAGAAGACAAAGTGCAACGGCTAGCTGGGCGCGGTTCCTTAGCTAGCCCGGCGGTTCCATATCGCTAGAGAACCGCCTAGCTATTTAAGGTACCGCCCAGTAGACTACGCTCCGATTATTGTCTTTTAGCGGGGTAGGAATATCTGATATTTTTTAATCCTTCAAAGGATATTCTTATGGCATATGGAATATGTCATTTTCAAATTTACATTTTCCATTTTAATAAAACATTTTCTTAAAAAGAAAGTTTATTAAAAAATCTTTTGTCATATTAACAAAAGTGAGTTTTAAGGATAATCACTTTGATAATCACTAAGTATGATTAAGAAAAGTTAGTGATATGATTATTACCTTGATGATAGTGTTAGTTAAATAATTCGTTTTGTGTTTTACACTAAATGTGTTGTATAGTTTGTTGTGATCAAAACTAAGAAAGATTAGTTAACACTAATAATGTTTTTAGGCATCACTTGTATTAACAAAATGTTTGCCCGTTTACAACATACGGGGCCTCTAGTTCATTTCCAACAATAAGGTCGTCAAATAAAGGAGGATGATTGCGAAAGATAATATCATTATTCGAACACATAACCCTGAAAAATGCATGCCAAATCCACATATCGTATGATGCAACAACCTATAGTATTATGATTTTTATCACCTCTACCATATTGGCCGTGTCTTGCTCTCGGATAACTAATCCATTCCCAATGGATACAATCTATACTACCAAGCATCCCAGGAAACCCATAAATCCTATTATGCGCGTCATACAGGTTCTGAATGTCAACTAGTGTGGGTTTTCTTAAAAACTCTGGTTGAAACAAATCATTTACGCACATCGTAAAATTATCAAGACAATCGCGTGCGCAATGTGCACCCATTTGCAAGTATTCATCGAATGCAGCCGGTGTTGTACCGAACGCCAATTGGCGTATGGAAGATATGCATTTCATAATTACACTAACGGTATTTTTGTTTTAAAAAAAATGTCTGAATCACGTCTGAATCTGATCGGTCAGACGTGGTCAGATGTTTTTGTTGTTTTTTTTTGCGAGTCAGACATGATAAGATGATAAACCTCTGACTCAATCAGAGGTGAAGATTGGTATTATTATGATAGGACCCTTTCGGGTAGTATCGGGATAGGGCACCAGTGGGGAAAAAATCAATGCTAATTGTGTAACGGGGAAAAAATCCCCGATTCCCCATTGGGGATCCCCGTTCCCTGTTGGGGATGGGGATGGTATGTAGTTTGTAATCCCCGATGGGGATGGGGATGGGGATGGGGATAGATATTAAGCTTTGGGGATGGGGATGGTAGCAACCATTCTCCGTAAACCCGACCCCGTTGCCATCTCTAGGCACCACTTTTTGCGGGTGCTTGCTCCTTAAGAATGAGAGATGAGAAGACCAGCCACTTGTGTAACTTTGATTTTTTTTAACGACAACTTTTGTATTAAAAACTAGCAAGGATCTAGAAGGAAATTACAAAGAAATTAAAGTATGGTTTTTTAACCAATCTAACCAATGATACAAGGTTTTCACCAAGTATGAAAATTTGTTCGTCTCGATTCAATTCGAATTGACTATTGGTTTAAAAGTGTGACTCACTCGTTTTTGGTGAATAAAAAGAAAATGTTGTTGATTATCTATAACCAATCAAAAAGTAAATGCGAAAAGTAAAAGAATAAACTAAAGACGAATGACAAATAGTAAAGAAACGTAAAAAATACGAATATTAAAAACTAAAAATTAAAACGATATTGAAACGAATATTAAAACAAATACTAAAAGAAACAATTAATAAAAGTAAAATCGAAAATAAAATAAAAAAATAAAAATAAACTTTTCGAATTAAAAATAAAACTTACGTAAATAAAAATGAAAGAAATTGGATTATAAAACTATTTTAAAAATTAACGAAACAAATAATAAAACGTAAATTAAAACAAAACAATTAATAAAAATAAAACTAAAAGAAGAAATTAACTATCGACTCGAAAATAAAGTTTACCTAATGAAAAAGGAGAAAATAAAACTAAGAGGGTACTTTAAAGTTAAACGAGGCAAAACCTAAAGCGGGTACCTAATAAAAGATAATACTTGAACCTTATGAAAAAATATTAATTTTAAAATTAGACGAAAAATTCAACTAAAAATACGTAACTTTTAGAAATAAAATCGGAACAACTTTCAGATTAAACTAAACAATTACGGAACAATATTAATTAATAAACAAGCAGGCAGGCAGGCTGCTTAAGCAGGCAACCTACCTGCTCAAAATGGCGGGAAAGGCTTAAGCTAGCTAGCTAGCATGCATGTCAACTTAACACAGTTATACGGAATAACTTTCTTCTTTTTCTTATACGAAATTTTCTTTTGCTCCCTTATCCGCAATATTTAGTTTTGCTTATCCGGAATTTTAAGTTTTACTTATCCGAAATTTTAAGTTTTGCTTATCCGAAATTTTTGTTTTACTTGTTATACGGAAAATGTACTTTTTGCTTATCCGGAATAACAACTTTTTGGGTGTTATCCGGAATATTGGGGTTTACTAATTTCGGAATAAGCAATCAAATAAGCTAACTTTAATAAGCTCAATCCAAAACTTAGCTAACTATTTAATGAAAATAACTAAATAAGCACAAATTAAAACTTACTAAACTCTAAATAAGCAACTTTTTAAATCAAACTTTAAAAAGACAAAACTTTTAAGAAAACTTTAAATCAAATAAGCTAGACACAAAATAAGCCAATAAGCATGTCAAGCTCAAAGCTTAATCCATATTAAACCCTAGAGATGAATAAAAAGATAAACTTTTTAATCACATGAACACCAAGATTAAATAAAATCAACGATTATCACTAATCAAAGATAAACAAAATAAGAAAGGTAGAAGATGATTAAAAACTTGAATTTAAAAGATTAAAGATCAGAGATTTGACACAAGATTAAAGAGAAAGCTTGAAAAACATTAAGAAAAACTAGAGAGAGAAAGTATATTAATCTACTCCTACTTACCTTCCAATAATAAAACTAAAAACTACTACTAGCTAACCACCTCCTAATGACACATTAGGAGGGTATTTATAGGAGGAGAAAAATGTTGATGCTTTCTTCATTCTTTCTTCTTGTCTCGACTCGATTTAAATTCTTTGTCCTTCTCGACGTCGTCTCGGGATTTGTCGATATAAATTGAACTCGTCTTATAATTTTCTTCTTTATTAGACTTGAGTTCTTCGACTTCATTAAACTTCCGTATTTAGACTTTTTCTTCGATAAATCTTCAGAATAGGCCTTGGACTTCCGTTCTTTTTGCACTCTTGATCTTTTGACTTCATCTTTTCTCGTTTTCATCGATAAAAGCCCGTGAAAGCCCGTGTATTCTTCCTTTTTCATCTTTTGGTCCTAAAACACAATAATAACACAAACCACACATAATTCCGATATTTACGACATAAAATACACGTTTTTGCTTGGTTATTATTATAGTTAAATGGTAAAAGGATGGGTGTTTTTACACCTATCAACCAAGAAAAAGAAAGACGACATCTCCATTTGCACCAATTAAAAGAACAAAGGACTATGTCATCGAAGATCTCTGAGCGAGGAGGGATTTTTTCGTTGAACAATAGCCAATTTCGAAAACGACAAACAAGCCACCAAGTAACTAAAAAAACACCCTCCAATAAAATCTTCAACCTGGGGCCTAAACGAACATAACCAAACCAAGATCTCCACTCAGTAAATAAGGACCAGCTCTGAGGAACAAGCTCCCACCAGCGGCAGACTATGTGAAGTAAATTCGTTGCCAGTTAGCATCGAAAAAAACATGAGAGCCATCCTCATCAGCAACATTACAAACATGACATGATAAAGAACCAAGAGGAACATTCCTTTTCTGCAGATTAACCCTAGTGGGAAGACAATAGATACGTGCACGCCATGCAAAAACATTCACCTTAGTAGGAACAGTTTTAGACCACTCTATCGAAGTACCACGAGGAAGAAATAAGTCATCCATGAAGGACCGAACATCTTTAAGTTTAAAAACTCCATCTCCTGATAAATCTCAAAACCACAGATCGTTGCTTTGAGAAATAGAAACTGACTCTAACAAGGTTTTTAACGCAGTTAATTGAGTCTCTTTAGCGCCTCCATGAGGTTGCTTGCGGAAAGAAGCTACAAGAGACTATGTAAACTTCGAAGCCACTGTAGCGTCTTGATTATTATCAAGTGAAAAAAGTCTCAGAAACTGAGCATATAAAGGAAGATTGTCCACCCAATCATCCAGCCAGAACCGAGTATTAGAACCGTTACCAATCCTTCTTTTACAATGAGCCCACAAATCAAAACCTTTATTTTTAAGCTGATGAAGTTCCCTCAAAATGGTACCCCATATCGAACAAAACTTAGCATCATGAAGATCAATAGAAGAGCCATATAAAGAACGGATGACTTTCCCCCAAAGGGAGCCATCCTCTGTGATAAATCGCCACACCCATTTTAGTAAAAGGGCACGATTAAGAGCAAAGAAACTGGAAACTCCTAATTCATCATTCTTTTTTGAAGCTAAAACTTTATTCCAAGCTACACATGTTATCTTCTTATCCGAACTATCCATACCATTAAAAAAACGCCTCCTAATGCCCTCCATTGTGTTAAGAAGCCCATTTGGAACCTTAAAGAGAGACATATTATAATTGGAGACGCACCAAGAACTGATTTCAGAAGAGTAAGGCGACCCCCAATAGATAGAGTTTTCAACTTCCACTTGGATAAACGGCTACGAAGTTTAGACAAGATATCATCCCAAGATGATATACGAGATGAGGATTGACCGACTTTAACCCCGAGATATCTAAAGGGACTGTTCATAATCGACCCCCAATAGATAGAGTTTTCAACTTCCATTTGGATAACCGGCTACGAAGTTTAGATAAGATATCATCCCAAGCTGATATACGAGATGAGGATTAACCGACTTTAACCCCGAGATATCTAAAGGGACTATTCATAATCGAACATCCTATAGATAATGTTACGGATGTCACAACGGAACTATCGACTCCCACCCCTAAAAGTTGGTTCTTCTGAACGTTTATTTGGAGACCCGAAGCAAGAAAAAAACTTTTCAAAATATTGAAATGCCTTTAAGATTGTCTTGAGACCATTCCCCGACGAACATTGCATCATCCGCATAAAAAGATGAGAGATAGACAAAGAACCCGATAAAGAAATTCCCTTGAAGTGCTTTTCTTCGACCGCCCTGTTAAAAGACAAGTGAAACGATTTCATGACTAGAATAAAAAGATACAGAGCTAATGGATCCCATTGTTTTAACCCTTGAAAACAAGAAAATTTCTTTGTGGGACTACCATTGACAAGAATAGAAGATTTGGCCGACAACAATGTACCCTTGATCCAATTGCACCAAATAGGACCGAACCCAAAAGCTGCTAAAATGTCAAGAAGATAATCCCAACGAACCGAGTCATATTGATGAGACTGCTTTTATACATAGTCTCATCGTCCAAATCGGGCTTAAAATGCATAAAATATCATTAAAACTGCCAAATATATGCTCGTGTTTGTTACTTGTGTATTTTTAGGTACGGATATTGAGGAAATGACAAAAGATCACAAGAATCATTCAAAAACGAACACGGGAAACGAAGCCGCACAATGAACCGGGCCCAAATATGGAATTTACAAAAATGCCCTTGAAGAATTGAAGATTGGCAAGTTTGGTCCCTCAACTTTTGAGATTAACACTTTATACCCCTCAAATATTCATAATTATGAATTGGGTCCCTAAAGTTTGAAGATATTACAAGATCAGTCCTTGAAGAATGAAGAATTGGCATAAGAAGTCCTTGTTTCAAGTTTAATAAATTGATGTGCCAAAAATGCCAAGTTTCCAAAGTTGTTATCACAGGAATTGAAGTTGTGCTGATTAAATACAAGATGAACAAAGGAAAGGAGTCCAGGGGGGTTTTTGCCAGACAACTAAACTTCAACATCCAACCATATCATGACACCTCAGCTTGACCCACCCATTTACCCAATTACCCTACCCTACCCATAACCCAACCCGTCCAACCCACAACCCAGGTTTATTAACTAAACCTGGTCAATAAACCTAGTCAAACCTCCCAACTTTCCCACCAAACACAAAGTTTAAAAACTTTTATCCCCAAATCAGATTAACCACCCCTTAATCACCCTATAAACCCTAATAATCCCAGATTCAATCAAACTCAAAACAAAGGGTTTTTGCCCTATCTTTTCCAGATGGTTAATTTGTTCCTTTGTCACCAAAACCCACATCCCAAATACAACCCAGACACACCCATGTGACCCCCCAAGATTCCCCTGCACACGTCTTTTTCCCCCAAACCCAAGAAGGGACAAGATGAACGTCCATAATCTTTCTACTTGGCCCCCAAGGACATATAAACGCTCCAAGATCACTTTGTAAGCTGGCTACATCAACATCATCACATGAGGCATAATTTGACCAATTTCAGTCAAATTTACCAAGGGCATTTTAGGACATTCCATGGCTAGGGTTTTGTAGTTCTAGTATCTTCTTTTTAGTAGTATATAATGAGACGAAATGTGTCCATTATATTTTGTTCCAGATTTTTATTCAAGCATTTGTAATCCTTTTTTTAAAATTTTATAAAGTTGGTATTTTTTGGATAAATCGTAATTCCTTTTATTATTTTTTTGAAATTTGGTGTATCCTTGAGAATCTGAGTTCCATTTATAACTTGTTAACCATTTGAAGTTTCAGTTTTGAAAAAGGTTTCATAAGTTTTTTAAGATTTCAGAAATCTAAGATTCCTTGAAGTGAAAGTGGATTGGAATCTTGGATTTTCTGATAGTGTTACTTGTTTGAAAAAGTGTTCATTGTTCCAAGGTTGTTGGATTTTAAGGTTTCAAAAAGAAGTTTGGAAGAAAAATCAGATTTTTTTGGATATTTTGTGCTTGTTCTTATTTGATCTTAGCAGGTTCATAAGAGCTTGATTTGCCCAAGGGTTCCGCACAGACCCGGGTCTGTTGGAGGTGGTTAAGCAACCACTGAGGGACCTGGATGTAGGTCCCTCTAGGTAGCATTCTCAATCCTTGTTTTTCAGTTTTAAATTTGGTGATTTTGGTGATTTAAGTGATTTTGCATGAAAGTGTTTAAGTAACTGTTATTTGGTTTGATATTGCTATATTAGTGCCTAATATGCATGCTAGTAGCCTTTAGAATCACTTTGATGTGGATTGTATGTGATTTGCTTTGAAAAAGTTAATTTTTCAGATTTTAAGGGGTGTTTGGATTTGCATTTTAATTGAGATTGGTGAAAGTTTGTGGGTTAAAACCTGTTTAGATACACTCCATAGGTTGTCAATAGGTTTTAAGTTGCTCAGTTTTCAGATTGGTAGTGTTTAGAACATATTTGCATGGTAAAAATTTGGATAATATAGCAAAAAAACAGTCAAGTCTCATCTCTGCTTATTTTCTTGAAATTGGTGCATCAAATCTTGGTAGTTGATAGATAATAGGTCATAGAAGGCTTGTGAATCATTTGTATGCTATTTGGTGAGCTTATTTTCAAGTTATGAAGGTTTGAAATTCATTTTTATGCATGTAAAATTGGTCTATTGTTCATCAGTCAAGTGCTAGCTTAACCAGAAACTTTGTGGGCTTATTTGTGCTTGATCTTAGCTTGTGACTAGTTGTTTTTTGTGTTTACTCAGACTCCCCACAACCCAATTGGTGTGGGGGTGCCTTATGGTCCAAAGAAAACCAAGCAATAGGGCTTTCCTAAGCTCTAAGGTCTCCTGACCAAAATTTCACACTAGCAGTGGGAACAAACTTCCCACTGGTAGCTTCATAGTTGGTACTGCTAAGCAACAGGACAAAAGTCCATGCACATGTCACTTTCAAAATTAGTTTTTTTTTGTCTTTAGTGCACTTATTTAGGAGTTAGACCTTCTAACCAATTTTGTTATTTTTATAATTTAATTTAGGATTTTTCTGTTTAGATAAAATTTTTATTACTGTTCATTTAGTATTTTTTAGGTTTTATTGCATTTTTAATTAACTTTTAATGTTTCTGTTTTTGGCATTTAGTGCCAAAAATACTTCTTTTTCAGTCTAAACAATTTTCCTAGACTTAGAATAATATTTTAAGGTGTTTGGTTTAAAAATATTTTACTGTTCATCTTTTTATTTAATTTTTAGAATTAATTTAAGTTAATTAGGGTTTAATATTAAACTGTTTTTGTCTTTTAGTGGTAAAATTAATATTTTTCAAACTTTTTCATTTTTCTACTGTTCATTAGAGTAAAATAGGATTTTTAAAAGTGTCCAATTATTTTTGGCATTATTTTATTATTTTTTATAATTATTTTAGTTTTAAAATAGTTTTTAGTAATTTAAAAATAGAAAAATAGTTTTTAAAAAATTAGGAAAAATACTTTTTAGTCTTTAGATAATATAAGTAAGTTATTTGTTCAATAAAATAATATTTTGGACATTTTGATTAATTATATTTAATTTTAGGGCTTTAATTAGCATTTAAAATTGAATATTTAATTAATAAAAGGTTTTAAAATATTTTTATTGGATTTTTATTCTTATTTATATTATTTTAGACTACTTTTAGCTTTTAATTAATTTTTAGGCTTTAAAATTTTAATTTTGTAGTTTTTACGGTTTTACGTGATCGCCTTTTCGACTTAGTTTAATTCGTCTTCGTAGCCGTCTTTCCTTTTCTAATCCCATTTCTTTCTTTCTTTTTCAATCATATAATCACAAACATTAATCAATTCATTACACAACACACGTGCCTCCTCGAGAACGAACTCACTTCACTTTTAGGGTCATTCACACACGGTTTTCCTAAATCGTCGTGCCTACTTGCCCTATTTTATTGCTCTTTTCCTAAAGGGTAGTAAAAATCTTACAATCATTTTGGCGCCGCTGCCGGGGAGGCGTGTTGTGTTTTGATTGAACAATTGTTGTTTTTATACTAACCATAATTAGTATTTGTATTAGTAGCACTCTACTAATACGTATTATCGTTTTTCAGTTTTTGTGTGAATACTATTACTATATTGTATACGTAGAACAATAAATTCACAAGTACTCCAAATACGTGAGAAATCACAACCTTTACTTGGGAGGTCATTACCCAATCATTGTATTCGAATCTCAAACCAAAGAAAAAAGGCAAAAATAGATAAATACTTTCGTGAAGCTCGATTTTGAAAATACAAACTATAAGGTGGGTATAAGGCGCTTGTATTTCACGACCTAAAGGAAAAAGGCTCTTAAGTGCTTCGAGCCGCCTCGTTTACTCCACTTGCTTGTGCGTATTTGATTTTGAGAGTGAATCGAGGGTTTTGCCGCCCAAAGTATTACTACATATCATATATATTTTCTTGGTTTATATTGATTAAACCCTCTTGAACGATTTGGTGTTCCACCATCGTTCTAAAGTCATCGAAGGCGTTCACTTCACGTGATCGTTTTCATTCCTTGAGGCTTCTTTAATTGAGAGATTTGATTAAGGAGGAGATTTGTAGATTTGTGTCTACCTAATACATTTTCACCAATTTCCAAAAAAGGTTAATACCATCAAAAACCACAAAAAAATGAAAAATACAAAACACCAAAAAGAATCTTCTTTGCTCGTCTCCTCGTGGTACGTGACGTTTATGCTAACTCGTAATCAAGCAAAACGTACACGTAGACGAAAGAACAAAACTCCCACTCCAACTCATTCTAGTGAGGAGTCTCCTATTGACGAACCCATTGTACGAGAAGAACCAACCATGGCGAATCGAACTATGATGGAGTTACTTCAAGCACCCACCGAGGGTTATGGAGAAGTTATTGTGATTCCCGCTATCCTTGCGGAGAATTTTGAGGTGAAAACGGGTTTGTTGTCGATGATCCAAAACAACAAATTCCGTGGTGATGAGAAGGACAATCCCCACAACCATATCCGCCAATTCAATCGTCTTACCGCCACGTGCAAATTTAAGGATGTCTCGAATGACTCGATTAAGATGATGCTTTTTCCGTATTCCTTAGCGGGGCCCGCTAAAAACTGGTTAGAGAAAGAGCCACCCAATTCTATATTGATGTGGAAGGATCTCGTTTCAAAGTCTGTGAACCAATTTTTTCCGCCCTCTAAGACTACGCATTTGAAAAATGAGATTTCTAAATTTTCACAAGAATCAAATGAAAGTTTTTCAACGGCTTGGAATAGGTTTAAGGAGATGTTACATGAATGTCCTCATCACGGTTTTTCCGATTTACACCAAATCGACACGTTTTACAATGGACTTAATGATCATGAAAGAGATTATTTAAATGCCGCCGCGGGTGGTAATTTTTTGTGTAAAACGGTCGAAGAAGCTTTGATCATAATTGAGAATAGGTCTAAGGTTTATAGCCCTCGTAACACACCAAGTGTTGCCAAAATGGGCTCATCATCGTCTCGTAGTATCAATGCTTTACATGATGAGGCAAATGAAGAAAATCGGTTTTTTGATAGATTTGCTAGCCTTATGTCCCATTGGAAAGCTCAAGAAGCTTCGAATTCCGCTTCGGTTAAAGCGGTTTCTAAGAGTTGTTTGTCGTGTGGTGGAGCTCATGACCTTTCCGAGTGCATTACCGCGGATGGTAACACTTCGAGTGCTTATGTAGCAACGGGAACTTACAACCAAAACGGTCAAGGTTCCCGCCAAAATCAAGCTCCACCAAATCAAAATGCTAATAACTATCGAAACAACAACCAAGGTGGTAATTATCAAGGCAATCAAAGGAATTACAACAAGGGTAATTATCAAAGTGGAAATGGGCAAATTTCAAACCAAAACCAAAACCGTGATTTTCAAACTTCTACTCAAGGTTTTCAAAATGATCACACCAAAAATCTTCAAGGAGAATTTTTGAATTATGCTAAGGCTAATGATGCTAAGTTTGACAACATGCAACGTGAAATGGTTAGCTTAAGATCCGAGTTGAAAAACGAGCTTAAAAACGAACTTGCTAATGAACTTAAAACTCATGCTAATAAAATGGAAGGAAATGTCACACGTCTCCAACAGAATCAACAAAAAATAGAGCAAGGACAACATGAGATTAAGCAAGAGTTGTTAAAAGTGGATGCTAGGCAATCTAAGTTTGAAGACCGAATGTCAAAAATGTTTGAAGCTATCATGTGTAAGCCCTCTTCTTCGGGTGGTCTTCCTAGTGATACCATCGTGAACCCGAAGGGAGAATTGACGGTTATTACTACTCGTAGTGGTATAACTTTCAAAGAACCCAATTCTCGTCCAAGTACTTCTATAGAGAAGGAAAAAGAGAAAGAACCCGAGGTGGTGGTCGAAAAGGAGCAAATTCCAAGCCCACGAAGTACCGCTCAAACCACACCTACGGTTGAACCTATACCAATCATGGAAACCGAGATTCCAAGGCCGATGCCTATGCCTATGCCCCAACCCACACCACCCTTACCTTACCCTTCAAGACGAGACAAGGAAAAGGCACAAGAACGAAATAATTATCAATTTGAACTTTTTATGAAAATGTTTCGTGACTTGCATTTCAATATAAGTTTCGCCGACGCCTTAGTCATGATGCCTCGATTTGCCGCGAACTTCAAAAGTATGTTGAATAACAAAGAAAAATTGCAAAAATCGTCTAGTTGTTCATCGGTTTTTCTAAGCCGCATACCTCAAAAAGTCGGTGATCCCGACAAGTTTTTAATCCCATGTGCTATACAAGACATGGAAGAATGCTACGCCTTGGCCGATCTTGGTGCTAGTATTAATTTGATGCCTCTTGAGATTTTTAAATCGCTCAATCTTCCCAATCTCACTCCTTCAAGAATGTCAATCGAGATGGCCGATTCATTTTACGATTCTAGCTTGTGGAGTTGCCGAGGACGTCTTCGTGAAAGTTGGAAAGTTCTACTATCCCGTAGACTTTATTGTTGTTGACATTCCTATCGATCCTAAAGTTCCTCTAATTTTAGGTCGATCTTTTTTGGATACCTCGAGAGCACTTATCGATGTGCATGCAAGGAAAATCACTCTTCGTTTCAATGAGGAAGAACTCGTCATTAATGCAACCCAAAACTCCACACTTTCTCATGTGTATTCTATCACGTCTTTGTACAATGTCAATCCCATCAAAAACATTTGCAAGAGAATTTCCAATAGAGTTTTAGGAGTTGTTGATAAAAATGAAGTTCCGTCCCCTCCGCCGGTGGAGGTTAAGAGTGTTAAGCCTACGATTCCAATTGTGAATGATTCTTCGGATGATGAATACGTTGATCCCGATGGGGAAGTTTTCTTTGTTGACAAACGTTTTGAAAACTTGCCACCACCTTTACCAAAACGGTTTCAAAATGTGAGAATTTTTAGTGTGACTAACATTGCTTTGGAAACACCAAATATTTTTGACATAATTAAATCGGGTTTTCACAAGGAGAGTGTAAAAGATGAAAAAGGAAAAGATTTTGAATTAAATTTAAAAGATTTTTCTACAATTCTAACTCCGTCATCACCACGTGTATTGAGTACTACAAGCTCGTCTTCTCCTTTTGACAATGCTTTGTGTGGACCTAGTGTGGGGGAATCCCCTTATGTTCCCTCCCCTTTCTCCACCGAGGACGAGATATTTGATCCTGGAATTGCTTATAAAGGGAAATATCGGTCTTCCACCGATGCAATAAATGGAAAATATTTTCATTTGATTGGTGCGAGTCTACCTCGAGTAGCTCAATGTTTTCATGACTTACCCATTGTCCCACCCTTCTATTTCTTCTCACCTATTTTCTTGAAACTCTTTGAGTTTTTGTTGACTCATGATGAAGTGGCATTGATTTGTTTTTCCAATGAAAACGAGAACGCCATCTTCGATCCCGGTATTTTGCACCATCAAAGGACTTAGTCCTTAATACCGGTTGTTTTTTGGCCTTGTTTATCATGTAAGCCCCACCAAAAATTGACCATACCATGATTATCCCTAAATGATCACATTTATGGGGATTCGAGTCGAGCTTTTGACTCGGTTATCAAAAACAAGGTGCCTCGTGGGGGAGACCCATGCTTATCCATGTACATATTATTGCTTTCTAATTAGTTTAATGTGAGGGGATTTGTGCCCTTCCAACCTTTGTTCCGTGGTTGTTTGTGCATTGTGGTTTTTAGATCATGATCTTCACGATTGGAGCCTCTCGTGTTCGTTTTATGGGAGCACTCGATCGTTTGCTTTGAAGACTTTCTCAATATCCAAATGATATATCCTTTTGATGTTCTAACCTTAGGTTTTTAGCACACTTCATAAACGGCTATTAATTTATTGGTTACACCCTTTCCATGCTAGATTAGGCATTCGACTACGTCTCTAGTATGGGGGTGTTTGCACCCCTAGACTCGAAACATTGAGGACAATGTTTAACTTTAGTATGGGGGGTGAATAGATACTTGCCTTGCCAAACCTTCACGCTTTCCAAAGTTTATCTTTTTGTTTATCATTTTGTTACAAAATAAGGCTAAAAATGGCCAAATTTTAAATTTTTCTCATGTTTTATAAGTGTTTGAAGACACAAATGTAGGTTTTCCGATGGCGAGAATAAGAGTAATTTTTGACTCGACCGTGCGTGTTGAGCACTTAGCTTTGATTCCTTAACTATATTAGGCTAAGTCTCTTAAATGAGGACGAGAAATGATAGAGTTAATTATAAGTTACTATGCTAAACGTAGAGTACTCGTATTCTTTCAAAAACTCATGTGTTCTCGTTGTTTGCTTATTCTCCCTTCGCTTGTAAATATTTTTTGCTTAATAAATATTGACTTAGCGGTTTAGTTAGGATTGTTGGGTTTCTAGTCTTTTCTAGTAGCTTCCGTGTAATTAAATTGGGAAGACATTAAGGTATCGCCAGCGTCACGGTTTTGAAGTATTGGCACCCGAATAATCGAAAGCTTCACCCAATAATAAGATTTCAAGTGCTCACCTAAATCTAGCAAACAATTTGAAGCCCCACAAGGCCGAAAAATCTATGCAAAATTGAAAGTGAATCAAGCCTTAATCTTCGAAGCTTTAAAGATCCAAAATTCGCTTTAGCGTGAGGATATACGTCTTTGGCTAATAAAACCACTGATGAGGCGGATAATAAAAGGCAAGGCAAGACCGAAGTCATTATAAAAGCTTCATGGCGAAGTTGAATAAAAGATGGAGGTAAACCAAAGATAATAAAGCCCTTCCGTTAGGGGGCGTATAAAAGTCTTGGTAATAAGTCTCATGTTCAAAACCGTTATAAAACCGTGTTTATCGATCCTTCTTGTCAACTTAATTTTTTGACATCGTTGTCTATTAGGAGGGGTTATTGATTTGATGGTCTTAGTTACACCGTTAGGACTCTATTTTTAGACCTAAATCTCGATTATCGCATAAGTCAATGATGTATCCTCGTGAAACATTCAAGACAAAATAAAATATAAGAGATACAACTTAGGAATAATAGGAGAATAAGTACGTGATTAGGGCATATGAGTTGTGTTAGCATTACTAACTTATAATGACAATGATCCCGTTGCACGCTTGGCATGGAATTAGGGTGAAAATCGAGGACGATGAAATTATTTCTAACGAAGCATTCACGTGTTCTTATTCTATGAACCTACACGTCACATTTTGCGATGAAAATCATACATTATGTCTAAAACGCAAGTAGTAGTAATATTAGTAGTATAGCTAGTTTATCATTCAATAAAGTAAATAAAAATGAATTTTGGAGGTGCTATGATACTTTATTCTAGCATTGCGTGAGGGCACGACAATGGTTTAGTATGGGGGAGTGATGAGACTGCTTTTATACATAGTCTCATCGTCTAAATCGGGCTTAAAATGCATAAAATATCATTAAAACTGCCAAATATATGCTCGTGTTTGTTACTTGTGTATTTTTAGGTACGGATATTGAGGAAATGACAAAAGATCACAAGAATCATTCAAAAACAAACACGGGAAACGAAGCCGCACAATGAACCGGGCCCAAATATGGAATTTACAAAAATGCCCTTGAAGAATTGAAGATTGGCAAGTTTGGTCCCTCAACTTTTGAAGATTAACACTTTATACCCCTCAAATATTCATAATTATGAATAGGGTCCCTAAAGTTTGAAGATATTACAAGATCAGTCCTTGAAGAATGAAGAATTGGCATAAGAAGTCCTTGTTTCAAGTTTAATAAATTGATGTGCCAAAAATGCCAAGTTTCCAAAGTTGTTATCAAAGGGAATTGAAGTTGTGCTGATTAAATACAAGATGAACAAAGGAAAGGAGTCCAGGGGGTGTTTTTGCCAGACAACTAAACTTCAACATCCAACCATATCATGACACCTCAGCTTGACCCACCCATTTACCCAATTACCCTACCCTACCCATAACCCAACCCGTCCAACCCACAACCCAGGTTTATTAACTAAACCTGGTCAATAAACCTGGTCAAACCTCCCAACTTTCCCACCAAACACAAAGTTTAAAAACTTTTATCCCCAAATCAGATTAACCACCCCTTAATCACCCTATAAACCCTAATAATCCCAGATTCAATCAAACTCAAAACAAAGGGTTTTTGCCCTATCTTTTCCAGATGGTTAATTTGTTCCTTTGTCACCAAAACCCACATCCCAAATACAACCCAGACACACCCATGTGACCCCCCAAGATTCCCCTGCACACGTCTTTTTCACCCAAACCCAAGAAGGGACAAGATGAACGCCCATGATCTTTCTACTTGGCC
This sequence comes from Glebionis coronaria, assembly GCA_025667525.1. Classification (NCBI taxonomy): domain Eukaryota; kingdom Viridiplantae; phylum Streptophyta; class Magnoliopsida; order Asterales; family Asteraceae; genus Glebionis; species Glebionis coronaria. The sequence goes on from CM046878.1 coordinate 255,090,017, forward strand.
CCCAAGGACATATAAACGCTCCAAGATCACTTTGCAAGCTGGCTACATCAACATCATCACATGAGGCACAATTTGACCAATTTCAGTCAAATTTACCAAAGGCATTTTAGGACATTCCATGGCTAGGGTTTTGTAGTTCTAGTATCTTCTTTTTAGTAGTATATAATGAGACGAAATGTGTCCATTATATTTTGTTCCAGATTTTTATTCAAGCATTTGTAATCCTTTTTTTAAAATTTTATAAAGTTGGTATTTTTTGGATAAATCGTAATTCCTTTTATTATTTTTTTGAAATTTGGTGTATGCTTGAGAATCTGAGTTCCATTTATAACTTGTTAACCATTTGAAGTTTCAGTTTTGAAAAAGGTTTCATAAGTTTTTTAAGATTTCAGGAATCTAAGATTCCTTGAAGTGAAAGTGGATTGGAATCTTGGATTTTCTGATAGTGTTACTTGTTTGAAAAAGTGTTCATTGTTCCAAGGTTGTTGGATTTTAAGGTTTCAAAAAGAAGTTTGGAAGAAAAATCAGATTTTTTGGATATTTTATGCTTGTTCTTATTTGATCTTAGCAGGTTCATAAGAGCTTGATTTGCCCAAGGGTTCTGCACAGACCCGGGTCTGTTGGAGGTGGTTAAGCAACCACTGAGGGACCTGGATGTAGGTCCCTCTAGGTAGCATTCTCAATCCTTGTTTTTCAGTTTTAAATTTGGTGATTCTGGTGATTTAAGTGATTTTGCATGAAAGTGTTTAAGTAACTGTTATTTGGTTTGATATTGCTATATTAGTGCCTAATATGCATGCTAGTAGCCTTTAGAATCACTTTGGTGTGGATTGTATGTGATTTGCTTTGAAAAAGTTAATTTTTCAGATTTTAAGGGGTGTTTGGATTTGCATTTTAATTGAGATTGGTGAAAGTTTGTGGGTTAAAACCTGTTTAGATACACTCCATAGGTTGTCAATAGGTTTTAAGTTGCTCAGTTTTCAGATTGGTAGTGTTTAGAACATATTTGCATGGTAAAATTTTGGATAATATAGCAAAAAAACAGTCAAGTCTCATCTCTGCTTGTTTTCTTGAAATTGGTGCATCAAATCTTGGTAGTTGATAGATAATAGGTCATAGAAGGCTTGTGAATCATTTGTATGCTATTTGGTGAGCTTATTTTCAAGTTATGAAGGTTTGAAATTCATTTTTATGCATGTAAAATTGGTCTATTGTTCATCAGTCAAGTGCTAGCTTAACCAGAAACTTTGTGGGCTTATTTGTGCTTGATCTTAGCTTGTGACTAGTTGTTTTTTGTGTTTACTCAGACTCCCCACAACCCAATTGGTGTTGGGGTGCCTTGTGGTCCAAAGAAAACCAAGCAATAGGGCTTTCCTAAGCTCTAAGGTCTCTTGACCAAAATTTCACACTAGTAGTGGGAACAAACTTCCCACTGGTAGCTTCATAGTTGGTACTGCTAAGCAACAGGACAAAAGTCTATGCACATGTCACTTCCAGAATTAGTTTTTTTTGTCTTTAGTGCACTTATTTAGGAGTTAGACCTTCTAACCAATTTTGTTATTTTTATAACTTAATTTAGGATTTTTCTGTTTAGATAAAATTTTTATTACTGTTCATTTAGTATTTTTTAGGTTTTATTGCATTTTTAATTAACTTTTAATGTTTCTGTTTTTGGCATTTAGTGCCAAAAATACTTCTTTTTCAGTCTAAACAATTTTCCTAGACTTATAATAATATTTTAAGGTGTTTGGTTTAAAAATATTTTACTGTTCATCTTTTTATTTAATTTTTAGAATTAATTTAAGTTAATTAGGGTTTAATATTAAACTTTTTTTGTCTTTTAGTGGTAAAATTAATATTTTTCAAACTTTTTCATTTTTCTACTGTTCATTAGAGTAAATAGGATTTTTAAAAGTGTCCAATTATTTTTGGCATTATTTTATTATTTTTTATTATTATTTTAGTTTTAAAATAGTTTTTAGTAATTTAAAAATAGAAAAATAGTTTTTAAAAAATTAGGAAAAATACTTTTTAGTCTTTAGATAATATAAGTAAGTTATTTGTTCAATAAAATAATATTTTGGACATTTTGATTAATTATATTTAATTTTAGGGCTTTAATTAGCATTTAAAATTGAATATTTAATTAATAAAAGGTTTTAAAATATTTTTATTGGATTTTTATTCTTATTTATATTATTTTAGACTACTTTTAGCTTTTAATTAATTTTTAGGCTTTAAAATTTTAATTTTGTAGTTTTTACGGTTTTACGTGATCGCCTTTTCGACTTAGTTTAATTCGTCTTCGTAACCGTCTTTCCTTTTCTAATCCCATTTCTTTCTTTCTTTTTCAATCATATAATCACAAACATTAATCAATTCATTACACAACACACGTGCCTCCTCGAGAACGAACTCACTTCACTTTTAGGGTCATTCACACACGGTTTTCCTAAATCGTCGTGCCTACTTGCCCTATTTTATTGCTCTTTTCCTAAAGGGTAGTAAAAATCTTACAATCACATATGCTTTTGCAAAATCGAATTTGAAAAACATAGTTTGACGTCTTTTCCTTTTGCACCAATTTAAAATCTCGTCTAAGATAAAAGGGCCATCCAAAATTTGTCTCCTCGAGACAAACGCAATCTGAGTATCCGAAACCAAATCCGAAATGATAGTGACCAGCCTATTGGCCAGGACCTTAGTAACCACCTTATAAAAACAACCAATTAAGCTAATAGGACGAAAATCGTTAATGAACTTGGCATCGATGACTTTCGGAATGAGAGCCACAAAAGATGAATTACATCCTTTGGCAAAACTCCCTTTTAGGAAGAAATATTCCACTGCTTCACAGAACTCGTGACCAACTAAGTCCCAATATTTTTTGAAGAATTAAAAAGTAAATCCGTCGGGTCCAGGCGTCTTATTATCACCACAGTCCTATACCGCCCTCTTAATTTCATCATGAGACACTTGAGATTCCAACTCGTCGGTTTGACTTTGATGGAGCCTCTTTGGGAATTGAAAATTTAATTTGAAACGAGCATGAGGTGGTTGCTTGAATTTGTTAGTAAAATGGGAAAAGAAAGCAGTCTTAATAGAAGTCAGATTAGTGATCCATATACCGTTCACAAAACACCTCTAATTGCAAGCTGCGAGCGTCTCTTGTTAATAGTCTCATGAAAGAACTTAGAATTTTCATCCCCCTCATCGCCCACTTAATCTTGGATTTTTGAATACAATCCTTAGATTCTAAATTATTAATATCGTGTAACTGTCTTAGGAGATCAAGACGTCTTAGGCCTGCCTTGTCGTCAAAAATCCCACTGTCCAAGGCTTTGTCAATAAGCCCAAGGTCAGCGATAATGCTTTTTTTCAACCTAGAAGCCTCCTGTTTTTTATTTTTAACCCACCCACGAATGATGATTTTGAGAGCTTGTAATTTTTTCTTGAACCGTATCATAGAATTGCTGTCTGAAAAAGAAAAGGAGTCCCACGATGATTTAATCATATCGTCAAACCCAACTAAGTCAAGCCACGAGTGATAAAACCTAAAGGGAGTAGGCCCGAAATCAACTAGAGTTTCCTGAAGTAGAATTGGACGGTGATAAGAAAGATGACGATCAAGAAAAATACCTGTAACTAATGGGAATAAGAAAAAATTACCATCGGAAATAAAAAAATGATCCAACTTACTCATTTTAGTTACCGAGGGGTGAGACCAGGTAAGGAGTAACCCTCCAAAGGGATGTCATTCAACCCAGAATCCATAATAAATGTATTAAATTGTCTAGCACCATACAGATTAAAACAAGAACCCCTTCTTTCATTAGCAAATCGAACCTCGTTAAAGTCTCCTATAATAATAACTACACCGTTCCAACGACCCAAAATCAACAGTATATAGTCCCAAAGAGTTTTCTAATGTGAAACCTGTTGAGGATCATATACTAGAATAAAGAGGATTTTGGAATTATTAGTTAGCCAAGTATCGTATATAGCTAAGAAGTTATCAGAAACCATCACATTATCTTTCTTAAAAATAGAAGCTTCCCAAATACATAGAATTCCGCCTGAAGCTCCAACCGAGTCACTACTAGCAAAGTCATAATTCGAATTACCCCAGATAGACCGAACCAACATAGAAGAAATTGAAGACATCTTTGTTTCTTGAATAGCCAAAAAATTAAGTTTAAAAGAATACGATAACCTTTTCATCCACTCCTTTTTCGTCTTGTGCCCAAGACCCTGAACCTTGATGGATAGTCCATTCATTTAACACCATTATCTACTCCTTGTTGTCTAATAATTCCTTCGAGATCCTTTTCGCACCCCTCCATTAAATATCCCATAGCCTGACCTACTCGGATAACGTCCTCCATTACTTCCAAGACTGAACCTCCATTAAAATTATTGTCCCCTTTCTTGTTGTGCACTTTGGACGAGTGAACAGATTCAGATCCTTGTTCCATGAAATCAGCGTCAGAGGGAGGGAGATTAGAACCGACTGCCTTGTCCTTTTCATTAACTGTCACATTGCCCAAGTTACATTTGTCTTTGACCTCAGAACCGTCCGGAGTAAAGCCAGGAGGATGAGGGATAGATGAACTCGCGTGTTTATCACCCACGTTAATGTTAGGATTCTTCAACAAAACATAAAACCCAAAAATATCCTCTGAATGTGCATCAACAGTGGTATCTTTATCTCGTTATTTGTGTAACTTTGATTAACTTGATTGATTGATTATACGATTAGATATGAGACCTTAAATACTAGTTAAGAGATAAACACTAAAATAACTTATAAATATAAAAGATACTAAACATTTATTCTAAAAAAATAACTTAAATACTATTAGAGGTGTTCGTGTTGCGTCAGATTTGTGCCTGGTTTGTAATTCTGTGCAGAAAGTGTGCATCACATGCTCTTTGGTTGTGATATTGCTAAAGCCATTTTCCAGAAAACTTGTCGTTGGTGGAATCTTGATCCGAGTGACATTTCTACATTCGCTGAGTGGAACACCTGGTTTGGAGCTATATGTTTGCCGAGTAAGCTCAAAATTCTGTTTGAAGGAGTTATTTTTGCGTCGTCGTGGTGTATTTGGTCGTTCAGGAATCACACTATCTATGAAGTTCCCCCTCCGAGGCGCGAGGTGCTGTTTAACGACATTATTTCGCTTTCATTTCATTGATGTAATAATCGTGGTAATAGTGTTATTTCTTGGTATTTCTGGTTAAAAAACCGTATTTAATTTCTATGTAATTCTTTTCTAGCATCTTGCTACCTTTAATGATGCTGCCGTTCAAAAAAATAGAACATATCCATGCGTAACATATTACCTCTGACTCTTGTTGCTTCTTTCATCATGTTGACTTGCGTTTTTGTTCTATATTTTTTGCTGTTATCCGTTGTTGTTTGATATTGTTTGTGAGTGTTTTATTTCAAAAGTATGTTGCGGGTTATATACGGAGAAGAAGGTGCATAATGGATAGTGAAAGAAAAAACATAAATCTTCTCAAAATATATGAAAGTATTGTACTTTGTTGATTTAAATGTATGTAATTTATTATTGATATTTTATGAGTAGTTGGATCTTGTTTATTTTATATCGAGGTAATATTTGAGCCTCTCTGCAACAAACTAATGTGACTTGGTTTACATTTTTTTCAACCTGTCGATAATTATTTGATTTATGGTTTTGATATTAATTGGGTAAATGATGTTATTATTTGATTTCTATTTAAAAGAATAACATACGAATTTGTAAAACTTGGGTATAATTTATTTTTATGCTTTATTATTGTGTTACATTTATGACAAATTTTGTTTCATATTTATAAAAGCTATTTAATTATCGTATTGTTATAGTTGATTATATATATTAAAAATAGACCATTAAAACCATTAAAACAATTATAAAAAAACAAACGATGTAATTTCATTTATATTTAGATTTCTAAATTACCTTTCACAAATAAGATGTGATAGATTCAGACCCAAAACATTAAAATGAAACAAACACCACCTAAAACTTTTAAAAACCGTTGCATCATATTTAATAGTAAAAAATTGAAAGTGTTTGCGTAGAGGATTATTTGTTTGAATGTAATTTTCAATACCTTGAACTAATTCTAAAAATAGTGAATGTTGCATGCGATATCGCTTTTGAAAAAACTCCGCCAAATATTTTGGGTACTGACCGGAAAAATCGGCCATTAAACGTGCCTCAACGATATCACGTTCACGATTGATGTATCTACACGTTCGAACAACTTCAGCTTCATCTAATTCGTTAAGCTACATTATCAAATTTAAATCAGTCACATCTTCAAGATTGGACGAATCGAAAAAGCTCGAGTCACTCATATTTTTTATATGATTTTTGTTGTTTGATAGTGAGATTATAAATGAGTGTGTATGTTAAAATGTGAGGATATATAAAATAATAAAAGTTTTTAATAAACAGAAAAAAATAAAATAATATTTGAAAAAATCGACCGTTGCCAACGGCTATCTTTCTTTCTCTCTCCTCTTTGCTCTTTTGTCAACGAAGCGACGAGGGCTCGATGAAGAGGGATGGGTGTGACAGCGAGCAAGAGCGAAAGTCGGTGAATCTACCACCTAGGCTCGATGAGAACTTATCCTTCACCACACCCTCCTCTCTAATATACATACAACCTTAATAACAAAATTATTAATTAAATTATCGTTTATATTCGAGTCTCGTGCGTGCATAAACATTAAAACTATAAATTAAGTAGATATTGTTCAAGGTCCATAAAATTATCATCATAAAAAACATATAATCGAAAGATACGCTCGCTAATAAAATCGGTTATACGTATTGCGCAGGTAACCAACCTACCAGTTAGTAAAATTATTATAGAATGTTACTTACAAGTTACAAGAGTCACCAAAATTTACTATTCACATTATGCAGTTAGCATAGTGAACAAGTTTAATACACGTGCCACCACACGCGCCGTGGTAAAAAGGAAAGATGGTGATGGGTTCACATACACACTCGTTTGCTAAAAAGATGACCATCCGTAAACACATCGGTAACATGTATATAATTATTCACTTTTTATTTTGATTCATTTACTACTTTTTATTATTATTAGGTTCACATTTACAAACTTTTTTTATTCGCATAGCGTGATTAGCTTTAGGATTTTGTTTCAGCATTTAGGAGCAGTGAGTTACGCGTTGAGCATGCTAGAACGCTCATTTCCATGAAGCAGCAAGCATTTTGGAGCGTTAAGGATTTAGGAGTTTTACACATTATGATTACGGTTGAAGCTACATTATCAGACATTTTTTATATAAAAATACTGCCAGTCCCTAGGTACCTAAAATCTGTTCAATGGGGGTAGGTTCATTCGGGATCGCTTTCGTTTTATGAAACATTATATTTTATCAGCCCCAAAACTGTGGCTTATTTGGAAACTTACGGGCATTAACAAGAACTCGTACTTATTAGATGTATAAGACATAGGGCTCATATAAGGAAGATTTTGTTAGACTTATTACACTACAACAAAAGAACCAGTTAGGGACGGGGAAAATTAGGGTCGACCAAGTCGACCCTAAAATAAATAGGGACCCACAACTTTTCAATAAAAGCACAAGTCAGTCAAAACAGTTAGGGACGACCCTTTAGGGCCGACTTAGTTGACCCTAAACGAATAAAGTTTTCTTGCCACTTTTTTTTTAGTTTTTATTATTACATATTATTATTAAAAATTATTAAAAATAATTTTCTTTAAAAGTTTTAGACTAAAGGTAAAAAATATATGGAAAAATTTTAAGGTCGATTTTTTTAACCCTAAATTACATAGTAAAGTCGTCCCAAAGTTTCCCCCCAATATTCCAAATTTTTTACCAAAAAATTTAATCAAACCGCAAAAAAAAAAAAATATGGAAGTCGACCCTAAATTACAAATGGAAGTCGTCCCTAACTTTCCCCCATTTTTTTTAATGTTTCCACCAAAATTTTTAACAGCCCGTCCAAAAAGTATATAAAAAACTTTAGGGTCTATTTTTTTGACCCTAAATATCAAAGGGAAGTCGTCCCTAACTTTTCCCCTAATTTTTCAATTTTTTCACCAAAAATTTAAATATCCCGCCACATAATTTAAATACTTACAAAATTTGAGTAAAAGCTAGGGTCGACTAAGTCGTCCCTAAATATGTCGACCCTAAATTTTTTTTATTTATGGCTAGCTCTTATCCTCACAAACTCTTATCCTCTCCTACCAAACTCACCACCACCACTACCCGATTTTGCAGCAGATGGATCTGCGTGAAGCTTATAAGTGTCGATGTGGAAATTGACATATAGTGTTGAGAAAGTCATATCGACGTCATAGCTTTGGTAAAATTTACTATGTATGTCCTCTTTTGAAGGTAAACAATCTAAAGGTTTTTATTTATGTAATACATATGAATATTAAAATGACATGTCATGTCATTTCTTTACTTTCTAACAGCCAAAAGAAGAAGATTATGGATGTAAATATTTTATATGGAAGGATGATCTAGATCTTCAACTCCGTATAAGATCTTCCCCCGGATCTTCAACACCTCAAGGTTCACATCCAAGTTCTTCTACAAGACCTTCTCAATCTGCACCCAATGAGTGCTCAAATTGCAAGATCAAAGATTTAAAGATAAAGATGCTAAAGGCAAGACTAAAAATGGAAAGACATCCTGAAGACCACGCATGTCAATCGGTTGCAATACTTCATGAGCTTTTAAATGAAATGGAAAATCTTAGCGTTGAGTAGTAATCTGTTTGTTATTTTAATGTTTTAATTTGTATTTTATTATTATGTGTTAATCTGTATGTTTAGTTGATGAGACTGCTTTTATACATAGTCTCATCGTCCAAAAAGGGCTTAAAATGCATTAAATATCATGAAAAATGCCAAATATATGCTTGTGTTTGTTACATGTGTATTTTAGGTACGGATATTGAGAAAATGGCAAAAGATCACAAGAAACAATCAAAAACGAACACGAGAAACGAAGCCGCACAATGAACCAAGCCCTAGTGTTGATTTTCCAAGAATAACCCTTGAAGAATTGAGGATTTTACAAGAAGGGTCCTCCAATATTGAATAATTGACACTTTAAACCCTTTTTTATTCATAATTACAAGTTTGGTCCTTAAAGTTTGTCAAATTACAAAAAAGACCCTCCACTTTGAAGAATTGGCAAGAATGGTCCCTCATTTATGAAGACTTGACATTATTAGTCCTCCAAGAAGTGAACAATACAAGTCAACACCTTGAAGAATGAAGAAAATGCCAAAACAACCCTTCAAATATCATGAATTGGCAAGAAATACCCTTGAAATACCTTTACAAAACCTTTTGGGGCAAAAGTCTAAAAACTGAAACTTCAAATACAAAGGGTTTTCTGTTTTTAAGCTATTAAACTTGAAGTGAAAGGAGAAACAAAGATTGGGGGTAATATTTGCCAAGACATGAAACTAACCTAGACCAGTGGTATGTGGACACGTGCCCCACTACCACTTTTCCACCAATCACCACTCAACCACTTGCCATGTCACCCTCCACTCAGCCGGTTTAATTAACTAATATTAATTAGTTAATAAACACGCGCCAAACAACTATTTAAACGTTAAACAAGATCTAAACCCATGTTCTTCATGTTCATCAGCAAATTTGGGTTTTCTTTAACTACAATGAATTAGCCCTTAATCATCTCCAGATTTAAGATTAACGTGGTACTAATCACATCCCAAACCTTAAACCTGCCACATCATCAACCAAGAAGTCACATGAATATCCCCATGCACACGTTTTTTGGGGATAATTCCAAAACCATGTAGAGAATCAACCATCCCTATTGAAGCTTACAACTTAAGCTTATTTAAGACCATTGATCACAATTGGGCCAACTTTACACCTTCACAAACGTCCAACACTCCTTCAAATGATCAAGCATATTTTCAAACCTCAAGGGCATTTCTGGAAGAACAATGCTTAGGGTTTTTCAGTTTTATAGTTAACTAAGACCATGTACACCCTCTATATAAAGGGTATAGGGTCTCACATTTACAATTGCTCTTGGTTTTTCCTTGTTCAAAATTCTATAAATCCTTCTTTCAGTTTAATGAAAAAGTGTTTGAATAAATCCAAGTGCCATCCTTTTTATATGCTTGTTAATGTTACATGTTTATGATTCTTAAGTTCTAAAACCTGTTTTCAAAGATTGTGCAAGAAATTGCCAATTTTCCTAAAACTTGATATTTTGCTAAGTTCTTGGTTCAAGCCCTTGGAATTTTTGGATTACAAGTGTTCATAACACCCTGATAAGAAGATTATCAAGGTGTAGTGAACTTGTGGTTTGGGGATAATCAAAGAGTGGGAACAAGGTTGCATTAATCAAGCTTTTCTTTGTTTTTCATTTTTCTGTTTTATATAAATTGTGCCTTTAACCTTGTTGAATCTTATCAGCTGTTATTGGAAGCTTGTGTCTTGTTTAGCTAGACACATCAGCTCAAAAACTCGTGAGTGTGGATGTACATTCATGAAGTTTGAGTCTCTTTTCCCAAAAATCAGTTGAAAAAGTGATATTTTGTGATTTGGTGTTCTGCTGTTATAAGAGGTGTTCTTGTGGCTTGAATCTACTTAATGTTGCATGATATTGATTTTATGATGCTAGATTAGGCTTGGGTAAAACTGAAACACACATTTACTTTGTTAAATTTGGATTTAAAAAGTTTAAGGGGTATTTGGGTTTACTGGTTTATGCTTTGGATGCTTATTTGAGTAGGTGCTAAATGTTGGTTTGAGTTTGTACCTACTTATTACTTGGTTGTGTGCTAATATCTGCAAGTTTTCAGCCTTTAAACATCAAATCCTATATTGTACTGTAACTCACTTGATTTTGCATATTTTGACCTAAGATTTTGGAAACACCTAGAGTGTATGCATGTTTAGGGCTAACAAGTGTTAAATCAAAGTTTGTGTAACCTGTTTAGGAGATTTGAGTGTTTGAAATTTGGATTTGTGGTCAAGTACATCAACAAAGTTCATAATCTGCTTGGTCTTTGTTCATCAGTAACTTTTTAAGCTTGAATCTTGTTCTACACTTTGAATCATTGTATGAAAGTAGTTGATTTATGTTCATTTGAATTTATCTAAGCTGTTGTGTGCATTTGGTTCAATTTGGTTGGCTTATTCTTGCTAAAACTGCTTATTTGTTTGAAAACTGCTTATGAACATGTCTGTGCAATGTCTGGTGATCTTTTGAATTAACTGTATCAATTGGCTGTTAGGATTTATGTTTATTTGATTGTGATTGACTCCTTATAACCCACTGGTTATAAGGGTGCCTTTGTGTGCCTTGAATCCAACAAAAATCCACATAAGACAAAAAGTCAAAGAAGTTAAGTAGTGGGAACTTTTCCCACTGCTAGACACCCAAAACCAGCCACTGCTAGTGTTAATTATCAAACAACTTATTCATAAGCCATTTTAGCTTATTCAGACTTGCAACAACTTAGTTTATGTAATCAGTCATCATCATTTGACCCATTTGACTAATCTGGAGCATATTAGGGTTTGACTTTAGGTTTGACTAGAAACGAATTGACTTGACTTTTTCATAAGTGCTTATTTGCTTATTCCAGCTTATTCTTTGTGCTTATCTGAAAACTTTTTGTTGATTTTGCTTAATTAAGTCATTTAAAACCTTTTGCAAGTTGAATCAGCACTTGAGGTGGCCTAGAACTCAAAAATGACTATTTTGTCATTTTCTGTAGAGAGCTTTTGCTTATTTCAGGCTTATTTCTTGGGCTTATTCCAAATTTCTTTTTAAAAACATCTTAATTAGGTCAAGAGAAGGTTGTGTGTCAAATTTCAGCTTATGGCATTAGCTTATAGCTTAATGGGCCAAAAAGCCCATTAAGAATAAGCTGCTTTGAAATAAGCTATGATAAGCTCACTTTCAGCCTTTGGGCCTTTGACATTTTGTGTTTAAAATTGAATTTTGAGTCAGATAGGAGATTTTGGGCTTATTTGGACAATATTTTTCTTATTGGGCCATAAAAAGCCCATTAAGGGTTCTGTTTGGACTGTTGGCCCATTTGGAGGCCCATTAGGGGTATTTTGGTAATTTCAAGTTCATTTATGTGTTTATTAGGTTAAAATAAACTAGTTTGCAACTTTTTAGAATTTCCTATAAGTTTTGGATTTTTATTAATATTTTATTATTATTTTATTATCAAAAACAAAATTGTAGATTTTTGAAAGTTTTTCATTTTTCCTAGGTTTAATACATTAAGTTAGGAATTTTAAAACTTTTAGATTAATTTTAGTGTCATTTAATTAATTTTTAGAATTATTGTAAGATTTTATAGTTTTTAATAATTTTTAAAAAGTTTTAATTAATTTTAAATTTTTCAAAAATAGTTTTTAATAGTGTTAAGTCATTTTAGAGGTTTACAAAGTGAAAAATCTCATTTTGGGCTTTTTGTTAATTAAATTGATTTTTAGGCTTTAATTAGTATTAAAAAAATAATATTTAATTAAATAAAAGGTTTGAGTGAATTTTAATTTTTTTTTTAAACTCTAATTACGTTTTTTAGGATTTATTGCAATTTTCTAGGATTTTTTAGGTTAATTTTTAAATTTATTCATATTTTGCGGTTTTACGTGCACGGCTTTTCGTCTTAGTTTAACTTAGAATCGTAACCGTCATCCTTTTCTCTTTTCTTTTCTCATAATCATAATCACAAAGCTTAATCATTTCTTACACAACACACTAGCCTCCTTGGAAAACGAACTTGAACTTCATTTGGTCATTAGTGCTTGGTTTTCCTAAACAGACACTTAATACTTGCCGCTCATATACGCTCTTTTGTTTTCCTAAACAAAAAGTGTATTTTTACAACGATCATTAGTTTAATGTGTTAATCCGTATGTTTACTTTATCATCCCTATTCTATTTTATTTTTATGTGTTAATCTGTATGTTTAGTTTAATGCGTTAATTTGTACTCATCAGTTGAACCTTTAACGTATAACATATTTGTCAAATGTCATTATTACAAACTAATTATGATTGTACATGTAAGAAAATAACGTATTTGTTAATTGTCGTTATTACAAACTAATTATATTGTACATGTAAGACAATAACGTATTTATCAATTGTCAATATTAAAAACTAATCAGTTGAACCTTTAACGTATAACCGTATCATATCGACTCATAACTTAAACCTTTAACGTATAACCGTAGCATATCGACTCATCAGTTGAACCTATAACGTATAACCGTAGCATATCGACTCATCAGTTGTAACAACCCTATTTTACCTTTACGCAACGAAACATTGATCTGGGGTATTACTTCATAGAACACAAGTTATAATAATAGAAAACAACTCAAAAGACTGAATACATCAACTTTCTTTATATATCATTAAAAATCCAGAGTTTTACAATATGAGGTTCCCAAAATCTAAAATAATAATTTCAAGCTCGCGCCTCTTCATGCCGTCCTCATGTTGCTCAATACTATCAATCACAATTTCCTGAAATATATGCTTAAAGTCAACACAAAGGTTGACTGAATTCCTATGTTTTAAATATTTTGAATGCAAGATCCTTTTTCCTGTGCTACGTTATTATTCGCTCACATAAAACAATTTATTATTATTGCAGTAGCTCATGACCCCGCGACTAGACATTATCAGGAAAAACCAACAAATTTGCCGTTAAGTAGGAAGTTTGCCGGATTATCCTAAAAAGCAAAATAAAGCATATATGTTTAACATAGGTAGGAACCACCAGCTGCTAGCAAGCGTGACTTGCCCAGATAGGAGATGTCAGTCTCCAATAGTACTATTCACAATATTAGCGCTCTTTAAATGTTTAGCGATCCACGATTAAAAAGGGACTTAACGTCAACAAGTAAACGTAGTGTCAATAATCATATCTGAGAAGCATACTAAAAACACTTGTATTCCATTTTTAGCATATATCCCCCTCACGGGTTTTCAAATCATTTATAAAGCATTTAAAAGTGAGGCTATGAACTCACCTTATGTCCATAGAATCCAAGCTATAATCAGATTTTTTTCATTCACAGATAAACAACTTGATCATACAAACCACAACTTGATCTCATAAACAACGGCTTGATCTCACACAAACCTGGATTAATACATTGTGTATAGTATCAAGTCTTTAATCTTTTGTTCATCTTTCTAATTATTGGTTATAGATTCTTTAATTATTATTTGGTGGTAATTCTAGCACCATTGTTCGGCCATCATACTCAGAAGCCATTCTATAAATGTTTGAGGAGCGAGGGCACTTTAAATCGTAAACCCAACCACTTAGTCCGAACGTAATATCGAGATGGAACATCTTTGTACAAAGCTCCCTACTAAAATGATACTTTCATTACTTCCTCACATTTACAATTAATATTCTTTAGTTTCAAAATTGGCAAAAATAGCCATTTTGGTTATATATTGGTATAATTACACTTTTAACCCCTTAAGTATATAGTTTTAGTATTTGCATTTTAAACCCTCAATATTTAAACTTAGGACCTCAAAATTTCCAATATTTGTTCTTATAGCTTATACTTTCATAAAATGACACTTTTGGCCCAAAATGTTAAATAGTTTCAAAAATGATAGTTTTAGTCCTTATACTTGTAAAAATTACATAACAACCTCAAAAATAGACCAAATGATCTAGGATTTTAAAAAAAACTTTCAAAACATTCTTATAATCTTAATAAAAACATTTCTTTAGATTTATAGCTTTTGAAATGGGTTTTTGCTTATTATTTCATGTAAATTAAAAAACTATGGTTTTAAGACATCTTTAACTTATAACTTTCATTAAATTCATGAAATGACTTAGTTTCTTTTAGATTATCTTTCTAACATAATTTTGACATTATAACAATTCTAATATATCATTATAACAAGATGAAAGCATAACTAACATAGAAATTACCTAGGATGCTCCAAAATGGCTCCTACTGGCTTCTAATGAATACTACTTGCTATCAAAGCTTCAAGAGCTTCAATGGATACCTTCTAGACCTGGTTTCTGGTTTTGGGACATGTCCTAGGACTTATATATAAGTGGAAATAGAGAATGGGTAGGATATACAAAGGAAACGGGGTGCAAGTCTCTATGTGTGCAATTCACCTCTATTTATAGCATTTCCAAGCCTTAGGCTCCAAGTTCTGGCCTAGGACGTGTCATATGAATAACTTGGTGACTAAGGGTGCCTAGGGAAGGTCTATTCACGTTTGTATAAGCTAGGTTCATGTCAATCTTGGTTTTGTTGCTAAAAACACCTCACGACTCAAAATGATAGGAACAAATACGTGGGTGATGCACCTACTTGTAAAGTGTCTCTAAAATATACACATGATCTGATCCTAAGTTCAAATTTAGGAGGGAAAGGGTTTTGAATGTATTTTTGGAGGGAAAACCTAAACCGGGTCTCAAATTAGGGCTTGTAACTTCTAACTTTGTCATTTTGCTGATTAAGGGTTTAGGAATGTGATTAGTGATGGATTAGGGTTTAATTGAGGTATGTAAATTGTAATTAAGAAGCTTGGGTCTTTGGTTTGAAGTTTGACAAAGGTTTGATGTGAAAATGGGAAGAAAACTTAGGCGGGTTAGGGTTTCTAATGATTTATGGTTAAGTCTTAGTAAAAGTGATTATACCTCAATTAGCTACTGATGTAAACTCATTTTATACATTATACATTTTCCTCAATGTGTTCATGAAGTCCCTACATTGGTTTTAGTAAGTTATTCTAAGTAAACATGTCTAAAAGGTAAAAATATCTATTTTGACCTAATTTACAAGCCATGCATTAAAATCTTATACCATTTGCATTAGGGCACTTGTACCTTGTCTTAATATAATATTATAATTTTAATGAATTGCTATGGGTGTTTGTAGACTTGTCCAAAAATACTAAGTATTGATTCTATGTAGATTTCTTAATATAAGGGTTTTTAGGTTACTAATCTTAGTGACTTTCTATCTTGGGTAATTAGTGTTTGTACTTTATAAAAACTTATTCTAGGGCTTATATAGTATGTTTGTGACTTCTATGGATTATACATTATTAGTTTAAGGGTTTGTATAGGTTGATCATATTCTAAGGATAATTATGGGAGCTTAAGATCCTATGCTTTGATAACTTGTACCTTATGCTTTACCAACTTGTAACTTATCTTGAAATAAATGTATATTCTTAATATGATATATAGGTGAGTTTTATAATTTATGGAAAAAGATTAGACTCTAGTTCACTGTATAATGGATTTTATATGCTAATCTTGATTACTAGGTCTTAACTTGTAATTAACTTTGCATTAGTGAATATTAGTATTTTGTGATCAATTAACTTTCCTTTATGTGATGGATTATAATTAGTATATTGTTTTTGATACTTGTACATAGATATTATGTAATTGCATTGCTTGAAATATTGTTTATGAACGGTTTCTAGGTGGTGATCTAGACTATTATGTATTTTTACTTATACTTAGCTTTGTATAGTTTGTTCTTACCATTATTAGGTATTATTATGTCTTCAAAGTATAGTTTATAACTTGTTTATAATCCATAATGATTTATTCATATGTACTCTCCATTCATAGTTTACCATTCTTGAGTTTATAACTCATTTAAAGGGATTCATGGGTTTCTAAGGGAATTTAGGGCATCATAGTTACATTTGAGATGTTCTTATTATGTACTTATTAAATTATTTTTAGATCTTAGACTTGATATATATACATTGTATTTCCAACATATAGGAATATGTTGAAGTGACAGTTCATGTTGTGAGAAACAATTCATCTTACCAAGTAAGGCATAAAAAGCAAAAATTTCTAGCCAAATTTTCATATTGAGACAAGTATAGCACATAATACATATGTGAAATTTAAGGATTGTCACAGTCTCTCCCCCTTAAAGAAATCTCGTCCCGAGATTTAAATAAAGAGCGATGTCATAAGACAAAGAAGAGTACAATCCTCGCGTTTCCAAACATATTCATACCCTCTCTCTCAGGGTTTTACTAATTCAATAATTAGAAATATAACATTATATCACATAATTTAGTTTATCATTGGAAACTCTTTCATTGGGATAATAAGAGACTCATCAGATAAACATTTCTTCAGATTCGCAATGCGAAAAGTATCATGAATATTACTGAGTTCTTTGGGAATCTCAAGTTAATATGTCACTGCTCAATTCAAAATCTTGAATTGATTATCACATTTTTTTTAAAATAAATTTGGATAATTGATAGAGAAAAGATCCTTTTCAACTAGATACTGTTTAATATGGTGTAGTTTCTCATTCATAGTGAGAAATTTTTATCAAAATAATCTCTTGGATTATCTTAAATTACCATTTTAATCTAGCAGATACTTAACATAATTCAACGTTCTACGAAGCTATATTCTAATATAGTTTTTCCAATAGTTTCATGAACTAATTTGGGTTTCGTAAGTTGAAAATCTCCAACTTTAGCCCAGCAGATACGTAAATGGCACTTCTTTCGATAGAGTGCTTTCAAATAGTATTGCTTTAATTCTATCATGAATACTATTGTTATATGGGAAAATTTACCAATGATAAGTGTCTTTCCAAAATTCATAACACATACATAGAATATGCAGTTTAGTAATTCGATAGTTCTTCCACTTAACACATTAGTATATCTATTAAAATATACAAGTTTTGAGTATACTTTTAGGATCAAGATGTGAAACACTCGTCACGATCTTAGATGATAGATATTGATACTCTATGTCGACGGATTACTTCGCATATAATCTTGTCAGCGTTTCCATATTATCAATTTCCTAAATAAATCTTATAATTCTGAAATAATTGAAAATGATCTAGATGGCATCATGTCTACTAGAAGTAACAAAATCCTCATTGTTCTTTCCTATTTCCATGGAGAAAATTCAGGTTGAACTAGTAAGTCGGATGACTTAAGGATTTCAGAGCTTCTTCGAGTTGAATGAAATACTTCAGCTTCCAAGTATGTACAAATTCCAAATTTAAGACGAACATTGCCGTATCTTCCAATATATTATATAGTAATATACGTAATATCTTACTTAGCATTTTAACGTTTCATTAGGTCTATACTTGTCTTATATCGAATGTTCTTAAGTCCATTTATAAATTCTTACTAACATAAAGATGCGTCCAACTTTATGTGAGGAATAAATCATAAATTTGGTGATTTATATTTATTCATTTGACTTAAGAATCGTCCTGATTCAATCAAATAAACAGAATGTAAATCATTGACTTAGAAATTTCCGACATAACACGAATATAAACAAATATTTTAGTATTTAATATATTTATTATTCCCTTAAATTTCCTTCTTACGTTGGCGTATGTAAGACGTCTTGTATATAATATCTATGAATACGATTTCGAACGACATTATAATAGAAGATGATATTTTATTCCTTACAACATGTATATAAGATACATGATAATTCTATCGAACCTATAGCTTATATGGCCACTTGCCTTTACAATCTTCAATCCAATGACCTACTATGTTGAAAATCTGACACTGGATGGTGCAAAGTTCTGTGTGATGCAGTGTGTATTTCTTACACAGAAGAAAATTTCCATCATATTCACCGTAGGTTGGATTCTAGTTTACTTAAATTTTATAGACGTTCTTTCATTGCTGAATTTACGCTTAAGATTTTTCCGATTTCTGCACAGGATTGTGCTTAATTACCTTGTTCATTAACTCTTTGGGTAGAGGTAAATGACTTTTTACAATATATTAGGATTTTGGAAGTGGTAATCTTTCTTCAAAGTCTTCGATAAAGTTCCTTAATAAACTTTTCTAACAAAATCTTCTGATAGAGTCTTCTTAATAGAATTTCAGATGAAATTCCTTGACATAATTCCATGATAAAATCTTCTGATGAAGACTTTTATCATTCAATGGAATAGGATATAACTCTACTAACTCTTGGAATTTCCTCGTGTGTCTTGAGGTTAATTCCTTTTATCATTAGATAGCGGAGTTCTTCCTTCATCTTCTCGATCATCTTTCTATGAAATATTCGAAATTTAATCAAGCGATCTTATGTACTTGTTTTATCTCAATAGGTTGAATATAAAGAATTTACCAAGATAACTGACGAAGTGCTATCTTCTTATAGCCAACTTCATTTTAGAATTTCAAATACGATTAATATGATAGAAAACTGAATTTGGTTTTTTCAATCCAACGGGTGATACTAATAGCATATTTTCTTCCTTGGATATTAAAAACTAACTAGTCATCGAGTCTTCTTCCGGATAATACTTCTTATTGACAATTTGTAATTGCAGGATTGCAGCCACGTTATCGTCAATCCTTTGTCAACTACTTTTAGGGTTTAGAATGAAGGGAAACAACAGAAATAATTCAGAATCCAGGGTATACTCATATCAGAAAACATATGTCACATATGTATATGGATACATATAAATGTTTATCAAACACAAGATATATCTTTTGGGTTTATGTAGGAAACTTACTATGTTGATTATCATTGATATCCGAAGATAATAAATCCAACTATGAAATAGGATTTCAAAGTTTACCACGGATTTATAAAGATATGACTCATACATAATTGTAACATATGATATGGAATGGAGGAATATAACAGATAATGTAAAAACTCGTTTTGTAGAACAAGTTTCTCTTTTACATATCATATATTCTATAAAAAGATATTTTTGACAGATAAAATCCGAGAATAAAATATTTCTATAAAAATTGGGAAGTTTCCTTACTAAACTTGCGGGTTATATTCAGTTGATAATTATCATTATCATAGAAGATAACATAAATTCCAAAAATATATACTTTATCAAGTATATGATTTTCCCTGAATTAACGCAATTTCATTCATAATCATTTATGAGAAAACCAATAAATAGGGATATCTTACTTTTCATAAATAAGTATGAAATGACAATAATTGATGAAAACACAACTTTTATTTATTAACAACTTGTCTGTTTATACTTACAAGACAAGCTTCACTGTTAACATAAAAGTAAAGATACAAAGTTGAAAGTATTTACAACTTAATAGTCTAATGTCTTCATCTCTCCCTCTTAAGTTCTTTGACGGCATAAAAAAGAATTCGTATATTGGCTCGATGTCTAATTTGAATATCCTCAATGACTAACTCTAGAGTAGAAATCTTTAGTCGAGCTTGAACAATTTCTTCATCGTGTATCATTTTTCTTCTCTGCAACTTGGCTTTATCTTCTTCTAAATCTCCTTCCAACTTCTCAAAATCTCGTTGTATAATTCTTCGGCCTTTCCTAAGCCCTTCAACTTTATCTTCAAGATCTTCAATACGCTCGGGAGGAAGTTCTTTCATATAGGGTAGGATATCTTTAATTTGTTGTTCATAAGTATTTTTGGGTACGTTTTCAGATATAGGTGATGGTACATTAATAGGGTAAGGTGATGGAAAATTTTGGTGTCGAGGTAAAAAATTTATTTCTTCATTATATGCTCGTATAACTTGCATATAGGGGTCGTCATCAAAGGGTAAAAAGACTTTTAGGATTTTCTGATCTTTGGGTGGATTTTCTGAAGTATCATAAGGGTTAATAATCGGGAGTTTGGAAATATACTTTGGGAAATCATCGGGAATACTTGCAGAATGCTCATCTCGAGAATCCGATAAGATGATAATAGGAGGAAGATAGGGATACATATTTCCGGAGACGTTGATAAATTCTTATTCATTATGTATATTATAATATGTATACTTAAACATAATATTACTTATTCATAAGTATAATATTTATACTTACACATAATCATGGTATTACACATTGTTCTAGAGAGTAGCAAGTATACGCATTTACATTACTCTTGTAGCAGCACTGGCTTTTGGCACGGAGGACTTTCTTAAAATTATTTTAAAAGTAGTTATAGTCAAGATTTTATTTCTTGTTCTCTATGACCATGGCTTTGAGTACCAATCTATAACACCCTAATTTTACCTTTACGCAACGAAACATTGATCTAGGGTGTTACTTCATAGAACAAAAGTCATAATAATAGAAAACAACTCAAATAAGTGAACAAATCAACTTTCTTTATATATCATTAAAAATTCAGAGTTTTATAATATGACGTTCCCAAAATCTAAGATAATAATTCAAGCTCGTGCCTCTTCATGCCATCCTCGTGTTGCTCCATAGTATCAGTCACAATTTCCTTAAATATATGCTTAAAGTCAACACAAAGGTTGAGTAAATTCATAAGTTTTAAATATTTTGAATACAAGATCCTTTTTCCTGAGCTACGTAATTATTCGCTCACATAAAACAATTTATTATTACTGCACTAGCTCATGACCCCGCGACAAGACATTATCAGGAAAAACCCAACAAATTTTCCCTTAGGGAAGTTTCACGGACTATCCTAAAAATCAAAATACAGCATATCTGTTTAGCCTAGGTAGGAACCATCAGCTGTTAGCAAGCGCGACTTGCCCAGATAGGAGATGTCAGTCTCCAATAGCACTATTCACAATATTAGCGCTCCTTAAATGATTAGCGGTCGACGATTAAAAAGGGACTTAACAGCAACAAGTAAACGTAGTGTCAATAATCATATCTGAGAAGCATACCAAAAACACTTGTATTCCATTTTTAGCATATATACCCCTCACGGGTTTTCAAATCATTTATAAAGCATTTAAAAGTGAGGCTATGAACTCACTTTATGTCCATATAATCCGGGCTATAATCAGATATATTTCATTCACAGATAAACAGCTTGATCATACAAACCACAACTTGGTCTCATAAACAACAGCTTGCTCTCACACAAACCTGGATTAATACATTGTGTATAGTATCAAGGCTTTAATCTTTTGTTCATCTTTATAACTATTGGTTATATATTCTTTAATTATTTATTGGTAGTAATTCTAGCACCATTGTTCGGGCCGTCATACTCAGAAGCCATTCTATAAGCGTCTGAGGAGCGAGGGCACTTTAAATCGTAGACCCAACCACTCCGTCAGAACGTAATATCGAGATGGAACATCTTTTTACAAAGCTCCATAATAACATGATAATTTCATTACTTCCTCATATTTATAATTAATATTCTTTAGTTTCAGAATTGGTAAAAATAGCCCTTTTGGTTATATTTTGGTATAATTACACTTTTAACCCCTTAAGTATATAGTTTTAGTATATACATTTTAAACCCTCAATATTTAACCTTAGGACCTCAAACTGTCCAATATTTATTCTTAAAGCTTATACTTTCATAAAATGACACTTTTTGCCCAAAATGTTAAATAGTTTCAGAAATGACAATTTTAGTCCATATACTTGTAAAAATTACATAACAACCTCAAAAATGGACCAAATGATCTAGGATGTTGGAAATACGCTTTACGTATTAGAAAGGATCGGTCACTCCAACAATAGTTTAAGTAGTAGCTCGTAGTTTAGTTAACTTAATATTAAGCCAACAAGGCCAAGCCAAGCCTACAACATGTGTAGGCCGGCGGCACATTGTAAGCCCAAGCCCATCTCCATCGGCTTGGGTATATAAACCCTCTCCTTAGTTGGAGAGGGTGGTGGTTTTCTCATAATTTACACATAGTTAAGTGTGTATTTCTACACTTTCTCTCTCTAAAGTGTGTGTGAAATCTACCATCTTTCTATCTCTTTCTCTCTCTAAACATAAGCAAGATTTTCAATATCCTACAAATGGTATCAAGAGCCATGGGATGATTGTATTGTTTATGTGTTTGTGTTCTTGACTTTTTGTGCCTATTTTGATCCATTTCATACGAACCAATTTTTTTTGTGTTTTTATGGTTTTTTCTTGATACAAATCTTCTACATAGTTGTGGTAGAGATTTGGTATATTTACTTTGGCTAAAAACACAAAATGTTTGGGTGTTTTGATCATTTCATGGCTTAAAATCTCGAATTGGTTGAGTTTTGTCCGAGAAAAGTGGGTAATATTCCGACAGAAACCATCGGAATAGGGTTTATCATTACGACCATTATTCCGATGGGTATTCCGATTGTGGTATTCCGACACAGGTTATTCCTACGGGTATTCCGATAGTGATATTCCGACAGGTATTCAGATAGGGTTATTCCGACAGGTTATTCCGATAGTGATATTCCGATAGTTTATTCCGACAGGGGGGTATTCCGATAGGTTTATTCCGACAGGGGGTATTCCGATAGGTTTATTCCGACAGGGGGTATTTCGAAAGATTTATTCCGACAGGGGGTATTCCGATAGTTTATTCCGATAGGGGTATTCCGATCAATATTCTGACGAACCAAAAATTATTCCTTAAAAAATTTTCGAACTCGTGTGTTTTTGTTCGTCTTGGAATTTTTTGGTCATAGAGAACATATTTTAGGGGATTTCAACATTGTTTCTCGACTTCAACTCACAACAACAAACACATTTACTTTCTCTCATTGTTCGATCAACTTTTGTAAATCTTAACTTATCAAAATGGAGTACATATCTCTTACGGATAAGTCCATCCGCTCGGGTACGGATAATCGTCCACCAATGTTGGAGAAGACCATGTACGAGGATTGGACTTCCCGAATGGAACTTTACATGTTGAACAAAGAGAATGGACATCTCATTTGGGCATCGGTGCTCAATGGACCATTAGATTATGGTACTGTGACGGAAGGTACAGTTACTCGTTCTCGCACAACGGGTGAAATGACCGGAGATATAAAGATTCAAGACAAATGTGATAAGTATGCTACAAACATCATTCTCCAAGCCCTTCCTCCAGATGTCTACAAACTCGTCAAAACATAAAGTTGCCAAAGAGTTATGGGATAGAATTCGTGTTCTAATGCAAGGCACCTCGTTAACTAAACAAGAATGAGAGTGTAAGCTATATGATACGTTTGATAAGTTTGCCTATGTTCCCGGGGAGACTCTCAATGATTACTATTTGAGATGTACTCTTTTGTTGAATGAGCTCAATATCTATGGCATGGAAATTACTACATTTAAATTAAACACCAAGTATTTGAACACCCTTCCTTCATAATGGCGTTAGTACGTGACAGCTGTTAAATTGGCTAAGGACTTGCATAACACCAATGTGGATCAACTTCAAGCTTTTCTTCAACAACACGAATGCCATGTGATCAAGGCTCGGTTGTCTACACCACAAGTTCGTGATCCACTTGCCATGTATGCTTCTAAATGACCCCCCAATAAAACATGGCTTACACTTATCAACAACAATCATACTTGCAGCAACCACCACAACACACATGTCAGCAACCACAACAACCATCTTATCAACCACTAATGATGCCACAACAAGTATATCAACAAAGTGTTCATCAACAGTCTTTTCCACAGCAACCAACACATCAGACATCTCCATCACAAGCTATCATTTCTCCAATGGGCTATACTCCTCAGCAAGGGATACTTTCCAATTGAAGCACCACAAGCACAAGCCCTTTACTCCAATGAACTTCCACCAATTGAAGCACCGGTCTTTAATCCAAATGATACGCCAACTGATGTTCTAAACCATCTCACTGGCTATTTGTCAAAACTTGTTACAACTAGAGGATTTCCACCAACAAACAATCAGCTCCGCACCTCTTCAAATCCTCGACAACAAGCCACTATTCAAGATGGTCAAGTGACGGTGCAATCCATCCAGGCTAGGCAAAATTCATATGGACCTCCTACAGGGACCGTGAACGCTCAAGCCGTGACTTCTCATGCTACTGGAAATGGAAGCCCCATTGGTCCTTAAAAGGTTGTGACTTGATACAATTGCCGAGGACAAGGTCATATGGCTAGGGAATGCACTCAACCGAAAAGGAGAAGGGATGCAACATGGTTTCGTGAGAAGATGTATTTGGTCGATGCTCAGTCTGAGGGAAAGATTTTGGATTTAGAAGAGTTAGCATTTCTTGCAGACCCATGGGCAGCAGACAATGAAGGCATTGCAGTCGTTTCCACTTCTAATACAACTTATCAAGCAGATGATCTTGACACATATGATTCGGATTATGATGACATTCACTCTGCCTAAGCTGCTCTCATTTCTAATCTCTCTCACTATGGTTCTGATGTCGTCAGTGAGGTACCAACCACATCTAATAATATTCATGATAGTCCACATCATGTTGAGCATGACAATAACAACCTTGAACAACATTCGGGAACTAGTAACTCAAATGATGTGGTATCCAATCCAACACATATAAGTGAACCTCAACCAAATGCTACGACGGGTATGGAATCTTATAATCAACATGATTTGGTATGCCTAAACATATTATTGATAACATGAATGTGGCTGTTCGACAAACCATAGATATGAATACCAACCTAACCGCTGAGCTTGCGCTGTATAAGGAAAGGGTCAAAACTTTTGAAATGCTCCCTCAAGCAGAGAAAATAACGTGTTCTGAATTTGACCAATTTCATTTTGAAAAGATTGAACACTTAAAAGAAATAGAATCATTAAAAGCTAACATTTCCAATGAATTAAAAGCAAAAGAGTCGGTTGTCAATGATTTTCAGAAACTTAAAATGAATTTCGAAAATCTCGATTCTAAAAAGTTTGAATCGGAAATTAATGCTACCAAACTTCTTAAATTCAAAGAATAACAGCTTTTAAAACAATACACTTCCAAAGAAAAGGTTCATCTTTTAACTAAATCGTTTAAAGAACTCGAACTTAAGCGTCTTCAAGATTTACCACCTAATCCCGATTATGCAAAACAAGCTCAGGAATATATTCCTTGTCTTTATGATGTGACCCTAATTGGCAAATCGAAAGAAGCACCTTATGTTCGTAGTATTGAGGAGACACAGTCACTTGCGGAAGAAACTCAATCTAAAATGCTTTCAAAATTCCATAAGCTTGATTATGATAAGCATAATAAAGATCAATTTTCTAAAAAGACCCGCATTCGCTTAAGAAAGGAATTAGCTCAATTAACAGTTTTTGTGCCTCAAAGTTTGTCAACAGAAAACCTTCCTAGTACGTCTCCTACACTTGTAAAAAAAGGATTTAAATACTTGGCCGATTTTGACAAGGTTATTACGGAACGCACGACGGCCACGGCCATAACGAAAGGTGAATGGAATTTTGAGCACACTAGAGCTGCGTTCCGAGACGAAATTTTTCCATTTGTAAACAATGTTAAAGCTTGTGTTAGTAATATTGATCAAGATTTGCTTTTGGAAATAGAAGAAGTTAGACGTGTTTTCAATGAAATGGATGATGCTTATGAAAACAATTTACTTGAAATAGAACGAGTTTCATGCCAAAATGATCAGCTTCTAAAGCATGTGATGTCTCATGTTATAGTTCCTGTCTGTGTGAATAAAAGTGTTGATAATGATTCTATTGTGCATAATGTTGATTATGTGGATAATGTGATAGATAGTACTTGTCACGAATCTGACGCTGAATTTTTAAAGCTTCAAGATTCATATTCTTCGCTTTCAAAATGTTTTGATGAGATTCAAACACATTGTATTTCGCTTGAATGCAAGCAACAATTTATTCAAGAAATCTTTGAAACGTCATTCGAAGGTGTTAATATCGATGATGCAAATTTTCAAAAGAATTTTCGATTGAATTTACAATCAAAACATCGTCAGCCAAGTGACAAGGTTGCTAAATCATTGCCGATAGACATAGAGAAATCTAGGGAGATTAACTGTGTGAACGTACTTGAGGCAACTGAGAATTTTAAACTTGAACTAGATAATCGAGATTCCAAGATTTTGTCCAAAGTTGATAACTTAAAATAGCAAAATACACAACTCTTTGATTTAGTAAAGCCCGCATGTGCTAATACCACTGCACAGAATCAATCATTGATTAAAGAACTGAATCGAAAGTCGGTGGAAATATCTGATTTGAAGGAACAAATTTGTGATTAAAATATGGCTTTGACTGAGTTAAAGAAACAATTCGTACCCTAAAAGGTAAGAATGTTGTGGATAACGCAGCCACCGTCTCAGCACCGTCCTCTAGTGCCATCAAAACGAACCTCATCGCCGTCACACCTCATCGCCGTCACACCATTTAACAAGGGCCCTAGGACTAAATCATCTCAAACATTGGTCACTAAAGATAAGGCAAAATCAAAACTAGCTTCTAATATTCTCGTGTTGCCTTCTACAAGAGTAAGCACCACTACTAAGGCTCAAAGATCTAAGCTTAAAAGAAACAAGAAGAATGATAGGATCTTGCCCCCATCTAGTAGTCAAGTGAAGAAGAAAGTATAAGCCCATCCTAGGAATGTTATTTCTGTTTTGAATAAAAAGAATCATGAATCATGTAGCTAAACCTAAAGGCTCTGCGATTGTGTAGCGTTCTAAGCCTACTATGAATTTTAATTTGAAATGTTGGAATTGGAATGAATGTATGTTTTCTAGTCGTCATGATTCTTGTCTTATTGACCATGTGAATGAGATGAATGCCCGGAAAAATTGACTAGAATGGAAACCGACTGGGAAAGTGTTAACCCAAGTTGGTTGGATGTGGCGCCCCACTGGTAGAACTTTCACTATAGTAGGAAATGCGTGCCCTTTAACTAGGATCACTCCTAGTAAAGCAAAGAAAGCGTGCCCTTTAACTAGAAGTACCAAGGCTACCAAAACACAAGAGTGTCCTTTAACTAGGAACACCGATACTACTGTAGGAAACAAGTGCCCTTTAAATAGGTCTACTCCCAATGTAGTGCCCGCTAATACTCCGAATCCTAAGAAAGTTTGAATAGTAAAACCTGTTAGTGCTAAAACTCACATTAGAAAACGCAGGAAATCTAAGGGTCATACAAATGTTAGCAATTCTGATAATATTATATCTGTATCTGCTAACACTCCGGAACCAATAGTGTCTAATGCATTGTCTACTGTTGTTACAGAAAACAGGTGGTCCAAATTGTTCTCTGGTATTTGGACTCTGGTTGCTCCAAGCATATGACCGGAGATCGCTCTCAGCTCAAAAATTTCGTCAGCAATTTTCTTGGTACGATTCGATTTGGAAATGATCATATTGGAAAGATAATGGGTTACGGTGAATATCATATTGGGAATGTTATAATTTCAAGAGTGTATTATGTGGAAGGTCTCGGTTACAACTTATTTTTTGTGGGACAATTTTGTGATGCAAACCTAGAAGTTGCTTTTCGAGAGCATACCTGCTTCATTCGTAAATTGGAAGGGGTTGATTTATTGAAAGGTACTCGAGGGAATAATTTGTACACATTGTCTCTACAAGATATGATGGCCGCTTCTCCCGTATGTCTTCTCTCCAAAGCATCGAAGACTAAGTCATGGTTATGGCATCGACGGTTATCTCATCTTAACTTTGACGCTATTAATCATTTGGCAAAAAACGAACTTGTTCGTGGTCTTCCTAAACTTACATTTCACAAGGACCATTTATGTTCCGCGTGTACAATGCGGAAAAGCACTAAGAAATCATACAAACCCAAGACTGAAGACACCAACCAAGAGAAACTTTATTTGTTGCATATGGATCTTTGTAGGCCAATGCGTGTTGAAAGTCTTAGTGGTAAAAAGTATATCCTCGTCATTGTCGATGATTACTCTCAGTTTACATGGGTGAAATTTCTTACAACAAAAAATGAGGTACCTAAATTCATGATCGGATTTCTCAAGATGATTCAAGTGCGTCTCAACACTACTGTTCGACGCATTCGTACAGATAATGGAACCGAATTTGTGAATCAAATCTTGCGTGATTATTATGAAGAAGTTGGCATATCTCATGACACATCCGTTGCTCGCACTCCACAACAAAACGGTGTTGTTGAAAGGCGAAATCGCACACTTATGGAAGCTGCTCGAACGATGTTAATTTACGTAAAGGCTCCATTGTTTTTATGGGCAGAAGCAGTATCTACAGCAGTTTTCACCCAAAACCGGTCACTAATTCATAAACGCCATGGTAAAACACCTTATGAGCTTCACCATGGAAAAGTACCTGATGTATCATATCTTCATGTATTTGGTTCTCTTTGCTATCCAAATAATGGTGGTGACAATTTGGGAAAACTTCAACCAAAGGCTGATATTGGTATTTTCATTGGTTATGCACCCACAAAGAAGGCATACCGAATCTATAACCGTAACTCTCGCAAGATCCTCGAAACTATGAATGTTGATTTCGATGAGCTGACATCAATGGCTTCTGAGCAAAGCAGCTCTGAACCCGCACTTCATGAAATGGGACCCAGTAACATTAGGTCTGGTCTTGTCCCAAACAACCCTACTTCATCATCATTTACACCACCTTCTAGGAATGAATGGGATACGTTGTTTCAACCGTTCTTTGATGAATTCAACTCCTCCAAGTATTGTTGCTCCAGAACCTAAGGTAATAGCTCCGATAAACGAAGTTGTCGCTCCAGCAACCGAAGCACAATCAGATACGTCTGCACCTACAATTGGTCAAGATATACCTTCAACAAGTAATTCTCAACCAACACCTGCATCAACTACCCATGTCATGCCTATTGATGATGAAAAGGATGATGATGATCACGATTGAGAATTCGCTCAAATGCGTGAACTTCCATTCTTTGGTGTACCAATTCCCGACCATAATCAAGTCGGGTCGTCCACCTCAGAGGAAGATCCTACCATGGTTTACTCCAATCTACGGATTCGTGAACATGACAGCAAGTGGACAAAGGATCATCCTATAGATTCTATTATTGGTGACCCTAATCGTCCGGTATCCACACGAAGTCAATTACAAGAAAATGCAATGTTTTGTCATTTTGATGCTTTTCTCACTGAAGTTGAACCTAAGACATGGCAAGAAGCTTTTACCCAATCCAGTTGGATAGAAGCTATGCAAGAAGAACTTAATGAATTTATCCGTCTTGATGTATGGGAACTTGTCCCATGCCCAGATAAAGTGCAGTTACTCACTTTGAAATGGGTTTACAAGGTGAAACTCGGCG
Source organism: Glebionis coronaria (assembly GCA_025667525.1). NCBI lineage: Eukaryota > Viridiplantae > Streptophyta > Magnoliopsida > Asterales > Asteraceae > Glebionis > Glebionis coronaria. The sequence goes on from CM046878.1 coordinate 255,120,127, forward strand.
AGTTAGGCGGAATATTGGAAAACAAAGCTCGACTAGTAGCTCGTGGATTCAAGCAATTATTGGGCATCGACTTTATGGAATCCTTTGCACCTGTTGCCCGTTTGGAAGCTATTAGACTATTCATCGCTTATGCAGCCCACATGAATATGATCGTATATCAAATGGATGTGAAGACGGAATTTCTTAATGGTGAAATCAGGAAGAGGTCTATGTCCAACAGCCGGATGGTTTTGTGAATTCTAAATATCCTAACCACGTGTACAAGCTTAAGAAGGCTCTCTATGGGTTGAAGCAAGCTCCATGTGCGTGGTATGATCTATTGTCACAATTCCTCATCACATAAGGCTTCGCTAAAGGCAAGGTGGACCCCACGCTGTTCATTCAGAAACGAGGTAAAGATATGATTATGGTACAAATATATGTTGATTATATTATATTTGCTGCCTCAACCTAAACCTTATCCGATGAGTTTGGGACACTCATGTCTTTCGAGTTTAAGATGTCAATGATGGGCAAGGTATCATTCTTCTTAGGTCTTCAGATATCTCAGAGTCCCAGAGGCATCTTTATCAATCAATCCAAGTATGCCCTTGAATCGCTTAAGAAATATTAGATTGAATCTTGCGGCCCCGTGGATACTCCAATGGTGGAGCGAACTAAGCTTGATGCAGATCCACACGAAGTTGCCGCTGATCCGAAACTTTATCGTGGAATGATCGGTACCCTTCTGTATATCACAGCTAGTCGACCTGATCTTCAGTTTGCCATATGTATGTGTGCTCGGTATCAAACTCGACCTACTAAGTTACACTTGGCTACTCTGAAAAGGATCTTTCAATATCTTAAAGGAACCATTAATCGGGGACTTTGGTATTCGAAGGACTCTTCGATTGCACTAATGGCATATGTAGATGCGGATCACGCGGGTTGTCAAGATACAAGGCGTAGCACGAGTGTAACTTTGTAACTACTAGGAGATCGACTAATCAGTTGGGCATCGAAAAGGCAGAAAAGCGCTGCAATTTCAAGTACGGAAGCAGAATACATAGCTATGTCCGGTTGCTGTGCTCAAATTCTTCGGATGAGATCGCAATTAACCGACTATGGGCTAGGTTTCAACAAAATTCCGATGTACTGCGACAACAAAGTGCAATTGCCTTATGCTGCAACAACGTTCAATTCTCCCAATCGAAGCATATTGACATTCGCTACCACTTTATCAAGGAGCAAGTGGAAAATGGAGTGATCGAGCTTTACTTTGTCCGATCAGAGTATCAATTGGCGGATATTTTCACGAAGGCTTTAGATCGCGCTCGAATGGAATTTTTTGCCGACAAGCTAGGTTTGAGAACATTCTCGCCCGAGACTCTAAAGGAACTAGCAGATGAAGCGAAAGAATAGTGGTGGTAAACTATTCTCCGTATCCTTGGTGATTATCTGTATATATTGTTTATATTTTTATCCACAAAAGCATAATAAAAAAATATAAAACCATATAAAAACCATAAAAATTGAAAAATTTCATAAAAATCCAAAAATATTTTTACTTTATTTTTCAAAGGCATGTCTTTTGGTACGATAATATTTACGGCCTTTGAAATGTTGATTAATATTGACACGACGCCATAAATAGAGTTCGTACAAAAGTTGTAAATATTTCATAAAACATGCCCAAATGGCTTGTAGTTATTTCTGACAGCAACCCGGTTTTCATATTAAAGTCAAGTATTTCTTATGAAAGCTTTAGCTCACAATGGGAATTAATTTTCTCGGGCGAGGTTTACTTTAAAAACTTGTACGGGATCAAGTTTACTTTATAACTTGGTCTAACACGGATATATGTACGCATCAGTGCATTTATTTGTTAAAACAAGAGAAATCTTGTTTTTATGAAACTATCATCTCTACAACCATTGCAATCTACACTTGGTATCTACATAATCGACGATGCGACTACTCAAACGACGACTACAGCTCTTTCGATAGAACACGGGTCAACAATTGAGCGGGAGCAACTGTTAAGCATTCAGAATCATTGATGCCGAACGTGCCAAGTTCACAAATCGGTGTCAAGACAAAAATACCAATCGTACATGTGGTGTCAAGAGATGACTTCAGACGTGACGAGGCGACCAACATTAGCCGACAAGAACCATTTGATCTTATCATATGATGTTCTCATCAATCAGGTCCAACCTTGTAAAGTTTTTTCTAATATGGTGATTATGTGATTGTTTTACAAATCGGTATCATATATCACACATTTGGTATCATGAAGATTAAAACGGACTTGTATTTTTCTTCCCAAAACCTTTGTTAAAATTTTATTAAATCAATTGATATTAAAAACATCGATTGGGTTAATATTTTTAATATGGGGGAGAAAATGTGATTTAATATGGGAAATTATCACAAATGGTTTGACTTAACGTGATGGCTCATCCCGACATATGCGAAATATTTTCAAATATCGTGGCATATGTTAAGGGGGAACAAATGGGATTTGTTATACCAAAATGGATTTTCATGGTGACATATACTTACCCACAACCCATTTATTTCATGACGATGAAGATTATGGTGTCATAAGGATGGTAGGATAGGTTAAGTCCAATGTGTTGGGTCAGTATATACTGACCCTGAAGCAACTCTAGCATTTGAATATAAAATCCCCCTAAGTGTTCCATGCTCAGCAGTAAGGCCAGTCTGCTGATGGATGACCAGAGGAACAAAGTTCCTATTGAAGACTTTAAAGCTGAATAAAGTTCAGCACTCCCCTTCCAGTGAACTTAGAAGACAAAGGAGTCTTCACTTCAAATACTAGGCGATGTAGTTGTTGAAGAACAAGAACTGAAGAAGGGCTTTCAGTTCAGTTTGTCTTGACAATACCAAACTGAATGATGTCGATCTCCTTTAGGATACTGAAGACTCTTTAGTATTCTGATGGTTTCATTAGACGGGAAAAGATAACTTTAAGTCAAAGTAGGTTGCTTGTATACTTAGATATAAGTACAACCTTTATCTTTTCTAGAATAGTTTATTAAGTACTTTGTAATGTTTATCCAACATGGGCATCAACCACCCACTGGATAAACTAATGCATTAGTACATGCAAAATGCAAACCCTATTTTACACTGCCTATATAAAGGAGTGTACATTGGGAGAGAAAGGTAACCAATACAAGAGCTTAAACTCTGGAAACCTTTCTCTCTTGATACCAACTAAACCATATAGCCAAAGTTGCATATGAACGTTTAGATTGGAGCTTAAAGTTTAACTTTGGTTAAACGTTTAAGTAGAGGTGATCAAACCCCATTGTCATTCAACCACTTTGTTATTCCGCAAACAAAGTGGGTTATATATTCTTTATTTGATTCTAATAAAAGTCTATACGTCGAAAAGTATATTGGTATTGTTGTTTTAATCTTTCATAGTTCTTATCTTATGTTAAAACAACACATTTGATTCAAAGTAATAGTTATTACTTAAGATAATAAGTAATATCGAATTACAAGGGACCAACAAGTGGTATCAGAGCAGTTTGATTAGTTAAACTCTTATTTTATTAAACTGCTCATTTAAAAGTTTTCAAATCAAGATCCAAAATGGCTCAAGTTATACCACAAACCCTAGAATATAGGGGTGGCCAACTCAATGCTTCTCCTGTACTAGAGGTGGCCAATTTTACAAATTGGAAGAAGAGGTTTCTTGTCCACATGGTTGGAATTGAACCTCAATTCCTTGGAATCATTGAAAATGATCCTTTTGTTCCCATGGTTGGGGACAATAAAAAACCTGAAGTACAATGGACTGCTGACGAGAGAAAAGCTGCTAACCTTGATCAGCGTCTCAAAAGTCTCATCATGTCTGTACTCCCAGATGACCAAATGAATTCTGTTGTAAATTGTAAAACAACCAAATCAACATGGGAGGACCTTATTCTTTACCATGAGGGACCCTCTGATGTAAAAGAAACCAAAATCATGGATTTAAAGCTTCAATACAACACCTTCAAGCACAAAGAAGGGGAAACCCTCACACAGACATTCACTAGATACAAAGCACTGATGAATGAACTTGTGAATGATTGTATTGAGCTTTCAAAATTGAAATCAACACAGTTTTTGTTAATTCATTGCCAAAGAAGTGGCTTAGTTTCTGCCAAAGCTTCAGAAATGATAATCATATTACAGATTGTGATCTAGCCTCTCTTTTTGGGAAACTAAAATATGAAGAAAACCTAGTTGATAAGATTTATGAAGGCTCAAGCAAGAGTAAAACATTAACCAATGCTACACCCTTGTCCACGGCCTTCTTCAGTGAAGCTGTCATTCAACACTACCAAGATAGTCCTGATGATGAGGAAGATACTAGATCTAGTGAGGAATATCTGAATGACCTCAAAGAGGAATTTCATGAAAGAGCACTTCTGGCCAAGTCTAGAAGGTTCTTTAGTGCTCTTACCATGTCGCCAAAATCAATATTCACGGGGGAGCGTACGATTTAATGCTCTTACCCTCAGCAAAAGAAGAGAAATCTTCTTACACTTGAGTGGATTTGTCAAGACATTCAAAGTCTATGACCTCAAGTTTATGCTTTAGAAATACCATGTCGCCAAAAAGAAATGGATTTCAAAAAGCGTTGAACACAACTTTTTCAAGAATTTCTTAATGATTATTCAAAATCTTTCTAAAGTTGTATGTTCAACAACTCCTATCCTTAAAAGTTTAATGTGGATCATATACTCGAAATGACAATTCAATTGGATCAATTTTTGAGGGGGAGCTTTCTAAAAACAAAGTTTTAATGTTGTTGGATATATTAAGTCAAGACAATTTTTTATGTATCCAACACATTGTGTGTAAGTATCATTTGGTATTATTCACATGAAAAAGTTTTGATGCTCGTGAGCACATTCTTCAACGACAATCTTTTATGTGTTCATGAACATGTAGTGTTCGAGTGCAATTTTTTCAAGAGTTTTTCAATGATTATTCAAAATCTTTTAAAAATTATGTGTTCGACACTACCTAAAATGTTCCAATAATTCATGCTATGTTACACACATTTTTCTCCCCAAAGTTTTCAAGACTATTTTTCACAATATATTTTAATCAAATTTGGTATCTCTAATATCAACCGATTTTATATATTTTAGGCAAGTTCTCCAGCTCCACAAAAGCTTCAGTTGACACTGAATGCTAGAAATGTGGGAAGACTGGTCACTATGCTAGGGATTGTTATTCAAAAACATCTCTCCCTTCATATTCCTCACCAGCTCAAACAAGACCAACTGGTCAATCATCATTTCAACCAAAACAAATTGCTTCTACTTCATTTCAGCGAAGCAAGGTTGAACTCAGGCCTACAAAATACTTTGAGGCAAAATACAGGGAAATCAAGGCAAGGCAAGATTAGCCTTAATGAGTACTGAGAGCTCCTCATCCAAGACTCCCAAGCAAGACAAGAACAAAGGACTTGTTCCTAAAGCATATGAATGGGATGAAGAAGATGTTTTTTCAGATGATGATGAGTTGGTAAATGTGAAAGTGTTAATGGCACTTGCTGATGATGAAGGGGAAAACTCAAATTTTGTCACCAAAGAAAGTGCCAGAAATGGAGAATGGGTCAATGTCACCATAAAAAAGGTACAAATTCTTCTTGAATTAGAAGATAAAGATGACATTAAATTTGTCTTTGATTACTTGTACATTGATCTAAAATTTGTTGAAGAGCAAAGAAACAGTTTGCTTGAAAAATTTCACAAACTTGTTCTACAACTTGAAGATTTTGAAAGTAAGCAAATAGAGCTAAAAGAAGCTAAACTTGATATTCTTACTTGTCAACAATTGAACAAAGAAATTTTGGAGGAAAGTAACTCTCTTAGAGTGGAACTAAAAGAAGCAAAATACATTGTTAAATCTTGGCTTAGAAACTCTGATAGGGTAAATCAATGCATAAGTGAACAAATACCTGCCCAAAAGAAGTAAATGCTTGGTGCTGAAGGCTCCTCCAGCACCAAACCTATTGTCTTTGTCAAAGCCTCAAATGAGGTTGGTAGCTCGATCCCTAACATTGAAAGGTCAGGTGAAGATAATTTACCCAATCATGACACTGGACGAATCCTTGTTCCTGAGTTACAAGCATGTGTTGACACTTCAGCACCAGTCGAATCCTCAGTTACTGAGGATGACTCAGATGATGATATAGAGAATGAAGTAAGTACCCCACTTCCTCCTTTGGAGAAGCTGGCTGGTGCTGAACCCTCTACTGGACCCAAAACTATCCAGTCTATCATCAAGTCTCACACCACACACAAAGGTAGTTCTTCCAAAAATGTCAAAATTGACACTTCAAAGAACTCTTCAGCTCCTGCTGAAGGATCATATATAGGAACTACCTCTTCAGTTTCAACAAAAAAACTGAAGAATGCTAGATCTGAGGAAGATGAGAGAATGTCTCTTGTCATGCAAGAGATCTATGATCTTAAATTGCAACTCAGGAAGCAACAAACACCAACATGGTTTAGAGATGAACCTTCAGACTCTCCTCGTCTCAAGTACAAGACACAATTTTAAAAAGGCTTGTGATTTATGTGGTCTAAATAACCATCTCACTAAAACTTGCCTAAAAGTGATTTATTGTACCAAATGTGAAAGGACTGACCATCGCACTTGTGAACACACTCAGTATATGCTGGCGAAAACAAGTGCTGATGCTCACAAACCTGAAGCATCTCATTCTAGGCGAAATATGCCTTTCCCACCATGCATTCATTGTGGTATGGGCAATCATCACTCAGATGACTGCCACTATTACCCTGTTTGCAATATTTGTGGAAGTTATGACCATGACACTCATGGATATAATCGTATCATCTCACTCAAAGGATGTATTAAACTAAGAAATCTAAACTCTATTGACAAATGTTGTGAGACTTGTGGAAGCAATGTCCACACTACATCTGATCACAACCATATAGAGCGGTTCAGAAAAGGTGAAGCCCTTCAGGCTAAGAAAGCTAAAGCTATTCAGACCTCTTCTTCTTCTGAGAAATCACACATACCCTCAACAAGAGGACCCTTCAGATCTAGAACACCTTCTAGATCTAAAACCCCCACCCAACAAAGGTGGGTTTCGAAAAAAAACTGACCATTTCCTTAACTTGTGTAGTGTGATCTCAGGAAGCCTATTTGGTACCTAGATAGTGGCTGCTCAAGGCATATGACTGGCACCAAAAGTTATCTGCACAAGTATAAGGAGGAAAAAGGTCCTGAAGTTGTTTTTGGTGATAACTCATCAACTACTACTGAAGGATTTGGTTTAGTGAAATGCAATGGTATAGTTTTCTCAAGGGTAGCATATGTAAATTGATTGAAGCACAACTTCATCAGCTTAAGTCAACTTTGTGATACAAAGTATCTTGTGCTGTTTGATGACAAAAAAGGAACTATCTTCAACTCCAATCATGAAATTGTGATGATTGCTCCAAGAGTCAAAGATGTTTATGTCATGAATATGAACTCAACTCAGGAGACATGCTTCTTTGCTAAAGCCTCCAATATTACCAACTGGATTTGGCATAAGAGGCTCTTACATCTCAATTTCAAAACAATAACTTTGCTGGCAAAACCAAATCTTGTTATTGGTCTCCCCTCACTTGTCTACTCTAAGGACAAACCGTGCTCAGCATGTGAAAAACGGAAGCACCATAGGGCCAGTTTCAAAACAAAGCAAACTTTCTCAATCAAAGAAAGTCTGCATTTGCTTCACATGGACTTATTTGGCCCAGTTTCACCTAGGGCCATTTGTCATGAAAAATATACACTTGTCATTGTTGATGAGCACTCAAGGTACACCTGGGTATATTTTCTGACAAAGAAAAGCCATGCACCAGATGCCATTATGTCATTCATCAAAAGAGTTGAAAATCAAAATGACACTCATGTCAAACAACTCAGAACTGACAATGGTACTGAATTCAGAAATCACTCACTGATCAAATTCTGTGATGACAAAGGAATTTCCCAAAATTTCTCATCTCCTTACACACCTGAACAAAATGCTGTGGCTGAAAGAAGGAACATAACTTTGATTGAAGCAGCAAGAACAATGCTTGCTGGATCTGCTTTCTCTAAGCACTTTTGGACTGATGTTGTAGCTACTGCTTGCTACACTCAAAATAGATCCATTATTATGAAAAGACACATGAAGACTCCCTATGAAGTCTTCAGGGGGAGAATTCCAAACATTTCATTCTTACATGTGTTTGGGTGTCCAGTATTCATTCACAATCACAAGGACCACCTTGGAAAGTTTGATGAAAAATCTCATGATGGTTATTTTCTTGGATACTCCCTAGTATCTAAAGCATACAGAGTCTTCAACACAAGAAGACAATGTATTAAAGAAACCTATCACATCACATTCAATGAAAGTTCTAAAGCTCTCACTTTTACAAATCCATCAGATGATGAACTTCATATACATGAATCTCAAAATTATCCATCTAATGAATTTAATCATTATGAGCCTTCTCAAAAATATCAAACAAGTAATTCAGTTCCTCATATTGATCCATTTGAAGATATGACAAGTCCTACAAAAAGAAATCCTTTAGTATCACATACTGATGGTTGTCAATCAAATAATGATCAATCTCAAAATGATCAAAATGATCACCAAGGAAACACAAATGACCAAAATGATCAGTCTCAAAACAATCAGCATGCTGACACACATGATCAAAATGATCAATCATATGCAGCTACTGAAGAATAATTTGAGCCCCTTGCGTAAAGCTCTCCTATCATCTCTAAGGAATTAGGTCTTGGATATGCTTCTTCTAACCAAGAAGGAAGTCCTCCAATGATTGAACCCTTGTACACTGAATATCCTCAGTAGACACTAGAGACATTCTAAGTCCAAGACCATGCCATGGACTTCCAAGTTCTAGCTCTAATTATGATACCAGTACCTATTCTCTAGCTCCACAAAAATCTTGGACTCAAAATAGTCACATACAACTGATGAACATAATAGGTAATCCTAGTGAAGGTAGAGTCACTAGATCTATGGCAAAGAAATTGAGTGCTGATTCATCTAGAGAATGCCTTTATGCAAACTTTCTCTCAGAAATTGAACCTACAAAGGTTTCTGAAGCACTCACACACCCTGGATGGGTGGATGTCATGCAAGAGGAACTCAATCAATTTGAAAAAACAAAGTCTGGAAATTGGTTCCTCTTCCATATGGTAAATCAACCACTGGCACTAAATGGGTTTACAAGCTCAAAAGAGATGAAACCAATGCAGTGACCAAAAATAAAGCTAGGCTGGTGGCCCAAGGATTCAATCAAGATCCTGGTGTTGATTTTGATCAAACCTTTGCTCCAGTTGCTCGTATGGAAGCCATACGAATCTTCCTTGCATATGCCACTTACATGAACTTCATAATCTACCAAATGGATGTCATAAGTGCATTCCTAAATGGTGACCTAAAAGAAGAAGTTTATGTTACCCAGCCTCCTGGCTTTGAGAGTAGTAAATACCCAAATCATGCCTACAAGCTTTACAAAGCTTTGTATGGACTGAAGCAAGCTCCAAGAGCATGGTATGAAACTCTCTCAACTTTTTCTCATTGAACATAAATTTGTCAGTGTGATACCCTAGAACCGAGGTCACTAACATTACCCTAAATTACACTAATTTTTGAATTTTTTAATAAATTTTAATTTCTATATATTTTAGTATTTTGGTTGAAACCGATGTTCGAGGTTATAATTTTGACGATTGACGATTTAAGAAGGACGATGATGAATACGATCCCGATGGATGCCCAAATTTCTATAATTATTGACGTTTTATCGATAATGTAATTTTTCGAGAATTTTACTTACGGTTCGTGTTAAGTCGAGTCGGGTGAGTTTTATTACTTTCCGGGTACATTTAAAGTATCCCAAAAGTATTTTGGAGTGTTTGGGATAATTTCCGACTCCCGTAAAATTTTCTAAAATGACTAGTGAGTCAATCCCGCAAAGTTTTGGTGTCGTTTTTGCTTAAGGCCAAAAGAATACTTATATTGCACATAGGTCCCTCCCATTTCACAAAATGGGGACAAACATACACACACAACACATTTTTACAAAAAAAAAAAGATCAAACCCCCTCCCTTTTCTCCTTAGGCCGACGGCCAAAACCCCAATCCACCACCACACCATTTTTTTTGAGTTTTGATCCATTCTAATCATAGACCACCTCCTAAAATCATCTAGTGAGTGTTAATCCATTCTCATTTCACACATGCATTAACAAAAATTCATCCAAAAATTTAAAGATTTTTCAAATTCGTTTTTGATGTTAATTGGGCATTTGCATGTTTAATTCATGCTAAAAGGATGCTAGAACACCAAACAAATCAACCAAAATCAATTTGGTTGGTGGGTTTTGATCACCCAAACCCCACGGCTCAATGGGGGGGTGTTTGGGGATCATGGTGGTTCATGTTTTGAGCTTGATTCTATGTTTAATATCATGTTTTTAGATGTTGTAGATGGGTACATTTACTTGCATGCTTGTTTTTAGGATTTTAGTTTTATGAGGTTGATGATCAATAGGGGTTAGGGACTGAAAACATTGTTTGGTTGTGATTAGGGATGCTTAGGATGATGTCTAGTGATGATAAATGGGTTTGGAAACGAGCGTTAATGTGATTTTGGTATGGTTGATTTTAGGCAGAAAGTTTAAGGCATTTTCGTAAAAATTATTTTGAAAACAGGTCTTGTGGATAGGATAGATATGTAGAGCATCTTCTTAGCTTTGATTTGGTATAAGGTAGAGCTTACGACTCCTAACGAGTCAAAAGTTACGACGTTTTGAAATTCGTGTACCGGGAGATGAAAACCGTCATAATCCGAAGTTATGCTTGGTTTTAGGTGAAATCCCGGGGACTATAAGTCTAGTTTGGTAAATGGTCAAGGGCTGAATTTTGGTGTCAAACCTGCACATTTGAGTCTATTGTAGGACTTAGGTGTCAAATGGGTCAACGGAGTGTTTTAAACGGGTCAAATGAGTCCGAGTTGGTCAAAGTACAATTTCAGTCCGAAAAACGTAGTTTTTGGAAAAGTGTTGAGTAACGGGTCGTAGAAGTAAAAATTTTTGTTGGGATTAAATACGTGTTTTCTACAGGTCTTATAGTATTTTTGAGAATTTTGTCAAATTTTATAAAGATGGTTAAGTATGGTAAAACAGTCCGTACTTTTGGTAAGTATCGGCGAAAATGAATAAAAATGGATAACGTTAATAATAAGGACAAATGGTGTAAAATGAGTAACGCTTGTTATTTTGTTTTAGCGTGAGTTGTAATTGTCACAAGTGACTAGTATTTATGTATTTTATACAGTACCATAAGGTTTTAAAATGAGATTACTCATTACGCGTTATTTGGTTTGATAGGTGTTGATTTACCCGGGCATCCGTATCGTCGTCAGTGACCGTCTCTCGAACTATCGACTACTTGTTATATAAGGTGTGAATTTATAGCCTCGCTTATTATTATTTCAAACTGTTTTACTCGCGAGGGAAATGCATGCTAGTTTTTAAAATGAACATATGTCATGAATGATTGTTGGACCCGAATGTTGCCTTTGAAATTGTGTTGAGTACCTAGTTGCAAAAGTCCCTAAATTCATGAACTATTAACTATTGTTTAGTCCTAGCGTGGATTAGAAATAGCCGCTTATACAAAGTGATAGTACTATGGGGTTGACTACCCTATCCGAGACGAGGGCTAGTATGTTGATACCCCCTGCGGACGGATAATTTGTGATAAGAGATAAGGTATAATTGCAACTGATGCCTTAGTAGGGGCCTTGTTTTCATCTGAATCACGCCGGTAATTATTACGCGGGTGATTGAGTTAACGGTTTAGTGTCATGAGCTTAAACACAATTGCCAGTATCTTGAATATAGATTGTTTGATCGACAAGTCTATGAATGATCGTGAATGGTTTTTATTTCACATATGTTCAAAATGAATTGTAAAACCTATAAATTCCACTCAACGTTTTCGTTGACCAAATTTAGCATGTGTTTCAGGTAACCGCTGAAGTGTAGGATGGAGCGTGCACTGGATGGATGTTGTGTGTATGGCTTGGAGTCTGCTTGTTTTTCCTCCCGTTACTACTTAAACATTTTTAACTTTAATGTCATGTTGTTGTGAAAACTGTAACTTTTGGGTTGAGATTCATGGGGACCGAAAACGCAAAACTCTGTTGTATCAATTTGGGGTTGGAAAAACTGTAGACATGTATCTTTTAACAACTTTTAATTTAAGTTTTAAATTGACGTCTCTTTGGAGTCGTTCAATATATCTTGTGTGCGATGATAACTGCCTAGCACCCAAATGTTGTAGTTCCGCTGCGCATAGCATTTGGTGGGGTGTTAGAGATTGGTATCAGAGCCATGAGTTATAGAGAACTAGGTCGTTTTGAAAATCCTAAACTATAACTTTTGGTGTCGTAAGAAATTGTCCAAGCACACACAACTATCCTGCATGGCTCCGGTAAGGTTTATTTTTGTATTCATGGCATTTGACGTATACTTTTGAGTTGAAGTATATATGTGGGTAATTATTACGTAAGTATGGAAATTACTATATGTAAACGTTGAAATTATACGTGGAATATCCGGCACCGTAATTTTTGTATTAATCATGCATGAGCATTATATTATTGCATTTTGGGCATATGTACCACCTTTGCATTGCATTTACATGCATGTATTTATAAATATTGTATAGTTATCTTACGTACCCTCCGAAATTCTCTGTTATTGCAGGAATGGCCGAGGTACCGCCTAATGGTAATGGAAACGATTACGTCGTAGGTCACGAAGGGGGAAGTGTTGGAACAGCTGCTGAAGGACAAGCTGAGGCGAACAATGTGCAGGCCCAGGACCACAACCAAAGGAGAACTACTTGCCCCAGGCCTATGCGTACTTCTCATCTGGTTGGTGCACCAGGTATCCCCAGGAGATCCGAAGGTGCAGCGAGCGCAAATTTTCTTCATCAGGGCATCTCAAGAGTTTACTGCCCCCGACCAAGAGTTTATCATGACGTACGACGCATTGTGAGAAGATTGGATGAATCGATGGCCGAGCGGTACATAGTGGAATCGAGGGTGATCGACATATTCGACGAGAATGAAAGGGCACACCAAGGACTGTTGGAAAGGACTTCAAGAATTGAGTATGATGGAAATGCAAACAAAAGTGATATCAACAGTCTAAGATCGATGATCGCGAACTTAAGCGCCAGTCTTGACCGTGTTAGGGAAGATCAAGTGAGATTGTCTAGGATGCAGAGTTGGGAGCATCGAGTGAGAGCATCATTGCCCCCAGATTGGAGATTTGTGGACGATTTGGAAATGGAAGCTAATGACTTCATGATCCTGCCACCTGCCAGAGGTGCTTGTATCACTGTGGGAAATCATGTAGCGGTTGAGTGTGGGTCTACGTCAGGGACGAAAAAGGAGACTGAATGTGGGCCGAACGACAAAGGAAAGAGAAAAATGGATGATGTGGACGAGGATGATAGCGGTGAGGAACCCGAGGAAGATGATGATGAACCGCCATCCAAGAGGCCGTGTGGATCACCACATGCCTAGTTGCTTGTCTTGTATTTTATCTTTGATCGTTGTAATAGAACTGTTTTAGACTTTTGTATGATGGCATTATGACGAAAAACTTGAGGACTTAAGTTTTATGGTGAATGATTGTAGTGGCAATACTTGTCACAATTTTGGTTGATTATCAATACAATCCATGTTTACCTTTCATGATCTGTGATATGTCTTAAATTTGATCTTTTCTGATGTGAATTGATGAATATTAGTAACTTTGTAGTGATGTGTCGCTGTATTTATATTATGTCTTGAAAGAGAAATCCATCTTAATCTTGATGTGTATACTTACATTGTTTTTCTATTTTCCCTGTCTTTGCAGAAAGGTATATTTGATAACGCACCATGCCTCCAAAACTAACCGCAACCCGTGTGAACACGATGATTCAGGAAGCCATTGCGAATGCGCTAGAAGCAGACCGAGCAGGAAGGAATCCAGACCAGGGCAGAAATGCGGGGAGACAGCAAGCCCCAAGAGAATGTACTTACTCTAGTTTCATAAAATGTGGTCCCACGCAATTTCGTGGAACTGGTGGAGCTCTAGAACTCAGGAGATGGTTAGAAAAGGTTGAAAGTACTTTCGAGATTAGTGGTTGTTCAGAAGCGAACAAGGTCAAGTTTGCGGCTGCTACATTTCTTGACGATGCATTGAGTTGGTGGGACACCCAAGTAGCCACTGTTGGGTTGGCAGTAGCGAATGCAAGAACATGGACTGCTACAAAAGGTCTTTTGACCAAGAAGTTCTGTCCGGAAGAGGAGTTAGGTCAATTGGAAGATGAGTTGAGGCACCTGACTTTGAAAAACAATGATATCACTGCTTACACCAGGAGGTTTAATGAACTAAGCCTTTTGTGTCCAGACACTTTTGCCGATGATACCAAGAAGATGAAACAGTACATCAAAGGTCTATCCAGTAATATCAAGGGTGAGACGACTTCGTCTAAACCTGGGTCGTTTGATGAAGCGGTCCAGATGGCTCACGCGTTGATGGATGTCAAACTCCAAGACAAGAAGAACTTCATTGCTGAAGGAAATAAGAGGAAGTGGGAAGCGGCACAGAGCAATCAACCCCAGAGTCAAAGCTGAGGTGGAAACCGAAACAACAATGGTCAGAACCGCAATCAGCAGTTTAACCAGGGAAGGAATGAAGGGATGAGAGCTGTGACAAACCCCAGAGGAGCGAAGGTGAATCCCCACTGTGTTAGATGCAACCTATATCACGTAGGGCATTGCCCGCCTGCGTGCGGCAAATGTGGAAAAGCGGGTCACAGGATGTCTGATTGTCGAACCAAAGGGGTAGCCACTGGGGCGAATGCTACAAGAGTGATGGGTTGTTTTGGATGTGGAGAGAGAGGCCATAAGCAAGGGAATTGCCCGAAGGCAGGAAACAAGCAAGGAGGTAACAATGCTGCTGCCGTGTATCAAGTAGGAACGGCTGATAAACCACAGGGTCCTAACGTGGTTACCGGTACGTTTTTGCTAGACGCTTGTTATGCTAGTGTTTTGTTTGATTCTGGTTCCGACAAGAGTTTTGTAGATGTTAAATTTAGTCGTCATATCGATAGAAAACCGGTGTTGTTAGCGACTAGTTATAACGGTGGTTAGCCGATGGAAAAATTGTTAGCACGAATTCTATACTGAAGGGGTGTACCCTGAAGTTAGGAAATTACGCTTTTAAAATCGACTTGATGCCTATAGAGCTAGGATCGTTTGACGTGATTGTGGGAATGGATTGGCTGATGGCGCACAATGCTATGATCGTCTGTGGTGAGAGATTAGTACAGATCCCGTTGAGGAATAAAGTCTTGACCGTGAAGGGAGACGAGTGCACTTCTCGTTTGAAAGTGATTTCTTGTTTGAAAATGATGAAGTATGTAGAGAGTGGATGCGATGTGTTTTTGGCACAAGTTTCGAGTGATGGTGATTTAGAGGCGAGGATTGAAGAGGTACCTGTTATCTGCGAATATCCGGAAGTTTTTCCAGACGAGCTGCCAGGTTTACCACCCACCCGTGAGGTCGAGTTTCGAATTGATTTGGTGCCAGGAGTTGCGCCGGTTGCGCGTGCACCCTATCGGTTAGCACCATCAGAGTTAAAGGAGTTATCGGATCAACTGAAGGAGTTGATGGATAAAGGATTTATTAGGCCGAGCTCATCACCATGGGGAGCGCCAGTGTTGTTTGTGAAAAAGAAAGATGGTTAATTTCGGATGTGTATTGACTATAGAGAACTCAACAAGCTGACGGTTAAGAATCGGTGTCCATTGCCGAGGATTGACGATTTGTTTGATCAATTACAAGGTTCCAGTGTATACTCAAAGATCGATTTAAGATCAGGGTATCATCAACTACGTGTAAGAGAGGAGGATATCCCTGTAACTGCCTTTCGTACGCGGTATGGACACTTTGAATTTTGAGTGATGCTGTTAGGGTTGACAAACGCGCCTGCTGTATTCATGGACCTTATGAATCGCGTATGCAAGCCGTATCTAGATAAGTTTGTTATTGTTTTCATCGATGATATTCTTATTTACTCTAAGAGTAAGGAGGAGCACGAGAAGCACCTGAGAAAGATATTGGATCTGTTGAAGAAAGAGAAGTTGCATGCGAAGTTCTCAAAGTGTGAGTTTTGGTTAGAATCCCTGCAATTCCTTGGTCACGTGATTGATAGCAAAGGAGTTCGCGTGGATCCTGCCAAGGTCGAAGCGATCAGGGAATGGTCGGCACCGACAACGCCGACTGAAGTTCGACAATTCCTTGGTTTAGCTGGGTATTATCGGAGGTTTATTGAAGGATTTTCGTTGATTGTAAAGCCATTGACAAAGCTTACCGAAAAGAATAGGGTGTATGAATGGGGAGATGAGGAAGAATTCACTTTCAAAACGCTCAAGGACAAGTTATGTTCCGCACCGATATTGTCATTACCTGAAGGAACCGAAGACTTTGTAGTGTATTGTGACGCATCTCGTAAAGGTTACGGAGCGGTATTGATGCAGCGTGAAAAGGTGATAGCTTACGCGTCGAGACAACTGAGGAAGAATGAGGAGAACTACACGACACACGATTTGGAATTAGGAGCTGTAGTTTTTGCGTTGAAGTTGTGGAGACATTATTTGTATGGGACGAAGTGTGTTGTGTTTACTGACCACAAGAGTTTGCAACACATATTAGATCAAAAGGAGTTGAACATGCGACAGAGACGATGGGTAGAATTACTGAGTGACTATGACTGTGAAATTCGCTACCATCCTGGCAAGGCGAATGTTGTAGCGGATGCACTTAGTAGGAAGGAACGAGAGAAACCTTTGAGAGTCAGAGCTTTGGTGATGACTGAGAGTGTTGACTTAACCGAAACTATACTGAAGGCTCAAGAGAGGGGATTAATGAAAGAGAACGTTGATGCTGAGAATTTGGGAAGAATGTTGAAACCTCTTTTTGTGATTAGGTCAGACGGATTGAGATATTTCGAGAATCAGATTTGGTTACCATTGTGTTCATCTGAGGAAGGAAAGCCTGGAGTACGAGATTTGGTTATGAACGAGTCTCATAAGTCTAAGTATTCGATACATCCTGGATCGGACAAAATGTATCATGACCTGAAGAAAGTTTATTGGTGGCCGAATATGAAGGCGGATATTGCTCGTTACGTTAGTAAGTGTTTGACTTGTGCGAAAGTTAAAGCAGAACATAAGAAACCGTCTGGGTTGTTGGTACAACCAGAGATCCCAGAATGGAAATGGGAGAAAATCGCTATGGATTTCGTGACGGGTTTACCTAGAACTCCTAGTGGATGTGATATGATATGGGTAATAGTGGATAGATTGACAAAATCTGCTCATTTCTTACCTATGAAGAAGACGGACAGTATGGAAAAGCTGGCCAGTGTGTACGTGAAAGAGATCGTCTGCAGACATGGAGTGCCGTTATCGATCATTTCGGATCGCGATAGTAGATTTACTTCGGAATTTTGGAAATCGCTTCAACGTGCGATGGGCACTGAATTGAGTTTAAGTACGGCTTATCACCCGAAGACTGACGGCCAGAGTGAACGAACTATTCAGACGATGGAGGACATGCTCCGAGCATGTGTGATTGATTTTGGAGGAAGTTGGGAACGCCACTTGCCTCTAGTGGAGTTTTCGTATAATAATAGTTACCATGCGAGTATCAAGGCAGCACCGTTCGAAGCATTGTATGGAAGAAAGTGTAGATCGCCTGTGTGTTGGAGTGAAGTAGGAGAAAGTCAATTGACTGGACCCGAAATGGTTTTAGAGACGACAGAGAAGATTGTGCAAATCAAGAACCGATTACTTGCTGCGAGAAGCCGACAGAAGAGTTATGCTGATAACAGAAGAAAACCGTTGGAATTTGAAGTCGGAGATATGGTTATGCTTAAGGTATCGCCGTGGAAGGGTGTAATTCGTTTTGGGAAGAAAGGAAAGTTGAGTCCGAGGTATATTGGACCATTTAAGATCGTTAAACGAATTGGACCAGTAGCGTACAAGTTAGAGTTGCCGAGCGAGCTTAGTGCTATTCACGACACGTTTCACGTATCGAACTTGAAGAAGAGTTTGGCGGATAAGGAATTGGTAATTCCTTTGGACGAGATTCAACTGGACGACAAAATGCATTTCGTGGAAGAACCCGTGGAAATTATGGACCGAGAGGTCAAGAGGCTGAAGCATAGTAGAATTCCCATTGTGAAGGTTCGATGGAATTCTAGGCGTGGACCGGAATACACTTGGGAACGTGAGGACTTTTTCAAGGAAAGGTATCCTCATCTGTTCCAACGGCACGAAATGTGAGTATAAGAAGAGGCGAGCGCCGGGACGTCGCTCTCTTTAAGGAGGGGTGGATGTGATACCCTAGAACCGAGGTCACTAACATTACCCTAAATTACGCTAATTTTTGAAACTTTTAATAAATTTTAATTGCTATATATTTTAGTATTTTGGTTGAAACCGATGTTCGAGGTTATAATTTTGACGATTGACGATTTAAGAAGGACGATGACGAATACGATCCCGATGGATGCCCAAATTTCTATAATTATTGACGTTTTATCGATAATGTAATATTTCGAGAATTTTACTTACGGTTCGTGTTAAGTCGAGTCGGGTGAGTTTTATTGCTTTCCGGGTACATTTAAAGTATCCCAAAAGCATTTTGGAGTGTTTGGGATAATTTCCGACTCCCGTAAAATTTTTTAAAATGACTAGTGAGTCAATCCCGCAAAGTTTTGGTGTCGTTTTTGCTTAAGGCCAAAAGAATACTCATATTGCACATAGGTCCCTCCCATTTCACAAAATGGGGACAAACATACACACACAACACATTTTTACAAAAAAAAAGATCAAACCCCCTCCCTTTTCTCCTTAGGCCGACGGCCAAAACCTCAATCCACCACCACACCATTTTTTTTGAGTTTTGATCCATTCTAATCATAGACCACCTCCTAAAATCATCTAGTGAGTGTTAATCCATGCTCATTTCACACATGCATTAACAAAAATTCATCCAAAAATTTCAAGATTTTTCAAATTCGTTTTTGATGTTAATTGGGCATTTGCATGTTTAATTCATGCTAAAAGGATGCTAGAACACCAAACAAATCAACCAAAATCAATTTGGTTGGTGGGTATTGATCACCCAAACCCCACGGCTCAATGGGGGGGGGGGGGTGTTTGGGGATCATGGTGGTTCATGTTTTGAGCTTGATTCTATGTTTAATATCATGTTTTTAGATGTTGTAGATGGGTACATTTACTTGCATGCTTGTTTTTAGGATTTTAGTTTTATGAGGTTGATGATCAATAGGGGTTAGGGACTGAAAACATTGTTTGGTTGTGATTAGGGATGCTTAGGATGATGTCTAGTGATGATAAATGGGTTTGGAAACGAGCGTTAATGTGATTTTGGTATGGTTGATTTTAGGCAGAAAGTTTAAGGCATTTTCGTAAAAATTATTTTGAAAACAGGTCTTGTGGATAGGATAGATATGTAGATCATCTTCTTAGCTTCGATTTGGTATAAGGTAGCGCTTACGACTCCTAACGAGTCAAAAGTTACGACGTTTTGAAATTCGTGTACCGGGAGATGAAAACCGTCATAATCCGAAGTTATGCTTGGTTTTAGGTCAAATCCCGGGGACTATAACTCTAGTTTGGTAAATGGTCAAGGGCTGAATTTTGGTGTCAAACCTGCACATTTTAGTCTATTGTAGGACTTAGGTGTCAAATGGGTCAACGGAGTGTTTTAAACGGGTCAAATGAGTCCGACTTGGTCAAAGTACAATTTCAGTCCGAAAAACGTAGTTTTTGGAAAAGTGTTGAGTAACGGGTCGTAGAAGTAAAAATTTTTGTTGGGATTAAATATGTGTTTTCTACAGGTCTTATAGTATTTTTGAGAATTTTGTCAAATTTTATAAAGATGGTTAAGTATGGTAAAACAGTCCGTACTTTTGGTAAGTATCGGCGAAAATGAATAAAAATGGATAACGTTAATAATAAGGACAAATGGTGTAAAATGAGTAACGCTTGTTATTTTGTTTTAGCGTGAGTTGTAATTGTCACAAGTGACTAGTATTTATGTATTTTATACAGTACCATAAGGTTTTAAAATGAGATTACTCATTACGCGTTATTTGGTTTGATAGGTGTTGATTTACCCGGGCATCCGTATCGTCGTCAGTGACCGTCTCTCGAACTATCGACTACTTGTTATATAAGGTGTGAATTTATAGCCTCGCTTATTATTATTTCAAACTGTTTTACCCGCGAGGGAAATGCATGCTAGTTTTTAAAATGAACATATGTCATGAATGATTGTTGGACCCGAATGTTGCCTTTGAAATTGTGTTGAGTACCTAGTTGCAAAAGTCCCTAAATTCATGAACTATTAACTATTGTTTAGTCCTAGCGTGGATTAGAAATAGCCTCTTATACAAAGTGATAGTACTATGGGGTTGACTACCCTATCCGAGACGAGGGCTAGTACGTTGATACCCCCTACGGACGGATAATTTGTGATAAGAGATAAGGTATAATTGCAACTGATGCCTTAGTAGGGGCCTTGGTTTCATCTGAATCACGCCGGTAATTATTACGCGGGTGATTGAGTTAACAGTTTAGTGTCATGAGCTTAAACACAATTGCCAGTATCTTGAATATAGATTGTTTGATCGAAAAGTCTATGAATGATCGTGAATGGTTTTTATTTCACATATGTTCAAAATGAATTGTAAAACCTATAATTTCCACTCAACGTTTTCGTTGACCAAATTTAGCATGTGTTTCAGGTAACCGCTGAAGTGTAGGATGGAGCGTGCACTGGATGGATGTTGTGTGTATGGCTTGGAGTCTGCTTGTTTTTCCTCCCGTTACTACTTAAACATTTTTAACTTTAATGTCATGTTGTTGTGAGAACTGTAACTTTTGGGTTGAGATTCATGGGGACCGAAAACGCAAAACTCTGTTGTATCAATTTGGGGTTGGAAAAACTGTAGACATGTATCTTTTAACAACTTTTAATTTAAGTTTTAAATTGACGTCTCTTTGGAGTCGTTCAATATATCTTGTGTGCGATGATAACTGCCTAGCACCCAAATGTTGTAGTTCCGCTGCGCATAGCATTTGGTGGGGTGTTAGAGTCAGAGGAAAAATAGATAACACCTTGTTCATCTATAAATCTAAAATTGACACCATTCTAGTACAAATTTATGTGGATGACATAATCTTTGGTTCTACAAGCTTGAAACTTTAAAAAACATTTGCCAAGCTTATGACCAGCAAGTTTGAGATGAGTATGATGGGATAACTCACATACTTCCTTGGTCTTCAGATTAAATAATCTGACCAAGGCATCTCCATCAATCAAGAAAAATATGTCAAGGATCTGCTGAAGAAGTATGATATCAATTGTGCTTTAGTGAAGACTCCAATGGTACCCCCTAACAACTTAGGACCTGATCTCACTGGACAATCAGTCAATGAGACTCAGTATAGAGGTATGATTGGGTCACTCATGTACTTAACTGCAAGCAGACCTGACATTCAATTCTCTACATGCCTTTGTGCAAGATACCAAGCAGATCCAAAGGAATCACACCTTACTGCTGTTAAGAGAATCTTCATATACCTAAAAGGTACACCAAGTCTAGGTCTTTGGTACCCTAAATCCTCAGGATTTGATCTAAAGGGGTATTCAGATTCTAACTATGCTGGTTGCAATTTGGACAGAAAAAGCACTTCTGGTGCCTGCCAATTGCTAGGTGGCAAACTTGTGTGTTGGAGTGCTAAAAAGCAACAAATAGTTGCCATGTCTTCAGCAGAAGCTGAATATGTGGCAGTTGCTGGATGTTGTGCCAATGTTCTTTGGATGAAAAGCTAAATGGCTGATTATGACATAGAATATGAAAAGGTACCAATCTTTTGATAACACTAGTGCTATTGCAATATCCAATAATCCAGTCCTCTACTCAAGAACAAAACACATTGATATCATATATCACTTTATCAGAGATCACATTGTGAAAGGGGACATTGAATTACATTTCATCTCCACTCAATACCAATTGGCTGATATCTTCACCAAACCATTGGATGAACCAACTTTCGAATGATTGATAGTGGAGCTTGGTATGCTGAACATTGATGATACAAGACCTGAACCTTCAGCATTCACTGAAGAAGCCTGGAGGTTCAGCATTTTTTAAAAGAATTTGATTAATGTGAAGTAGCATTGTCTGAGTAAAGGAGTGTGCAATTTCATATATCTATTTGACTCTATGTGATTGTGTATATGATGTTTTGTCGCCTTATCTGATTCACTGAAGCTGAACAAATAATCACCAGTCATCAAAAGATTCCTTCAGCAATGCTGAACAAAATTTTAATACAAATGAGTAGCTAGGCTTGAGTAGAGGAGCGTGCAATGTCATATGTCTTGTTCACTTATGTGAACATGTATATGGGGTTTTGTCGCCTCATCTGACGCACTGAAGCTCACAAGTATTGCCATCAGCTTCAGCATATCTGAGCAACAACATTTAAAACCCATCAATCATGTGAGTCAAAAGAGTTAATGGCATTAAGTTTCTTGTGAATAAAACAAACATTCTTTCAAAAAGGTGTCATTTGTTAATTAAGGAAATTTCAAACGTCTCCATCCACAGTCAACAACTTCCTGACACATGGGGCGTTTCACTGTTCAAAGCAACATAAAACCATACCTTTTTGTAGAACATTAATGAGAAAGTTTGTGCCAAATGTTCAAAAGAACCCTAAAAGATTTATAATTTTTTCAAATGGTTTTAAAAACTTTTTACAAATTTAGTTAAAGTTTTTATATAATCCCTAACAATTGGATTTCATTCCATGCTTACAAATCTTTTCATCCATAAACACACACAACCTTTCTCTGTTTCAAAAAACACAGAGAAACATAAAATGGTTGAATCATCTTCCACCCCCAAGATCACCAAAATCACTCTTAAACCATCCACTCATGTTAACTATCCCATTGATGACATCTTCTTCAAACCAAAAAACATCACCTTGCTTAAACCCGAATCCATTAAGTCTGTTCCCGGGGAACAAGTTTTGACTTATCTAACCAAAAGTGTTTTAAGGTATGCTTTATTTGAAGATCCTGGTATGATGTTTCAAAATGTGTTAAAATAATTTTGGTTTACAGTAGAGGCTTCTAACAACTAGAATTCCATTGAGTTTGATTCTACCACGATGGGGATTCATGGTAGATTTGGGTTAAAATCATTTAGAAAAGTTTTAGGGTTAGATTATTTGGAAAACCCTAATGAGTATGAAGCAGTACCTGATGATTTTATGGTGGTTAAAAATTTATTTACAGAAATCGGTTATACTGAAGAAATTTCTAAAAAGGGGGGTTAAAAAGGAGTGCTTTGCCACCAAGATGGAAATTATTAATGACCATACTCATCGAATGTTTGGGGGGGGGGGACTGGAGGTCTTGACCAGATCAACGAAAAATATGCTATCATTTTATATTGTCTGGCCAAGGGGGTCAAAGCTAATTTTTGGATGCTTATTTTTGAAGATCTCCATGGGAAGCTGGAGAAAAAGACTAGAGAGAAAAACGTTGTGTACACCAGATTTCTATCTCTCCTTTTTTCTGACCATCTTGGAAATAAATTTTCAAAAATAACTAGAGAGAAACTAATTTTTAAAGCCTTTGATCTTACTCGTTGGAACATTCCAGTCAGCACCATTGATCCTCCTCTTACACAACCCATGCTGGACATCTGCTCAGCAGATGGTCCAGTAGTGTACAAAGCTCCCAAAGACACTTCTCCAACTGGAGAAGGGGATCTACAAGGCAAAACGCCTGGAGCTTCATCTGGACCTCGTCAGAAGCAAACGTCAATTAATACCAAGAAGGTTAGACGTGGGTCCAGAAAGAGGAAAACCCTCACACAATCTTCCTCAAAGGAGATTGATGATGATTCCCAAGGCCATCCTTTGAAGAAGACCAAGTCCCTGGCCAAGGACAAGAACCCCAGCCAGCCATCACCTTCAGTCTCTACTTGAGCGGATATGCATAAAGAGGCCCAACAAGCAACCCATCTCTCAACTTCTTTAAGAGAGAAGCGTGAAGATGGAGCTCACCCTCAGCTCAGTAGTGTGGAGTCAGCATTGGTAAGTACTTTCATTCTGAATACAAGTCATACTTCATTACCAATTTTTATCACTTGTCACTTTGAGTCTGCATCAGGGAATGATGTGTCAGTAAATCCAACAGCTGATGCTGACCCTGGCCTATCTGTTTCTAATGATGTAGCTCCCCCACAACAGGGTTCTACTAAAGGAACCAAAAACATTATCATTGATCTAAATTTATCAGGGACTCTTTCTCAGGATCCATCAGGTAAAACCAACCCTGGTGGTGAAGGGCTTGAAACTGATCCACACACTCATGCTGATGCTCCAAAGATTCTCAAGGAAGTGCATCTCACCACTGGAGCCAAGGTGGGACGCTTGCCTACTTTTGTTTTCAGTATGTCTAGAGATGATCTAGAGAAAGAACTTGGGTTCAATGAGAGAATTCCAGTCAATCTAGATGACAGTGATGAAGAACCTGCTGATGCAACACAATTGCCACTTTCACCCAGAGCTGAGCAGGTAAAAAGATTTAACCAATCAAGTGTTGATTCTTCAATCACAGGTTGCCAGACTGAAGGAAGAAAAGGTGCTTGTTGACAATGAAATATCAACTATCAAAGCAAGACCACCTCCTCCTTTTGCTGAACAAATTAAGTATGTCCTCATTGCTGCTTTGAAGCCCTTGGTCCAAGATGTGGCCACCACCACTTCCCTAAATCAAGAGATGTCCTCTCTAATGGAATCCATCAACGGTGCTTCCATGGAGTTTACACCAGAATTCACACCTGTTCCTGGCCAAGTTAATACCTTGTGTGATTCTGTGTCCAAGATCAAAGATAGAGTGGCGTTGCTGGAGAAACAAAAGCTGACCATTTCTGAAGAGGTTCAGCAGAAGCTAAATGCCCTTGAAACTATTCCAGCCATGCTGGCCAAGGTAACTACCACTCTTGATCATCTTTGTGGCTTCTTCCCTGCTGAAAGGTCATCAGAAGCTGCTGGGCAGTCTTCTGCTGAGGGGGAGAAAAACACAATTCAGCAGCTCTTTTAGAAACATGCCCAAAAGAAGTCTTAGAAACAATCCATTGAGTCACCCATCACTGAAAAGAGCCCAAAAAAGGTAAGGGGGAGTCGTCAGCCAAAGAAGATGACATGCAAGGTTCACCTCCCTCAATACCCAAAAACAAAGATCTTACTCTAAATGACCAGTTGATCAGCGCTGGAGTGGCCACTCAGGAAGAACTTGACAAGATATACAGGCTTCAGCAAGAAGAAAAGCTAAGAAATCTGAAGCTAAGCTTGTATGAGCAAATTGGAAGAGTTGAAATAGAAAGTGTCTTTAAGAAGAAAGTGTTATATGAAAAGTTTTGTATAATAAGACTCAACAGAAGAAACATCTCACCAATCACCAATGTTGATATGTTGACCAACAAAGGTGACATCCATCTCAATTTCTATAGAGGTGATGGAACTGATGAGATACTTGAAAACTTTCAAGGAAAAGAACTTTATTATACTTAAGGGATGGAAATGAGTGTGATAATTGAGAAAAGGAAATCCAAGAGATAGGATGAAGTTCGCACCAGAATCGAGCACTATATGAGAAATCATGAAAGGCTAGGTGAAATTCTGAACATCAACACTCAAGCTTCTCTGGAAGATCAAGATCCAATACTCGAGCTGAACAAAAGGGCAAATCTGATACAACCTGAAGTTGGTGACATCTTTGTCACTACAAAGAAATACAAAGGCCTTGTTCAGTTTCAAAATCATCTCCCTGGTCATGTACTGGACGAACCAGAACTAGGAATGATTATGTTCAATCATCAAGAACGTCAAGACTTTATGGGCATAAGTGATCTTGATGAAATGAACAATGAACTTCTCTTAAATGTTCAAAGGATCTTTTACTCTCTTCATGGTGGTCCAGGACTTACTGATGCTGCTAAAACCTTCAGCATGTCCTTACTTGCTATATTGGACCACAGAAACTCAGATCCATTAACTCAGACTGCCATCATTAAAGAACTTAGGTCTAATGAGAAGTGAATAATCATTTGTAGTAATGTTTGGTGTAATTTGTAATATTGTTGAATAAATGATTATCTGATGTTTATAAGTTATTAATTGTTCAGTGCAAGTAAGAAGAAGTTGTTATGCTCACTTACTACTGACATTAGACTTAGGCTATTTGTATATCCAAATAGGGGGATATTGTTGGGTCAGTATTTACTGAACCTGAAGCAACTCTATGATTTGAATATAAAATCCCCTAAGTGTTCCATGCTTAGCAGTAAGGCCAGTCTGCTAATGGATGACCAGAGGAACAAAGTTCCTACTGAAGACTTTAAAGCTGAAGAAAGTTCAGCACTCCCCTTCCAGTGAACTTAGAAGACAAAGGAGTCTTCACTTCAAATACTAGGCGGTCTAGTTGCTGAAGAACATGGACTGAAGAAGGGCTTTCAGTTCAGTTTGGCTTGACAATACCAAACTGAATGATGTCGATCTCCTCTAGGATACTGAAGACTCTTCAGTATTTTGATGGTTTTCATTAGGCGGGAAAAGATAACTTTAAGTCAAAGTAGGTTGCTTGTATTCTTAGATATAAGTACAACCTTTATCTTTTCTAGAATAGTTTATTAAGTACTTTGTATTGTTTATCCAGCATGGGCATCAAACACCCACTGGATAAACTAATGCATTGGTACATGCAAAATGCAAACCCTAATTTACATTGCCTATATAAAGGAGTGTACATTGGGAGAGAAAGGTAACCAATACAAGAGCTTAAACTCTGGAAACTTTTCTCTCTCGATACCAACTAAACCATATAGCCAAAGTTGCATATGAACGTTTAGATTGGAGCTTAAAGTTTAAATTTGGTTAAACGTTTAAGTAGAGGAGATCAAACCCCATTGTCATTCAACCACTTTGTTCCGCAAAAAAGTGGGTTATATATTCTTTATTTGATTCTAATAAAAGTCTATACGTTGAAGAGTATATTGGTATTGTTGTTTTAATCTTTCATAGTTCTTATCTTATGTTAAAACAACACACTTGAGTCAAAGTAATAGTTATTACTTAAGATAATAAGTAATATCGAATTACAAGGGACCAACACAATGATTCTTCAAGAACCAGAGGAATCTTCCCAAGGACATTCCATAGCTAGAAATAGCAGTCCTTAGGAAAGATGGAGAAAGATTGTGAACGTAGCTCAATGCCGACCAAGTACTTAAGTTAGCACTGGAACAATCACAACAAGGTGCTAGTTATGACCTATTGGTAAGCATTGAAGGGGTTGAAGAATGAAAAAGAATTGTAAAGATAAAGAGTGTAAAGAAAGAAGCCCTCCTTACAACCTTAGGTAGAAACCAGGTCAATACATATGCTATTGAGATCATTTTTAATGATGATCATTATTGAAGATAGACATCATGGACCCATTGATGCAATGCACAACCCATCCCAGCTAACTCAGATATCTCTTAAAAGGTATTTGTTTTATTCACACGGAGACAACGCATTATCTATCGATTTATTCATTCCGAGTAAATTGGTATTGAAATGTTGGCACTCCTCTCCAGCCTCCGATCACTAAAAATCTAAAATGCACGATCGAGTCTAGAGCCATT
Organism: Glebionis coronaria; assembly: GCA_025667525.1. NCBI lineage: Eukaryota > Viridiplantae > Streptophyta > Magnoliopsida > Asterales > Asteraceae > Glebionis > Glebionis coronaria. Next base: position 255,148,072 of record CM046878.1, read on the forward strand.
TGAGATAATCAAATATCTCATTAGGACACACTTCCATATTTCCTTGCTTCTTCACACATTGTGAAAAGTAAGAAAGATCTTATGAGTCCTACGCAAAATCTTCATGATCTTGCCTGAACATCCGAGTAATACAAAAGTATTTACAATGAAGATGGAAATCCTTCTTGAGAGAACATTAAAAAACTCATGGTATGTGACTTGTGCAATTATTTATGAATCAAACTTGTGATAACTGGAAAGCAACAATTGTTTAATTCTTAATTGAACTTAAACACGTTCCAGGCCTCTACGCAATCTCTCAGTGATTTTGCCAGAACACTCAGAGTGACACTCTTATGTGTTTAGAGTGATGAGTGGAAATCCTTCTAGTGTTAACCTCAAACAGCACTTGGTAGGTAACGTGCGAGATTCAATATGAATCAAGCTCATGACAACTGGAAAACAACGATGGTGCGATTCTTTAATGAATCAAACTTGTTCCAGGAATCGGAACCGACGGCTTCAATCATGCGGATAATTTTATCCAAATGATTCACTCTTTACGTACGCAGTTAGCTTTGGACGGTCGAGTAAAGAGAACGGGTTTACCCATGAAATCTTGTCAAGGATGTTGAATCTAAGATCTTTAGACTCAAACAGTAAAAACCGTTTATTTAGGTTAACCATTATTCATATGATGAATCATAGCGGAATAGAACAATGATTGGAACAAGATGTTTAACAAAGACGAATTTCCCAAAGGGTTTGTATTATTGATGATTAACACAAACCACTCTAGGCATGTATACATTGAATCCCATGCCTAGAGATCAAAGACTCTGTAGGTTACATTTGAGTAGTATGAATGAAAGAATAAAACCTACGGTCTGGTGTTCCTTTTATAACTTAAGGAACCCAGGGATACATGGAAACTAAATAAGATAATAATGACTAAATCAAAACAGAATTATTCATTCTTATCACTACTTGACCAAATCTCTATGTTTTTAGTACATAGCAGGGGAATCTTCACAGTAGTGGAAAGTTTTGTAGCAGGGGAAACTTTCTTGTATTTTGTCCACCAGCTTGAAGTTTCTCCTAATGCCATATTTGGTCCTTCTTGTTTCCATAGTGATTTGACTCATCAACTTTTGACCCAACAATCTTCCCCTAGTTGATGATGTCAAAACACTTCCCCTTAAGCATACAACACCAAAGATCAACAGGCTGAACATTCTATGTAGACAACTTCCCCTTTTTGACATGATCAAATAGGGGTCTTCTATATGAACAACCTTTATTTTCAACTACTACTAACCAATATCATACATCAAACCCAAGTATTCCACTTTTCAAAATACCCTCCATGAAGCACAGTAGAACCACCCACCTTATAAAAATGATCTTGACTAGTAGATACTCACATTAGTTGTAGTAATACCAATGAGCAGTAGCAAAAATCTTCACCTTGACATCATATGTGAATGACTAACACTTTATCAAATGAGCTTCCCCTTAAAGTGTGCTAGTCATTGATGAATCTTCAATTCTGTAGGCTTTATGTAATGATTACATATGAAGAATATGAATTATAACTTACTTAATGATGAAGAAGAATAACCCGAACTTGCATTCTATAACTTGCACTAACCACGTGACAAAGTGCCCTTGTATACAAAAATCCTCGTTTACCTTTGAAACAAGACACTGAGCACGATAATATAACTCCTTCAAGTGATAGAAAATATGTGCATAGAGTACCATAAGAGAAATCACATATTCCTAGATCTTGTATCACTTTGTCACTAAGCGTGTAAGCATAAAACCCATACCCGCGAAAATCTCCTTCATTTTCAAATAAATGATAAGAACTTTTCTTCGTAATCAATAAAATTAAAACGAGCCTTTATACCTTTAAACCAGTTGCTGTGAATATACCAAACTCTAAAAAATTGCTGTCCCAAAACTCATATCTGATAGCAGGGGGAACTTTCAAAAACAGTGGGAATCTATTAATGAAAGTAGTGGGATCTATTGAAGGCAGGGGGATCGTAGCAGGGGCTTCTTTTAATGAAAGCATGAGAAACTTTTTCAAAAGCAGAGGTAACTTTTAGTGCCACTGTTTTTGTTATTAACTGTGCCAAACCATGCTTAATGGGAATGAATTTGTAACAGGTGTATAAATAACAAAAACAAAGAGCAATAAAAAATATACCTACTATAAAAAATGTTCATACCTGCTGTGATATCTTATGACCACACTGTTCCCAACACTTGTTAAAGAATGTACGTGTAAACCAATGTTTCATGTGCAGACCAGTCAAATCCCATTTAAGTAATACTAAGTCACGTCGCTTTCTGATATGTACCCAATCAAGAGTAATAATAACCATTTATTACTCATTGCATCAATTGTCACTTGTTGTATAGGTACAAAACATCAAGAATGACATCACATGAACTTTAAAGAACAGCCCTTTTCTTGGGATAGTAGAATATATCTCATGTGATGATTGTGACAACAATTCTACTTTTTGATTTGTCGTGTGAAAACAAAAACATTAATCATACCAATTAATGCCATGTGCGTCACTCTTCAAACATGGACCACATAAGATGTATATTACCTTTCGACGTCATAAACATTTTCTTCGTTGCCATCAACGCTTTTCGTATGGATCACAACAACAATTATTAATTCTTGGATCCCAATATGATATTAAACGAATACCTCAATTCGTTTCATACGTCTTAATCAGTAACGCATATCACCGCTTCAATAGTTAATTACCTAGGGTTTACACATAAACCCTAGATCTTCATAGCAACAAAATCAAACATCTTAATTCTCCTCGATATCGAGAGCCACCCGCTCTGATACCACTTGTTGAATCCAAGATCTTTAGACTCAAACAGTAAAAACCGTTTATCTAGGTTAACCATTATTCATATGATGAATCATAGCGGAATAGAACAATGATTGGAACAAGACATTTAACAAAGACGAATTTCCCAAAGGGTGTGTATTATTGATGATTAACACAAACCACTCTAGGCATGTATACATTGAATCCCATGCCTAGAGATCAAAGACTCTGTAGGTTACATTTGAGTAGTATGAATGAATGATTAAAACCTACGGTCTGGTGTTCCTTTTATAACTTAAGGAACCTAGGGATACATGGAAACTAAATAAGATAATAATGACTAAATCAAAACAGAATTATTCATTCTTATCACTACTTGACCAAATCTCCATGTTTTTAGTACATAGCAGGGGAATCTTCACAATAGTGGAAAGTTTTGTAGCAGGGGAAACTTTCTTGTATTTTTTCCACCAGCTTGAAGTTTCTCCTAATGCCAGTTTTGGTCCTTCTTGTTTCCATAGTGATTTGACTCATCAACTTTTGACCCAACAAAGGAGATTTTTAATTAAATCTACCTGCCACAAGTACGATATTTAATATCGTCCAAAGGTGTTCACCGACCGGAGGTAAAATGCTTCCGAATTAGAATGAAATGTTCAAAGCCATTTCGTTCGTGTCTGCTTATGTTGCGGCATTTGAAGATGGTGGCGTTACGGAATCCGAGAAGAAGTCGTCCCTGCATGCTTATACTTTATGCACTTAATACTTCATCTAATTCTAGAAATCCTAAAAGTCAAGTCTTCCGTTGTATCGAATACTGAAGCTTTCAATAATGACTAAGGTATAAGTATGTGGGACATGAAGTCACGAGGAGGCGGAGATCACAAGTGATAGATGCACAAGATCAAGGCAAGAGACTAATGCTAAAGATTGATATCAAAGATCACATCAACATGTTCACCAGAAAAGAAAAAGAAAAGAAAGACGAAGACTACGAGCTCAAGACAAACATAGGATGCTAGGTTTATTTTATTATTGTAACTTGGGTAACGCCCTTGATTGGAGTGACATCCCTTAGGGGGAGATTGTTGGAAATACGTTTTACGTATTAGAAAGGATCGGTCACTCCAACAATAGTCTAAGTAGTTGCTCGTAGTTTAGTTAACTTAATATTAAGCAAACAAGGCCAAGCCAAGCCTACAACATGTGTAGGCCAGCAGCCCATTGTAAGCCCAAGCCCATCTCATAGGCTTGGGTATATAAACCCTCTCCTTAGTTGGAGAGGGTGATGGTTTTCTCATAATTTACACATAGTTAAGTGTGTATTTCTACACTTTCTCTCTCTAAAGTGTGTGTGAAATCTACCATCTTTCTATCTCTTTCTCTCTCTAAACATAAGCAAGATTTTCAATATCATACATAGGATTTTAAAATATAGTTTCAAAACATGTTTATAATCATGATAGCAACATTTCTTTAGAATTATAGCTTTTGAAATGGGTTTTTGCTTATTATTTTATGTAAATTACAAAACTAGGGTTTTAAGACATTTTTAACTTATAACTTTCGTTTAAATTGATGAAATGACTTAGTTTCTTTTATATTATCTTTCTAACATAATTTTGTCATTATAAAAAGTCTAATGTATCATTATAACAAGATCAAAGCATAGCTAACATAGAAATTACCGAGGATGCTCCAAAATGGCTCCTAATGGCTTCTTATGAACACTACTTGCTATCAAAGCTTCAAGAGCTTTAATGGCTACCTTCAAGGCCTAGTTTCTGGTCTTGGGACATTTCCTAGGACATATATAGAAGTGGAAATGGATAATGGGTTTGATATACAAAGGAAACGGGGTGCAAGTCTCTATGTGTGCAATTCGCCTCTATTTATAGCATTTCTAAGCCTTAGGCTCCAAGTTCTGTCCTAGGACATGTCATATGAATAACTTGGTGACTAAGGGTGCCTAGGGAAGATATATGCACGTTTGTAGAAGCTAGGTTCATGTCAATCTTGGTTTTGTGGCTAAAAACACTTCACGGCTCAAAATGATAGGAACAAATATGTGTTATTGAAAGGTAGGTGATGCACCTACTTGTAAAGTGTCTCTAAAATATCCACATGATCTGATCCTAAGTTTAAATTTAGGAGGGAAAGGGTTTTGAATGCATTTTTGTAGGGAAAACCTAAATCGGGTCTCAAATTAGGGTTTGTAACTTGTAACTTTGTAATTTTGGCGATTAAGAGTTTAAGAATGTCATTAGTGATGTATTAGGGTTTAATTAAGGTATTTAAATTGTAATTAAGAAGTTTGGGTCTTTGGTTTGAAGTTTAACAAAGGTTTGATGTGAAAATGGGAAGAAAACTTAGGCGGGTTAGGGTTTCTAATGATTTATGGTTAAGTCTTAGTAAAAGTGATTATCCTTCAATTAGCTACTGATTTAAACTAGTTTTATACATCCTACATTGTCCTCAGTGTGTTCATGAAGTCCCTACATTGGTTTTATTAAGTTGTTCTAAGTAAATGATGTAGTGGTTTTACTACTCTTTAGGAAAAGAGAGCAAAAGTGGCAAGTATTAAGCACGACGATTTAGGAAAACCGTGTACTAATGACCCAAAGTGGGGATCGTTCTCAAGGAGGCTTAATGTGTGTGTAATGAATTGATTATCTTGGTGATGATATTTGTGAGAAAGAATGATAGAAATAAGATGAGAAGAGAATGACGGTTACGATGTCGTATTAAACTAAGACGAAAAAGGTGTACACGTAAAACCGTAAAAAGCACCAAAATTAAAATTTTACCCTAAAAATTACCAAAAATCACTAAAAATCCACAAAAATATTCTAAGAGTTTACAAAAAATCCAAACTTGCCAAAACCTTTTAATTAATTAAATAATGACTTTTTAATGCTAACTAAAGCCCTAAAAATCAATATTAACTATTAAAAAGTCCCAAACAAGATCTTAAAGTTTGTAAACCTCAAAAATACCCTAATTAAGCTAAAAAGTATTTTTCAAAATTTTAAAACCACTAAAAACTATTTTTAAACAATTAAAAACTATTAAAATAAATTAAAAATTAAAATAATTCTAGAAAATAATTAAAAGACTCTAAAAATATTTGGAAAATTTCAAAATTCCTAATTAAGTGTCTACAATCTAGGAAAAATATAAAAACTTAGAAAATCAGACTTTTAATTTTTGACAATAAAATAATATTAAAATATTATTAAAAATCCAAAAATCATAAAAAGTCTAAAAAACTTGCAAACTAGCTTAATTTAACCTAAATAACTCAGAAATGAAAGTGAAATTACCTAAATACCCTTAATGGGCCTAGAAAATGGGCTGAACCCAAAACATATCACTAAATGGGCTAAATTGGGCCCAAAACTAAAAAGTGTCCAAAATAAGCCCAAAAAGCACTACTTGACTCAAAATTTGATTTTAAACAACTTTTTCCAAAGGCCCAAAAGCTGAAAGTGTGAAATAAGCTAGCTTATACCAAACAGCTTATTCTTAATGGGCTTTTTGGCCCATTAAGCTATAAGCCAATGCCATAAGCTGAAATTAGACACACAAGCTTATTTTGTCCTAAATACGAGTTCTGTAAAAAGAAATTTGAAATAAGCCCAAGGTATAAGCCTGAAAATGCAATAAGCAATCTACAGAAAACAACAAAATAGTCGTTTATGAGTTCTAGGCCACCCCAAAAGCTGATTCAAGTTTCTAAAGCTTTTAATTGACTTAATTAAGCAAAATCAACAAAGAGTTTTCAAATAAGCTGACTCAATAAGCTGGAAAAAGCAAATAAGCACTTATGTAAAAGTCAAATAAGTTGGTTTTCTAGCAAAAAGTCAAAGTCAAAGTCCAATAAGCTCCAGTCTAATCAAATGGGTCAAATAATGAAGATCTATCACAAAAAATAAGTTGTTGCAGGTCTGGATAAGCTAAAATAGCTTATTGATAAGATGAGTTCAATTTAACACTAGCAGGGGCTAGTTTTGGGTGTTGAGTAGTGGAAACTTTTTCCACTACTTGACTTGTTTGACTTTTTGTCTTTAGTGAAATTTTTTGAGATTCAGATTACACAAAGGCACCCAAATGATCTTTGGATCAAAAGGAGTCAATAACAATCAAAAGATCACAACCACAATCACCCAATTGATACAGTTTAATCAATAAAGTACCAAATCTAGCACATACATGAAACAATAAGCAGTTTAGGTTCAAAAAGCACTTAGAGCACAATTCAGCCAGCCAAATTCCACCAAATGCATACACAAGCTATATTGAACTCAAATGAACAAGTCTAAACAAGTTTCATGCAATGATTCAAAGAATTAAGCAAGATCTAAGCTGATGAATGTTACTGATGAACACAAACACATGCAGTATTTTACTTTGCTGATGTATTTGACACACAAGACAGATTCAACACCTCAAATCTCTCAAACAGGTTACAATGACTTTGTTTAAACCACTTTTAGCCCTAAGCATGCATACACCCTAAGTGTTCCCAAAATCCTAGGTCAAAACAGGCAATAACAAAGATTTTATAGCAGATTGTTTGATTTGGTGGTTTAAGTCCAATAACTTGCAGCAAAACACTCTCAACCAAGCATATATCAGATAACAACCACAAATACACACTTCTAACAACACAATACCAAGATTCAATCTCAAACAGGTAATCCCAAACACCCCTTTCACTTTTCAAAACCAAGTTTTTCAAATCAAAAGTGAGATTTAAGACCACCCAAGCCCAAATTAACAAAATAACAGCTAAGATAAGCAGATTCAAGCAGTTTCAAGCCACAAAATTCACAAGAACACAAGTCACATACAAATATCACCAAAAATCAAGATTTAAGCAGATTTTAGGATTAAGTATGCAAACCTCATGGATGTACATCCACACCCACGAATTTTGAGCTTATGTACTAGCAAGAACAAGTACAAGCTTCCAATAACAACCCTGCTAAGATTCAACAAAGTTAGAAGCAAAAATCAAAAACAGAAAGGTGACTTTTGGAAAATAAACTTGATTGATGCAACCTTGTTACCCTCACACTTGATTATCCCCAAGTTATAAGCCTCACCACACCTTAATATCACAATTAGGATGCTATGATCAGCCCTATAACCCAAGAATTCCAAGGTTGAAACAAGAACTTAGCGAAATATCAAATTTTGATCCAATGTGTAATTTCTTACACAAGGTTTAAAAAACATTTTTAGGTTCAATTACAGTTAACATATATCAATAACTAGCTTAAAATAAGATGGCACTTGGTCTTTCTTCAACAAAACTTAACACACTTACATAAATTGAAAAGAGGATTTACAAGTAGTTGAACTAGGAAAAACCAAAAGCAAACTGCAAATGTTGCACCCTAATGCCTTTATATAGGCTACATGGACTAGTTAAGAGCTAAAAAACGTAAACCCTAAAGCTGTGAAGTCCCCAATTTACCCTTTGAAAATTTGAATATCTTGAAGATCATGTGACACTTCTTGGCTGTTTACATGAGTTGGCAGATGAAAAGTTGATCAAAGGGCTCACAAAGAAGCTTAAAATGAAAGCTGGATGAGGATGGTTGGATGGCTGTCATCTTTTTGGCGTTTTGTTCTTCCTTGGTGCAGGGGAATCTTGTGTGGGACAAGGGAGTGAGGTGGCAGCTGTTTTTAAGGTTGGGTTGTGTTAACATGATTATCAATCACTAATCTGCACATTATTGAGGTTTAATTACAAGTAATTAAGAAAATCCCAATTGTGTTCTTGGTAAATAGTTGAGTGTTTGATCCGGATTAGTGTTAGATTTATTTAAATTGGGTGTTAAGGTGCCAAGATTAATTAAGTAATTAATCTGGTGAGTGGAGGATGATGTGGAAGAAGGGTGAATGGTGATTGGTGGAAGTGGTGAGTGGGGTGAGGTGGAAGGATGTGGTTGGTTAAGGTAAGTTTGGCTGTCTGCCAAATTAAGCCCTCCTTCTCTTCTTCTCTTGTCTTTTCAGTTTAAATAGCTATCAACGCCAAAACTCTTCCTATCAACTTTTGCCTTTTTACACTTTTGCCCCAAAAACTTTTGTAAAATGATTTCAGGGGTAATTCTTGCCAATCTTGGATTCTTGAAGGACTGGTTTGGTATTTTCTTCAAGGATAATGGTCTAAACTTGTATGATTGACATTTTGAAGGACTAAAATTGTCAAATCATGTTTAATGAGGGACCATTTTTGCCAATTCTTCAAAGTCAAGGGTCCTTTTGGTAATTTTGGGATTTTCAAAGGACTATACTTGTACTTTCTTGTTCTTTGAAGGACTTCATGATAATTTTGACTTTGTGGATGATAATGGTTGACAATTTAGCTTTGTTGAGGGGCTAAACTTGTCAGTTCTTCAAAGTGGAGGGCCCTTTTTGTAATTTTGACAAACTTTAGGGACCAAAGTTGTAATTATGAGGATACAAGGGTATAAAGTGTCAATTCTTCCATATTGGAGGACCCTTCTTCATAATTATTCAAGTCTTCAAGGGTTTTCTTGGGAAAATTCTTCATTAGGGCTTGGTTCATTGTGCGGCTTCGTTTCCCGTGTTCGTATTTGCATGATTCTTGTGATCTTTTATCATTTTCTCAATATCCGTACCTAAAATACACAAATAACAAACACAAGAATATATATGGGTATTTTGATGATATTTAATGCATTTTAAGCCCTATTTGGACGATGAGATTATGTATAAAAGCAGTCTCATTAGTAAACATGTCTAAAGGGTGAAAATACCCATTTTGACCTAATTTAAAAGCCATGTATTGAAATATTGTACCTTGTGCATTAGGGTACTTTTACATTGTCTTAATATAATATTATAACCTTAATGAAGTGATATTGGTGTTTGTAGACTTGTCCAAAAAGATTAGGTAGTGATTCTATGTAGATTTCTTAATATTAGGGTTTTTAGGTTACTATTCCTGATTACTTTCTATCTTGGGCAATTAGTGTTTGTATCTTTATAAACACTTATTCTAGGGCTTATATAGTATGTTTGTGACTTCTAGGGATTCTACATTTTTAGTTTAAGGGTTTGTATAGGTTGATCATATTCTAAGGATAATTATGGGAGCTTAAGATCCTATGCTTTGATAACTTGTACCTTATGTTTTGCCAACTTGTAACTTATCTTGAAATATATGTATATTCTTAATATGATATATAGTTGATTTTTATAATTTATGGCAAAATATTAGACACTAAATCAATGTATAATGGATTTTATATGCTAATCTTGATTATTATGTCTTAAATTGTAATTAGCTTTGGATTAGTGAATATTAGTATTTTGTGATCAATTAAATTTCCTTTATGTGATGGATTATAATTATTATATTGTTTTTGATACTTTTACATAGATATTATGTAACTACATTGCTTGAATATTGTTTACCATGGATTTCTAGGTGGTGATCTAGACTATTATGTATTTTTACTTATACTTAGCGTTGTAGAGTTTGCTCTTACCATTATTATGTCTTCAAAGTATAGTTTATAACTTGTTTATAATCCATAATGATTTATTCATATGTACTCTCCATTCATAGTTTACCATTCTTGAGTTTATAACTCATTTAAAGGGATTCTAGGGTTTCTAAGGGAATTTAGGGCATCATAGTTACATTTGTTATGTTCTTATTATGTAGTTACTAAATTATTTTTAGATCTTAGACTTAATATATATACATTGTATTTCCAACATATAGGAATATGTTGAAGTAGCAATTCAGGTTTTGAGAAACAATTCATCTTACCAAGTAAGGCATAAAAAGAAAAAATTTCTAGCCAAATTTTCATATTGAGACAATTATAGCACATAATACATATGTAAAATTTGAGGATTGTGAAGGTTTATTAGTATCAAAACAATTATATAAAACCCTAAATGAGATCAAAGCACATATAGCGGAAGCGATTCAAAAAGATCATAATAATAACACAATTATACTTAATCGAATAAGGGTTACGTACCTTTACGCTGAAGCAATTCCACAAGACAAAGAACAAATCACCGATTCTGGTTAAACCGTATAAACCAAGATATTGTCTAAAGTAAGACTATATTACGTTCTTATACACACGTAATACAACGAGCTAACCTTGATTCTAGCACGTGAAAACCGAGCTGCAACACTTGTAATTAATCTACCCAACAACCCTAGAGAGGGGCTAGGACTAGATTAAGTATACAATCGATCAACCAAGAAAACCAACCGAAACCCTTTTGTTGGAGGGGATGGCGATCATCCAAAAGAAAGACAAGGGAGAAAGATTTATGTTGTTGTGATTATGAGGGGATTATGAGGTGTATTTATAGGCCTCAACCCTTGTAGCCCAAGATAAATAAAAGGCAACAAATGCCCCCCCCCCCCCCCCCCGTTGGAGCCCATAATCGGCAGACTATAACACCCCTTAGGGGTGTTCGGAAATCTTCCAAACTTCTTTCCTTTTGTTTACTTATACTATATATTTATTTAACACTCGTTATAACTTAACTATTAATTATTTAATGACCGTTAAGGTTATATAGTTACTTGCTCGGTTAAATTAATAAATACATAAATATATTTTTTAAATAAATTAATAAATACAATAAATATATTTAATATTTATATTAACTCTTTACGTATTATGTGCAGTCCCGTAACCTCGAGTTCAATCCTATCACACGGCTATTAAATATAAGTCTATAAACTTACAGCTCCCACTTGGACATATTTCGAATATCATGATCACATTGACTAGCGTCTAGTTACACTAGCAATGCCTCTAGCACAACTCGAGTAAGGTCTCCTGGACAAAACCTTTTAACGATTCCGCATCGTTATTATTATCCTTTTATTTCTGATACAACGCTAATAAGGATATGGATCTCAGTCATTCCTTTCATTATCCATTATGTTTCTCATTCATAGATTCTGCAATATTACCAAAACAAATTTGGGTGTGGCCATACAAACATCTTACTAATCCCACGAGAGGCCCATCTGTATTAAACTCTAAAACGAAATTGGAGGAAATAAATTCCATATTGACTACGAGCAAAACTTATGAATTTTGCAACACTTCCGAAAATAATCCTTATAGCTACCATTTACGTTTAGCGTTAGATTATTCCACAGAGATGCACTAGATTCATAATAGTTTCCTGGTATCTCAATTCTAAGGATAACTATTTATGTTTTCTTAATGACAAAAATCCATAAAGTAATAACATATAGTTGGGATAAGTCCTATATTCGATTCATCGAATATCATCCAAAATTGATCAATATACTTTCAAGTATACTCTATCACTATTTTGATTTGTCTTAGTTTAATAATATTCCCATATTATTAATCGACAAAGGACATTTAGAATAACTTTTATTCATGGATTAAAACATGTAAAATAAGATACACTTAATAAATAATTAAAATAAACGAAACCCAATCTTGATTTCATTATATAATAATGTCATAACATCCTTTATCCAAATACTAATCACAGATTTATTGCATGAGTTCGCTAGCTAGTTGCAGCCCAATCGCCTTGGCATGCTTAACTACCTTTGGTCTAGGCAAAGCCTTAGTCAAAGGATCCGCTACGTTATCATGTGTGTGAACTTTTATTAATTTTTTTTCCCGAGCTTCAACTTGTTCTCCGACGTAGTGATGTCTACGCATAAAGTGTCTGGCGCCTTTCATGACTCCAGGGTCATTGGTAAATATTATTGCGGCAGAATTTTCACAATACATATCAATAGGTTCTTTAATTTAAGGCATCACTCCAAGATCTTGAATAAACTTCCTAATCCAAACACCTTCCATTGCTGCTTCTGAAGCAACCATGTACTCAGATTGAGTAGCATGCATTGCAACCGTTGTATGTTTCTTGCTCTTCCAGTCAACTGCTCCTCCATTGATAACAAAAACATAACCCGTCTGAGACTTCGTATCGTCTTTATCACATTGCCAGGACGCATCACAGAAACCTGTAACATTCAGTTCTGTGCCTGGTTTTCCACCATATACCAAAAACATATCTTTCATACTCCTCAAATACTTTAGAATATGTTTAACAGCAGTCCAGTGGAGCTTCCCTGGATTCTGTTGGTATCTACTAACCAAATTCTGAGCAAACGCCATATCAGGTCTTGTGCATCTAACAACATACATTATAGATCCTACAGCCGAAGCATAAGGCACCTTCTACATGTATGCCTCCTCTTCAGGAGTTGATGCATCCATCTCATGACTCAATTTATGCTTAACTTCCATAAGTTGAAAACCTTTCTTGGAATTATGCATATTATACTTCTTCAAAATCTTATCTATATAAGCATCTTGACATAGACCAATTAACCGTCTTTTCCTATCCCGATAGATCTTAATTCCCAGAATGTATGCAGCTTCTCCTAAATCCTTCATAGAAAAACATTTACCAAGATAATCCTTAGCAGCTTTAAGTCTTGGAATGTTACTTCCCATGATTAATATGTCATCAACATATAGGACTAGGAATACTACATCACTCCCACTAGCTTTGCGATATACACATGGCTCATCACGATTCTGAACAAATCTAAACTTTTTTATTTCTTCGTCAAATCTTTTATTCCATTGACGTGATGCTTGCTTCAAACCATAAATGGACCTTTGAAGTTTTCACACATGTCCTGGATTCTCATGATCAACATACCCTTCTAGTTGCTGCATATAGATGTCTTCATCTAAGCGACCGTTCAAGAAGGCAGTTTTAACATCCATTTGCTATATTTCATAGTCATAGTATGCTGCTATAGCTATGAGAATCCTAATAGCTCTTAAGTCTGCTACAAGAGAAATGTCTCCTCATAGTCTATGCCAAAAGTTTGTGTAAAACCTTTAGCTACTAAATGAGCTTTATAGGATTGTACTTTTCCGTCCATGTCGGTTTCTTCTTGTATAACCACTTATGCCTCACTACTTTAGCATTCGGTGGTGGTTCTACAGGAATCCAAACATCATTTACTTTCATGGATTTCATTTCCTCATCCATAGCAACCATCCACTTATTCTTCTCAGGATCAAGTGTGGCGAATTTATAATTAGCGGGTTCACCAAGATCCCCTAACTCATCATCATCCTCTATGTTAAGACATATATTGCTATTTGCGTTTTTAATCCTTGCGGATCTACGTAGAGGAACTAATTCCGATGGAACCGCCAGACTTTCTGGTTCTACAGGAATTACATCGCTAGTGTTTTCAGAAGGTAATGTATCTATATGACTGTCCTCAAGATCATAATTTCTCCCACTGAATTCTTGGTTTACAAGATCAGATTCAAGGAAGTCTCCATACCTAGCAACAATTACTTTGTTCTCAGTTGGATAATAAAGTAGTAACCCATAGTTTCCTTAGGGTATCCTACAAAGATACATTTTACAGATCGTTGTTGGAGTTTGTCACCCGAGTGACGTTCCACATACGCCTCGCAACCCCAGACCTTTAATAAGACAAATATGGCTTCTTGCCATGCCATAGTTCATATGGCGTTTCATCGACCTTCTTTGTGGGAGCCATATTTAATATGCAAACAGTAGATTCTAGAGCATAATCCCAAAAGGATAAAGGTAAAGTTATAAGATTAAACATAGATCGTATCATATCTAATGATGTACGATTTCTCCTTTCAGATACACCATTTTGTTCTGGAGTACAGGGAGAAGTAAGATGCTCAACAATTCCATTCTCACTTAGATAATCTATAAACTCTTGACTTAAATATTCACCACCTCTATCAGATGGAAGAGCTTTATCTTCTTCCCTAATTGCAGTTCTACTTCTGCTTTAAACACTTTGAATGTTTCAAATACCTCATATTTATGCATAAGTAAATAAACATAACCATAACGGCTATAATCATCCATAAATGATAAGAAGTAGCTAGCACCTTTCCTTGACGTATGTCTAAGTGGTCCACACACATCAGTATGTATAAGTCCAAGTATATCAGTAGCCCTTTCAATATTGCTATTAAAAGGTTTCTTGGTCATCTTTCCAGAGATACAAGACTCACATTTATCAAATGATTCATAATTGATATTTTCCAAAAGACCTTCACGTTGAATCTTTTGTATACAAAACATTGACTAAGTTGATTTAATTCGGTTCTTCCCAATATAGGCAAGTCTACAATGCCAAAGATAAGAAGAGTTCTTGTCAAACTTTCTCTTCTTACTCATGCTAAATACAGATTTATCGTTCTTGGATTCATTATCATGCATGTCTAATTCAAACACGCTATTCACAGAAATTGCATTAAAATATAAAATACCATTTTTCCAAACAGAAATTCCATTTTTATCAATCGTGTGAACGAATCCATTATTTACCAAACAAGAAAAGGAAATAACACCCCTAACAATTGTAGGTGCATAATGGAAATAATTTAATCTCAGTACTAAACCCGTAGGTAAAACTAGATCAAAAGTTCCTATAGCTTCAACCGCTGCTTGTGCGCCATTGCCCACTTGCAGATATTGTTCCCCATAGGAAAGTTTCCTTTCTAGATTAAATCCCTGCAGCGTATTACAAATTTTATTACCGTATCCCGTATCATATACCCAGGAATTTAATTTGTATGTTAAATTGAACAATTCAATCATAAATAAAGTACCTGAAGCTGCAGCGCTCTTCTCAGACTTCTTCTTTATTTCTCGCAATTCTTCGAGGTAAAGAGGGCAATTCCTCTTCCACTGACCATTTGCCTTGCAATGGTGACAAGTCTCATCCTTTTGAGATTGACTCCTCTTTAAAAATTTCTGTTTGGGTTTCGAATAAGTCGCAACTTGTTTGCCCTTGTTACCCTTGCCTTTGCCTTTCTTCTTATTCGCTTGCGGTTTTGGCTTACTCACTCTACCCTTTTGTATAGTTAGTACATGTAACACTCTCAAATTTCGTATCGGGTCAGCGGAAGAGTCAATAGAGTGTTACGGGATAGCACAATAACTCCAATCATAGACAACGCATAAAAATGGTTGCACAAGGTTTAACATACATTCATTCGAATAAAAGTTTTAAGTTTACAGCAGGTCCCCAAATTACACAGTCATAAAGTTTACAAAACATAGATCGAATGCATAATTTTATTATGTGGGCCATCAGAGTTGATCTCCATCCAAGTTGCCTTCAATCACCTGAGATAAAACATGCAAAAACTATATCAGCGAATGCCGAGTGAATTCATAGAGTTTAATAAAATCGTTACATAAAACAGTCATAGAAATCAGAACACAAGTATAATATCAGAAGTAAGTCCTCGTATTGCTAGTCTGGCAATATATATAAATCAATTCATACATCTTAAACCGTCCATGAGACCGTAGTCTCAATATTACAATTATTGGTAACATATCGCTATTGGATTGTGTTGGATTATTATTAGCCGCATGACATTGTTACCTTATTACAACAAACAACGGGCCGCGAACCCGACAAACAATTTGCCCATCTAAATTAGCGTGTCGTGACAAAAATCACGCTACGGAAATCTTCTCATACATAAATTCGCTTACCAATCAATGTGGCACGACGGGGATCAACCGTCAAGACGCGAACTGGGGTGATCTTCCCCAAATAGTAATATTATATGCATAAGCGTCTACCAAATCCCGGTAGTTCATAATTCATGCTAATGGGACTTTAAGTGACATAACCTAACTATAATAATCCTTTACATCTCATTCATTGGGTCATAGCATCATTCGGGTCCATATCATTAAGCATACCATCGGGAATACTTGTGTTCTATTTTTATCAAAAACTAGCATTTTATCTCCCTCGCGGGTTTATAAAATATTTTATAAAACATTTAAAAGAGTGCGAGGCTATGAACTCACGTTGAATAAGAAAGGCGGGTTATCAGCGACGGGCGTGCTTCAATCATGGAAACCTATATAAATAATACTCGGTCTTAGAATTTTGTCCATTGACTTCATAAAAATAATGGCTATGTATATATATGATGATTTTATATGTATGATGATCATCAAGTGGGATTGTATATCTTTATTCAACATTTTAGTGTTATGTGTTGGTAAATTTTTAGACTAGTTACACTAGTTTTAACTTGTTTATACATTGAGGCCCAATAAGCCCATTATAAGCCCAATACATTCTATTAGTCCAATTACACTTTTAATATCAGACCTATACACATATTTTGGGCCCAAGTGGGTTAAGCCCAATGAGTAAGTCCATTAGTGTTTAGCCAAACTAGTTGAGTTAATAGTCCAATAGGCTACTTTGGCCCGTTAATGTCCATAAGTTATAAAGCTCGGGTTTTATCTGTTTTTACTTGTAAAATGTACTTATACATCAGTAAATGAGTTATAAAAAGTTTACATTAGACGGGTCCGACCGTCTAAGTTTTATTTAACGAAAACGTTAATCTTTCGGTTTTAGCCGAAAAGACGTAAAACTTATGTATATAGTTTTATAACTTAGAAAACATATCAATTTGTAATTTTATAAAATGTCACATTTACTTATCAAAGTATATAACTTATTTATAAGTATTATATAAGTTATTGGGTTTTAGGTATGTATTTTATATTAGTTTTACTTGAGTGCTTATTTTATAATATATACTTTTATTTTCTAAATCTGATTATGAAACTCACTTTCACCATTTTTACCATATCTTGAGTTCTACAAGGAGATAGAAGCTCAATTTTAGGCAGAACAAACTAAATAATATGTTCTACAATTAACTCCGTTTTAGCTACTGCTCATTCATCCTCTAAGTGTCCCTAATAATTCGTCCAAAACAGACTATACAGATTTAAACTTTAATAATGTTTTGATCATATCTTACTTATTTTATGGATTCCATTGAGTGGTCAACTCTCACATGTGTAAAAATAATATACCTTACTGTATATTCAATAATACAGGTCACTTTAACAAGTTATCATATGGTTCTTTACTGTTTTATACAGCCTATAATTTTAGTCATGATTTTAACATCTTTACATATAGATTTTAATCATTTTAACCAAATTTATCAACACAAGATCCCCACATAATACTCTGATCATCATATATCATCATATACATATATATTTAGAAAAAAAATAAAAAATTACATTTACAAAATAACAAGGTAATGGAAGAAATGATCTTGTTACCAACCAAGATAGTGAAAGTTATGATCAAGGCTTGATTTTTGATGACAAATCTTGTGATAAACCAAGACCAACTTCAAGATCACGCAACTATATTAACACCTTGTGGAAAACAGCCCTAGACTCCAAGGAAACTCCTTTGTAGATGTTAGTATCACCTCCAATCAACAAGACTTCAATAGGCCTTCAGCTTGTGCAAGTTTAACACAAGTTTTATGGTTGAATTTAGATCAAATAGGGATGTTTATGGTGTAAAGTAGACGGCAAGGGAGGAGTAGAGAGAGAGAGAGAGTTATGAGTTTTGCATGTAAAAAATATGAAGTAGCTAGTTTGTGTGTAGTGGTTTTGTTAAGTAAATGGTTTGGATGCAAAACTAAGACAAGTGTCTTAGTTTGCTTAACAAGTTGACACCTCAAAGGGGTGTTAGCTAAGCTTTATCGTCCCATTGTGGGGGTGGGGCAAGACTTATCTTGTCTCATCCCCATTTATTTACGGGTACTCCTCGATTCTAGTTTCATCGATTTGTGTGCCGTCGGGTCGTTTTACAAAAAATGTTTTTATAAATTATGAATCAACAGCACAAAATGAATCTAATAAAAATTGTCTCATAAAAAACGGAGTTCAA
Organism: Glebionis coronaria; assembly: GCA_025667525.1. Taxonomy (NCBI): domain Eukaryota; kingdom Viridiplantae; phylum Streptophyta; class Magnoliopsida; order Asterales; family Asteraceae; genus Glebionis; species Glebionis coronaria. The sequence continues at coordinate 255,166,753 of CM046878.1, forward strand.
AAATGTAAATACGTAACCCTAAGGTTTTCGGTTTAGTCATAAAGGACGTTAAATTATGCACGTAAGCCCAAATTACAACCCGTAAATTATGAGTTCATCAACCAACACAAAAATAAGTTTCAAAATAATATACGAGAAAATAATTTACTACCTGAAAATGTTAGATTGTCACAATTTCCTCCTAAAAGGGATCAACGTCCTCGTGATCCATTTCATTTTGATGTCCGTTTCTTATTGAAATCAAAGAGGTGTGGGTATTTCTTCCACATTTCATCCTCTCGTTCCCAAGTAAATTCTGGTCCATGCTTTGAATTCCACCGGATCTTGACGATAGGTATCCGACTTTGTTTAAGTTGCTTTACCTCACGATCCATAACCTCTACGGGTTCTTTGATAAAATGAAACTTCTCATCATTTCGGACCTTATCCAATGAGATTTTCTCATCACTCACAGCTAAACATTTCGTCAGATTAGATACATGGAATGTGTTGTGAACACCATGAAGTTCTTGGGGTAACTCTAGTTTGTAATCCACCGGACCTACTCTAGATAAAATCTTAAAGGGTCCAATATAGCGGGGATTCAATTTCCCTCGCTTTCCAAATCTTATGACGCCTTTCCATGGCGATACTTTCAACATTACTCGGTCACCCACTTCAAGCTCCATCGGTTTCCGCCGCACATCCGCGTAACTTTTCTGTCTACTTCGAGCAGTCAATAGCCGAATCTTGATCTGAACTATCATCTCCGTAGTCTCCCGGATCAATTCTGGTCCTGTGAGCTGGGTATCCCCAACTTCACTCCAACATACATGAGATCTACACTTCCTACCATACAAAGCTTCAAACGGTGCAGCCTTAATACTAGCATGATAACTATTGTTATACGAAAACTCTGCTAAAGGCAAATGTTTATCTCAATTCTTACCAAAATCTATCACACAAGCTCTCAACATATCTTCCAGTGATTGTATCGTTCTTTCACTCTGCCCATCAGTTTGGGGGTGATATTGCTCATGTCAAGATCCGTTCCCAAAGATCTTCGGAGAGATTTCCAAAAATTCGATGCAAATCTAGGATCTTGATCTGAAATGATCGATACAGGCACTCCATGCTTACATACAACATTCTCAAGATAAATACGAGTCAGCTTCTCCAGTGAGAACTGCTCTTTAACAGGAATGAAGTGTGCTGATTTGGTCAGTCTGTCGACAATGACCCAAATCGAGTTATTTCCAGATGATGTTCTAGGAAGCTTGGTGATAAAGTCCATCGTAATTCGCTCCCACTTCGATTCAGGAATCTATGGTTGTTGAAGTAGTCGTGAAGACATTTGATGTTCAGCTTTGACTCTTGCACAAGTCAAACATTGAAGAACATACATAGCAATATCAGCCTTCATATTCGGCCACCAGTACAACTTCTTCAAATCGTGATACATTTTATCAGATCCAGGATGAATGGAATATTTAGATTTATGGGATTCCAACATAATTACATCTCTTAAGCCTCCAAACTTAGGTATCCATATACGACCTCTTAAGTATTTCACTCCATCTGCTCTAACCTCTAAAGGATCTCCTTCTCCTCGAAACCATTCATTATCAAAATTTTCTTTCCTACAGGCTTCTATTTGCGCATTTCTAATTTGCTCACGCAAATTATTGTGCACAATCAAGACTAGAGAACGTACCCTGATAGGCTCTCTATGTTTTCTACTCAATGCATCGGCAACAACATTTGATTTTCCTGGGTGATATTTTATATCACAATCATAATCACTTAACATCTCTATCCATCTTCGTTGCCTCAAGTTCAATTCCTTTTGATCGAGAATATACTATAGGCTTTTATGATCGGTGAATACCGTACACTTGGTGCCATATAAATAATGTCTCCACAACCTATGAGCAAAGACTACAGCTCCTAACTCAAGATCATGAGTAGTATAATTCTCCTCATTCTTTCTTAATTGCCTAGAAGCATAAGCTATCACCTTTTCTCGCTGCATCAAGACAGCTCCATAACCTCTAAAAGATGCATCACAAAATACTACAAAATCTTCGCTTCCATCGGGTAATGATAGAATTGGTGCACTACATAATTTTTACTTCAATATCTGAAATGCTCCTTCTTCTTCACTTCCCCAAGCGAAAGGTTTATTTTTCTGAGTTAGCTTAGTCAGGGGTTTAGCTACAAAAGAAAATTCTTTAATGAATCGCCTATAATAGATAGCCAATCCCAAGAATTGTCGCACCTCCGTTGGTGTTGTCAGTGCAGACCAATTCTTAATGGCTTCAACCTTTGCAGGACCAACATGAATTCCATCTTTGTTTATCACATGACCAAGAAATTGCACATAATCCAACCAAAAATCACATTTCAAAAACTTAGCATAAAACCTTTCATCCTTTAACAATCTCAAGATAATCCTTAAGTGTTCTCCATGTTCCTCTTTATTCTTAGAATAGATTAGAATGTCGTCAATAAACACGATCACAAATTTGTCCAAATAGGGTTTGCACACTCGGTTCATTAGATCCATGAATACCACAGGTGCGTTAGTTAACCCAAATGGCATTACTTGAAATTCATAGTGTCCATAACGAGTTCTAAATGCAGTTATAGGAATATCTTCTTCACGGACGCGAAGTTGGTGATATCCAGACCGTAAATCTATCTTAGAATACCACTAGATCCTTGTAGTTGATCAAATAAATCATCAATCCTTGGTAAAGGATATCGATTTTTAATCGTCAACTTATTCAGTTCCCGATAATCAATGCACATACGGAAAGATACATCCTTCTTCTAAACGAACAAGACTGGAGCTCCCCAAGGCGACGAGCTCGATCGAATAAAACCTTTATCAGACAACTCTTTAAGTTGTTCGGATAATTCCTTTAATTCAGAAGGTGCTAATCGGTAAGGCGCACGTGCCACCGGTGCAGCACCAGGAATTAGATCGATTCGAAACTCAACTTGCCTTATCGGCGGAAGTCCGGGTAATTCATTAGGAAATATCTCAGGAAATTCAAAGATAATAGGTACATCTTCTAATCGTTTCTGCTTAGACTCATTCCCGGTCACTTGAGCTAAGAATAGCTCGTAACCGTTCCTGATGTACTTTTTGACTTTAATACATGAAACGATTTTCAAACGGGATTCACCTCGATTGCCATCAATTACTAACGTCCTATTCCTAAGAGGAATCTTAACCTTCCTTTCTTCACATAAAATAGTAGCATTATTCAACGATAACCAATCCATACCAATAATAATATCAAAACTACCTAGTTCTATCAACATCAAATCAATCGGAAAGGAATAGTTTAAGATATTTAGAGAGTATCCTTTAACAGCCTATTAGTTTTTACTAATTTACCATCAGCCAACTCCACTTCGTAACTGGTATTTATCTCAACAGGTTCAATGTCAATAAGGGCACTAAATTTAGTGGATACAAAGCTCCTATCAGCACCCGAATCAAAAAAACAACATCATAATGATTGTTGAGTAAAAACGTACCAGTAACGACATTCGGATCCTCTTTCTTAGCCTCAACCGTTCCAAGTTGATAAGCACCACCCTGTGGGTTTCTTCCAGGTCCAATCGCTTTCAACATAGGGCAATCCAATTTCTTATGACCTTCTTCATTACAGTTGAATCAAATAACTCCCCTCTTACACTTTTCCACTTTGTGTCCTAGATTTCCGCAATTTCGGCACTTCCAGCAGTCGCCAACATGCCTCTTATTGCCACACTTAGGACACTTTTCATCATTGAGCGGTTTGTTGTTGGTAAGAGCATTTTCATTCCCCCTTCTTTGGTTTTGACGAAGATTGAGATTTTGCCTATTATCACCTCGACCTCCACGATCGCCATCACCCTTTCTTTTCTCACCAGCATGTGCTTCATCCTTCTCTATCATGAATTATTTGCCCAATGAGTTGGTAAGTCATTCGAACAACATCATCAATGGTCAATGGTTTTGATGATGTCACATCCCCTCGGATATTCTTGGTTAACCCTTTAATGTATTGTTCAATTCGGATCTCTTCGGGTTCCACCAATCGAAGACACACCAAGGCCAACTCATGGAATCAGTTTGTGTAGCTATCAATATCCACACCTTTCATTCTCAAATGAATCAACTCTTGTTCCAACCGTATAATCACACTACGGGGACAGAACTCCAGAGTCATCCACTTTTTAATTTCAGCCCAAGGAGTAGCATTAGCAACATCAATACCCATAAAAGCAATTCTCCCATTCCACCAAGTCAACGCACGACCTTTAAGAGTAGCCATAGCAAAAGTCACCTTATCTTCCTCCTTACACTTACTAATCCGAAACACCGACTCAATCTTCTCAATCCACTGGCCTAATCCTACAGCACCCTCAGTTCCATTAAAAGGGAGAGGTTCACACTTCATGAACGTCACATAAGTACAACCACCGACTTCAGGCGCATTAGGTCCAAGTCCTCCTACATTTCCTTCAGCATTAGCATTCACATTATTAGCATTCACATTCACATTAGTACCACCAATTCCATTACCGCCAGCTCCACTGCCGCCAACTCCACTACCGCCAGCTCCACTACTGCCAGCTCCATTTCTAGCATTTGCCATAAATTCAAACATAGACGCGGAAACTTGCTCCGCAATGATCCTACGTACATCATCCTCAGTCACAGCTTTCTTGGGCGGCATGGTTCTATAATTTTACAATTTCAAAATATATTAAGCATTCACCCAACAAGGGATTCATATAAGATGGAATAAATTCATAATCAAGATACAAATAAGTCACGATATAGAATTTAAGACAAAGATACATATTTCATTGGATTAGAAACAACCACATTGTCTTAGTTTACATTCCACATCAAAGTTTCTAGCATTATACAGGCCCAAAATTCGTGCCAGATATACTAACTAATAAGTCGGTTTAGTAAAAGTTACAAAAGATACAAAAGATACAAAGATAACTACTAAAGATAGACTGGTCTACTGAGAACTGCTAGATGGTCCATCATCCATCGTCTTTGGTATCTTCTTCGGACGATCACAAGACACATCTTCAGCTGGGCGCTTACGAATCACTCCTTTCTCAGTATAAAACCTATTGTTCCAACCAAAATATATATTCAACTCTTTTTCTGCCTTCTCACGCATCGCACGAGCTACACTCAACCGAATCTCCATATTATTCACCTTTTTCTTCATCTCAGCATACTCACCACTTTCTAACACAGATAATCTCCTAAACGCCTCATTCAAACCACGCTCCACATCAGTCAAATCCAAATTAAGCAACTCCTGCTCTTTCTCACCAATCTTAGTCTTTGACTCTAAATAAGCAACCTGAGTCTGAACAACACCTAATCCAACCTCTGTCATACTGCCTCGAACACGAGAAGCATCTAAATCACGTCTCAAGGCCGAAGGTGAAAGTCCATCAATTTGAGTAGCCTCTCGAACCCTAGACGACTCTCCTATCACATGCCTACGAGTAGAAATCCCATCAGTACCATTAGGTGCATCATCATCCTCATCATCCTCTGATTCAGAATCAGATTCAGACGATTCAGACAATTCATCTCAAAGTAACTCAAACTCATAATCAGACCAATCAACTGGAGGGGGTAAGGGCTCACCCTCCGCTACATCATAAGGGATAATAAGCTCAGCCTCATCATCATCATCAACCTCATCATCCATACCTATCTCCTCCTCGACATCCTCGTCGTTACCCTCATTACCTACATTATCTATCCCAATCTCATCATCATTCTAAATACCAACATTATCATTATCATTCTCTACAACATCAACCTGAGGGGCAATCTGATATCCTAGTCCTATCTCGGGCTCGGGATCCTCAAACGGTTCCTCCTCTTCATCATCCATATCCTCATCTACATTATAATCCACTAAGTCTAAATAAGGGTTGTCATCTACATTAGGTTCGGGAATAGCATGGTTCTCTACAGGAATATTAGGGTCTGCCATGACAATCTGCATTTATAATATATCTCGAATTAGCATAAAAATAATTATTAAACATTTACATACTGAATTCACGATATATACATATATATAAATTAAATTATATATATCAAAATACATATCTTCTCAATAAGGCTTGTTGGTAACGTCGGAGATCTTTGGCACCGTTATAGTCAAAACATTTTTCAAACATTTTAAGAAAATGTATATAGTTAAAAGATTTTGAAATGTTTTATTCAAAAGCTTGGTTTTAAAAAATGTTTCATTCTCTATAACGAGAGCTCTGGTACCAAACTGTAACACTCTCAAATTTCGTATCGGGTCAGCGGAAGAGTCAATAGAGTGTTACGGGATAGCACAATAACTCCAATCATAGACAAGGCATAAAAATGGTTGCACAAGGTTTAACATACATTCATTCGAATAAAAGTTTTAAGTTTACAGCAGGTCCCCAAATTACACAGTCATAAAGTTTAGAAAACATAGATCGAATGAATAATTTTATTATATAGGCCATCAGAGTTGATCTCCATCCAAGTTACCTTCAAGCACCTGAGATAAAACATGCGAAAATTATATCAGCGAATGTCGAGTGAATTCATAGAGTTCAATAAAACCGTTACATAAAACAGTCATAGAAATCAGAACACAAGTATAATATCAGAAGTAAGTCCTCGTATTGCTAGTCAGGCAATATATATAAATCAAGTCATACATCTTAAACCGTCCATGAGACCGTAGTCTCAATATTACCATTATTGGTAACATTATTATCATTATTCATATCGCTATTGGATTGTGTTGGATTATTATTAGCCGCATGACATTGTTACCTTACTACAACAAACAACGGGTCGCGAACCTGACAAACAATTTACCCATCTAAATTAGCGTGTCGTCACAAAAATCACGCTATGGAAATATTCTCATACATAAATTCGCTTACCAATCAATGTGGCACGACGGGGATCAATCGTCAAGGCGTGTACTGGGGTGATCTTCCCCAAATAGTACTATTATATGCATAAGCGTCTACCAAATCCTGGTAGTTCACAATTCATGCTAATGGGACTTTAAGTGACATAACCTAACTATAATAATCCTTTACATCTCATTCATTGGGTCATAGCATCATTCGGGTCCATATATTTAAGCATACCATCGGGACTACTTGTGTTCTATTTTTATCAAAAACTAGCATGTTCTCTCCCTCGCGGGTTTATAAAACATTTTATAAAACATTTAAAAGAGTGTGAGGCTATGAACTCATGTTGATTAAGAAATGAGGGTTATCAGCGACAGGCGTGCTTCAATCACGGAAACCTATATAAATAATATCCGGTCTTAGACTTTTGTCCAATGACTTCATAAAAATAATGGCTATGTATATATTATGGTTTTATAAGTATGATGATGATCAAGTGGGATTTTATATCTTTATTCAACATTTTAGTGTTATGTGTTGGTAAATTTTTAGACTAGTTACACCAGTTTTAACGTGTTTATACATTGAGGCCCAATAAGCCCATTATAAGTCTAATACATTATATTAGTCCAATTACACTTTTAATATCAGGCCTATACTCATATGTTGGACCCAAGTGGGTTAAGCCCAATCAATAAGTCCATTAGTGTTTAGCCAAACTAGTTGGGTTAATAGTCCAATAAGGCTACTTTGGCCCGTTAATGTCCATAAGTTATAAAGCTCGGGTTTTATCGGTTTTTACTTGTAAAATGTACTTATACATCAGTAGATGAGTTATAAAAGTTTACATAAACGGGTCCGACCATCTAAGTTTTATTTGACGAAAACGTTAATCTTTCGGTTTTAGCCGAAAAGACGTAAAACTTATGTATATAGTTTTATAACTTAGAAAACATATCAATTTGTAATTTTATAAAATGTCACATTTACTTATCAAAGTATATAACTTATTTATAAGTATTATATAAGTTAGTGGGTTTTAAGTATGTATTTTATATTACTTTTACTTGAGTGCTTATTTTATAATATATACTTTTATTTTCCAAATCTGATTATGGAACTCACTTTCACCATTTTTACCATATCTTGAGTTCTACAAGGAGATAGAAGCTCAATTTTAGACAGAACAAACTAAATATTATGTGCTACAATTAACTCCAGTTTAGCTACTTCTCATTCATCCTCTAAGTGTCCCTAATAATTCGTCCAAAACAGATTATACAGATTTGAACTTTAATAATGTTTTGATCATATCTTACTCATTTTATGGATTCCATTGAGTGGTCAACTCTCACATGTGTAAAAATCATATACCTTACTGTATATTCAATAATACAAGTCACTTTAACAAGTTATCATATGGTTATTTACTGTTTTATACAGCCTATAATTTTAGTCATGATTTTAACATCTTTACATATAGATTTTAATCATTTTAACCAAATTTATCAACACAAGATCCCCACATATTACTTTGATCATCATATATATCATCATATACATATACATTTAGAAATAAAATACATAACTACATTTACAAAATAACAAGGTAATGGAAGAAATGATCTTGTTACCAACCAAGATAGTGAAAGTTATGATCAAGGCTTGGTTTTTGATGACAAATCTTGTGATAAACCAAGACCAACTTCAAGATCACCCAACTATATGAACACCTTGTTTAAAATCAGCCCTAGACTCCAAGGAAGCTCCTTTGCAGATGTTAGTATCACCTCCAATCAACAAGACTTCAATAGGCCTTCATCTTGTGCAAGTTTAACACAAGTTTTATGGTTGAATTTAGATCAAATGGGGGTGTTTATGGTGTAAAGTGGACGGCAATGGAGGAGTAGAGAGAGAGAGAGTTGTGAGTCTTGCATGTAGAAAAATGAAGTAGCTAGTTTGTGTGTAGTGGTTTTGTTAAGTAAATGGTTTGGATGTAAAACTAAGATAAGTGTCTTAGTTTGCTTAACAAGTTGACACCTCAAAGGGGTGTTAGCTAAGCTTTGCCGTCCCATTGTGGGGGTGGGGCAAGAGTTATATTGTTTCATCTCCATTTGTTTACGGATACTCCTCGATTCTAGTTTCCTCGATTTACGTGTCCTCGGGTCGTTTTACAATAAATGTTTTTATAAATTATGAATCAACGGCACAAAACAAATCTAATAAAAATTGTCTCATAAAAAACAGAGTTCAAAAACCTAAATACGTAATCCTAAGGTTTCCGCTTTAGTCGTAAAGGACGTTAAATTATGCACGTAAGCCCAAATTTCAACCCGTAAATTGTGAGTTCATCAACCAACACAAAAATAAGTTTCAAAATAATATACGAGAAAATAATTTACTACCTGAAAATGTTAGATTGTCACAGTACAGAAGGCGTAGCGGTAGATGCCTTGTCTTTCAACCCCTTTTCATAGTCAATGAGCATTGCATACAAATCATTAACTGTCTTCCCCGTGCAATGCATATTATAGTTTCTAACGAAATCATTGAAGTCCTTGTTAAGGGACATATTGATCAAGTTGATAGCCATATTATGATCATAGGGTTGTCCTAGTGCAATGAGCTATTCCATATAACCCCTCATCTCCAAATGATGAGAACTTACAGACTTTCCTAGGGCTTGCTTGCAGCTATGCAAAGCATCTACTAAGTCGTAGATCTCCACAGCTTGCTGTTTCTCAAACATAGTCTTGAGCTCATCAAGCATTCGCTTTGGAGAAAATAGCTCATACTTCTATTGAAGCGTAGGAGCCATTTTTCCTAGCATTAAGCAAGCCACCTCAGAGTGTTTCTTAATACTAGTAGCGTGTTCAAGCCTTTGCGCATCAAATGCTCCTTCAGCAAGATCCTCCGGATAGGGAGTAGTCAAGATATCGATAGTACCCGCTGCTCTCAAGACAATTCTTAGAGAGCGGTACCAATCATTGAAGTTTGGGCCAGTAAGTTTAGGTCATTCAAAGAAAGCTTTGAACGCAGAACTTATCGTGTTATTGGTGGGTTGAGCCATTTCAAGTGTTCGTCAATTAGGAGCATTCGACTTAAATTTTAAGGGTATAAATTTTGATGTCAAAATCAATGTATGGAGAAGCATGCATACAATCTCCATAGCATAAGTTTAATAAAACATTTAGTAAACTTTTTCATGAGATTAAATTTCTTCATAAATTAAGTTGCGGTATTCGTTAAACCAATTAAAGAATTTACCCACAACTCATCACATCGTACTTTGCTAGAACTCGGCTACACACAAAGCAATACCCTTATTTATTGTAGTTCGGATGTGAATTTGTGGTAAATCACCCTTAAGGTACAATCCAATTAATAATCATAGGTAATTTCAATTTTATGCACATGCGAGCTGGGAATTTGGTCAGCGAATAATGGCATAACACCTCCTTCCTTAATCAGGTACATGACCAGCGGTACGTTAAACTCACTTTATAGTTTGTCAAAATTGAGTAGGCCGTTAGATTATTATTGCAATTCACTAATCAACTTAATCATATGTAATTTAAAATCTCTTAACAAATCATTATTTTTAATATGATTTAGTCCATATTATTTCTTTTCAAAAAACCCTTGTTTACAACAATTCAACAATTTTATATATAAACAAGTAAAAAAACTAAATCATAAACACATAATAACGATTTATATGTGCAACAAATAAATCAAATAGCCACATGCATACGATTTATTCAATGATCATCAAATCTAGGTCTTTATATCTCTATATAAAAGTCTTCCCTAATTCTAGATTTATTGAATCAAATAATCACATATCACATAAAATCATATAAACATATAATTTTACGATCCATGAAAACATACACATAATCATGGAATCCCCACAAATCTTAACAATTAAATCTCTACGGATCGTAACCATACATGGCATAACAATTAATCATGCAATTTAGTCTAAAATTATCCCACATGTAATTTTAGGGTTTCAAAACAATTCACTTTTTTTATTAATAACAGAGTAAAACCCTAATTTTTAAAAAACAAAACCCTAATTTTATGAAAAACCTAAAAAAACATGTAGTTTTAACTCAAAACAATTATAGTTAAAAAAAACTTTAGATTTTCGATAACTATAACATGTTAAAACGGCTCTCGATGCCACTGAAGGTTTATTAGTATCATAACAATTATATAAAACCCTAAACGAGATCAAAGCAAATACAGCGAAAGCGATTTAACAAGATCATAATAATAAAACAATTATAATTAATCGAATGTACCTTTACGCTAAAGCAATTCCACAAGACGAAGAACAAATCACCGATTCGGGTTAAACCGTATATACCAAGATATAGTCTAAAGTAAGACGATATTACGTTCTTGTACACACGTAATACAACGAGCTAACCGTGATTCTAGCACGTGAAAACCGAGCTGTAACGCTTGTAATTAATCTACCCAACAACCCTATAGAGGGGCTAGGACTAGATTAAGTATACAATCGATCAACCAAGAAAACCAACCCAAACCCTTTTGTTGGAGGGGATGGGGATCGACCAAAAGAAAGAGAAGGGAGAAAGATTTATGTTGTTGTGATTATGAGGGGATTAGGAGGTGTATTTATAGGCCTCAACCCTTGTATCCCAAGATAAATAAAATGCAACAAATGCCCCCCCCCCCCTTTGAGCCCATAATCAGCCGACTATAACACCCCTTAGGGGTGTTCCAGAATCTTCCAAACTTCTTTTCTTTCGTTTACTCATACTATATATTTATTTAACACTCGCTATAACTTAACTATTAATTATTTAACGACCGTTAAGGTTATATAGTTACTTGCTCGGTTAAATTAATAAATACATAAATATATTTATTAAATAAATTAATAAATACAATAAATATATTTATTAATTATATTAACTCTTTATGTATTGTGTGCAATCCCGTAATCTCGAGTTCGATCCTATCACATGACTATTAAATATAAGTCCATAAACTTACATATTGTCACATCAATTGAACCTTTAACGCATAACCGTAGTATATCGACTCATCAGTTGAACCTATAACGTATAAACGTAGCATATCGACTCATCAGTTGAACCTTTAACGTATAACCGTAGCATATCGACTCATCAGTTGAACCTTAAACGTTAACCCCAACATATCGACTCATAAGTTGAACCTTTAACGTATAATCGTAGCATATCGACTCATCAGTTGAACCTTTATCGTATAACTGTAGCATACCGACTCATCAGTTGAACCTGTTACGTATAACCGTAGCATATTGACTCATCAGTTGAAACTTTAACGTATAACCTTAGAATATCGACTCATAAGTTGAACCTATAACATATAACCGTAGCATATCGACTCCTCAGTTGAACCTTTAACGTATAACCGTAGCATATCGACTCATCGGTTGAACCTTTAACGTATAACCGTAGCATATCGACTCATCAGTTGTACCTTTAACATATAACCATAACATATTGACTTATCAGTTGAACCTATGACGTATAACTGTAGCATATCGACTCATCAGTTGAACCTTTAACGTATAACCGTAGCATAGCGACTCACCAGTTGAAACTTTAACGTATAACCGTATCATATCGACTCATCAGTTGAACCTTTAACATATAACCGTAGCATATCGACACAATAGTTGAACCTTTAACGTATAACCGTAGCATATCGACTCATCAGTTAAACTTTTAACGTATAACCGTAGCATACCGACTCATTAGTTGAACCTTTAACGTATAACTGTAGCATATTGACTCATCAGTTGAACCTTTAACGTGTAACCGTAGCATATCTACTCATCAGTTGAACCTTTGACGTGTAACCGTAGCATAGCGATTCATCAGTTGAACCTTTAACGTATAACCTTAGCATATAGACTCATCAGTTGAACCTATAACGTATAACCGTAGCATATCGACTCATCAGTTGAACCTTTAACGTATAACCGTAGCATATCGACTCATCAGTTGAACCTTTAACATATAACCCTAACATAGTGAAGTCCCTAAAACTAGCTTGAAACAAACAATAAGGATAATCAACACAAGTTAATACTTTTCAAACTTAGTACTTTATTATTGTATAACAAGTATTACATGTGTTATGGATAACATAGTTTGAGGACAATGTGTTGTGTATACTTTGGACAAAATAAAGCAAACTCAACAACACAGGCACAACTGTTCTTCTTATGAGTTGTAAAGATTTAATGTGTGAAATCTAACAAAGTGAACAACATTAACTCTAGCCTACATATCCTAATTATAGTGGTACGAGGTTGACTATTAGTACTGGTTGATGGTGACTACACAAAACAGACAATGTGAGACATCTGTCAAAAGATGCTCTTCTTTTCTTGGTAGTCTGCCACAACGCTTTAGGGAAACAGAGCTGAGATAGTTTCTCTTTTCTTCATTCCTTGTACTTTAGGCTGTGAAACTTACTGCCTAAACACTTAGGTATGTCCAAAGTGTACTGAGTGTTAACAGGGTATTGCCACCCCTGTTAACACGCAACCACGTAGAGTCCCTGATACATCCTTGCTGTTATCTAACACAGCCAATGAGTATGTCTTCAAGTAATCTTCGACTTCCTAGACAAAGTCTCTGACATGGACTTCTCCGTGGTTGCTCACAGAGACTTAGAACTCTGTGAGTCTTGGGTTACTTTCCTGTCTCCTAGGCACATGCAAGTTACTATCAAACAGCTTATTCAAGTTTAAATCTACGACTAAGGGAGTTCTAATAGACTTAGATTCCCAACAATCTCTTCCTATTTAAACATAAATACAGGTAAGTCTAAATAAGTTATAGTAAGTGAGATAACAGCTTCTTCTTACACATGACAGATCTAACCAACAACATCATACATCATTAATACTAAAAAAATTACCAGTACAATACATGAGTAAACAAAATATGATAGTAAAAGTTCAGCTGTGAAAATTTTAATAATCATCATTCTTGATTTTCTCTTCAACCTCAGCTATGTCTGTCCTAGTATCCAATTTAGCCTTCAATGCTTGGGCAAATACCTTGGAGTACTCTTTGTTCAGTTTAACAACCTTATGAATCAAAATAATCTGAATAGTTGATGGAAGCCCCAACTCATCTTCCCTTTGAAACACATATTGACATCCCCTGTTCATGTAGGCCATTCCTTTTTCAAGCTCAGTGTAAGTCTGACCATAAACAGGCCCTACAATCCCATTTGGGAGAATTAAGTTCCTGTGCATTCCATCTACCTGGATATCATCAGTTACAAAGGTTTCTTAAAGGAATTGAGTCATCCTTTTTCTTTTCTTCTCAGCCTTTGTGGGTTCTGGTTTAAACAGCTGTGGGGGTGGATCAATTTTGAGTTTGGCTATTGTTTCTTTCAGCCAGTTGAACTTAGCCCTCAGAGTCTTGAGGAGTAATAAATTTGCCTGTCCAGTCCTCTTTGCAGCTAAAGCTTTAATTTCTAGCCATTCAGTCAAACCAAGTGTCTTGAGCTTGAAATCATCAAACACATCCATGTTTCCTTGTTGGTTATCCCTCCAAATGACCATCTGTGGGGTATGTGTTGATTTATTGACTGTGTATTTAAACTTGGTGATAGTACCTGGAGCATATCTTTTGGTAACGCAGGCATCATAGTCAGCCTTTACCTTTTTCAGAGCCTCTGCGCGTTTCATCTCCATTTCACTTAGCCTTTATTTTTGCTCCTCTTTGAGTTGAGGAGACATGGCTTTCAACTTTGCTTCATCCAGCTCTTTGGCTTTCTTGATTTCATTCAATCGTTTAAACTCAAGTGCCTGCTTCTCAATTTCTTCAACTGTTAAGAGTTTTTCATCAGCGACTTTGAAAGTTGAGAATTGAGAGATTTTGGTGGTGGATCCTCCTGTCTCTAGTATCGCGGCTATTTTCTTTAGTTTGGCGTCTGTGTCTACCATAACTATTTTTTTCCCTTTATTCAAGACAGAGGATTCTTCACTTGCTTTCATTATCTCATCAGCATGTTTCAAAAATACTATTTGAGCTTGTTCTTGGACAGCTTTTGGTAGGGAGCCAACAGTGAATTTGAGTTTCTTATCTTTTGGTTCACCATCATCCACATCCTTATTGTCTTGTTTCTCCCCCTTACTTTCAACATCATCATCAGGTATAGTGATTGGTGTGATGACTTGGAGTGGAATGGGGTTTTCAGTTGTATTTGAGTTGGTGTTGACAGGTCCTAGTTTGAGTAGTTCAGTTTTGTCCCCCTCACGTTTAGCCTGTCTCTTAAGACGTTTGCCTGAACGTGACTGAATATAATGAGCAACCTGCTCAACAGATGTGGCCAACTTCTTTTGCCTTTTTCTTGATCCTCTGGCAATTTTGAGAAGTCTGTTGCAGTTGCGATTCACAGATCTATCAACATGGCCAGCCAAATAGGTAGTGTAGCGTTTTTGCCTGTTGCACACAGCTTAAAATTCTTTGTGCATCACCAACTCGTGTGCTGTGAACATATCAGGGACTTCTTGGATGATGGCATTTTTAATGCGTTTAGATAGGTGACTAAGTCCCTGAGAAACCCCTTTTCTTGTACCATCTTGGATGGGTTCAGTAATGGCGTCTTTAACAGCTTGGGAAATGATCTTAGGAAAATTGACTGTGAAGGAGTGCATTTCAGATCCAATTTTGTCTAGCTTTCTTGACAGGCGCTCAATGTCTGAAGCATGATGATAAGGCCTTAAGCCATGAATGTTCAGGCTTTCCTGCTCAAAGTCATCTTCCCTGGGAAAAAGATCAAAATTTGTCTGTTGTGGATGATCAAACAATAGAAACTCTGCTATAGGATCATACGCATCGCTTGGAAGCTCCTTTGTGATAGATGTAGCTGAGTTAGGAGTCACAACATCTTCTTTTGGAGGAGGAGTTGGTTCTCTAGCTGGTGTGGACACAGCTTTAGGTGGTGACATGTGACGCTGTTCATCTTCTTCATCATCCTCCTCCTCGATAATCCCTTCAGGGATTACTTCATCATCTGGCATTGATTCAGGCTCAGATAAGCTTTCAATGAAGGCAAGCACATCCTCTTCAACATCAGGCATGGGCTCATCTTCTTTTGGCTGATCCTGAGTCAAGTTATCAGCTCCTTCAGGTGTAGCCATAGAGTCTACATTTGGTTGTACAACATCAGCCTACAATTTGCTTAAGTTAGTAACAGTGAAATAGATAAAGGGAATGGTCGCCAGTTCGCTATCCAAGAGAGGCTGAGGATGATTATTCAGCCACTCCAAAGGATACATCCTTGGGATTCTTTTAAGTGTGAAAGTCATGAGGTTAATGGTCGCCATTCGCTGCCCCTAGGAAAGCTGAGTGTGATTATTCAACCCCCCTAAAAGGATAAATCCTTTGGGACTCTTTTATCTGTGAATTAGATATGGGTTAGGATCGCTTGTTACACCGCCCCTAGGAAAGCTGGGGGTGATGATTCAGCTCCCCCTGAAAGGATAAATCCTTTGGGATTCTTTTAGTTGTGAAAAAGATGTAGTAATGATCGTCATATTACGCTTTCCCTAGGAAGGCTGAGGATGATGATTCAGCCCCCCTAAAATTTAAACTTTTGGGATTCTTTTTCTGAGGGAACCTAGAGGCTGTGTGAAGTACAGCTACTCCAGGTCAATACAGATATGTATTCTGGTTGTTGTTTGCCTGAATACTGTCTAGAGGGTGCAGGGTCATCGGGGTGCTTTATAAACACAAATGAATCACTACTTGGTGCAAAGACAGGGTGTACAGCAGTCTTAAAAGATTTCTAAGTGCATACATAGACTCCTATGGGTCGAGGATAACCCTAACTTCACCACTCTCACCTACAGACATTTGAGAGTGGCTGCTTGTGTACCTCTAAATTATAAACTGATTACCTGTGAGATATCAGCAGAATTAGGCGAGTTACCTGTTGTCTTTGCTGTGGTAGAGACGCTAGACTCCTGTTGTTTATCAGTTGTAGTCTCTGTGTCCACAAAAGTCTTTGGACCAGAGGAAGGAGTGGCTGTCTTCTTAACCCTGGCCTTAGTAACAGTTTGTGTTTTGGAAGAAGAGGGGTTTTTCTTCTTCTTTGGATGTTGGCCAGTTGTTGCCTTGGACAGCGTGGTGTGTTGCCCAGAGGTCAAAGACGCTGACTTACCAGAAACACCAACTGTATTAACCTTCTCAGAGGAAGGGATCAAGGGATTCACAACAGATGGTTTTAATAGCGATGTTCTTCATGTGAGCAGTCGCTGGTACGTCATTGGGTCCCATCACCTTGTAGATAGCCCCAGTTATGTGATAAGGCTTCATGGCTGTCAGCGCAGAGTTGTGGTAGTTATCACCCAGCAAGCTTTCAAAGATAAGAGATAGAAAACAAACATAGAAAATGTTTTTCCCTCTGACTTGGTTGATACCCTTCAGCTGTTCAACGAGGTTGGAGAATAAGATGCTTCCAATATCAATGTCTGTTCCCTAATTAAGTCCATTGGCAATGGTTTGATGGTTGAAGGCTAATTGGTCTTGAGATCCCTGCATATCAACCATGGATTTGACTATGTCAGTGAAGAGGACACGCCACATAGGTGGGAAAAACTTGATCTTCAGGGGAGACTTCAGGACCACTTCAGCTGGTGTGAGGGCTGGGTTAACATCAGAGACAGGGAAGAGTGTGGCAAGGGTCCTTTACAGCCTTCTTATCAACAAACTTTAGGCATTTTTCGCCATGTCTTAGCCCAGCTACAGAAGAACAATCAGCAACAAAAAATACGAAAGGGTGTTCATTACATGAGAGATTAAAAGAGATGGTGTTGTCATCAAGGATCTCAGCAGAATACCAGAATTCCCTAAGGTATTCTTGGTAGAAAACAGATGGGGTTCTTGTGAACGCTTCACCTACATCACAATTCTTCATGAAGTTCACCAGATCTGAGTAAGTGTCATTTGGAGCTTTGAGCCATCCAATAGAGTTAATCGCGGTGAGGATACAATCATTCATTTTGAAGGTAACGTTAGAAGCTTTGGGTACTGGAAACGCCATTGAATCGAGAATGAAGAAGATGAAGATGATGAGAGGGTTTAGAGAGATATTTTAGCGAGAGAGATGCAAATGATGAATAATGATAAAAGTGTTTGGTGAAAAACCTTGGAACAATATATATATTCAAATTTTGAAACAGTTATTCAACCGCATTTAATGCGTAGTGGGAAAACGACTGCACACAAGTGGGTCCCTTGACCTTTCAAAACTGTTTGTCTCCTCGTTTATCGAAAAAATGTGAATAAAATATTGGGAATGTTTTTAGCATTTACTTGGAAAGTAACTACCTAGTTTCATGTGAAAAACATTTAATATTTATTCAGACATTAATGACACACATTAAATATCAGCCACATGCTTTGAGATATTAAGCATACCCAGCTCAGCAACTAGCCTGTTGAACGAAGGTTCAGCCAAAGGCTTTGTAAATAAGTCAGCTAATTGGAGCTCAATGGGAACAAAATGCAGCTCAATATCTCCTTTAATAATATGATCCCTGATAAAGTGACACCTGATATCTATGTGTTTGGTTCTGGAGTGAAGCACTTGGTTGTTTGAGATAGCAATGGCACTTGTATTGTCATAGAAGATGGGTACTTTGTCATATAGAATCTCATAGTCAGCTAGTTGACTCTTCATCCAAAGTACTTGAGCACGGCAACTAGCAGTTGCAACATATTCAGCTTCAGCTGATGACATAGCCACAGAGTTTTGCTTCTTTGCACTCCATCCAACCAACTTGCCTCCTAGAATTTGACAGCTCCCTAAGGTACTTTTTCTGTCAATGCAGCACCCAACGTAGTCTTAATCTGAATAAGCCTTGAGATCAGATCCTGATTCTTTGGGATACCACAGACCTAGAGAGGTTTGTTCCTTTGAGGTACCTGAAAATTCTCTTAACAGCCACTAGATGGGATTCCTTAGGGTTAGCTTGGTACCTTGCAAAGAGACATGTGGAGAACTGGATATCAGGGCGACTGGTTGTGAGATACATGAGTAACCCAATCATGCCTCTATACATAGTCTAATTAACAGAGACCCCTGACTCATGAGGGCCCAAATTGTTGGGTGGAAGCATGGGGCATTTCACTGATGCACAATTAGCCAATTCATATTTTTTCAGCAAATCTTTAACATACTTTTCTTGACAAATTGAATTTCCTTTAGGACATTGTTTAATTTGAAAACCCAAAAAGTAAGTTAATTCACCCATCATACTCATCTCATATTTCTTGGTCATTAATTTAGCAAAACGTTTACTAAGATTAACATTTGTAGACCCAATGATGACATCATCCACATAAATTTGTACAATGACGAAATCACTTTTATCCTTGAAGGTAAAAAGTGTTTTCTCAATGGAACTCCTGAAAAATTTATTTTCAGTTAAAAAGGTAGACAACGTTTCATACCATGCCCTTGAAGCCTGTTTCAGCCCATACATTGCTTTGTGAAGCCTGTACACATGGTTGGGAAACTCGTTGTTCTCAAATCCTTCTGGCTGTTCAACATACACTTATTCAGCCAAATCTCCATTGAGGAAGGCACTTTTAACATCCATTTGATACACAGTGAAGTTCATATATGCAACATAAGCAAGGAAGATTCTGATGGCTTCAAGTCTTGCTACAGGTGCAAATGTTTCATCATAATCAATCCCTTCAGTCTTTGTATACCCCTGTGCAACCAACCTTGCCTTGTTCCTTATGATATTACCAATTTCATCCATCTTGTTCCTGTATATCCATCTAGTGCCTGTGATGTTCTTACCAGGTGGAGCAGGCACTAGAGTCCATACCTTGTTTCTTTTAAACTGATTGATTTTTTCTTGCATTGCAGCTACCCAACCATCTTCAAGAAGTGCTTCAGCTACACGCTTGGGTTCAATTTGAGAAAGAAATTCAGTAAACAAACATTCATTGGTTGAGGCTGATTCTGAGTCATGAATTCTCTGTCTAGTAGTAACCCCGGAATTTGGTTCACCAGTGATATTGACAAGAAGGATGTGCTGATCTCTTGACCATTTGCTTTGAGGAGCTGGGGAGTCATAGATAGGTGCAGGTACGGAGGATGAAATTACAACTTGGGTTTGACTATGCTGAGTAGGAGGACTCTCTTCAAAAACAATCTCTGTGTCTGTGTCTTCATCAGCTATTTCAGGGAGTGATGATTCACAGACCACAAGAGAGTCTTCTTGATTAATAGAAATAGGAGAGTCATCTTCAGCTGAGGTGGAACATGGGCTTGTGGACGGCTGACTTTCACTTTCAGCTGTCACTTGAGTAGAGGGAAGTTCAATGTTGTGTGTTGACAGCGGATCATGTGTAGGAACATATGGGACGAGAGTATTTGTGTGTGGATGATGATGATAGACAAGCCTTGGCTCAGAGAACTCATTTGATGGGAAAGACCTATTTTCGTTGAAATCAATTTCATCACCTTCTGTTCTTGTTCTTTGTATCACGTCATCATCTTCATTGAATGTGACATGAAAGGTTTCTTTTAGTTCATGTCTTCGTGTGTTGAATACTCTAAAGGCTTTGGTTGTTGGAGAGTATCCTAAGAAGAAACCATCATCAGCTTTTTCATCAAACTTTCCAAGTTGATCCCTGTAGTTATAAATAAATGCAGGACATCCAAAGACATGGAAATAGCTGACGTCTGGTGCTCTTTTTCGAAAAACTTCATAACAGGATTTTCCATGTCTTTTAACAATGATTGATCTATTCTGGGTATAGCAGGTAGTGTGGATAGCTTCTCCCCAAAATTGGTTTGGTAAAGAGAAGTTTTGTGATATTCCTTTTTCATCACAAAAAGCTTCAAGCTGTTGATTCTTGAATTCAGTCCCATTATCACTTCTTTGAGATTTTACTCTAACTTCATTCATGTTTTCAACCTGTCTGATGAAGGACATGATGGCATCAGATGCATCACTTTTCCTTTTGAGGAAGAAAACCCATGTGTACCTTGAAAATTCATCAACAATGACCAAGGTGTATTTGTTGTGATTAATGGTCTGTGGTTTGACAGGTCCAAACAAATCCATGTGAAGGAGATGTAAACACTTGTCAATAGAAAATGATTGCCTGGTCTTAAATGAGGACCTGTGATGCTTTCTGATTGTGGTAAAATACGACCTTTTAGGAAAAAGGCTTAAAAGCGGTAAGTATTAAGTGATGATTTAGGAAAATTCTTTGACTAAATTTGTAAAACACTAAAATGACTAAATAAGAGTAAAAAATATTTTTATGAAATTTTAAACTAAGGAAAACTATTTTTAAATGATTAAAAGGTATTAATATATTTTAATAATTCTAAAAATTTATAAAATGATGAGAAAATTAATCCAAGAGTTTTAAAAATCCTAACTTAATGTATTTGACCTAAGAAAAATATCAAACTTGCAAAAATATTAAAAATGAAATTTAATAATAAAATAATATTAAAATAATATTCAAAATCCAAAAATTATAAAAATTTCTAAAAACTTACAAACTAGTTTATTTTGACCTAAGTAAACAAAAAATGAAAGTGAAATTACCAAAATACCCCTAATAGGCCCCCAAATGGGCTAAAATTAAAATAGTCCAACTTATTGGGCTTTTTGGATCAATAAAGTCCAACTCAACCAAATGAGCTGAAAATCACTAGTCCAGCTTAAAATCCAATTCTAAACACAAAAGTCTAAAGCCCAAAAGCTGAATGTGAGCTTATCACAGCTTAATTTAACAAAAACTTATTCTTAATGGGCTTTTTGGCCCATTAAGCTATAAGTCAATTCCATAAGCTCTAATTTGACACACAACCTTCTTTTGAGATGCCTAAGAGATCTGTGAAAAGAAATTTTCAAAAAGCTCAACTAATAAGCCAGAAATAAGCAAAGTAAAATTTCACTAAAAGATAAAATAGTCGACTTGGAGTTCTAGACCACCTTAGACCTTGATTCAACTTGCAAAACGCTATAAATGACTTAATTAAGACAAATAAATCAAGAAAAGTTCAATAAGCCAAGCCAAATAAGCTGAATAAGCTGATAAGCACTTATGTAAAAGTCAAAGGAGTTTGTTTTCTAGTCAAAGCTTAAAGTCAACCACCCAAATGCTCCAGTATGAACAAAGGGGTCAAATAAGGAACACTTATTACAAAATTAAAGTTGTTGTAGGTTTAAATAAGCTAGAACAACTTATTGATAAGCAAAATGCAAAATAACACTAGCAGTGGCTAGCAGTAGGGGAAAGGAGTTCCCACTGCTTTGACTTTTTGACTGTTGATTTGTGAGAGTTTTACTAGGTTTCAATGGAAAAAAAGGGCACCCTTATAACTCACTGGTTGAAAGGATTCAATATCAAGCAAGAAATCACAAAATCACCAAGCCAATAAGCACAGAATAAGCAAACAGTGCACATATATGATACACTTGAAAATAAGCAGTTATGAACAAATAAGCAGTTTAAGCATGAATAAGCCAACCAAAATGAACCATATG
The DNA here is from genome assembly GCA_025667525.1 of Glebionis coronaria. Lineage (NCBI taxonomy): Eukaryota > Viridiplantae > Streptophyta > Magnoliopsida > Asterales > Asteraceae > Glebionis > Glebionis coronaria. The sequence continues at coordinate 255,189,275 of CM046878.1, forward strand.
CATACACAAGCTATAATAAAGTCCAATAAGCACAAATAAACTTGTTTAACACACTGATTCAAAGATTAGAAGCAGATTCAAGCATATGCAATTAACTGATGAACAAACCAAGAACACAAAACCCTTTCGTGATCTAAATGACCACAAATCCAATTTCAAACCCTTAAATCCCTTTCCCTAGTTGAATTAACTAAGACTTAGCACTTGTTAACCCTACTCTACCCTTAGATCTAGGTGTCCCTAAAATTTTAGTCAAAATCACCAAGTAAAACAGATTTTAAGCCCTTTTGTTGGATTTAGGTGATTCAAACCCCAAAACTTGCAGATAAAGAACCAAATACACAACACAAACAAAAACCAACACAAAACACCAAAGTTCAACCACTCAAGTCAACACAAACCTTGATATAGCAGTTAACCCAAACACCCCTTAATAAACTACTTAGACAATTTTTCAAAGGATTTGTATGAATCAAACCATAAACAAAGCTCAAATAAATCCAGTATCAACAAACAAACCTTAAATAACCAGATTCAACCACAATATCACAGATTCACAGACAAATATCCAAATTCATCAAAAATCATGCAATATTTAGAAAAATGGAAAGAGTTTAGAGAAGTGCACCTCCAAAACATACATCCATGCTTTGGAATGTCTGAGCTTAGGTGCTAGCTAAACAAGCACCAGCTTCCTTGTTCCTATTAAGAACAACAAACACCAAAGTGAACCAAATAAAAATGAAATCTATTTTTTGAAAACAAGAGTTTTAATCCTTAAAACCTTTCCTCAAAAAACAACAAATGAAAAATGGAACTCAGACTTTAGCTAATCAAACACCAAACTTTTACAAAAACATAAAAGGGAAATCACAATTTTAAGAAAACCAAACTTTTATTTCATAAAAAGGAATTACAAGGATTTAGCTAAAATCTGGAACAAATGGACTCTCACATGTTGAGGCCTCCTTTTATAGACGACTTAGGATGATTCTAGAATGGAAAATACATCAAAACCCTAGCTATAAAGTCTCAAAAATGCCCTTGGCCTTCTAGACGTGTTTGTTGTTGATGAGTTGTCAAATTTGATCTTGGCTGTTCATTTTGTGCTTGGGGACCAAGTAGTAACCAAAAATCGTTGATCTTGCCACATCAGATTCCTTGGAGAGGAAGTTGGGTTTCTATTGGTGGACGAGGTTGAGTGTGGGGTCACTTGGGTAGTGGGATTTGGGAATTTTGGTGTGGGGTGAGTTTGGGGTGGGGTGAATCAAACGTGGGACTGGGTAATTTCATTTTACCATTTGTTTAAGTGGAAGGAGTTACTGGGTTAATCAGGGTAAACATTAACATGTTTTGTTCCGAAATTAGGGGAGGGTAATGTGTTTGGTGCAATTATATGTTGAAAGTTTGGTTGTGGCAAAAGTAACCCTTGGTCTTTAGCAAAATTGTAAATAATGTTTTTAAGCCTTAACAAATGACTCCCCTTTGTAAATTGATTGTGGTAAAATACGACCTTTTAGGAAAAAGGCGTAAAAGCGGTAAGTATTAAACAAATGATTTAGGAAAATCAAGTGTTAATGACCCAATGAAGTTCGTTTCCCAAGGAGTTATATGTGTGTGAATAATTCGTAAATGATTTGAGATTAATATTGGATAGAAGGGTATGAGAAAATAGAATGACGAAGACGTGAAATTAATTACTACTACGACTAAACGTAAAACCGTAAAAAGGACAAAAAAATTAATTCTAAAAATTCCCAAAAAATTACCAAAAATCAAATTAAATAAACTAAGAGTTTACCAATGATCAAAACTTTTTCAAACCTTTTTAATTAATTAAATATTAATTTTTAAATGCTAATTAAAGCCCTAAAAATCAAATTAACTATAAAAAAGCCCAAATAAAGATTTTTCAATTGGTAAACCTCTAAAATGATCTTAAAAAATTAAAAACTATTTTTATAAAATTTTAAACTAATAAAAACTATTTAAAATGATTTAAAAACTATTTAAACTTAAAATAATTATAAAAAATTAATCTAAATATGATAAAATTAACCTAAGAGTTGCAAAAATCCGATTTTAATGAATTAAACCTAAGAAAAATATAAAAAGTTCAAAAATGTGAAATTTGAAATTTAATAATAAAATAATATTAAAATAATATAATAATCCAAAAATTATAAAAAATTCTAAAAACTTGCAAACTAGTTTATTTTAACCTAAATAATCAGAAAATGAAAGTGAAATTACCAAAATACCCCTAATGGGCCCCCAAATAGGCTAAAACCAAAAACAGTCAACCTTAATGGGCTTTTGGGCCCAAAAAGTCAAACTAGGCCAAATGACCTAAAAAGCCCTATCTGACTCAAAATTTAATTCTAAGCACAAAAGTCTGAAGGCCCAAAAGCTGATTTTGAGCTTATCACAGCTTAAGTAGCAAACAGCTTATTCTTATTGGGCCAATAAGCCCATTAAGCAATAAGCCAATGCCATAAGCTCTACTTAAACACACAACCTTCTTTTGAGATGCCTAAGAGATCTGTAAAAAGAAATTCTGAAAAAGCTCACTCAATAAGCAAGAAATAAGCAAAATAGAAATCCACAAATCGACAAAATAGTCGGGTTAGAGTTCTAGGCAGTTTCAGAAGCTCTGGTTTGTTGCAAAAGCTCACAAATAGCTTAACTAAGAATAATCAATCAAGAAAATCACAAAAATCCAAGTAGAATAAGCTGTGTGAACCAATAAGCTGGCTGAAAAAGCCAAATAAGCTAGTTTTCCAGCAAAAGCTTAACCAAAAGACTTGTAACCTTCCAGACTTGTTATTAAGCTAAGAAAAATGAGTTCTATTACAAAAGCCAAGTTGTTACATGTACCAATAAGAAGTTCTCAAAAATAAGCCAATTTGTGCTTATTTGACCAAAAGTCAAAGTACTCCAAAGTTCACCAAATGCTCAGGGATGGTTTATAGGCTTGTTATAAGCAACTTTTGTGAAGAACTCAAGGAGGAGTCCTTGTGAATCAAGAGGTCAGTTGACCAATTGATGACAGATTTTGGCAAATAAGGCTAAATAAGCCAGTGAGCTTATAAGCCAGATACAAGGCACACCAAATAGCAAAATTCACTCACAAGCAGCACATAAACAAGATACAAGAAATCAATAAGCAGGGCAAACACTAGAATGACAAATGCAAGCACAAAATGAGGTGGTCACTTTGCTGATGCAAATGACCACTTCAGCCAACTTTGATAACCTCTAGCACCTTCAATAAGCCACCAAATTCAACAAACAGATAATGCACAGATAGCTTAGCACCTAAACTATTCCCAAACCGGATTTCAGACCTTAGATCCAACAAACAAAGAAGTTATTGGATCTGATGTGTTTGACCAATTTCAAAATACTTTTTATCAGTTTTTTACAAAACTTCAAATCCATTTTCCAATCTTTCAGAAACTTAACCAATGACTAAAACTTGTTTAATATGACTTGTTAAGACCTCCCAAACCCGAATAACCAAGGGCACAAGGCCACAAGGCCTTATGAACCAGTAAACCCAAACAGCCTTTTATAAGCCCTTTTTCAAAGCAACTTCTTAATTCTACAATCAACCTACTGATTTTAATGATCAAATAGCTCAACTAGGTGACAACTAACAGATACCAACCATAAAACACAAAGCACGAACACAAAATCAACAAATCACTTAGCAAAACACAAATCAGACAATATCATGTGATTTTTTAGAGGAATCTTAACAAGAGGTTATACCTATCCTTCACAACATCCTAGGAGGATCAGCAGTTCTCCTTGGACCTTGTTCAACAACTAGAACAAGACCAAGGTACTTCAACAAAGGAGATGAATGACTGCCTTGGTTGATGTTTCAAAGTAGAAACTCAAGGACTTGATTTCTTCAACACAAGCAACAAACAGCCCAACCAAAGGCTCCAATCCCTTCACAAGCTTGGTGTCAACAAGCTTGTAAGAGCTTATAAATTTTGGTCAAGCATTAGTACAAGAAAAATAGCAAAATCAGATGACTGATTTCAAGTTATTTTTAAACTTAAAAACCTTACCAAAGATAAACGTCCTTAAACCACAAGATTTAAGCACAGTTATAACATCAAATGGAACTCAGAATTACCCTTAAACAACACCAACTTTCAAAAACATAAAAAGGAATTACAATTTTCTCAAAATACCAACTTTTTTAAAATTTAAAAATGAATTACAATGTTTAAAAGGTAAAACTGGAACAAGGCTCTCTCACAAGTTGAGGAGTCCTTATATAGGCCACAAGGGCTGAGATTACAATGAGAAAACCCTATCTATGAAGTCCCTAAAATACCCTTGAATCTTCTAGACGAATTTTGATATTGAGTTGTCCAAATGCATCCTAGACGTTCATTTTAGCTTTGTGACCAAGCATTGAGTCTTGGCTGTTGATTTGGCCACGTGTCATGCCTTGGAGGTTAAGGTGTGATGTAATAGGTGGACAGTTTGAATGGTGGGGTCACTTGGTGAGTGGGAGTGAGGGTTTTGGGTGTGGGATGAGTTTCTGCATGTGTGAATCAAGCGTGGGTAGGGTTAATTGTAATTTACCCTTTGTTTAAGTGAAGGTAAATCTGGGTGGGTTGAATGGTGAATAGTAGTAAGTTTGATCCGAAAAAGGTGGGGAGGTGGTGTTTGGCGCGTGTTTGTGTGATTCAAACTTTAGGAAGGGCAATATTGGTCCTTGTATTTTGGTGAATGTGGTAAAACAAGTTTTCAGCCAACACAACCCGTTTTCCTTTGTTAATAAACTTTCCAAGTTTATAGTTTTGCCACAAAACTTTGAAATAAAGGTTTCAAGGGTTATTTTTGCCATGTTTGAATATTTGAGGGACTGATCTTGGACTTTCTTGATCTTCAAAGGTCTTCATTGTTTCTTTCACTTCATAAGGGGCCATAATTGACAATTTAGAATTGATGAGGGACTAAACTTGCCAATTCTTCAAAGTTGAAGGACCATTTTGTAATTTTGAAAAACTTAAGGGACCAAACTTGTAATTATGAATATACAAGGGTTTTAAGTGTCATTTCTTCATATTTTGAGGATCAATCTTGTACATCTTCAAGTCTTCAAGGGTTTTTCTTGGATAATTCATGAACTAGGGCCCGGTTCTTTGTACGGCTTCGTTTCTCGTGTCCGTTTTCCTTGTTTCTTGTGATCTTTTGTCTTTTTCACGATATCCATACCTAAAACACACAAGTAAACAAATACAAGCATATATATGGTATTTTATGACATTTTAATGCATTTAAAGCCCGAAAAGAACGATGAGATCATGTACAAATGCCATCTCATGACTCCCCCATACTAAGCCATTGTCGTGCCCTCACGCAATGCTAGAATAAAGTATCTAAGCATCACCAAAATTCAATTTTATTAAACTTTATTGAAATGTAAAAGACTTGCAACAATACTACGAAGATGTGTAAAAGACATAATGTATGATTTTCATCACGAATGTGACTTTTAGGGTCAATGAATAGAAAAAGTAAATGTCCCATAGAGTAAATTTTGTCATCCTTGATTGTCATACATTCCATGCTAAGTGTAAAAACGAGATCATTCTTGGTACAAGTCATAATGCTAACACTACTCATACGTCCAAATTGTGTAATACTTTTTCTCCCAGCAATCCTAGTTATTATAAAAGGAAATGGGTTACTAGAATTTTTTAACTACTTGTCATGGATCACAAGTGATTCATATTGACTTATTTAGTATTTATTAGTCCGAAAGTAAAGTAGCACGATTTAATCGATAGTTAGCCGAAGGACAAAATCTTTTAAAACGGCTTCTCGTGTATCTCCTTAAGTTCATATCTTGGCATAACTCGTTTCACGATTTGAGACCTTTCTCGGACCGATATTTGGCATGTACTTCATACTTCAAATCTTGGGAAGACGTTCTTGAAATTATGGTCTTCTCTTCATATTTTGGAATTTCTTCACTTGACGTTTTTGAGAGATTCTTCATACTTGGACCACGACTTCATCATTTTTATTCAATCCTTATTTTGAACTTTGATATACAACGATCCGCCTCCCTTTCGGACTTGTATATATTCATCCTCATACCTTGTAAGGGTCTTTTTGGATAGACTTTCTCCATGATCTTTAGGGGAGTAATTGCTTTTCGTCGTGTTTCTTGATCCTTCATATTGATTTAGGAATAATGATACTTCACATCATCTTGGATCTTTAGCAACAAAATAGAGCTCCTCATACCTTGTTAGGGCCTTTTTGGATGTTCACCAATCTTCGTGTCCCGCTTCAATAAGTTATGCCTTGGCTATGAACTCTATTCAACCCCGAGTAACTTTTAAACGATCTTGTGCTAGAAGCTAAGTAACCTTTCAAATCGTACGACCTTACTTATTGCAATTATTTTTTATTCCTAATGCATTGATCTTATGGGAGAAAAAGCCACAATTAAAAACATATGAGTTTTTGAAAGAATATTTTCATGTTCTACGTTTAGCATGATCACTTTTCTAACTCTATCATCTCTCGTTCTTCACTATATAAAGACCTCTAATTAAAGAGGCTCGTGACTACTTAGCCATGCAAGTTAAAATTAAGCCAAATTTGGATTAGCTTTCATTAAGACTATATCAAATCAAAGTTTTGGGTTTTCAAGCCACCTATAGGATCTTGCACTTTCTTGGACTTTTTCAAGTTTAGAGAATGCATTTTATAGTTCCCTTGATAAGTGACTTTCTAGGATCAATTATAGGAACTTGAGAAAAGTTCTTGTTCTTAACCCGAATGAGTTAAGACTTTCACGTTTTAATGTTCCCTATATAAAAGTCTAGCAAAACTTGAATTGAGCGGGTTAAGGAATGTAAAGGCTCCAAATGCCCATCAAGTCAAAAATTAGCTCTTATTCTACCGATCGTAAAATATACATTCGTGTCATAAGAACACTTATTAAAACTAAAAAATTTTAAATTTTAGCCATTTTTAGCCTTATTAGCAACAAAACATAACAAAACGTTGAAAGTTGGAAAACGTGAGGGCGTAGCAAAGCAAGTATCTATTCACCCCCCCCCCCCCCCATACTAAAAGTAAACATTGTCCTCAATGATTCGAGTATAAAGGTGGAGCACCCCCATACTAGAGACGAAGATCGAATGCTTAGGATCTAGCATGGAAAGGGTGATCAACAATATATCTAAAGTTGTTTATTAATTATGCTAAAAGATAATTGTTAGAACAATAAAGGATATGTCATGGATTCGTGAAAAACTTCTTCAAGCAAACGATGGAGGCTCACGTAAACGAACACGAGAGTCTTCAATCGTAGATGATGATGATGATCTAGATAACACAATCACAAATAACCACGAGACAACGAGTTGGAAGGGCACAAATCCCCTCTCATTATTTATTAGTAAGCATAAAAAGATAAGCATGGTATCTCCCCCACGAGGCACCTCGTTTTTGATTACCGAGTCATGAGCTCGACTCGATCCCCTTAAAATGTGAAAATTTAGGGAAAATTATGGTATGGTCAATTTTTGGTGGGGCTTACATGATAAACAAGGCCCAAAAAGCAAACGGGATTAAGGACTAAGTCCTTTAATGATGCAAAATACCAGGATCGAAGATTGTTTCTTCGTTTTCATTGGATAAACAAATCAACTCCACTTCAACACGTGCCATAAACTCAAAGAGTTTGAATAAAAGAGATGAGAAGTAGAAGGGTGGGACAATTGGTAAGACAAACTTTTGAGCTACTCGAGGTAGACTCGCACCAAGCAAATAGATATAGTTTACATTTATTGCATCGGTGGAAGACCGAGATTTCCCTTTACATGAAATTCTGGGATCGAATATCTCGTCCTCAGTGGACAAGGATGAGGGAACATAAGGGGCTTCCCCAATACTAAAACCACACAAAGCATCGTCAAAAGGAGCAGACGAGCTTGTAGCACTCAAAACACGTGGTGATGACGGAGTTAGATTTGTAGAAAAATCAACTAAGTCACATTTAAAATCTTTTCCTTTTTTACCTTTTAAACTCTCCTTATGAAAACCCTTTTTGATTATGTCGAAAATATTTGGTGTTTTTAAGACGATTTTTGTCACACTAAAAATTCTCACATTTGAAAACCGTTTTGGTTTTGGTGGTGGTAAGTTCTCAAAACGTTTATCGACAAAGAAAACCTCCCCATCGGGGTCTACATATTCGTCATCCGAAAGATCTTCCGTAGAAACCGGCAACTTATCAACACTTTTCAAGAATGAATGTTCGAGGTGAGGCGAAGGATTTTTCGATTCAAGTATTGACGGTTTCTTCTTTGTAGGCTTTACACTCATAACCTCCACCGGCGAAGGAAATGGTAAATTGTTTTTGGCGACATTTCCTAAAACTCTTGGTGAAAATTCTTTGCAAACGACATTGGTTGAATCACCATGGTTTAAAGATGCAATAGAATACACATGAGAAAGATTGGAGTTTTGTGTTGCATTGATGACAAGTTCTTCCTCATTGAAACGAAGGGCGATTTTTCGAGCATGAACATCAATAAGTGCTCTTGATGTACCAAAAATGAACGACCCAAAATGAGAGGAACTTTTCGATCGATAGGAATGTATACAACGATAAAGTCAACGGGATAGTAAAACTTTCTGACTTTAACGAAAACGTCCTCGGCTACTCCACATGCTAAAATCGTAGAATGATCGGCCATCTCGATAGACATGTTCGAAGGATTAAGAGCCGGAAGCGAAAGCGATTTGAAAATCTCAAGAGGCATTAAATTAATACTAGCACCAAGATCGGCCACGGCGTAGCATTCCTCCATATCTTGAATTGCACACGGAATCAAAAATTTACCGGGATCACCGACTTTTTGTGGTATGCGGCTAAGAAAAACCGATAAACAACTAGACGATTGTTGTAACTTCTCTTTTGTTGTTTAGCATACTTTTGAAGTTTGCGGCGAATCGAGGCATCATGATAAGAGCGTCGACAAAACTTATGTTAAAATGTATGTCACGAAACATTTTCATAAAAAGCTCAAATTGATAATTATTCCGTTCTTGTGCTTTTTCCTTGTTACGTCTCGAAGGGTAAGGTAAGGGTGGTGTGGGTTGGACATTAGGCAATGGCCTTGGAATCTCGGGTTCCATGATTGGTATTGGTTCAACCGTAGGTGTGGTATGAGCGGTACTTCATGGGCTTGTAATATGCTCCTTTTCGACCATCACCTCGGGCTCTTTCTCGATTTCCTTCTCCGTAGAAGTACTTGGACGAGAGATTGGTTCCTTGAAAGTTTTACCACTTCGTGTAGTAATAACCTTCATTTCTCCCTTTGGGTTTGAAATGGTATCACTAGGAAGACCACCCGAGGAAGAGGGTTTACACATGATTTCTTCAAACATTTTTGCCATTCGGTCTTCAAATTTTGATTGCATTAAATCCGCTTTTAACAATTCTTGCTTAATCTCATGTTGTCCTTGTTCCATCTTTTGTTGATTTTGTTGAAGACGTTGAATGTTTCCTTCCATTTTATTTGCATGAGTCTTAAGTTCATTAGCAAGTTCGTTTTTAAGCTCGTTTTTCAACTCAGATCTTAAGCTAATCATCTCACGTTGCATATTATCAAATTTAGCATCATTTGCTTTAGCATAATCCAAAAATTCTCCTTGAAGATTTTTAGTGTGAGCATTTTGAAAAACTTGTGTAGTGTTTTGAAAATCACGGTTTTGGTTTTGATTAGCAACTTGTCCATTTCCACTTTGGTAATTCCCTTTGTTGTAGTTACGTGAATTGCCTTTATAACCACCATTTTGGTTGTTGTTTCGATAGTTATTAGCATTTTGATTTGGTGGAGCTTGATTTGGGCGGGAACCTTGGCCGTTTTGGTTGTAAGTTCCCGTTGCTACGTAAGCACTCGAAGTGTTACCACCGGCGGTAATGCACTCGGAAAGATCATGAGCTCCACCACAAGAAAAACAACTCTTATCAAACGCCTTAACCGAAGCGGAATTCAAAGCATCTTGTGCTTTCCAATGAGTCATAAGATTTGAAAACCTATCGAAAAACCGATTTTCCTCACTAGCTTCATCATGTAAGGCATTAATGCTACGAGACGATGACGACGATGACGAACCCATATTGGCAACACTCGGTGTGTTACGAGGGTTGTAAACCTTAGATCTTTCTCGATAATCTTTAAAGCTTCATCGGTCGTTTTGCACAAAAGATTACCACCCGTGGCGGCATTCAAATAATCTCGTTCATGATCATTAAGCCCATTATAAAAAGTATCAACTTGATGTAATTCCAAAAAATCATGGTGTGGACATTCATGTAACATTTCCTTAAATCGTTCCCATGCCATTGAAAAACTCTCATTATTTCGTTGTACAAATCTGGAAATCTCATTTTTCAAATGTGTTGTTTTAGATGGTGGAAAAAAATTTGTTCACAAACTTAGAAACGAGATCCCCCCATGTCAAAATCGAATTTGGCGGTTCTTTCTCAAGCCAAATTTTGGCGGGTCCATCTAAAGAGTATGGAAACAACATCATCTTAATAGCGTCATGTGGAACATCCTTAAACTTGCTAGTTGTAGTGAGACGATTAAAATTCCTTATGTGGTAATGTGGGTTGTCGTTCTCATGACCTCTAAACTTATTTGCTTGCAACATTGACATTAAACCCGTCTTAATCTCGAAATTCTCCGCAAGGATGGCGGGAATCACAATGCCCTCTCCAAAACCCTCGGTGGATGCTTGAAGCAACTCCATTATAGTACGATTAGCCATGACGACTTCTTGTTCTACAATAGGTTCAACAATTGGAGTTTGTTCTTCAATCAACGTCTCTTGATTTCCTTGATTTTGACGACGTTTACGAGCTCGTTTTGCTTGACTACGAGTTAGCATAAACTTCACGTAGAATGGGAGGTGAGCAAAGAAGATTCTTTTTGGGTGTTTTGTGAATTTTCAATTTTTTTTTTGTGCTTTTGATTGTTTTTTAATTTTTTTGGATTTTGTGTATGTTCGTAGACAACAATCTACCAAATCTCTCCTCGAATCAAACTCTTGATTAAAGAAGCCTCAAAAGAATGAAAACGATCACGTGGAGTGAACGCCTTCGAATGACTTTAGAACTTTGGTGAAAACATTGTTCAAGAGGGTTTAATCACAAAGAAACCAAGCAAATATATATGATCTGTAATAATACTTTGGGCGGCAAAACCCTCGATTAGCCTTCAATCTCAAAATACTCACAAGCAAGCGGGGAAACGAGGCGGCGTGAAGCACTTAAGAGTGTTTTTCCTTAGGGTATATTTTATAATACCCGCCTTATACCCACCTTATAGTTTGTATTTTTCAAAATCGAGCTTCACGAAAGTATTTATCTATTTTTGCCTTTTTCTTTTTGTTTGAGATTCGAATACAATAATTAGGAGATCAAATCCCAATTAAGGTTGTGTTTTCACACTTTTGGAGATATTTTGTATTTGTTGTGATACTTAATACAATATAGTAATAATAATTTAACAAGAAAAACGAAAAAAAACCGATAATACGTATTAGTAGATTTCTACTAATACAAATACTATTTATGGTTAATATTAAAAACAACAAGACAAATTAATCACGACACACCTCCCCGGCAGCGGCGCCAAAATGATTGTGGTAAAATACGACCTTTTAGGAAAAAGGCGTAAAAGCGGTAAGTATTAAACAAATGATTTAGGAAAATCAAGTGTTAATGACCCAATGAAGTTCGTTTCCCAAGGAGGTATATGTGTGTGAATAATTCGTAAATGATTTGAGATTAATATTGGATAGAAGGGGGTGAGAAAATAGAATGACGAAGACGTGAAATTAATTACTACTACGACTAAACGTAAAACCGTAAAAAGGACAAAAATAAAAATTAATTCTAAAAATTCCCAAAAAATTACCAAAAATCAAATTAAATAAACTAAGAGTTTACCAATGATCAAAACTTTTTCAAACATTTTAATTAATTAAATATTAATTTTTAAATGCTAATTAAAGCCCTAAAATCAAATTAATTATCAAAAAGCCCAAATAAAGATTTTTCAATTGGTAAACCTCTAAAATGATCTAAAAAGATTAAAAACTATTTTTATAAATTTTTAAACTAATAAAAACTATTTAAAATGATTTAAAACTATTTAAACGTAAAATAATTATAAAAAATTAATCTAAATATGATAAAATTATTCTAAGAGTTGCAAAAATCCTATTTTAATGAACTAAACCTAAGAAAAATATAAAAGTTGCAAAAATGTGAAATTTGAAATTTAATAATAAAATAATATTAAAATAATATTAATAATCCAAAAATTATAAAAATTATAAAAACTTGCAAACTAGTTTATTTTAACCTAAATAATCAGAAAATGAAAGTAAAATTACCAAAATACCCCTAATGGGCCCCCAAATGGGCTAAAACCAAAAACAGTCAACCTTAATGGGCTTTTGGGCCCAAAAAGTCAAACTAGGCCCAAATGACCTGAAAAAATCCCTATCTTACTCAAAATTTAATTCTAAGCACAAAAGTCTGAAGGCCCAAAAGCTGATTTTGAGCTTATCATAGCTTAAATAGCAAACAACTTATTCTTATTGGGCCAATAAAGCCCATTAAGCAATAAGCCAATGCCATAAGCTCTGCTTAAACAAACAACCTTCTTTTGAGATGCCTAAGAGATCTCTAAAAAGAAATTTTGAAAAAGCTCACTCAATAAGCCAGAAATAAGCAAAATAGAAATCCACAAAACGACAAAATAGTCGGGTTAGAGTTCTAGGCAGTTTCAGAAGCTCTTGTTTGTTGCAAAAGCTCACAAATAGCTTAACTAAGAATAATTAATCATGAAAATCACAAAAAGCCAAGTAGAATAAGCTGTGTGAACCAATAAGCTGGCTGAAAAAGCCAAATAAGCTAGTTTTCCAGCAAAAGCTTAACCAAAAGACTTGTAACCTTCCAGACTTGTTATTAAGCTAAGAAAAATGAGTTCTATTACAAAAGCCAAGTTGTAGCATGTACCAATTAGCAGTTCTAAAAAATAAGCCAATTTGTGCTTATTTGACCAAAAGTTAAAGTACTCCAAAGTTCACCAAATGCTCAGGGATGGTTTATAGGCTTGTTATAAGCAACGTTTGTGAAGAACTCAAGGAGGAGTCCTTGTGAATCAAGAGGTCAGTCGACCAATTGATGACAGATTTTGGCAAATAAGGCTAAATAAGCCAGTGAGCTTATAAGCCAGATACAAGGCACACCAAATAGCAAAATTCACTCACAAGCAGCACATAAACAAGATCCAAGAAATCAATAAGCAGGGCAAACACTAGAATGACAAATGCAAGCACAAAATGAGGTGGTCACTTTGCTGATGCAAATGACCACTTCAGCCAACTTTGATAAGCTCTAGCACCTTCAATAAGCCACCAAATTCAACAAACAGATAATGCACAGATAGCTTATCACCTAAACTATTCCCAAACCTGATTTCAGTCCTTAGATCCAACAAACAAAGAAGTTATTGGTCTGATGTGTTTGACCAATTTCAAAATACTTTTTATCAGATTTTTACAAAACTTCAAATCCCTTTTCTAATCTTTCAGAAACTTAACCAATGACTAAAACTTGTTTAATCTGACTTGTTAAGACCTCCCAAACCCTAAGAACCAAGGGCACAAGGCCACAAGGCCTTATGAACCAGTAAACCCAAACATACTTTTATAAGCCCTTTTTCAAAGCAACTTCTTAATTCTACAATCAACCTACTGATTTTAATGATCAAATAGCTCAACTATGTGACAACTAACAGATACCAACCATAAAACACAAAGCACAAACACAAAATCAACAAACCACTTAGCAAAATACAAATCAGACAATATCATGTGATTTTTTAAAGGAATCTTAACAAGAGGTTATACCTATCCTCCACAACATCCTAGGAGGATCAGCAATGCTCCTTGGACCTTGTTCAACAACTAGAACAAGACCAAGGTACTTCAACAAAGGAGATGAATGACTGCCTTGGTTGATGTTTCAAAATAAAAACTCAAGGACTTGATTTCTTCAACACAAGCAACAAACAGCCCAACCAAAGGCTCCAATCCCTTCACAAGCTTGGTGTCAACAAGCTTGTAAGAGCTTATATCTTTTGGTCAAGGATTAGTACAAGAAAAATAGCAAAATCAGATGACTGATTTCAAGTTATTTTCAAACTTGAAAACCTTACCAAACATAAACGTCCTTAAACCACAAGATTTAAGCACACTTATAACATCAAATGGAACTCAGAATTACCCTTAAACAACACCAACTTTCAAAAACATAAAAAGGAATTACAATTTTCTCAAAATACCAACTTTTATAAAATTTAAAAAGGAATTACAATGTTTAAAAGGTAAACTGGAACAAGGCTCTCTCACAAGTTGAGGAGTCCTTATATAGGCCACAAGGGCTGAGATTACAATGAGAAAACCCTAGCTATGAAGTCCCTAAAATGCCCTGGAATCTTCTAGACGAATTTTGATATTGAGCTGTCCAAATGCATCCTAGACGTTCATTTTAGCTTTGTGACCAAGCATTGAGTCTTGGCTGTTGATTTGGCCACGTGTCATGCCTTGGAGGTTAAGGTGTGATGTGATAGGTGGACGGTTTGAATGGTGGGGTCACTTGGTGACACTACAACAAAATGAAGTTAAGGCAACACCAATAAAGTGCTATATTAGGCCTTTAAAATGTTGCATTACACATAATGCGACACTTTGCCAAGTGCCGCGTTATGCAACGTCACCTTAGGTATATGCAACACTTATATTGGATAATGCAACACTTTTTAGAAGTGTTGCTCATGTGTAGCAATTGTAATACTTCAAGATGCAACACTTCGGAAATAAAATGCAACATTTTACACACTCATGTGCAACACTTATACACAAATGTGCAACACTCTTAGTTCAATAACAACACTTTTCACATTTATGTGCAACACTTTTATATTCAATGATAACACTTCTCACATTTATATGCAACACTTTTTCATTTGAGACTAGCAAGCATGCAACACTTTAATATATCAAGAGCAACACTTTATGATTTTTATCACCTTAGTGTAACACTTTTTCTTATTGATCTGTAGCTCTTCTATATCATGCAACACAAATTTCAAATGTGCATAATACATTAATAAAAATTAGCAAGTCAAAATAGAAATCCATATTCTCATTACATAACATAAATAATTAAATACAATAAGAAAATATAACATTGTACTTTGACCAAATTATTTAATGTAGCTGACATACAATAATTTGAGGATAAAATTTTTATCTAATGAAAATTCAAGTAATCTTGATATCTTCTTTGAGGCTCTCCACATGTAGTTTTCTTTATCAACTATGTCAAAGCAATGGAAACGAGTTTAAGTGGTGTAGTGTTGGTGGGTCTCAGGTTAATAGTATGCGGTTGTCTGGTTAGTGGGGTCAAGAAAAGGGGGCAGAGGGTTGGTGAAAAATATGAAGCCGGGGCTATGTTTGCTGTGGTGGTGTTGCTACTGTTGTTGCTGGTATTGGTGGTGGTGCCTGCTGTGTTCCTAAAAACTAGGCAAACAAGTAGATGGACCACGAAACCTATGTTGTTGCTGCATTGATTCAGCTTCTCATGCTGCAAAGAAGGTTAAAATTAGTTATGTTATGGAAAACTCTAATAAGAGACATGTTCCAAAGTCTAAAACTGATTTAGCAATACAAGAATAGGCCTGACGCTTTTATAAATTGTGATTTTCATTTATATTTCAAACAAAAAAGTAGCAACATATATCAGAAAATCGCACCTTGTTGAGGTGCTGCATAGCCACTAGAAGCATGTTGACGCTTATGTGACTGTAAGTTGCTGCCAATACTTGGGTTTTTACCACTATGTTCATCTGCATCTGGACGCTTATCAAAATACTTTAACCATACTTCAGCAATAGCTTCCGCTATTACTTTCTCAGTCAATATTTATCTTTTGTATCTGCACAAAGACGAATTCGATAATACAACTAGAAAAAAAAGGAAAAGGCAACCCACTTTGATTTCACCACCGAGAAAATTGGAAAAAGAAACTCACATTGGGATAATAGGATTTGACAATTTTTTTGTTTCACAAAAGATAAGCTCAAGTTCAATATGAAGCGGATCAACACGATGAGTCATCTGTGAATCCACTTGGTTGGAATTAGCATTTCACTGAAGATAAAAATATATATTGTTCCAAAAGTGAAACATTTTTAATTTGGGTATGTGCAACAGCGGTTTGAGCCAAAACCTCACTTGTTGGAAGCATTGCAGCTTGGTTTTCAGCAATCATCGGATTAGCAGACATGCTTGAAGAAGGTTGATCGTGAAGACTGAGTGATGAATCTCCTGGAATGAGCTGATCAACTTGTATGGTTTCTACATGTTACGTATTATCATCTTTGATTTCGACCCTTGGAGTAGGATCAACTTGTCATTCTTGATCTTATATACCATTCTCTGAAGCTTGTTGAATTAGATGAGAATCATTGTGAATTTCCTGACACAACGAGAACATTAAGATTACAAAGATTAAAGTTTAATTCAAAAGACAGTATGAAGGATGCAATATTAATGATTCTGACTGTGTAAATAACCCACTGGAATTACTGGCATTGAATGATCAGAAACTAGAGAAGCAACTTGCTGAACGGAGGGGGTTGTGTCATGTGCCTTCTCTTGGTTGCAGTTGCCAGCTGGGATTCCCAACTCGACAGACTCGACGTATGGTTCCACGTTATTGGGCCAGTTGCATTAGAGTCCTTAACAGCATGTGACTCGTCCGCATATTCGATATGTGGTGTCAATTTCCAGAGTAAAAAGGTATAATTGATTGGTAATGGGATTCATGAATCGGCAACTATGCAAGCACAAACTGGGTTCTAAGATGAAGATGACTTCTTAAAACTGGAAAAAAGGCTCACCTTAGTAGTTGATGATATCATGGAATCCCTTTCAAAGATTAAATGGCTACTAAGCCTCCTGCACAAAGTCTTGAACTGTTAAAATCTCCTAAACTTCTTATTAACTATACTTTGTTCAGAATACTTTTTATAGCCATTCCGATACAATAATCACCTATATTTGGTTCAAAATTCTTTTTGAGGCGACCTGACCAATTTTAGCTCGTTAGCCAACCCATCTAACCCGCCATTATGTCACCTTAAATCAAATGTTACGAAATATCTTGTCTTTTCGATGTTTGCAAGATGCGTAGACATGATAGATGCTTGCAAATCACAAAACAAAAAATTAAATTCATTGACATCTCAACAAAGATAAATTTGGATCGTAAGGAACCCAATCCCTTGAAAGGACGGAACTTTAAAGCGAAAACAGAGCCAAAATCCCCCTAAAACTTTCATAGATGACATTAAACTTTTAGAATGATACTTGCAATAACGTATAAAATCACGTAAGCCACGACACATACATAACTTATTGTGTTTCCTACTTAAAAGTCTTCGAAGAAGATGTCTCTAAGCGTGAGTGTAAAAAAGGAATATAGGTGATTTGAATTATATAAGACACCAATATTGGTATACTTAGTTGCATCAGTCAACGTAAAACTAATAATAATTCACCATGCTTATTGCTTTGTTGTATTAACGCTTGAAGATGCTATCTTCATTAACATTCTTTGACATATGAACTCTATTTATACCAACATGGGAAGGTGCAAATACATATTTCAAGACTGATAATGCTCAGGTGCCTTCTCAATAGCAAGAGACATCACTTGCACACAAGCATCATCTCAGCTATGTGAGCTGATCATGAGCACAAGGATACTGAAAAAGTACCCAAAATATAATTAGATATCTTGAGTGTTAGTGTCAAACGGGTTGACCCAACCTGAACCCGTAAAGCCTTATAGGGACAGGTTCATTCGGGTCTAACCATGCTTATCGAGTTTATCCGATCAACCCAATAGTTACGATATTCTTAAAGGGTCGGGTTAGAGTTTATTTTTTGAATGTTATCGAGTTCAGGTTCAACCCGATAACCCATTAACATGTAAAGCCTTTTAAGTTTATTTTTATTTTTGGCCAATATGATGGAAAAAACAGCCATACATGAATATGTTACATGTTATATGCTTTTTGATTGGTTGTTAAAATAATATGTTAAAAAATGAAACGTGGTATTAACTTATTAAGACAAACAAGATCCACAATAGTATCCCAAAATGCGTTTCTAACATGGCATGCCCATATGAGTAGAATTCTCAACCAACCTGAAACTCTTGTGTAATAGAGAAAATTTCTCATAGAAGAATGTTTACTTCCTAAAGGAGGAAGCCATATATAGATGGATACACACCCCAACAGAACTATGACTTTATTCTGTATAAACTTGCACCACAATTCAATCATTTTTCCTTCATCAAGTGTCTAAAAAAAGCCTTTCAACAACGTTTAGATAACTAGGCCCGACGTGATAACCTGCAACCAGATAGACCCGAACTCATAGACGAAATTCTTATAGGGTCTAGTTGCGGGTTAGTTTTTATTTTTCCAAACCCGATAAACTCGACCTGATTACCCGATTGACACCCTAATCATGAGGATGTATTAACAATATATCTCACTCATCTAATATAAAATCAGAAATATACTTCAACAAACAAAAATCGTGAATAAGATATGAATATTTTGGTTGATTAACAGTAAAGACGATATGCACTCGATAATTATTTGATAATAATCAGTTGAAAAGCTAAAACATGATTGATTATACTAATCTGTAAAATAGTCTCCCATCATTAACATAAATTTAATTAGTACATCTTAAAAATCTCCAAAAAATTAAAAAAAGAAAAATCTAAACATCTAGCCTTAGATCTAATATCGTGTAAGTCGCCATGAAAGTAATTAGATACCAATTATTCGAATTGAAAGAAAACCCCCTACTTTTTACACTAATCGGTGCGTTGATCACCTCAAAACCTTTAATTGCTTTATGCGTTTTGTAATTACTAATTAGTATGAAGAAGAACAGTAAATTTACCCTTGGTTACATCAAAACTTTTGTAATTGATCACCACGAAGATTCAAGAATACGATCCTTAATTAGGCTGACTTCGAAGTGGAACTCGATTATTCCTTGCTAGATCTAAAACACGTAATACTGAAGATAGGACGAGAAAGGGGGAAAAGGGTGCTCACAATGGTTTGAAGAAATGATTTTTTTTTAATTTAGGTTGAGAAAGAGGAATAAACTAATTTGGGCAAAAATATTTTTTTTGGAGGAGCGGGAACGGCTTAATCTAAATTTTCATTTTGGAGGGGTAGTGATAGCGTACAAACATTTCATTAGATTTAACATTCTTTTTTAAAGTTTGCAACACTTATAAAAAAACGCTGCATTAGATATAAAAATGCAATACTTTATTTAAAAATGCTGCTTAATGTTCATTATTTTATAAAAAGCAACACATTTAAAAGTGTTGCATACAATATGCTGCATTAGCTTCATTTTGTTGTAGTGTGAGTGGGAGTGAGGGTTTTGGGTGTGGGATGAGTTTCTGCATGTGTGAATCAAGCGTGGGTAGGGTTAATTGTAATTTACCCTTTGTTTAAGTGAAGGTAAATCTGGGTGGGATGAATGGTGAATAGTAGTAAGTTTGATCCAAAAAAGGTGGGGAGGTGGTGTTTGGCGCGTGTTTGTGTGATTCAAACTTTGGGAAGGGCAGTATTGGTCCTTGTATTTTGGTGAATGTGGTAAAACAAGTTTTCAGCCAACACAACCCGTTTTCCTTTGTTAATAAACTTTCCAAGTTTATAGTTCTGTCTTAAAACTTTGAAATAAAGGTTTCAAGGGTCATTTTTGCCATGTTTGAATATTTGAGGGACTGATCTTGGACTTTCTTGATCTTCAAAGGTCTTCATTGTTTCTTTGACTTCATGAGGGACCATAATTGACAAATTAGAATTGATGAGGGACTTAACTTGCCAATTCTTCAAAGTTGAAGGACCATTTTGTAATTTTGACAAACTTAAGGGACCAAACTTGTAATTATGAATATACAAGGGTTTGAAGTGTCATTTCTTCATATTTTGAGGATCAATCTTGTACATCTTCAAGTCTTCAAGGGATTTTCTTGGATAATTCATGAACTAGGCCCGGTTCTTTGTACGGCTTCGTTTCTCGTATCCGTTTTTCCTTGTTTCTTGTGATCTTTTGTCTTTTTCACGATATCCATACCTAAAACACACAAGTAAACAAATACAAGCATATATATGGTATTTTATGACATTTTAATGCATTTAAAGCCCGAAAAGAACGATGAGATCATGTAAAAATGCCATCTCATCATAAATGAAGTTTCATTCTTCTTATTTTGGCCACGAAAACTCTATAGAAAAGGTTTTAGGGCTTATACAACTTTGGTGTAATTACAATTTCAGTCCTTTTGTGTTTTAAATCATAAACCAAGGACTAGAAATGTAATATTCTTGAACTTCAAGGGTCTTTATTAGATATTTGACTTCATGAGGGACCATTATTGACAATTTAGTTTTGTTGAGGGACTAAATTTGCGTATTCTTCAAAGATGAAGGACCTTTTCGTCATTTTGACAAACTTAAGGGACCAAACTTGTAATTATTAATATACAAGGGTATTAAGTGTCATATCTTCATAAATGAGGGATCAATCTTGTACATATTCAAGTCTTCAAGGCTTTTTCTTTGATAAATCACAAACTAGGGCCTGGTTCATTGTGCGGCTTCGTTTCTCGTGTTCGTTTTTCCTTGTTTCTTGTGATCTTTTGTCTTTTTCACGATATCCATACCTAAAATACACAAGTAAACAAACACAAGCATATATATGGTATTTTTATGACATTTTATGCATTTAAAGCCCGAAAAGAACGATGAGATCATGTATAAATGCCATCTCATCACTCCTCCATACTAAACCATTGTCGTGCCCTCACGCAATGCTAGAATAAAGTATCTAAGCATCTCCAAAATTTAATTTATTACCCTTTATTGAAAAGTAAAACTTGCAACAATACTACGAAGATGTGTAAAGACATAATGTATGATTTTCATCACGTGAGTGACTTTTAGGATCAATGAATAGAAACAAGTGAATGTCCCATAGAGTAAAGTTTGTCATCCTTGATTGTCATACATTCCATGCTAAGTGCAAAAACGAGATCATTGTTGGTACAAGTCACAATGCTAACACTACTCATACGTCCAAATTGTGTAATACTTTTTCTCCCCGAAATCCTAGTTATTAAGAAAAGAAAACGTTTCTAGAATTTTTTAATTATTTGTCATGGATCACAAGTGATTCATATTGACTTATTTGAGTATTTATTAGTCCGAAAATAAAGTAGCACGATTTAATCGATAGTTAGCCGAAGGAAAAAATCTTTTAAAACAGCTTCTCGTGTATCTCCTTAAGTTCATATCTTGGCATAACTCGTTTCACGATTTGAGACCTTTCTCGGACCGATATTTGGCATGTACTTCATACTTCAAATCTTAGGAAGACGTTCTTGAAATTATGGTCTTCTCTTCATATTTTGGAATTTTTTCACTTGACGTTTTTGAGAGATTCACCATACTTGGACCACGACTTCATCATTTTTCTTCAATCTTTATTTTGGATTTTGATATACAACAATCCGCCTCCTTTTCGGACTTGGATATATTTATCCTCATACCTTGTTAGGGTCTTTTTGGATAGATTTTCTCCATGATCTTTAGGGGAGTAATTGTTTTTCGTCGTGTGTCTCGATCCTTCATATTGATTTAGGAATAATGATACTTCACATCATCTTGGATTTTTAGCAACAAAATTAAGCCAAATTTGGATTAGCTTTCATTAAGATTATATCAAATCAAAGTTTTGGGTTTTCAAGCCACCTATAGGATCTTGCACTTTCTTGGACTTTTTCTAGTTTAGAGAATGCATTTTATAGTTCCCTTGATAAGTGACTTTCTAGGATCAATTATAGGAACTTGCGAAAAGTTCTTGCTCTTAACCAGAATGAGCTAAGACTTTCGTGTTTTAAAGTTCTCTATATAAAGGGCTCCAAATGCCCATCAAGTCAAAAATTAACTCTTATTCTATCCAACGGAAAATATACATTCGTGTCATAAAAACACTTATGAAAACGAAGAAATTTTTTAAAATTTGGCCATTTTTAGCCTTATTTGCAACAAAACAGAACGTTGAAAGTTGGAAAACGTGAGGGCGTAGCAAAGCAAGTATCTGTTCACCCCCCATACTAAAATTAAACATTGTCCTCAATGTTTCGATTCTAAAGGTGGAGCACCCCCATACTAGAGATGAAGAGTCGAATGCTTAGGATCTAGCATGAAAAGGGTGATCAACAATATATCTAAAGCCGTTTATGAATTATGCTAAAAGATAATTGTTAGAACAATAAATGATATGTCATGGATTTGTGAAAAACTCTTCAAGAAAACGATCGAGGCTCACGTAAACGAACACGAGAGTCTTTAATCGTGGCGATGATGATGATCTAGATAACACATTCACAAACAACCACGAGACAACGAGTTGGAAGGGCATAAATCCCCTCTCATTAACTTCATTAGAAAGCATAAATATGTACAATGGATAAGCATGGGATCTCCCCCATGAGGCACCTCGTTTTTGTTTACCGAGTCATGAGCTCGACTTGATCCCCTCAATGCTAATTATCATTGGGGAAGGTGACTTGTTCGAGGTCGTCCAATGAAGGGACTTCCCCACCGAAGTAGTGCTTAAGCCTATGTCCATTCACCTTGAAGTTAGGACCATCATTTTGAGCTAGCTCGATGGTCCCATAAGGAAACACTTGTGTTATGGTGAAAGGACCCGACCAACGAGATTTCAATTTCTCGGAAAACATCTTCAAACGAGAGTTAAAATGTAACACTTGATCACCAACGTTAAAAACCCGGTTTTTAATCTTTGAATCATGAAGCTTTTTAGTCTTTTCTTTAAAAATCAAAGAATTTTCATAGCATTATCTCTTAATTCATCCAATTCATTCATTTGTATTTTCCGGTGATCTCCCGCGGTCTTCAAATCATAATTTGCATGCTTAGGGGCCCAATGTGCCTTATGCTCCAATTCAATGGGCAAATGACAATTCTTTCCATAAACCAACTTATATGGAGTACAACCGATAGGTGTCTTATAAGCTGTCCGAAAGGCCCATAAAGCGTCATCGTTTTTGTCGGACCATGAAGCACGGTTTTCTCCAATCGACCTTACCAAAATCCTCTTCAAAGCTCGGTTTGAAACCTCGACTTGCCCACTCGTTTGCGGGTGATAAGCCGTAGAAAGACGATGTGTAACTCCATATTTCTTTAAAACCTTTTCGAATTGGTCATTACAAAAATGAGTTCCACGATCGCTTATAATAGCACGAGGGGTTCCAAACTGAGAGAATAGTTGCTTCAAAAACTTCACTACCACACGAGCATCATTAGTAGGTAAAGCCTTAGCTTCCACCCACTTTGATAGGTAGTCGACGGCAACGAGGATATACTTGTTTCTATGAGACGTTGGGAATGGCCCCATAAAGTCAATTCCCCAAATGTCAAAAATCTCACACACTTGAATTATGTTTTGCGCCATTTCATCCTTTGGCGACGTTTTTCCTTGACGTTGGCAAGAATCACACGACTTCACAAGTGCGTGTGCATCACGATAGATCATAGGCCAAAAGAAGCCGGTATCGAATACTTTCTTAGCCGTGAGATTAGCACCGTGGTGACCACCCGTGGGTCCCTCGTGACAAGCTCTAAAGATGTTAGAAGATTCGGTACCAAAGACACAACGTCGAACGAGTTGATCCGCACAAACCCGAAAGAGATAAGGATCATCCCAAAAATAGAACTTGACGTCACGAAAGAATTTTCTCTTTTGTTGTGTCGTCATACCTTTGATTATGAAGTTCCCCGCATGGTAATTTGCAATGTCGACAAACCATGGGGTGGTGTCTTTAGAATTCTCTACACCGAGAGTCTCAAGAGGAAATGTTTCGGTAAGTTCCTTGTTCTCGAAAACATCTTTGTGAGGATCTTCTAGACGAGATAGATGATCGGCCGCTAGATTCTCGGCTCCTTTTTTGTCAAGCACGGTGACATCAAATTCTTGGAGGAGGAGCATCCAACGAAGCAATCTCGGCTTAGCATCTTGCTTAGCTAAGAGATACTTGATAGCCGAATGGTCCGTATACACGATGCTTTTAGTCAAGTAGAGATAAGGTCGGAATTTCTCAAAAGCATAAACCACGGCAAGGAATTCCTTTTCCGTTGTGGTGTACTTTAATTGAGCCTTTGTCATCGTCTTGCTAGCATAATGGATAGGACGGAAGTGTTTTTCATATTGTTTCCCTAAGACGGCCCCTATTGCATAATCACTTGCATCGCACATGATTTCAAAGGGTAATTCCCAATTAGGAGCAACAAGAATGGGAGCTTCGGTAAGTTTCTTTTTAAGAGTTTCGAATGCTCTAACACAATCCTCATTGAAATTAAAAGGAGCATCCTTCTCGAGAAGGTGTGTCATAGGTCGAGAGATTTTCGAAAAGTCTTTGATGAAACGACGATAAAAGCCCGCGTGGCCTAGAAAACTCCTAACTACCTTAACGGTTTTGGGATGAGGTAACTTGGCGATGACGTCTATCTTAGCTTTATCGACCTCAATCCCCGCTTTCGATACCTTGTGCCCTAAGACGATTCCTTGTTTACACATAAAATGAAATTTTTCCCAATTAAGCACAAGGTTGGTTTCTTCACAACGTTTTAACATTTGCTCGAGATTAGATAAACACGACGTGAACGAATTGCCAAACACCGAAAAGTCATCCATGAATACTTCCAGCGACTTCTCGATCATATCATGAAAAATAGACATCATACACCGTTGAAACGTACCCGGTGCATTGCAAAGTCCGAAAGGCATTCTACGATAAGCAAACGTTCCATAAGGACACGTGAACGTAGTTTTCTCTTGATCATGAGAGTCGATAGGTAATTGAAAGTAACCGGAAAAACCATCTAAAAAGCAATAGAATTCATTTCCCGCAAGTCGCTCCAACATTTGATCCATGAAGGGCAAGGGAAAGTGGTCTTTACGAGTGGCGTCATTTAACTTTCGGTAGTCAATACACACCCTCCAACCGGTCACAACACGAGTGGGAATTAACTCGTTGTTTTCAGTGGGAACAACGGTCATTCCTCCCTTATTAGGGACACAATAGATTGGGCTCACCCATGGGCTATAGGAGATAGGATAAATCATTCCCACGTCAAGGAGTTTTAAGAGTTCCTTTTTGATGACATCGTGAATTTTGAGGTGTATCCTTCTTCGACTTTGAATTGAGGGTTTGTAGTCCTCCTCCATTAAAATCTTATGAGTACAAAATTTTGGGTCAATACCCTTAATGTCGGAAATTTTCCACGCAATTGCCCCTTTATGAGCTTTAAGAACTTTCAAAAGTGCGGTTTTTTCATCATTATCAAGATCTTTTGCAATAATAACCGGAAACTTGCCATCACCTTCCAAGAATGCGTATTCAAGGTGAGATGGAAGATCTTCCAATTCAAGGATTGGCGGTTCCTCGATTGAGGATTTTTGCTCAACACTCATAACTTCCATCGGCGGAAGAAATGGTGGAATAAGAGTATCATTACCAATAATCACCTCATCTTCATTGTCGATTTCATTTGAAGTAAAATCGCCTCCTTGGAATGGAGTGAGATTTGGTGTAGAATTAGTAAGAATCGGATCCAAAATAGTGGGATTGCCACTTGACGAGCTATCGGAAAAACCTAACACTTCTTGTGAAAACTCATCGCAAACCACATCGACTAAGTCAATGTGATTGATGGTAGCGATTGCATAAACATGAGAAGGTGTCGAGTTTTGAGTAGCGTTTATAACAAGTTCCTCTTTGTTGAATCTCAAATTAATAGTTCTAGCATGAACGTCGATAAGCGATCTCGAGGTGTTTAAAAATGGACGACCTAAAATTAGAGGAACTTGAGGATCCGCGGGGATGTCAACTACTATAAAATCAACGGGATAGTAGAACTTCCCTACTTTCACGAAAACATCCTCGGCTACTCCACATGCTAAAATCGTAGAATGATCGGCAATCTCGATAGACATGTTCGAAGGAGTAAGAGCCGGAATCGAAAGCGATTTCCAAATGAAAAATGGCATCAAATTAATGCTCGCACCAAGATCGTCCAAGGCGAGGCATTCTTTCATATCTTGTATGTCATAAGGAATGAGAAACTTCCCGGGGTCACCAACTTTTTCCAGTATTCGGTTAAGCTAAACCAAAGAACAATTAGATAGCTTTGAAAGCTTTTCCTTATCATTCATCATACCTTTGAAAGTGGAAGCGAAACGAGGCATGTATAAAAACACGTCGGCTAAACTTACATCAAAATAAACTTGTTGAAACATTTTTATAAAAAACTCGATTTGTTGTTTGTTACGTTCTTGCATTTTCTCTTTATGTCGTCTCGATGGGTAAGGTAGGGGTGGTGTGGGTTGGGGCATAGGCATCGGCCTTGGAATTTCGGGTTCCATAATGGGTATTGGTTCAAACATAGGTGTGGTATGAGCGGTACTTCGTGGGCTTGTGATATGCTCCTTTTCGACCATCACCTCGGGCTCTTTCTCGATTTCCTTCTCCGTAGAAGTACTAGGACGATAGATTGGTTCCTTGAAAGTTTTACCACTATGAGTAGTAATAACCTTCATTTCTCCCTTCGGGTTTGCAATGGTATCACTAGGAAGACCACCCGAGGAAGAGGGTTTACACATGATTGCTTCAAACATCTTAGCCATTCGATCTTCAAATTTTGATTGCCTTAAATACGCTTTTAACAACTCTTGCTTAATCTCATGTTAACCTTGTTCCATCTTTTGTTGATTTTGTTGAAGACGTTGAACGTTTCCTTCCATTTTATTAGCATGATTTTTCAATTCATTAGCAAGTTTGTTTTTAACCTTGTTTTTCAAATCAGATCTTAAGCTAATCATCTCACGTTGCATATTATCAAACTTATAATCGTTTGCTTTTGCATAATCCAAAAATTCTCTATTAAGATTTTAAGTGTGAGCATTTTGAAAACCTTGTGTAGTGTTTTGAAAATCACGGCTTTGGTTTTGATTTTGAACTTGCCCATTCCCACTTTCGTAATTCCCTTTGTTGTAGTTACGTTAATTTCCTTGGTAACCACCATTTTGATTGTTGTTTCGATAGTTGTTAGCATTTTGATTTTGTGGAGCTTGATTTGGGCGGGAACCTTGGCCGTTTTGGTTGTAAGTTCTCGTTGCTACATAAGAACTAGAAGTGTTACCACCGGCGGTAATGCACTCGGAAAGATCACGAGATCCACCACAAGATAAACAACTCTTTTCAACCGCTTTAACCGATGCGGAATTCAAAGCATCTTGTGCTTTCCAATGTGTCATAAGAGTCGAAAACCTATCGAATAAACGATTTTCCTCATTAGCTTCATCATGTAAGGCATTAATGTTACGAGACGATGACGATGAACCCATATTGGCAACACTCGGTGTGTTGCGAGGGTTATAGACCTTAGATCTATTCTCGATAATCTTTAAATCCTCATCGGTTGTTTTGCACAAAAAATTACCACCCGCGAAGGCATTCAAATAATCTCGTTCATGATCATTAAGCCCATTGTAAAAAGTATCTATTAAATGCAATTCCAAAAAATCATGGCGTGGACATTCATGTAACATTTCTTTAAATCGTTCCCATGCCATTGAAAACTTTCATTATTACGTTGTGTAAACCTTGAAATCTCATTTTTCAAATGTGTTGTTTTAGATGGTGGAAAAAATTGGTCCACAGACTTAGAAACGAGATCACCCCATGTCAAAGTCGAATTTGGCGGTTCTTTCTCGAGCCAATTTTTTGCGGGTCCATCCAACGAGTATGGAAACAACATCATCTTAATGGCGTCATGTGGAACATCCTTAAACTTGCTTGTTGTGGTGAGACGATTAAAATTCCTTATGTGATGGTGCGGGTTGTCTTTTTCATGACCTCGAAACTTGTTTGCTTGTAACATCGACATTAAACCCGTCTTAATCTCGAAATTCTCCGCAAGGATGGCGAGAATCACAATAGCTTCTCCAAAACCTTCAGTGGGTGCTTGAAGCAACTCCATCATAGTATGATTAGCCATGACGACTATTGGTTCTACAACGGGTTCGACAATTGGAGTTTCTTCCTCAATCAGATTTTCTTGGTTTTGACGACGTTTGCGAGCTCGTTTTGCTTGATTACGAGTTAGCATAAACTTGACATAGAATGGGAGGTGAGCAAAGAAGATTCTTTTTTAGTGTTTTGTGAATTTTCAATTTTTTGTGTTTTTGATTGTTTTTAATTTTTTTGGATTTTGTGTGTATTTGTAGACAACAATCTACCAAATCTCTCCTCGAATCAAACTCTTTATTAAAGAAGCCTCAAAAGAATGAAAACGATCACGTGGAGTGAATGCCTTCGATTGACTTTAGAACTTTGGTGAAAACCAAATTGTTCAAGAGGGTTTAATCACAAAGAAAACAAGCAAATATATATGATACGTACTAATACTTTGGGCGGCAAAACCCTCGATTAGCCTTCAATCTCATAATACTCACAAACAAGCGGAGAACGAGGCGACGCGAAGCACTTAAGAGCCTTTTAATTTAGGGTGTATTTTATAACACCCGCCTTATACCCACCTTATAGTTTGTATTTTTCAAAGTCGAGCTTCACGAAAGTATTTATCTATTTTTGCCTTTTTCTTTTTGTTTGAGATTCGAATACAATATTTAGGTGATCAAATCCTAATTAAGGTTGTGTTTGCACACTTTTGGAGATATTTTGAATTTGTTGTGATACTTATACAATATAGTAATAATATTTTCACAAGAAAAACGAAAAACCGATAATACGTATTAGTATAGTTCTACTAATACAAATAATATTTATGGTTAGTTATTAAAAACAAAATGAAAAAATTAATCACGAAACACCTCTCCGGCGGCGGCGCCAAAATGATTGTGGTAAAATACGACCTTTTAGGAAAAAGGCGTAAAAGCGGTAAGTATTAAGTGATGATTTAGGAAAATCAAGCACTAATGACCCAAATAAGTTCGTTTCCAAGGAGGTATAAGTGTGTGAATAATTCGTAATGATTTTGGATTAATATGAAAGAAAGAAGGGATGAGAAAAGAGAATGACAGATACGTTAGAATTATAATACGACGATAAAACTAAAAACCGTAAAAAGTGACAAAATAAAAATAAATTCTAAAAATTCCCAAAAAATTAAAAAAAATCAATAAAAACAAACTAAGAGTTTACAAATGATCAAAACTTTTTGAAACCTTTTAATTAATTAAATATTAGTTTTTAAATGCTAATTAAAGCCCTAAAAATCCAAATAATTAATAAAAAGCCTAAATAAAGATTTTTCACTTTGTAAAATACTAAAATGACAAAATAAGAGTAAAAAATATTTTTAGGAAATTTTAAACTAAGGAAAACTATTTTTAAATGATTAAAAGCTATTAAATTATTAAAATAATTCTAAAAATTTATAAAATGATGAGAAAATTAATCTAAGAGTTTTAAAAATCCTAACTTAATGTATTTGACCTAAGAAAAATATCAAAGTTGCAAAAATATTAAAAATGAAATTTAATAATAAAATAATATTAAAATAATATTCAAAATCCAAAAATTATAAAAATTTCTACAAACTTATAAACTAGTTTATTTTGACCTAAATAAACAGAAAATGAAAGTGAATTTACCAAAATACCTCTAATGGGCCCCCAAATGGGCTAAAATAAAAAATAGTCCAACTTATTGGGCTTTTTTTGCCCAATAAAGTCCAACTCAACCAAATGAGCTGAAAATCACTCGTCCAACTTAAAATCCAATTCTAAATACAAAAGTCTGAAGGCCCAAAAGCTGAATATGAGCTTATCACAGCTTAATTTAACAACAGCTTATTCTTAATGGGCTTTTTGGCCCATTAAGCTATAAGCCAATGCCATAAGCTCTAATTTTACACAACCTTCTTTTGAGATGCCTAAGAGATCTGTGAAAATAAATTTTCAATAAGCTCAACCAGTAAGCCAGAAATAAGCAAAGTAAAATTTCACTATAAGACAAAATAGTCGACTTGGAGTTCTAGACCACCTAAGACCTTGATTCAACTTCCAACAGACTCTAAATGACTTAATTAAGACAAATCAATCAAGAAGTTCAATAAGCCAAGCCAAATATGCTAAATAAGCTGATAAGTTGTAAAACCCGCATGCTTTTACCATGAACAGTACACATATAATCGTACGTACATGATTAGAACTCTCCTTATTTAGCACGTTTACGTTTCACGGATAAGAATGTACAAGTATTACGTACGTGTTATATCACGATAAGTATATATTACTGATTTAGTCGTTTTCGTACACCCGAAGGTTATCGTAGTTCCGGCGAAGTGTGAATGGAAATTCGCGTTTATGTCTCAAGTTTGATGCTCAAATAAAAAAAAGGTTTTGATTTTTATACTTAAACTACTAATATTAATAACAACATATTAAACAATATAAAAAGCGATAATTATACTACGAATATTAAGCTACAAATATCTTACAATAATCTAAATGACAATAAAAATGCTAAACTAATATGCTTATCAAGTGAGGTACTTAGATCAACAAATGTGGATTTTTATTTTACATTGACGAATTAATATTCTAATAAAATATAATTTCTCACAACGGTCGTTTATTTTGAAAAGACATTTTTAAAAACAATATTAATTTCTAAATCGGTTCTAAACTATTTTTCCGACTTTTGCTCTTTAAAATAACCAAGTCTCAATTTAAGCAATCTATCGAAAATCACTAATCAGTGATATTAAAATTTCCACACTTACATCACCAATCACCACCACTTAACAAGCATAATCAAACTACTTGCAATTAAATATTAATACGCTAAAAGCAACTAATAAATCCATAATGATAAATATTATGCTAAACATGATGAAATAAAATTAAATAGAGTAAAAGGGATAAGAGGTCACCAAGTTCGGGCTAATAACGAGCAAATATCTCTCGACAATAGCTAAAATTATCCATCTCCAAGCAAATTAAACCCATAACCATACTTATCTCCTTCACAAATAACATTGTCACTACCACTTGAAGCAATAAAGTTCTTAACTTTAAGACTAAAACTACTAGTTTTTATTCTAAAAATATAAAAATGGAAAACTTTATATAATAAATTGACTAGAAAAATAAAACATTGACAAAATGAATCAACAACTTTATAAAAAGGAAATTAATACGAACCCACAAATGTTTAAATTGGTAAAGTTTAATCTTGAAAGAATTGAAAAACAAAAATATTGTTGTTGTCGTTTGGATAGGAGAAGAATGAAAAACAAATCTTGAATTGCCTTCTACTAACTGAATGTAACATAGATTAAAAAAATAAAAAATATAAATAACTTAAAAAAAACAAGTTTAATTCATTGCAAAGCTAGATGTAAAAAAAACATTAAAACTACTACAAGATAAAAACAATAAAAGATTGATGATATATATATTTTTTTTGTTTCAAGAAGTCACCGACCCCCACCAATGAGATGGTTTCCTCTGCGTATCATATCCTATCTCAAAAGGTAATAAAAAAATGGAAATGTTATCTATGCTACTCCATAAAAATAAGATACAGACAATAAAATAAAATAAAAAACGGCGTTCAAAAATCTGGATACTATACGAATTAAAGAAAAACAAAACGCAGGGAAACAAAGTGTAAAGATAGAATGTTAACTTTTTTCTAATCTAAAATGACGCAGGAAAGAATAAAATGAAAAGAAGTGAGATGCTAAAAAATGGATCTTAGCTTTTTCTCCTAAAATGAGACACACCACTCAAATATATGGAAAGCTGCGTATTCTTCAAGCTAACATATTCTTTTTTTCATTGTGGGCCTTTGGGTTGCGTCTTTATTTTTAAGCTGCTGGGCTGAGTGGGCTTGTCGGGCCGACCCAATAAAATATGAATGCACCGTAAAACTCGATTTTTCGCGCTCTTTCTATTTCTCGTGCTCTCTTTGCTCTTTTTCCTCGTTTTAGCTCCTTTTCTTTAATATTCGTACCTATAATAATAAATAGCAAATATAAACGATAAATCCACTAAAAATACCCGTTTTGCTATTTATTATACCAAAAATGAAGGGATATAAGCAATAAAAACACGAATAATTACGTGTCTAACACACCCCTACACTTAAGACGTTGCTTGCCCCCAAGCAACTATCATCACAAACGTTAAATCCAATAACAATTTAAAAACTACTTTATTCAAAATTGTTTTTTTTATTTTTTTTATTTTTTTTTTCTATAAGAAAAATAAAAATTCATAGTGACCCGCCATGCTCAACTTTTTATTCAAGGTATAAGGATCATAGAACGGGAAGCACGCAAACTGGGTGTCTCCAGGGAATAAATATCGTCATCCTCTTTTTATTACTCCCAACTAAGCTAAGATTCCTTGTGCAAACGTTTTGGCAAAATGCTAACACTACTTATACTAATAACCTATGTAAATATAACTTTTCACTCCTATAATTATAAAAGATTAGGCAAGTGTGCTCATTTTCAAAGTTTTGATCATTCAAATCGACATTTGTTATGGTTGCTAATCATCTAAGTGGAATATTAGACTCACCGAAAATGACGAGATTTGAGATTCAAAAATGGCCTTTCCCATGTAGCGGCTTTCTTCTCGGAACGTCCCAACCTAATCGGTTAAGTGCCCGGGCTTTTGACACCCCACGGAGAATAGTACCGGGATTGGCGGGATTTTGAAATCAAAGATCTTGAAATCACCGCTAAGCTAATAAAAGACACTTAGATGAAAAAAACAACGACGGTAATTAGAGAATGAAGATTCAAAGGAGAGATCACTCCATGTAGCGACTTTCTTCTCAGCTTGTCCTTTAGCAAAGCTTAGGAGGCTAGGTTTTTACACCCTCGAGAATAGTATCGGAGCTCACGGAACCTTTGACTTCTACATTCTCAATTACCGTCTAAACTCTTATACAAAATTGACGAATTCTAGTTCAACTTCGGATTTAAATTTGAGAAAAAGAAAGTTTCTAACAATTATAATTAAAGCAACAAAAACATAAAACTCTTATTCATATATTTTTTTTTTCTTTTTTTTTTCTTTTTTTTTCAATTTTTTTTTTCAACATATTTATTCACGCAACATTATTTCAAATTTAAGAAAGTATGCTTTCACTCAAATTTAAATAAAAAGTTGAACTAGGACTCTATATCAAAATTGCATAAGAATCTATTTTTGCATAACAACACAATTTTTAACGTTCAAAGGTTTGAAAAAAAACACTTATTTAGTCTAGTTATAATCTAAGAGGAAAAGCCATAGGTTACTCATATAAGCTCTAAAGAGAACCAACTACTCCACGTTTAGCATTTTTATTTGCACAATTCCTAAAAGCTTAGTCTATAAGTAAAGGGAGCAGCCAGATCAACACTCAGGCAGAG
The DNA here is from genome assembly GCA_025667525.1 of Glebionis coronaria. Classification (NCBI taxonomy): domain Eukaryota; kingdom Viridiplantae; phylum Streptophyta; class Magnoliopsida; order Asterales; family Asteraceae; genus Glebionis; species Glebionis coronaria. The sequence continues at coordinate 255,223,012 of CM046878.1, forward strand.
TCAGGATCCCCTTTGTTCTAGCCTACGGGACAAGTCAATCACGCACGGTCAAAAACGTTTTATTATTATTAATAAAATAAAAACAGACATTTGATCAAAATAGGATGCAAGAGGGCAAACAAGTAGGCATGAATATGATCCATATGATATAAACCCCCCTACACTTAGAACCGAACATTGGCCTCAATGTTCAAAAGTGATAAGGTGCTACCCCTACACTTAAGAATACAAAAGGCTAATGCTAGAATTCCAAGTGTAAGAAGGAGAACACAATTAAATATGTATGGATAAAGATGAGAACTGAGTACTCCCCTGATATAGACATGAAGATCGATCGGAGACTGAATGAAGAAGATGATGGAAAACAGCAACATCAACCTTCTGAAAGTCTTCTCGATCCAAGGGAACCTGCACACAAAAACAAAAACCAACAAGCACACATGGAGAGAAGCACACGCCCCTACACTTATGTTAGAAAATAAATAAAAAGGATAGATCATCGGGTTGCCTCCCGAGAAGCGCTTGTTTTTGTTAACCGAGTCACGAGCCTGACTCGACCCCGAAGTAAATGGTCCATGGGGGAGCAAGAGAATCACCACTGGCTCAAAACAGATATGCCAGGGTCAAAAATCTTATCCTCATTACCGGATGAGAATAATGAAGAATAATCCACAGTATAAGTGAAGAAAAGCAGAAGGATTCTTATAACATACGAGAAATAGGTATAAAGGCGATCCTTAAGAATACTCGTCTTCGCCAAGGGCGGGAGGGTGGGAGAAAAAGATATCAAAGTGTCACCCGAGGAAATTTTATAGAAACTCAAAGCAAGAGCTGATGGGATAACCGGTAAAACATCACAAGAAATAGCAACATCAACGTCTCCTCCGGGATCAAAACACTCATCCTCATTTCCCGGTATGAAATGACGCGAGTAAAAGCGATACATCACCCGCTTGGGTGTGCACGCGGTAGGACGGGGTGGCAACATAATATGAGAAATATCAGAGGACATATCTACCACACGCGTCACCTCACCAGACCGAATCAAACGGAAACTAGGGTCAGATCTCTCCACCTCCTCTATGATGGGAGGTGGCATGGCTAACAAAGAATGCTCATCAATAGCAAGAGAGTCGGAGCTATCAATGTCCTCAATCCCCTCTTCAAAGAGAGGACTCACCTCACTAGAGATGTAGGCGTCATCAAAATCAAATAAAGGGTTCGAATAAATCTTGAAATTTTCCTTCTGAACGTCTTCATCGGATAGTGACTCGTCATCACTAGAGGTAAAATCATCATCGAGATCAAAAATGGGATTAGAGAAAGCCAAAGAATCGTCTCCCAAGATGTCGATGGGAGGTAATGAATCATCACTAGAAAGAGATTCACACTCATCGTCACTATCAGAAGCAACCGTAGGCTCACTTTGGATTGGAATAAGAGTCTCGTCACAAGGAATAGTGATAAGACCCTCATCCCCCATGATGAGAGAGGCATCGGGCTCCGTAGTGGAAGAATCGAGAATATGAGTGGTAGAATCCTTAGGCTCGAGAGCCGGCAAGTCGAGAGAAGGAATTACAATTGCACTAGGACATTGAGCACAAAGATCATTCCAAGATATAGTATTCTCATCGTCATCATCATCATAATAGAAAGAACGCACAAGAGGCGGAGTATAATCACTAAGATTAGATACTTGCTCTTGTCGTTGTCGTTGTTGCTCCTCCAATGTCTCAGTCAGCCGAATTAAGCCGTCATGAAGTTCCAAAAGAAGGGCTTTTCTTTCGTCATTCAAAGCATTGATTTGTTGAATTCTATGAGAGGATTGATGATTGAGGGTGGGATGTGGGGGCTCATAGTTATGAAAACCAGAATTATAGCACGGATGTGGCTCATAGGAAGTCATCAGTTGAGAAGAATTAGAACACGGATTTGGTTCATAATAATCCATCGGTGAAGAAAAATGAGGACACGGATTTGGCTCATAATAATTCATTGGCTGACAATACGAAGTATCGTGAGGGCCCCCACAATGATTGCAACACGGGTATTGAGAAAAACCCGGTTCATGTTGCGGATAGGGATTGTCATAGACGGGAGGGGGGGAGAAAGTATTGTAAGAGGAGAAGTACGAATTCGTTGAATTTCAAAATGGACAAAATCCAAATTGTGTATTGTCGATATTAAAACCACACCGCTCACAAATACACCATTGACATGTTTGAAAACCATGCCATGGTCTCCCACACCGAACGCAAGACGAATCCATGAAGAATTAAAAATAAGAAGGGTTGAGAAAAGAATTAAACACAAAAGAGAAGAATATTTTTGTATTTTTTAGAAAAATATATATACAAGAAAAATCGAAAGAAATCGAACTAAAAATTAACACTAATACGTAATATTTTTGGTGTAATACCTTTAGGAAAAAGTATTACTTTTGATTTTTATTTAATTTTTTTGGTGCAATTCTTAGGAAAGAAATTGCTTTTGTGATTTTTTAATTTTTTGTATTTTTAATTTTTTGATTTTTTTTGTGTTTTTGATTTTATTAACAAGAAACGTAACGTTCAAAAAGAACGGATCCCAAAATCCAAACGTCTTCACGAAAAATCGTCAATCGTACGAGCGAAGCGGCAGCGGCGCCATTTTGATACTGAGATTTTGCAATCCTATTTTTAACAATTAAGTTCGTTTTTCCTCGATTCGACTCGAATTTGATTAGCAATTATCGTATCGACTTAACTTGTTTTTGGTAAAAAGTCTTTTTTTTGTATTTTAAACTAAAAGTCTATTTAAAATAAAAGCTATTTAAACTATTTAATCTAATTTAAAAATTAAAACTAATTTAAATAAATCTAATTTAAATGTCAACTAATTTAACTATATAAACTAATCTTGAAAACAAAATTTGACTTTTAATAAAACTTAAAAATTAAATGAAGACTTTTAAAAACTTTAAATGATAAAATATATTTTAAAATAAAACTTAATTAAAAACTATTCTAAGGACTTTTACGTAAAATAAAAACTTTTAAAAAAAAACTATTTCGAATTAACAAAACAAATAAAATATTTTTTGTCTTTTTGTATTTTTTATAAAAACTGAATTAAATTTTAAAACTATTTAATACTTTTGGTTAAAATTTAATTATACTAAAAACATTTTAACTAAACTAATTTAATAGAAAACTGCCACAACTTATTATACTATATTAATTTAATGAAGCAAAACAAAACACAAGAAAGGGTGCAGGTAAGATGGTTGGGGCGTTCGACTGCTAGACGAGAGGTCCTGGGTTCGAACCCCAGGACAGACAATTATTAGATAATATTTTTAACTATTTTTTTGGAACTTGATAATTTGGACAAATAACCAAAACTGATTAATTGAACCAGTATCTCAGCAGTGTAATCAGCAAATAGTAAAAAAAAATCCAAATAAGACATTAAAGCAAATAAGCTATATAAAAAAACCCAAATAATCCAAATAAGCAAATAAGCTATATAAAAATAATCCAAATAAGCAAATAGCAAGAAAACTGAGACAATTAAGCTAAACAAATAAGCCAAATAATCCAAATCTCATAAACTGAAAACCCAATAAACAACACAGCCAAACCAAAAAGTTCTAAAAAGCAGAAAATAAATAAGCTGATAAGTCTAAAATAACATAAGATATGAATCCTATTATTCAATTATGACTAAACACTACACAATTTAGAAATTCAAAACAATTAAAGGTAGCAGTAATATCAAAATAAGCAATACGAAATCAAATAAGCAGATCCAAACGCAAGGCAAAATTATAAAACAAATATCCAAAAACTAACACTAAAATAAATCAAACAAGAAGATTAAACTAGTTTTAAACTAAAATTAAATTAAATAAGAACAAGAGAATGAGAACCTATTTGACGAAACCGTTGGGTCGAAGGTGGGCGCTGAACCCCCTTTGTCACCGATTCAAACGCTCCTCCTTAACCATCAACATCATCAACATCTTCGAATCATTACTTTTCTCGAACCAAACGAAAGCTCTCGAACAGAATTAATATATTTTCCAGTGGGAAAATATTAATCACTTTCTATTTATTTATTTATTTATTTATTTATTTTTTTATTTTTTTTAACCGAATAACATATAAAAAATTATGAACAAGAACAGTAATTAAAAATGCATCCAAGATTAAATCAAATTAAAATTGACAGAATTGAAGACGAAAATTTATAAAATGGTACTTTTCATTAATAAAAATATTACAAAACTTGAAACTAAAAAATTACAATATTAAATCTAAGACTAATTTACTGAAAATTAAACCTAATTAAATCTACTCCTAATTAATTAAAGAAAACTGAAAAATAATAAAGAAAAAGCTTCCAAAAGATGGATTACAAGAATTGGGTTTTTATAGAGAAAACCCTAAACTTGGAGCCCAAGTTCTTCAATCCTAGCCCTTCAATCTTCACTCTTCTTTCTCTCTCTTCTCTTTGCTTGATCTTGCGGCTGAAATCAATTCTAGTGCCAAGGATTGCCCTCGTGGCATGTGTGATGTGTTTAATCTAATGAAAACAAGGGATTTGGCCACGTCAGGAGATGAGGACCACCTTGTGGGTGAGTGCTTCCGATTTGTGGGGGAATTTATTTACCCACACACTTGAATCACCCGTGTGAACAAAAGCCCCATATCAATTTACGATTTAATTAACTTAGGGTTTGTGGGAATAGTAACTTTTAGTTACTGGTTATGGGTGAGAATTGGGGAAGAAAGGTGAAGGTGAAAACCTTGTAAATATCGAAAGTAATGTGAGGTGAGGGTTGGTGTGGTTTATTTAATGGGTGTGGGATAATTGAGTGGGTGAGAAAAACAAAGAAAGGTTGAACGTTTAATAAACGTGTGAATGTTTATGGGAAAGGAACGGTTATATTTATTTGTGATGAGAGTAAATGTGTAACGTATTTATCAAAAGTTGACTTATCCATTTATTTGCAACCCTAAAGCCCAACACAGTCCATTCATGACTCGTTTCTTGTTGTTTCTTGTTTGGGCTTGGGCCCAAATGCCATGCCAACCGTATAACTCTCCCATTTTGGGCCTTAGTCATAGAATTTCTCCATAATTTATCCACTTAATATTCATTATTGGGCTTTTCAGGCCCATTAAGCCCATGTGGGACCCACTTGGCTAATAACTCGACAAATGATTAAATCCGCTAAAGTCAAGCTTGATTTTGGCTTCTAAAATCTTTTTCTTCATTCTCGTGTCGGTTTTCGTGATCTTGGCACACTTTTGGTCTTTTGATCTTGTCTTTGGATTTTTCTTGACTTTTCTTCGACATTTGACCGTGAAATCCCGTGTTTTCTCTTCTTTTGATCATTTGTACCTATTTAACACACAAAACACAAAACCACGCGTAATTCCGATATTTATGATAATAAACACATGATTCGGTCTTGTTTTTCCTTGATTTTAGTGGCAAAAGGATAAGTGTTTTCACACTTATTAATTACGTATTAAGACACAATAATTATTTCAAAAATAATGATAATCACGAACACACGAACATGAATCATGAACGTAAATTAATCACGAGCTAATATTACGTATGTATGTATATTTATTACGATCACGAATAAATATAATAAGACACGAACGATAACTAATTAAATTACGTAAACACGACACGAGAACACATAAATAATTAGAACACGGGAAAAACAACTGGTTTCCCCTTTGGGGCCCACATATCACGAAATTAGGAAGAGGTAGGGCCTAGCCCATTAATTTTTACTAAACTAGGGAAAAGGAAAAACGTGTTTCATGATTTACAAAATTTAGAAAAGCAAGAAACCCTAATCCCTTTTTCTTCTTCTTCTTTGGCCGCCGGATTCAAGAATACCAAAAGGGTGATTCGGTTTGATTTTGATCTTGAATTTATTATAAGGATCGTTGTGTGTTCATCCTCATTCGATTCACGTGATTGGTATAACCTTTAACTTTTTCTTTTTATGTTTTGATTTATTTAATCACATAAAATCATGATATTTTTAATAAACTAATTAAAAACAAGTAATAAAAACATGTTCTAATCATGGGGTTTAAATCAAATCAAGGGTTTAAGGGTGTTTGTTGTTTGGTCGACGCCTAACCGAGCCCCAAGGGGGTCTCGACTTGGCTAATTACGCACCACCGAGACCATATGGTCTCGGTATGGTGGTGATGGTGTCACGGCAGCAGCAAGGCAAGGGGAAACCCCGACTTAGGTCGGGGTATGGTGGTGTTTCTTTTTTGGTTCATGGGTTTTTATCACGGGTCCGGTTCACACATGTTATATTTAAAACACGGTCCGGTTCATGAGTTATTTTTCAAGGGTTATTATTTTTACAAGTTATATTATTTTTACAGGATTTAAATTAAACTAATTAAAAGCATGAACATGATTAATTTAATTTACATGACCTAGGTTATTAATTTAATTATTAATTCATGAATTTTAACCTAAGTATTTATCTTTTAATTAGAATATATAATTAATTAATTATTAAAACCATGACTATAATTAAATAATTAGATGACTTAGGTTATATTGTTAATAGATAATAATACATGTTTTAACCTAAGTATTTCACCTTTATTTAATTAAAATCATGTTATATTTAATTAAATACTTTAACCGATAGTTTATTTAATTTAGATGAAATAATTAATAAACTATACTATATAATCACATGACTTAGAATAATAATCAGAAAACACTTAAGCTTATAAAATTAGCTTAATTATCCAGCTTATATCTAATTATGGAAACTTTCTATTTTTAGAAACTTATGTATTTAAGGCAGCTAATCTATTTATGGAAACTTTCTATTTTTAGAAACTTATCTATTTTAAGCAGTAATTCTATTTTTGGAAACTTTCTATTTTTGGAAAAATTTTATTTTTGGAAACTTTCTATTTTTGGAAACTTTCTATTTTTGGTAACTTTTTATTTTTGTAAACTTTCTATTTTTGGAAACTTTCTATTTTTGGAAACTTTCTATTTTTGGAAACTTTCTATTTTTGGTAACTTTCTATTTTTGGAAACTTTCTATTTTAGGAAACCTGCTATTTTTAGAAAGTTACTTATTATTACACAACAAGTATAATAATACCTGAAATACAAGTAATACTTAATCAGAATAGATTTTGGTAACTTTCTATTTTTGGAAACTTTCTATTTTAGGAAACCTGCTATTTTTAGAAAGTTACTTATTATTACACAACAAGTATAATAATACATGAAATATAAGTAATACTTAATCAGAATAGACAGAATATACGATGAACACAGTATAAAGCTTAAATCAGTAAAACATGACATGAACATATACAACAAGCTAAGACATGATATAAAACAAGTAAAGTACTCAGTAATCAGATACTTATACACGTATGTTTTTATGTAGCTTTAGTGATACCGAAATAGGACTCTCTTCCGTTCGTCTTCTTCGTTCACTGGACAGAAGGTACGGATTGTCCGTCCTTTTAGTATGGACATTCTTTCCTTATTAGGATTCCCCGTATGCAGCCAACTATTTTCCCTAGTATATGTTTTATATGTTTTGATTGCTTATGTTTAATTAGAATACCTAAAGCCATATACATGCATGACCAGTTTCACCTAGTTATGGAGGTACCATGACCATAACACTAGAGGCACTGGTGTTATGACTTTCCACGGCGGAGTGATTGCTCGTGGCATCCCTTTCAGCTTTTGGCCATTTATTATATTATTAGGTGGGGCGTATGGGTGCATCCTAGTTACATGTTTTCAGCAGATTACTCAGTGTGAATGTGGTGTGTGCCTTGCATCCTTCACAAGGAGCTGATCCCTCCTACCCAAAACCAGTATATTAAATTAGAGGCAGCCCCTCTAATTTGCATGACAAGGTCACCCCTCCAAGTATTCATGCACGTTGATATTTCATGACCTATATTGGCTAATGGTAAAATATGTTAAACAGTTTTTACAAGATAAACATAAGGCTTTTCAAACTATAAAACCAGTTTTACTAAGATATAACCGGGTTATTCAGGACTTAGTTTCTTCCGCTGTTTCATGCTTATATGCTTATATTATTCATGCTTTACTTGTACATCCGTGCACTGAGCGTATTGCTCAGCCGTTACTTTCCTTTTCATGTCCCAAAATGTCAGGTACCCAAGGACAGACTCGAGCACTTGGAGGACGTGCATAGGATGGAAGTTGCTATAGACTTCTATTCCTTTTGCCTTCATAGATTTATGCTTGTGTAGTCTTTGTTCATTTCATTTACTTTATTTATGTTTTGGGCTTATGTTTGGGAACCGATGTTTGATTCCGGTTTTCCCTATGGTCATGTATGTTTTACTACATATTACCTTGCATGCTTTGATGACACGCCATAATTACGCGTAACGGTCCACTTATCAAGGTGGGATGTTACATAAGCACTTATGTAAAAGTCAAAGGAGTTGGTTTTCTAGTCAAAGCTTAAAGTCAACCACCCAAATGCTCCAGTATGAACACATGGGTCAAATAAGGAACACCTATTACAAAATTAAAGTTGTTGCAGGTTTAAATAAGCTAGAACAGCTTATAGATAAGCAAAATTCAAAATAACTCTAGCAGTGGCTAATAGCAGGGGAAAGGAGTTCCCACTGCTTTAACTTTTTGACTGTTGATTTGTGAGAGTTTTACTAGGATTCAATGGAAAAGAAGGGCACCCTTACAACCAGTGAGTTGTAAGGAGTCAATATCAAGCAAGAAATCACAAAATCACCAAGCCAATAAGCACAGAATAAGTAAACAGTGCACAAATATGATACACTTGAAAATAAGCAATTATGAACAAATAAGTAGTTTAAGCATGAATAAGCCAACCAAAATGAACCATATGCTTACACAAGCTATAATAAAGTCCAATAAGCACAAATAAACTTGTTTAACACACTGATTCAAAGATTAGAAGCAGATTCAAGCTTATGCAATTGACTGATGAACAAACCAAGAACACAAAAACCTTTTGCTGATCTAAATGACCACAAATCCAATTTCAGACCCTTAAATCCCTTTCCCTGGTTGAATTAACTAAGACTTAGCACTTGTTAACCCTAGTCTACCCTTAGATCTAGGTGCCCCCAAAATTTAGTCAATATCACCAAGTAAAACAGATTTTAAGCCCTTTTGTTGGATTTAGGTGATTCAAACCCCAAAACTTGTAGATAAAGAACCAAATACACAACACAAACAAAAACCAACACAAAACAACAAAGTTCAACCACTCAAGTCAACACAAACCCTGATATAGCAGTTAACCCAAACACCCCTTAATAAACTGCTTAGATAATTTTTCAAAGGATTTGTATGAATCAAACCCCAAACAAAGCTCAAATCAATCCAGTATCAACAAACAAACCTCAAATAACCAGATTCAACCACAATATCACAGATTCATAGATAAATATTCAAATTTATCAAAAATCATGCAATATTCAGAAAAATTGAAAGAGTTTAGAGAAGTGCACCTCCAAAACATACATCCATGATTTGGGATGTGTGAGCTTAGGTGCTAGCTAAACAAGCACCAGCTTCCTTGTTCCTACTAAGAACAACAAACACCAAAGTCAACCAAATAACAATGAAATCTAATTTTTGAAAACAAGAGTTTTAATCCTTAAAACCTTTCCTCAAAAACCAACAAATGATAAATGGAACTCAGACTTTAGCTAATCAAACACCAATGTTTTACAAAAACATAAAAGGGAAATCACAATTTTCAGAAAACTAAACTTTTATTTCATAAAAAGGAATTACAAGGATTTAGCTAAAATCTAGAACAAAGGGACTCTCACATGTTGAGGTCCCCTTTTATAGACGACTTAGGATGATTCTAGAATGGAAAATACATCAAAACCCTAGCTATGAAGTCTCAAAAATACCCTTGGCCTTCTAGACGCGTTTGTTGTTGATGAGTTGTCAAATTTGATCTTGGCTGTTCATTTTGTGCTTGGGGACCAAGTAGTAACCATAAATTGTTGATCTTATCACATCATATTCCTTGGAGAGGAAGTTGGGTTTCTATTGGTGGACGGGGTTGAGTGTGGGGTCACTTAGGTAGTGGGATTTGGGAATTTTGGTGTGGGATGAGTTTGGGGTGAGGTGAATCAAGCGTGGGACTGGGTAATTTCATTTTACCATTTGTTTAAATGGAAGGAGATACTGGGTTCATCAGGGTAAACAGTAACATGTTTTGATCCGATATTAGGGGAGGGTAATGTGTTTGGCGCAATTATATGTTTGAAAGTTTGGTTGTGGCAAAAGTAACCCTTGGTCTTTGACAAAGTTTGTAAATAATGTTTTTCAGCCTTAACAAACGACTCCCCTTTGTAAATGAAGTTTCATTCTTCTTAGTTTGGCCACGAAAACTTTATAGAAAAGGTTTTAGGGCTTATACAACTTTGGTGTAATTACAATTTCAGTCCTTTTGTGTTTTAAATCATAAACCAAGGACTAGAAATGTAATATTCTTGAACTTCAAGGGTCTTCGTTAGATCTTTGACTTCATGAGGGACCATTATTGACAATTTAGTTTTGTTGAGGGACTAAATTTGCCAATTCTTCAAAGATGAAGGATCTTTTGTCATTTTGACAAACTGAAGGGACTAAACTTATAATTATGAATATACAAGGGTATTAAGTGTCATTTCTTCATAAATAAGGGATCAATCTTGTACATATTCAAGTCTTCAAGGGTTTTTCTTTGATAAATCATAAACTAGGGGCCGGTTCATTGTGCGGCTTCGTTTCTCGTGTTCGTTTTTCCTTGTTTCTTGTGATCTTTTGTCTTTTTCACGATATTCATACCTAAAATACACAAGTAAACAAACACAAGCATATATATGGTATTTTTATGACATTTTATGCATTTAAAGCCCGAAAAGAACGATGAGATCATGTATAAATTCCATCTCATCAATTTCCCTTAACATATGCTGAACATGTCTTGTCCTTAGTGAAAGTCACAGGTGGTAGACCAGCAACCAAGTTTTATGTGGCTAGCTTGTTGATGTTCTTGAAGTTGAGATGAGAGAGTCGTTTGTGCCACAGCCAATTGACACTTTCAGAGGCTTTTGCTAGAAAACAATTTGAGCTATCCTCTGAGCAAAACGCCATGTTGATGACGTACACATATCTTCTTCTTGGTTCAATTAACACCACATCATTATTCTTGTTGAATATGGTTTCTTGAGTCTTTGTAAACAAAACCTTGTAGTCAGCATCACACAACTGGCTGATGCTGATGAGATTGTGCTTAAGACCATTCACATATGCAACCCTTGTAAATGTTATTCCATTGCAGTTAACTGAGCCATATCCCTCTGTGCAGATATTGTTTGATTCTTGTCATGTGTCTAGAGCAGCCACTATCTAGATACAAGACCGATTCCCTGAGATGTTTCTGCACAGATATATAGAAACAGATTAGTTCCTATGGTGAACCCACTTTCCAGTGGGTTCCCTGAATTGCTGTTAGCAACTCTTGAGTTCCTGTAGAAGTTGTAACGATGTGAAGGACAATTAGCTGTGTCATGGATGTACCTTCCACATATGTCACATCCAGGAAAGTCCCTACACTCATCTGAGTGGTGGTTTGTGAGACCACAATATTTATAGGGAGGGTAAGGTCTGTAGTTGCCTGATGGTCTCCTAGTAGCCTTTTGTCTGTCCCTAAAAGGTGTTTGAGCTCTCTTAAGAGCCATATGTTTATCATGATCTATGGTCATATGATGAGAATTCTTACACACATTACAATAAGGTTTGATAACCTTTTCACCTTTGGGTTCTCCTAAGATAGACTTAGGTTTAGAGGAAGTAGACCATTCAGCGGAAGGCTTAATATGTTCTTTTAAGAGTTCTACTTCTTTCATTAATGACAACAGGCGTTCTTCAGTCGAGGGTTCAACTTTGTTCACAGGGTTTGTTGAGACAGCCTTATAAACATTTTGCTTAACAGATGGTTTTACAGGAACAGAAAAAACCTTAGCTGGAGGTGTCTCAACATCTGGTTTAAGTTCAGCCTTAGCTCCTCTAGAAGAGCTGATGGGTTCAACACCAGATAGTTTAGGCATAGGTGGCAAAGGTTCAGTGTTATCTATAACCACTTCAGAGACAGGTAAATCAGTCATAAGAGGGTCAGACACACGTATAGTCTTTGTGGACTTGAAAACAATCTCTTTAGGTTTCTTAAGTGCCTTTATTTTGTTTCTCTTAGCAGTCACAGCCCTAGATATGTCAGCTGGAACTTCATCATCAAGTAATTCATTTATAGTGAACCTACTACACATCCATTTTTCTATAACCTTGTTTAGTTCATTTACTTGATCATTTAAGGCATTGTTTCTTAAAGTTAACTTATTAACTTCATTTTGAAGAGATGTCATTTTAGAGTTAACCTATTTTAAAGTTTTACATTCAGCCTTAACAGAGTGAAATTTATCAAGCAGGTTCTTTCTTTCTTCCTCAACAAAGTGTAAATCAACTATGATATAATCAAGGACATGTTTACGTTCATCAATTTTAGACATAGAGATAAGACTGTGTACCTTTTTCATAGTGATGTCAACCCGTTGTCCTGACCTAGCATCTCCTTTACCAACAGCAGGTTCATCCTCAACTATAGCCACAAATGCCCTGACCCTGGTTGTATCTTCTTCATCAGATGTTAGCGGCTCATCATTCCAATCATAGGCTTCAGCTACCAACCCTTTCTCTATCCTTTTGTCACCCCTTCTAACTTCAAATTTATCTGTTCCAACTTAGCCTTTAGTGCTTTGTACTTGTTTTTTTAATCCTTTTTCTCATTATCAGAGGAATTGGATTGGCGAGATGAGTATTTTTTGTTGTGATGAAGGATAGGATGGTGAGGATGTTTTTGTGGATGGGCAGTCTTTTTGAAAATGTCCAAGTTTTCCACAGGCAAAGCAAGTCTCTTTGGATTTATAAGTCTGTTTACTAGCTGATCCTACTCTCCCTGACCTTTTGTAGAACCTTCTTTCATTATCTAGTAAAGCTCTTTCATGAAACTCAGCATTAAGGTCTATCATAACTCCTGGCTGCTACGAGTTTATTCTTCAACATTTGAATCGCTGTCATGAGTGTGTGAGGTGGAAATCAATGCTTTGGATGTTGCTCCATGAACTACAAATCTTTCAGACTCATATTTGTAAATGGTATCTATCAGCCCTTCTTCATAGTTGTATTTTCCATATAGCTGAGCCAACGTATCATTCTTGATAGAGTTATTGGCTCTCTGGGTCTGATTCATGCTGAGCCATTTTCTGGGAAGGCTGTTGACAAAGGTGGCGTTTACTTCAGCTTGTCCAATGGTGACTTCATTCATGGCCAGATCGTTGAGAAGAATATTCAGCCTTGTGTACGTCTGTTGTACCTTTTCACCTTCAAGTGCCTTGAAAGCATTAAACTGAAGCCTGAGTGCCTGAATCTTTGTTTCTCTGGTTTCAGAGGGTCCTTCGTGTCCAAGGATGAGGTCTGTCCACATTTGTTTGGCTGTTGGACATTAGATTACTGATTTCATGATGTGTTTTGGGAGACATGAGATGATAATGCTTTTGAGACGTTTATCTTGGTTTGCAAATTTCCTATCAGCTGGAGTCCACTGCTTGAGAGGTTTGGGAAGAGGATTCTCATCAGTAGAGGTAAGCGCCATGGGAACATATGGTCCTTTTTCTAGAATTTCTAGAAGAATTGGTTCAAGTCCATCTAGATAAACAAGAAATTGACTTTTCCAAGTTGCAAAGTCATCTTCATCAAACACTGGTACGTTGGTAACATGGGAACCACTTATTGAATCAAGAAGTTGAGGAAGATCGTCTTCATTCTGAGTGGGGGTTACTCTAGGTGAGTTTGGTGGTGGTGGTGTGTTGTTCCCGGAAACCAAATTTGGTGGTGGTGGTGGGGTGTTGCTCGTTTCAGGCATGGTGGATCTTGATTATAAAACTTAGAACGATCTTTATGAAGGTTTTAATATCAAACACCTCTCTGATACCAATTGAAAGTCCCTAAAACTAGCTTGAAACAAACAATAAGGATAATCAACACAAGTTAATACTTTTCAAACGTATTACTTTATTATTGTATAACAAGTATTACATGTGTTATGGATAACACATTTTGAGGACAATGTGTTGTGTACACTTTGGACCAAATAAAGCAAACTCAAGAGCACAGGCACAACTGTTCTTCTTATGAGTTATAAAGAGTTAATGTGTGAAATCTAACAAAGTGAACAACATTAACTCTATCCTACATATACTATTAATAGTGGTACGAGGTTGACTATTAGTAATGGTTGATGGTGACTACACAAAACAGACAATGTCAGACATCTGCCAAAAGATTCTCTTCTATTCTTGGTAGTCTGCCACAACGCTTTAGGGAAACAGAGCTGACATTGTTTCCCTTTTCTTTATTCCTTGTACTTTAGGCTGTGAAACTTCTCGCCTAAACACTTAGGTATGTCCAAAGTGTACTGAGTGTTAACAGGGTATTGCCACCCCTGTTAACACTCAACCACTCAGAGTCCCTGATACATCTTGGTTGTTATCCAACACAGCCAATGAGTATGTCTTCAAGTAATCTTCGACTTTCTTGACAATGTCTCTAACATGGACTCCTCTATGGTTGCTCACAGACACTTAGAACTCTGTGAGTCTTGGGTTACTTGCCTGTCTCCTAGGCACATGCAAGTTACTATCAAACAGCTTATTTAAGTTTAAATCTATGACTAAGGGAATTCTAACACACTTAGATTTCCAACACATAGCGACTCATCGGTTAAACCATTAACGTATAACCGTAGCATATCGACTCATCAGTTGAATCTTTAATGTATAACCGTAGCATCGACTCATCATTTGAAC